>JAZGTN010000149.1:0-1466868 GCA_037783415.1 Leptasterias polaris
CCATGTACTGGAGTTCAAACCCTAACTTAATGTGACTATTGGATTGGCTTGTGCCAAAGCCATGTACTGGAAGTCAAACCCTAACTTAATGTGACTATTGGATTGGCTTGTGCCAAAGCCATGTACTGGAAATCAAACCCTAACTTAATGTGACTATTGGATTGGCTTGTGCCAAAGCCATGTACTGGAAGTCAAACCCTAACTTAATGTGACTATTGGATTGGCTTGTGCCAAAGCCATGTACTGGAAATCAAACCCTAACTTAATGTGACTATTGGATTGGCTTGTGCCAAAGCCATGTACTGGAAGTCAAACCCTAACTTAATGTGACTATTGGATTGGCTTGTGCCAAAGCCATGTACTGGAAGTCAAACCCTAACTTAATGTGACTATTGGATTGGCTTGTGCCAAAGCCATGTACTGGAAGTCAAACCCTAACTTAATGTGACTATTG
Source organism: Leptasterias polaris (assembly GCA_037783415.1). Lineage (NCBI taxonomy): Eukaryota > Metazoa > Echinodermata > Asteroidea > Forcipulatida > Asteriidae > Leptasterias > Leptasterias polaris. Next base: position 455 of record JAZGTN010000149.1, read on the forward strand.
GATTGGCTTGTGCCAAAGCCATGTACTGGAAGTCAAACCCTAACTTAATGTGACTATTGGATTGGCTTGTGCCAAAGCCATGTACTGGAAGTCAAACCCTAACTTAATGTGACTATTGGATTGGCTTGTGCCAAAGCCATGTACTGGAAGTCAAACCCTAACTTAATGTGACTATTGGATTGGCTTGTGCCAAAGCCATGTACTGGAAGTCAAACCCTAACTTAATGTGACTATTGGATTGGCTTGTGCCAAAGCCATGTACTGGAAGTCAAACCCTAACTTAATGTGACTATTGGATTGGCTTGTGCCAAAGCCATGTACTGGAAGTCAAACCCTAACTTAATGTGACTATTGGATTGGCTTGTGCCAAAGCCATGTACTGGAAGTCAAACCCTAACTTAATGTGACTATTGGATTGGCTTGTGCCAAAGCCATGTACTGGAAGTCAAACCCTAACTTAATGTGACTATTGGATTGGCTTGTGCCAAAGCCATGTACTGGAAGTCAAACCCTAACTTAATGTGACTATTGGATTGGCTTGTGCCAAAGCCATGTACTGGAAATCAAACCCTAACTTAATGTGACTATTGGATTGGCTTGTGCCAAAGCCATGTACTGGAAATCAAACCCTAACTTAATGTGACTATTGGATTGGCTTGTGCCAAAGCCATGTACTGGAAGTCAAACCCTAACTTAATGTGACTATTGGATTGGCTTGTGCCAAAGCCATGTACTGGAAATCAAACCCTAACTTAATGTGACTATTGGATTGGCTTGTGCCAAAGCCATGTACTGGAAATCAAACCCTAACTTAATGTGACTATTGGATTGGCTTGTGCCAAAGCCATGTACTGGAAATCAAACCCTAACTTAATGTGACTATTGGATTGGCTTGTGCCAAAGCCATGTACTGGAAATCAAACCCTAACTTAATGTGACTATTGGATTGGCTTGTGCCAAAGCCATGTACTGGAAATCAAACCCTAACTTAATGTGACTATTGGATTGGCTTGTGCCAAAGCCATGTACTGGAAATCAAACCCTAACTTAATGTGACTATTGGATTGGCTTGTGCCAAAGCCATGTACTGGAAATCAAACCCTAACTTAATGTGACTATTGGATTGGCTTGTGCCAAAGCCATGTACTGGAAGTCAAACCCTAACTTAATGTGACTATTGGATTGGCTTGTGCCAAAGCCATGTACTGGAAATCAAACCCTAACTTAATGTGACTATTGGATTGGCTTGTGCCAAAGCCATGTACTGGAAGTCAAACCCTAACTTAATGTGACTATTGGATTGGCTTGTGCCAAAGCCATGTACTGGAAATCAAACCCTAACTTAATGTGACTATTGGATTGGCTTGTGCCAAAGCCATGTACTGGAAGTCAAACCCTAACTTAATGTGACTATTGGATTGGCTTGTGCCAAAGCCATGTACTGGAAGTCAAACCCTAACTTAATGTGAAGCTGAGTTGTGATTTGATGGCTTGATGCCAAAGCCATGTACTGGAAGTTCAGATCCGAACTAATGTGACATTGGCTTGTGCCAAAGCCATGTACTGGAGTTCGTGAACTATGGATTGGCTTGTGCCAAAGCCATGTACTGGAAGTTCAGTTGAACTATTGGATTGGCTTGTGCCAAAGCCATGTACTGGAAGTTCAGTTGAACTATTGGATTGGCTTGTGCCAAAGCCATGTACTGGAAGTTCAGTTGAACTATTGGATTGGCTTGTGCCAAAGCCATGTACTGGAAGTTCAGTTGAACTATTGGATTGGCTTGTGCCAAAGCCATGTACTGGAAGTTCAGTTGAACTATTGGATTGGCTTGTGCCAAAGCCATGTACTGGAAGTTCAGTTGAACTATTGGATTGGCTTGTGCCAAAGCCATGTACTGGAAGTTCAGTTGAACTATTGGATTGGCTTGTGCCAAAGCCATGTACTGGAAGTTCAGTTGAACTATTGGATTGGCTTGTGCCAAAGCCATGTACTGGAAGTTCAGTTGAACTATTGGATTGGCTTGTGCCAAAGCCATGTACTGGAAGTTCAGTTGAACTATTGGATTGGCTTGTGCCAAAGCCATGTACTGGAAGTTCAGTTGAACTATTGGATTGGCTTGTGCCAAAGCCATGTACTGGAAGTTCAGTTGAACTATTGGATTGGCTTGTGCCAAAGCCATGTACTGGAAGTTCAGTTGAACTATTGGATTGGCTTGTGCCAAAGCCATGTACTGGAAGTTCAGTTGAACTATTGGATTGGCTTGTGCCAAAGCCATGTACTGGAAGTTCAGTTGAACTATTGGATTGGCTTGTGCCAAAGCCATGTACTGGAAGTTCAGTTGAACTATTGGATTGGCTTGTGCCAAAGCCATGTACTGGAAGTTCAGTTGAACTATTGGATTGGCTTGTGCCAAAGCCATGTACTGGAAGTTCAGTTGAACTATTGGATTGGCTTGTGCCAAAGCCATGTACTGGAAGTTCAGTTGAACTATTGGATTGGCTTGTGCCAAAGCCATGTACTGGAAGTTCAGTTGAACTATTGGATTGGCTTGTGCCAAAGCCATGTACTGGAAGTTCAGTTGAACTATTGGATTGGCTTGTGCCAAAGCCATGTACTGGAAGTTCAGTTGAACTATTGGATTGGCTTGTGCCAAAGCCATGTACTGGAAGTTCAGTTGAACTATTGGATTGGCTTGTGCCAAAGCCATGTACTGGAAGTTCAGTTGAACTATTGGATTGGCTTGTGCCAAAGCCATGTACTGGAAGTTCAGTTGAACTATTGGATTGGCTTGTGCCAAAGCCATGTACTGGAAGTTCAGTTGAACTATTGGATTGGCTTGTGCCAAAGCCATGTACTGGAAGTTCAGTTGAACTATTGGATTGGCTTGTGCCAAAGCCATGTACTGGAAGTTCAGTTGAACTATTGGATTGGCTTGTGCCAAAGCCATGTACTGGAAGTTCAGTTGAACTATTGGATTGGCTTGTGCCAAAGCCATGTACTGGAAGTTCAGTTGAACTATTGGATTGGCTTGTGCCAAAGCCATGTACTGGAAGTTCAGTTGAACTATTGGATTGGCTTGTGCCAAAGCCATGTACTGGAAGTTCAGTTGAACTATTGGATTGGCTTGTGCCAAAGCCATGTACTGGAAGTTCAGTTGAACTATTGGATTGGCTTGTGCCAAAGCCATGTACTGGAAGTTCAGTTGAACTATTGGATTGGCTTGTGCCAAAGCCATGTACTGGAAGTTCAGTTGAACTATTGGATTGGCTTGTGCCAAAGCCATGTACTGGAAGTTCAGTTGAACTATTGGATTGGCTTGTGCCAAAGCCATGTACTGGAAGTTCAGTTGAACTATTGGATTGGCTTGTGCCAAAGCCATGTACTGGAAGTTCAGTTGAACTATTGGATTGGCTTGTGCCAAAGCCATGTACTGGAAGTTCAGTTGAACTATTGGATTGGCTTGTGCCAAAGCCATGTACTGGAAGTTCAGTTGAACTATTGGATTGGCTTGTGCCAAAGCCATGTACTGGAAGTTCAGTTGAACTATTGGATTGGCTTGTGCCAAAGCCATGTACTGGAAGTTCAGTTGAACTATTGGATTGGCTTGTGCCAAAGCCATGTACTGGAAGTTCAGTTGAACTATTGGATTGGCTTGTGCCAAAGCCATGTACTGGAAGTTCAGTTGAACTATTGGATTGGCTTGTGCCAAAGCCATGTACTGGAAGTTCAGTTGAACTATTGGATTGGCTTGTGCCAAAGCCATGTACTGGAAGTTCAGTTGAACTATTGGATTGGCTTGTGCCAAAGCCATGTACTGGAAGTTCAGTTGAACTATTGGATTGGCTTGTGCCAAAGCCATGTACTGGAAGTTCAGTTGAACTATTGGATTGGCTTGTGCCAAAGCCATGTACTGGAAGTTCAGTTGAACTATTGGATTGGCTTGTGCCAAAGCCATGTACTGGAAGTTCAGTTGAACTATTGGATTGGCTTGTGCCAAAGCCATGTACTGGAAGTTCAGTTGAACTATTGGATTGGCTTGTGCCAAAGCCATGTACTGGAAGTTCAGTTGAACTATTGGATTGGCTTGTGCCAAAGCCATGTACTGGAAGTTCAGTTGAACTATTGGATTGGCTTGTGCCAAAGCCATGTACTGGAAGTTCAGTTGAACTATTGGATTGGCTTGTGCCAAAGCCATGTACTGGAAGTTCAGTTGAACTATTGGATTGGCTTGTGCCAAAGCCATGTACTGGAAGTTCAGTTGAACTATTGGATTGGCTTGTGCCAAAGCCATGTACTGGAAGTTCAGTTGAACTATTGGATTGGCTTGTGCCAAAGCCATGTACTGGAAGTTCAGTTGAACTATTGGATTGGCTTGTGCCAAAGCCATGTACTGGAAGTTCAGTTGAACTATTGGATTGGCTTGTGCCAAAGCCATGTACTGGAAGTTCAGTTGAACTATTGGATTGGCTTGTGCCAAAGCCATGTACTGGAAGTTCAGTTGAACTATTGGATTGGCTTGTGCCAAAGCCATGTACTGGAAGTTCAGTTGAACTATTGGATTGGCTTGTGCCAAAGCCATGTACTGGAAGTTCAGTTGAACTATTGGATTGGCTTGTGCCAAAGCCATGTACTGGAAGTTCAGTTGAACTATTGGATTGGCTTGTGCCAAAGCCATGTACTGGAAGTTCAGTTGAACTATTGGATTGGCTTGTGCCAAAGCCATGTACTGGAAGTTCAGTTGAACTATTGGATTGGCTTGTGCCAAAGCCATGTACTGGAAGTTCAGTTGAACTATTGGATTGGCTTGTGCCAAAGCCATGTACTGGAAGTCAGTTGAACTATTGGATTGGCTTGTGCCAAAGCCATGTACTGGAAGTTCAGTTGAACTATTGGATTGGCTTGTGCCAAAGCCATGTACTGGAAGTTCAGTTGAACTATTGGATTGGCTTGTGCCAAAGCCATGTACTGGAAGTTCAGTTGAACTATTGGATTGGCTTGTGCCAAAGCCATGTACTGGAAGTTCAGTTGAACTATTGGATTGGCTTGTGCCAAAGCCATGTACTGGAAGTTCAGTTGAACTATTGGATTGGCTTGTGCCAAAGCCATGTACTGGAAGTTCAGTTGAACTATTGGATTGGCTTGTGCCAAAGCCATGTACTGGAAGTTCAGTTGAACTATTGGATTGGCTTGTGCCAAAGCCATGTACTGGAAGTTCAGTTGAACTATTGGATTGGCTTGTGCCAAAGCCATGTACTGGAAGTTCAGTTGAACTATTGGATTGGCTTGTGCCAAAGCCATGTACTGGAAGTTCAGTTGAACTATTGGATTGGCTTGTGCCAAAGCCATGTACTGGAAGTTCAGTTGAACTATTGGATTGGCTTGTGCCAAAGCCATGTACTGGAAGTTCAGTTGAACTATTGGATTGGCTTGTGCCAAAGCCATGTACTGGAAGTTCAGTTGAACTATTGGATTGGCTTGTGCCAAAGCCATGTACTGGAAGTTCAGTTGAACTATTGGATTGGCTTGTGCCAAAGCCATGTACTGGAAGTTCAGTTGAACTATTGGATTGGCTTGTGCCAAAGCCATGTACTGGAAGTTCAGTTGAACTATTGGATTGGCTTGTGCCAAAGCCATGTACTGGAAGTTCAGTTGAACTATTGGATTGGCTTGTGCCAAAGCCATGTACTGGAAGTTCAGTTGAACTATTGGATTGGCTTGTGCCAAAGCCATGTACTGGAAGTTCAGTTGAACTATTGGATTGGCTTGTGCCAAAGCCATGTACTGGAAGTTCAGTTGAACTATTGGATTGGCTTGTGCCAAAGCCATGTACTGGAAGTTCAGTTGAACTATTGGATTGGCTTGTGCCAAAGCCATGTACTGGAAGTTCAGTTGAACTATTGGATTGGCTTGTGCCAAAGCCATGTACTGGAAGTTCAGTTGAACTATTGGATTGGCTTGTGCCAAAGCCATGTACTGGAAGTTCAGTTGAACTATTGGATTGGCTTGTGCCAAAGCCATGTACTGGAAGTTCAGTTGAACTATTGGATTGGCTTGTGCCAAAGCCATGTACTGGAAGTTCAGTTGAACTATTGGATTGGCTTGTGCCAAAGCCATGTACTGGAAGTTCAGTTGAACTATTGGATTGGCTTGTGCCAAAGCCATGTACTGGAAGTTCAGTTGAACTATTGGATTGGCTTGTGCCAAAGCCATGTACTGGAAGTTCAGTTGAACTATTGGATTGGCTTGTGCCAAAGCCATGTACTGGAAGTTCAGTTGAACTATTGGATTGGCTTGTGCCAAAGCCATGTACTGGAAGTTCAGTTGAACTATTGGATTGGCTTGTGCCAAAGCCATGTACTGGAAGTTCAGTTGAACTATTGGATTGGCTTGTGCCAAAGCCATGTACTGGAAGTTCAGTTGAACTATTGGATTGGCTTGTGCCAAAGCCATGTACTGGAAGTTCAGTTGAACTATTGGATTGGCTTGTGCCAAAGCCATGTACTGGAAGTCAAACCCTAACTTAATGTGACTATTGGATTGGCTTGTGCCAAAGCCATGTACTGGAAGTTCAGTTGAACTAGGTTAAATTACTATTTCATTTAGTTTCAAAGTTTACATTTTTAAAAAAATCTTTGAGGTATTTGTAGCTAGAAACTTTGGTGGGGTTGTGGTACAATGTAGCTAGTTCAATTCCCGGCAAGGGCCATGTGTGAGTAGAGCTGTGCATTAGTTCTCTCTTATGCCACGAGGCTTTTTCTCCTGACCTTCCAGTTTTCCTCCCTATGGAAAAATCAAACACTTTCGATCTCTGGCTGTGCTCCGGGTTGATGTGGCTGGCTGACAAGGGGCCCCCTGCATGCCTGCAACCCGAGCACATTGTAGCCACATCCTTTGCAATTCAGCTTCTTGGCTACAACAAGTGAGAATGATTAGCCTCCCAATTAATATTATTATTATTGTAAGGTAAATGAAGAAACAAAATTCCACACATTAACCCTCCTACTGTTCGCAACAATTTCAAGTGAGTTGACCAACCATTTGAAACCATTCAACTGCCAAAGTTGTGTATGGTGGCACAACTGTGCACAGAACTAACTGTGTACTGTGTACTGTGTACATGCATTCCCTCAGACAGCAAGAGGGTTAAACTTTAAAGTATTCAAAGTTCCTGGATTTAGATCCGAGCAAGACTTGCACAGTCTATTACAAGGATCAAATATTGACATAATGTGCTTTTGTTGCCAAAGCAAAGTTCAGGATCGGTAAATAGAAAAGCATTGATTATTTCAATCTGAAAACTCACTGCTTATAAAGTTAAGTCAAGGAAGTAGCAATTGACAACCCAACAAATCACTGTAGTTCATTTTGATTGCTGCAGTCGAAATAAGACACAGCCTGTATGAACTCATCATTGCACAACTCACATTTTTGTCACTTTCACAAAATCTTGACCTAACATTTCTCAAGCCAGATGTTTTTGTTGTTTGTGTTTGTTTTTATATCGGAATTAATGTACTGTACTCATAAAAAAGGCAAAAATGCACACTATATATTGGGTTCAAATTAAAGTCTAGAGAAAAATATTGAACTGTTTGCTTTATGTTGAACAAAGTTAGCTTTAATTACTCAATTTAAATTTTTTTAATTACAGGCATCCCTTGTTTCCTTTGATGGCTCAGTTGTTTGAAAAATGTGAGCAAGCAACCCAAAGTACTGACCCCCCGACCTCAGCAAGTTTTGATGTGGATATTGAGGAGTTTGTACATAGGCAAGACAGACAAGGAAAACCATTTTTTAGCAATGATCCAGAAATCGATAATTTGGTAAGAGTTAACTTGAAGTACAGTTTTAGGTTGAACAAAGAAAAATTAGTTAAGAGTGGGATTTGAACCTGCCAGCCCTTTACAGTCTGAGATATAGCCTTATGGCAGTGTTCCTATTTTGTTAATTTATAATTTACCCAGTCAGCTTCCCTTGTGGTGTATTACTTTATATTTAAAATAAAAAGTTGCTTGCCCTTAAGGTGATCCATCCCCTGCTGCTTTCCAGGTTGTATCGTAAACTTGGGTGTAATTCCTGGCTATACGGCAGTTACAGGTTGTATGGCTTCTGACTAGCACCCCTGAACAAAGATTATACCAAAATAGGGAGACATAGCTCATTAGGGCTAGATAGATCAGTTAGTAGAGCAGAACGTTAACCCGGATGTCAAAGATTCAACTCGCGCTCTAGTCAATTTTTCTTTGTTCAATTAATCAGTCAGTTTCCCTTGTGGTTTATTAGTCGTAAAAGTAAATTTTTGGTATTATTTCTAAAGCTACTCTTTTATTGATTTTACTTGGAATTATAGAAAATACATTTACAGTGTTATTCTTTGTTTTGTTTAAATCAGTCCAATGTAGAGGTACATGTAGTTGTGCTTTTTGGTATGTCCAAGGGAGTCATCCTGTACAAATAATTCATAATATTGTTCAATGGATATAATTTACCCCCCATTGCTAAAATGAATTGGCTGAAAATAAATAGAATACAAATTCTCTGTGTTGATGTAAGCCTATCAAGTATCCAGTTACTGGTTCAGCTATTGAAGTACACTGTAGCTACTGAAACAGCCGAGTTCATCAATTTTTCAGCTTTCATTCATTGCTGCTGTGCCTGTCTATACAATAGGTACTTTTTTATCTAAAGTGCACATCAGCTGATGCACAAACTGGAACAAAAATTAACCCTAAACTTCTTAGTTTAACATTACTTTTGAGACATTATTTTCCACCTCTTGATATCTAAAATGGTGTCTGATTGGTGAGGCAAACCCCCATTAACTGTGGCATGACATGTCCATTTTGCAGATGGTAAAGGCAATACAGGTACTACGCATCCATCTTTTGGAATTAGAAAAGGTTAATGAACTATGTAAAGACTTCTGTCACCGCTATATAACATGCTTAAAGGGGAAAATGCACAGTGACATTCTACTTCGAGATGAAAGACAACCAGGCACATCATTTTCACAGGGTCAGTTAGCACAGGAGGTACAAGGCTCATCACAAGGCTCAGATATGACCCCACCCCATCAATTAACACAACAGGTACAAATACAGGTGAGGTAGATTAGGAATTCATTCCAAATGGGTTCACAGGTTTTACAATCGTTCACATGGGGAAACAAAACAGCGCGCCCTCACAGTGATCGTGCGCGATTGTGATTGGACGACGGCGGCCGTTGGGTACGTCATCGCTTTGAAAGCCTCTCAGCTATCGGGCTCTATATGAAACATAAGCAATGATTGGTCAAAAAGTGTCATCGCGGGCGCACAAGTATTAGAAAATTGGCCAATCAAAATCGATGTTTGAAACGATGAATGTGTAGAGAAGGCTCCAATGCTGTTACATAAGCAACTCTTGGACGTATATGTTTCGTTGTTGAGATGGGCCATGCTGCCAAAGCTGATGCTGGCGAAAATTTGGTGAGTAATGTTAATTGAGCAGAATAAGTCAGGCCTAAAATGTAGCTTTCGAAAAAAAATTGGACCTTAAGTAACGAGAATATACATTTAACTTTCGTTTGATACCCTTTTTAGATCAATTGGTTTCACTAAACTTCTGATTTGCTTGCGCCCGTGAAGTGCCTCTTAAAACAGTTGAACAAAATGGCAAATTTCACGGAAGCGCTGCGTGTGTAGCCGGTACGCGATGCCGTGTGCAAGGCATTGTACACGGCCTAATCCAATGTGCGTGCGCGGTTTTCCCCGATCCTCCGCCCGTGGTTGTGTGTGCTGCTGGGTTGGACAGTATTTTTGAGCAATTGTAAACATATTTTAGAACATAATTTTAAGGTTTATTTGATGGTGTGATTAAAATTATATTCACATCATCTTAACACTTGAAATGTCATTATTATTTTTGAAGATGTTTTGAGTGTACATTCGAAAGGATGGGGCTTGATTATTGTGGATTTTAAACGGATGGTTTTCAGGCCGAGGGTGGTTGTCATAATAATAAAACATTAAGACCTCCGGTAAATTTACGGGATCGGAGGTCGTGAAATTTTAATAGTTTAAAAATTTATTCCCTCTATTTATGTATTAGCATATCTGTTAAAATTGCATGGATTTTGATTAATATTTTTTTTTTCTGCTTTCATTTAATTCTCTCAACAGGTTTTGGACTGATTTTGTCAGCATTGATTGGTCACACACAGTGTCGGTTGTTTTCTTGTAAAACAGTCAATTCTCTCTGAACTTTGCATTTCTAAAATATTTTCAATGCATACTACTTTTCACCTACTTTTTAAATAATTTCTTTTTTGAACTTATGACTTTTTACGCAAACAATTTTTGTGTATATATTGAAAGGTCACAGTTCTTGTTTCTGATTTTTATTATGCGATTGTCACCTTCCTTTTTGAAAATAAAATGTTCTTGCCTTTAGATTCGTTACATTTAAAGCTTATTTATGTGTAAATAGAAATGAATGATTAAAAGGTTGCAGCTCTTATTTCTGATTTTAGAGTTCCAGTTAGTGGTAGGCCCTGCCTGCTGCATGCACTGCGGGACTTAAACCAAATTTTTTAAAGCTGGAATTTTTGTTTAGACCTGTTCTAAACAACTGTTAAGAGGTACGGTACAGGTCACACCTAACCTAGCCCTTCCTTTTTGAAATATAAACATTTTTCATGTTTGTGTTTTATATATAGTGGAATTTTTGCCAAGAAATTAGTACAAAGCATGGAGAATTATAATGCCATACCTACCGTATACCAATTTTAGCTGCCTTGTTTGTGGAAAAATACATGTAAATGGAGGTCTTCACTTGATATAATATTTTTGCTTCTGAAGTTAGTGCCAGCTAGTCTTGGGCTTAGTTAGCCGCAATTCTAGATTGGTTTTCACTAAGGCTTACTTTTCACATAGCTCTTGTTCTCCTTATTTGACCTCTGGAATGTAATTTTTTTAATATAAATGTTCGTTGGCAGCACCTGTGCCTCAGTTTGTAGTTGTATTACATGTACTTCAAATGGAAGATGACCAACGTAGTTCATCATTTAATGTCCATTATTCAAAAGGGAAAAAACATGGACACAAGAAATACTTCACTGGAAAAAGAAAGCTTAAACGACAAAAGACTAACACTTTGTCATTTTCCACTGGAGATCCTGTCACTTTTATGAAAGATGACAAGATATGTCTTGGTTGGGTGGATGATAAGGTAAAAGCAGGACAGCACTTGGTAAATTCAAAAAAGTCTGAGTTGTTCTTGGGAGATGCTGGGTGTAAATGTTTAGTCAAGGAAGTTAACCAGCCTGTTACACTTCAAACATTGTCCTTTGATGAATTACCTCAAAGAGGGGCACAGGTGCTGTTTGTCTGGGACTGGGACCCAGACACTGGCGAATTTATTTATCTTAAACCAGCTGTGTTTCTTTGTAAAGAAAAAGATTATGTGTGGGTAAAACCAAAAGGAGTGAATGCGGTACGGACAGAGATGACCGAGATTTTTCAATGTCCGTACCAGGTAGAAATGGATGAGGGTTCGTTTGATGAAGTGCGTCAGGGTGAGGTAAATGTCGTCTGCATGATAGTTGATACCTATAAGCAAGCACTCAAAGAAACACAGCTGGTCTTCAAAAAAACTAAAGAAAAACTGTCCGAGTCCCTGGGAGAAAAAGTGGCTCTTGGACACAAAGTTAATTCTCTCCTAGTTACTTACAAAAGTGCACTCCTGACCATTAACGAGCTTAGGAAAGCTCTTATAAGCTCGCATGGTCAAAATGGTAACAAATCTGCTAGAATTTTCACTTTATTGAATACAATTTCACAAACAAATGCAAAATTAAACCGGCAACATTTTAAAATAGTGGAAAGCAACACAGAGATAAACAATCTAAGAGAAAAAGTAAAAAGAACAGATATAGAAAACATACGCCTCCAAGAAAAGCTTGAGCAACTGTCAACTGAGAAAATAGAATTAGAAAGGTTGGCCACAAATTTGGAAGGTGATATTTCCGATGCAAACATTAATAATGATAAACTTAACAGAGATATTGACTGTTTACATGCAAAACAATCATTCCACCTGGAGCAGCGGCCCAGCTCGTCCGCCGGACATCATGTCACCTACACAAGGCCAGCTGGCAGCAAAGTTAAACTACAAGTCATGGTGCCGCTCATGATGCCTCGGGACAGTAGCTCTGAAGCCTCTTCTAAGACCATGGGCAATCGAGCGAAAGAAATGATGAAGGTAGCTTATTACTAATAAAGCAATACACATAAATTGGATATGAGAATAATTTTGCAGACACTTGAGTGAGCTACATGTAATTAAATGAAGTAACTCAATGCTCAGCAGACAGTTTTTTATATTTGTCAAAGATCGATAAGACCCTGAAGTGCATTATCAGTAAGTCGTCAAAGGAGTATAAACAATTTATACATTACACTTGAGATTTAATAATTGAAATTTCCCCGTATTAAGGTCCTTGAGTTGTTGTCATCCCGCGACCAGCCAAAAGATGAGGACCTCATCACCACACTTGCTAGCTTCATGAAGAAGTATCCAACTGTAGCCACTGCTGCATACAGCAAAGCTGGACTTTCCCAATATAAAGGTAAACTATAATGAGAATCAAACTATCAATAAATGTAATTGTTAAAGATATATAACATGAAAGATTTGAGTAAGAATGCATTCGTAAAACTTACCTCTGGAAATTATTTGAAATCTGTCTTCACACATAAAAATAAATGAATAATGGGTTCTTTTGTGACAGTTATTTTGTGCATGTTTATAATAGGTTTTTTCTTGCAAGTCAAGATAAAAAACAATCTTTAGACTATTGCTCACTCATTATGCAAATTTTTGTTTGTTTTAGAACTGTCACCAGGTGAAACGTTAGATTTAAAGCTCCTGCTAAGGCTCCCCATGAGGAAGTTACGCCACCTGAGGACCTTCCTTAAAAACAGCGGTGTGGACATTTTTGCTAGTGACAAGAAGTTATACGAAGAGCTTGCAGGTAAATCCTAGTTTCATAGGCAATTTGAGTTTTTCTGCCTTGATGTGCATGTATTTTTCTTAACAGGATCGCTCAGAGTCAAAGGGATGTTTTTCGCTTCAAAAAGAACAAGAAAGTCCCATTTTAAGGTAACAAAATTAATCATACAAGATGATGTATTTATGATGTATTTTTATTTATTTTTTAGGCCGTCGTGATGTCACAAGCAATGTTCTGGAGATTGGCGAAATGGCACTGCGCAAAACATCATCTTCAACTGAGACGGCACAGGTGCCATTTGTACGCGTCAGAAACCTCCAAGTTCACGCAGAAAAACTTCTCTGCAAGAAACTAGGCGACATCTGGGAAAATGAGCATTTCCGTGATGAAATTTGGATAAAAATTTTGGTATGAAAAGATTTTACTTTCTCTGGAATTATATGTGGAGATGTGACTTCCTCAAGCGTTTGTTTAAAAGAAGAGTGTAATTAATAAGTTAAATACTTTCAATGACTACAAGTAAAGGATTTGCATTACAAGAAATGGTTTACTAAACCATATCTGGCAACCCTGTTACTTAAAAAAAATTGTGGCTTAATTATGTTATCATTGCAGCCCCGGGCAACCTGAACAACTTGATTTCGGAAAGCCCCTTGATATTAACGTGTATTAAGCCCTCTGACCTTTTTCAGTTTCAATCTGGATTAGTCTGTTTACGTCCATTTTGGAGTTCTGACAAACAACAATCCCTCAGTTCCATTAATAATAATTTGTGACTCGACTAATATTTTTTCAACATTTGTTTATACAACTTGCAGGGGGACAAGGGGGGCAGCTCTACAAAACTGGCTTTTCAAGTGTGCAATTTCAAAGATGGTAATTCTGCTGACAACACCGACCTCATTGCTATGTTTAGTGCAACCGACTCCTACAACAACATGGACAAGGTTTTTTCAATTTTTAAGGAGGATTTGGTGGGATTGCAACAAAGGTCACAAATAAGGGTTGGGGACAAATCCAAAGTATGCCGACTTTTTCTTGCAGGGGATTATGAGTTTTTAACGAAGACTCTAGGGCACATGGGTGCTAACTCATCTTTCCCTTGTTTATGGTGTTATACGCCACTTAACAAACTTCATGCTGGGGGACCAACCCATTCACCAAAACTGTGTGGGGATGATGGGCAGTTTGTGGACACCCCCGAGTGGGCCAGTAAACGTCTGCCAGAGGATTTGGTTCAAGATCTGGCAGACAATAAAGCTGATCCCAGAAAAGGGGGGGACACCAAGGCCAATGGCCAATACCACCATTCTATGGCCTTGGACCCCATACTGCCCATCATCCATGATTTAACTCATGTTGTTCCCCCTATTTTACATATCATGTTGGGTCTAGTGGTTCGTTTTTATCGCTCTCTAGAGGACCTATGTAAGAAGTGTGACAAGACTTCACTAGGGGAAAGGGACGTTAATTTAAATCAAAGATGGGAGGAGAAGTCGGTGGAAGTAAACGAGTATGAGCGTGAATATGTGTTGGTCTGTGAGGAACAGAAGTTTCAAGAGAGTTTGTTGGGAGGGTTCAGAAAGATCCAAAGAGGAAGAAGAGGAAGAGGGTCCAGTGATCCATGTTCGTTGCCTGCCTGTGCTTTGTCAGTCATGTCTCAGGGCAAGGCAGGTGACGTGAAATGGATCCAGTGTGATGTGTGCGGTGTAGATGAGGAAAGTGGTTGGTTTCACAATGATTGTGTTGGGTTGAGACATGTTGATGTAAGTGATATAAGGTTTGAGTGTCCTGTGTGCAAAGGGGATGTAGCCAGTGTTGAAGATGTGGTACGAAAACAGTTGGTAGTTGTAGAAAGGCACGCAGGAATGGTGGCAGAATTAAAGAAGCAAAAGGATGAAGGAAGAAAGGAGCTGAATGAGATATTTAAGGAAGTTGAGGCACACATGGGTCCTCTAGAGAAGGAATTAGGACACATTTTAGAGGTTGACCTGGGTGTGAAAAAGCAAGCCTATCATTCCCAGTGCTTTGTTGGAAATCATTGCCAGATAATTCTTAAACACTTCGAGAAACTGAGTGTTGTTTTGGAGGGTTTTCCTCATGAGCAAGAAAGGTACAAGAATCTTTTTGCAAGGCTCAGAGCAATATTCAGTTTTTGTGGGAGTACCTTCTTGAGTGATAAGGATGTGGCAGTGCTTTCAGCAAAGTGCTGGGAATTGGGGGAGTGGTTTCCTCGTGTTTTTCCAGAAGAGAGGATTCCACCCAAGTTGCACATGCTGATATGTCATGTTCCCGAGTGTGCTGCTGCATGGAACACAGTGGGAATGCTTGGGGAACATGGCATTGAAAGCATTCATGCCCAGGTCAATGCAGATGAACGCATCTATGGTAATGTAAGAGACCACAAAGAGAGGATGAGACTAGTGTTTGCCAATCATGGTCAGCGTCTACTTTCAAACAAAAAACACTTGAGTACCTCACGACGAAAGTGCACAAAGGCTGACTGTGATGGGAGGTACAAACTAGTGGGAAACGTAAAAACATGTTCAAAGTGCTCATCTGTTTATGCAGTGTGATAATTCAATGTCGTTGAAAATTTCACGATAACTGGTTGACAATAATGTGGTTCTAAAACATTTAATTGTTTTTAGTAAAAGACATTGCAGAATTTAGAAGATATAAACATCTACAAGTTCACAAATTTACACCCAGCTAGCTAACATGGTACAAAGGTGATCATGGTAGAAAACTCCCCCTGAAATTATTCTGCAAAGAGTGCTGCAGTTTCTCTGAAACAAGTAAAATTCCTATATGAACATGCACAAAAACTGGACAAAACAGAAACTGGTTTTCATTGAACGCCAACTGATTGAAATGGATTCATCCCAAAACCAGTGAGGTAATAACATGTACATTTAATACCATTTGCTCACTCCTCTCTTTGTGCTCTTTGATGCAATTCCAACACTAGACCCACTTGATTAACCTCGCATTGTGCCAATATTTTTGTTATATTTTTATAGCATGCCTTTTCCTTATTATATTTTGTACTGTATCACAGTGTTGTGATTTTGTGTACTTTAAATGTGCCATATTTTGTTTTATTTACAAATTTGGAATGTGAACTCCAAAGCCAGTAATTTAACTTGGGATGTGAGCCCATATAGTTTTACAATGCCAAAGTTATATTTAACTATGCATGTATTTCAAGTGCTACATGTATACTAACTCGGTGTCTAGTTCTGAGATTGCCAGTATTTCTTTTTATTTATTTTTAACTATGCAGTGTAAACCAAGAGTCTTGCAATGCCAAAGTTATTTTTTACTATAGACAGTATGCCTGTCTTTCAAGTGCACATTACATGTATATTACTAACTCAGTGTCTAGTTCTGAGATTGCCAGTATTTCTTTTTATTTATTTTCAACTATGCAGTGTAAACCAAGAGAGTCTTGCAATGCCAAAGTTATATTTTACTATAGACAGTATGCCTGTCTTTCAAGTGCACATTACATGTATATACTAACTCAGTGTCTAGTTCTGAGATTGCCAGTATTTCTTTTTATTTATTTTCAACTATGCAGTGTAAACCAAGAGAGTCTTGCAATGACAAAGTTATATTTTACTATAGACAGTATGCCTGTCTTTCAAGTGCACATTATATTACTAACTCAGTATTAAGTTCTGAGATTGCCATTATTTCTTTGTAAATATTTATAACTTGTCTGCAGCTTTTGATCGCAAAACGGGTGTACATCATTTCCCCATACCATACAGTATTACTTATTAGTTTAAAAATATATAAGTTTACTTATATGTTATATCATAACATTTGTGCAATGTGTTAAATCACATCCACAATTAAAAATGAAGTGGGCCAGCTAGAATGTATTCAGGTTAGAGTTGTTGTATTTCTTTGTATTATACTTATCGTGTTAAAGTTATGTATTAAAAAATTACACATGTTCAAGAAACATGGGTAACCAATTTTATGGAAATACAATTGTCTGGGAAGTCCATTATTCTGATCTTGCGTTTTTAGCTGAAATATTTTCAACTAAACTATTGACTTTAAGTTATAAAATGAGAAAGTTTACAAGGAGTTGCCACACAATCTGTCTTTATGCTTGTTAACATAAAATAAGTACCCTGTTGTTAGAGAGAACATCACATTTACATTTATATCCACAAATTTTATTTCGTTTATTAGATGTTTTGCAGAAGAAAAATTGCATGCTGCTCTGCAAGCTAGCTCAACATTCTGGGAAAAGCTTAATTTCATAAATTAATAAGTTTGCAGTTAAATTGTAGTAATGCATACTGACTGGTGCATGTCAAGGAGGAGAGAGATTGGGCACATTTTAAATTTGAGTTCTTAAAAACTACTAAGGTAAAAACAGATAGAAATCCTTGTGGAAATGGTTTCTGTGTGCACACACGTAACACATACACACACAGCAGGGGGATTTACACTGTATAGTGCATAACATGCATCATGTGCACTATGAGTAGGGTAGGCTAGTTTGTTATCTCTCCATTGACCTTAAAATCTGCATAATCTGTGCACAGGCACTGGGTGTTATGTAATACTTGCACACTAAATAAACATCTTGGTGGCATCATGGTAATTCTAGACTGCTGGAGTGGGGATTTTGTGGTTTGCTCTGATTGGTTCACCAATTGGACTGGCCTTATATTAACACTTGGTGGCACTAAGAATAAATTCTCCTTGTAAAACCTGTGGGTTGCTTGCTTGGACCTATATAGATGCATGAAAGGTGTTGAGCTAGCATGCTGGTGAGTTGTTGCTCTGTTGTATCTATATTTTTGTCTGTAGTATAGTCTCACATTATGTTGAAGCTTGTTACTTTGAGTGTTTGAATTTATGTTAAGTTTAATCTGAAGGCAAACTGCAACATGTTTCCAAATGTAAACACCTCATTGATCATATAAGGCCCTGTCACACCTTGACGATTTAACCAGCGTATGCCGACGTATCAAAATGTCTCTAAAACGCTGGCATACGCTGAACCATCGATGTTTTTTTTCAATTTTGGGCGATAGTGTATTCATAATGAGTCGGACGTATACATAACATAATAGTAACTTATATAGAATGTTTCGATAACTTATATATAACTTTTTCCAACGAATGCTTAGCGTGTTGCTGGCGTTCACAACTTATGCCCAACGATAGTCTAACTTACGCCGGATCCTCCATCTCTCGGATGACATGGACATCTGCTCACCATGGAGTCTTAAGGAGTACTGACGGGTTCCTCCTGCGAACCCCATTTTTATATACCAATTCCCCTAAACGCTGTCAATATGCCATTATACGGTAGCTGTAAGTTAGAAACACGTTCAGTAAGTTCTGTGGTCGTCCGGAACACGTCAAAATGTCTACATACGTCAATATGCGTTGGAGATAGTTCGACATAGGTTCAAAGCACATTACTCATAGGTTAGAAATAAGTTTTGGGTACGCTAGACATTATCTCGACGACTTATGAGTAACTTACAAGTAACTTGTGTAAACGTGTGTCAACGATCGCATAACTTACCTACAACTTATGGCCTGCATATGCGAGACGTATGAGCCATATGTCGAAAATGTTGTGCATGCACAACAAATTTCAACGACCTCACCTTACTACGACGTGTACCAGCGTGCTCTTAACTTATACAAAACTTACCCATAACTTATTGGACGTATGCCAGCGTAATCGCTAAATTTTTCATACGTCGGCATATGCTGGCTAAATCGTAAAGGTGTGACAGGGCCAATACCTTGGTTGTCATTGTTCTGTTCCTCAAGAGTCAGTTCTTGGTCCAAAATGGTTCATTGTTTATACATGCCCAGTTCATAACAACATTCTCAAACATAACCTGCAGTATCACTGCAGATGATATAGAGCCTTTGCAGTCTCTGCACCATGTTTCTTGAATACATTGCCTTTACAGGAACATTAAAGACTCATTTAATGTCAGGGGCATTATTATAAGACCGTTGTTCTTATTAGTAAACAAATTTTAATTTGTAGATTGAAGCTGTTTATTTCATTTGTTTGTTTGTGCCTCAATCCTTGGTAGAGCTGTGTGTATTTTAAATCCAGTTTAAGTGCATCTATTATTATTGTTACCTTCCATCCTACTTGACTCTACTACATGTATCTACTACATGTATCTACTACATCCCCGCTACATGTATCTACTACATGTATCTACTACATGTATCTACTACATGTATCTACTACATGTATCTACTACATCCCCCCTACATGTATCTACTACATGTATCTACTACATGTATCTACTACATGTATCTACTACATCCCCCCTACATGTATCTACTACATGTATCTACTACATGTATCTACTACATGTATCTACTACATGTATCTACTACATGTATCTACTACATGTATCTACTACATGTATCTACTACATGTATCTACTACATGTATCTGAGAGTGTCGTCTTATGCACAATCAATGTCTCCTTACCACCAGTCAATAGTTATATCTCAAATGCGCTTTGAGTTGAGAAATTTACAACTTGATTACAATTTATATTTTTCGACCAATTTTCACCGAACAAATGTAGTAATTACTATTTTCATGATGTATTTTGTATTGATATTTGAATAGTAGATAACTGCTGGAATTTCTCTCAGTTTACATGTATGTGTATGCCAGTCATTCTTTAATCAATTTATCCTACAGTATTCCAGAGAACAATAACAAACCCAGTATATTCAAGAAAAGAACAAAAACATAATGTAATGTTAAAGCACATGTGTCACTTTGGTAAATGTCAAAGACCAGTATCCACACTTGAAATAACAAACCATGTGAACATTTAAGCTCAAAATTCCATTGGAGTCACAAGAAAAAAATGAGAAAAACCTTAAATTTGTTCACTGTTTTAAAACATTGAGTTTTGGACTTGCAAGATCAAAACTAATTGTTTTACTCATTTCTCAAAAACTATTGCATTTCAAGTAAAAATATTACAAAGAGAGAGTTTCCCACCATAACCAACTTCATACCATGTCGTTGTGTGCAAATCTGTGAACATTTATATTTTTACTTTTACCAATGTTATGCACACCCTTTAAAGCAGAATAGTAAGATGACCTTATAGCTACACTCTACTTTCACAATCTACAAAGAGAAGTGTCTTTAACTTGCCATTTTAAGAGATTTAACTTGCCATTTTAAGAGATTTACTATGCTACTATTTGACTGGTTCAGGTACAAGCTTCACCTCAGCAAGTTCAACCTGTCTGTGCTACATCAGTCGCTGGAGGTGCTTATATCTTACAACAACCAAATACACAGTCAGTTCAAACCAGTTCAACTCAGGTAAGTTTCTCCGCAGGCAGTCGGGGCTCTATGTTGTTTTCAGTGTTAAAGCAAAGGGAAACTTTGCTAATATTGTCAAAGACCACTATCCTCACTGTATGTAACCTCAATACAAGAAATAACACATCTGTGAAAGTTTAAGCTCAATTTGTTTTTTGAGACAAAAGAAAACAGTGGGAAAAAAAACTTGTATGGTTTCACTGTTTTCAAACATCAGATTTTGGACTAGCAAGATCAAAACTACCTGTTTAACTAATTTCTCAAAAAATATAGCATTTCAAGCAAAAATATGTCAATGGAAGTTTTCACCATGACTATTTTTATATTATGTCATTTATGTGCAGTTCTGTGAACATTAATATTTACAATCTTGCCAATGTGGTGTGCTCTCTTCAAGCAGATAATAGTGCTGAACAAATTCAAGAAATCATTTTATGCACCATTCACAAGTTCAGTGTAAAGTGTGTGCCATTATGTGCTACAGTAAGCAGAACAAGCATTCTGTACATATCTAATATAGCTATTCAATATACTAGACAGTTGAACATGTAGCTCTCATTGACAATGTATTTTTTGTAAATGTTGCAGCAGCTGCAGCAAGCACAATTCCAGACCATGCTAAACTCAGCTGGACAAGTTGTCTACGCACCAGTCATTCCACAGGGAGTAATGGCACAACAAGGATTAGTCACTCAAGCTATTCCAGGAACTGTGCAGTTACAGAGCACCCCTCAGCAGCAGCAACAACAACAGACAGTAGCAGCGCCCTCAATGGTTCCAGTAATCCATGGCTCTACACCTATTTCTCATATTGGCATCCAGTCTTCAGTTCCATCATCACAGCATCAAACAGTTACATCATTAGCATATGCTACAGCTACTGCTACTGCTGGGGAAGAGTACGATGAAATGAATGAACTATTAAATAAAAGGAAACCAAAGAGAGGAGTCCTACCCAAGCATGCTACAAACATTATGAGGTCATGGCTATTCCAACACATAGTGGTCAGTTCATGTCTGTACATCGTCCCTTTTCCCCACCTTTCCTTGCTATGATGAATGACTGATATTGTCAACTATTTTGTTGTTGGTTTGATTGACTTACAAGATGCTATGGTATCCTGTATGTCATGGGTCTTGTAATTCAAACATACATGTAGCTGTGAATACCTGTCAGTAAAATAATGATCACATTGTTGAGACGCCCGTCAGGCATAGATAAAGTGCCATATAAGAAATAGGTATTCTTATTGTTTTTGTTTTAGCATCCGTATCCAACAGAAGATGAGAAGAGGATGATTGCAGCTCAGACCAACCTCACGTTACTTCAAGTCAATAATTGGTAGGATTCCTTCTCATACAGTTTTTCTGGTTGATTTTAAGTGAATGATGGATTGACCTACCTGCATACATACATGTACTAAGTATACTTGATAGTGTTGTGTTTATACAATACCTAAGTTCTAGCAGGATGTAGGGGGCTTATCAAACTCATTCACTAAAAATGTATCCTATCAGATACTCATTGTCAGGTATAGATTAAAAACCATTCTTGCCAAAGGATGGTCTTTGTCAAAATTCAAAATTCAAACACAATTAGATTTCTTTCAATCAGTGTGACGAGTACTTGACCTCATATAAAAACAGGAACATTAACAAACATTGTAGATGGGTTTTTTAAGAACAAATAAGTTAATATGAAAAGGAACATGTTTTTTCCACAACTTTTAAGAATACCTGTCATGAGCAGGTGAAAGGAACAACAGAAGTCATATAGTTTTCTGTAAAATATTTACACAAATATCAAGCAGCTGAACTGATATCGGATGATTTTATAAAATGGCTAAAGTAACCTGCAAAGATGAACCAATAAGATTGTGCTTGACTAATAAGGAGGATTAATGCTGACTGGTTGTACAGGTTTATTAATGCAAGGAGAAGAATACTACAACCCATGTTAGATGCAAGCAATCCAGACCCCAGTACCAAGACCAAGAAAGTCAAGACACAGAGTCGACCATCTACACAGAGATTCTGGCCAGAGTCATTAGCAAACCTTGGATCACCGACCACAACAAGAACAGGTAAGTTACTTAGCTCTCAGTCTGCCTACCAGAGATTTATTGTGTTCAATGATAAATATCAGAAAAGATCCCATCCTAGCGTATTAATTAAAGTAGTCTGGAGTTGGCAGATAAAGATTTCTAGATGACTGGCAGAATGAAAGGGGAGACTGATCTTACTTGAGGTTCGATTAGATTACTTTAGCTTTCTGCTCTGGGAAGATTGAAGAATCAGTTAGCCAATAAGGTTATTTTTCCTTGAGGTTGCTGAAACAGGAAAGTGAGAAAGATAGAACACTTGAGTGTATTGTTGTGTAATATCGTCAATGCTGTGTGACCAGCTCAGATGACTGATACTGAGGGCCTGGAAGTGACAAAAGAAAAAAAGAACCCTCCTGGGTTTGGTGTTTGGGGGGGGGGGACACACACCTCATTGCCAGTCAATATATTTGTTTTCAATACACTGTGGTCCAAGATATCCTATAAAAGAAGAAACTTTCCAGATTTTGAATGTGAATCTTCTTGCGGACCAACTTGTCAATTTCTTCCTCTTATAGTAAAGGTAGAAAGAGGTTTTAAGTCTTGAGCATTGTGATCTGCATGTTCATGCTGCTAATTGCAGCCATTTTTGTATAAAGATGAGCCAGTGGGTGCTGTAACTAGAGATTGTTGAGAATTCATACATGTAGTAGAGGTAGAGTGATCATTCAGGCACTGTAACTGTGTAACACTCTGTAACTGTGTAACACTCTGTAACTGTGTAACACTCTGTAACTGTGTAACACTCTGTAACTGTGTAACACTCTGTAACTGTGTAACACTCTGTAACTGTGTAACACTCTGTAACTGTGTAACACTCTGTAACTGTGTAACACTCTGTAACTGTGTAACACTCTGTAACTGTGTAACACTCTATTCTGTGTAACACTCTATTCTGTGTAACACTCTATTCTGTGTAACACTCTATTCTGTGTGTAACACTCTATTCTGTGTGTAACACTCTATTCTGTGTGTAACACTCTATTCTGTGTAACACTCTATTCTGGAAATTTGTGGGCACATGATGCTTGAAGTGCATCTAGTTAATGCATCATCCCAGAGATGTGTTACAAAGTGGAGTTTTGCTTCAGGATGTACTCTGTACTGACATGATAACTATTTCCTTTGTCTATTGCAGGCAGTGATATGACTGCATCTGCAGCACTTAGTTCATCAGTACCAGTAGAACAGATTACATTATCAGCGGAGACACTCTCATCAATAGTACGGGTCCATCAGTCTTCAGCTTCTCCGCAGCTAGATAGCATGGTATCTAATGGGGAGGGTGGACCCCTGGATGATGATATAGGTGATGGATCTGATATGTCATCTAACGATGGTGTGATGGGAATAGACAGTGATGATGACTCATCATGAAGATAACTCTCATCATTTGACAATCACTCCTTAAGTTGTCCATCATTATTGCTATTCCAGCAGCTTGCTTTAAATCTAACACTTTGCACTTTAATGCCATGTACATGTATGTTGTCTGATACATGAACATGCACAAAGGTTATGCAGCTGAAAAGCAATGCATTAGAAGTCATGTTTTTTGTGCTTTACAATCCACATCCACTAAGCTGCCATAACCAATGTCTCTATTAGTTGATACAACTCAAGCACATCTATTAACACATGAATGAGACTAATCCATGGACAAAGCATTGAATATACTAGATAGTGTGAATCAGTACTACTAAAATGTTGTTACACTTCCTGTGAAGTACACTTTTGTTTAATCTTTGTGAAAACTCTTCATGGCCCAACACTTCATAAAAGTGATACAACACTGTGAGCTGGTTGATGAGACAAACACTGGCATTTAAGCAAAATAAATATCAGATTTTATTTTTTAAGTTCCAAGTTTATTAGTTACTTGGTGATGATTGATGCGCTGTATTGCAATCATTGTGCTACAATAGACACAATCGGTGACTGCAGTCACGTGACTCATAGTGGGTATACAATGTAAACAAACCAAGCAAGCAACTCGCAGTGTCAATGGAAACGCATGGCTGCTTCCGAGTGCTACTGTCATAAAGCAGCAAGCAGCCATGCTTTTCAATACTCACTGTGCATTACTTGCTTGGTTTGTTTACTTTGTATACCCGCTATGAGTCACTGTTATTTGAATTTGTCCAACTGCAATTTCATAAAGAAAGATGTGAAGTTAAGCATAATTTCTTAAGCATTACATCCCTTTTAAAAATTATGTGCAATGGAAATTATGCACTTTACAGTGTCGGACAATGATTTAAAAGGATGGTGCATTTAATGAAGCTTGCGGCCAAACCTAAATTTGTTGTAAAATGTAGTGTTTTCTGGTCATTGGGGAATGCAAAAAGTGGAATCACAAATAATTTGTTTTTATTGTAAACTGAAGAAAGAACAAGCTTTTCCAGCATGAAGGCAACCCAAAATTGACCAAGAGCTTATCACAAGGCAATTTATACAGGCACCTTAGAGACAACCAACTGCACTACATACAAAACAACACATTGGAATGAAAAGAGACATCATTTCTGATAGTGTCTTGCCATGGAGGTAGAAATACAAAGAGACAATACGCCAAGAGGCCACAAACACTTCAGCAAGTAATACAAAACCAATCAGTCACCAGCTGATCACTGGTCCTTTGCTGTCGTGGACAGTTTCTTCTAAATCTGTAATCAAATCCCATTCACAGTGGAGTTTCAAAACTTGAGTTGCGTCCAAATCTTTCAGCTTGATCTGCGGTGACGTAAACCTTTCTGTCTAGCCATTGGTGGGTTAATTGCAAAATGATATTTTTATAAAACATCACAAAATTATTGGGATAGTTGACGGGCTATTTGAAAAGGTCCTTCTTTCCTATATTTAGATAATCCAATCGAGTGTAGCAATCTCTTTTATTTTCATAAAAATTGCTATTATGGAGAACCATGGACCAACAAAATTACATGTTTAAGCATTGTTTACAACTAAAGTTACATGTTTAAGCATTTGTTTACAACTAAAGTTCTTCGAACATTGAAAGATCATGTGAAATTTGTAATGCGTATCTTAATCTTTGTTTAGATTGCCTGTAACTGGTTTCTTGGAGTTCACCCCATGGGAATGTCCCATAAGTGTAAATTCAACAGAATTAAAACACCTTTCTAGAAACTTTGTCTACATTGAAAAAATAAACCCCAGGTATGAAACAGTTAAAGCATAGTCATGTCAGAGAGGTCGCGCAAGTCTATGGATACTGATACAGATTATGATAACTGTCACCGTTCACATTGGACATGTGTCAGATTTTGTTTTGCAATCATAGAGTTACTTGTTATGATGCCTGAGAATATGTGTTATGAGTAATACAACTAACAGTAATATAGTGGGAAATGTTAATCCAGGACAAATCTGCAGCTAAAATTCTCCAAAACAGTATTTGTTTATATGCATGAACCCCGTTTCCATTGTTGATGTGTATGTGTAACATAGATGCCACGGTTACAGTAATGATGTACATCTCCGTAAATGTATCAGTAGACTGGCCAAACTTCTGTAGTAATGCATATGAAGTAACAAGTTTTGCACAGCAGAGTGGCAGAAAAAATTTGAGGAGTAACAAATCCCGTAAAAATTATGCATTTGATTTTCTTTGTAAACATTCCATTGCAAAATTTAGGTAAGGCTACCCTTAAGACACATTGTTGTCAAGAGAAATGTGATACTTGTTTGAACATGAAGGCAGTTTGACATATAGGAACTGCTGTCTGTTTGGGTAGATGACATTTCTAACATACTAAAAGCTGTTATTAAGGGTGTGTTCGATTAGCTTTCCCGGGTCGACCCCCTAACCATGAGCTAATCGAACGCCAACTTCCCCCAGCATTCACACCGATGCATCTTGGGACAGCCGACCGGAACTACTTCCATTTTGTGCCGTATGTCCGATACTTTCTGTGATTCACAAAAACATTGTAAAATAATTATTCTCAAGGTAAAACTGCAACGTTAAACAATTTGTACAACCCCACAGTGATACAAAGGTACCCGGCTTTGAATAAAAAATACTTATTGCTCACAAAAATGCTGTTGTAATGGCAAAAATGTGTGTCAAACTTCCTAAAATGTCCAGCTGAATTACAAACAAAATGGTGGCCATTGAGAAAGTTTTTCGCTGTGACGTCATGAACCAGGGGCAGCCCCAAGTAACCCGCTCCACAAGCAGGGCACTTGGGTCTCACCCGGGTGAGCCCCGCGAATGACGTCAGAGCTATTCGAACGCACTGGGGTCAGACCTGGGTCGACCCGGGGAAGCTAATCGAACGCACCCTAAGTATAGACCCTTGCATATGCGCCATGCACTATTCTCAGCCATTGATGGTTTTCCTTTGACCTCATTGAGGGCGCTGTCATATGCAAGTGGTCTATAAATTGGCTAGGAATGAGACATGTAACCCAGACTACTTTAATGAATAGATGCTGCAATCAGTGTGTGATGAATTAATTACACTAGGGTGCCAATGTTCCATTGTGAAACATCAGTCAATATGTTGTTTACTTTGATATCATCCCTGGTAGCTATGAATTGAAGATCATGAAGAATGGCCTCAATAATAAAAGCTATCATCAGAAATGTTTCCTAGGGTTGAATAATGGTTTGGAGAATTTATTGAAAGTTGACCTTGTCTTCGACTCCCTGTTGAATGATTGAACTGGTTACTGGTAATGAGATCCCAACATTTCATCATGTGATATTTCAACACTGAATGTGATTTATATATGCAGGAACTTTTCCTCGTCTGTGATATGTTATTGTGCCAAAGAAAATTATGAACAGTTAAAAATTCAAATGTTTTTGTATACATCAACATGTATTGAGAAATGATGTAGTTTGCTAATGGTCTGTCATTGTGTTTACATCTAGAGCTTGAGTCTAGCCTACTATTTACATTCTATGACAAGGTGCTATTGCATGCACATCTACACTGTACATGGGCATAGAGGACTCAATAAGTCAATCTACACTGTACATGGGCATAGAGGACTCAATAAGTCAATCTACACTGTACATGGGCATAGAGGACTCAATAAGTCAATAGTCTTCTCCTTTCATGCATCGACTCTGTCCAAATGAAGTCGCCACAGCCTCTACTTTAGATACAGCCTTAAGCTATTGAGGAATTGTAACCATACCACATGATGGTTTATTTAACAGTGGGCTTGTATATACCCGTGTTGTCTAGGATAGTGCTGAGCCATTTCTGAAGGGGTAAAAGCAGGAGTCCATTGCACCATATACAAACAAGATAAAGGTTCAAGGAAAGACTGGTAGTTAGCAAATTCTTTGAACAGCAACGATGGAGAAATTTACTCAAAATTCAATTCAAAATATTAATCTGTTGCTTTTTAAAATTAATTATTTTCTTTGTTTTAAATTTGTGACTAGTTTTTATTATTTATAATTTGTTTCAGAACTTAAAAGACGCTAGCACACATAGACTGCTAACATGTACCGTGTTCAAATATGTTTATTTTCAAATGAAACAATGATTTAGAGTAAACATGTTGTGTGTAATTTGCTCATACTATAACCTTTGATTTATGTCATTGTTCCCAGTCTGAATATGGCATGGAGAATGCAATGTGTTATTATAATCAGAGGTTTCATTGGTCAAATTATATCAATAGACCTCAATCACTTGAGCTTGTGATGTCATATGCAAAGCTCTATAAACAATAATTATCTCCAAGATTCACCCAACCAACCAGGCATAGTAACTTAAATTTACTTATTGCAATCACAAACAATTGGCATGAATTGTCAACACATTTAGATTCAGTTTTCTAGGTTTTCATTGTCCTGGATATCCATTAACCATTAAAAACATGATTCTTGTCTATTCTGCATTATGTCACATCATTTCCAGTGTATTTTGTCAACCAATAAGCAAGGATGTATTCATGCTTAGTGTACATATTCTATGGTGAAAATATTGCATATAAAGATGCCTTGAAACATTATTGTACTTTTGTCAATCATGAAATATGTAATTTTGGAAATAAAAATGAAGCAAACTTATTATATCTCTGTTCATCTGTTTTTCCTTTGCCAACAAGTTTCTAAATAAAGTTCAAAGAGAATACAAAAATAAACATCTTGAAACTGCAATTACAAAGTAGACTTAGAAACATCAATTGTGAATTGTAAAAAACAGACAGCAAGTCTAACAGTGGTTGAGGCTTCAACTCTATTGATAAACCTTAGGACTGATCCTAAGGACTACACAGATATGAGAAACTACACTACTTTACTTTTACAGAACCATCAACATCATTGGTTGACCATTTTGATGGTGAGTTTACAATGCAGAACTTGATATTTTAAACACAATGTTCAGTTTAAAAAAAAATGTAAAAAAATGGTTGTGATAAAGGCTAACTTTGGTTTTATCTCCAGTGTAATGTGTACATGAAGTTACTTGTCAAACAACATTACTAAAAAACTGTTCAGACTCAATGTTGCACTTCAAGTGAAGTACCATTGGAATCAACCCATTCATTGTGGACATATCTAGTCCTAGGGTGATGTGTGTCAATGTAAACCCGCCCTTTATAAGAATTGCATGCACTTGTTCAAATGTGAGCCTACATGTACTTAACATGACAAACTGGATATATTACCATCAAATGCATTCTAATTTAAGAAAGATTCACTGTTAACATAAATAGAAAAAGTTACATTAGAAATCTTGTTTTAAAAACTGCAAGTTCACTTTAAACTTTACAACTAAACTTTTTCACAACAAAAAACAATTGATAAAGAACATATATCTACAATGTGTGTCACATCTTTATCTCTGTGTATTCCAAGAGATTACTGGCGAAAAAAACATGCATCTGATATAGACCCATTGCATATGACGTCATCATCTACACGCGCGTAATTTTGGGGGTCAAAACGTGCACAAAAGAATGGTACACGTGTTTACAAGCGCATTGTGCGTAAACACGTGTACCATCCTTTTGTGCACGTTTTGACCCCCAAAATTACGCGCATGTATGCGCGTGTGCAATGGATCTATACACTCACTTTAAACAATATTTACACCCACCCAACCTGTTATTTTCACTACCCAAAGATGATTCATTAATTATCTACAAATCTTAACTACATACATTTGTACGCAACCTGCCTTTTGATCATCAGGTCATTTGCGGGGCTCGAATTTGGGGAAAAATCCACAAGACCACAGGGCTTGTTTGAAATGTTTACTGGACAGGAACTGTTTTTAAAAGACCAGAATCAAAATGAGAAAACAACTTCTTCTCTATTGTAACAAGTACTAAAAGACATATAAGAGCAGATTGATCTCATTTGTCATTTTGTGTGAAGAACACTTTGTAGAATAGAATTGAAAGTTATTTAATCAGACTCACAGCCAACATTTGAACACGATATTGCATAGAGTGAAGTATTATTATTCAATTGAAAAACACAAGACGGCTGGACTTGTCCTGTCATGAGTTTACTGGCCCAGCAATAAAACTACTGGCCTCAGGCCTGTGGTCTAGTCATGAGTTTACTGGCCTAACAATAAAACTACTGGCCTCAGGCCTGTGGTCTAGTCATGAGTTTACTGGCCCAGCAATAAAACTACTGGCCTCAGGCCTGTGGTCTAGTCATGAGTTTACTGGCCTAACAATAAAACTACTGGCCTCAGGCCTGTGGTCTAGTCATGAGTTTACTGGCCCAGCAATAAAACTACTGGCCTCAGGCCTGTGGTCTAGTCATGAGTTTACTGGCCCAGCATTAAAACTACTGGCCTCAGGCCTGTGGTCTAGTCATGAGTTTACTGGCCTAACAATAAAACTACTGGCCTCAGGCCTGTGGTCTAGTCATGAGTTTACTGGCCCAGCATTAAAACTACTGGCCTCAGGCCTGTGGTCTATTCATGAGTTTACTGGCCCAGCAATAAAACTACTGGCCTCAGGCCTGTGGTCTAGTCATGAGTTTACTGGCCCAGCATTAAAACTACTGGCCTCAGGCCTGTGGTCTAGTCATGAGTTTACTGGCCTAACAATAAAACTACTGGCCTCAGGCCTGTGGTCTAGTCATGAGTTTACTGGCCCAGCATTAAAACTACTGGCCTCAGGCCTGTGGTCTAGTCATGAGTTTACTGGCCCAGCAATAAAACTACTGGCCTCAGGCCTGTGGTCTAGTCATGAGTTTACTGGCCCAGCATTAAAACTACTGGCCTCAGGCCTGTGGTCTAGTCATGAGTTTACTGGCCCAGCATTAAAACTACTGGCCTCAGGCCTGTGGTCTAGTCATGAGTTTACTGGCCCAACATTAAAACTACTGGCCTCAGGCCTGTGGTCTAGTGTCAAATTCAAGCCCTGATTTGTACATTACTAAATATCTTGATGTATTATCTGCAATTGTATCATTGCGACATGGTGACAACACATCAGGAATATTAGGCAGATCACCGGTCACCATTGCACATGACTCACTCAATGTACATTTGATTAAAAAACTCACTGGGAACAAAAATTAAGAATAAATAATACCGACTATTTGCTCTTTGCACGGATCCGCCATGTGCGTGTAGTGCCTTGACTTCATGCTCCATTTATATTGTATTTATGTATCTGTTTGGATGAAAGTGTCGTACATTACTGTGACAATACAGAGTTAAATAATGCTTCTATTCACTGCTGTCCCCAATAGATGGATTGCAATATGCATCATTGACCGCCATCTTTGATGTAAAACAATGGAAAAGTGCACGCATGTACCCGCTATGCACGACTCTCAGCCAATGATAGCTCTTCACGCGTGCACGCAATCCATCTATTAGAGGCTCTACATGCAAAGGGCAAATACTAATAGTAATGTAACGGCTCACTCGGGTGAAATCGCGCAGTGCAAATTAATCCCATGGTATATTTCCCATATTTCCTTGAAATGCACTCCCTGTTTACTTAACAGAATAATTCTAAATTATTTGTGTGCTATTAAAATTACTGGTGCAAGTCTATGGCCTTAGATTTGCCAAACAAAACATTGTTACGTTAGCTAGAAATGACATCACGTTTGTCATATGACATTGAACAATCACCATCATGTTTACGCCTTGCCAACAACCATGTTAATAAATTGGCTTCAATTGCTTGTTGATTGTGCATAGTGACACATCACCATAGGTTGATCAGCGCAGCACATTAGATGAAGTCACCTACTTGTCTGGTATCCGTAGTTAAGATGGAGTTGAGAAGATGATGGATGCCCTGGCATTCAAGAAGTAACTTAGCAGAAGAGAAACTAATAAGACTATCATTCCAAGGCTGAATATCAGGCTCTGTCAAATATAGAACATAATCAACACAATAAGTACACAAATATCAAGTTTGATTAAAGCAGTGACTGCAAGGTGGCCTTTAATCATGAGGTCTAATGGGTAAGAAAGATCCTCTACAAGTTGCCTATGGAGTTGTTTTTGCAGGACTTGGAAGCATTGAGTGCACAAAACTAACCACACATCAGTGTGAGGGTAAAACAAAAACAGTAACTTGTTTTGCAAGTTTTCTTCTAAAAACATCTAAGATTTAGAAATCCCTACATGACAAAATAAGCCACATGTTTTGGTTTGTTACCTCTTGTTCAGTGCTTGGTTTGAGGTAGATCCTAACTGAGAAACTTCTCCATTGACTCTCTGTCCATGTTGAATATTCAGTAGATGCCCAGTCTTCCTCTCCTACAATGAATGCTGGTGATAACGCCGGGGATTGATTGACGGTACTCTCCACACAATAACCACGATCCTCTACTGGATCAGGACCTTGTATGAAGAAACTGTGAAATATCTGAAAGAAGTGGTTACAATAAACTAGTAATAATTTCACATTCAGTCAATAGTGACAACAGCCACCAGTCATACCCTAATGTAAGCCCTTGACATAGGACTGTTTCTGTGTACAGCACAGAGGAACAGTCCTGACTGATGGATCAATCAATGCTCTTGACATAGGACTGTTTCTGTGTACAGCACAGAGGAACAGTCCTGACTGATGGATCAATCAATGCCCTTGTCAAGAAAAGTGAATTTGTGAGGATTTATATTCAGATAACCTTAAACAAATAGTTTGTAGGTCCTACATGGATGTACGCATTGGTTCCATCTCAATGTAAGCAATTTCACCTAAATCACTCCATTTCACAACAGGAGTTTTGCAAAACAGACATGAAAGTTTAGAGCTTAATAAATTCTAAAATGAAAACCATTTCCTATGGGCTTTTGAAAACTATTGAAACTAGTCGGAGTACAGTAATGTTGTTTAACCATGACAGGAACAAACATAATATAAGATTAATAAAATTTCAAAATAAGTAAGGACTTTCTCATTGAATGGGTCTGACTTTTTCAAACAGGTTGATGTAGATAAGCCTCAACAAAAAAACAAGATCACATTGTAGCATTGTCTTCATTTACAATCAAAACAAAGTTTGCATTATATATTTGTGATATATAACCCTGACTTCTACTATTAGAACACAAAGGCATATAATAGTTTCAGGATAGTTCTGAAACCATTGATTGGGTTAGTTTACCTGGTCACTGCTGTCTTTTTTACACTGGTTCTGTGTATCATCTGACTCTATCACTTCAACTGATGTGAGGTTACCAGTGAAGTATCCCAGTAAACGTATGATGAATTTTGTCATGGAGTTTGCTTCTCCGTCAAATACTCCAACATAACTTGGATATGCAGAGCTGGCTGTTTAAGTCAAATAGATCAAGAATCAACATGTGCATTATTACACAATGTGTTCACTGTCTTAATGCAATCAAAACGACAAATGCTGATTTATGTGACAGTTTGTTTTATTTGACAAAATACAAACCCAATTGAGGATAGTGCCATGGGTGATTAATTCATGATCATTTCTGTATGATCGTAAGATTAAAATGCTGATTTTGCATTATTGCTAGAAAACTATAAGGACAAATATTGTTGGTTTAGTTGTAGGATCCCAGTTAGAGAAGTAGTAGAAATGGACTGGCCTAGTATTAGGTTTGACCCCTTTATGCAGCAGCCACATAATGCAATAGTGTGCCCAGAGTCAGACACATTCAATGTCATTCTGAAATGCCAACAAACTTCAGCAGTTTGGAATGCTGCATCATACACTTTGTGTGATGTGTGGTGTGTTGGTTCCCATCACTACACACATTGATAGACAGTTGCTATATTGGTCAGAGCGCAATGGATAAGTCGATTACCAGCCAATTATCAGTGATTAAAATTTGTGTGAGAGATCATTCCTCCCAAGTTCATATGAAATATTAGTAAATCATTACACTCATTAGACTATCTTACATAAAGTTGATGCTTCTTTCTGAGATGCAATGGAGCGGAACAAACTACAGTTTGCTCTGATCAGGAAACAGTACAGCATGTCATTAACCTGCAATATTGCATCAAACAAACACTTTGTCAAAGTTTGAAGACAACAAATTTGCTCAAATTTAGTATATGGGGTGATTTTGGCTCAACAAGCTGAAATTTCAAATTGAAGCTCCATCCGACAAACATTTTTTGCGCTCCACATGCCCTTTCTCAATGATTTGGTCAAAGTGAGCATGACTGCCAATATTCAAACAACCATAAATCAGTAACCACTTGGTCAAATTGGTTGACATTGGTGTTTTGGAAAGGGAAATGCATAAGCAAGCTAAATTTGCCATTATTTTTCATGTAGGAACACGTTGAGGTATGATGACCTCTTGACCTTTACTATGACCTTGAATTTGACCTTGTGGATCTCGGATCTGGAGATGAGCTTTTGCATGAATGGCATGGTGGAGAACATTTTTGATGAGTTTGGTGACTTTTACATTAATTTTATTTACCCTCATGGACCATCCAAGCAGTTCAAGTGGCCATTGGAACCTGATAAATGCTGGAATACTGAAGCAATTATTTTATGTAAAGTCAACACCCCATTGCTGTCATCAAACCTCTTCCAAAAAGCATATTCTCCATAAGATTACAAAATGTGATCACTGCTTGTATAGATTGTACTTTTATTGCATAAATGCCTTACATCATGTACATGTACATACATGTACATACATGTACAAAAATGTATGTAATGTGCATGTACTTTGCATAGGAATGTCACATTTGTATGGCAACTTTGAGAAGAGCCTGAAAACAAACAAAAGAATATTATATCTCAAATCTTTTGACATTATGGAGATAACATATGGGGGTAAATTTTCACCAAAGTTCATTTCCAGATCATATGATCCACAAGGTCAAAGTAAAGGTCAAAGTAAAGGTCAAGAGGTCATCATACCTCAACATGTTCCTACCTAAAAAATAATGGCAGATTTAGATTGCTTATGCAATTTCCTTTCTAAAAACACCAATATCAGAGATGCCAACATTGAATTCCGAAAAAGAGTAGCATCGCCGAGCAAGTTTAGGTCAGGCATACAAGTAACAACTCACCGAGCCGTAAAAAGGGGAAAATTATGACATTTATGATAAAAACTAATATTTTCATTGAAAATTGCTTAATGCAAAGCGGCCTTGTTATATAAAGGCCAAACAATTATGAATTTTATTTAGGCTTGATTTAGAAAAAAATAAATAAAAAATAATAATTTTTTTTATTTTTATCGGACCGCAATTTGCACTAGCTTGTGCATGAAGAGAACCATACATGTACTGCAATTCTTTCCAACTAAATTCAACAAAAATGCTTTGGTTTTTGTCCCAATGTTTATTGAGAAATTAATGCTCACGTTTGTACACACACACCACACCACAGCAGGCCATTCAAGTCTTCAATTCAAACGACTTCAGCAAGAGGAATTTTGTCAACTTGCCTTTCCAACCAATTCCATTACCACCAACTGCATTCTTTACAACTTTTTTATTAACAGTTTTCATCAGATCTTGGCCTCGATTGCGATCGATGAAATCTTTTCTTTTTGTCACTTTTAATTTAGTTGATCGATGCATGCAGCGATTGTGATGCTTGAAACAAACTCCACAACGACGTGCGCTTGCATTACTGACAGATAAAAGTTATCACAGTGTCTGTTTGCCGCCGCATCCCACACACATCAAGCGTTAGAAAAACTGCGGAACCAGTCTCTACAAAAGCAACTGTAGAATGTATGCTGTACAAGGTGCCTTGTGTCTCTGTGCTCTGCGTGTCAGTGTAGGCAAATCCTGAGTGCGATAGTTTATGGGATTGGTACCTAAATTATAACGGGTGTGAATTCGGGTCCGCTATCATCACTTTTAACCACGCGGCAGACAACATTTAAAGTTTTTATTTTATTTTATCATGATACATTGATACGGCTTGTTTATCGTATTTAATCGAGATATTATTGTAGCGGTGTATTCACGGCTCAAAATAGTAATTTCTATGCCCAAATCATGTATGTTGGCATCTCTGCAATACCAATTTGACCCAGTGGTTAGCGATTTATGGTCGTTTGAATAATGGCAGTCGTGCTCATTTTGACCGAATTCATCCAGAAAGGGCCTGTCAAAACGCAAAAACAGTTTGCCCGATAGAGCTTAAAAATATTAATTTGAGCTTGTTGGGCAAAAATCAGCCCATTAACCTAATTTGAGCAAATTTGAAGAGGGTAGGGTTTAAAAAGTCCTTTTTGGGGGTGATTTGACACGGAATGACCTACATGTATTTTGTTACGGTTGATGATAACTAATGACAGCAGAGGAGCTTTAACTTCACAACATTTTTTTTTAATGAGAGCTTTTAAAATTTATGACACATGAATGGCCATGATGGACAAAACTTATGACCAAGTCCTAAGTGAAGCTTACTTTTATCAACTTCATACCATTACTCTTTTTCCTGAGAAATATTTCATCTGAACTACTACAGCGTGCAAGAAAATTTTCCCACACAAATAAAAATGCGTAATGAATGTGTACCGTAGTTTTCGGCTTCTTAACAATGCACTGCCTAATATGATGACCTTTGCTAATATGATGACCTTTGCACAGGTTTGTTGTGTGGTATATTTATTACAGAATAGAGGGTTGGAATTTATAACAGTCAAGATGCAAGAGTTTATGACAACAAATCTTGGTTGATTCCCAATACATTATAAATTGTCATGGAATGGAGAAATGCAGTTTAAGGCTTATGGGCTGATGGTTTGCGTATCTAGTGTCCATACAGAACTGTGGTATTATCTCAACAGGATTGGTATGGTATGAATGCTGCGTAAGTTTCACAACTTTATTTTGATGTGTAGTTGTGAAGGGAATTTTCATTTAAAATACAAATGTAACTTACAATTGTAGCATTAGCTTCGATGAGCTCTGCATCTGTAGCATCCGGTCTGGCTAATTTATACAGAGCACGAGATACAGTGGTGGCAATGGATGCTAGCTCCTTCAAGAGAAAACAAAATTAATAAACAAATATTCAGATAACAAAGTCAAACTAAGAAATTGTGCACTTAGATTGTTTGGATGCATCTGAAGTGGTTTTATGGTACAATCCAATACTGACATTCTGATCCATGTTTAACGACACAGACTGAAGAAAATACTAAACTAAAGAAATGTGTGTTATAAAGAACATTACAAAAAGGAAAACAGTTGTAAAGAACTAGAGAAGGGTACATGGCAAATTTCTAGAGTTGTAAGAAACATGCAATACTTCAATTCTGTGAGGTCTACTAAGTGGATAAGATAACACCTGGAGCATTTCTATAGTAGTAAGTTGATAAGAAGCTATAGAACGGATCAGCTCAGGTCTTAACGACTAGAAACCCAATATTCAAATTGACTTCTGACTATATATAACGATCAATTAGATAGGAGTTTCTGTATCAGAGATTAAATCGGATTCATTACTACACAATGCAGGAATGCAAGAATTGATACCAAATAAACATCAAAAATGAACAAATGACTTACTGTTGCCAATGGAAATATTGTAGAGTTTTCATTCTCTTCATATTGCAAAAGTTTGGCAGTATCAAATCTGCTATTATAAAACCTGCAATGATTGAACACAAGCACATCACTATTACCATCATACTTATAAAAATTACAAAACATTAGCATACTATCTGTGAGTGATTGGCAGCTCTGTCCGTTTGTGGCATTTATTCTTTCATTAACCCTCTTGCTGTCTGACCATTCAATACCATTCACTGTGGTTTTGAATGATAGATAAGCTATGCCAGCCTTGCAATATGATACCATGAGGGAATGCATGTACACAGTACACAGTTAGTTCTGTGCACAGTTGTGCCACCATACACAACTTTGGCAGTTGAATGGTTTCAAATGGTTGGTCAACTCACTTGAAAATGTTGCAAACAGTAGGAGGGTTAATAATTCATTTTAGCCCTTTCAGTTCCCTGAATACTCATTGTGGCAAACTACATATGTGGAGAAAGTCAACAAGATTATCATTTTTTTCACCAAGGTCCATTTCAAGACTTACTCAGGCTGTGTCTCAAGAAATGGTTTTGGCTACAGCTATTATCTCCCTTAGTACTGGCCTGATACCAATACTGGCTAAAAAAGAACCATTATGTTGTTTAGAATGCTGGTCATCTTGCCCCAGCAAGCCCCTCACTGTTTGAACAATCTTGACTCTTAGAAAGCCATCACCTAACACAGTCAAAGACCCCCAAATTACCCCCAAACAAAGCAGCCCACTGCTCATCTAGAAGTTGAATGAGTTCTGTTGTTCTTTTTTGAAATTCACTTCTGTTTTTGAAAGGTGTACAATAAAAATAAAAGTGGCAAGTATATTCCTTCTTTAGTATGGAGCCTGTTGCTGTGTTGAGGGTTGTAGCAGTGGCCGTTTTGACTGAAACAGTTATTGTTCAACCCTAGCAGTGTCCTGGGCCGATTAAATTGGGCCAATTGTCAGACTGTGTAATAATGCATTGTATTGGTAACAATTTACCTTGTGAAGTTGTGAAAAAAAAAATAAAAAAATAAAAAAAATTATCCCCTGGCTGCCGCTTCCCAGGTTGTATCGTATACTTGGGTGTGATCCTTGGCTACACGGCAGTTTACGGTTGAATGACTTCTGACTGGCACCCACCGAACAAGGATATTGACAAAATAGGGAGACCGCCATCATAGGGCTAGATAGCTCAGTTGGTAGAGCGCCGGCACGTCAATCCGGAGGTCGTTGGTTCAAATCCCGCTCTAGTCAATTTTTCCTTGTTCAACCCAAAATCATTTAAAATTTACCCAGTCAGTTTCCCTTGTGGTTTGTTATTTGATAAAAAAATAAAGTTTGAGAAGTCAGCTTTGAAAATGTGCAAGACCCTGGTTTATTATGCTTGGAGTGATTCAATGGATACCAAGTGATTGATTATGACTGGAGGTAAGAAAAACCAGCAAACATACTACCATTTAAGCTAATAGCAAAATGGCAAAAATAAAACTAATCGTTGGTTCAGCTGTGGCTAAATCACTACATCTTTATTTGCTTCGATATTACATTTATATTAACCAGAGACAGGTAGAGACTATATATTAAGATACTGCCTTATATTACCTGTTGGTATATTCCTTCTCATGATCCGTCAGCACGATGCCTGGTACCTTGACTCCAGTACGCAGGAATCTATGGAATGATGCTGGGGGCAGTGGCTGATCAGGACTTGGTTTGTTTATTGTGATGTCACTTCCAGATATTGAGCTCTTTAGACTGGCCAATAACTTATCAGTCTGCAAGACAAGAATGTCATTAAACTCAAAAATCTCAACTAAACTAAAAATCTCAACCATGTATAGCTTCATGACGAGGTGCAGGTGAGCTTGTAACCAGACACACATTGTACATAAACTACCTTACTCGTAAGTATATCATACCAAAAGTGCCATAGAAAATCAGCATGAAATATGTTCAGATATGTTTAAACATGTATGTGTAGTGATCACACAGTTGGGTCTGTATGTGGTGCTAATTGTACATACTATACCTGTTGTTGTGTCTGTTGGTCTTGTTGTGTGATTGGGTCTGTATGTGCAAAAAGTTTTCCATCGGCAGCTAGTCCAAGTTGATTCAATTCTAGGTAGTATGCGATATCATCTACATCAACAAATGCCGGTTGACTCAAGTCATCATTTTCTTTGAATGGAAATTGCCCTCTTCTCATGTCATACACCATTCGGGATGATCCAATGTAATCATAGCTCTCCTATCAAAACACATCACAAACCAAAGATGAAGAATTCAGCTTTTAATCACAACTTGTTCAGATGTTGAATATAAAGTAATGGAAATTCAGAACATTTGCATAACTTAGACCTGCTCCACTATAACCAGAAAAAAAACCTTTATTTATGCAACAAAGCAGTGTCTCAACAATAAGAGTTAACACAGTGTACAAACACCCATCTTCATGCAGTAATAACAAGGAAAATAACATTATTTAATAAGAGTATAAAAGATTGGTGATGAGGTCTTAAACGGCCATTTAAAACCAACAGGGTTGTGGTTGTGGCTGTGGCATAAAGGACTGAATCGAAGGCGAGCTTTTTATTGCATGACCACGCCACTGTAAGGTTTTAACGGCCGTTTAAGACTGCATCAAAAACATTCCCAATCACAAATACCCTTTTTGTAAAAAGAGTAAAAATAAAGGAAAAACTATAATTGAACTCGGTCATGCAACCACACTCCAATAAGACTGCCTAAACTGCTTAACACGGTCATGCAACCACACTCCAATAAGACTGCCTAAACTGCTTAACACGGTCATGCAACCACACTCCAATAAGACTGCCTAAACTGCTTAACACGGTCATGCAACCACACTCCAATAAGACTGCCTAAACTGCTTAACACGGTCATGCAACCACACTCCAATAAGACTGCCTAAACTGCTTAACACGGTCATGCAACCACACTCCAATAAGACTGCCTAAACTGCTTAACACGGTCATGCAACCACACTCCAATAAGACTGCCTAAACTGCTTAACACGGTCATGCAACCACACTCCAATAAGACTGCCTAAACTGCTTAACACGGTCATGCAACCACACTCCAATAAGACTGCCTAAACTGCTTAACACGGTCATGCAACCACACTCCAATAAGACTGCCTAAACTGCTTAACACGGTCATGCAACCACACTCCAATAAGACTGCCTAAACTGCTTAACACGGTCATGCAACCACACTCCAATAAGACTGCCTAAACTGCTTAACACGGTCATGCAACCACACTCCAATAAGACTGCCTAAACTGCTTAACACGGTCATGCAACCACACTCCAATAAGACTGCCTAAACTGCTTAACACGGTCATGCAACCACACTCCAATAAGACTGCCTAAACTGCTTAACACGGTCATGCAACCACACTCCAATAAGACTGCCTAAACTGCTTAACACGGTCATGCAACCACACTCCAATAAGACTGCCTAAACTGCTTAACACGGTCATGCAACCACACTCCAATAAGACTGCCTAAACTGCTTAACACGGTCATGCAACCACACTCCAATAAGACTGCCTAAACTGCTTAACACGGTCATGCAACCACACTCCAATAAGACTGCCTAAACTGCTTAACACGGTCATGCAACCACACTCCAATAAGACTGCCTAAACTGCTTAACACGGTCATGCAACCACACTCCAATAAGACTGCCTAAACTGCTTAACACGGTCATGCAACCACACTCCAATAAGACTGCCTAAACTGCTTAACACGGTCATGCAACCACACTCCAATAAGACTGCCTAAACTGCTTAACACGGTCATGCAACCACACTCCAATAAGACTGCCTAAACTGCTTAACACGGTCATGCAACCACACTCCAATAAGACTGCCTAAACTGCTTAACACGGTCATGCAACCACACTCCAATAAGACTGCCTAAACTGCTTAACACGGTCATGCAACCACACTCCAATAAGACTGCCTAAACTGCTTAACACGGTCATGCAACCACACTCCAATAAGACTGCCTAAACTGCTTAACACGGTCATGCAACCACACTCCAATAAGACTGCCTAAACTGCTTAACACGGTCATGCAACCACACTCCAATAAGACTGCCTAAACTGCTTAACACGGTCATGCAACCACACTCCAATAAGACTGCCTAAACTGCTTAACACGGTCATGCAACCACACTCCAATAAGACTGCCTAAACTGCTTAACACGGTCATGCAACCACACTCCAATAAGACTGCCTAAACTGCTTAACACGGTCATGCAACCACACTCCAATAAGACTGCCTAAACTGCTTAACACGGTCATGCAACCACACTCCAATAAGACTGCCTAAACTGCTTAACACGGTCATGCAACCACACTCCAATAAGACTGCCTAAACTGCTTAACACGGTCATGCAACCACACTCCAATAAGACTGCCTAAACTGCTTAACACGGTCATGCAACCACACTCCAATAAGACTGCCTAAACTGCTTAACACGGTCATGCAACCACACTCCAATAAGACTGCCTAAACTGCTTAACACGGTCATGCAACCACACTCCAATAAGACTGCCTAAACTGCTTAACACGGTCATGCAACCACACTCCAATAAGACTGCCTAAACTGCTTAACACGGTCATGCAACCACACTCCAATAAGACTGCCTAAACTGCTTAACACGGTCATGCAACCACACTCCAATAAGACTGCCTAAACTGCTTAACACGGTCATGCAACCACACTCCAATAAGACTGCCTAAACTGCTTAACACGGTCATGCAACCACACTCCAATAAGACTGCCTAAACTGCTTAACACGGTCATGCAACCACACTCCAATAAGACTGCCTAAACTGCTTAACACGGTCATGCAACCACACTCCAATAAGACTGCCTAAACTGCTTAACACGGTCATGCAACCACACTCCAATAAGACTGCCTAAACTGCTTAACACGGTCATGCAACCACACTCCAATAAGACTGCCTAAACTGCTTAACACGGTCATGCAACCACACTCCAATAAGACTGCCTAAACTGCTTAACACGGTCATGCAACCACACTCCAATAAGACTGCCTAAACTGCTTAACACGGTCATGCAACCACACTCCAATAAGACTGCCTAAACTGCTTAACACGGTCATGCAACCACACTCCAATAAGACTGCCTAAACTGCTTAACACGGTCATGCAACCACACTCCAATAAGACTGCCTAAACTGCTTAACACGGTCATGCAACCACACTCCAATAAGACTGCCTAAACTGCTTAACACGGTCATGCAACCACACTCCAATAAGACTGCCTAAACTGCTTAACACGGTCATGCAACCACACTCCAATAAGACTGCCTAAACTGCTTAACACGGTCATGCAACCA
Organism: Leptasterias polaris; assembly: GCA_037783415.1. Classification (NCBI taxonomy): domain Eukaryota; kingdom Metazoa; phylum Echinodermata; class Asteroidea; order Forcipulatida; family Asteriidae; genus Leptasterias; species Leptasterias polaris. The sequence continues at coordinate 43,275 of JAZGTN010000149.1, forward strand.
CACTCCAATAAGACTGCCTAAACTGCTTAACACGGTCATGCAACCACACTCCAATAAGACTGCCTAAACTGCTTAACACGGTCATGCAACCACACTCCAATAAGACTGCCTAAACTGCTTAACACGGTCATGCAACCACACTCCAATAAGACTGCCTAAACTGCTTAACACGGTCATGCAACCACACTCCAATAAGACTGCCTAAACTGCTTAACACGGTCATGCAACCACACTCCAATAAGACTGCCTAAACTGCTTAACACGGTCATGCAACCACACTCCAATAAGACTGCCTAAACTGCTTAACACGGTCATGCAACCACACTCCAATAAGACTGCCTAAACTGCTTAACACGGTCATGCAACCACACTCCAATAAGACTGCCTAAACTGCTTAACACGGTCATGCAACCACACTGCAATAAGACTGCCTAAACTGCTTAACACGGTCATGCAACCACACTCCAATAAGACTGCCTAAACTGCTTGAGTATTTATGAATACAAGGTTTAATTGGTGTATTTACTTCTGGCTAGTACTAGTCATAGAAGAAAAATTAACAACAACAAAGTTTTCTTTTGAAATGTTGGAGGAAAGTCAGAATCACAAAATCTCTTTTTTGTCTTTGACTTTAAGTCCTTGATTTGTCAACAACTAAACAAGACGGAACTGTCTCTGCAGTTTGTTCTTGTTGTTTAGCCTGTGCATTATTATGGAGCTCATGAAACACATGAAAACATATTTGATGACTCATTAGAAAAAGCGAAGAACAGGATTATTAGGCTTGTATCAATAACACACAAATATACTCTTTGGACACTGCTGGTGGAGATGGATGATTTGTTTTCTCATACTAGAAGTACAAAGTTATTTACCCCTTGAAAGAAGACAAACATGATATCACTCATGTTTTGTTTGATTGTTGAATCCAATGCACCAAGGGCTTGTACTACAGCTAGCAGTGTGATGAAACTAGAAGCGGAATGTTCCGCACCTTCACGGGGCAGTACATTGTAGAATAGAGATGTAGAATCCACCTAGATTAAACACACACACAATGTTCAAGACAGGTTAGGCAACTCACAACTTGAAGACTCCATCACACGAACAGTCTTTTTAAAACCGGTGCAATTCAATATACATTGTTGAAACTCAAAACTTCCAAGAAGTCATTTGGATATGACTGGTAATAAAACCAGAGTCAGGCCTCAAACTTCCCGGCAGCCACGACGGCCATGGCCGTCGGTGCCCTTGTTACTGGCCAGGGTGCCCCTCCAAAAGTCACCTTCTTCAAAGCCATAATTGCTGTGCCCTTAATTCCCTTTGGCCGTGGTGCCCTTTTTAATAGAAGTTAAATATCAGTGTTGTTCAGAAGCACCAGCTGCCGCGATTTTTCGGAATATTTTTTACATAGTTGTCAATGATTACTCTACACAGACGAAGCCGACCGTTGGAGATCCTTTTCTTTATTTAATGTTAGCCCCAGACACTATCCAGGCCTATTCCTGGGCGAATGATTGACACTCCTATTGAGACCCAATTACTCTTATCTTAACCCTCTACAGTTTGTTATACAATTGACACTCTTGTTTCACTCAAAAGACAAGCCGCCTGTGCGGTGTCTTTGTGGTTAATCCTCTACAGATTGTTATACAATTGTTTTAGTTTGTAATACTCTTTCTTCACTCAAAAGACTAGCTGCTTGCGTGCGGTGTCTTTGTGACCTGGTTTTGTGACTCATAGGAGTGGATGTTGTGTTCTTTTTAACCTGGAAAGTGTGTTGACATCTGGTGGCTTTACAGTTTTACAGTTTGTTTATAAATAAGATGTGATTTATCAATATTTTATTCATGCAAATTGTTTCATGGGGTTAACCACCCATAGGGGAACCTCTGGCCAATTTTCAAATTTATATTTTTTTAATTTTGTGTAAAAAACCTTTAGGGTAACTAATGCATTACAGTGTTATTAATTATTGATGGCCTTCGTGCCTTTTTAAAAACTGAATTTTTGGCCTTGGTGCCCAATCTACTGGCCTTGGTGCCCTCCAAAATTTGGCTTGCTTCAAGGCCAAAGTGGCCTTGCCCTAAAAATGTTGAAGTTTGAGGCCTGCAGAGTCAAAAAATGTCACATACTAGTAACTAGTTGTTCTAAGGATGTCTCGATTTTGTTTAGGTAATTGTTTTTGATAAGGTTATTGATTTTGGTAACGTTATTGATTGTGAAAAGGTTATTGATTGTGAAAAGGTTATTGATTTTGAAAAGGTTATTGACTTTGATAAGAAAATTGATTTTGAAAAGGTTATTGATATTGATGAGTTTATTAATTTTCATGAAATTGTTGAATTTGGAAAGGTTTTTGATTTTGATAAGATTATTGGTTTTGATATTGAGTACTACTTTAACCTACCTGTGCTGTTACTAGTATGAGGGAGTTGTTGTTCAGCCCTTGTGTCTTATTAGTTGGTACTAATGTAACCCAGGAGTTAAAATCACCAAGAGGATCACAGAAAAAGGCTGCAAAGAGAAAATAACACCATCAGCACAATAAGAGAAAATAACACCATCAGCACAATAAGAGAAAATAACACCATCAGCACACAATGAGCTTTAAGTCAGGAACCAACATTATCTCCTGTTATCAGCAACCAACAGTATAAAAAGAATTTACATGTAATAAGTATTTTGTGCATTGTGCGTGGCACACGCAAAAGTATTTGTAAGTTTCATTATGATCCGTGTAACACTATCATACAAACAACAGCAAGCTGTAAAAATAAATCATCAGTCTAAATTTGTTTAGAAAAAATAATACAAAACTTGTTTGTCTTTTGCTGAAAAGTTGGGCGATGAAACTTTGTAACTTTGGGATATCTCGCTCTAATAGCATATTAATCCCATACCTCACAGTTCACACCAACTCATGACAGAACAAAACTACACATCCGTTTAAATTTACAAGATAAGGAGCGAGATGGTGGCAAGGTGGTATAGTCAGTATCATATGAGAATTTACTTAAGTAAAAACTAATGCACACAAATAATATACATAGGGTTAAATAGTTCAGTTGGTAGAGAGCCAGCCTGTTAAACCAGAGGCTTTTGGTTCAAATCCAGCTCTAGTCATTTTGTCTTTATTCAACCCAAAATTATTACAAATTTACCCAGTTAGTTTCCCTTTGTGGTTCATAACTTAATAAATAATATACAGTTGTCATTTGTTGATAGAGTTGGTAACTTACATGGTTCCAGATTAGTTGCTTGTTGCGTTCGTCTCATACATGTAGGGGTATCCTTGGCTCCAAACATGAAGTCATGTAATTCAGTTGCACACAGTGGATAGGAGCGAGGCTTCTTGTCTATTGGCTTATTATGTTCCATGTAACACTATCATACAAACAGCAAAGTACAGTGTACATGTATGTTCAGACAAAAGTCATAGTATACCAATCAAAACATACAAAGCATATTACTTTCATTTTCCTTCATTAAAAAGTTAACTTGTGCATTCTAAAAGAGTTGTTTCCAGCAGTCACAAGAAAGCACTGTAGGCTGGTCTGTTCAATAACTCATCAAAGCATTAAGTTTTGTCATCATATTCTGGGGCATCATAAAAACATACAGCAATAGACATGATAGAAATAACAATTATATAAGAGGTTCCTAATGGAAGGTGTTTACGCACTTGTGCGGACCTTTGTCAAGTCTATTACGCAATGAAACAAAGCTACCCACAACTTTTGTTCAACTTGGACCCTTGTGTGGGTGTGAGTAGGTAACCACATTCAAACCGGGGACCTATAACAAAAGAGGACAATAGGTCCACGGTTGCTATCACAAAGGAAAGCATTGTGGTCCACGGTTGCTATCACAAAGAGTTGAACAAAGGAGGGTCCAAGATTGCAGGCTGTTACACCCAGGTGTGTGTGTGTGTGTGGGGGGGGGGGGGGGGGGGGGGGGAGTTGTACCCAGTGACTGACCTTGATGATTTTGTTGACCTCAGCTTCTCTGTACAGTGATAACATAGGCACTTTGAGATCCATGAAGTTCATTGCATTGCCTTCAGGATTCCACTTTACGCGACAATCACCGTACTCACTGCCATTGTTGTAATGTCCTAATGCAATTCAAACAAGTAGCACACATTTCAAAAATAAACTTATTGCACAACTTTTGTAAACAAGCAATAGACTACCTGTACATGTAGTAGACCAGTCTAGTAATCTACTAAGGTTGTGGTGTTCTTGGATTAACAGCCATGTAACAATGTATCATTCAAATCCTGAGGGCCTGTTGTCAATACATGGGTATATAAACTCACTTACCAAAGTGTTGATTAGGACACTTGTGATCTGGAGAGAAGAAGAAGTCCTTTTCTTGGCTAATGCTTGAGTTAATGTCAATGACTAAAATGCCTGCTATTTTCTCAGAGTCCATTAGTTTCATAATGTTAGCACTGAAACATAAAAACATTCCATACAACATTACTCAATTTATTAACAATACCTTCTGATTTTTGGTAGCTTAATTTCATTCATTAAAAAATGGTCAACAATTACGACTTAAATAAAATATTGTAAAAAAAAGGAGCACTTCAAGTGAATCATCAAACATCTTGTAGATTAAAATTATTTGTATGAGAAAGGTGTGCCCCAAAAACTCATTACAACTTGCTGAATCAACATTATAAGCACATGAACAAGTACCATCCATGACAAAACTTTCATTTATTCTTTTCTCACAATAGTGACAATCTGATGATTGAGTTTTTATAGGTTGGATTTGATGGTTGCATCATGGGCTTATAAACAATAACAAGATAATAAGAATGAACATACACAGTCTTAACTCAATATTTTATCACATCATTGTTTGATGGTGCTAAACTGGTCAGTTTTAAAATCACAGAGGAAATTACGGTCAACATATATAAACTTAAGTAATTTTGCCATCCTTTATTTGTATTATTTTATGTTAATTAAATCAGGCTTTAAACAAGAAAAGGACAAATATAAGACAATCAAAAATAAACAGAAGTCCAGGAACTGCCAAAGAGTGAACCAAATCACTATCTAAAAGAGCAATCTTTGTGGTAACACTGTGTCCAAAATCTCTGAAATGAATTGCTTTGGTTGGTTGGTGCAACAATATAAACTTTCAATCACTATGACCTGATCATCTTCAGATAAAGTCCTGTCAAGTCTTCATATTCAGAACCACCATAACTCAATTTGAGATTATTGATGTGGTCTTACCATACAATGGACCTCACTTAAGACAAAGTTTCAAATCCAACATACAGAGTGTATATAGTAAATCTTACAATGCAAGAAGTTTACATTTAAGCACAAATTTGAGTCCTTTCAAACTGTTTTGACTGTAACTCTTTATCACAGAGAGCTTATTATTATTGTTAGACAGATTTTTATGAGACCCATTTATGTAACACTTTTAGGGTTTCAAGGTGCTGTGGTTTATTCAGCAGCCACTACCAGAAACACAGGGGCAAACTTCTTCTCTTAGCGATACATGTAACTGGGCACACCAATAATGGTCAAGTGTCTTGCTTTAAAAAGACACAAGTATCAAGACCGTGACTCGAACGCACACTCTGCTGATTAGAAACACCAGAGCTTGAGTTTAGTGCACTTTAAATACAACAACAACTTGTTAGGATACAATAAGGACTTACTAATTAAAGACTTGTGGTTCCATGAGAGGTATATATGGCTGATGAGGACCAGTGTCTATTACCCACTGTACATCGGAGTCATTGGCCATGTAATGAATCACACCAGTGTTTCCATAAAAATCACCTACGAAACAAATTGCAAGACAGTTATATAAATCAATGTACAGGCTTCTTTTGTTTGACATTACAGATATTGATGATGGAGGAGGTATCCAGATTATTACAATATACACTTTATAAATGGTTTCTTTTGATCCCATTGGGCATTCAATACATTTACAAGAAATTGCATAATTTCTAAAATAAAATACCTACAGTTGATTTATTACATTTACCAGCAAATAAAGACAAATGTTCACTATTGGCATCAAAATTCAAACTTTAATAATCAATTTCAAACTTTGTGAGTTACATATGAATGGTGTCCGGTACCTTGATCGGAAACATTTGAATGCTCAGACACCACTCAAAGCTAACATGCAAGCAGCTTACCTAAAAAAACTCAGGCCGTGTCCGAATTGGTGACTTCGGCTACAGCTACGGCTAGATCAGCGCGTCTGTCAGTGTTGAAGGATAGGCAGACGCGCGCGCCCTACATTAGCTGTAGCTGTAGCCAAAGTCGCCGTTTCGGACACGGCCTAAATTACATTTTGGATATTGTTGTTTATCAAGTAAAAGTTTTGTCTATTGTATTGCATGCAGCGTTGTAGCCACGCCGGTCGGCGCCGGTCGGGTGTAACCGGCATTTGCTATTGCCGACCGCCACACAGACTAGATGAACATCCTACCGACCGGCACAAAATGCAACAAAGTTACAATAAAATGAACTACCTCTTTTACACAGTCGATCGCTTGTTCAGTTTGAACGGTAAACTTGTTTTTCCCCAGTTGTCAATGATTAAATAAAACACATTTTCAACCCAAAGGAAGCAGACAGTTGGATGTCCTTTTCTTTAATGTTAGCCCCAGACAGCTGGACACTATCCAGACATGTCAGGGAGAATGATAATTGACCCTCCAATTGAGACCCAATTACTCTTATCTATAATCCTCTGCAGTTTGTTACACAATTGTTTTAGTTTGCAATACTCTTGCTTCACTCAAAAGACAAGCCGCATGTGTGGTGTCTTTGTAGCTAATCCTCTACAGTTGTTATACAATTGTTTTACTTTGTAATACTCTTGCTTTACTCCAAAGCAGCCGCGTGCGCGGTGTCTGTGTGGTGTTGTGACCTGATTTTGTGACTCTTCGGAGTGGGTTTCGTGTTCTTTTAAACCTGGAAAGTGTGTTGACATCTGCTGGCTTTTAGATTTAATGTTTGTTTTTTAATAAGATATGATTTATTAACATTTTATTCATGCAAATTGTTCCATCGGGTTTACCACCCATGGGGAAACCCTTGGCCATTTTTCAAAATAGTATTTTTTGGTAAATTGCTTTTTTCAGAGTACAACTAATAGTTTATTTATAGCCTTCAGGCCTTTGTTAAAATAACATGTTTGGCCTTTGTGCTCTATCTACTGGCTTTGGAGCCCTCCAAAATTTTGTTTGCTCCAAGACCAAAGTGGCCTTGCCCTAAAAATGTTGAAGCCTATTGAAACTGTAATGAAGTTTTAACTAACAGATTTACATACCTTAAAATGCATTACAAAAATCATGTCTCAGAAAACCCATACAAATCCATTTTTAAAGCAGTAAAATTAAAAGCTTCGCTCTATTTTGATTGTAAATTAGCCGGCACTCAAAAAGTTCTAGCTACAACCCTGATTGCATGTCAACGTTTTGGGAGTGCACCACGCAGGCCTCAAACTTCCAGGCGGCCACGACGGCCATGGCCGTCGGTGCCCTTGTTACTGGCCGGGGTGCCCCTCCAAAAATCACCTTCCTCAAAGCCATAATTGCCGTGCCCTTAATTCCCTTTGGCCGTGGTGCCCTTTTAAATAGAAGTTAAATACATTATCAGTGTTGTTCAGAAGCACCAGCTGCCGCGATTTTTCGGAATATTTTTTACACAGTTGTCAATGATTACGAAAAAACAAACTTTTCTACACAGACGAAGCCAACAGTTTGAGATCCTTTTCTTTATTTAATGTTGGCCCCAGACACTATCCAGGCATCACCTGGGAGAATGATTGACACTCCTATTGAGACCCAATTACTCTTATCTTAATCCTCTACAGTTTGTTATACAATTGGTACTCTTGCTTCACTCAAAAGACTAGCTGCTTGCATGTGGTGTCTTTGTGGTTTTGTGACCTGGTTTTGTGACTTATAGGAGGAGTGGATGTTGTGTTATTTTTAACCTGGAAAGTGTGTTGACATCTGGTGGCTTACAGTTTTACAGTTTGTTTATGAATAAGATGTGATTTATCAATATTTTATTCATGCGAATTGTTTCATTGGGTTAACCACCCATAGGGGAACCTCTGGCCAATTTTTCCAATTCATATTTTTTTAATTTTGTGTAAAAAACTTTTAGGGTAACTAAAAGTGTTATTTTTTATTTACAACTAATTATTTATTGATGGCCTTCGTGCCTTTTTTAAAATTGCCTTTTTGGCCTTGGTGCCCAATCTACTGGCCTTGGTGCCCCCCAAAATGTGGCTTGCTCCAAGGCCAAAGTGGCCTTGCCCTAAAAATGATGAAGTTTGAGGCCTGACCTTGTGTTGGAATCTTGTGCATAAACAAACATAAACAGTATGCTGGGTCCAGGCCAATCCACAAGAGAAGACATGAATTATGTTTAAATGATGATATCCCATAATTGTTTTTTCAAATGAGGGCCATTTGAAAAGAGGATAAGTGAGAAGCCAAACCAATCTTACTTGTGCATCCTATCTGATGTGTTGCATTGAATCTCCTCACACATGGAGAAAAGCTCTTAATATCAGTGTAGATCATATCTTGTGTTTTCCTTGCTGACACTGTAAACAAAAATATACAAAAGACATTGAGTGGTATAATATGATTATTAAACTTAAAGTGGGAATCTGTGTAGGGAACTACACTATCACCATTGCACAGGTTCATAGACAACCCTCCTGCAGCTAATTTCACAAAACTTTACGCCATGGCGTAAGTCTACTTGCGCAACATTTATGGCGTAAGTTGTGCCACGAAGTTATGATCGATTTCACGAAAGTTAGCCATGTCTGAAAGTGGCACAAGTCTGAAAGTTACGCCACAAAAATTGCGCAACTTACGCACTTGATTTTGATGGCGTAAGTCAGTATTTAATTGTGCAAGTTGATAAACTGCCAACAGTACAACGTGTTTTACTCGGGTAGGCTACACTATCCTCAGGAATTGACGTTATTTCAGTGCTTAGTGAAAGATGCTGCATTCTTTCTTTTCTGTAGCGACTCAAAAAAACCAAAAACATTTGTCAGCCATTGGTTTTCAAGTAATTTTTACGATTAAAAACAAACAAGTTTATTACTTTTTTATTGTTCAAAGTTGCGCAGCTACGGCAAGTTTTGTAATATGCAATTTAAGGAAGTGGCGCAGCTGCGCAACATTTACATGGCGTAATTTTAAGACATGGCGCAAGTGACGCACTTCTTTCGTGAAATCGGCCGCTGGACTTTGTAGGGGGGCGACTGTGTCGGGGGCGCCTCTGTCAGGGGGCGACTTCGTGAGGGGCAACATTGAGAGGGGGCGAGTTTGTATGTGACTGTGAGGGGGCGACTTTGCTAAGGGGCGACTTTGTTGTGGGCGACTTTGTTGTGGGCGACTTTGCTAGGGGGCGACTTGATTGGTTTCCCTTTTTCCCTAGGACTCGTCGTCGTAGGAGTATTGACTAATGTATTGTGAGGCATATATGCATCACGACATATGAAGCTCAATTCCGAGCTTTTTTAGATGGCATAACCATGCACGTTTATTTCTTGATTGGGTTCCTCCATGTTATTGTTGAAAGGGGGGGAGGGTTCATCACCCTAACCCTAACCCTTCCCCTAACCCTACCCCTAACCTTACCCCTAACCCTACCCATCACCCTCCCCTAACCCTACCCCTCACCCTAACCCTACCCCTCACCCAACCCTAGCCCCAATTAGGGCCAATCCACTCTGTATCCTTGGCCCTAGCGCGACTGCAAACCTACATGTATTCTTGTGCCCCATTGAGATTTGAATCTGCAAAGATCTGCATCATGAAACTTACCGATTGAGTGCCAATATACTTGTAAATAGCCGGACAGGTGGAATTCGTTTAAAAAACATCACAGATTTTGAGGGAAAATTGATTGCTTTTCGTGTCACGATTGTGAATTTTTGTTCACATACATACACCTTGCGCGAAAACCATGATTTGTCTGGTTCCCTCAACAACTCCACAACATTTATACGATCAACTGCTGTAATTTAATGGGGACCAGACTGATTTACTCAGCATTAGTCTGGTCCAACAAGATCGTAAACAGTTGATCGTATAAATGTTGTGGAGTTGTTGAGGGAACCAGACAAATCATGGTTTACGCGCAAGGTGTTATGTGAACAAAAATTCACAACCGCGATGCGAAAAGCAATCAATTTTCCCTCAAAATCTGTGATGTTTTTTAAACGAATATCACCTGTCCGGCTATTTACAAGTATATTGGCACTCAATCGGTAAGTTTCAAGATGCAGATCTTTGCAGATCAAGGGGGCACAAGATTAGGTTTGCAGTCGTGCTAGGGCCAAGGATACAGAGTGGATTGGCCCTAATTGGGGCTAACCCAACCCCAAACCCTCACCAGGTGAACCCTCACCCCTCCTATCCAGTGACCCTCACCGTCTCGTGGTTGTGGCTTCATATGTATGAAGCCACACAACCACGCCATTGTAATTTGCGTGGTTGTGGCAGGGAATATGTCAGTTCGTAATTTCGACTTGTGTAGTTCGTTGTACTGTGGACCCCAATATCTTTTTATAGATTCAAAAAGGGAAAAAGAAAGAAGACTCTTAGTAACAAACACCCTTGTATACTTACTCTAACCTTTTCTTTTTCTGATTTGTGGCTCCAATTCCAATTAATATTTTAATTATATATATATATATTTTGTTTTATAAATACAAATATTTAGGAAGGATGGAGTGGAGGGTTGGTTATTTATCATGATTATTTGGATTTTTAATTAAATGAACTTTACTTACCAATGAGTACAAACTGCATCAGTACAAAAAAAGCATGTGACATTCTGGCAACTAAGGTTTTCATTTTGACAATTTATTCACAGTTACACCTCGCAAATGTAAGTAACACTAACAGGAAAAATGAAGTAGGCACTCAACAATAAATTACAGAACCACACGACGAACCACCGACATCATTCACTTCCGTCTTCTTGTTGTACACAACCTCTTCCCAAGCTTTTCGGCTATTTCGGACTATCGAGTAACTTAGAGCATGTACAAGCTCAAGGGAACGAGCAAAACAAACTGGTTTTGCGTACGATCTGTATTTTGTTCACGCCACCAACAGCACAGCAGTGAATCCGTACACACGTACCAATGACAAAGTACACAGATTCAATCCAGCTTAGACTTGATTCCAAGTCTGTGATCGTGGTTTTTAGTCTACCTGCTGATAGCCAAAACATTATTGCCTAAAATAGCGCCCTCTTGTGAATTAACCTCAGTCATAAGTATGATAGCCAATCTGCTGCGGGAGTTTTGCGTGGCCGGCTGACATCCCATCCAGAGAAATAACCGCGATCTCAGACTTTAAGTTAAGTCTAAGTCTAGGCAGAGAGAGTGCGGCGGCAGGAGTCAAGTCGAATCTGTACTGTACTTTTTGCTGAGCTCAATAACACTGCACTGTGTGGTGATGATGGCTGGTTGATAAAATAAACACAATTCACAAAGTTTAGTCGATCACCAAAGTAGTGTTGACCTGGATTCTAACACTACAGTAACAGTACACCATACGTCCACGCCACGTATATGTATATGTAGGTACGTCTTGCACATTTAAAAAGGGGCCAGTAATTTAACTTATAATCACTCTGATCTATTTATTTGTTATGTTTTTTATTGAAATTAAATTGATGCATTCAGTCCTTTGTGAACTGCTTGACCTTGTTTGAACTTGATTGTGTTGGTCCAATCATGGAAGGAAATGGTCCAATCAATGTCATCCAATTCCAAGTTGAAGTCACCTTCAAGAAGAATCGTCAGGGCCCAATATCATATAAAGCCTGTAATATTAAGTGTAAAAAAAAAAGTGTAAGCACAATAACTTGCTCATCCGCACAGACAAGTATTGCTTAGCAGAAACAGGTTACCAGCCAAAATGACATACATTTTGCATTGAATGTTGGGACTGGTGCCCCACTCAATTTTTGCTTAGCAAAGAAATTTGTCAAACAGTAATTTCTGCTTAACAGCTTTATGAAATTGGGCCTTCACTCCTGAAAGTGTGGTTAATTGTGCTCCAGCTCTCATCATCAGTAGTTCTGTTTTGTCCCAACCCAACTTGACAATCGTCCCAACCCAACTTGACAATCGTCCCAACTATAGTTGGGACCGGTCCCAACTTGAGTGTTCAAGTTGGGGCGTCCCAACTGCCCAACTGTACGCCAATAGAGCTCAACAGGATAGCCTCCGCAACTCGGCACTTCGCTGGTACCCTGTACTATCCCAACTACAGTTGGGACGCCCCAACTGTAACACTCAAGTTGGGATCAGTCCCAACTATAGTTGGTGCGATTTTCAAGTTGGGGCGGAACACCTCTATTTTGAAAGACTGTCGGGATAAGGTTTAAAACAAAAATAGTTTCTCTTTAGTAATACTACTACTAGTACCATGGAGTGTCACAAGTGTCAAAACCGGGTCTCGAACCCACACTCTGCTGACCAGAAGCACCAGAGCTTGAGTCCGGTGCTCAATAACATAACCGCTTGACCATGACACGCCAGCAATGAATAGAAGTTAGCAATCACTTTACAAGGAACAGTGAGTCGCGTCCAAAGTCATTCAAGAACTTGAAGAATCCTTGGTTCCTTCAATTCTCAAGATTAGTAGTTAGAAAGTCAAGTTGAAGCAAATGCATCAAAGTGCATCATAAGTCATACTGGAATCAAGACAAACAATACTGTGTAGAAATGGATACAGAAAGAACCTTTGAATCTGAAGCATTCTGCTGACATTATTTATATCAATGGTGTTAACTTGATATATGTAATCAATACAAAGACTTGAATACTTTCTATGGATGGTTGCTTATAGTTTAACTACAATGTCAAAAGCTTAGTTTGTGAAGTTTTATGTGTTCATGGGATTGATCTTTGTTTGTATGATCTTCGTTTGTTTGTATGATCTTCCTGTCACTTCAAGGGAACTCGTCAAACTCCCACAAGGGGATATAAATGCCAAGCTGGCACAGGAGGAGCATGTCGATCCATTTAACTCATCATCTGACCCGTCTTGCCTGTAGATATCCTCTTTCATCTTTATCAGCGTACCATCGTAATTGCCGAAGGTCAATTTCTACTGAACACCAAGACTCTTTACCACAAGAGGCCGAGGTAGTAATATGTGGAGGCGGGATAGCAGGATTGTCAGCAGCTTACCACCTTGCAAAGCTAGGATTAAAAGATGTGGTTCTTCTAGAACAAGGACGGTTGGTAGATTCTTATTAATAAAAGGAATCCATATTATTTTGCCATTTAAGTGATAATGAAGTTTGATATAAAACACCTCATTTTAAAATTGCTCTATGTACTTGAAGAGTGTCATGGCCGGGCAATGTAGTGCAGTATAGACGATGTGACCTGTGACATCACATGTTTACAAAAGAACCACAGAGCCTGGACTTCCTGCAGGCACATTTGTACACAGCTCAATGGAAGAAAACAACAAATCTTATGTTTTATGGAGATTGCACCGTCTGATTTTTCTCAACTTTTGATATGAAGAAAGGGGGGACATCTCAAAAGGTGTACAGCTGTTGCTTTTGTAAATTTTGAATTTATGTGAAAATTATGACACAAAATGTAAATTTTCCCATATAGCCTGTGTAGTATCTTGCCCGGCAGGAAACGCTTAAGAATGTGCAAGGTCACCACTCTGTAAACAAAGGTAACATGGTCTATAGAGTGGTTTAGAGCATCAAATTCAAGGTCCTGTGGTTAAGTCATTGGGGTGGGTTTGAATCCCGGTCATGACACTTGTGTACTTGAGCAGGATGCTCTACTATTAACCCCTTCTCTTCACCTAGGGGTAAAAATGGGTACCTGTGAGGTTAGGGGTTGGTATTATGTTTCAAAAAGCCTTTGGAGCGCCAGGGCAGCTCGGCTGTATGTACTCCCCAGGGAGCTGAGAAAAATTAAAGGATAGTTATTGGGCACTAGTGTAAAGCGCATTGATACGTTATTGTAAAGTGTGCTAACATCCATTTGGGCACTAGTGTAAAGCGCATTGATACGTTATTGTAAAGTGTGCTAACATCCATTTGGGCACTAGTGTAAAGCGCATTGATACGTTATTGTAAAGTGTGCTAACATCCATTTGCTGTTTTATTGGGAACTAGTGTAAAGCGCATTGATACGTTATTGTAAAGTGTGCTAACATCCATTTGCTGTTTTATTTGTTTTGTCAGTTGACGTGCAAGGAAGGGTTTTTTGAAAATCCAGAGAATCCACAAACCTGTCGGCTGTTCCACCAATTTTTCAGAGAGCTTAGCCTTGTACATTTGCTACTTTATGAACTGAGCACCCGTCATTTGATCAATACAATGCAATCCATAATAAAACAGTTTAGGCCTATAGTGCATTGATGGTATTCTACACTAATGATCACCATTCTTTGTTTTCAGGGCTTCAAGTGAAATTTATCTGTTATGTGCTCATTCAAGTTTATCCATAAAATACATTTTTATGCAAATGCTAAAATTGTCTGTTTCCACATCCTTGGCTGATTTATGCCAAATGATAAGCAACAATCTAAGTTCATTTAAACCAATGGCAGTATTTGGCATTCAAATACAAACAAAGCAGACCTTTATTTGGTTACTTCAGGCATCCCAATAGACCCAATACCACAAGTGATACGTATAAGTGCGTCTTTTCAATTTCTTTCATCATCATTTATTTCAGTTTGACTTGTGGGACAACATGGCATGCAGCAGGACTTGTTGGTCTCTTCAAAGTGAAGCCACTAATGTTTGAACTTGCTAATAGAAGTGCACGCCTGTATGAGGCATTGGAAGAGGATACTGGTCTCGGTACAGGTAGGCTATGATTGGATGTGACATTCATCAAGTTGTTACAAAGCTTATGTAGTTTAACCTTCGCCCATCTCTTTCAAATCTGATCAGTAGATCAAGATATCTGTACAATGGGAATGTATTTGTAATAGGATTTTTCATTTGTTTTTGCCTTCTCCTTTTGTGTGTGCGTATGTGGGTATGCACATTGTTTTTGGACCCCCTGTGTTCAATGTCAAGGTCATTATCGCTAAAACAAAAGAAATGTGTTCAAGCGATTCTTTACCTGCACTGGTCTGTATTTTTCTCTATGCAGCAACCATCAGAAAATGAGTTTACTATCGGCGGGGTATTTGTGTTTGTCAACACATCCTTTTTGTTTTAATCTTAAATTTTAATAGTAAACCAATATCTGTAAGGGGCCTTCCAAAGTTTTCAACATTTTAATGGTCGTACAAAGCGTACGACGGGGGGGAGGGGGGTCGGAAGCCGCGTATGACTTTAAATGGTGAATAAAATGTTGATTTTAATCAGCATCGGAAAATTATATAAATGTTTGTTTTCTTCTTTTTTTTTTTCTCGAAAGAATTTCCAACATTAAAATCAGAAGCGATACAAAGTCCGCTGTTCCAAAAGGATTACTTCAGCAGCTCATACCTTGTTTACAGCTATCGTGCAACTCCGAGAAAAAAAACAATACGATGCGTCCCTGGCTGGCGAGGCTGCGAGGACGTGCCCACGGCGCCAGACACGCTGCGGTCGGTCGAGTTGGCAATGAATACGTATCTCTGCATGGTATTGCGCAACTATCCGTGCGATGTACATGGGATGTACACGTACATACATACAGTGTGCCCTGTCCTAGCTACAGCGAAATGTGCGAAGCATGAATGAATGACCTTTGACACCACTCAACCGCGAATCGTTCCCACAGCATATCCATGGACATCGTGCACGCCATGCACCACACCGCGCTCTACCGGTGTTTGTAGTTTGTACACATGGAGCGAGGTTGTCACTATCAATAATCATGGCGTCGCACTTGTTGCAGTGCGAACGCTTTTTATCAGACCTAAAATACATCACAACTTTGTCATCTGTCATTCATAAATCACCGTCAAACATTTACGAAAATTACATTAATGCTCACATCTACGTCAACAGTCACAATGGGGCTCGTGACAAACTTGTGCGAGCAGCTCAATCGGACTGGAAGACGGCTAGAAACACCCCCCCACTTTGTCTCGAACAAAAAAGACACCAGCCATGCTTTTAGGAACTGGATTGTATGTTTAAAATAAACAATAAAAGTATGTGTACATTGTTTTTGACAAAATTTAATTTTCATCTGGTTTTGTTTTTAACTTGCATTGATCATCAGCAACATGTTAACATTGCTTTAATAGTACAATGTACATGTACATGTACATGATAAAACATGCGCATCAACATTGAAAAAAAAAATGTTGAAAAGTACTACTTTGGGGGGAGGGGGGGGGGTCTTGAAAAGTAGTACTCTCTGTACGACCTTAAAAATGTTGAAAACTTTGGACGGCCCCTAAGTATAAAATGAGATGATCAAAATATTGTTATCATCAAATCCTTTTGTACTGTATGTATTAAGTGTTTGCCATCTGAAAATACTTTGTTTAGTAAAGGGGTTTTCTGCGCCAGGAGTGTTTCTTTTTGACAGACATGGCGCATTATAAGTCTCCTTTATTATTATTATCAATACACTTATAAATACGAAATTGCAAAAATGTATGCGTTTATCAAAAAAATGTATTGACAAAGTCATTGGACTATTGGGTAGTAGGCCAACAGGCATATTAAAGTATATTCAAGATACTGTACTATAGCCGGCATGACACATTTACTATACCCATGTATAGCAAGTCCGAATATAGCTACGGCTACGGCTAGTTTTCCGCGTCATCATGCATTAAAGTTCAAAACATCCCACGCAATACCCTTGGCAACAGCTGTAGCCGCAATTTGGATTCAGCCTATCTGTCTGGTTCTTATTTACCTGTGCATGTGTACCAGACAGATTGTATGTAAACTTGTATGCCCCCCTTGTTAATTGCCTGATTGTAGGATTGTAAGAATCTTGTATTTGTATCAATTTGGTACTTCATTCCTATTTTGATGTTTATATTAAAATAGGTTACAAGAGGACAGGTTCCATAACAGTAGCTCAAACCAAAGATCGAATGATAGATATCAAACGGAATGCAGCAATAGCAAAGTATGTATCAATAGGGAATAACAGTGTGGGGAGTTGGTCTTCACTGCGTGGTAATGACCGGGTTGGTGGCTGGCTGCTGTTACTGGATCCAGCCGAAGGTCAGTCACCAACAAACCTCATTACTACACAGTGAAAACCAGGTTAAAAAAAAAAAATTGGAGGTGAAGTGATGTAATTATCGCTCTCCGAACTAGAGGTAGAACGACATTTATGTCTGTGGGATTTGAGGCATTGCTTGGTGAGGTATCAATGCTTATTAACCAGTGTTGTAGGTCTCGAGACCTGGTCTCGGTCTCGAGACCGTCTCGAGACCTTTTTTTGGTGTCTCGGGTCTCGTCTCGGTCTCGGGACTGCAAAAGTCTCGGTCTCGGAAGGGCTGGTCTCGGTCTCGGCAGAACTGGTCTCGGTCTCGGTCTCGGTCTCGGCTGCCAATGTCTCGGTCTCGACCCTCGAGACCCCTCGAGACGACAGCAAATAATGCTTTTCATACACATGAATTACGTCGTCTTGGCCTAGAGTCATGTTGCTTTGTTGATAAATACCGCCGTCCAAGTTTCTCACACGCGCATGCTGACATTGCAATGCGCGCTGCTTTAAGTCTTCATTCAAAACACGCACCACCAGTGTTCTCCACACATGGGTTTTGCCGCCCTCCCAAAGTTTAAGGCCGCCCTGCCAAAGAATTGGCCGCGCTGCCAACAAAATTACAAACAGACTATTTTTAGCCTGCAATTAATACGATCAAACGAGTAGCCGATGAGCCATGCCCGACTTCCAAACCGCAGTGCTGCATGCATTGGAATTTTAGTTTACCAACGTTAAAACACGATGCACACAACCACATGGTTCTGACTGCTGAGTATTCACAGCACGTGCATCGGCCTGGGCCCCACAACGTGAGTCCATGCATATAGCGCATAGACAACAGCAGAGTCCAAAGTCCAAGCTAACCAACATTCTGCACGCTGTGATTGGCCGTTGATGGCCGTTGATAATTACCATATTCATAAGAGAGCTTGGCTAGACTCCAACGCAGTACACATTCACGAGCCGAGTAAAGAATTGCCGCACAGTGTGCCGCACGCCTGCAGATTGGTACAGTATACAGCCTTGGATTAAAGGATATTCAAACATTGACAACTTTTGCCGATAGAGGGCGATGCGGGGCAAAGTTCATTGAATTTGTTCTCAATGTGCATTGTCGACCGGTCGTTGAATCTCGATGATTTTATTGCCAACGAAGTTCTAAACAATCGATCCTCAAATCATGGAAATGGTTGTTGATGGAAAAAGTATTATTTAGGGCATAAATTAGGGGATAAGATCGTCCAAAAATGCAATTTGTCCAAAAATGATGCCTTGAAATAAAAAGTGTGAAGTTTGGTGGAAACTTAAATGGGATAGTGTGTTTTCTAATGTTTATTAGCTTGCATACTCATTATTTTTATTTTTTGCCGATATCACCTTAAAATATGCTTTACACAATTGTATGTATTTTGCATGGGGTAGGTCTCGGTCTCGGTCTCGGTCTCGGATACCTTGGTCTCGGTCTCGGTCTCGGACTGCAAAAGTCTCGGTCTCGGAAGGGCTGGTCTCGGTCTCGGTAGGGCTGGTCTTGGTCTTGGTCTCGGTCTCGGATGTCAAGGTCTCGGTCTTGGTCTCGGTCTCGGACTTCCAGGTCTCGACTACAACACTGTTATTAACATTTATGTCACTGTACAAAAGGGTGCATTCAATTGTTTGAAAGAGTAGCTCACTGTGTATATCGTATGTGATCCATTACTGAATGAATAGCTGGCTACTATGCATGTACGTGCATGTATTGATGATGATATTATGTGCCTTGCATTGCACAGAAAGGGAATTTCCCTGGCCACACAGCAAGACTAAATGAACAAAATGGTGGTGCCTAGTAGCAGTGGAATTGGCAATGGAGATGGGGCTCAAAATCTGCAAAAAAGTGTTACCAGGTTTGATCTTAGCCTGTGGCAGGTACCCTGTTAAAATGTTCTGGTTATATTGCCGGCTAAAAACCTTGCTGCAGGTTTTGTACCCCCAAAAAGAAAAAGAAAAAAAAAGAAAGAAAACAAAAATAGTGTTTTCAACTATGCAATTAATATACAGACTCTGAGATCTCTTTGACTGTTTTTTGAGTCTGAACTTGTGCAAACATTATGGTGTTAACCTTATAGGATACAGACTAATGTAGAAAAGAAATAAAGCCAAACTGAAGATAAAAGACAATGTGAAGTAAACTTGGAAAGCTCAAGTGTTGGCTGTTATGAATTGTTCCTATGGGGTCTATCAGTTAACCTATGCACCTGCTGGAAAGACTATTGTTGTACACAAACAAAACAGAATCAAACCTGTTTCCTACATGTAGGCTAATTAACACATTTTAAAAGGTACAGTATGTAATTTTGTCACTGATAAGGAGACATTGTGAAATGATGTTTATAAGTTAAAATCTATTGCTCTACATGTACTTTGAATGCTTTTGTGGTAAATTTAATGCTATATTACATTAAACAGATCAACTCTTTATTATTTCATGTAGAACAAGAAAACTAGAGTTCCATTTGTTGACACCATCAGAAATCTCCTCATTTGTGCCATGGATAAGAACTGATGATCTTGAAGGAGGGTTGTATGTACCTGATGATGGAGTGACTGATCCCACAAATACTGCCTTGTCACTTGCCAGAGGTGCCAAGGATAGAGGTACATGCTTCAATTTAAAATCTACTCAGATACTTGACTGATGCAAGCTCAAATAATTACAGATAAATTGGGGTTTGTTTTAAGACACATTGAATCAACTCAATTGCTTAAGAGGGAATACATTACATCATTGTTGTTTAGAAGAGTAGGTTCATTCCCATCCTCTAGTTTCAATAGGCACACCATATATTCAACCTATAGACCTTTCTATTGTTGATAAACAAACTGCGGTGAATGGCATGGATGCCAAATGTTAGCAAAACATTGAATCGTGTTAACAGATAATGTGACCAAATTCAACAATTCTGCAAACTTTCAATGAAATAAAATACATGATTGGTTGCTTTGTTTCCAACAAAGTCACGCCCTTTTTGAATATTTGTGTAAAATTTTTACAAACTGTGGCAATCTGTTTTTGTTTTGCATTGATGGCTTCCCATAGTTTACGAACCTTGGTCGACAAAAACTCGGGCTGTGACTTTGCAATAGAAAGGTCTATGGAAACTTGAATAAATAGATCCCTATCTGACATTACAAGCTCAAACAGGGCCCTCACTGATGCCAAAGGAAGACTTTCATTTTCTGTGGGTTCTTATGAAGCTTTTATATGTGTGCTCACTTCCACTGTGATGGTGACTTATGCAAGGGGTCTATGAAGCTTTGATATGTGTGCTCACTTCCACTGTGATGGTGACTTATGCAAGGGGTCTATGAAGCTTTTATATGTGTGCTCACTTCCACTGTGATGGTGACTTATGCAAGGGGTCTATTTGGTGGTCACATCTGAATGAAACAACAATAAACAGTTATGATTTGTCAGCCTTTTATCAATGTTCATATTGGTCTTATGTCAAATGCAGACAGTTTTGGTGTATAAGTCCTATTGTCTTTAATTTGACAGAATTTCAGACAGAAATACTTCTCTGAAGAAATGTTTTCTTGAAGGGTTGATGCTTTTATGACCCTTTTAATCAGATTGGAACTGATTCTGTTTAGTGTCAGATAATAAAACTTGAACTGTTTTGTTATCTGTTTTGTATTTAGGTGTGAAGCTCATAGAGGGAGTGAAAGTGAAGGAAGTTATGTCCGAGAATGGCAGGGTGTCTAGAGTTGAGACATCCTTGGGTTCCATCAAATGCCAATATTTTGTCAATGCTGCTGGACAGGTAAGTAACAGTACAACACATACATGTATCGGTGTTCTCTACAGACTTTTTTAGGGGGAGGGGAAGTACGATTTCATCGGATGGACGGTCACGGTGATTACGAGGGGTTTCAGGGAACTACCTGCTGATAGGACGCTCTGTTGAATTGGTATGGCTAGTCCCATTTAGAAAAATCATGTAAAGTATCAAGCTGTTTTTAAAAATAGTACACTTAGATGAAAACAGGAAGGAAGAGTCCATTTGACATAACTCACTAAAACGATTTGTTTTCAGACTGATTTGAGAAATGTTTGAGCTAAAACAAAGACCATGATGTTACAAAAGAAATATGGTCACTGAAAATGTGTTATGACAAATGATTGCGCAGCTTAAATGTTAAAATCTTAAAAAATCTTAAAACCTGCATTTACAATCGTTACAATCTGCACAAATTTATCAGAGAGTTGGCACGCCATTGGTCATGGCGTATTATTAGCAAATCCATGACCAATTACATTTCTTGTACAGTTAAGCTCAGACCAACGAAGCCTGTATGGTACAGGCTGTACTTCCGTGTAACTCAAGGACACTCCAAGCAGGATTTTTGTTGCCAGACTATTTATTGAATCAGTGCATCCAACACATGCAAGCTGCGAGTATCATGAATAATACACAACCTTTCACGAAAGTGAACCAATCAGGTGCATGGATTTAGGCCCCATTGATGTGACACATGTACTGTGATACACATTTTACTAGTGTATTACTTCCACTGGTGCAATGTTGTGTTGCATGCACTAAGCTGTATTACTATACCTCATACATATTCATGACCCAGAGTCGAATTCTCACTGGTCCATTCAGCATCACGTGCCAGGTGCTATATTTGCTGTTAACCAAGCGCGCACGCGAGTATTCACGCACATGGTAAATACGCATGACAAGTAGGGCAGCCCGTGTGATAGTCTACTTGTCATGCGCTTTACGATCGTGTTCCCCGGTTGTTGTACACAGTCTAGGGTCACTGCAATGCTACGGTTTGGTGTTCGGCGGGCAGCTACTCGTTTGAGTGAGCGCCTGGTGGAAAGCAGTCTGTGTGGTAGGAAGCGTATAACAGCCTGCCCTCCAAAAACTCGCATGTGGAGAACATTGCTGTAAATATACGTATGTACATTCCAGAACATTTCTCATGTAAATTTGCTTGACTAGTTTTTGTGCATTGTAGTGGCAGTTTTTAAGGAAAGTTATATTGTAATTAATGTATGGCTCCAATTTCGTGATGTGGTGTTTCCCATGCCAATTCAACTGTGAGGCAGACCATCTCACTATTTTTGCGGCTGGTTTGCCTTTTATTAATCATCATTGATGTAGTTTCAAGCCATGTTTAGTTGAATATTGAAGCTGTGTGATCACCCCAGATTGCAAGGACACACACTTTTGGCCATCTTTGGTTTTGATTTTTGATCATTGTTGGACACATCCTAGTGCTTTGTAACCTCTGGAAAAGGTGCTCTTCAAATGCCAGATTATTATTATTATTATTACTCGGAGGTCAAGTAAACAGTGATGATCCATGATCTCATACCCTCTCATAACTCTTAAAGTAAAACAATGTAAAAGAAACATCTTTGGAAGACGGAAATCTAAAATACTTAAGATAAATTCTTATTTTTTTTCATTTCATACAGTGGGGCAGAGATATTGGACTTTGCAGTAAACCTGTTGTGAATGTACCTATGCACACCACTGCACACATGTACCTAATAACCAAAGAGCTGGCTGGATTGGATGTCAGTACCCCATGTATGTAGTAAATAGTTACAGCTGATTGGACACACATAGGTTGTTCATTCTCGCTGTTAATAAATACACTAAATTCACAATGTATTTTCAGCTGTTATGTCATGCTTCAACAAAAGAAAACATTCTATTATGCACTGAAGTTACACGTTTATGTACATGTAGATAAGCATACATAAATATATATGCACTCATACTTTTTAAACTGTGTCAATGCATAATGTAAAACATTTAAATTATTTAATTGACATGCTCGCATTGTGTGTGAGTTTTGATGATGCGGTTTTATGCACATTTGATCTTAAGAACACAATTGGCAAGCTATTATATGTTACAAGTGAAATCACATCAAGTATGAACCAGCCTTTTTCTTTTTTTGAAAAGTCAACATTGAGATTATTTCTTGCAAAAAGAGGAAGTTGTTTATCCATTTGTTAAGAATTTCTTATATTGACACTATTGAAACCATGAGGCTTCTCACATGAAATATTAACACTAAGCAATCAGGAAGGTGTATTTATCATTGCCAACATTAGGATTAGGATTGATTACTTATTTCAGATGTACGAGACTTTGACAGTGGTAACTATCTCCGTGAGTGGAGCGGAGGTTTGATGTGTGGTGCATTTGCTCCAAAAGCAAAACCCATATTCCATGATGGAATTCCAGAGCATTCTGAATTCCTCTCTCTTCCTGAAGATTGGGATCACTTCCGTAAGTTAAATGCTTTTGCTGCTGAGAGAGTAACTCTTTTGTTATTAATCAACCTTAAACATGTTACCAATGTAGCACAGTTTGAATATTGTTTGACAGGATGTGCTGAGCTTTTGGCAAATGGTCTCTTAGTACATGGCTTTGTTGAAGCATAGAGCAAGGACCTTGCTCTATGGTTGAAGCCACTGGTAGCATTGAGGTCATAGGTGGTACAATATAAGCTTCAAAATGACACTTGATAATTGATGGTGACACTCTCAAAGTCAGTGCCATGTAAAACCTGTAATTCTATGAGCCATTCTGTGGTGAGAAGCGCCATAAAATTAGGTCCTGGTTGAAATGAATGTAGAAAACAATGAGAGAAAACTAAAATACAACACGACTGTATTTCTCCTTCTATGCAATGAGACAAGTTTCCTTTTTAATGACTAATAAATATTAAAAGAATATGAATAAAGCATTCAGATATAACTTACTGCTATACCAATTCACACACACAATGTGGAATTTACCCAAGTGTTATTCTATGCATATACTTATAAGGATTATTAGAAGCAAATCATTTAGTTAAAGACTTCAAGGAATGAGTTTTGGAGCATTGTGCTCTATTCACAATAGTTTGGGGAAACATTATCTTTCTCTGTATGAAGTCTCTCATGTTAATATATAAAGATTTTGGATGAAATATTTTCTGCCAAGTTGTATTTTTTATAAGTAAAAAGTCTTCCAATCACTCTTTGTCTTGTCATTGTTGTTTTCTAATCACCATATAGAGTACCACTTAGATGGATTCTTGCATAGAGTTCCATCAGCTGATAAGATGGAAGTTCGTCAATTGTTTACTGGTCCAGAATGTTTCACTCCAGATGCACATTTCATCTTTGGTGAAGCCCCAGAGGTATAACAATGATACAAACTGCATCGCACCTTTCCATCAGTGTTTGATAAGCATTTGAGTCCCGCAGAGGGTTATCCACAGGCTAGTTGGATGGGATTTGAACACTATGTTTTAACCACAGACCATCGGAGTGTGTCCAATGACGAGAAGTCATTTTGTAGGCTGTTATTAGTAGCGGGGTATGGCGATTAGTTCAAAAGATGTAATTAATGGATTCAAACTTGATTTCTCATCACTGGGTACGCTTGTGGATAAGAAGTCTAGTAGTAAAGACATCGGCTCTAGAATGTATGGGTCCAGGGTTCGAATCCCACTCGATTATCCTGTGGGTTTCTGTCTGTAAGAAAGCACCGAGTATACATTGCTTCAACGGTTCTTCTCCTAACCACCACTACTCATAAGAGATTTACACGTGGTGTCACGGCAAACCTTACCTGATTGAACTCCCACCGTACAAATTTTCAAATTCTACTTATACATGTACAGTGCTCATCACACATTGGTGTTAAGGTAAACTCCAAAAATATTCTGTATCCCTGATGCAATTATTACATCTTTGAAATGAGAAGAATACAAAGTTTCCTGTTAGTTGTAATTAACCCTTTCAGCCCCAAGGGCGACTATAGTCCACTGTGCACTATACCTTGCTTGGACCCCAATTGCGACGCCCAAGATTAGACACAAAAAACACTAAAGCCTGAGCAAAAATCATTTGTTAAAAAGCTGTAGTTTTGCTTACTATCATTGGAAAGAGAAAGATCGGATCTTTCAAATGATAGTAAAATAAAATAGGGTTGCTAAATTATGTAATCACTTCAAATTGGTGTAGAAAGATCCGAAATGCAAAACACCTACAGAGCGCTATATGGCTGTGTGCAAAAAAGTGTTTGGGTTTACAGAACACACTGGGAAAACGAACACCAAGAACTTGGCTTTTGAATTAAATGAAAGGAAATTCAAAAAGTAAGACAATTTTTATTACGCTCTAAAATAAAATCTTCTAGGTAATAATAGTGTTTGTGAAATCCAACTTTGAACACATGCTTCCTGTTGTGTGAGAATGTGTGCGTCATGTTTGAGTGGTCAAACAATGTGGGCACCAGAGGTTGTTTAGCTCAAAAGAACTTGGGCTGAAAGGGTTAAATATGTGTGCAGTTCACTGAAGTGTGTGCTCACTAAGTTCTGTGCTTACTGTGTGCTAATTGATCAGCACCTACTGTGTGCTAATTAATCAGCACTTACTGTGTGCTAATTGATCAGTACCTACTGTGTGCTAATTGATCAGCACCTACTGTGCTCTAATTGATCAGCGCCTACTGTGCTGTAATAGATCAACACCTACTGTGTGCTAATTGATCAGCACTTACTGTGTGCTAATTGATCAGCACCTACTGTGTGCTAATTAATCAGCACCTACTGTGTGCTAATTGATCCGCGCCTACTGTGCTCTAATTGATCAGCGCCTACTGTGTGCTAATTGATCAGCACCTACTGTGTGCTAATTGATCAGCACCTACTGTGTGCTAATTGATCAGCATCTACTGTGTGCTAATTGATCCGCGCCTACTGTGCTCTAATTGATCAGCGCCTACTGTGTGCTAATTGATCAGCGCCTACTGTTCTCTAATTAATCAGCACCTACTGTGTGCTAATTGATCAGCATCTACTGTGTGCTAATTAATCAGCACCTACTGTGTGCTAATTGATCAGCACCTACTGTGTGCTAATTGATCAGCACCTACTGTGTGCTAATTAATCAGCACCTACTGTGTGCT
Source organism: Leptasterias polaris (assembly GCA_037783415.1). Classification (NCBI taxonomy): domain Eukaryota; kingdom Metazoa; phylum Echinodermata; class Asteroidea; order Forcipulatida; family Asteriidae; genus Leptasterias; species Leptasterias polaris. Next base: position 69,455 of record JAZGTN010000149.1, read on the forward strand.
AATTGATCCGCGCCTACTGTGCTCTAATTGATCAGCGCCTACTGTGTGCTAATTGATCAGCACCTACTGTGTGCTAATTGATCAGCACCTACTGTGTGCTAATTGATCAGCATCTACTGTGTGCTAATTGATCCGCGCCTACTGTGCTCTAATTGATCAGCGCCTACTGTGTGCTAATTGATCAGCGCCTACTGTTCTCTAATTAATCAGCACCTACTGTGTGCTAATTGATCAGCATCTACTGTGTGCTAATTGATCAGTACCTACTGTGTGCTAATTGATCAGCGCCTACTGTTCTCTAATTAATCAGCACCTACTGTGTGCTAATTGATCAGCACCTTCTGTTTGCTAATTGATCAGCGCCTACTGTTCTGTAATTAATCAGCACCTACTGTGTGCTAATTGATCAGCATCTACTGTGTGCTAATTGATCAGTACCTACTGTGTGCTAATTGATCAGCGCCTACTGTTCTCTAATTGATCAGCGCCCACTGTGTGCTAATTAATCAGCACCTCATCATCATTTAGCGGTCGCAACCGAGATTCCATTCACAACGTCACGCCAGAGGTGTTTATCCGTCATCATGTTTGGTAGGTCCTCAATTTCATACTCCTTATCTCTACCGATCACGTCGATGTAGTTGAGAGGTCTACGTCCTCTATTAGGGCACGGAAGTCTCCAATATAACACGTCAGGTATGACCTGGTCTTTAGCACGATAGCACTGGCCAGCAAAGCGGACTCTGCGTTGAGCAACAGTAGCAGAGATTGGTGGAATGTCTCCGTAAATCTGTTCTTTGGTCTTGTGCTCACGCCATGAGATGTTCTGCACCCTCATAAGAAGCCTGGTGTATGTACCATCAAGGTGATCTTGAAGCTCTTTCTTCATGGTCCAGGTTTCAGCTCCATATAGAAGGATGCTCTCTACACAGGCTCTGAAGAAGACCAGCTTTGTTGTATTTGCTATGTGTGATTGCCAGATGTTATGAAGCTTGTTGCAGGCATTCCAAGCTAAACCTTTGCGAATCAAGAAATCCTTCTTACTATCGGCAACATAGGACCCAAGGTACCTGAAGTCGCTGACATCTTTGAGTTGTGTGCTGTCGCTGGAACATATTGGCAGGTGGTTGTCATCCTCGTTGATTGTCATGTACTTGGTCTTCTTTATGTTGAGAAACAGACGGGCCTTGGCTGCAGCATTCTCAACTGATGTTAAAAGGGCCTGTGCATCATACAGTTGATCGGCGATGAGGGCAAGATCGTCTGCGTAGTCAAGATCAGTGAGGTGCAGTCCCTGATGACGTCTGGATTGCTTCTGCTTGATGGTAAGGCCTTTGTATTGAATGGGGTCAAGACTTTGCCTGAGGATGTAGTCCACCACAATCACAAAGAGGAATGGAGCTAGTGTGTCCCCCTGAAGGATTCCTGCCGTTGTTAGGAACTCCTTAGTTGGGCCGTCCATGCTTTGAACAAAGCTTAATGGGTTGTCATACGTAATGGCGATGGCTTATGTGCAGCATGATTTTTCTGTTGACACTATCAAATGCCTTGGAGAAATCTACAAATACAAATGACGCTTTTCGTTTGGAGATTTTCAGTTCTTCTATGATTCTTCTGAGGGCGAGAATCTGGGGTAGTGCTGATCTGCCTTTACGAAATCCATTTTGGTTCTGCCGTAGGATGGGCTCGATATGTGGGGAGATTCTGTTTAAGAGGTGAGAGTGTGATTCCTGTGTAATTTTGAGGTAGCTGAAGATCACCTTTCTTTGGAAGAGGAATAATTGAAGATACATACATACATATAAGGCATTTATAAAGCGCCACTACATCAAGAACACAGCGCATTAGATAGGGTATAAATAATTTTTGATACACTTCTTGAATTTGCATAAAGAGTCTGATTCTCTGATGGAGATAGTGAGTGCATTCCAGGTATGGGGAGCGAAATGAGAAAAGGTGCGACTTGATGCAGACTTGAGAAGCTTGACAGAGTTTGGTTCCATGAGGCGAGTAGTGTCAGATGCTGAGCGGAGGCTTGAGCGACCAGGCCGGTGGGGAGACAGGCAAGATGATAAGTAACCAGGTGCTGTGTTGTTGAGACATTTGTAGACATAAACCAAGATCTTGAAGATTATCCTCTCCCTAACCGGCAGCCAGTGAAGTTCTTTTCAATAAGGTGTGGCATGCTTTGAGGCACGACAAACAAGTTTAGCAGCCCAGTTCTGTAGCCTTTGCAGTCGCTGTAAGTCAGTTGTATTAGAGCCAAACAGCAAGGCATTACCATAGTCAAGCCTGGTTAGAATCAGAGCGCGGACGACAAGATGGCATGTGTCCCTGTCGAGGAATCTTCTGATTCTAGAGATATTGCGCATCTGGTAGTTGAGACTTTTGCACAGAGATGTTATTTCAGCATTCATAGTCATGGAAGTGTCAAACACAATGCCAAGATTGCCCACACTCTTAGAGGGATGGATGGTCTTACTACCAATACGGAGAGTCACAGCAGGCAGGAGGTGCTTAAGGTGATCAGGAATGACCACAAGGAACTCGGTCTTCTCCTCGTTGAACTTGAGCCTGTTGACAGTCATCCAAGACTTGATCTCATCAATGCATGTTGACATCTGTGAGAGTGCAGAAACTATGGAATTATGGTTGACAGGATCAAAAGAAGTATACACTTCTTAAGATAACGAGAAGGCTGCTGGTTTGTTTCCTATATAGGTCTCATTACAGAAGTCTAATAGATGTTTGTGAAAGAGTGGGCTCTTCCAAATGACGGCTGGGATATTGTCAGGACCAGGTGTCTTGGTGTTGCTTAACCTTTTCAGACAATTGTTAACCTCCGCCATTGTAAAAGGGCCAGTCTGGATTGGGAGGCTATCTGCTACTTTGAGATTGAAGAAAGGATCGTCGTCTGGCTTGGTGTGACATTGCACTTTTTTACCGAGAAGCGAACTGAAGTGCTGAAACCATGTATCTAGACGCTGTTCGGTAGTTTCACCCACAACGCGGATCACTGGGGAGGCCCTCTTGTTGGTATAAAGCTCTCTCAAAATCACCCAGGCAGCAGCATGTTTGTTTTCATTATGCAGGATGTTGAGTTCTTCAGATTTGGACTTGACGTGTGCTTCCAGTGTTTTAGTGTATGCTTCGTCAAATAAGGCTTTAGCTGTATTAAGATTCCTTTCAGTATTTCTAGTAGACCTAGACTGATGCTTCTGTGCTGCCTTCTTCAGTTCTTCTCTGGCCTTAGTTACCATCACGTTGGAGGCAAAGGATAGTGTCTGTGTCTTTCTCTTCTTTGGGAGCATTTCCAGTGCAATAACTCTGTTGGCAGTTACCAGGGTGTCAAATTCTACGTTGGTATTCTTATCTTCAAGCTCGTCGCAAAGAGTGATAAACCTGTTGTGTACTGCAACTGTAAACTCCTCGCATAGGTTAGAATCGCCCGCTACTTTGCTCCAGTCAATTTGTTTCATAGGATCTTTGGCTGGTGCTTTGCTCTTACGGTAACTTACCTGGCAGTTGCATGAAACAATTCTGTGGTCAGATTTAACACCTTCAAAAGAGTTGTAGGCTTTGAGAGCTCTAAGGGAAAGAAGCACACCTACTCCTCCTGTGGCAGCATTCCTCTTGTTCTTCCAGGCTGATGATGTTATAAGAGTATACCCACTAAAGGACTCCTGCATAAGTGGCTCGTCATGTATGTTACGGTGTTCCTGTAGACAGACAGATTAAATCAATGTTGAACATATGTACTTCATACGCAAGTTCTTCTTTCTTGGCTGTAGCGGTCAGTGTCCTGGTGTTAAAAGTACTGATGATAAAAGAGACTTTACGCTGAACAAACTTGTCGGCACCAACTTTGTCTGTATCAGGCCTGGACCGTCCATTAGGCTTTGGGACCAGCCCGTCATTCTTATTGGGAACCAATGTAGACTGAGAAGGTGCTGACGTCAGATCAGGGGCTCTAACCCTGGTGCTTTTTCGTTGTGAATTCATCTTGTTGAATTGCTGATTGTGTACTGAGGGCGCAGCTCCTTCAGCAACCCTTTTCTGTTAGGGCAGGACCCTTAGGTGGGTATCCAACCAAGGCTGACAGGCCCCACCTGCCCGGGTTTGGAGTCAGAGTTTTCCCGTCTCTTAGGAGGGCTGCCTCCCATGGCTGATGAGCCCCTCCTGCCCAGAGCCTTCTGGTTTTCAGGCGCCAGAAATCCGCCTTCACACCTCTGCCATCGGTTATAAACAGGGAATGGCACAAGAAGCCAAGCAGTAGGAGTTAGGTTAGGAGAGGCTGTTTGAGACACTGACCTTATGGGGTTTTTCTTTGGGAGAGGAACGGCTCAGTTCTCCTCACCATTCCCGGTCAATCCTAACCCTTTGATCCCCTACTGTGTGCTAATTGATGAGCACCTACTGTGTGCAAATTGATGAGCACCTACTGTGTGCAAATTGATCAGCACCTACTGTGTGCTAATTGATCAGCACATACTGTGTGCTAAATGATCAGCACCTACTGTGCTAATTGATCAGCACCTACTGTGCTAATTGATCAGCACCTAGTGTCTCAATTGATCAGCACCTACTGTGTGCTAATTGATTAGCACTTACTGTGTGGTCACTGATCTCTGAGGTAACTGATTTGTGTGGTAATTGATCTGGATGGAACTGTTTCGTCCCAACTTAAACATCGTTCTAACTACAGTTGGGACTGGTTCCAACTTCAGTTGGGACTGGTTCCATATTCAGTTGGGACTGGTTCCAACTACAGTTGGGACTTGTTCCAACTACAGTTGGGACTGGTTGAAACTACAGTTGGGACTGGTTCCAACTACAGTTGGGACTGGTTCCAACTACAGTTTGGACTGGTTCCAACTACAGTTTGGACTGGTTCCAACTACAGTTTGGACTGGTTCCAACTACGGTTTGGACTGGTTCCAACTACAGTTGGGACTGGTTCCAACTACAGTTGGGACTGGTTCAAACTACAGTTGGGACTGGTTCCAACTACAGTTGGGACTGGTTCAAACTACAGTTGGGACTGGTTCCAACTACAGTTTGGACTGGTTCTAACTACAGTTTGGACTGGTTCCAACTACAGTTTGGACTGGTTCCAACTACAGTTTGGACTGGTTCCAACTACAGTTGGGACTGGTTTCAACTACAGTTGGGACTTGTTCCAACTACAGTTTGGACTGGTTCCAACTTGAGTTGGGACTGGTTCCAACTTGAGTTGGGACTGGTTCCAACTACAGTTGGGACTGGTTACTACAGTTGGGACTGGTTCCAACTACAGTTGGGACTTGTTCCAACTTGAGTGTTCACTTGAGACAAATTCAGATCATCTCACTGTTCATGTTGCTGGGATGATTGGACTAGGGAGCATAGGGTGTCACAACACTAGGCTACTGGCAGGTAGCACAGGTGGGTGAAGAATCATGGGCATGGTTGTATGGATTCTTTAACAATTGTTTATCAAGTTTGTCCGGGTAATTATTGAATATCACATATACAGGTCCCGTTAGTCAAGAGAAACTGAAGAGGATTGAAAATTACTTTAGAGGCCCTCTAACTGATTATATTATCAGGCAATCCCAGCTATACACTGAACTTGGGACCGATTGAAGTTAGAATGATTTATATCTGTGATGTCACTGATCTGTGTGCTCATTTAGCTATGTGGTCATTGATCTCTGTGATCTCTTATGTGCGCATGTAGCTGTGGGCTTGCCAAAGTGTGTCTTTGTTAACACTTATAGAATGTTAGGAAGTAAAGAAATGAAGGGTTCTTAACTGTGTGTCTTATTTGTCCTAATGTTTTAGATGAAGAACTACATCCTGATGGCTGGATTCAGTTCTCTTGGTATAACAATGTGTGGTGGTCTAGGGGAGTTACTGGCAGAGTTGATTGTGTATGGTGAATGTTCATTGGGATACTGGCTTGTTGACCCTCAGCGTTTCTCACCACAGCAAAATAACAAGATGTACCTGAGAGACAGAGTCACTGAAGCAGAAGGTTAGTCAATACTCAGCACTAAGCTGCTGAATGCAATATAGTCACTTGCTATGTCTCTATTATTAATTCCTTATGTGTTTCATTAGAATGTTCTATGTGAGAATCTCCTTAGAGATCAGTAGGTACTGTCAATGGTTGGTGGTATTCATGCTGTTTACTGAGATTATCTCCTACTAATGCATGTTGTATTGAAGGTGACTGGATTTGAGTTTTTAAACAATATAAATATATATTGTGCTTAAAATCAACTTTTGTCAAGTGTTTAGCACAATTATACTGGCATGTCAAACAATGATAAGTGCATGCTTGTAGTAAATTGTTACATATTTATTTAGTTTGTCTTTGTTTCCCTTGTTAACAATACTATCCTCTGTTCATCACTACAATAGCATGATCTTCCTGCCCCCCTTGCCCCAACCATGAAACAAATCCCTTCAGTTTACTAGATGGGCATATTTTTCTGTCTCTTTTTCTCAGCCAACAACTTTCTATCAACTAAACAATTTGATGTGCATCTTTAATATACATGTAAACCAAGTGTGTGTTTTGTCCGATAGCATTGAGACCCAACTGATGTAGTCCACTGGGCTGTGCATACTCGTCTTTATGCCATGTACAAGTACAATCCAAACACATTTATACACGACACAGAAATACATGTATTGATGTATGTCCCATTACTACAGACGTTAGCAGGAAAGGACACCCTCTTATTTTAAAGTTCAGAACTTTGAAATGTTTTATTGAGGATTGACCTTGAAATGTTTAGAGTGAAGAAGCTAAGTAATGCTAAGCTTGTTCTAATTGTGCTCAGGGAGTGTCTACAAACTACAATACCCACACAAAGAATTCACAACAGGAAGAAAGCTGCGTTGCTGCACACTTTACAACCGCTTAGCCCAAGAGGGGGCAGTATTTGGTCAGACTATGGGCCTTGAGAGACCAATGTGGTATACGGACCAGGATAATGAAGGTGAGTTCTGTTGTTACTCACTGTCATTTAGCCCAAGAGAGGGCAGTATTTGGTCAGACTGTGGGCCTTGAGAGACCAATGTGGTATACAGACCACCAGGATAATGAAGGTGAGTTCTGTTGTTACTCTCTGTCATTTAGCCCAAGAGAGGGCAGTATTTGGTCAAACTATGGACCTAGAGAGACCAGTGTTGTATAGATAGTTCCCATTAGACACTGTCAATATGGGCAACTTGGGTTTTTGCCTTTAAGCCGCTTCAAGCGTTTTAGCTTCTCTTCCTGCCCAAGTGGCTCATTGACCAATTACGCCAGGTATTTGAGCTCCTGCTTGCTGCTATCAATATTTATGCATAACTTTTTTTTTTTTTATGATTCGCCCGCAAAGATGGCCAACTTTACAATGTGACGTCAAGTGGGAACTATCTGTATGAATCAAAATGGCATTTTCCACATGGCAACAGAAGTGTCAATATAGTATACAAATACAGAGTGTTTGTATGTGCAATGTGGAATAATCCATTCAACTATATTCATTTCAATATCAGAGTTTGTTGAGAAAGTTGTGGACGGAGCGTTTAGTAAGCCGGCTTGGTTTGATCTGGTGAAGGCAGAGTACTGGGCCTGCAGGGAGTCTGTCTGTCTGATGGACATGTCACCTTTCACTAAGTTGGAGTTACAGGTATTGAATTAGGACTGTGTCTTTTGCCTATTTCTATAAAACTCTTCAACAGAATATATTGCCCAACAAAGTTGTATGCTTACAAAAAAAAATGGCAGGGAACTGGTTATAGGGAGGAATTGCTTATAAGACTGATTTCTTTGTGTGAGGGTTTGTGCTCAAAAGCTATATGTAGATACCCAGATCAGAATGAAAAACTGAAGCCATCAGATACATATTCATAGTTTTGTCAGTTCTAACAATTCAGGCTTTTGTTGGATCATTCTAGCTCTCCAGAACCATAGTCATGACAACTTAAAATACTGTGAGCCATTTGCCCTTTGCCCTGACAGCCATTTGTGTGTAAAGCCTCTTATTTGGGACAGCAGTGAATAGAAGCATTATATAACTCTGTATTGTCACGGTAATGTTATGACACTCATACAAACAGATACATAAATACAATACAAATGAAGCATGAAGTCAAGGCTTTACACGCACATGGTGAATCCATGCAAAGGGCGAATACAACCGTGTTACCAAGGTGGTGCCAAGGTCAAATACAGTTTGATGATTCACTAATTTTCCAATGGAAAGAGTCCTTGAAAACAGGAAAAAATTACAAGTCTTTAACATCAAGTTAAAATGGTGTAAAATGCCACTGTTATTGATACCCTTCAAGTGCAATTTTTGTCAAAATCCAAAAATGCTCGATGACGTTTTATTTCAAATATATGGTCTGGACATTTTATAAGGAATTTTCAAGTCACTGCTGAATTTTGATGATTTTCAATCAAAATAGCATACATTTTGACCTTTTGACTGGTGCAAAAATTCCTCTTTGGAATTGTACAGACCTATTTGTTGTTGCTGTCCAATGATACCACGCTTAAAATATCGCTATGAACGAGTATCAATTAAAATGTCATTTTATACCACTTAATGGGAGGTTAGAGTTTTGTAATTTTCCCCCCACTTTCATGAAGACCATATCTATTGGAAAATGAGTGCATCACAAAACTGAATTTGACCTTTGTGACCCTCTTTAATAAATGTACTTTAACACAACAGAGTGAATGTAAGGAGATACATTTCCATTGCAGGTGTAGTGACATCAAAGACTGATTATAAAGTAAGACTTTACACCCTTGTCAGCTAAAACCATGCAATAAAAGATTACTTGCCATTTCACCATGCTTTTCATTCAAATGCATACAGTTTATATATATGTTGGTCTCTACAATGTAAAAGATGAATCTTGTCTGTGAGGGTCATACAGGTGACTTAGTCTATGTGTCAACGTTTGATTTGTTTTTGGCGAGCTGCGAAGCAGAGTGAGCCTATGTAATCACAATTTCCGTCTGTCTGTCGCGCCGTCCGTCCATCCGTCCGGCCGTCCGGCCGTCCGCATTCATTGGAAATGTTAAAGTTTTTACTTTAAGTGTTGAGTTGTGTTATGGAATGTACAAGCCCAAGTGAGATTGTTATACAGCTTCACTCATTTTTTGTAATTCCCAACTATGTTTTTCAGGAAATGTTAATGTTTTTGAATAAAAATGTTAAAGTTTTTTTAATAGAAAAAGTTTAACATTATTTTACATGCTTAAATAGTGACCTCTGGATTGTAAAGAGCCAAACTCGAACTGAAATATTGAAGTTTTAGATTAAGCTTGTAACTTTGAGTGATCATTTCAAAACAGAGAGTCGGTTCCACTTGAACGATCTAAAACAATGAAAATCTTGAACGGCCATTACTCCTTATTGCAATGATGTACTGACTTGAAACTTGAAGTAAATATTGCTACTGACATGCAGATGCATATGGAAAAATAAAACTAATGAGTATGTCACAGGTTCCAGTTGAATGATCTAAAACAATGAAAAACTTAAATGTCCATTACTCCTTATTGCAATGATGCACTGAAATGAATCAAATATTGCTACAAGTGTACTTACATGTAGATTCATATGAAAAGATAAAACTCAGAGTTTGTCGCTGGTTCCAGTTGAATGAGCTAAAACAATGACAATCTTAAATGGTCATAACTCCTTAAATATTGCAACGATGTACTGACTTGAAACTTGAATCAAAAATTGATACTGACACGAAGATTTAATGCAGTCTAATTGCCCAATATTTTTCACCTTGCTGTCATATTTGAGGTTCCTTGATATTTCTGTTTTTTATTTGTTTCCTCACCTGTCTGGATACAACCCAAATTTTCCATATAGATTTTAAATACAGATGCTTACATTTTTGGTTTCCCCATCCTGAGCCTACCCCAATGAACAAAAACCAATTATAACAACACATGGTCAGTTGTCAAATGCACATTTCATGCACATTTTCTATTTCCATAGTTCCTTAAAAATTGTGTAAGCCCATTATTTCACACATGCACATATTTATGTATACATGCATCTGTACATACCTGCACATGGATGAATATTGTAATTGAAATACTTCCATCTAGTCAGGTCAATGGTTTCTTGTAAAGGCTTTCTATTCTGAGCCTGATCTACTTAAGTACATGTAATTTACATTTTGTAGATGCATCTACTCTGGTAAATGTTTGTCTTTGATGACATACCAGAGCTGTGAATGAGAGAACTCATCTTAGAATTTGTTGTTATGTGTCAGACAGTGTTAGAACTAGGCCAGTATCTTTTGAATGACCACTGTATACCATGCCATATATTGCAGAGGGTGTCCCCAATTGTTCCCACACTGTTTTCCTCTTGTTCAGGAGTGTAACCCCCCCCCCCCTAAAATCCCCAAAGAACACCTGAGATTCCCAGAACACAATGAAGTCAAAATAGGAGGGGTTGGGTAACAGGTTTGGTGACACTATCTGTACATACACACACACACCTCAAACACATTGTATACCTGTTGTATGCAATGTGATGGGTGTGTCTATGAATCTTATTATTTGATGTATCTATTTGTGTCTCTTCCTTGTCAGCCCTCGCCCATCCTTAGCCCCCACTGCCACTGCCACTTTAAAACAAGTACGCAATGGTCAAGTGCATACCTGTTAATGTCCCCGCCCCTAACATCAGTTGATCAAATGATTGACTTTTCTATTAGTCTTTGTTTTTCTATCGGGCGATCGGCAGCTCGCCATGGCAGCTTTGCTGTTCTAGTTTCAATGGGAACTAAGGTTCCTTTTTGTTGAGCCTTGCAAAATTTCATGGCTCTGCTTGCCCTAATTGTTTGCTTTAGCTCTCATAATTGTGTGCTTTAAAAGGTGCTGTTTGTGCAAAATATCATGGTGAGCAGCACAATAAATTGGATCCAGTTGTGTTAAAGTTGTGGTAAACACTGTTCCCTGGTTTTCATATAATTTCAATCAAATTTACTGGATTGGTTGTACATAGTGAACATGTATTTATTTAAAAACACTGTATAGACAAGGTAACCTTTGTTCTCAAAAAGAGTGACCGTGTACATACCATGGCCTGTCTAGAAGGCAAGATGCTACACTCGGGTTTCATGGGATTTTTTTTCAGTTTGCATCATAATTTTCACATCAATTAAAAAGTTATAAAAATAACAGCTGAACAAGTTTTGAAAGTGTTCAATTTTTTGAATGAACTTCTTGTAAACATCATTCAAAAATTAACCACTCTCTAGCAACATGTTGTTCCACAAACCCAAAAACCTAAGCTGGATTCTAACAACTTCAAATCTGACCGACTAATTGCTAAGTTGATTTTCATTGCAAATGGTCTCGAAAAGAATGTCACATCTGCAGGAAAATTATCTTTTCTATGAGGCTCAATCAGCATTCTGACAGTTTCGTTCCACTGAGACTGCCCTACTTAGTCACAATATTGTCAAGGTTCATGAAGCTGTTCTTGTCTTGATGGACTTTTTGGCCACTTTTGACACCATTGCATAGCGCCCTCAAACTTTACAGACTCTTTTTTTTGAATCAAGCATCTCCAGTGTTTCCTCATCTGTTTCCTCCTCTGTTGATTTGCCGGGCGCCATATTGCCTGATCTACCCAGCAGTCCCAGCACTCAGAATAGTGGCTCAATAAGAACTATGCGCCAGTCAGTTGTCCAAGCTATTCTGCTCGTCAGTCGTTTGTAAAATTCTTGAAAAGAGTGTTTATCAACAAGTATTCAATCACTGCTCTTCGCATGGTCTCATCGCTTCACAACAGCACGGATTCTTACCAGGGCGTTCATGCTCCACCGCATTGGTATCAGCTTCAACTTATTGGATGAGTGCCTTGGATTCGCGTGTCCCTGCGGTGGATCTTATCTCCCTGGATTTTAGCCGGGCTTTTGACTCGATCTCTCATACAATGCTTCTTCGTAAACTTGAAACATGCTTTAATATATCTGGTTCTGCCCTGAATTGGATATGTTCTTTTATTACAGATCGTTTGCAACGAGTTGCGTACAAGGGGCATTTGTCTCAGTGGCTTCCTGTTACTTCAGGAGTTCCACAGGGTTCAGTGCTAGGGCCTTTATTGTTTGTGCTGTACGCCAATGATATGTAGCTTCACATCTCATCCAGTTTAATCCAATATGCTGATGACATTTTCATATTTAAGACTGTCTATGACACAACAAACCGCGATCCCATTCTTCAACAGGATTTAGACACAATCGCCACCTGGTCACAACGCAACTATCTACGTTTAAACTCAAACAAATGCAAATCTATTCGTCTCACCTGGAAGCGATTGGAGAATCCTGTGTATGATCTTGGTGGCTCCTCACTGGAGCATGTTAGTTCAATAAAACTTCTTGGAATCACCTTTCAAAGTAACTTATCCTGGGACAAGCAAGTGAGGGACACTGTTCTGAAGTGTAACAGACTAATTGGCCTCATTCGTGCGATTGCGGGTGGGTCGACCTCTAGTGTTTCACTTCGCCTGTATAAGACTTTGGTTTTACCCATCTTAGATTTTTGTTCTCTGGTATTTTAGTAAGAAACATATATCACAACTGGAATCAACACAGCGAAGAGCTAGTCGAGCCATCTTGAAACAGGGTTTCCAGGAACAATCTTATGAGGGTCGTATCAGAACACTGGGACTTATGAACCTAACAAATAGAAGGGATTATATAAATTTGTCTTTTATTTCCAAACTACTTGTCCAACCATCTAATGACTTCATGGGTAGCTTTTTAAAGTCACTTACTGTTAATTCCAGACATCTTGATGTACTTACATTTTATCATGGTAAAGCTCGTACAGATAAATTCAAATACAATGGCATGGTTCGTTTTCCAAAAATGTTTTCTAATCTTGCTCCTGAAACGAGGAACAGTCTCATCACTGAACCTTTCCATGTTTTTAGATCCAAAATGAGAGAGCATTTTAACTGTCTTTGATTTTTGCTCATTAATGTTTTTAATCTCCTTTTAATCAAGTTTTCTTGTTTTGCTTTGCTTGTGGCCCTATTTGTCTTTTTATCCTGTCTCCTTAAGTGAGTCACGTTTGCTTCACATTTTGTATTTAGGTTGTTGTATATAACTTTGTAGTAGAGGATTTTATTGGGTCTGACACATCTATGATGACTGTTTTTTAAACTTTTGTCTTGACCCGGACAATTTTAAAAATGTATATATTTACTTTTGTCCGAAGATTTAAAATAAATAAAATAAATCAAGATTTGCTATGCCATTATGGCATTGGTGGTACTGCACTAAAGATTGGTTGGTGTCGTATCTGGAGAACCATGAGAAATGAAGTTACCTTCAATAAATGGTGTACTTGCACTCTGAAGCTTATCCTCTTCAATGGGATGTGCCTCAGGGGTCTATCATGGGACCTCTTGAGTTTATTCTCCATACCGGTCCTCTGAGCAAGGTCACCAGTGCTCATGTTGATGTACATCATGTTATGCATGCTGAAAATACACAACTCTATATCGTTCTGAAAACCATGCCACAGCATGAAGCCATCAGTTCTATGTAGGATTGCATTAGTGATTTACAGTCTTGGACTCCAACCATCGGGCTCAAGTTGAGTTCCACAAAAACGGAGCTTTTGCACATCATTTACAGTGCTGCAAGTCAGACGATCACACAATCAACAGTGCTATGAATGCCTGTGGGAAGCACTGTATAAATGTTAATCCTTATAATTAACAGTTGGACTAAAGATTACAAACCTCATTGAATCAATTGAGTTTTTGGAGGCAATTCACCTGACGTCATCATCACAATAATCTTGGGTCACCATTTTGGGAGTCAATGTCCCTGTATGTAGTGGCCATTTTGCAGGACGCGGCGTTTTCATGCTTTCTGTAAATGTTATATATAGTTTGAGTCCCAAAATGGCAAGCGTGGCAGACAGTAGCAGCGTGCAATATTGGTGCAAGGAGTCAATAGAAGCAGATTTACATTATTGGAAAATCTAATTGTGTCAACTTTTTATAAGTGTCATGAGCAATTAATAGATTAAACTGTAAGATTGGGATGTTGAATTTCCCCGGCTGCTAACCAATTGTTGTTAACATCAGTTTCTCTCCATGAATATTGTATCCAACAGGGTAGTGAAGCAAGCTCACTCTTGCAGAGATTGTGCCCAAATGACATGGACTTTCCAATTGGTGGTGTAGTACACTCTGGCATGCTGAATGAAAATGGTTGTTATGAGAATGATTGCAGTGTGGCCCGTATGGATCATGATAGGTGAGTTATTCATATATAGGTGTGGTGTTCAATCAGAGTGTATGTTCACTCTATATCAATGCATTGATTGCACTATTGAGCAAAGTCTTCATTGTATTGGGAGATACAATTGAATGCATTGTCAGAGTACTTATATTTTACACCCAATCAAGTTCAAGTCCTTTTTACTTTTGTAAGATAGCAATTCTGCTTCGGGGTCCTCAGTTAACCAAAGGAATCTACATACAAGCTTTATTATAGAATATCTCTTTATTTATTTATTTCTTGACTTGTTTTATTACACAACAGCAGAATTGCCAATAACCGGATGGGGATTAGGATACAAGAAGAAATATTCAGTTTTAAATGTGGGAGGAAAACCTACAAAATCAGTTGGGGACTGAAAACCCAATCCACATGTAAGGCTCTTGGTCTGAGATGGGATTAAAACCTTGGTTCTAATCTTGGTCCAGAGAAGTGAACGGCAGATCAGAAGTAACTGAGCCAACCTGATCCCCTTGGGACATACCATGTACATGTATTTAATCCAGTTAGTCAGGTTAATTGTGACTCCATTGTGAATAGTTTATGAATATTGATTTTAGGTAATATAACTTATGGAGCATTTTTTGGTGTTCTATTGTTTTTCCACTGCAGGTATTTCATCATCTGTCCTACCATCCAGCGTATTAAAGGATTTAACTGGATTGCTAATCATCTACCCAATGATAGTTCAGTATCAGTGTGTGATGTCAGTGGTCAGTTCACTAGTCTGAATGTACTTGGGCCTAAAGCCAGGGAAGTCTTGCAGAAACTTACAACTACATCCTTGAGTACAGCCAGTTTTAAACCCTTTTCTTTTAAGGTAAATATATGTTGCTGTTGTTGCTGTTGTTGCTGTTGCTGCTGTTATTGTTGTTGTTGTTGATGTTGCTGTTGCTGTTGCTGTTGCTGTTGCTAATGCTGTTGCTAATGCTGTTCTGCTGCTGCTGTTGTGTTTCTTCCTGTTGCTGCTGTTGCTGTTGCTGTTGCTGTTGCTGTTGCTGTTGCTGTTGCTGTTGCTGTTGCTAATGCTGTTGCTGTTGCTAATGCTGTGCTAATGCTGTTGCTAATGCTGTTGCTAATGCTGTTCTGCTGCTGTTCTTCTTCCTGTTGTTGTTGCTGTTGTTGCTGTTGCTGTTGCTGTTGCTATTGCTAATGCTGTTGCTGTTGCTAATGCTGTTGCTAATGCTGTTCTTCTTCCTGTTGTTGTTGCTGTTGTTGTTGCTGTTGCTGTTGCTGTTGCTATTGCTAATGCTGTTGCTGTTGCTAATGCTGTTGCTAATGCTGTTCTGCTGCTGTTCTTCTTCCTGTTGTTGTTGCTGTTGTTGTTGCTGTTGCTGTTGCTGTTGCTATTGCTAATGCTGTTGCTGTTGCTAATGCTGTTGCTAATGCTGTTCTGCTGCTGTTCTTCTTCCTGTTGTTGTTGCTGTTGTTGTTGCTGTTGCTGTTGCTGTTGCTATTGCTAATGCTGTTGCTGTTGCTAATGCTGTTGCTAATGCTGTTGCTAATGCTGTTGCTAATGCTGTTGCTAATGCTGTTCTGCTGCTGTTGTTGTCCTTCTTCCTGTTGTTGTTGCTGTTGTTGTTGCTGTTGCTGTTGCTAATGCTGTTGCTAATGCTGTTCTGCTGCTGTTGTTGTTCTTCTTCCTGTTGTTGTTGCTGTTGCTGTTGCTGTTGCTGTTGCTGTTGCTGTTCTGCTGCTGCTGTTGTTGTTCTTCTTCCTGTTGCTGTTGCTGTTGCTGTTGCTGTTGCTGTTGCTGTTGCTGTTGCTGTTGCTGTTGCTGTTGCTGTTGCTGTTGCTGTTGCTAATGCTGTTCTGCTGCTGTTGTTGTTCTACTTCCTGTTGTTGTTTCTGTTGCTGTTGTTGTTGTGTGGAGTACCACTTGAGAAAATCAGAGTATAATCACAAGGTTGCTGTTCTTTTAAGCATAAATTAAACGTTATGCATGAAAGACTATTGTTGATTTTGCTTCATTTTATCTGGGATCATTTACTTTGAAGAACAAATCAGCCATTCGTGATGTCTCAGTGATTAGGATTTAAGTTGCAATCGAGCGCCATTGTAGATACAATGGATATCTTTTATGTATTTGATTAGTCCAGTGGTAAGCGAAACCATTCAAAATACCAGTTTCCATTTGGGCCCTGCTTTATGAAATCAAAGATAACATTAAAAATGAGCCCCTGTAAATAGACCAACATGTCTAACAGTACACTCTTCAGTCTCCTGACGATGACTAGAGCAAGCTAGTCGAAACATTAAGACCAATTGAGAACTCACTCCGCGGCAGTGTAGTTAATAACGAGAAGTCCCTTCGATCCACTGAGCGAAAGTAGTAGTCCCAGCCGATTTTTCCTACCTTCCGCCCAGTAGTTAATAAGCAGGAATATTCTTTTCAGAACTGAGAAGTCTCCTGATTTCCGAATAATCTACTCTGTGGCAGTAGAATAAATAGCAAGACAAGTTCTCAAAGAACAAAATCTACCCAGCAAGTAGACATGGTGTTACTGCAAACCAAATATACATTGATACCTCACCATGCAATGCCTCAAATCCCATATTAAAAATGTACATAATGTACTTTTTATTGATTGCCAATAATAAACCATGACCAGTCAAAACAAACAACCATTATAGTATAAATGAGTTAGTTCATATAAAACATTTACTGTGCACAAGTCAAAGATGACTACCAATCATGAGTATATTGTATTCCATTATATTATACAAATATTGGATGCATTAAAGTGCATTGTCGCTCAATAAAATCATGAGGTAAAATCTGGTCTATTCCATTTCACGAGGCAAAGCCGAGTGAAATGGAATAGTCCAGATTTCACAGAGTGATTATATTCTGCAACAATGCATGAACAAAATGCATTCAATATTTTTTCATATAACTCACACATAAATCCTTCTAAAAACCCTTCCAAACAACATGGATGACTCCATGTAGAAACTAACCTTGTCCGCCATGACAGAAGAACGGGCAGAGAAGGATTATTTTGGAAACAATGCTTTTGAAACGTCCATTTATTATCAATATTGGACAGGCGCTTTTCCAGTATTAAATTTTGGAGTTTCACAGAAACAAATACATGGCAAAATAATGGACGACATGTGACCCGTGTTCCACCAATCAAATGACAATGATCTGTCCTATCTGTTGATGTTTGAATTTGAAGTTTTAATTTTATGCTTTCAGGAGTTAAGTATTGGTTATGCTAGCAATATACGAGCTATGAGTGTGACACACGCTGGGGAAGACGGCATGGTTTTACATATCCCTAATGAGGTACGATCTTCAACTTCATTTATTATCATCACTTTGTATATATACAGGCTGTATGTGTCAATGATTAATGTAACCTGGTCAGGGTCACTGCTATCAATTCATACAGGTCACATCATCTAACACTGGAAATCAATCCTACATTGAACAAAAAGAGTTAAAAACACAGAGATTGTTACTTCTGAACACTGAAAGACAAAGAGCCGAGTATGTATTAATTCAAAAATAAAATTGTAATAGGCTACTACTAGGTAGAACTAAAGGACAGCACGCTATAGAGGGAACTTATCCAACATCAATCCTGGTTTATTTCTGTGCTGTCAACTACTGTACCATGTGTGTCATATGTAATGCTCGAGCCAAACATGGCAGCACAACAACAATAGACTTGAGCAAGTCTTTCAGAGCGTGATCCAATTCCGTCCCTCACGTGAGGGATGGAAATCAATGGACAAATGCCTTTCCTTAGTGAATATAGCAGATAAAAACTTAATTGAACCTATATGTTTACTTGCTAATGATGTTAATACGCATTCTTAAAGTATTATTTAGTGAAAATCACTTAAAGATTTTAAGCAGGGGTCGTTTATCAATAGAATTGACAAACACTACCATTCTGTACATTTTCAAATATTTTATTGAAACTTGAAATTTTTTATTGACTACTCTCAGTAATTATTAACAATGAATAGCAATGCTTCATGAATTGTCAAAAAATGTCAAGTCAGTTACACTCAGGAAAGTGGACAGAGTTCTTCAAAAATGTGTGATGGCGGACAAAATGAGACTTTTTTTTAAAATCAATAATATTAATAAAATTCATTTTGAAATATAATTTTTGACTTTTAAATAATGTGATTTGAGAAAAAAATATATATAAAAGGGTTTATTTGAGATGTATGACCCTGTTTTATAAAGTGAGGGACGGACATGATCACATATTGTTCACATACACATACAAAGTATGTAAAGTGAGGGACGGACATGACCGTCCCTCACTTTTTAAAATTGAAATAACTAGGACCCACAATGTTTCAGTGACTTGTGATATTTATGTCTGTCGATAGATAGGGTACTTCTTTAAACAAAACATTTAGTTGAGTAAGTAGGAGGACAAAAAGTTGTATTTATTCCGTGAGGGAAGGACAAAATTTCACCATTTTGGGTTACAAGACCCCTGTTGTATAAAATGACATTGAATGAGAAAATCATAAAATATAAAAGGATTTTTACTTTCAATATGAAAATTATGTGAAAACCATCAAGGGTGCATTGTTAACTTTACACATTCAAAACTTTATTTTATTTTATGTTCCTTTTGTCCGTCCCTCACGCTGGAAAGTGCGCATGATATTTCGAGGACACGGTGTGCCTAACCAACAATTAATATTATTATTATTTTTTTAGTTTAGTAAAATATGGACCTTTCTCTGCTATTTGAAGTACTGTTTTGATTAATTTGAGAAACTCTCAAATTTTCATCAAATGTTTACCAGTTTTGGATCACGCTCTTGACATTAATACATTACAAAAATCAGTAGTTTTCATCTGCAATCTGACTGATGATAAAGTTCATCCCACTGTATTAATCTTCCAGAGAAATAGTTGCATCTGAAAAAATGAAAAATTCAAGAAATTATCAAAGACCCCCAAATTACTGCATGTTTCGATTGTCCCAATCAATACAAGCAATTGTAAATCCAAAACAGACTAGAGAATTGAATACATGTTTAATTTGAAGTTAATTTAAGCTTCCCCCCAAAACAAATACATGTATACGAGCTCTCACGCAATCACACCATCAGTGCCAGACTGCAGTAGAACAGTCAGTACACATTATGTAAACATAAAGTTTGGATAGCATGTGTGTACATTGTACATTAGTGAACTTTGACACGCTGCCTGAGATCCAGGTACTGAGCTTCTATTTTTAGCATTAGTGCAGAGTGCTTTTGTTTTATAACAACACATATAGACCACATTTTACATCACATTCATAGCATTCATTTCTGTACCAATATTTTAAATGGTATGTGGAGACTTTCTTGGTGCCATATACAGTCATTATGTTGATTGATGTTTTGTTTCTGTTCATATCAAATCAGTGAGAGTCTGGGCATCTTTTTTTGTCGCAATCTGGCACCATTAATTATATTAACCTAAAATTATGGCTTATATTACCGACATCAAAGTCAACTACCCCTGGGTGTCCTAGATGGACACAGTTCTCAAGTTTTCAGCTAGAACATTTGTTTACCCATGGTATGCCCAAACAGTTCAAACTGGTTTCCATTTGTTTACCCAGGGTATGCCCAAACAGTTCAAACTGGTCCCCATTTGTTTACCCAGGGTATGCCCAAACAGTTCAAACTGGTGTCCAATTGTTTATCCAGGGTATGCTGAAACAGTTCAAACTGGTTCCCATTTGTTTACCCAGGGTATGCCCAAACAGTTCAAACTGGTTCCCATTTGTTTACCCAGGGTATGCCCAAACAGTTCAAACTGGTGTCCAATTGTTTATCCAGGGTATGCTGAAACAGTTCAAACTGGTTCCCATTTGTTTACCCAGGGTATGCCCAAACAGTTCAAACTGGTGTCCAATTGTTTATCCAGGGTATGCTGAAACAGTTCAAACTGGTTCCCATTTGTTTACCCAGGGTATGCCCAAACAGTTCAAACTGGTGTCCAATTGTTTATCCAGGGTATGCTGAAACAGTTCAAACTGGTTCCCATTTGTTTACCCAGGGTATGCCCAAACAGTTCAAACTGGTTCCCATTTGTTTACCCAGGGTATGCCCAAACAGTTCAAACTGGTGTCCAATTGTTTATCCAGGGTATGCTGAAACAGTTCAAACTGGTTCCCATTTGTTTACCCAGGGTATGCCCAAACAGTTCAAACTGGTTCCCATTTGTTTACCCAGGGTATGCCCAAACAGTTCAAACTGGTGTCCAATTGTTTATCCAGGGTATGCTGAAACAGTTCAAACTGGTTCCCATTTGTTTACCCAGGGTATGCCCAAACAGTTCAAACTGGTTCCCATTTGTTTACCCAGGGTATGCCCAAACAGTTCAAACTGGTGTCCAATTGTTTATCCAGGGTATGCTGAAACAGTTCAAACTGGTTCCCATTTGTTTACCCAGGGTATGCCCAAACAGTTCAAACTGGTTCCCATTTGTTTACCCAGGGTATGCCCAAACAGTTCAAACTGGTCCCCATTTGTTTATCCAGGGTATGCCCAAACAGTTCAAACTGGTCCCCATTTGTTTATCCAGGGTATGCCCAAACAGTTCAAACTGGTCCCCATTTGTTTATCCAGGGTATGCCCAAACAGTTCAAATTGGTCCCCATTTGTTTATCCAGGGTATGCCCAAACAGTTCAAATTGGTCCCCATTTGTTTATCCAGGGTATGCTGAAACAGTTCAAACTGGTTCCCAATTGTTTATCCAGCCAGGGTATGCCCAAACAGTTCAAACTGGTTTCCATTTGGGACACTGCATACATTTCTCCATATTTGTAATTTAGTTCAGTCACAATGAATTGGAGCTTTCTTGATGTAAGTCATGAGTATCGTCTTCTTGTACGACCCGCAGTGCACTTATTTGTACCTACATGCATCCTTCCCACCTCTTTGTCAAAATGTCAAAATGTACAAAAGGAATTGACTCCCAAGATGGTGGAAATGGTAGGCACATTGCAGAGGTGTGTTCCAGGTTTGCAAGGTGTAATTAATGACTGAGTGAAGATATAATTGACTTGGTAGATCAATTGAGTAAATCTTTCTATTTCTACAGTATGCTGTGCATGTTTATGATCTAGTAATGAAGGCTGGAAGTGACTATGGTATCAGAGCTGCTGGGTACCATGCATTACGATGGCTACGTGTTGAGAAATCCTACACCTACTGGGGTGTTGATTTCAACAATGAACACACACCATTTGAAATTGGACGAGAGATGAGAGTTCAATTTAACAAGGTCAGTCTAGGGTCAATTTATGATTATTATGATTGTTATTAAAACAAAAATTGTGTGACAATTGTTCAATGGAATCTGCGCAAATGTTACCATAGTCTAAAGGCAAGACAAATCATGACACTCGTACAAAGCTGTCACAATGTTTTTGTTAATTTAAAGAGGAAACACCGGATTGGTAATATATTCACAGAGTGGTTTCAATTATTTGTCAATCTGAAAGCTGTTCATGACCAATCCTCCAGAGAAATATTTTTGTCTGAAATACAATCAAAGTCAAGACTTGAAGAGCCTTCAATTTACCATTGCTCATTTTGATTGTCATAAATACTAGATATTCTGAATAAATTTGCTTTGAAAAAAAAAGCCCCAAACAGTGATGTATATACCTTTTTGATAACAATTCCAAACCTCATTGTAAAAATTATCTTATTTCAAAATATTAATGACTCCATACTGTTTCATAACACCATTTTGAAGAATCTTGAATCAATGTAGAATAACTGCTTTGAAGTTGAAAGTTACGCATGTTTATTGATTCCTAATTACTTTGTTTATTGATTCCTAATTACTTTGTTTAAAGACAAAGTATACCTGTGGTTTCTGGAAGTGTTCAATTGTTTTAATCCTATATAAATGTAGATATATACAATAAAACTAACCTGTGAAAATTTCACTTCAAAACGAGGTTGTGTTTTTGAGATATGGCCAAAAAACCGGAGCGAATATGTCCACACAGGACTGAATATTCCCTATTCAAATTTTGGGGCATAAAATCTGATATCTTTTTCCATAACCACATTACTTTGAAGTGAAATGCATAGTAGCCTGTCACAAAGTGGGCATATATACGCAACAGTCATGCACTGTACGAAGCAATCGTGGAGCTGTCGCATGGGTGTAGTAATCACGCGCAAAAATTGCCCTAGCTACACAAGTACTCATGAAAAGATGCAATTAAAGCAGCACATGTAAATGGCAATCTGTATTTTCCCGAGCTCAATGTCGCTGAACTAGAGAGTGTTGTGGATAATAAAGATGAAACTGAATATGCATGAGGTATAGTAAAACAACATGGCATTTTCTGATATTAGCCCCTGTCAGTACTTGAAGTTGACAAACTAATTCCTATGGCTTCACCAACTTCCAATACCTCGGGGAGCTAATATGGACCGTCGACCTGAAATAAACAATTTGTTTTATTGTACACTAGATACAGAGTTTTGATATATCTGTCTGCTTTGACTTTTGAATGACAGGGAGTGGAGTTCATAGGTCGAGAAGCATTGCTAAAGCAGCAACGGGAAGGTGTGAAACGTCGACTGGTTTCCTTCATCTTAGAGAATCACAATGTGGATAGAAATCTATGGTGCTGGGGTGGGGAACCAATCTATCGTAATGGTCAACCAATGGGATTGACCACTTCCAGTGGATATAGCCCTTCTTTGGGCTCTATGGTGTGTCTAGGTTGGCTTCATAATACTGACCTTCACTCTGGCCAATCTCAAGTGGTCACGCATGATTATGTAACCAAAGCTAAGTATGAGATTGATATAGGTGGGCAGATGTTTCCTGCGAAGGCCACTCTGTATCCACTTAAAGTAATGTCTAAGCAGCCTCTACATGGTTAGAACTAGAGACGCCTCGCTGTACACCAGCCGCTACATGGTTAGAACTAAGAAGCCTAGTTGGATACCAGCCACTACATGGTTGCTACATGGTTAGAACTAAGAAGCCTGGCTAAATACCATCCTCTACATGGTTAGAACTAAGAAGCCTGGCTAAATACCATCCTCTACATGGTTAGAACTATAAGAAGCCTGCCTGGTTTATTTGATGGTAACAATCACTACAATCACAACAACAGGACCACTTTAATGGATGAAAGTTTCTCAGGTTGGTTGTATGGTGTGTTGGTTGGAAACAAACAGGATATGCTTTGTATAATCATTGGATTCATTGGGGTTTTGGATGGAAGTAACTTGTATAGTGCAGTTGTTATCATTAAATATCTGTTCATTCAAATCATTGTAAAGAGTCATTGCTTTTTCAACATATATGTTTTTATATTTTGATCATAGTACATATTTTAAAAAGATACAATTAATTTGACATGTATTTTGTCTGTTATTGTCTGGGATAGTAGTGTATTCTTGTTCTTTGTATTCATATGAAGTAATCATGTGCTTGAATTGTAGAGTCTCCCAAAAGGTTGAGTAGGAATAATGCTAATGGCTTTTTATATTTACATAAATGGTGTACAGGAATAAAGACAATTTTTTCTAGATGAGCTGTCTAGCCCACCATTCTCAAGTTCTGGTGTTAGAGTGTGGGTTTAGATCCCCGCTCCTGGTGCTTTGGCCTAGAGCTGCAAATGTAATCGTTAATAGTTTGTCCTTTAGATATGGCATACTGCCGTAGGTTCAGTAAGTTGTAGACTGCAAGGTAAAAACCTAGTGGACTTTTAAGAGGAATAGTTGCCCTTGTGTTTCTGGACAGGTTTGACTGCAGATTGAGCTAATGTGTCTCATCAATACAAAATAGCTCTATTTAGTATCAATATGTTTACCAGTGATACCTACACAAGGCTTATTTAAACTCAATGTCAAAGGTGGCGGAAAGAAGATTTTCATTATTATTAATGTTCACTTGATAAGAACTTTGCAGTTGCACAACTGACCAGTCTAACAAGATAGACCACATCTATCAAGATAGTCTCGCCAATACAACCCACTTCCTTTCAACTTATGAGGTCTGATTAAGAAACATTATGCCCATTGGAACATTCTGCTGGGAATACTCCAGTATCCTGTGAGGGATCCTTTGGGAAGACGCAAAGCATAATATTGTGTTTCCCACGAAACGCTCCAACAGGAACATTCTCAATTAGTAGTTGCAGTATGATCTACACTGAATGCAAATTTGGTTAAATATAAAAGGGAAGGTGTGTTTCAGTTTTCTTGTTATTTTGTTTTCTTGTTTTGCTAGTCTGAATATAATGCAATGTAATTTGGTATGCTTGAGCATAGCATGTAATCTATCACTACAGTACTGCATTACAGATGCAGAAAATCATCACTTGGCTCATGAGTGGTGACTAACTGACAAAATAAACTCATCATTGGTGCTGTCTTTCAAGAATTTAGCTAGAATGCTTAAGGGACTGTAGCTGCTTATTGATTGAGATCATGAGGGATGTAAGTTACTTGGTTTGCATTGGGGTTCCTGTCTATGGGTGTTATTTTCATCAACTGGGATGAGCACTTGGTGTAAACATACTGACAGGACCAGCCTCAGTTGTTCCAAATTTGTACAACCTCGTAGAGTGATTGTAATGAATGATTAATAAACAAAGAGAAATATATGAGACGATGAGCTATGTTGGTTAGAGTGCAATGGTTACTTGGTTTGTTGATTGCGTTCATGAGGGAATTTATGGGTCAAAGGTCACATAACACTAGAACACATCAGTTTGAAGGAGATATGCATGAACATTACATTCCTCCCAACTTTGAATAGAATGTAGCAAGTAAGAACAATGAATTAAAGAGCATAAAACTGGTAAAATAGAGTACTTATCACTAACAGGCAACCCAGCATGGTCATACTTTCAAAAAAGCAGTAGTTAAGTAAAGTGCAGTCAAGTTCGAGTCAGTTTGAGTGGTGTTATTCCCCTCCCCCTCTCTCTCATTAAACATCAACTACAAAACTTTTGTAGCACTATAAACACTCAAACATTTAAGAGGAGAGTCTAGTAGCACTTCACTCTCTATTCAGATCTTTACCATCCGATTCCTTAATCATTATTCAAAACAAAATCTCTGAAGTGAGCAGGCACACAGAGATTTCTTGGAGGATTCCTTTTCCACTGGTTCAAGGTTTACTTCTGGGTTTGAGATTTGTTGTTCTGTGTCCGAGTCTACGGACCATAGTCTGGGCGGAGCTGCATCAATCTGAGGGTAGTGATGAAGTCGATTACAGAATGGTGCATTTTTTATGTGATGGTAGTGTCATCATCTTGAGTCACTGCAGTTACAGATTCCATGATTACCATGGAATCTGTAACTGCAGTGACTTTCAATGGTTGAAGGTGATATGGGGTCATTGAGCTGGAGACAATTCCATGTTGTTTTACAAGCACTGTGTCACCAACTTGGATTTGGTATTTTCTCATGGCTCGTTTGTTGGCTGCATTTGTTTTTCATGCGTTCTTTAATGTAACTGTATTTGAGCACAAGATCAAGGTTGGTTGGAGTGGGATAAGTTCTGGCAAGTGAGTTCAAAATGGATAACTGAATAGCGGTGGTGCTGGGATTGTAGAATTGGGGGTAGAGCGATAGTTTTGGAGGTATGCATACATGACTTGTTTTGACAAGTGATTTTCTGCATCATCTGTTCCACCTCACTATTTGCTTGTTACCTTTCTGTGTTTGAAGCTAATTTACTTTGGAAATGCAGCATAATTCTGTATCTATGTTGGTCAGCACAGTTATGGATGTGTTCACTTGGAGCCAGACAGCTGGGCATAGGTTGCAGACTTGGCTCTATGCAGAGGGGTTCTGCTGTATGTCTGGCAGTGGCACACAAAACCCTTTGCAACCATTAATTGTTTGTGGGTGATCAAACTAATAATAATAATAATAAACCATTTTTATAAAGCGCATATCACCGTGAGGTCCCAATGTGCTGTAAAGGGAAATCAACAATTGTACAAAGTAAACAGATATATTTTCACACGGGTTTTGAATTGTTCTGAAGTCATGGCCTGTTTAACAACCTCTGGAAGAGTGTTCCATAACTGAACTGCTGCATATTGGAAAGAGCGCGAACCATACGACATGGTTTTGATAACTGGGGGAGTCAGAAGGGACTTATGAGAAGATCGAAGATTTCTAGCTGTTTTATAATCCTGAACTAAACTTTGAAGATAAACAGGGCAGTGCCATGGATACACTGATAAATTTAGAAATCTATTCTAGCTCGTATTGGTAGCCAATGTAAATCCTTCAGAATGGGTGTTATGGATTCCCGAGTGCGAGTTCTGGTGACAAGTCTAGCAGTGAAATTTTGTAAACGCTGCAATGTACCAACTAGCCCTATGTTGGCGGTCTCTCTATTTTTTTGTCAATATCTTTTTTTAAATCATTTAAAATTTAATACCCAGTTTCCCTTGTGGTTTATTTATTTGATTGTTTAACTGTGAACATAGAATGGTTTAATAACATAAACACAATACTAGTATGAATAATTGCTAGGTGATGTATTGACATAAACCTTTAGTCTAATCATGCAGGTATCTAAACTCCACTAAATCGTGGATAACAAAGAAAAAACACAAAGTTATCATCTAAATGTACACATGTTCCTTTATTTAATCTCAGCTTCTAGGCTCACAGTGTGCATTCAAAATAATTTAGACAGTAACACAAAGGTAGCTCAAATTTAACTGCAATTTCAAAAAGAAGAAGAGCCATTTGGCAAATTGTTTTGCAAGTTGTTGATTTGTTGTATTTATATAGAATACTCATCACTGGAGCTTTATACAAACTCCCCATCGGTGCCTCTAGTGATTGCCACTTAATGGACCACCCAGTTGAAATAAGACCAAAATAAACTACTTATTTGTTAATGCAATCTAACCTTTGGCCCAGTGTGTGTCACTTCATGATGGAAAACAATTTATTCCAGTTGCAAAAGTAGATTTAAAGATTCAAGTTATATTTCAGTGTTACTGTATTGTTTATTCAAAGGATAAAATTATTATATCTGGGTTTTTTTTAAAGAATTTTTTAATTTAAATTTGTAATTTTTTTTTTGACAAATCAAGGCTGAGGTTATAAATAAATGTGTAAGGGTACTCTTTATTTGTTGTATCAGGGATACTTAGTTTTACTTTGAGAAACAGCGATTTTACGACAGAAAGTAAGGCTTACTCAATTGTAACAATGTTAATACCTACCTTCATATTGTTTGAGTAACATCTCATGCTGATTAGTCACTTGTAGTTTGATCATTAGGATTCATTCATAAATATTGGTAGTTTTTCTTTGATTAATTATATTGAACACAACCAAGCTGTTTGAAATATTATTCAAGCAAAAGCTGCTTTTGTTTCACTTATTTCAACGCTGACGTTATTTCATTCATGAACTAAACACAAAGTGGGTTTCCAAATACAAAACAGAGAAACAGAAATAAAGCACAGAGATGTAAATAGCAACTGAGCCTTGAAAACAACATGCTTTACAACCTGCCTCACCTTCATGTACTTAGCAATTTGTTTTAACCAATCAAACCTTTTAAAACTTATTAAACTGTATTATATCAAATTGATGTATGAACATGTTTGAAACAAATTCATATTAAGTTTTGTTATAATCATGAAAATAAACTCATTAATTTTCAGCTTAACATTTTAGTCAAGGTTATGTGTAATTTGTTTGAATATCAGTATGGTCACAAAGGAATTGCGTTTGAAATCATTCAATGATTGCTATACCATTGAAGCCCTGGATGCAATATGCCCAGACTCCTAAACAAGTAATACAACAATAAAAATTCCCGAACATCCAAATAGAATTAATAACACTGGATGAATAAAGTTTTCAAATACTTCAATAACGCTTGAAATTAATAATGTTTAAAAGCAAAATCATAACAATCAGTCGGCCATAAAAAACTAAGATTTATAAATGGAATGTGTAAAACACACTTGATTTGCTCTTATTTGTCAAGAGAATGGTTAGCAAATATCAGCATTTCTCATCAGCCCATGGGATCAAAGTATGAGCAAGGCATAATAGACCCAAGTCCAGAAAAGTATATTTATGTTTTTGTAAAATTCATAGCTATACATACTATTAAAATGTACCTGAAATAGTTGATTTCAGTATTGCCTTGTCAATCTCAATAAATGAATTACATTCAATTCAATTTCAATTCAATTCAATTCAATTTATTATAAACGTCACGTTAAAAAACATGAAAATTGTTTTCCAGTGTGCATCTAACAATAAAAACACAAATGGAGATAAATTTAAAATAGAAAGGAAGAACTACAAAAAGATAAACGGGACAAGAATACAGTGCATTTACAACCATCCTAAAAATACAAGGGTGACAAATAAAAACCACCGAAGTAAAGGAACAATAAAAACACAGGAGACCTAAATTGTCAGTGATGCCAGCAAACCAGGAAAAACAGAAAAGGAACAAGCGGGGGATTATCTTTTGAATTTAGAGTTGAATAGGTGGCAAGCATTTGGTAGGAATGACATTCTGAAGCGCTTAGTGCGGGTTCGTGGAGGACGAATTCTTCCTGATTTGTTGACAACCACTGAAGAATGAAGTGGATGGGTAGGATCTTGCATAATGACATGAATCTTAGAGGTAATGGCCGATTCAAAAATACAATGTAAATCTTTAATGTCCAAGCCAATCGTTTTGGAAGCCACTTTGATGACACGTTCCAGTCTGTGACTGTCTATGGCTCTAAGATTACCATACCAGACACAAATGCAGAAGGTGATAATAGATTGGATAACACTTTGATAAAAAAGAAATAAAATGTCATTGCAAACATTAAATGATTTAAGCTTCCGAACAAAAAACATCCTCTGGTTAGCCTTAGAGACAAGTTTCTGAGTATTAATTTTCCAGTTCAAATTGCTGTCAATGGAAGTGCCAAGATATTTAAAATTATCGACCATTTCAACCCTAGTGTCATTAATATAAATAGGTTCAATAACAGTCCTTGACATGTCTGAATAATACATTTTGAATGTGAGTTTGTCTACTTGAGCAGTGTGTCTATCTAACTATTTAATGTCACAGAGTAAAGCCACACCTCTTAGGACCCAGTGATCTGGGCTTTGTGTAGTCTTTAACCACACAGGTGTAATATACGTCAAGTCTGTACGTTGAGGTTTCTTGTACACTGGGCACTGATACAAGCGAGGATCTTTAGGAGCAGTTGAATTGATGGCAAAGATGTGAATAACAGGAAGATTGTTGAATAACACCTTTGGTGTAGGATCAATCAGTCTACATCCTCTTCGATCCCAGCTAGCTCCATCCAAGTACAAACCTTGGATGTATACTCCCTCCTGAATCACAACCAAGTATTATTAGGCATCATGAAACACTATTATAAAATCAATGATGGATAAGTACAAACCTTAAACATGGAGTTCAATAATAGCAGTAGTAGCTTGATACTAAAGGCATTAATGTGAACTATCTATATTGATAGACATTAGCATTGAATGAGAACATTAACAGATAACCTAGTAATAACATCCCAAAGCAAACCAATATACAGGATTGGTAGAGCTGACAAAATAGTCACAGACAGTGTTCATGTTTTGTGTGATCAACCATATACATGAAATAACAAACCTGTGAAAGTTTGGGCTGAATCCACTGTGTAAGTCAGGAGAAAATAATGAAAAACCACGCATAGTTTTCAGCGTGTAAACACATTGTCCTTATTTTTGGTTGTTACAACTGAAATCAGCTGTTGTGTTTTTTCAGATTTACAGACAGTTTTCTGTATTTTCATTTCAGAGGCACATATTTCACAGAATAGTTCTAGTATGAACTTCATAATCAGTAAGCTTTCAGACTCAAATAATACAATGATGTATTTTATCCTTACCTTTAACATTGTGGCATTTAATAGAGATTACAATAGGACTTACCGAGGGAGAAGATGTGATTTCTTCTTTGAATACTTTAAGTACATCATTATGGAGAGTGACTGAATCCAAAGCCCAGCCCTTATGGGCTCTGGTCACTTCTTGACGCATAGCTGTCAAAAAGCCTTTAAAAACAACAACAATTCAACAACACACTGTTTAATCTCATATTGCCATATGCTACATTCAACTGTCTGTCATTGACTTTTAGAAACAGAATGAAAACATTTAGACTGACTTTGTATTGAAAATTGTTAAATTACAAACACTGTATCACAGATTAATTCACAAATTTAGAGTATTCGTTTTTAGCCTTCTAGGAAGACTATGTGAGGGTCAAAATGTCAGGCCACTAACTATTTATTGCACAGTAATTCAATGGTAGGAAGATGAAGTTGAGAGTACCTTGAGGATTGAAGAATCCTGTCATCCAGAAGACAGTTGGTCTACCTTCAAAGCACCAGGATGAGAACTGTGTATTCCGTTCTAGAAACTCAGTAAACCAGAATCCCAATGTAGATGACTCCCATGACACCTTCCTCCATAGGCCAGGTACTCTAGCATCATACATATTATCTAAAGCATCTCGTAGATTCTACAAAGAATGAAAATATGGCTGTATGACCTGCCTCTATGATATAAGGGTTACTGTTAGTTTTTGCAAGAGGAATGTATTCTGTGAATGATGAACACTCTAAATCAACAAGAAGGCAAACTTCTGTAGTGGTTTGATAACTTACCTCACTCATGATAATAGTGCCTTCTATAGCTAGCTTGAGATCAGTCAAGGTAGTACGCACTAGACTAATCACACGCTGCATACGATCTATCTCTTGTTTTAGGAAGATATTCATTGATGACAACGCTCCCATCTTATTGAAACGTGCTCTTACCTGCAAACATATCAACCATGACCATATCATTCATGAACAATGAAATTATGTTAGTTATTGCTACTGTCAAACAATGTTTTCAAATTTTCCGTTGATTTCTCTTTCTCTCACATGTACATCGGCAAGTTTCCATGCTAATTTTAACCCCTTAGTGATGTTATTTATCAGAAAAGAAGTCGCCAATGTAAAATAGATATATTTTGGCACTTGAATTTACAAAAACAAAAAATTTGAAAATGTTACCCCTGTTGGCCTGTTTTGGCTTGTTTCTCCGTAATAAAATTTCCGACAAACGACTCATTTAGCTTGATCGCATCACATATGTAGATGCATCAATATTGGAAACAAGCACCAAACTTTCCGCATGTATGTCTATCCCAGATTCAATTGTATGTGTTCAATGAAGATCAGACATACCTTATGTGGGTCAGAACCCCCACCTTTTTCACATCAATGTTGTATATCTCAACTTAACAATAAACAACTTCAATCTGTGCATTATATTTGTTAAAGAATCGGGCACTGAAATAATTGTTTTTATTCAGAAAAAACTCCTTTATGATAACATAGTATAGTGTTTCTCCTTTGAGGCAGTGATCAGGCATCTACCATGTCCATCACTTCGGTTCAAGGTAAATTACAAACTAGTGACAAGCTAATGCAGAATGACAATGTAAATTTGAATCGTCAAACTTTGCAAGATGAAGTCACAGGTTGGAAAGTGTAATTTGAAGATGAGTTTACCTCATGAGATTTGTAGTCTGGAGGTAGTTTACTCAACATATCCTCAGCCATCTTATACACCACAGTTTCTCTGGTCTCACCACCTCCTCCACCTACATCTTTAGGTTGGATGTTGAGAATTGTGTTCAGTACTTCAGTACCAGTGTTGCTCTGATACCTGGTACATGAAAATGTCATTAGCTCTCATACATTACTGCATGCCCAAGGTTTTTGTCACTTTTGTCTTCAAAGTGGCAAACATGCATGTTCATCAACAAATCATTAATTTCATCACTCAAAAGCAGTTTTGATGAAAGAAACTGACAATTTTGAGAGGACTTTGAGTTTTTCAAAAAAAAATATATATGTTAAACTAAAGCCCCTTTCACACGAGAGCAATTTAGCAAGGGTCCCTTGCTTAATTGTAGCATGGTTGTAAAATTTTACAAAATGTACCTTGTGTGAAAGGACAACAATTTTTACACTGACCAGGGTCCCTTGTAAAATAATGTCCAACATTGCTACATTTTGTCGGAGGTCCGGACCTACGACAAAATCTTACACTAGTGGAAGTTTTGACCAAGGACGTACGCTAAATCATCGTGAGAAGTCTCCCACACTGCGCATGCGTGACAACTTTTGTGTGTGAACTTTTGCATTGCATGTCAAGGGGCTGTACCAATCACGCTAGTGCATCTTTTTTTGCAGCAATCCTTTAACTCTGTTAAATAAAATTTGTTACCCGCTGTGTGTACTGCATAACATTTTCCTATTGGCTGAATTCCTACATAATGTAGCAATTCAGCCAATAGGAACATTCGTTTTGAGCTACATGTACATGTAGGAATTCAGCTTGCACGTTGTTTTATCAACACTGCAATTGGTAAGTCATGCTTCTAAAATACCAAAAACCTTTCCTGGCAAAAAATCTTAAACCTTTTCCTGGCTTTTCGGAGCCTGGTTTTGCCCCCAGAAAACTTGCAACGACTTAATACTACTGGTAGTATTATCTATTTCACACATTTACCAGTAGTTGGCTGGTTACCAGTGGTGTGTGCACTTTCATAGCGCACAATGGTCGTTAGTTTTTTACTTTATCCGTGTGAAAGCTTGCTAAATCAGTCACCCACGTTGACAACAAATAAGCAATCAGCGCTCGTAAAATTCGTAGCAAGGGACCATGGTCATTTTTTTGTCGTGTGAAAAGGGCTTAAAGTTCAAAGAAAAAACCTAAATGAAAAATTGCATTTTCAATGGTTCTCTGGTTACAGTAGATCCTGTTTATGTGTAGTGGGCATTGTGGCTTAAATAGATAACATATATAGAGCAAAATAACCTACGTGATATCTGCATTGGGATGAAGACCAAATACCTCTGGTGTATCAGTCAGTGGCAGTTTGGCTATGAAGTCATTATATTCTTGAAGTGTTTTACACTTAGGGATTGTATATCCTGTGTAGAAACTGAAGCTTTCTAAAAACATATGCTCTCCAAACCACACCTAAACAAACACACAATAAGAATGTGTATTAGTCAATTTATGTGATTTGACCTTTAATATTTTATCTGAATTCATTCCAACCTGTGAACTGTCCATCAAAGGAGGTCACATTTAAGTGACAACACAGAACAATGGTTTATACCATATTTCACAATACTCCAGACAAACACATTTCTCTAGAGGATTAGTGCAGGTATAAACTTTATAAGTGAGCTTTCAGATTGCAGCTATTGCTAATTTTTGGTAATTACCAATGCTGTACACTTGTCTATACGCTACATCTCTAACATTCTTGACAATCAATGCACAGACAATTTGGCTCTGCACACGGAGTATAAATTTGATGCTACTAAATTAACAACATAATTTACAAATGTAAACAATGGACCTTATACATTGACATCATCACACCACCATCTTAGATGTAAAATGCTGATGAAACAATGGAGACTGCACATCTGTGTCTGCGCGGCATAAATAACATCATGTCCATAAAGTCTACACAAGATGCTTGAGGTGTGACAATGTTGTTTTTTCACAAACCATGGTCAGTGCTTACAAATCACAGGTTTCTGTTGCACATACCTTTTCATACACATTTAGTTTGGATGACACAGCGCTAGAAAATTGAACCCTTTCAGCCCCAATGGCAACTTTAGTCGACTGTGCACTATACCCCTGCTTGAGCTCCAATGGCGACTAAAGTCGCCCAAGATAATACACAAAAAAGCACTTAGGTCTGAGCACAAAGGCCATTTGTTAAAAAGCTTTAGTTTTTCCCATGTTCATCTTCCATACCCAAGCTTACCATCATTGGGAAGAGAAAGATTGGATCTTTCCAATGATGGTAAAATAAAATAGAGTTGCTATTATGAAATCACTTCAAATTGGAGTGGAAAGATCCAAAATGCCAAACACCTACGGAGCGCCACATGGTTGTGTGCACTGTTTGGGTTTACAGAACACACTGGAGAAACAAACGCCAAGAACTAAAGGAAATTCAAAAAGTAAGACAATTGTCATTACTTATTATGCTCTAAAATGAAATATTCAAGGTAATAATAAAGTTTGTAAAATCAGACTTTGAACACAAGCTTTCTGTTGTGTGACAATGTATGCATCATGCTTGAGTGGTCAAACAATGTGGGCACCAGCAGTTGTTTATGTCAAAAGAACTTGGGGCTGAAAGGGTTAAATAAGTATGTTTGTTATAAAAAAGCATAAACAATAAACCCTCGATATGATAAATGACGATCACCTTAGCAAAGGTATTAAGGAGCCTCTTATCATAGTCATCAGTTACTCTGCCTCCATACTGTACTTCACCAAGCATGTAACGTACAGTGTTCCAAGATACACCCTGAAACAAAACAAGCATTCATTAAGACATTAACCTATAGTACTCTAACAATACAAAGATGTCAAAACAGTGAAGTAACAAACATCAAGGCTACTGAAATTCTACAATGGGCAGTGCAAAAGGTAGTTTCTACAACTATGTCTGACTCTAGCAGTATCTGCTATTAATAACCAACTATGTCTGCAGACAGTTCATGGCCCAACTCCAGTGATATCTCCTATTCACAACCAGCTATGTCTGCATGCACACAGTTCATGGCCCAACTCCAGTGATATCTCCTATTCACAACCAGCTATGTCTGCATGCACACAGTTCATGGCCCAACTCCAGTGATATCTCCTATTCACAACCAGCTATGTCAGCATGCACACAGTTCATGGCCCAACTCCAGTGATATCTCCTATTCACAACCAACTATGTCAGCATGCACACAGTTCATGGCCCAACTCCAGTGATATCTCCTATTCACAACCAGCTATGTCAGCATGCACACAGTTCATGGCCCAACTCCAGTGATATCTCCTATTCACAACCAACTATGTCAGCATGCACACAGTTCATGGCCCAACTCCAGTGATATCTCCTATTCACAACCAACTATGTCTGCATGCACACAGTTCATGGCCCAACTCCAGTGGTAACCAACTATGTCTGCATGCACACAGTTCATGGCCCAACTCCAGTGATATCTCCTATTCACAACCAGCTATGTCAGCATGCACACAGTTCATGGCCCAACTCCAGTGATATCTCCTATTCACAACCAGCTATGTCTGCATGCACACAGTTCATGGCCCAACTCTAGTGATATCTCCTATTCACAACCAGCTATGTCTGCATGCACACAGTTCATGGCCCAACTCTAGTGATATCTCCTATTCACAACCAGCTATGTCTGCATGCACACAGTTCATGGCCCAACTCCAGTGATATCTCCTATTCACAACCAGCTATGTCACATGCACACAGTTCATGGCCCAACTCCAGTGATATCTCCTATTCACAACCAGCTATGTCAGCATGCACACAGTTCATGGCCCAACTCTAGTGATATCTCCTATTCACAACCAGCTATGTCAGCATGCACACAGTTCATGGCCCAACTCCAGTGATATCTCCTATTCACAACCAGCTATGTCTGCATGCACACAGTTCATGGCCCAACTCCAGTGATATCTCCTATTCACAACCAGCTATGTCAGCATGCACACAGTTCATGGCCCAACTCTAGTGATATCTCCTATTCACAACCAACTATGTCTGCATGCACACAGTTCATGGCCCAACTCTAGTGATATCTCCTATTCACAACCAGCTATGTCAGCATGCACACAGTTCATGGCCCAACTCTAGTGATATCTCCTATTCACAACCAGCTATGTCAGCATGCACACAGTTCATGGCCCAACTCCAGTGATATCTCCTATTCACAACCAGCTATGTCAGCATGCACACAGTTCATGGCCCAACTCCAGTGATATCTCCTATTCACAACCAACTATGTCAGCATGCACACAGTTCATGGCCCAACTCTAGTGATATCTCCTATTCACAACCAGCTATGTCAGCATGCACACAGTTCATGGCCCAACTCCAGTGATATCTCCTATTCACAACCAGCTATGTCTGCATGCACACAGTTCATGGCCCAACTCCAGTGATATCTCCTATTCACAACCAGCTATGTCAGCATGCACACAGTTCATGGCCCAACTCTAGTGATATCTCCTATTCACAACCAACTATGTCTGCATGCACACAGTTCATGGCCCAACTCTAGTGATATCTCCTATTCACAACCAGCTATGTCAGCATGCACACAGTTCATGGCCCAACTCTAGTGATATCTCCTATTCACAACCAGCTATGTCAGCATGCACACAGTTCATGGCCCAACTCCAGTGATATCTCCTATTCACAACCAGCTATGTCTGCATGCACACAGTTCATGGCCCAACTCCAGTGATATCTCCTATTCACAACCAGCTATGTCAGCATGCACACAGTTCATGGCCCAACTCTAGTGATATCTCCTATTCACAACCAGCTATGTCAGCATGCACACAGTTCATGGCCCAACTCCAGTGATATCTCCTATTCACAACCAGCTATGTCTGCATGCACACAGTTCATGGCCCAACTCCAGTGATATCTCCTATTCACAACCAGCTATGTCAGCATGCACACAGTTCATGGCCCAACTCTAGTGATATCTCCTATTCACAACCAACTATGTCTGCATGCACACAGTTCATGGCCCAACTCCAGTGGTAACCAGCTATGTCTGCATGCACACAGTTCATGGCCCAACTCCAGTGATATCTCCTATTCACAACCAGCTATGTCAGCATGCACACAGTTCATGGCCCAACTCCAGTGATATCTCCTATTCACAACCAGCTATGTCTGCATGCACACAGTTCATGGCCCAACTCCAGTGATATCTCCTATTCACAACCAGCTATGTCAGCATGCACACAGTTCATGGCCCAACTCTAGTGATATCTCCTATTCACAACCAACTATGTCTGCATGCACACAGTTCATGGCCCAACTCCAGTGGTAACCAGCTATGTCTGCATGCACACAGTTCATGGCCCAACTCCAGTGATATCTCCTATTCACAACCAGCTATGTCTGCATGCACACAGTTCATGGCCCAACTCCAGTGATATCTCCTATTCACAACCAGCTATGTCAGCATGCACACAGTTCATGGCCCAACTCTAGTGATATCTCCTATTCACAACCAACTATGTCTGCATGCACACAGTTCATGGCCCAACTCCAGTGATATCTCCTATTCACAACCAGCTATGTCTGCATGCACACAGTTCATGGCCCAACTCCAGTGATATCTCCTATTCACAACCAGCTATGTCTGCATGCACACAGTTCATGGCCCAACTCCAGTGATATCTCCTATTCACAACCAGCTATGTCAGCATGCACACAGTTCATGGCCCAACTCTAGTGATATCTCCTATTCACAACCAACTATGTCTGCATGCACACAGTTCATGGCCCAACTCCAGTGGTAACCAGCTATGTCTGCATGCACACAGTTCATGGCCCAACTCCAGTGATATCTCCTATTCACAACCAACTATGTCAGCATGCACACAGTTCATGGCCCAACTCCAGTGATATCTCCTATTCACAACCAGCTATGTCAGCATGCACACAGTTCATGGCCCAACTCCAGTGATATCTCCTATTCACAACCAACTATGTCAGCATGCACACAGTTCATGGCCCAACTCCAGTGATATCTCCTATTCACAACCAACTATGTCAGCATGCACACAGTTCATGGCCCAACTCCAGTGATATCTCCTATTCACAACCAACTATGTCAGCATGCACACAGTTCATGGCCCAACTCCAGTGGTAACCAGCTATGTCTGCATGCACACAGTTCATGGCCCAACTCCAGTGATATCTCCTATTCACAACCAACTATGTCAGCATGCACACAGTTCATGGCCCAACTCTAGTGATATCTCCTATTCACAACCAGCTATGTCTGCATGCACACAGTTCATGGCCCAACTCCAGTGATATCTCCTATTCACAACCAACTATGTCAGCATGCACACAGTTCATGGCCCAACTCTAGTGATATCTCCTATTCACAACCAGCTATGTCTGCATGCACACAGTTCATGGCCCAACTCTAGTGATATCTCCTATTCACAACCAGCTATGTCTGCATGCACACAGTTCATGGCCCAACTCCAGTGATATCTCCTATTCACAACCAGCTATGTCACATGCACACAGTTCATGGCCCAACTCCAGTGATATCTCCTATTCACAACCAGCTATGTCAGCATGCACACAGTTCATGGCCCAACTCTAGTGATATCTCCTATTCACAACCAGCTATGTCAGCATGCACACAGTTCATGGCCCAACTCCAGTGATATCTCCTATTCACAACCAGCTATGTCTGCATGCACACAGTTCATGGCCCAACTCCAGTGATATCTCCTATTCACAACCAGCTATGTCAGCATGCACACAGTTCATGGCCCAACTCTAGTGATATCTCCTATTCACAACCAACTATGTCTGCATGCACACAGTTCATGGCCCAACTCTAGTGATATCTCCTATTCACAACCAGCTATGTCAGCATGCACACAGTTCATGGCCCAACTCTAGTGATATCTCCTATTCACAACCAGCTATGTCAGCATGCACACAGTTCATGGCCCAACTCCAGTGATATCTCCTATTCACAACCAGCTATGTCAGCATGCACACAGTTCATGGCCCAACTCCAGTGATATCTCCTATTCACAACCAACTATGTCAGCATGCACACAGTTCATGGCCCAACTCTAGTGATATCTCCTATTCACAACCAGCTATGTCAGCATGCACACAGTTCATGGCCCAACTCCAGTGATATCTCCTATTCACAACCAACTATGT
This sequence comes from Leptasterias polaris, assembly GCA_037783415.1. Classification (NCBI taxonomy): domain Eukaryota; kingdom Metazoa; phylum Echinodermata; class Asteroidea; order Forcipulatida; family Asteriidae; genus Leptasterias; species Leptasterias polaris. The sequence goes on from JAZGTN010000149.1 coordinate 108,661, forward strand.
CAGCATGCACACAGTTCATGGCCCAACTCCAGTGATATCTCCTATTCACAACCAGCTATGTCTGCATGCACACAGTTCATGGCCCAACTCTAGTGATATCTCCTATTCATAACCAGCTATGTCTGCATGCACACAGTTCATGGCCCAACTCTAGTGATATCTCCTATTCATAACCAGCTATGTCTGCATGCACACAGTTCATGGCCCAACTCTAGTGATATCTCCTATTCACAACCAGCTATGTCTGCATGCACACAGTTCATGGCCCAACTCTAGTGATATCTCCTATTCACAACCAACTATGTCTGCATGCACACAGTTCATGGCCCAACTCTAGTGATATCTCCTATTCACAACCAACTATGTCTGCATGCACACAGTTCATGGCCCAACTCCAGTGATATCTCCTATTCACAACCAGCTATGTCTGCATGCACACAGTTCATGGCCCAACTCCAGTGATATCTCCTATTCACAACCAACTATGTCTGCATGCACACAGTTCATGGCCCAACTCTAGTGATATCTCCTATTCACAACCAGCTATGTCTGCATGCACACAGTTCATGGCCCAACTCCAGTGATATCTCCTATTCACAACCAGCTATGTCTGCATGCACACAGTTCATGGCCCAACTCCAGTGATATCTCCTATTCACAACCAACTATGTCTGCATGCACACAGTTCATGGCCCAACTCCAGTGATATCTCCTATTCACAACCAACTATGTCAGCATGCACACAGTTCATGGCCCAACTCCAGTGATATCTCCTATTCACAACCAGCTATGTCTGCATGCACACAGTTCATGGCCCAACTCTAGTGATATCTCCTATTCATAACCAGCTATGTCTGCATGCACACAGTTCATGGCCCAACTCTAGTGATATCTCCTATTCATAACCAGCTATGTCTGCATGCACACAGTTCATGGCCCAACTCTAGTGATATCTCCTATTCACAACCAGCTATGTCTGCATGCACACAGTTCATGGCCCAACTCTAGTGATATCTCCTATTCACAACCAACTATGTCTGCATGCACACAGTTCATGGCCCAACTCTAGTGATATCTCCTATTCACAACCAACTATGTCTGCATGCACACAGTTCATGGCCCAACTCCAGTGATATCTCCTATTCACAACCAGCTATGTCTGCATGCACACAGTTCATGGCCCAACTCCAGTGATATCTCCTATTCACAACCAACTATGTCTGCATGCACACAGTTCATGGCCCAACTCTAGTGATATCTCCTATTCACAACCAGCTATGTCTGCATGCACACAGTTCATGGCCCAACTCTAGTGATATCTCCTATTCACAACCAACTATGTCTGCATGCACACAGTTCATGGCCCAACTCCAGTGATATCTCCTATTCACAACCAGCTATGTCAGCATGTACACAGTTCATGGCCCAACTCTAGTGATATCTCCTATTCACAACCAGCTATGTCTGCATGCACACAGTTCATGGCCCAACTCTAGTGATATCTCCTATTCACAACCAACTATGTCTGCATGCACACAGTTCATGGCCCAACTCCAGTGATATCTCCTATTCACAACCAACTATGTCAGCATGTACACAGTTCATGGCCCAACTCTAGTGATATCTCCTATTCACAACCAGCTATGTCTGCATGCACACAGTTCATGGCCCAACTCCAGTGGTAACCAGCTATGTCTGCATGCACACAGTTCATGGCCCAACTCCAGTGATATCTCCTATTCACAACCAGCTATGTCAGCATGCACACAGTTCATGGCCCAACTCTAGTGATATCTCCTATTCACAACCAACTATGTCAGCATGTACACAGTTCATGGCCCAACTCTAGTGATATCTCCTATTCACAACCAGCTATGTCTGCATGCACACAGTTCATGGCCCAACTCCAGTGGTAACCAGCTATGTCTGCATGCACACAGTTCATGGCCCAACTCCAGTGATATCTCCTATTCACAACCAGCTATGTCAGCATGCACACAGTTCATGGCCCAACTCTAGTGATATCTCCTATTCACAACCAGCTATGTCTGCATGCACACAGTTCATGGCCCAACTCTAGTGATATCTCCTATTCACAACCAGCTATGTCTGCATGCACACAGTTCATGGCCCAACTCCAGTGGTAACCAGCTATGTCTGCATGCACACAGTTCATGGCCCAACTCCAGTGATATCTCCTATTCACAACCAGCTATGTCAGCATGCACACAGTTCATGGCCCAACTCCAGTGATATCTCCTATTCACAACCAGCTATGTCTGCATGCACACAGTTCATGGCCCAACTCCAGTGATATCTCCTATTCACAACCAGCTATGTCAGCATGCACACAGTTCATGGCCCAACTCCAGTGATATCTCCTATTCACAACCAGCTATGTCAGCATGCACACAGTTCATGGCCCAACTCTAGTGATATCTCCTATTCACAACCAGCTATGTCAGCATGCACACAGTTCATGGCCCAACTCCAGTGATATCTCCTATTCACAACCAGCTATGTCAGCATGCACACAGTTCATGGCCCAACTCCAGTGATATCTCCTATTCACAACCAGCTATGTCAGCATGCACACAGTTCATGGCCCAACTCCAGTGATATCTCCTATTCACAACCAACTATGTCTGCATGCACACAGTTCATGGCCCAACTCCAGTGGTAACCAACTATGTCTGCATGCACACAGTTCATGGCCCAACTCTAGTGATATCTCCTATTCACAACCAGCTATGTCTGCATGCACACAGTTCATGGCCCAACTCTAGTGATATCTCCTATTCACAACCAGCTATGTCAGCATGCACACAGTTCATGGCCCAACTCTAGTGATATCTCCTATTCACAACCAGCTATGTCTGCATGCACACAGTTCATGGCCCAACTCCAGTGATATCTCCTATTCACAACCAACTATGTCAGCATGCACACAGTTCATGGCCCAACTCTAGTGATATCTCCTATTCACAACCAGCTATGTCTGCATGCACACAGTTCATGGCCCAACTCCAGTGATATCTCCTATTCACAACCAACTATGTCTGCATGCACACAGTTCATGGCCCAACTCCAGTGATATCTCCTATTCACAACCAACTATGTCAGCATGCACACAGTTCATGGCCCAACTCCAGTGATATCTCCTATTCACAACCAACTATGTCTGCATGCACACAGTTCATGGCCCAACTCTAGTGATATCTCCTATTCACAACCAGCTATGTCTGCATGCACACAGTTCATGGCCCAACTCCAGTGATATCTCCTATTCACAACCAACTATGTCAGCATGCACACAGTTCATGGCCCAACTCCAGTGATATCTCCTATTCACAACCAACTATGTCAGCATGCACACAGTTCATGGCCCAACTCTAGTGATATCTCCTATTCACAACCAGCTATGTCTGCATGCACACAGTTCATGGCCCAACTCCAGTGATATCTCCTATTCACAACCAACTATGTCAGCATGCACACAGTTCATGGCCCAACTCCAGTGATATCTCCTATTCACAACCAACTATGTCTGCATGCACACAGTTCATGGCCCAACTCTAGTGATATCTCCTATTCACAACCAGCTATGTCTGCATGCACACAGTTCATGGCCCAACTCTAGTGATATCTCCTATTCACAACCAGCTATGTCTGCATGCACACAGTTCATGGCCCAACTCCAGTGATATCTCCTATTCACAACCAACTATGTCTGCATGCACACAGTTCATGGCCCAACTCCAGTGATATCTCCTATTCACAACCAACTATGTCTGCATGCACACAGTTCATGGCCCAACTCTAGTGATATCTCCTATTCACAACCAGCTATGTCTGCATGCACACAGTTCATGGCCCAACTCTAGTGATATCTCCTATTCACAACCAGCTATGTCTGCATGCACACAGTTCATGGCCCAACTCCAGTGATATCTCCTATTCACAACCAACTATGTCTGCATGCACACAGTTCATGGCCCAACTCCAGTGATATCTCCTATTCACAACCAACTATGTCAGCATGCACACAGTTCATGGCCCAACTCCAGTGATATCTCCTATTCACAACCAGCTATGTCTGCATGCACACAGTTCATGGCCCAACTCTAGTGATATCTCCTATTCATAACCAGCTATGTCTGCATGCACACAGTTCATGGCCCAACTCTAGTGATATCTCCTATTCATAACCAGCTATGTCTGCATGCACACAGTTCATGGCCCAACTCTAGTGATATCTCCTATTCACAACCAGCTATGTCTGCATGCACACAGTTCATGGCCCAACTCTAGTGATATCTCCTATTCACAACCAACTATGTCTGCATGCACACAGTTCATGGCCCAACTCTAGTGATATCTCCTATTCACAACCAACTATGTCTGCATGCACACAGTTCATGGCCCAACTCCAGTGATATCTCCTATTCACAACCAGCTATGTCTGCATGCACACAGTTCATGGCCCAACTCCAGTGATATCTCCTATTCACAACCAACTATGTCTGCATGCACACAGTTCATGGCCCAACTCTAGTGATATCTCCTATTCACAACCAGCTATGTCTGCATGCACACAGTTCATGGCCCAACTCCAGTGATATCTCCTATTCACAACCAGCTATGTCTGCATGCACACAGTTCATGGCCCAACTCCAGTGATATCTCCTATTCACTACCAACTATGTCTGCATGCACACAGTTCATGGCCCAACTCCAGTGATATCTCCTATTCACAACCAACTATGTCAGCATGCACACAGTTCATGGCCCAACTCCAGTGATATCTCCTATTCACAACCAGCTATGTCTGCATGCACACAGTTCATGGCCCAACTCTAGTGATATCTCCTATTCATAACCAGCTATGTCTGCATGCACACAGTTCATGGCCCAACTCTAGTGATATCTCCTATTCATAACCAGCTATGTCTGCATGCACACAGTTCATGGCCCAACTCTAGTGATATCTCCTATTCACAACCAGCTATGTCTGCATGCACACAGTTCATGGCCCAACTCTAGTGATATCTCCTATTCACAACCAACTATGTCTGCATGCACACAGTTCATGGCCCAACTCTAGTGATATCTCCTATTCACAACCAACTATGTCTGCATGCACACAGTTCATGGCCCAACTCCAGTGATATCTCCTATTCACAACCAGCTATGTCTGCATGCACACAGTTCATGGCCCAACTCCAGTGATATCTCCTATTCACAACCAACTATGTCTGCATGCACACAGTTCATGGCCCAACTCTAGTGATATCTCCTATTCACAACCAGCTATGTCTGCATGCACACAGTTCATGGCCCAACTCTAGTGATATCTCCTATTCACAACCAACTATGTCTGCATGCACACAGTTCATGGCCCAACTCCAGTGATATCTCCTATTCACAACCAGCTATGTCAGCATGTACACAGTTCATGGCCCAACTCTAGTGATATCTCCTATTCACAACCAGCTATGTCTGCATGCACACAGTTCATGGCCCAACTCTAGTGATATCTCCTATTCACAACCAACTATGTCTGCATGCACACAGTTCATGGCCCAACTCCAGTGATATCTCCTATTCACAACCAACTATGTCAGCATGTACACAGTTCATGGCCCAACTCTAGTGATATCTCCTATTCACAACCAGCTATGTCTGCATGCACACAGTTCATGGCCCAACTCCAGTGGTAACCAGCTATGTCTGCATGCACACAGTTCATGGCCCAACTCCAGTGATATCTCCTATTCACAACCAGCTATGTCAGCATGCACACAGTTCATGGCCCAACTCTAGTGATATCTCCTATTCACAACCAACTATGTCAGCATGTACACAGTTCATGGCCCAACTCTAGTGATATCTCCTATTCACAACCAGCTATGTCTGCATGCACACAGTTCATGGCCCAACTCCAGTGGTAACCAGCTATGTCTGCATGCACACAGTTCATGGCCCAACTCCAGTGATATCTCCTATTCACAACCAGCTATGTCAGCATGCACACAGTTCATGGCCCAACTCTAGTGATATCTCCTATTCACAACCAGCTATGTCTGCATGCACACAGTTCATGGCCCAACTCTAGTGATATCTCCTATTCACAACCAGCTATGTCTGCATGCACACAGTTCATGGCCCAACTCCAGTGGTAACCAGCTATGTCTGCATGCACACAGTTCATGGCCCAACTCCAGTGATATCTCCTATTCACAACCAGCTATGTCAGCATGCACACAGTTCATGGCCCAACTCCAGTGATATCTCCTATTCACAACCAGCTATGTCTGCATGCACACAGTTCATGGCCCAACTCCAGTGATATCTCCTATTCACAACCAGCTATGTCAGCATGCACACAGTTCATGGCCCAACTCCAGTGATATCTCCTATTCACAACCAGCTATGTCAGCATGCACACAGTTCATGGCCCAACTCTAGTGATATCTCCTATTCACAACCAGCTATGTCAGCATGCACACAGTTCATGGCCCAACTCCAGTGATATCTCCTATTCACAACCAGCTATGTCAGCATGCACACAGTTCATGGCCCAACTCCAGTGATATCTCCTATTCACAACCAGCTATGTCAGCATGCACACAGTTCATGGCCCAACTCCAGTGATATCTCCTATTCACAACCAACTATGTCTGCATGCACACAGTTCATGGCCCAACTCCAGTGGTAACCAACTATGTCTGCATGCACACAGTTCATGGCCCAACTCTAGTGATATCTCCTATTCACAACCAGCTATGTCTGCATGCACACAGTTCATGGCCCAACTCTAGTGATATCTCCTATTCACAACCAGCTATGTCAGCATGCACACAGTTCATGGCCCAACTCCAGTGGTAACCAGCTATGTCTGCATGCACACAGTTCATGGCCCAACTCTAGTGATATCTCCTATTCATAACCAGCTATGTCTGCATGCACACAGTTCATGGCCCAACTCTAGTGATATCTCCTATTCACAACCAACTATGTCTGCATGCACACAGTTCATGGCCCAACTCTAGTGATATCTCCTATTCACAACCAACTATGTCTGCATGCACACAGTTCATGGCCCAACTCCAGTGATATCTCCTATTCACAACCAACTATGTCTGCATGCACACAGTTCATGGCCCAACTCCAGTGATATCTCCTATTCACAACCAGCTATGTCTGCATGCACACAGTTCATGGCCCAACTCCAGTGATATCTCCTATTCACAACCAGCTATGTCTGCATGCACACAGTTCATGGCCCAACTCCAGTGATATCTCCTATTCACAACCAGCTATGTCTGCATGCACACAGTTCATGGCCCAACTCTAGTGATATCTCCTATTCACAACCAGCTATGTCTGCATGCACACAGTTCATGGCCCAACTCCAGTGATATCTCCTATTCACAACCAGCTATGTCTGCATGCACACAGTTCATGGCCCAACTCCAGTGATATCTCCTATTCACAACCAGCTATGTCTGCATGCACACAGTTCATGGCCCAACTCCAGTGATATCTCCTATTCACAACCAGCTATGTCTGCATGCACACAGTTCATGGCCCAACTCCAGTGATATCTCCTATTCACAACCAGCTATGTCTGCATGCACACAGTTCATGGCCCAACTCCAGTGATATCTCCTATTCACAACCAGCTATGTCTGCATGCACACAGTTCATGGCCCAACTCCAGTGGTAACCAACTATGTCTGCATGCACACAGTTCATGGCCCAACTCCAGTGGTAACCAACTATGTCTGCATGCACACAGTTCATGGCCCAACTCCAGTGATATCTCCTATTCACAACCAGCTATGTCTGCATGCACACAGTTCATGGCCCAACTCTAGTGATATCTCCTATTCACAACCAGCTATGTCTGCATGCACACAGTTCATGGCCCAACTCCAGTGATATCTCCTATTCACAACCAGCTATGTCTGCATGCACACAGTTCATGGCCCAACTCCAGTGGTAACCAACTATGTCTGCATGCACACAGTTCATGGCCCAACTCCAGTGGTAACCAACTATGTCTGCATGCACACAGTTCATGGCCCAACTCCAGTGGTAACCAACTATGTCTGCATGCACACAGTTCATGGCCCAACTCTAGTGATATCTCCTATTCACAACCAACTATGTCTGCATGCACACAGTTCATGGCCCAACTCCAGTGGTAACCAACTATGTCTGCATGCACACAGTTCATGGCCCAACTCTAGTGATATCTCCTATTCACAACCAGCTATGTCTGCATGCACACAGTTCATGGCCCAACTCTAGTGATATCTCCTATTCACAACCAACTATGTCTGCATGCACACAGTTCATGGCCCAACTCCAGTGATATCTCCTATTCACAACCAACTATGTCTGCATGCACACAGTTCATGGCCCAACTCCAGTGATATCTCCTATTCACAACCAACTATGTCTGCATGCACACAGTTCATGGCCCAACTCCAGTGATATCTCCTATTCACAACCAACTATGTCTGCATGCACACAGTTCATGGCCCAACTCCAGTGGTAACCAGCTATGTCTGCATGCACACAGTTCATGGGTCAACTCTAGTGATATCTCCTATTCACAACCAACTATGTCTGCATGCACACAGTTCATGGCCCAACTCCAGTGATATCTCCTATTCACAACCAACTATGTCTGCATGCACACAGTTCATGGCCCAACTCTAGTGATATCTCCTATTCACAACCAACTATGTCTGCATGCACACAGTTCATGGCCCAACTCCAGTGATATCTCCTATTCACAACCAACTATGTCTGCATGCACACAGTTCATGGCCCAACTCCAGTGATATCTCCTATTCACAACCAACTATGTCTGCATGCACACAGTTCATGGCCCAACTCTAGTGATATCTCCTATTCACAACCAACTATGTCTGCATGCACACAGTTCATGGCCCAACTCCAGTGATATCTCCTATTCACAACCAGCTATGTCTGCATGTACACAGTTCATGGCCCAACTCCAGTGATATCTCCTATTCACAACCAGCTATGTCTGCATGTACACAGTTCATGGCCCAACTCCAGTGATATCTCCTATTCACAACCAACTATGTCTGCATGCACACAGTTCATGGCCCAACTCTAGTGGTAACCAGCTATGTCTGCATGCACACAGTTCATGGCCCAACTCCAGTGGTAACCAGCTATGTCTGCATGCACACAGTTCATGGCCCAACTCTAGTGATATCTCCTATTCACAACCAACTATGTCTGCATGCACACAGTTCATGGCCCAACTCCAGTGGTAACCAGCTATGTCTGCATGCACACAGTTCATGGCCCAACTCTAGTGATATCTCCTATTCATAACCAGCTATGTCTGCATGCACACAGTTCATGGCCCAACTCCAGTGGTAACCAGCTATGTCTGCATGCACACAGTTCATATGGCCCAACTCCAGTGGTATTTGCTATTCATAACCAACTATGTCTGCAGACAGTTCACATGCCTCAACTCTATTGGTATCTGCAATTCAGAACCTACTATGTCTGCAAACAGTTCATGCCCAACTACAGCGGTATCTGCTATTCATAACCACAGTTGTCCCCGAGACAAAACTTTTTCAAGAATAACTATTTTCTGCTTGAATCACATCATTACTTTGACTGCAGAAGTGAGAAACACATTGGCTAGTTATTATTTGGTTTATTTGCAAGAGTTTGTTGATGTAAAGCACCTTCTTTGGATCCATATCATCCAGATGATTCTGTACAAACTGCACACTAGCAGTCTGATCTGCAGAGTTGAACTCATATGGGATGTTCCATCCTAGAGGTCCAAACTTACGACGTTCCTGATAACAGTAAAGGTTTCAATCAACAATCACAAGTTACATTTATACAACATTAATGAGCACCCATGAGAGTCTAGATAACTGATGACAGAAACCTTGATTGTGGGAACCTTACAAAAGTAGAACAACATGAGTTACTAAAGCTCTTGACATGTAGCAGGTGCATCTCATCAAAACTAGTCAGCGATAAGTTTGTGCCATGTATTTCTTTATGTTTAAAAGATAAATTGACAATCTTTGATGATTAAGAGGTTTTGATAACCAAATACTTAAACTGATTTTGAGGACTGTGACATCATGTTAATCTCATTCATTATAATTGATCAGTAAATAAACATGCAGATTAAATGCCATACAAGTTTCTCAGCCTAACAAGTCTGTAACCATTGATTGTTTCTACAAGTTTCTCAGCCTAACAAGTCTGTAACCATTGATTGTTTCTACAAGTTTCTCAGCCTAACAAGTCTGTAACCATTGATTGTTTCTACAAGTTTCTCAGCCTAACAAGTCTGTAACCATTGATTGTTTCTACAAGTTTCTCAGCCTAACAAGTCTGTAACCAACATTGGTTGTTTTCTCCTTTTTGTTAAACAAGTTCCACAGGTCAACCCGATAATACAAAGTTCTTGAACATAATAAATGAAATAAAAGTGAAATCCAAAAGACCTTAGTGGTCCACTTGTATTTGAATGTATGTTGATACTTATTTAAAAGTTTCTTGATTAGATATGAGAAAGCTATAGTAATCTACCTGTACAGTAGTATGAAGGAATGCAACAGCATACAGCATTGGTTTCCACTGTGCTCGGTTATTGATATCCAGTTGATCTTGTGTAATAGCAGCAAAGGTTCGTTTCAATCCTGCCTTGACTCCTTGAGGTGGCTCATTGGTGAACTTGATAGATGACTGAAAATATTATACATTAAAACAACTGGTGATGACAAAACACTGGTAAACATTAGTAAGAGTAAAAATATAAATGTTCACAGATTTGGATACAACGTACATGGTATAAAGTTAGTATGGTGGAAAACTCCCTTTGAAATATGTGTGCTTTAAATGCAATAGTTTTTGAGAAATTAGTAAAATTGATCATGCAAGTCAACTTGATGTTTGAAAACAGTGAAAACATTTAAGGTTTTCCCCCACTTTCTTCTCGTGACTCCAATGACAGATTGAGCTTAAATTTTCACAGGTTCTTTATTTCATGCATATGTTGGGTCACTACTGGTCTTTGACAATTACCAAAGAGGCACATGTGCCTTAAGTGCAGAAGTCAGCCAGGATGTATGGTTTACCTGTAGTAGACTAATAGGAAACTGTGGATGTTCCTCTGTAGTAATCCATACTCGGAATGCTTCATGTACGGGTTCATGTGTAGTTACTGTGTCTAGTAGTTCATCCAGAAAGTCTAGACCAAGATGACAATTCTGAAGCATAACCCAGCCTCCCTAGAAGTAAATAATAGTGTCATTAAGTCCAGTCAAATGCTCTCTGAAACTACATTTATACAGACACGGTCATACACCAAGATCACATAATAGTTACTGTGACTGCAAAGTCCAATACTTTTGGTGAGTTTGATGTAATTCCACCATGATAAATCATATATATTTCACAAAGACTGGCTATGGTTATCAGAAGCCCATAGGAAATAATAATATTGAGCTAGTTCATCTTTGTGGATGTACACAAGAAAACAATTGGATTTGGGATATTTTAAACACTAACTAAAGGTCTGACAAGAAATATTGATTCTGTCATCAGACACTAAAGTGAAAGTCACATCACACAGTAACAAATGCCAGCTTAGTGTCAGGATAAGCAACAAATGCCAGCTTAGTGTCAGGATATATTCTTTGTATACTCTTTGCTTGTATTGTACTAGCTCCTTTTTTCTTGTCCAATGACTCTGCCTTTGTTATTGAGTATGAAAATAAATGTATTACTATTGTTTTATTATTATTGAATTGAATATTGCATTACATACCCCGGCCATAGACTGTGCTACAAGTCTCCTTGCATGTACCTCCTGTCCTTGTCCCATGGATATAGCTCTGCATTCTAAATAACATAACTCAAAGTTTAGTTTTCACTTTCCTTAATTAACAACATGAAATACTGAAACAAAATACTCTAAAACTAATTAAGTCAAACATGCCATAGAATTATGCAAGAGCGAGTATGGCTGTTACAAACATCTGCTTTTCCTCTTTTTTTAATTCAAGTTCTCCTTTATTCAAGTATTTTATTTTTAGCTAAATTTATTGTTTAATTGTAAACAAACGATTAACCCTCAGTTATCATTTATGAGCAGTTTCAATAATTCCTTAGTTGTTTTTATTTTGGTAACTTATGTTCTTTTTGGTCCCTTTTCAAGCTGTGCTTTTTTCCTGAGATAATTTTAGCCTAATCTTTTTGTTAGGAACTATATATTTTTGGTTCTTGAACTTTTTGTCTGCTGAAGTACCACAAGAAGTACTGCTGCAAGTACTCTTGGTAACAAGACTGTCATGAAGGAATTAAATTGAATTAAATACTTACCCACTTTAAGTTTCTTAGCAAGTCCTTCTATTTGGTTAGTAGGATCACTACCCATGGACAAGAAACATATGAGTGGTGTTCTGATGTCCCCTTCTTCCCACGTCTTCTCTAAATCTAAGATGACTGGGTCTGCATATCTAGCACCCATAGAGTTAGCGATGTATTTACGAGCTTGGGGAATAACTCTGTCTGTACACCAGCTCCTGTAATGTAACACAACTTTGTTCATCAATGTCACACAAAGTGGCAACCAGACAATGGCAAACATTGACTATAGTTTACATTAATGTACTCTTTATTTCAACTAATGGTTTTCGACAGGCCATGAGTTAAAAATATATTTCAAAATTCTATGTGACACTTCCAAGTTTTTGTCTGCCTCAGATTGTCTTTTTTTAAATAACATACACAGCAATCACAAAGTAACGAAGGCAGATGATCTGCAGTAATAGTACTGTTTTATATTGAGGCTAGTTGTTATGTTCAGCTCCAATGAAAGGAATGGTTATGGGAATATTTAATGTCTAATACTGTATGATGTGCACAGACTTACGCACAACATGCACTGTTGGTACAGAGAGGCAGTTAATTTGAGGAACACACATTTGAAGAAAACCAAATTATATTATTTATCCCCGATGCAAAAAATAACATCTATTAAATAGTTGCGGTACCCGCTGCTCAGGATTCGAACTGCCACTAGCCATCGGGCTAGCTTGGTGGTCTAGTGGCAAGACTCTGCTCTAGCAATGCAAAGGTCGTGGGTTCGAATCCCACCCGAGTGATTTGCCTGTGGATTATTTTTACAGAACTCGGGAAAGTACTGAGTATACATTGCTTAATACACATCAAGTCAAACCAAATTATAGAACACACATTTGTTGTAAAGGTTTATTCAATTAAAGTATCAAATGATAGAGTCTAAGATAAAAATCAAATCAGCATTTTTGAGGTTGTGTAGTTTTTATTTCCGAATTAAACCAAGCAATAATAATAAGAATCAGTAATTAGTATCAGCCACTGACTATTAGTCATGAGTGTATAATGATGTTGTACCTAACCAATAGGAGTTTCTTGAATGTTTCTAGTGTGCTGTAGCCATCAGGAATCAATTCCTCCTCCGGGGCATCTTTATCAAACCACACCTTCCAGGGTTTCTCACTACGTTGGATCTACACATCAAATACACAAACAAATAGATTCAATATATCTTTTGGTAACCCCTGAATGTATAAGGTTTCAAAGAGCTTCTGGGAACAGTATCCTCAGTGCTAGAAAAGTAGATTTGTTTTCACCAAGCAGACATAAACAAGTCTGAATTCAGGAATTCAGATAGAAATCTGACATTTCTCGTCCTTGTATAATTTTATTATTGTATAAATAATTGTAATATAACTAAACATTAGTTGTTATAGCCTATTAATTTGTTAACAGATTAGAGTTGATTCTTTTAGTTACATCATGGGATCTTTAGATCTTGATTGAGGTAAAGTTTGTGGTAATGATGTTCCTACCTGGTTGAGAACTTCTTGAAACTGTGGCAGTTTGCTGAGATGAACCAGGTTTAACCATGTCATATCTGATATCCATTTATATGGCTTTGGTTGTACTGCTTTCAAGTCTAATGCAGCACCACCTAACACATCAAACAACACATCAGCAATGCAAACTTACACAATAAAGATTACTTCTTCAATCATACAGAACTGTCGATATGTTTTCAACCTTGCAACTGTTTTATTGAGTTATTAAATTCTCAACTTATTTGTTACTTTGTGGAAAAAAACAAACAAGACACACCTGCCAGTGCAGATCACTGTGTACAAAACAATGTATACTTGAATTTGTCACACCAGTCATACAAATTGTGTATTTGGCACTGTGCCAGCGCTATTGCATACAAAACTGGGGAATCAGGATTCACCACAAAATGCAAATCGGTCAATTAGTGATTCACCAGTCATGCTAATTAGTAACATTCTGAAACTTACATGTTAGGTCTTGAGAAATCACATGCCTGACTTGATAATTGTTTAGCTTTTGTCAGAGGTTATTGTACACATTCATACATCTGCTTAAAACTACTTGATTTGTTTTAATAATGAAATAAAACATTTCATGGTGGAGGAAAATTTTCTTACACACGGTAGCAATTCCGAAGAAAACATTTAACAAAAGCACTGCTATCAAATTTATAATAAAAAACATTTTCAGCTGGCAGTTTGCTTCAATATGAACAAAGAGGATCTTACCTTTGATGAGTGTCTGGAACTCATTGTGGCTGACATTTCCCATGTGTTGATCAATCTTCAGAGCCAATAGTAAAGTGAAGAGGAACTTATGGTTCTCAAATAACCCACGACAGGAATACTTGAACACTTCAAATGTCAGATACTCGATGATGTTAGAGATTCTCTTTGCCGGAATAGGAGATTTTTCAGATCTGTTTCAAGTCAAGAAGGATGTTTTTAACCAATTAATACCAAAGGACCTGTTTGAAAGCAGAATTTTCAAGGTACCATTTGAACGCACACAAAGTTTCTTCTGCAACCCGTTCGGAACATTGTGTGGGATGAGTGAACAGCAGATGATGTGTTGACTCACCCAGAGGACAGCACTCGGGATGAAACACTTAGTTGGCCTGGCACAGACACTGGATTCAAGGATCCAATCCCACCTACATTTGGGATATTTCAGTTATTCCCCATTCCAGACCTACATTCTTTCGTCGGACAAACCAGGACTACAATAGACTGTAATCTTCCGCAAAAATTCAGGATATTTGTATAAACTGAAACCCAAGAATAACGCCCCGTGGCCATTTGATATTCTCATATCAGTAATGACCCAGTCTATTAAATAGACTGAAGATGCGTCAAGACACCAAAATCACACGACACCAAGTCTGATGCGTATTCTGAATATTGGGACTCATTAAAATGCATAATGTATGTGAACTGAACAATCCCCTAAAATGTGAGCATTGCCTGGTTTATATAAATAGTCCAAACCTTATCCTACCTTGCCATTGACATATCAAAGACACCAAGAAACTGCTTGAGAGATGTCTGGTACATGATGTTCACCATACTCATCTCAGTGATCAAGAAATACAGGATACTGCCTCTTGATGCAACTACACAATAAATAAAAAACAAGAACGAAATGATGAAAAACAATCTGTAAGTTAAAAGTGACAACAACATCATTTTAAAATAAACACAATTGTATTTGAAAAGCATCTGAGTGGTTGGTTAGTATTTTTGCTAATTCAGACACCAATGTAAGGTTGTGATGGAGGTAAGCTTACCTGGTCTGAATTCTTCTCTTGCATCATTTATCTTAATCTCAGTTTCAGCAGCAACTACTAGCTTCTCAGACACCTCTTCAGCAGTCTCCTTAGTAGTAGCTAGTACTAAGATCAATGACTCATCCTCTACTAGAGAACCCTGTATACATGTATGTCAAAATGACAGCATTTAGTTGATATTAAAATGGGAAAAACATTTATTTCTACTTGACCGTAACCACTTATTAAATATTTTTCAGCTAAACAACTTTCATTGTTTTCCCTTCCAATAGACTGTACAAGTCTTGCGCGTATTCTCACGTTGGGACCTGTTGAAGTACGAGAGTTTGTTTTCTTCATGCGTTGACGCCATGTACGTGGGAAGTGGTCCAAAAAAAGTTTGAATATGCTCGAGACTTGCACAGTCTATTTAACATTCATAGAACAAAAACAAACCCCAAGTAGTAAAATGAAATAAACAAACTTAAATTAATTAAATTAAAACATTCTAAAAAATAATATTTGTTGAAGTCTATTTTATCCCAAATGAACCCTAACACTCTTGAGGTCAAGGAAAGGTATGCTGTCTGAAAAGATTCTTAAAGTGAGGTTATTATAAGTGTTATTATTATGTATAGCACTTCTGCATCTATTACAACAAGGCCAACAAATCTATTCTACAAAACAAAATTGCATGAGGGAAAAAAATTGCACAAAGCAGAACTGTTTTCTCATGGTTTCAACCTCATACTGGTATTTCTCAAGAATTCCAAAATAGCAACATTTCAAACTGATTTAAAGCAACATGGATTTCAGAATATTATTTTATTTTAAAGGCTGAATTTACAGTGAAACCATTAACCACATTGCAGTAAGTGCCTACATTAAGTTTAGTATGCAGGATGCAATATATGAGGTCTGACTAGAATATAGGTATATAGGGGTGTTAAAAAGGGTTATTTTTGGATTCTTGTTTAATTACCTGAGTGCTGGTGAGTCTGAAGAGCAGGTTATCTTCTAATTCTTTCATCTTTCTCTTGTTAGCTGTCACATCTTCCATCAGCTTAGTACGCTCTGCTTCTAGTTCCTATAATTTCAATTAGGATAACTATATAAACAGATTCTGAATAGTTTAATCATACAGGGTTCAATATACATTGGAAGACATTGTGGCATCTCATGGTCTAGTGGTTAAGAGCACTGGACTCAAGTCCTGGTCCTGGCACTTGTGTCCTTGAGAAAGATACTTTACTATAATTGTTTTGTCCTTTGCAGGTCCCATGTACTAGGATTGGTTGCGCGCATACAAGCACCCAGAACACTTAATGTGGAGTACTTGTGGTTAACCTTGACATTTACAGGTTTCCTCAGGCTTACAAGCTATAATCTCTCCTTGGTTTCTTCACCAGAAATATTATATAATGTGGCTTGTTGGGCCAAGCGGATAAGAGCACTGGACTCAAGATCTGGTTTTTCTGTTCAGCAGAGTGGGGGTTCGAGTGCTGGTCCTGAAACTTGTGTCCTTAAAGAGCGGTTCTAGGATGCTCTGAATTATTTAGTTTTTACATTTTTTCAATAGATGGAGTCCCCAAGAAATAGAAACAATTATTATGAGTCCCTTACCTTACACCAAAACAGGGTAAAAACGTCTTTTCCTCGAAACATTCCCAGCCCAAAATTAAAATATCATAGATAAGCAGCTTTTCACTCTCGGCTGAAAAAGCCGCGCGGAGAGGTGCATTTTGACTTGAATTATTTTTTACTAAATGAAAACTTTAAGTATAAAATAGTTATTAACCGGTATCTACGATGTCTATTCTGCCATAAAAAGGTAATAATTAATATATTGAGATCATCCTAGAACCACCCTTTAAGCAAGACACTTAACCATTATCGCTGCGTCCTTCAGATGGGACGTGAAGCCGTTGATCCAGTGCACTTATCAAAAAGAGAAGGGGTTCGCCCCGATGTTCCTTGTTAGATTGGCTGCATATTGCGCCACAGCACCTTGTAAACCATTACATGGTGCTATGTAAAGGAATGAGTTTCATACTTCAAAAATGTAGCTCCATATACCTTGAAAATACTGAATTGTGAAGCGCCTTGAGCGTCACTAAGTGACGGATATGAGCGCTATATAAGAAGCCACTATTATAATAACATTAATAATAAAGTTACTATTTTCTTAACATCTAATGCTTGAAACCCAAAGGTTTGACTTCCAGTAATGTGTTTTGGTTGAATTGATAATGTCAACACTGCATTTACAAATTCAATGTATGGGTTTGAAACTTTGAGTTGATGTCAATACCTGTTTTTCTATGAGGATGACACGACCCAAGAGTTGATCTTCCAATCCCTTCATTGTTACAGTGAAATCAATGATGGATGTACGAGCCGACACCTACAGATATGACAAAATAATACAGCATCAAGGGCACACTCTAATAACATCTTATAGCTTGGATGAAATCTGTACTACTTTTCAATGGCCAACCAGAAAGTATACATAAGTCTAGTCTAGGTAAACTTTAAATGTATCATGAAAAGTCAAATAAACTGTGCACGGTTAATTTACAACTCAATTAATACCAGTTGTTTGAATAAAAGTAACTGTTTTTATCAACATAAGGAATGACTCGACTAAATAAAGTAAAGATCCAACTGGGGCAATCCAAATTTTAATGAATGTTAATTCACATTCTTTTTTGACAGTCTTTTCCCAGCATTTATCTCACTATCTTCATTGCCTTTTTATTGTTATTTTTTTGTTAATATTAATTAATTTGTGTAAAGAAACTATAATCAGTGTAGTGGTGTCCCTATATTAGAGTGAGTAAACCAACCTCTGGTGTGTACGTTGGGTTTGCTAACTTGGTAGTCATGTACAGAGTGAAACCTTTCATCACATCTACTTCCTTGTCACCAACCTTCACCTGAAAATAACATTCATAAAAACATTCATATCTCAATACACACAGTATATTTTAAGCTTGTGCCTTTAATCAAAGTCTATCTTTGTGATACATCACCAGAAAAATGTTGTAAAATTTATACTACCATCACTATTTCAATGATATTATTCTGCCTTGATATAGCCATTATTTGTGTTTGGACAGTCATTGTATTTGTATTATGTTTGCCGAGGGCAAAAAACAGACTCAAAAGTCAGAAAGGTGTGGGTTAATTTTATATTTTTATTTGTTATTATTATTAAATATATATATAAATAATCCGGAGGTCGTTGGTTCAAATCCCGCTCTAGTCAATTTTTCCTTGTTCAACCCAAAATCATTAAAATTTACCCAGTCAGTTTCCCTTGTGGTTTGTTATTTGATATCTGATATATAAAAAAAGTCGCATCCCCTTATGGTGATCCCCTGGCTGCCGTTTCCCAGGTTGTATCTTAAACTTGGGTGTGTGATCCCTGGCTACACACGGCAGTTTACGGTTGAATGGCTTCCGACTGGCACCCACCGAACAAGGATATTGACAAAATAGGGAGACCGCCAACATAGGGCTAGATAGCTCAGTTGGTAGAGCGCCGGCACGTCAATCCGGAGGTCGTTGGTTCAAATCCCGCTCTAGTCAATTTTTCCTTGTTCAACCCAAAATCAATATATATAAATATATATATAAAATTAGTAGGGTAGATGGCCTTAGCTTTCGATCCAAACTGGACCTTCGTCAGAGGCATTAACAAGTACAAACAAAAACATATCCATTTATAGCAAAAGGAGGAGCAAAGGATTAGGGGAAGGTATCCAGAAAAAAGCGGGAAGATTATAACCAATCAAAGTTATTAATTTACAGACAATGGGTTGGCTAAGAACCAATCAGAGTAAAGTAGTGAGGACAAAGGATGGTCAGTGTGAAAAGGGTGGATTACTGGACCATAAAGGTGGTAACTGCATTCTGGGTATAACAATGCGGGAAGCATGAAAGGGTAGGATTAGAGGGCAAGTTGCATCAAGATAATGCAACTCACAATAGGGGGCAAGAACAAAATAACTAGTGAAGAGAGTTAAATAAGCAACGAGAACATTATGGGAATAGGAATGTAATTATAAAAGAATAAAACCAGATATGTAAGAAATTAAAAGTAGGCAAGAGGAACCTGCGGAGAGAGCGGGTTATTAGATACTCTGCAAAAGGAATAGGTTATTAGCGGGTTGATTTTAAACAACTTGTTGAGAGAAAGAAGAGTAAAAAATGAAGAATGGGAAGTTATTTAACACCAGTGTTTATGTGAAGTCCAAAGGGTTGGACTGTCTTAAGTTGGTGAATCCAGTATGATTCTCTGAGCTTGCGGTGTGTGTCATCACCATTGCAAGCCTCAATCACCAGAAGTTCAACATCCTTGACGCTGTGGTCAGGGCTGTTGAAGTGGATGGAGACGGGGTACGGTTTTTTGGTCTTTATGGAAGAGACATGGTTAGCAAAGCGAAGGCCGAGTTTGGTATTGTCTCTCCCACATATTGTAGTCCACATCTCTTACAGGATATAACATAGACTACATTGGGTGTGCTACATAGGGAGTCAGTCTTGATATTGTAAGTAGCCTGTGCTATGACTCTTCACTCGTAGTGCGGGTTTGATGTAGAGACAAGTTCTACATTTAGAGTGCGCACATTTGTGACAACCCTGTATTACTGTCGAGGGTGGTGTTTGACCTGTATCTGGACGACCAAGAGACAAATTTATAAATATATATATATATATATTTTTGTTTGGGGGGGGGGGGGCTGAGGGAAAAGTTAAGTTTCTGGTGGTGTGATCCTTACCAATCTTCTAATGTGTACAGCAGGTTTATACAGCACCGAGGGCGCCCAAATTTCTAAATTCCTACTTATAGCGCGTAATGATTTTTCTATTGGCAGTCTAATTCCTACAAGAAGCGCGTAACAAATTTTCTTGTTGGCTGAGTTCCTTGCTTACTAAATGACACCAAATAGTTTCATGCATAAAAATATCAGTGATAAGAATTAAGGTATGAAGTGTTACAATTCTTGGTATCCTCAAATTATATATGATATTCTAATTGGCTGAAAAAAATATCCCCACAAGTTTAGTAAATCCCTCATGTGTATTCTACAGATATTGAAATCTAGGTAGTTAGTCATGTTTTTCAGCTTGTAGAGAATCTTCTCAGTATAGAAAGACATCACCACTTTATGCAAACCGAATTGGTTTATCATTTTCAGTTCCTATTACCAGTGATTTGTTTTGATTTCAGTGATTTGTTTTACTGATGAAATTAATTGTTTGGATAGCAACACTGCTGGCCAGGACTATTGGCATACTGAGAACAAACACATCAAATGTGTGCATTTTTAGGTAAACTTATGGAACTAATTTCATCATTCAAGAAGGAAAACTGCAATGAAAAGTGTTTCTTACCTTGAATGTAGAGCCAGATTTAATGAAGTTTTTCTCCAGTACATTATCTAATGCTGGGTCAAGATCTTCTCCAATATTCTCAAGAAGTAACGGACGACCAAGAGACAAACTGTCTTCAAGATGAGTCCTGAAATACTTGTGGTTCAGTGATGTTGCCTTCATATAAGATCCACAAACAAAACTCACTTGCATTGAAATGCTAACATTGTAAATACTTTATGTAAAGCAGATAATTTCTTAGTTTTTTGTCGCACTGCGGAAGGTGAGGATTAAAGGGGAATGTAAGATAATTTGTTGCTGTTCTACATGCATTTAGTGTCAAAACTGCGGCGTTAACTTCTCAACTATTCAAAAGAAATAATTGGTAGTTTGTATGAATATGGTAGGAATAACCAATACTTCATGCAGTCAAATACAGGAGGAAGATCACTTTTAGTCTCAAGTTTTCATTCACATTTGTTTTAGTTAACCATAGTCAAAATTATTATCTTGAAAATTGTTAGTCTTTTACTGTTGCTTATATTTATCAAAGTTATTCATGATAGATCAATTAGCCACGGAGACCTAAACAAGGACCCCACCTCTGCAGTCTGATAGAAAGTTCAGTTCATTTTCACCTGTAAACCATTTTCTTTTTCTTTATTCTTAATCCATGTTTTGCCTTGTCCCTGAGGATCAATGAGTAGTGGGTAGCGAGTAGCTTTAGTTACAATGATTCCATTCTGTACAGATAGATCATCATTGGGAAGACCTTGTAGATTCCACTCTCCAATCTAACAAGAACAAACACATCAATGCTCAGTTCAATCTACTTCAGTTCATTTTATATCAATATTCATAAACAACTTGACATTTATATACAATGTAGCCACTCTTTGTAGGTTCCAACACAAACAGCTAACCTTCACCCACAGGTAAAATGGTAAATACACAAAATGTAGTAAGCAGAGTTCACCATTGGTCCAGTCACATGACTGAAACCTGTTTCATCAAAATTGAGTATTTGCATTTGTGTATTTTTGAGCTGAATGACAGAGTTCTAACCTAGTCTAGCATCCCTGTTGAAATAAAGCCTTAAGTAATATCAGCAGTTTCCCTTAACAGTGGTATGCCTGGCCAAATGCCAGTTAAAACACCAGAGAATCAGTCAAAATTCACTCCAGTGGCTAGTTCAGTGTTGAAAAGCTTTCCTATTTCTTTTAAAATATGGACTAGTGAAAAATTGGATGAAATAGTGTAAAGACAAGCTTAACTGGTTCTGCTGGCCAGTCACTAAAAATGTTGACTATTCACATAGTAGAGCTGCATCCAGTTTCAAGTTGTCAGTATTTCAGGGTTATAACTACATATTATGGGGGTTATACTAGCTAAATTATGGCATACAAAAAATTGATCCGAAATGTTAGAAGATATTTCCTATGTGCTTCCACATTCTTTCTGTGAAGATTGTGTTTTATCAACTTTGCTCAAACATAATCAATTATTTTAAAGAAAAAATTATGCAAATACAGAAGAATAAAAAAAACAAAAAATAATAACAATTCAATCTAACCTGATATCCAGTAAAAGATTGTCAAAATTGGTTTCATATATGTTGATATAAATAACGCTAAACTTACTGTGGTTGTGTCTACCAGCATGTTGGTGATAACGAGATTCTTAGTGAAAGGAATCTTTCTTGTCGTCAGTTGATTCATCCATTCATCATTCATATTAAAACGAAATACTTGATTGAATGGACCTGAGTAGGATAAGAAACCTGTGGCTAGAAGGACGTCACCAACAAGCCTAAAACCAGTACAAATCAGTTATTAGAAATATAACCTAGACATGTACATAGCAAATATTAGTCAAGATATTCCCAGATAGTGCATATGACTGGGTTCCCACAGAAGTCTAAAAATTAAAATCCATGACCAATTGTTATGCTATTTTTCTTTTTCTATTTTAATTCTTGGGAGTGTATTTACACTATACTGAGCATAATACACTGAAATAAAATTACAACCCCTTGCAGCCTTGACACAACATAACACTGAGCACCACAAAGAGCATCATACTGTCCATGAATAGAATATGCAAGCATAAATAGCAAAGTGGAAACTGCCACAGCCAAATATGGTGTATCATCATGTGTTGGTTATGCAATATTCCATGCCTTTTTACTGAATACAAATTTAATTGAATCCTTGTACAAGAACAACATTCCTTGACATGTGCATGACTTTACATGATAGGATTGTTCATGACTGTGGGAGCCCAGAGTTAGTGGTGTCAATTCATTTTGGTACTCAGGGGGTTGGGGCAGAGAATACTGAATGAGTGTTTACATGGAACTTGAGCAGAACTGATCATGTACTAATGACACATCCTCATAGACACCAGCAATCCAAGCTTCAACTGTTTGCATTATACACACCTGTTAATCTGTTCCTTGAACTCTTTGCTTTGTTCAGTCCATCTGACCTTTTCTCCTCCAAGTCCATTGATCAATGCAGATGCTGCTAACATCTTCTTCTTACAAGACTCGGCATCTTCCAATAGGTCCTACAAAAACAAATACTGTAATTTCCTGCGGATAAGGCGCTCGGCGCACAAGGCGCAGTATCTCAAATTACCAAAATAAAATTCAAGGGTTATCAGATAAGACGCCCCGCCGCATAGGGCGCAAGATATTTTAACATTAAACACGCTGGCAAACTCACATATTGCTTGTTAGTACATCAATATACAGGGGTCATTGTGATAAACGAGCGCGCGCAGACAAACGTATTCCCAACGTTTCCCAATGAATTGGCTGCTAGTTGCTATAGCTCGCTTTTTTGAATACTACAATCCATGCAAGAACCAACGAACGCTAGAGGGCGCTTTCTATAAAATGCTTTCACATTTAGGAACATACGCCCTCTGTTGGCAAAATTCTCGATAACATAGAAAAACGACTTGTTTAATAAAGACTAGTACCTGTCATGTGATATAGCTGTGTACTGTGTGCAGCATTGATCATCGCTCATTCGCAACGGTATTGCTGTTATTATTTTGGGCAGCTAGCATGGCCAGTGACTTCGTTCTTTGGTAAGTTTCGTCAAAAATGTGAACGGTGTAGGTTTTATTTTAAGAAAAATGTGACTTTTAGAATTACCCTGGACGAAATAAAGGAACTATTTTGCAGTATAAGTGTAAGATTTCACATTGTAATCATCACAATGAACTCAATCGAAATCAGATAAGGCGCATCGAAAGACAAGACGCAGTGACTTTTTTCCCCCTTCGAAAGTCAGATAAGACGCGTCTTATCCGCAGGAAATTACGGTACATAAAAGCTGATGTTGAACTGACCTAAGTAACATTCAACCATTCCAGACTTGTGTTATCTAATGATACTGCACTTTAAATGCGCTGACTGTCTGCCCAGTGCTTGCCATTTTGGGAGTCGAATTGCACTTGGTCAATGTGTAAATCCTACATCGCCAAAATTCGCACAACACTGTTTAACATAAAGGGACATTGACACTCCAAATGGCGCAACCAATATTTGTGATGATGACGCTAGGTAAGTTGGGTCAATAGGGCTCCAATACATTTTCCTTAATGCTTTCAATATGAACTGGTTAAAAGGTTACTTTTATATCAACACACACAATTACAAATGATTATGTTTGTCAAATGAGAGATCCTGCAAAGAATAATATTTTTTCTCATCAACAAATGATATTCTTGTACCAAAGGATGTAACACTTTACATTATTTTAAAGGGGCCAAAGTGTAGAAGGCTAACAAAAGGAAAACCCCAAAAACTTGGCTATGAAGTAAAAGACACTCATAAAAACAAGGTTTCTACTTGTGTGATGAAAATTGAGGACTATCAGAAAGTTCTATATGAATATAGATTTGAAAATGTCCAGTCTTATTCCTTGTAGATTACAAAATGTTTCCTCACATTATGTTTAAAAAAACATTTTTTTTTAATATGGTGAGGATACAATTGGCCCAATTACTGAATTCCAGTAAATAATGATACAGGGAAGTTGTGCTGACACAGGTATTGACTTTACCACTACTTTAGTTTTCAATGATAGGTTACCTTAATACACTCACCTGTTTCTCTTTCATAGCAGCATCAAACTTTGCTTGTACTTCATCTAACTCTTTCTGCTTCTCATCAAGTATGGCTTGAGCTGTAGTTAATTCATTGTTGGCAATAGTTAGACGAACTCCCTGTATGGTTAAATTAGCCTGCAATACACAATCCAAAATACATTTCAATATCAAGTACCTATTACTATAGTGCATAAGCAATACTGTATCAAACCAACTTTTGCATAGGCTTAGCTTATTGGTTTTGCATAATTTAAAATGAGAGAATTATAAACTGAATATGATCAATACATTTTTAAAGATGTGGTTATATATTTAAGTACACAGGTACCATGGCTGGGATGTAGAGAGTAGTGGGTTTACTTATTAGGCCAATTGCATAAATTAACTTTTTTTATAGACAAATCACAGTTCTGAAAACACAATTCTACTAATTGATGTTTACCTAGATTAACCTTGACCTACCTTGAGGGGCAATACTTCTTTATTGATGCTAAAGAAGCTTGCCATAGCCTTTGTCCATGAGCAAAGTCCAGCCACATCACCACACACCTTCTTAGCAGATGCTAGATTATAGTCTTCCATATCAAGATAAGGTGCAAGAAGTTCCACAGTTTCCTCTGTGATAGAATCTTTAGGAAACGTTTGAAGATTGGACAGAAATCCTGAAGCACTCATTACCTGAAGCGAAGCCATCAATTACAATAATCATACAAATACAGAGTAAAGGTACGTGTGTTACATCACTGATTGTTGGATAAATAAATAAATTTCTACTATCAAGTTTTCAATGAACATATCATCATGCAACTTACCTGTACAAAAGTCTGTGCATGTACACTGGAGACTGCCTTTACTGTTGTAAAATTCACTCAACTATTTTGATCGTTTGTAACTTTAAGGTTTGAATATAATTGGACACATCTTTGTAAAATGTTCAAATCAAGTTCTTGCTACAGCTGACTGATATGGAAGAACTCACCTTAAGGGACTCTCCCCAGGATGGCTTAGGAGAAGGTCTGTCTGGATCTAAAGAACATTGATCTAATCTTTTTTGAAAGAGAAGCAACACACAATCCATAATGCGCATGATAAGATGAGGTGGTTTAGCTAGCTTCCTAACAGTGGATATATGAGCTGGTTTAATGGTGTTCAATGCACTCTCAGCCTCTTCCAATGCTGGTTTAGCAGCTTCTAACTTAGTTTCTGCTATTGTCTTGTCTGCTTCTATCTCATCTACTATAGCCTGGGCTTTGTCTTTTACTTTCTGTACTTCACTCTTCACCTTCTCTGCAGCCTGGGCAGACACAGTCACCTCAGCTAATACCTGGATAATAATAACAACATACATTTATACAGCGCCAATTTCATTAATAAAAATGCTCCCATACGTTTTAGGTAAAAATGTAATGAAGAGGAAACATAAAAAGAGATAAGTACCAGTGGAGGAAATAAATGTGAATTGATACATTTATAATAAACAATATACAATGCTAAGTAAAACAATCCCATCAAAAAGGAACATCAATGTAAACATAATAAAGCCTAACCAAAAAGTGAGCAACAAGGGCCACCAGCAAGAAATAATAAAAACCCAAAACAAATATACTTGATAATTGATTCACTAGAAATGGTTTAGGCACACTTTGTAATTCAATGTGAAGTAATATCAATTTCTCTCCTCTGTGGGATACCTCTGACATAATTAAACTCAAGTAGACAACACACACTAATACTAGACTGACCTTTTCTGCTTTAACTGATGCAACAGCCAGTTCCTTCTCTTTAATGACAAGATCTATAGATAGTTGAGACACAGACGCGCTGGCTTCAATGAGTTTATCTAGACCTGTGTTCATCCTGCGTGCTAACTCTGAAATAGTTGAATACTTCTCCAGATAAATGGTCTTATAACCATCAATGAAGGACAGGTAAGACTTGGGAGTCACATGGGTCTGACGTCGGTATCTGAATAAAGAGAGTATCTAATTAACTTTCATTGGTAACAGTCTACTTGCACTCTAGCTTACTTAATAATAAATAGTATATAATTAATGTATTAAACAACAACCATAGTTCAGCTATACTTTAGATTACCTGCAACACCTTTGCAATTATGTTCAAATTGAAGGTTTTTGCTAGATGGTGGGTCAAAATGGTTTGATTATTCTACAACAGTTACCTGATACAAGGATTCTATGTAACAACTGTATTAGAAGAACTGTAATTACAATTGTAAAGACCATAGAACTTAATGAGTGTTAAGTAATTAAGTATATTTCCCTGCAAATATCATAGAACATGCTAATAAGATTCCATCTTCACATTTTAACAACATAAATAAACATAACTCTGAATTGTAAAGCACATATGGGCTTTGAGCAGCAATTAATTGTGTAAAAGAGGGTTTCCATCTTAATAAAGAACTGTACTTGAATAGCTTTTTAACAACCATCATTATGACACTACTCCACTTATTAGTTGCATGACAATGAATAATGGTTGTCACATACATTCATATGTAATAAAACATCACATTTTCTTTAATATACGATGGCTGTTCATTTGGAACAATTTAATTAAGGGAGCATTGAAACCTTTACTGAATGTTTAATGGTAATGTATGTGCATCTCTCCCATCTGTTCTTCACACAATGACTAAATATTTGATGTGTGAATAGCAAAAACAAATCTCTAAACAAATTTAGTCACAGATTTATGAAACACTAGTAATGCAACAATGGACCTGTCTCTTGGAGAGCTGATAATTTACCTTTGGAAGTAGTCTGTACAAGTTTCAGCCACACCATCATGGAATTCTCCCATAGTGTGTACAAGCTGCTGCTTAGTCTCAGCTGCACACATAATCTCAAACTTAGACAAGAAATGATTAGATACAGCTACTAGAGCATCCTTTGGCCATCTTGTAAACCAATCCATGGTACAACCTGAGATTAACCCAGGAAACTTTAATGATCGGTTACGAAACTTCTCTCCCACCTACAAAGAGAAATAAGACGGTAACTAACAAAGAGAAATATCAAACAAGGATGAATGCTGCAAAGCTAAGAAGTATTGTATACTTAAAGCCACACACAGGTCCTTCATACAGTACAGAGTTTAGACACTGTTGTAAAATATAACTCAATTAAAAATTGGATATTATACAAATATTGGATGCATATGAGTGCATTGTGGCAGAATATAATCTAAGGTGAAGTCTTGACTATTCCATTTCACAAGGCGAAGCAGAGTGAAATGGAAAAGCCAGATTTCACCCAGTTATTGTATTCTGACAATGCATGCATGAATAAAATGCATTCAATATTTGTATTTATCTTCCAGTACGCGCTAATCCTCCAATCAGATGCTCGAACCGGAGTGTGATATCAAGCGATAACCTACTCCCAGTTTTTATATTGCACTCTGCGTATTGAGAGTGTGAATGCATCACGCTCCGCATACGGTCAGTGCAAAAATTACATTCTAAACTTTGCGCGTGCATGCTGTTCGTCATGAAATAACGCTCTGAAATTTTAAACTTTGCGCGTTGAGGTTGGTTGACTTATACTAGGCTGGAAGATAAATTCGTTATCACATGCGCGCTCGTGGAATCCTGAAAAATATAGCGCGTCTGCGTCCCATATCCAACTCAGCCTTCGACCTCGATGGGACGCAGAAGCGCTATATTTTTCCGTATTCCACTCGCGCTTGTGTGATAACTTATAATAACTCAAACATAGATCTTTGTCATTTGAAATTTTTTTCACAGTAAACACACATGAAAACTAGACATGGAAACTCGCCCACCCCACTCTGAAAATTCTAAAACCCCTTTTAGCCAGCGTGGACAACTCCATGAAGACACCAACCTTGTCCACCGTGACATGACCTTGCCTAGTTTGGACAAATGGGCA
Source organism: Leptasterias polaris (assembly GCA_037783415.1). Lineage (NCBI taxonomy): Eukaryota > Metazoa > Echinodermata > Asteroidea > Forcipulatida > Asteriidae > Leptasterias > Leptasterias polaris. The sequence continues at coordinate 137,776 of JAZGTN010000149.1, forward strand.
GGGAATGATTTTTTGAAATTTGAATTACCCCAAGCATCCTATATTTATCAATATAGGACTCCATATATTATATTTTGGAGCATCACTTGTCACAGCAGTAAATACAAGGCAAAATAATTAATGATGCGTGACTCGTGTTCCATCAATCGAATGACAAGGGTCTACATGTGTGATATATGCAAATAAATTGATCTACATTGCATCATTAGCAAAGTCTGGCTTACCTATTAACACCACAATTTACTAAAATGTGCAATTTTTGTAACAACTATTTGACTTACAGGAGAGAAGCACAGGACAACATGGAGGTTATTACGAGCTCTTGAAATGAAGTACTCATAGAGATTATCATTGGTTGGTGGTCTGCGTGGAAACTCCTTCTTCATGACAGAAATCAACTCTTGAGTGATTTCATCTAACTCATCACGAGCAAACAGATTGGATACCTACATGTATCAAAACAGAAAAACATCTACTGTGAATTATAAATAATCACACTTTATTTTCACATTGTTCAGAGTTTTGCTTTAATTCGTATCCCACAAGCATCTCCATCCCATATGCAATATAGAAGATAACACTGTAGTTTAAGAATACATACATAGCCTAGTTGTATTCTTTTTTCAAACAAATACATGTAAGTCTAAAAGAAATGATGGCGTAAGGACAAATTATTGAGCGTATCTTTCCAGCTGACTGATGGTGAAATATCACTGTCTGCGCCATGTTGCAAACTTTACTAATAAATGTCAGGTGGTAAGTAGTTGTGATTGATAATTTGTAACGCATTCATGAATCTGCTTTAACAGCAAAAAAGGAGTTACAGACCCCCTTTCAAATGCCGCCATTGCTGAAGTGAAACAATGGAAAAAAGCATGCGAATAGTGCCGCACACAACTCTTAGCCATGGTGCAAAGACTCTATTGGAATGCTGACTGAATGTGAACTGACCTCTCCTGATGATAAGACATTGTTGAGATATTCTAAGAAGGCCTCATCTTTGATCTCATTGTCAGTGAAGATGAATGTGATACCTTGGCCTTGACTACCTGCTACACGGTACAGATACTTCAAATCATCCATCAAGTTACTTGCATTGTAGGACCTTCAACAAGAAATATCACTCAATTATTGTACATTATTAAACTACTTTGCTAAATAATGTGCAGAAATATAAAAGATAAGGTTTGATTTTACAATTAAGGGACTATGTACTTCAATTTGGAGTCATAGATCAATTAGAATCTTATAATATAGCAATAAAAATTAGTTCCTGTGAATACCATACACTGATGGATACTTTGTAAAAGAAATACCCATGCGTTTATAATCTTCTTAAACAAATGTTACTCTAAATCTCCCATCAAGAGGGTTTTTCCTTTACTTTGACCATGCTGATTACTTTACTAAATCATGTGCAAGAGTATAAAAGATTATATTTTATTCTACAAGGGACTATGTACTTCAATTTGGAGTCGTAGATCAATTAGAGCTTCCCAATAGATCATTCAAATTAAGATTCATCTTTTTAAGCGCAAACATCAATCAAATTACAAAAACAAAACAATATAAAATACACACATAAAAGTTTTGTAATAAATAATTTATAACAAACGGATCCTAGATTATACATTGCATACAAAATTAAGAATGTGTTAACTTTCAAATTCAAAGAGAAATTTGCTCACCAAAGACAGTAAGACTAACAGAAAATTTGACTTGCTTCAACTGCTGTGAGGATTAAATGCAACAAGATAAACACAACATAATAAAGCATTGAAACGGATGTTAATACAACAAATTAAAAAGCCACTAATTGGTAATTAAAATGTTTAAACACAAGTTTCCATCAGTAACTCAATAGCAGGAATTATATTATGTAACTCAATGTGTTAATTTAACAAGTAACGCAAACAGCTCAATTTCATAATAATAATACAAATAAACTATTGAGTAAATACATTTCACAAAGAAAAAATAGAAAGGCTAAAACAAAGGTCAAGTGGCTTGAGTTTTAAAAGCATAACCAATGTGAATGTCGGTTAGAATTGACATTTCCCCCCTCCCAATTTGTGTGTTGCATCTGTTGTTATCAACAATTCTAAACACATTCTGAAGTCCCCGCCCCTCTGACCCCCTGTCCCACACCCCTTCGACCCCCTCATAACTGGTTTCAAAATCTTGTAAACTTTGGACAACCCCCAAGTCAAAGATATTTGGCATTGTAAACATGTTAATATAAAGATGCGGTAAGTTGCCTATGCCTAAGAATGTATAGTAGTTGATAGATGTGATAAGAATGGTACCTTGTGAGTGTAATCTGAAAGATCTTGTATCCAGCTATGAATGTTGCCAGTCTAGTAAGACTCTGTTTACCAGAGCCTCCCACACCAACAAGCAATGTATTGCCTACTGGAGTACGGATCACACGAGATATCTAAGTATGGAAATAGGTTAAGAGTACATAGCAATGTTTTACACAATGTGGTCATTCCAATTTACAGGTATGAAGACAGAAGTATAAATTCACTTTTAAATATAGGCAAGACGATAATCAGCCTGTCCATATTGCTTCTTCTTAAAGATCACTTGCATAGGCCGCCAATGCTAAAGTCAAACAATGGCAACGTGCACGTTAGTAAAGAACCATGCACAACTCTCAGCCAATGAAAGGTATTCCTTTGACCTCAGTATAATGGCACTGTTTGAGCTTGTGACGTTGTATGCAAGGGGGTCTATAGAATGCATTGAAGAATTAGAAGAATCAAGTTATCTCATTGTTCTGGGTCACTTTGTAGAGTAACTTGAAAACTTGTATAGGGCCAATGATTTTCCGTTTCAGAAAAGTACAAATTCCGTTAAAAAAACCCATGAATTTTGTTCCAGACACACAAAATTCTGTTTCATGTTCTTCAATAGATAAAAGGTTGTTAATACGCTGGGAGTCAATATAAACATAAATTTTGTATAAGATGCACTGCTGACTTCTTAAAATTTAAATTGAATATTTTCCTGAAAAATATTGTAAATTTACTTGTGGATTTGTTACATACAAGCCTTATCAGCAAAACAGAATGATACTAAAACACGCCAAGTTTTCAAATTTTTAGTTCTCTATGATAAAAGATGATCAAAATGTCGGATATGTCATCACTCAGTCAATATTAATTTATTCACAAATGCAACAGGAGTTGTCAAAGCTGAACAAACTTGGTCTTCCAAGCCAGGTAATAACATGAAAAAACAATGTTTTTGTCACTATATATATACATATTTTTGTACTTCAAATTTAAGTCCTGTTTTTTTGGTTTTGAGGGGCAGATTCTGCGAATTCAGTCCGATTTCCGCGACCACGGAAAATAATTGGCCCTACTTGTATATTCAACAGATACCTTGATAAGATGTGTCATAGCATCTTTGAAGAACACTAGATCCATATGAGCTCCTCGTACTGTATCATTGTACATGGACATGTACTGTTGAAGCTTCTCAGCTAGAAAATCCAGGCCTGGTACCTATAATGCAATTCAATCACAACCATAATGACATTGTGTACATATCCATCGTAAAAGATTCAATTGCATTTCTTCCCATAGCACAAAAAAAGCCAGCAAAAGTAGCCTATGAGCACAACACACTTTGGAAACGGCAACCACATAGTATTTCAGTCAGTATTTTGCAGCCTCTCAGAATACAAATTATGGAAGAACAATGTTTTTGCAATGATGTGCCATGATAGCCCTACATGTTAAGCAAGCTGATGATAAGATATTTCGCTTTCTTTTCAGCTTTGATGCCATCTTAATTTTATTTGAAACTGGCTAACTTTATGTAAAAAAGTGTGTTATATCAACTGCCTCAGTGAAAGCTTATCCTGAGACACAGTTTTGAATGTAAAGTAAAATTTTGAAGTGCTCTGTTTGTCATTAACATAAGACTCTATTGTGCACACTTATAAAGCCACAAAAATAGTCCAACTTGCCGGTATACACATTTCTAGTCCTTATATTGTTACCTCCAACCAGATTGTCTTAGGACTTTTCCATATTGTAATATGAAGGTTGTTCTTTATCCAAGACTCAAATTTAACATCTATAAAATATGAAGATCATTACCAATTCATATAACTTAGGAGCCTCAAGTACTGCATCATCAGGTTCATCTCCAGTAGGTTCTGGTGGATCCCGTAGGAAATCTACAAAGTATGGCTCATCAGGAAGGAGATTAGACGTAGCATCATCAAGCTGTTCTTTTGCTACTTGTTGGATGGCTAACTCAAACCACTGCTTGTCTTCACCATTGGTGAATCTAAAACATTAATTGTCATCCAATGACACAAGTTACTGAAATTCATTGGTCAATAAACAAAAAATACAATGATTTGGCCATGAGGCTATATCAGAGCTGCCACCATTTGCATCCTGCAATCGGGGAGATTTTGTACAACTATCAGAAAGATATTTAGAATTACATTCAGAAAAAAGTTTCCATAATCAGGAGGATTTCAAATGTGTTCATTAGAACATGGAAAGATTAGTTTATTTTTGGAGAACTTTCTGCAGAATCAGGGAGAGTTGGCAGCTCTGCTGTATGTATCTATCAGCTTGAAATCTCTACCCACATTACAGACTCTTTGGAGTCAAGAGGCATAAATATTGGATATCAGTATTCTTGATTTTCAACTTCTGATACACTGTACCTGTCAGCGATGACTCTAGTGCACTCATGATGCCATAGAGCCAGTAACGTTGTCACATCTTGGCACTCATCTCCTGCTACATGTAACATGCCTTCCCATATACGAGACAAGTCACGTAGATTGAAGATATAATGAAACTTGGCTGGAGTGGGCAACATTTTCACCTGGAGTAATTTATAAATATCAATATTTCGTTATCAAAGTCATCAGGAAGAATTGTTTGCACAGCAGTTTGCAACAGCTGATTCTTTTTTCTCAGGAATAATTGTGTCTAATCAATGGCATCAAACAAGGCAACTCAACACAAACATGTCTGTATATGTCTGCATTAACTATTACGAATCCCTTTACATTATAAAACAAAGCTAACACGTCAATGAGGTAAGCTGATGAAACAATGCAATCAGATATCTTAGATGGCTGTAGGTTAGTATTGGTTGTTTGAATGGATCTACTGTACTGAATATAGACATAAGTACATACCTTGGTAGCTTGCCAGACATTCCTGGTGATTGGTACTAGCTTCTTGACTATCTCAACTACATCCTCATTGAAACGAGATGGGCAGAAATAACCACTGCCTATGATACCTGTACAAGACATCAAACAAACCTTATAACATCTGCATGCATCATTGCTACACGAGTGTACCATATTAAATGAAAGAAATAAAAACTCAGCCTTCAATACACTTCATACAGAGGGTCCCAAAGCATTGTTAGGGTTACCTTACAACAAAGGTTTGGATCTTGAAAATAATTAAAAGTATACAAGGTGTGCTTGAAAAACATTTGTTAGTCAGACACAGAAGAAACAGCTTTTTGTTATTGATGTCTCATATTTCATAAGGACCTTTGCTTTCTCTGCCTGCATTAAAATCCCGTCTTAATTAAAGTTGTTAAAAAAGTGTTCTCTAAAAAGGAAAGTGACAATGCCAAAATGAGATTTAATGGGTTATTATTCTCTTATCAATCACACATGAGTAAAACCAACAAACAAACTTCTTGATTATTGTTATAAAATCAAAGCGATATATTTACCAAAGATCTTGTCAATAGATGCATTTGAAGGCAGTGTGCAATTGAAGATACAGAATTGCCTTTTGAGTCTCTCTGGTATGTCATTACGTCCACCTCCTGGTTGGATCATAGCTGCTATGAATTGAACATCAACTATGTTAGTAAAGTCTCCTGGTTTATCTAGACTATACATTCCTTTCATCTCCATCATCTGCCGTACTATCTCATTGGTTACCTGTAAAGTGTACAATCACAAGGCTAATATCATACAGTTGTCATACAGCATTCTTCTCTCAGATAGTTGCTTTTGTAGAAATGTGGGTTTTTTATGCAAGAAAAAAAATAAGAAAAAAATCTTCAAATGCAACAATGAAAGAATGTTTGTGAGTTACAGCGTGCGTATAAAATAAATGCATTGTACTGGAAGCTCATTCCATTGGTCAATTTTGGGGATGATACCATTTGAAAACCAAAGAATAATACTAATCATGCTACACAATTGCAAAGCAGGCTATGCAGTGAATCAACTGATCTTGGTAGTAGATGTGTTTACCTGGTCTCCCCATTCATTGATGATTGGCATATTGATATCATCTACAAAGACTGTCATCTTACGTCCTGCTGGAGGTCCAAATGTACTTCCCATTCGCTTGTCAACATAGCTTTCAATGGTTCGCTGTTAATCAAGTACACAACAGATGCTTGTTTACTATTTCAGATACAGATGTAATAATTGCACAAGGGATAACAAATCTTGTTTTTGTTTTGCTGCTTTCCAAAATGCCGAGTTCCGTGGGAAAAATTGGAATGCACATCCAATGCTGACCCAAGGTAGAATTAAACAAACGTTTATTTTCAAGCATTCACTTCACATCTGCACAATTCAAGTATTAAACAACATATTTTAAAGTAATAACAGCAATTGGACAGATTGAAGAATTTAAAAAGTTACCTGAAACATCATTGGAGTTGTAGCTGAAGAGAAGTTGAAACTTTTACTCATATGAACATCTGGATTATGCTTAGCCATGCAACCTTTAATCATGACAGTCTTAGCTGTGCCTTGTTCACCAATCAATAATACTGCCTGTCAAAATCGCAACAATAAAAACATACTTTCATTTCATAACTTAAGTAGAATAGATGCTTTATACATTTTGTATAAATAATGGGAAGGCATCTCTTGTTCTTTCATATTTGTTTTCTCTGTGTGTTATAGATTTAAACATTCTTATTTCCAGTTTAGATGCTGTGTTTTTGTTTTTGTTTTTTGTAGACTGAATTTTAAAGTTATACATCTTTACTTAAAGGTTTTAATGATATATTGTTGTCATTAATCAATGTGCAGAAAGAGAGAAAGATGAAGCTTTATGGTGGTCATGACAAAACTGATGGAAAGTAAATTGGAACAGCTTCTTGCAATAACTTTTTGATACAAAACACAAATCATGGAGTTTGAGACCTACAGCTGTATAGTGTGTACCCTTAGTAAAGACTTTTAAAAACTGTTTGATCTTATTGATCCATGGATGCTCTGTATAATTTATTATAATAATACATTTATACAATTCTAAGTGCCACAGTATTTATCCTGCAAGGTATGGGGAGCTACGTTTTTGAAGTATGCTGTGGCGCAATATGCAGCCGATCAAACCAGGAACACGGGGGCGAACCCCTTCTTTTTGTGATAAGTGCACTGGGTTCTTTTACATCCAAAGGACGAAGCAATTATGGTTTTGTGTCTTGCTTAAGGACACAAGTGTAACAACCGGGACTGGAACCCACACTCAGCTGATCAGAAACACCAGAGCTTGAGTCTGGTGTTCTTATCACTCGGCCACGACACGACACAAATTTATGTGGATTATTATATGGTCCAATTTAAGAAACTATGTAAGCATTCAAAAATTTTACTTCAAGTGAACTTGTAAAATAAGTAAAATCTGACACAAAGTTAACTTTTAAAATTATAAGTAAAATCAGAAACTTGCCTTGTTTTGTTTGCAGATGGTATCAATAAGGAAGTTACTTCTGACATTGTCCACATTAGGTACAAGGATAGATGTATAGACAGGCACAGAATCACTAGGGTAGATATACTCCTGAACCCTGACTGACCAATGCTCCCACTGGCCTACAACATCAACAAATCACAAAAGGTACAGGATATGTAACTATCAATGATTAGTCTCAATCTGTGCTTGTTACAAAACAAGTTCACTTAATGAAATTGGCGTCCCAAGCTTAAGGAGTACAGTATAGAAAATAGAGATGTAATTTGCATTACAAAATAGAACCAATCAAGTTACCTTGCTATGCAGTTGATTTAGTTAGCCTCTCATAATGAGGCAACTATACTTGCACATTTAATTACTGGTGGAAGTCTACATTCTTCATCATTTACTGGGTTTTGTTTGTTTGATACTACAGTGTGTGCTGGTAGGCTGCAAACAACACAGCAAAACATTTGGCTGTCATGCTATAAAAGCTCAAGCTATTTGTGCAAATGCAATAAAAGGAAACCATGGCATACCTTGACTGTTGACTACAAATTCAAAGATAGTATGTCCACTTTCTTGCTCTATCTGAGGGTAGTTGAGGTGACTCTCATGACCCAACATAAACTCTTCCATCTTGACCCTATCATCTAACTCTAGTAGAGCACCAAGACTCCACATTAGCGCAAAGATGAAGAGTTTCTCCAGGTATGTAGCTGGTAGAACACTGTGATCATGTTCATCTTTGACAGGTATCAGCCCATCTAAGAGATCTACTGACTGGATGTGTAAATAACAACAGCTATGAGAACAACAATTACTGTACTGTCACAATGGATACACTATAAAACACGTTAGCCCCTTTCACACTAACAAATTAAACCCCAGAGAATTTCCAAGGAATTTTAACCAACTGCCACTCCATGTTCATTTCACACTTGATGCAATTTTCCTAGCAAAAATTAACACTCTTCATGCTAACCATGGGGTTATTTTGCTAAGCACTACTCTTTCCCAGACACTGGCTTTTTCCAAACGAGTTTTCAGGGTTCTTGAATGAATGGTCATGACAGTCACATTTTCCTCAGAACTTCCCGAAAATTTAAGCAGTTTGAAAGGGGCTTTTGAAGTCATTCATACGAACATTGACATTTTCAGACTGCACTGTTAAAATAAGCCCAACAACAATATGTTATCTATGCTACAATGTAATCTTATTGTTATTCATTGATTGTAAGACAGAAACCTCCATGCTGGCCAAAGACCAAATTGAGGAACTTGAAAATAAATTTAATTTTGTACTAAAAATGCATTAGACAAGCAGAAAAAACATGGCCACAAAAGCAAGAAAAACAGGCAATCAGGTAAAGTGGAACCTTTCCAACTAAATGACGTAAAAAAATCATAGTTTTTTTACATTTGCAAAAAATGATTATAATGTATGACTTATATTAGATGTAGCAGCAAGCCAACAAGATTTGTAGGCACATATTGATATAACCTACCTGTCTAATGTAGTTACACTCTAGTATATCCATCTTAGTACTGAGATTGACTGATACATAATGATATAAATCATCAAATATCTTGGCATAAAGATCTCTTAGTACTGAAGCTTCAGCTGGTGGTTGAGTTCGCAGCCATCCCTGTGTAAACACAATAACGTTCTTCATAAAACTATTTGGAACAATTTGAACCTAAAGGCCATCACACAAGTCAATTTACAAGCAACCAATTCCAGGCAATCACCAAGAAGAAAATTTGTCCACATTTCAATGCTCTCATTATTTTTTGGGGGATAGTGAGTTACAGCTAGAAGAGTATCTCTTGCTACCAAAGTGTTCCATTTGCATGCAGTGCAGTTGGTTGCCTCCGAGTTCCCTGAAAAATTGCCCCGTGTGACATGGCTCTAAGAGTGGCGGCTGAATGAGGGTAGTGAAATAAACCACTGGGTTAAAAGGTACATCATTCTTTATGTAATAAGTGGACACAATTTCTTGAAACATGCTTGATCAACTTACTTGAATAACAACATGTCATGCAGAACACCACGATAGAGTATGGAGTTCTTTCATCAAAGACATAGACTTGTTGACAAGTCGTTAATGATGGTCGCGGTGAGTCGAGTCGCGTGTGGTGTTGTACATGTAGCCTAATAAAGAATGCTCTCGCGAGATCACTGCTCTCGCGCGAAGTTGCTGGCTGCTGACTCTTCGTCATTAACGACTTGTGAAACCCGCCGGCGGTACATATTCATTTATTCATGTACGGACAGTGTACATTACGGTTGCTGTAGCGACGATCATTAAGACGAGTCCATTTTATCTGAGGGTAGTACTAATTTTAGTTACTGTAAATGTACTGAATGCTTGCGCTTGAGACATCTGTGGGTGTGTTTTGTGGGTGTTAACTCCTTCATTAGTTTAGTAACTAAAGAAATAAAGTAAACTTATCTTAAACTGCATTATTATAATAATTGTTTAAGATGTGTGTTTTGCCTCAAAAAAATAAATATGCCTACCGTGAATAGTTACTGATACGCTCCAATCATTTAACCCGATGTGTTCTACAGTGATTGTGTGTATTAAGTGTGTATAAACAACGGACACGGAAACCAGTCAACTCGCCCCCTAGCAAAGTCGCCAATTTAAAAAAAGAACATGTACAAAGTCACCAACTACAAATTCGCCCCTAGCAAAGTCGCCCCCTGACAACAAACTCATCCCCTCTCATAGTCGCCCCTCACAACGGAATTTAACAAATTTGTGTGATTGGACTTCAGGGCTTCGAAAGCTATCTTAACGGAACGAAAGAGGAATTTTGGGGAACGAAAGAGGAATTTTTGGGAACGAAAGAGGAATTTTGGGGAACAAAATCTCATTGCGAAGGAACGGGAGCGTATATTTAGGGAACGAAAGCATATTTCGGACGAATGAAAGTATATTTCGGGCAACTAATTCAAAGTCGTTTTTTGATGAATCGAAAGCTTGTTTTCAGGGAAAGAAATCTCCTTTCGGTGGAAAAACTCATTTTTATTGAACGAAAGCATTTAGAGCGAACAAAATTCTATTTTATGCGAACAAAATCATATTTCGAGGAAACGAATGCGTATCTTTCAGGGAACAAACGCGTATTTCTGGGTAACAAAATCGTATTTCGGGGGAAAGAAGGCGTGTTCGAGGGAACAAAAACGTATTTTCTAGGAAAAATCTATTTTGCTACCTAGAAAAACACAACTTTGTTTACAAATTTAAAAAAATATAATTTTATGTGACAAAATTATAATATTTTGATTGAATAATATTTTGAGGAAACGAAATGACTTTGTTGGAATTTTGTGTCGACAGATGGGAAAAAATTCAGAGTAAGATTTTGTTTTTTCACATTTTAATTTGTAATTTATTTTTCACCTGTTCCTTCAGGGTTTTTCACATTTTAATTTGTAATTTATTTTTCACCTGTTCCTTCAGGGGCTCTGTTTTTTTTTGTGTGTTTGGTTTTTTTTTGGGGGGGGGTTCGTTTTTGTCTCACAAATTGTTTAACTTAATTGCACCGTCAATATAAGAGTGGTATTCCTATTTATTGACATAAATCTTATTTAATTTCCAAATCGGGGGAAGGAACGTACACCGAACATTGAAACGTAACGATTTTAAAACAGCGGATTCGATCAGCGAGGTTTACCGACTAACAAACTCGCAATGACAAGGTAGTTGGTGGTCTGGCTCCCTACCCCTCCCACATGTTCATGAGCTTCCAGGTACAGCTATCTCTTGGCATGGCTAGGGTATAGGGGGTTTCCGTCGTGCTGAGCCCCGCCGAGAGAAACTCTGCGCGTCATGGCATGCATGTAGCTACACGATTTGCCCCGTGTGTTACGTACGTCTCCCCACACGCTGTACACTGTCAAACACGCTTCCGTTGCTCGGACTCTCTGAAATAAAATCTTACGTTCGATTTTTATAATTATTTACAAGTTTTAGTGAAGTTGTACCCATAATTTGAATACGTATTTTCTTGTGTCAAAATATTCATGAACACAATCACCAAAGCATCAAAGCAACATAAAACTCCAGTACAGGATTTGATGTTTAATATTCATCTACAGTTTGAATATTCATAGATATAACGAAATTGACCAATCAGATGCGTCCGTACGAAATCGGCTGAAGTGGCCATAGGCCGTGCACAAACCACCAGCGGGTTTCACAAGTCGGTAAATGTGACCAGTCTTGAGAGCAGTAATCTCGCACAGAGCAGCCCTCTCGCGGGATATTGCGAGAAAGCCGTTCCGCTATCACCGCGACAGACATTTAACGACTTGTCCACAAGTCTATCAAAGACATTGCTTTTGAAACAAAACATTACATTCATCTACATTATCAATCCACATCTTTAAGAATGTTTTGCTGTATAAATTGTTGCTTTTGACATACTTTTTAAATATCTTTAATACCCTTGATTTACATTGTACTTTTTCACAAAGTTCCTTAATCTTTAAGGCAGATTGTATAAATGCTTATTATTACTTTAATTATTCGAAATTGACAAATAAGCTGACCTCTGAGATTGGTCTCCAGTCTAGTGCTGAGCTACTCATGTACACCATACCATTCCTGGAGACTGTGGCTGGTGATGCATTATCAATGTTATGTACTTCAAAGATAATCTTGCAGTTAGGTGACATTGGTATTCGATCACCATTAGCTAAAGTCAATGTCCTGTTGTCATCCAATACACTGTTGAGATTCTCAATCCAGATAGCATCAACAGGGCCATCCAGTACAATCCAGATATGTTCACCTACATGTAAAATAGCAAGTAACAATCCAAATCAGCAAGGCATTCAAAATAAAGACTACTTGTACAATAAAACTGATCATGGTGGTACACTGTTACTGAAAGATGTTCTTCTTTTATTAAGATGTTGTAAAGTCATGCTGTACACATCAGATCAGACAGATTTTTGCCTAAAAATGAAAAGCAATCAAACCCTGTGATATCCAATCACTGTAATTTTAGCTTGCCTTTTGAATTGCATATCTATCATGGTGTAAATTTATTGATATATTTGTTTGTAAATACATTTTAGTGCTTTTTTGCTCTTGGTGTTTGGAGCAAAGAAAATGTACTGACCTTTCTTTGCTTTGAGAGTCTTTCTCCAGAGTGTAGAGAAGATACCATCGGTCCAATCATTAGTAGAGACATCCAACCTACCAAACATCTGAGGTGCAGTAATTGCCTTTGGATTCATTTTCATCTCCCTATGTGGTGCTCCACAATCTCCCATTGCTTTCATTAATACATGGATACAGATACTCTTACCTGCACCACTAGGTCCTAATGTCATCATGCCATGACGTACACGCTGAGTCTCAAATAACTACACATAAACAAATGGTAAAGTCACGTCAGTCTAGGATCTCAAGTCAACATTCACAATGTCAAGCTGAAGTAGGATTTGAAATTTTACATGGTTGGAAAAAAGTTTTCGGAAACTAATGGCCATGTCATACAAGGCAATTTACAGGCAACCAGTTCCAGGCAATCTCCAAAAAGACAAACACTCAGACATTCATCGTCATATAATTTTCATGGGAAACAGTCAGTGTTAGGAAAATAACTCCTGTGCTACGGAAATGTTCCTTCTGCATGTAGTGCGGTTGGTTGCCTCTTAGTTGCCTGTAAAAATTGCCCTGTGTGACGAGGCCTATAAGGTTTGCAGTAGCACTAGGTATCTCTCTACTTAGTTAGGGTGGTTCTGAAAAGAACCAGTGGGAACATAAACAACATTTCTTTTAAAATGTGTCTCATGAAGATGATCAGAGCACTGATTGAAATAAATGAGAATTGTTAAACCTCCACAACTCATTAGAGTGATAATTACATGATGTTACTACAAATAATGGTATACAGACAGTATAGCAGGAATGTATCACAAACATTCTCTATACATGTAGTCACAATGATTTTTTTTAAACAAACACCCCATCACCAAATAAGGACATTTAAACCTTCTTAGGACATTTAAACCTTCTTAGGACATTTAATAAGGACATTTAAACCTTGTGGCAGCTGACTGAGCAGGGGTCCCCTCAAGCCTTCTTAGGTGATTATTCTCTGCCAAATACAATTTGCTTTCATTTATCTTTGCCGGCTTACCAGTTAATATTGCCTCTGTTTTGCTCAGAATCCTGCTTCATTAACTGCTTTGTAATTTATGTGGCTTTACCATAAATGTTTCTTCAATTCACTCTTCTGCTTATTGGTTTGTGTATTAGATATCAGTTTAAATGTATTTCATTGATTGTTGTTGTGCCTTCACTTATTAAGTCTTTGTTACTGTCTCATTTCACTTAAATTTCTGTGCCATACTTTTCAGCATATTACAGTGGCAACTTAACTGAGACTGAAGTAGAAAGCCTAAAGGAACTACCTGAACTACTTTTAGATTCCATGCAGGGTGATTGATTACTCCTGATGCATCTACTTGAGCAGCTACAGCAACTTGTAGTTCCTCATATGTAGCATTATCCAGCTGGATACCAGGGAATAAATCACTAATCAGACTCAGGAACAGAGGCTCATCTTCATCCACCTAAACAGGGTCAATAACAAATAAAACAGTCAAGAATAACACATTCAAATATCAAGTGTCAATAATCCATCAAATTACAGCAGTCTCAAATTGTAATTTTCTTATAAACAATCAAGTTTGAATCTGTTCTTATTCCATTTGCCCTTACAGGAAATTAACAATACACTATAACAAAATGAACATTAACTTAAACAATAAATGAATAAAAAATATTTCATGAATCTATCAATAATTAAACATATTTGATAAAATGTTAATGTTTTAAGATTTTTACAATGATCCTTTAAACTAGAGATGAAATTTTAAATACAACTTATTAAAAAAATGAATGTTTTAGATTGCAATGGAGAGAAATTTCAATGACTTAAAGGCAAAACATACCTTTGGTTTTTTGAAGCGTTCATTTGTTTTAATCCTATATAAATGTTGATATAAACCATAAAACTAACCTGTGAAAATTTCATTTCAAAATGTGGTTGTGTTTTTAAGATATCGCCGAAAATCCGCAGCGAACATGCCCATGCAGGAAGAAAAATCACAATCTGAGAAGCGTTTCTGACAGAAACGTTTCTAACAGAAACGTTTCTCAGATTCAAATTTGGGGGCATAAAAACTGATATGTTTTTACATATCCGCACAAATTTGAAGTGAAATGTTTCTCAAAATGTTTTATACTATTGAAAGCTGTTGCAGGCTTCTAACCAATAGGTTTTTATTACCATTAATTTGAAGAGTGATTACCAAATGTATATAGACCCTTTAACAGGTGAAAGATGAGGCAAAGCTACATTGAATGGAACATTCCATCTTCCATTGAATGAAAACATTCTCTCCATTGCACAGATGCAAAACATTTATCCATTGTTTTCAAAACATCCAAGTAGACATTATCATTTGATTTGGGAATAAAACTATCAGAATAAAGAAAATGTAAAAGATAGTATTCTAGAACCACTACTTTACTGGAGGGCAATAGATCAAACCGGATGGACAACAAAAAAACAAAGGAAATGGAACCAAAATGTACGGTTTATGAAGTAGGTCATGTAATGGTTGGACTTAATGCAAGCTACTTGAGCTACCATCCTTCAATCAAATTACAAGGGTCTACTAAGTCTGCAACAAATTCATTGTCCAATTACATCATTTTGTACATGTATAAATAAGGTCTTATTCTGATCCAGGTATTACATGTTCTCTGCTTCCATGTTAATTTTAACTCGGTATTCTAATGAGTTCCTTCATTGAATGACACAATGCTGTATATTGTCAGACTGGATAGAAATAACTGACCAGTTTAGATAGGTTCATGTCTCTGAGCACTCTCATGACGATGGTAGATTCACTGTCTTCAGGTCTAGCTCTCTTATTGGCTCCTAGAGTACGAAGCACTGACAGGATGTTCCTCAAACCAAAGTCATAGTGAACCTAACAAGTACAAATAAACACTTTGAAAATCTTCAAGTAAACATTTCTATAACTCGGAGTTAGTTTAGAGACACAATTTATCCATGAGTATTACAACAATAAGCCATTTGAGAGTTACATTTGAATAATGTCTGGTACAATGACTTGTTTAGTCACAAGTTACCGCTTAAATTTGAATTCCTCAGACTATCGAGACAGTTGCTATGTCACATGATTAGGGGCAAGCTTTTGTATAGCAACCTCCAGATGAGCAAACCCTGGTACCATTGTGCCATACACATCCATTCAGAATTGTGTATGGGTGTTCACCGTCTCTTACGTAACTAAGCAAAAGCTTGCCCCTAATCATGTGACATAGCAACTGTCTCGATAGTCAGAGGAATTCAAATTTAAGCGGTAACTTGTGACTAAACAAGTCATTGTACCAGACATTATTCAAATGTAACTCGCAAATGGCTTATTAGACGATCTTTATATTAAAATCCTTACATTTTGAAAAAAAAGGGAGACCGCCAACATAGGTTTTTTTTTTTTTTTTTTTTATTCAGTCAAGCAGTTACACCAGATTACAATAATTCATTTTCAGAGATGGAATAAAAATCAATTTAAAATCACTGCCTGTTTAAGCAAACATAAAGATAAAACGAAATAGGTCGTTAAATATCTCTGAGGCTTTGCCACTTACAATTGTGGATGTCTAACTTATCTTTCTTTTGGGCAATCTTGTATTCAATACTCTCAATTAACATAACACTTCTTTTGAAGGAATTAAAAACAGGAGCTTTTTCTTCATATTTACATTTATAAATATGTTGTTTACCTAAAATAATTAAATGATTAATCAATAAAATGGGGTCATAAATGTTATAACCGAACATAATAGAGAACTCTGTTAAATTTATGTTAATCCTAAGCATAGAAGCCATCCAAGCTTGAATGCAACTCCAAAAGGATTTTACATAGGGGCACTTAACAAATAAATGAGAAAGCGTCTCTTCCTTGACCTTACAAAAGGTACATTTTGAGCTATTTACTAGCCCAATCTTATGCAAAAAGACGTTGTTCACTTTTAGTCTATGCAGAAACATAAACTGAAACATCCTAGATTTAATATCTATAGCACATTTGTAAGGCAAAGAGAAAATAAACTTCCAATCCTCCTGGTCGATTTCATATGAGACTTTCCATTTTGCCTGAATCTTCACTGGTTTATCTCTAACTTTTTCCATCAGTTTGTCATAAGCATATTTAACAAAATGCTTCCTCTGAAGAAAAGAATTAATGACAATGTTATCCTGAGTCTGCAGATTTTTACTAATCCATTTATCTTTCCAGTTAGAGGGAATAGCTTTTAACAGGCCAAAATACTGGATGAAGTTGGTTTCTAGTTTATATTTAAAATGAAGATCCTTATAAGAAAGAAAACAACCAGTCGGACCAATGATATGATTAATCTTAGATACTCCAGCTTCGAACCATTTCACATAAAATAGAGGCTGACCTTGAATTGAAATAAAAGAATTTCCCCAGAGGCTTTGCTTCAAAAATTCTTCAGATGAAGCAGGGGATTTAAAAGTAAGAGAGCTCCAAGCTGTCAAAATGTCCCTTAACATGGGGGATGACAAGTGGAGTGATTTAACAAAACCGTTAGAGAAATTCCCTTCAAACAATTCATGCCCTCCAAACTGACGGATGTGCCTGTAAATGAACATTTTCCAGTTGCCCTTGTTTGTATGATCTAAGAACCTTTTAACCCAAGCAACTTTTAAGGCATGAACATGCTGTTCGTAGTTTATCATGTTCAAGCCTCCCATATCAATTTTATTGTAAAGAACAGAACGTTTAATTTTATCAGGTTTGTTATGCCATAAAAACGAAAAAAATAAAGAATTAATCTTCTTAAAATATTTTTTACTAGGATTAGGCAACACAGAAGACACAAAGGTTAACTTGGGCATTATTAATGATTTGAGGATGGTTATTTTACCCTGCAAGGTCAAGTTTCTCATACCCCAAAGTTTAAGAGAATTTTCAATAGATACAAGGACGGGGTCAAAGTTTAGATCGAACATATTCTCTTTGTTAAGAGAGAACCATATACCCAATGATTTAAAAGACTCTTTACCAAATTTTAAGGGAAAACTTGATGTAAAATTAGCATTATTCATTTTGTTTGAGCCAATAAGAATAACCTCCGACTTATTATAGTTAACTGTCAAGCCAGAGCATTTTTTAAAATCGTCCAGAGTGTCTAAGGTATTCTGTAATGATTTGTCAGACCCATCTAAAAAAATAGTGGTGTCATCGGCAAACTGTAAAATTTTAAGAATAAGACCGTCAATATTTATACCAGTGATATCAGTGTTGTCCAACATAGGTTTAGATAGCTCAGTTGGTAGAGCGCCGGCATTTTAAACTGGGAGGCCGTTGGTTCAAATCCAGCTCTATTAAAGTTTTGTTTGTTCAACCCCAAATCAAAATCCTCATAGGTAAAGGAAAAATACCGAAATACTAGTCTTTAAAAAAACACAATCACAACCAAAACCCAAAATATTGATAGGTTTCAATTTAAAAGCTCAACAATTATACAAATTAAATGCAATTTCCGCAGGTTGGTTAGATGTGTTTGTTGAAAACTAGAGGATTGAAATGAATTTATTCTTTCACATGGCAGTATGTATTATGTGTGTACATTTAGGCTTAAAATACTAATACTAATACCATGACTTGCCTGTTTTGTAAGTTGTTCCTCACACAGTTTGTAGAGAGTGTAAAACTTTTGTGCAAGTAGAACATTTTCCTGGAATCCACAGCTAGCGAGCTTGACTCTCATGATGATCTGTCTATCTGGAACCATCATAGCTACGCTACGGAACTGAATCTTCAAATTCTCAGGTAACTCCTGCCTCCCAGCATAGCCAGGGTTCTGTATGATATCACAGTCAGTACATTTATAAATAGTCTGTGCTCAACTCCTTTGTTTCATTAATTTCCCCCCCACAGTAGTGTGGTTGGGGTCTACGAGCGAATACTTACCTGTAGAGCTCAATACTATTTTTGCATATTTCCTTATACCGGCAGGTAATACTGCTAAGATTTAACATAGCGCCCTCTATTGGCCTACCCATAGTGCCCCGCGGTATACCGCGTGATCCTCCTCTTTTCTCGGGCACCACTCAAGGAACCCTGAGACATCGAGGCTAGTGGGGACGGCGGGAGGGATGCTCTACAGGTAAGTATTCGCTCGTAGACCCCAACCACACTACTGTGGGGGGGGGGGGGGGGGGGGGGGGGGGGGGAGGAGTCTACTTCACTCATACTTACCTGTAGAGCTCAATACTATTTTTGCATAGACTTGCACAGAGTACTGGCGGTGGGTATGCGAGATGTCAGGGTAATATAAATGGCGCCCCTGAACGCCTGACAACGGAATCGAACCCGACGGCGCGTACGTGCCAACGACGGGAGCGAAATCTGTCATCATGTTATTTACATTAAAAAACACAGAATCAATGATCAGAGAACAATGAAACATGGAGACTCACCTATTGTTGTGAAGTCCCTGGCTGGGGCGGGTTCTGCGCCAATGAGGATGTACTGCTGGCTGCAGTCAGAACCGTCCTTCCCGCTCTGCCCTCCGTCTGGAGTACATATCCCTCAAGTAACAGTCGGTGAATGTATTTGGGGTCTTCCAGCAAGCTGCCTGTGTAATATCTTGTAAAGAAACACCTTTAAAAAACGCCCATGAAGTGGACGCTGCCCGGATCTCGTGGGCCTTCACCGCACATTTGCGTCCGCCCGTATCGCCGCAACAAGCCACCGAGTAATGGTGTCCCGGGACGCCGAGTAATGGTGTCCCGGGACGCCGGGCCATGCGGTGGGGTCGATGTGACAAGCAATTGCGGGTGGCTACGAAGCGACTCTGTACGGCTGACATACCACTTCAGTGCCCTGACCGGGCACCAAAGCTTGTCCTTTCGGACCGACGAGTGAGCCTTAATGTCTGGCACAAAGATGTCTGGCGGGGAGAAGGTGTCAGACTGGTTCTTGGTCAGGAAACCCGTTGCGGGTATCAGTCGAACTCCACCCGGTTCCCACCGGATGTGGCCTGCCTCAGTAGTCAGGGAGTGCAGCTCACTACGTCGCCTTGACGTAGCTACAGCCAGCAGAAAAGTCAATTTAATGGATAGGTGCAGCAGCGTTGCGCTACCTATCGGTTCATATGGTGACTCCGACAGCGTTGTTAGGACGCTGAAAAGGTCCCATGCGGGCACAAGCCTACGCACTGGGGGGCGGGAGACAAACATCCCCCTGAGCAGTTGGCCGAGTGCCCGGCTGTCCGAGACGGAGGACCCGTCCGGGAACCCGTTGTGGATAGCCGCAATAGCTGAACGATAGTTTTTAATAGTACCGGTCTGGAGGTCATCCTCAAAAAGGTACACTAAGAAATCTGCTACCTCCCCTACATTAGTATCGGGGGATGTAAAGAACGCTGCTTGCACCATCGGTAAAAATGTCGTAGCCTGCTGTCATACACCTTTCTGGTGGATGCCCTCCGGCTACATGCTGCGATCGCCGCAGCTCGTTGTGAAAGGCCTGCTGCGCAGAGTGACTGCGTGACAGCACCCAGCACGTCAGGTGGAGATGCTGAGGTGCTGGGTGCTGGAGGCCCGAGCTGGGTTGGAAGAGGATGTCTGCCCTCTGGGGGAGGACCACCAGGCGGTGAACCAGCAGTCTGGTCAGGCGGGTGAACCACAGCTGACGAGGCCAAAAAGGAGCTATGAGGAGGATTTTGCAGTCCTCCTGCTCCAGTTTGGTGATGACCCGGGCGAGAAGCGAGATTGGGGGAAAAGCATACGCTAGGAGCCCGTCCCACTGAAAAGTCAGAGCGTCCCACTGAAAAGTCAGAGCGTCCCTCCGCCATGCATTGGGGTCGGGGCCCCTTGTGCAGTACAGCGGAAGTTGATGGTTGTTGCATGAAGCGAACAGATCGACGTGTGGACGGTCGATCAGTCGAAACAGCGACTGCACGACTTGAGGGAGCAACGTCCATTCCGTCGGGTGGATCCACCCCCTGGACAGAGCGTCGGCTGTGATATTCTCCTCGCCCGGGAGATGAACTGCCGTAAGGGAGATTTCGTTGCGCATACACCAATGAAGAAGTTCCCAGGTGTGGGCGCACAGTTGGGACGACCGAGTTCCCCATTGGCGGTTGATGTACGCCACGACGGTGGTGTTGTCGCACTGGATCAGCACCGCCTGGCCCGCCACGGTCCTCCGAAAACGCTCGAGAGCGTTGAACACTGCTAACAGTTCGAGGACATTTATGTGGGTCGAGCTGTGCTCGGGACCCCAGCAACCCGCGACCTGGCGTTGGCCCAGGGTCGCCCCCCAGCCCGACAGCGATGCATCCGTCGTGACAGTCAACGACGGTCGGGGCCTGCGAAATGCCCGCCCCCCGACAGGTTGGGGTTGATGAGCCACCACTGGAGGTGTGGGACCAGCCAGACCGAGGTCGGCACCAGATGGTCTATGCTGTGTCGACTGGGTCGGTAAAAGGAAAGCAGGTGGAGTTGTATCGGCCTCATACGAAGCCTGCAAAACTCGATGACATCCACCATGCTGGCCATTAGGCCCAACAGCCGGAGCCAAGCTCGGGCCGGGGCCCCTGACGCTGTCAAGAAGAGGGAAACACACTGTTTCAGGTTCTCCATACGTTCCCCCGTGGGGCGGGCCAGTCCGACCCGAAGGTCGAGTGACACTCCCAGGAACCGTGGGTACTGGGAGGGGACCGGATGGGATTTCTCGGTGTTTATGAGAAAACCCAGCTCGGCTGCGAGGCGCCATGTTAGAGCGAGCGCCGCTACCGTGGAGGCCCGGGACTGACCCACGATCAACCAGTCGTCCAGATAAGTAAAAATCGACACTCCCCTCCGTAGTGCGGCCCCTACTACCTTCACTAATCGGGTAAAGACCCGAGGGGAGGTGGAGAGACCGAACAAGAGCACTGAGAATTCGTATCGGACGTTCTTGTATTGGAACCGAAGGAATTCCCAGTGTTCCGGGCAGACGGGGATGTGAAGGTAAGCGTCTTTGAGGTCCAGGCTTGCCGCCCACGCCGGCGTCCGGATGGACTCCAAAGGGATTTTTAGAGTATCCATCCGAAAACGACTGGGCCGTATAAACCTGTTCAAAGGTTTGAGGTTCAGGATGGGACGCCAAGTGCCGGCCTCCTTCTTGGGAACCAAGAAGAAGGTCGACATAAACCCCGACCCTGTCTCCCCCGGTGGAAGTACATGAACAGCCCTTTTTTCGATGAGGGACTGGATCTCCCCCTCGAGGGATAGGCGGTGGACCGGGTTGGTCGGGATGTCCGACGGAGGGGTGCTCGTGAATTCGATCGCGTAACCGCCAGCGACTGTACTGAGCACCCATCGGTCGGCTGTCACCCGAGCCCAGGACCCCGCAAAGTCGCGAAGGCGGCCCCCCACGGGTCCGACGATGGGAGGCCGCCGCGAGTCTAACCAGTCACTTCCGCCAGCTCCCGGGGTAACGGGGGGCTGGGGCCCGGAAGCCACGACCAGCAGCTGGGCGTTGTTGTCCAGAGAACGGTTGGGGCTGCGCAGTGCGCGCGCCCGCCGAACTTGCGGCCCGGTTACGAAACCCACCGCGTGTGGGCTTAAATGGTTTACGCCGAGGGATGACAAAAGGTGTCTTGCCCTTGGCCTGTGGCGACTTGGTGGAAGGAGCAGCCGGTTTCTTAAGGTTGATCTTCTCGGTCACCTTAAGACGTTTGGCCTCTGCCTGCATGAATTCTTCGAACTTCCCTGCAAAAAGGTCTCCGCCCGCCAAGGGCAGGGCCTCGAACCTCTTGCGGGCGCCCGGTGATGGAAGAAAAAGTGCGTCGAGGACATTACATCGATGCGCAGACGTGGCC
This sequence comes from Leptasterias polaris, assembly GCA_037783415.1. Classification (NCBI taxonomy): domain Eukaryota; kingdom Metazoa; phylum Echinodermata; class Asteroidea; order Forcipulatida; family Asteriidae; genus Leptasterias; species Leptasterias polaris. Next base: position 160,454 of record JAZGTN010000149.1, read on the forward strand.
AGAGTCGCAATCCGCGAGAACTGGTCCAACGCTGTCCGTAGCCCATGGTCAAGGCAATGGAACGCCGCCATCAACATATCGGCGGGCACTGTGGTGTCTTCCTCACACCCCAGGGCTAGGTATTCGGTCAGGAGTAGAAGAAAAGACCGCATACCAAACCGCGAGGCCACATCGAGCTTTCTCAGCGTTTCCTCAAACTTGTCCCGGATCTTATCCGGGAACGCCCGCTTCGATGCGGTAGCCCCGCCATCGGCGACTAGCTTGTCCCTTACTGCGTCATGGAGGACGGGAGTGGAGAAGAATTTCTCAAAGTCCTCCTCCGGGAACTGGTAATACTCGCTCTCGCGAGAGGCGAAAGGACGCCATCTTTCAGTGGTCATGACTGTCTGCATGCGGTCAATGCACACTTGGTCCAACGGCAGCCTGGGAAAAATCCGTCCTTTCCCTGCTGCTGGCCCCGTGCGACGTTTAAAGGTTTTCTTGGTCTGCTGCAGGGAGTCCTCTGCCGCGGGAAGATCCAACACTTTAATCATATCACGCTGTACCAGACGCAATTCTGTTTCCGTTATGGACAACTGTTGCAGCTGGGCGACCTCGTCTTCCTCCCCGGCAGACTCGCCGGAGCGTGACGCACGGGTAGACACTGGGGACCGGGTGCCGTCCGGGTCACCAAGCGGGACCAACGGCACAGTGCCACGGTCCGATGCGCAAGCCACCCCTTCGGCTGTAAACGCTGTCGATGGGTGGAGGCTTAATGCCGGTGGTGAGTTCGGCGCACGGCTAACCGTGTGTGGCAACTCGCTCTGGGCTATACCCAACCAACCGTGGTCAACGACCGATGGTTGTGGGGGCTGAATGACCGTATCCAGTGGGCCAACCCCAACGGGCATCTGCTGGGTGGCAGAGAGGGCCGACAGGGAGGTCGATATCGACTGAAAAGCCTGTAAAAACTCGACCTTGGAAATCGAATCGTCCCCCTTGCGACGTTTGTCGCGGTAGGATCGGTCCGATGACTCCCCCGAACTATTAGAAGATGAACGGCGCGAACGCCGTGCCTTCTTTTTCTTCTTGCCTTTCTTGTGTGACGTACGGCCACGGGATGTCCCCGACGACACGTCAGATGATGGTTGGGGAACTGGCACCCCCGAACACCGAGTAAACTGTGATGCCGTGGTGATTCCCCCTGAGAGAGACCCGGCCTGGGAACACTGCCCAACCACGCTCATACCCCCCCGGGCCAGCAGCGTCCCCGGACCCATAGGGTGGGCGGGCGCTGCGTGGTCCGGTAACCCGGCCAGCAGTCCGCCCCGGTCGCCTGTGCTGTACTCCACAGGACCGGGGGGACACGGGTGACTAGAGCCCACCGAGCCGTGAAGGCTTGCCCCATCGGACAGCTCTCTGCTCGGGGGAGGATCGAGGGGTAACAAGAGGCCCGGTATCTCGCCTCGTTTACCCTGCCGACCCTTCTTGGCTTTGGTTCCGGCATTAGGGGCCTGGGTAAGCCGCCCCTTGCCTGAACCTGCCTTACGTTTGGTAGTCCCGCTATCCTTGGCCGACACCGGGGACCGATTACTCGGGTCCCCGACACCGCCAGTGGAACTGCCAGCACCCGTAGCCGACAGTGGCTGCGGGCGCTGGACGGTAGACTGGTCCGGCAACGTAACATCGCCGTCGCAGCCTACCGAGGACTCGGTCTGTCCCGGGGGGGGGGGGGGAGTATTTTCCCCCGGTTAAGACAGAAGGAGTTCTCCCAAATATCTTTATTTATCACTAGAAAATCTCTCAACGCAATAATTACGGGAATAAAAGACGAATGATAACGGAGCTATCGAAAAGACGTCTTACCCGACCTGCCACTAAGAGAAAAGAGGAGGTTCACGCGGTATACCGCGGGGCACTATGGGTAGGCCAATAGAGGGCGCTATGTTAAATCTTAGCGGTATTACCTGCCGGTATAGGGAAATATGCAAAAATAGTATTGAGCTCTATAGGTAAGTATGAGTGAAGTAGACATACAAATTTAATGACATTTTGCAGCTTTTCAATGTGTTTATTGAAACTACATGTATAGATGATTGCTCTTTGATCAAATATTAATAATGTTTCATCTATTTAGCTAGCACCTATTCCTAACAATGATAATTTGTTATCTGTATTGCAAAACAATTATATAACTTATCAACTGTTAGTTCCTAAAATCAAGTGTAAATAGAATACACACACTCAAAAATCGCATCCAACAATATCCAAAACATGACTGTTACTTCTTTATGAAACTTTAGGTTTGATGTTGTCATGCATACCATGGTTAAGAAGAGACCAAACTCTGGATTGAGTGTCACAAGGTCCCCATCGGAGAAGATAAACTCTGTCTTCCTTTCTTTCTTAGCAATCAAGACAATAGCAATCTGTTGAGCAGCCACTGACAGTACTGGGAGCTCAATGCGATTGAACTCATCAAAACAACCCCAACTACCTGACTGGGCTAAACCTTCACATATAAAGAGATACGAGAGAAGAAGGCTGTAGAATGAGACTATCAGGGTTAAATCACAGCTGCCAACATTTGCATCTTGCAATCATGGGAGATTTTGTACAGCAATCATGAAGTTATTTAGAATTATTTTAAACATAGTAGGGAAAAAGTTTCCATAATGAGGGAGATTATCAAATCTGTTCATCAGAACATGGAAAGATTGGTTTGTTTTCAGGGAACTTTCTGCAGAATCAGGGAGAGTTGGCAGCTCTGGTTGAATTGATGAGAGTATCAAACATCCTGAATATTTAGGACATATTTATGAGACATTAAACAAAAATATATATAAAATTAGTAGGGTAGATGGCCTTAGCTTTCGATCCAAACTGGACCTTCTTCAGAGGCATTAAACAAAAATATATATATATATATAATATTGTAAAAATTACCAAAATGTACATACAAAAAATAAATTGATCTGTAAAAACTGGAAAAAAATATTATTTATGTATTTTGGTGATCTTTGCTACATTCACACCAAAGACTCTTAAATAGTTCAAGATATAAAAAGGGGATGTGATTGTACAAAAATACAAATCCTGGAAATGTTGTAACATTTATCGTCTTGTGCTGGATATGAAACCCTCTGAATTAGTTTATTGTTTAATTAGGTGTTCGGGCAATCCGCCCGGAACACCTCCTGTTATTGTACGTTTAAAAAAAAATACTTCTTCTGCTTATCCCCCGCGATTGTCCGCAAAAAAACGCACACTTCCGAAGCTCACACAAACTTCAAACTTCACATATAGTTAGATCGTTACTTGTAGAAGACACCGCTGGAATGACATCATGATGACGTCATTAGGTGTCGAAATACAGTAAATCAAAGTTTAATATTTCAAAAAATCATAACTCGAAAACTGCTGAATGGATTTGTACATTCTATACATCATCGGACAGGTCTTGGAAAACCCAACAAACAATTCACAAAGAGTGACCCAATTTTATCTTGACTTCCGGTCCAAAACGGAAGTTGAAATTTCAATAATTTATATCTAAAGAACTTCTCGTACTTGAATCGAAATTTTTACACCAGGTTGTAGGATCTTGTGCCTTCTCAAACTTTTACACAGAGATGATACTAGTTTGACCTTACTTTCTGGTCGAAATCGGGTGTTAAAGGCAACGTAGGCCTATATATTGACCCGCATTAAAAGCACGTGAAAAGATCTTCTACTGAGACACGTAAAACCGTATCTAACCCAGTGGCACGGTAGTCGTCTGTTGCGTTCCAGTACACCACGCGGCTGGCTGCTCCACTTCCGGCCTGTTCATAAGGTCCTGCACAGGGTCCTGCATGTAACCTGTGTATACACGATACACTAGCACACATTCCGCGCCACGAAGACAGTGTATACATCCACATAACGTGAAACGGATTGTTGATGTCATATCCACTGGTGGCGCTATATACCGTGTTAATGGTCGTTTGTTAACGTACTGCGCTTTTTATAATGCAACAGACTCAGAAATGTACGTCGTTCGACGGTAGTCCAATGAATTGCTCAGTGCATATATCCTTCGTGTTAGCCTTTTGTTGGCTTGGTGGTAAATATCAGCTATAAAAACGAGTGTATTTTGCTGAACTCTTTTGGTGATTTTAATAAATTTTGATAACTGAGAAAATGTGATCGGAAAAAGATAAACATAAATTTGACTCTAATCAACACCGGTTTTTACAAGATTTTACTTTTAAATTTTGTTGAATACTTCAAAGAAATACAATGTGAACAGCAAAACAAATTCAACATAAATTGCACATCGTGTAAACTGTAGGTTCTTATGCCCTTATCATAATCATGACAAATGATGTTGCTTCAGTTATCGGCACCACAAAAAGGTAGCAAGCAGGCGTAGTTTGATAAAATTTATTTTTGAATTGTTAGTGATAGTCTTTTAAACTATCAGTTCAGTTAGTGACTATTTACACACAAAAATTATACATGTGTATCTAGTACACATTCTGGAGTTTCAATGCATAGGCCTATCCATCGAAAAATAAATAAACTTCATTGAATGGAAAACATAATACTTAATAATTGTACTTGTGAGTCATTCAAAGGCTCGTTTCAAGATCTGTAGTCAAGATGAAGGGGAAGTGGGGAGAATGTTTCTTCTGTATTACTATGAAATGACAATGGACCCTTGGCCCTTTCAAATAATCTAAATAATGTACTCATTTGCTAAATTATTTTTGTAAGTTCACCTTTGTTTTTCACTTGGCACATATTTAAATACCTATGTCTCGATAAATAAATTCTAACTTCATAATGATGCCATCGGTTTTCAATTCTGGCTAAACAAAAGTTTATTATTTAGAAAATGTTATATTCCGAGTAGCCTTTATTTCCTGTGTATAAACTAACGTTTAAACGTAGAAGATTTACACATTACTTTCTTTGAAATTTCAAAAGCTATCAACATTGTTTTCAGCGATTCAAATAACTAACGCTAACGCCAACGCATCATACCATGCCGCATAGGAGATGGCGATCAACATAGGATAGCGGTTTGGATAGAAAGGGAAAGACAATACTACCAATATCCCGTCATTTGTCTGTTAATTGGTAGATTAACCAAGTTATAAAAACTAATTAATTATGCAAACAAATCTGATTAATTTACTCAGGCAATAGATATGTAAACAACACACTTAGATAAAGAAAACGTTGAAAAAATGCAAAACAGACCATTTTAACCAACTGAAGGTGCTGACAACGTACCAACTTAAGCTTGTCCAATTAAGGTGCCGTGTTCGAGGGTCAAAACAAAAAATAATTAAACTTGCCAAACTCGCCTTCTGGTTCAATCTTCAATTTCAAGTCAAAAAACTTTTCACAAACCCTAGTTTGCAAAGTATTAGAAAGGCCAACCTTCTTCCGCCATCCTTCTCACTATCGGAATGGGATATAAAAACAAACTTTCATGGCACCATACGGTCATAAGCCTTACCACTAACTTTCATTGAAAACCCGAACACCTAGTGTTTGTAATCCTACAAAAACTACATTTCTAGTTGTAGATGTATCCTTTATCACCACATGTAGAAATCTAGAGTTATAGCAAGAGATTAGTTAACATCTGTAGAAGATTCATTAAACAAACTAATGCATAGAATTACTTGATGCATAAAAATGATTAAACCTTTTGGTTTTAAAGCCCAGCTTAGGTTCTGGGTCAAGAAGTCATAGCAAGTTTACTTTACCTTTGTAGATTCTACCCAGACCTCTGTAATCCATCTGATCAGAGCAGTTGAAAACCACTACATATTTGCCAAGTGCTTTACCCATGTCTTTAGTGGTCTCTGTTTTTCCAGTACCAGCAGGACCAGCTGGGGCACCTCCCATGCTCATGCCAAGTGCCTGGGCTAAAGTAATGTAACATCTAAACAAAGAAAAAAACAAAAAATAATTGTTATCTTAGCTAACAAATGCTTTTTGAATCTTCCACTTTGCTTCCTAGTGTTTCAAATCTTAATTGCATTAATAACTTAGTAAAATAGCAGCCTTTGAAAGGGCTTGTTTAACCTCACCCTGTTGTGGTCTCACTCTAGTTCATTGAACTTAGTGCCCACATTGGCTGTCTGACATGGATCAACATTTTAAACGGTGTGAAACATGGCATCAATGACAAAGAGTAACATAATGTTTATAGCTCTTATATATTTTCCAATTTTATGATTTTAATCTTTTACTGGTACTGTTTCTAAAAGTGCTCTTTACAAGTGTACAGTGTGCTGAGCTAATTACATCTTGGGAACTGAAAATAATAAATGATTAGGTGTTTAGATTAGATAATTGAGAATTTCCTACTCTATTGTATGCTTATATATCGTCACCGTTTTCACGAAGAGGCAATTTTGCCCATTCAGCCAAACTTTCATGTTTAGAGAAAACCGCGTTTGAAGTTAAACTATTTTTGAAATCATTGTTTTGGAAACTGTCTGACATTTAAACATTGCCATTTTACCAAGCATGAAAGTGGAGATCCTAAATCATGCAAATCTGTTGCTATTTTAATCATAGTTAGTTTAATTAATGAGTAATTAACTGTTTAACACAAGTGTCTCTTAGTGAAAACTCCAAGAACGAGGTCTGTGTGCAGCGCGTCGTGTACAAACCAATGTGTAAACGACGAGTGTCCATTCGTGAAAACTAAAATAATCTAGGTCACACAAATTGCCCCTTTGTGAAAACTCAAAACGCAGAGTAGTCGTTATTGGCACCATGCCAGCGCTATGTACTTCAATGTAACAAATGGCAAATCCAAGTGTGTCTGTTTGTGAAAATGCAAAACTGGGAGTTTGGTAAAACGGTCCTTGTGCTAATTAGTGCAATTAAAAAAGTATAACGTTTTATCACTTGAAACTTGGGGAAAATGTTGATGTCAATAATAACATTCAAAATATGTAAAAAATACTGATTTGCCAAAATGTATGATTTTTGAGAAATTGCCTCTTCGTGTAAACGGTGACGATATGATAAACACTTTGTTCTATATTCATTCAGTAACATTTATTTCAATGCTGTCATTGATTACAATAATGCACATTTATGTTGAAATTACACAAGTTAGCATGAGATATGATTTATATTTAGTACACAATGATTCAATAATAATCAGCAAATTAATGACAACATTTAGGTGTAAGGTTAAGCAAAATGCTTTTGTGCCCTAACCTATGGACAGACAAACATACAACCAAGGAACCGTACCAGGACAATGGACAAATAAAACAGACAAGACAGTGTGAGACAAGGCCAACACAACTTACAAGTTACACCTTATTAGTTTATGAATAAGAGTCAAGGAACTGAGCTCTTAGGTTATTAACAAACACAGATAGGGAGGTTGAAGATTTAAGAGAGTCATCTAAACTATTCCAGTATGAGATGCCTCGATGGACAACACTGTTTTTAGACATTGAAGTTCTATTAAATTGAACGAACAAATTACCCTTAGCGCTACTTCGAGTATTATATGCATGAATATTTGACGTTAAAGTAAAACAAGAATTAAAACAGGGAGGAAGTAGGTTATGCATACATTTATACATGAATTTACCCAAATTAAGGTGGTATAAGTCATTACATTGAAGTATGCTTAATTCTGCGAATAATGGACCTGAATGGTCACGGTAGCCAGCATTCGAAATTACACGAACCACTCGTTTTTGTAAGGTAAGTAATTTGTTACATTTAGAAAAACTGCCCCAAGTCAAGATTGAGTAATTTAGGTATGGCAGAACGAGTGAATTATACAATGTTAATAAAAACCTGTTCGGCAGGTAATATTTTAGGCGATTCATTATGCCAATATTCTTTGATATTTTTGTAGCTACTTCATCAATATGATTCTTCCAAGAAAGGTTTTCATCAATAGTTATACCCAGAAATGTTGTTCTTGTTACCTGACTAAGCCTTGCATTATTCAAAATCAGTGGAACAGATTGTGTGTACTTGAATTGGTTTGCACAAAAATCATATAATTTGATTTGAGTACATTAATACATAGTTTGTTTGCTAAGAGCCACGTACTGAGTTTTGCAAGTTCCATATTGAGGTTTCAAATAGCATCATCAACATTATTGTGAGTATACACTAAGCTTGTATCATCAGCAAATAAACAAAACGTTAATTTGTCTGAAGTATTACATATATCATTAATATAAAGAATAAATAGTAAAGGACCCAACACAGAACCCTGGGGTACGCCACACGTTATGTCACGCCTGGTAGAATTTTCAGAGTCAAATGATACATATTGTTTTCTGTTGCATAAGTAATTTTTTAGTAGGTCAAGGGCTGTTCCTCGCACTCCATAATGCTCTAATTTTCTGATAAGAATGTCGTGATTTACAGTATCAAAAGCTTTTGATAAGTCCAAAAAGATACCTATAGAGAAATTATTATGATCAATCGCATTACATAATTTACTAATAACATACGATGTCGCCATTTCAGTTGAGCGATTTTTTCTGAATCCAAATTGCGACTCAGAAATAATGTTATGTTCATCAATAAAAGATGTTAATCTCTTATAAATAAGCTTCTCAAATAATTTTGAAAACGCAGACAGGATTGAAATAGGTCTATAATTAATAAATTCATGCTTACAACCTTTTTTATATATCGGTATTACCTTGGCTAGTTTTAAACTATCGGGAAATATTCCAGCAGTTAAACACTTGTTGAAAATTTCAGTCAACGGCTTAGCTAGTGAATACCTTGCCTGTTTAATGACAAAAGAACTTAAGCCATCAAAACCAGGGGCCTTCCCAGAAGGAATTTTGTTAATACAATCCACAACCTCTTCCTGAGTAATGGGTATAAAAAAGAGTGAATTTGAACATGCGTTACTTAAGAATGAATCGGAGGAGGTGTTACTGTTACATAACGGAAGCTCACTAGAAAGGCTATTGCCGATGTTAACAAAGTAGCTATTAAATGCTTCAGCAATTTCCCTGCTATTGTTAATTTGGTTACCATCCTGAAGGAAGTAAGACGGGATAACGCCTTGCTTACACTTGTTAAGTAAAGAATTTATAACTTTCCATGTACCCTTGATATTACCTTTAACTTCATTAAATTTAGTGTGGTGATAGTTTTTCTTCGCTATTTTGATTAGAAAAATTAAGTTTGTTTTTATACAGAATATAATTAGATTTATTGTTTGCAATTGGATGTCTCAAAAACTTTTTATACAAATGATTTTTATGTCTGATAGAAATTATAGATACCATCAGATAACCATGGGGATTTACATTTATTATAACGACATTTAACTTCTTGTAACGGAAAATGTTTGTCATAATTTTGTTGGACATGTAATAGGAAAGCGTCATACATACAATGTATATCATTGGTTGATGTTAAAGAGTCCCAATCAATCGCATTAAGATCTTGAATAAAGTTTTCAATATTACTGACACTAAAATTACGTTTTTGAAATTTTCTGTCAATTTTAGGACTTTCTTTTAAATTGTTGATAACTAAAAATACAGGAAGATGGTCTGAAATGTCCGTTATCAAAATACCTGTGGAATGATTCGCTAAATCATTGGTTAAAATATTGTCAATGAGAGTAGCACTTTCAGCAGTAATCCTTGTTGGTTTATCAATAGTAGGATAAAATGACTGTGCTAAAATAGTATTCATAAAATTATGAACACTATTTTCAGTATCACACTCCAGTAGATTGATATTAAAGTCACCCATGATATAGCACTTTTTGTTTTCATTGGATACAAGAGATAACATTTTATTAAATGAGTCCGTAAAGTTATTGCATAAAACACAGGGAGGTTTGTATACAATTCCAATGATAATACTAGCTTTACCTGAATCTATAAGTTCTATAAAACATGTTTCCATATCAGGATTGTTAATTGTTAAATCAGTACGAATTTTATACACCAAATCCTCCCGTATATAAAGTGCAACCCCTTTACCCCTCTTGCCTTGTCTACAAGTCCCCTGAATAGTGTAGTTTGGAATTTTAATAAGAGGATAATGCATATCGTTTAACCAGGTTTCAGAAATTCCAATTATAGCAAAACTCTTTTGTAAAATGTCAATATACTGGGTAATGCTTGATATGTTTTTTCGCAAACTACGAGCATTAATATGCAACAATTTAATTTCAGAGCTCGTAATAAAATTATCAAGGAATTCATTCTGATCGTAATAATTGCAATTTTTGTCGGGGATATAAAAATTTACATCGGGATCTATATTATAATTCATACCAGTTTATGTAGGTCATTCATCAGATTGAAAGAAACCCAACATATCAAGCACCAGTTGGAGCGAGCAGAATTATAAAAAAAATTTGTGTCGGTTTGTCTCACACTGGCACAACAGACAAAGGGAAACACAGAAAAAATAAAATAAAAAGGACATACACAAAACAGCCATTTAGTATACAAAAAATGGTAATACAAAATTTACAAGGCGCAATAACGGCAGAATATAAAACAAAAGAGAAACGTTAACAGTGGAAACCCGAGCAAAACGCAATTTAAATGAGCATAACAAACATTTAGAGAAATAGTTATAATTATAATGTTGATCTCCAAGTGTGATTACAAGGGCTAATCAGCATGAGTTTGTGAGCAGGCAAAGTAGGTAAACAGTTTATGATTGGTTTTTAAAGATGACAGGCATCCCTCCATTTCCACGCCATTTCCCAGCAAAGAATACGGCTGGACTTACCTATCAGTAAGGGGAGTGATAACCAATCTATCAGTACATCCTAGGAACTCATTCTGATAAATGAAGTCAACATCAGTGATAGATACAATACATTGATCAGTTTCATCCTTGAAGTAGAATCTCGCTTGCTTCAACCATTCAAAGTCAGTAGGAGATCTGATGTGCATGATAGTCTACAGCCAAAAATAATAGCTTGAAGATTAGACATGATAAAGAAACAAAGCACATCATTTAACATTTTAAAGACAAAGGGGCCGATTTCACAAAGAGTTAAAATTGATCTTAACTGTGTATCAATCCTAACCGCTAAGCAAAGTGTGATGTCACAATACAAATAATGATGGCAATACTGACAACTTATCTGAAGATGAATCCAAGTGCTTTGTGAAATCGAGCCATGGAGGTATGTGTTAGTTTTTAATATGGGTTCTTAAACTATTATCACATCAACATAACAATGTGAATTAAAGTAAATAACTTTATCACTTTCCGTCAGTAGACTTAGTTTGTGGTGGCTTATTTTAAAGTTCATAACTTTGATACAACTGTTTGCAGAGACCTTCTTTGGACTAGGAACAATGATGTTATAATGGACTATTTGTATTGGAATGATTATTTGTATACTTACCAGATCATTGAAGATGTCTCTCTGATGTACATGAATGGTAACCAGTGTCTCATATTTAATCCTCTCTATCTTAGTCAAGTCATGTGTAGTCTGTTCAATCAGTTTATTCAGGAGCTCCAGAAACTTGACATTAGTAGTTGGCATAATCTTCTTATCTGATTTTGCTAGAGTCAATGCCTCCTCTGCATCTCGAGTCCATAGCATCTGAATACCTAACAGACCAACCTTGAACCAAAACATTGTTACCATGATATGAAGGTTGCTATATGTCAAGATCAAAACTTATTTACTACAGAAAATGTAATTCCTTTTTCAAACAACCATCTCTTAAATTGTTTGTACCATTGAGAACTATCACAAATCACAAATACTCAAGTTTTTCAGTAAAACTCACTTTTTTTAATCCTTTCAATTATTAGTGATAGTCCAAATCTTTAAGATCAAGATTAATGACTGGATAAGCTTTAACTTGAGCAGTTGAGTTATTCACCGAGGAACAGAGAAAGGTACAGTTCCTGAACCCACATTATAATCATTGGTAACTACCTCAATTGTTGTAAGGCATTGATAGATACATGGAATTTGTTTTAATTGAATTTTCTTGAGGACTTAGAAAAGTTGAAATTAATAAATGAAAGGAAAAGTACATAGTTGTTTTGAGAGTCATTTAATTTCCAACCTCTAGTTTTCAATAAACATGCCATCAAACATATCTGTTAATATTTTACTTCATCAACTCATTATCATAATCTAGTAAAAGAAAAAATAATAAATAAAAAGGTTGCAGCAATCAATCATCCTACCTGCGCAATGAAGTTATTGAGGAATCCAAGCAGTTCAAATGAGGAGTCATTGATAACTCTATTGGCATCCCTGATGACGGAGTGTAAAGATTTCTGCTGTAACACCAATAACTCTCCTAACCACATCTCTACATTGCCTTTAGCAATCACTGGCTCATCCAACTGTCAAATAAAACCATTCTCATTACTCAAGTCATCAAGATGAACTGCACTTACAATGAGGGCAGCCAATTAAAACACAAGTTGCAGTAGGCCGTGGTGGTGTTACCTGGGAAACTACTTAAGATATGCCTCCAAACATTAGGTGCTTAAAAATGCCATTTTGGGCAAAATGTCAAGATGATTATTAAAATCCAACCTGACTGCTACACCAATTAAATCATAATCCCTTATAAGTTATTTGATGGCTAATGAGTTAATGTGGTCTATGGTTAATTAAAGTCTACCATAAATTTAACATTAATATATAAATATACTCTTCTGTGTGTTCAATTACTCTACCAATCCTGATTGCTTGAGCACTGCGATAGATAAAACACTTCCCTATCCCAAGCTATCTCACTCTGGTTATCAAAATGGCACGAAAATTGCATTACATTAGTATCAGATGAGAAAAAAAATTAGCCGTTACAAACTGCTTACCAATCAAAAAGACCTATGTATGGTATAAATGCACAAAATAGTAAAACGGATTTTAGCTTTTGAGAAAGACTTTGCTATGGTCAAAACGCCAGGACATTACCTATTTTTTGCATTAGTATCAGTTACATGGTGCTGATTTTAAACCCAACTTGCTTACTTCATGAATAAAAATGACATCAGAATGAGTATTGTAAGATAATAAATGGTTTGTACTCACACCCACTGTCTCTCCTTCCCTTGAGACGCAGGAGATGATGCGATCATAATCTTTCTCATGAAACTCAACCTCATTCACATTCTCAAAGACACCAAGAAGGTGAGCCTGTTAACAATCAACAGAACGTTATTATGTTAGACCTGAGATACAGAATCAAACCACTTGTGTAGATTGTAACTCAAGGGCCATAACTATTACATCTGACCCGAGATACAGAATCAAACAACTTGTCTAGATTGTAACTCATAAAATCAAATCATAACAGCTTTCAAAAAAAAGGTTGTTGACCATGCACACTAATACTTTCTTTGTAGAGCTGGTAGAGCTTAACATTTAAACTTCTTCACAAGTTCACTGATGAAAAAGAAAAAAAATTAAATAGCTATTTTCCCACTGCAAGAATTGTTTGGTGGTCTTTTTAAAGCATTTGTATTGTAACATATTCAAAGCTCCTCTAAAAGCAATTTTTTTGTTTGTTTAGATGGCAATACCTGGATTGAATAATTGCTCTTATGAAGGTAGTAGTTTAGATAGTATTACCTGAATGGTATGAGAGGACAATATATTTTTAAAGGCCCTGTACATTTTTTGTTTGTTTAGATGGCAATACCTGGATTGAATAATTGCTCTTATGAAGGTAGTGGTTTAGATAGTATTACCTGAATGGTATGAGAGGACAATATATTTTTAAAGGCCCTGTACATTTTTTGTTTGTTTAGATGGCAATACCTGGATTGAATAATTGCTCTTATGAAGGTAGTGGTTTAGATAGTATTACCTGAATGGTATGAGAGGACAATATATTTTTAAAGGCCCTGTACATTTTTTGTTTGTTTAGATGGCAATACCTGGATTGAATAATTGCTCTTATGAAGGTAGTAGTTTAGATAGTATTACCTGAATGGTATGAGAGGACAATATATTTTTAAAGGCCCTGTACATTTTTTGTTTGTTTAGATGGCAATACCTGGATTGAATAATTGCTCTTATGAAGGTAGTGGTTTAGATAGTATTACCTGAATGGTATGAGAGTCACTAGCTTGCCCAAGTATCTCAAGCAATGCTGGATCAGATACAAAGAAGAATCGAGGGAATACAAGACGCTTCTTTTCTAGGTAACTGTAGACAGACACAAATATAGAAGGCATTTAGTCTTCATCATTACAGATTCAACAATAACATAGGCACTCAAGTATCATTTCAATCTCATGTAGATGGCATTCTTCACCTATCAGTGATCAATCAATTAATTCAATCAGAGTTGCCCAGAATGAACAGCAATTAGATGTATACAATTACAGAAAACATCTACTAAAACTCAAATGCCCATTAGATTTACACAAATTGGGATGTACGCATGTGTTATGGGAAAATGTGAAAGGCTGACCTCCCTATTGGCCCCTTGAATACGCGGGATGTGCCTCCACAAAATGCATGTCTACCATTTCCACCATTTTTGGGGTCTTTCTTTGTTGACATTTTGACACCCAAAATGGGGGACAGGTGTAAGTGCACTGCGTGTCGAGCAACATATCAACAGTCAGTCATTTTGAATATAAATACAATATTAAGATGATTATGAAACATCAAAAAATTCTCCTAGGTCAAACTTCTTACAGCTGCTTAGGAGAATATATTTTTAAAGGCCCTGTACACTATTGGTAAGATCGAAAAACATAAATGTTCACAGATTCACACAAAACTTACATGATTTAAAGTAAGTAATGGTAGAAAGGGTTCCTTAAAATATTTCTGCCTAACTGCTATCGTTTCTGAGAAATTAGTAAAACAATAGTTTTTATCACGCGTGATAATAAACTCGATGTTTGAAAAACAGAAAACACATAAGGTCTCTTTTCACTATTTTCTCGTGACCTCGATGACCAATTGAGCTCAAATTTTCATAGGTTTGTTATTTCATGTATGTGGTTGATTACACAAAACATGAACACTGTCTGTGATTATTTTGTCAGCTCTACCAATCCTGTATAATACCTTTAAGTAAGGTTGCACAAATTTGCAGGGAACCAGCCCACGGACTATTGTGTTAAATTGGCCAGTAATGTGCTTCTGCTTAGAACCTTTTTGTATGTAATAAGTAGCTCTTTTACATTGGCAACTAGTCATCAGTAAAATGATAAGTATGATTGGTTACCCAGTGAGTGACTTCTGGCAGATTTCTAGCTGTTCCAGTAAGTGAGGCAAGAGTTGTCCAAGAGTCTCATCACCAACACAGCATTGTACTACGTTATCGTTCTCATGAGCACGTTGCATTATCTTCACCCAGGACTTGTCAATATTTCCAAATCTCTTGGCTTCCTAGAGGTTACAAAACAATGCAGGAAGTGTATTGACACCAAAAACAGCTTATTGAATGACAAAAATCTGGGTGGTGAAAAGTGCTTGACAGTGCAAGATGCTTTCCTAACTTATTTGATAAACAACTTTGTGTGAGTCCATTCACCTAATGTAAAATAATTTACAAATAAATTTAACCTTTATCTTTATTTAATTTTTAATGTAAATTTGCTATTTATACCGTTCTCAAAGTACAGAAAATTCACTATTGAAAAGCAAACTCATAAATTTGTCCTCAAAGCCTTATTTCTAAGAGTATAGAAACGTGTGAAGATAATTTTTCTCAACTGTTAAATGACATCAACTGTGTAATACTAAAAGCAAACACAATAAAGTAGATCTATTTTACCTGTGGCAGCTGCTTAGCGATATCACCACCTACAAAGACAGCTTCCAAGTAGACCCATAGGTTCTGCACGGTCAACCAATTCTCAATGATGTCAGAAGAATTAGATAATTTCTGAACCCACAACTGAATGTCTTTCTTGAATGGTGCATTGTATCTGTCATGATTAAAGACACACAAAGTAAAGTGTTAATATTTAAAAACTTCATCCTTGTACACCATGTAATAATTTGTTTGGGAAGAGGTGGCTCTAAAAAAAGGTTGGTTAGTTTGTTTTCAATGTTAATATTGAGAACAAAACCAACTACCTATTTTTTCGAGCCAACGACTCTTCCAAAAAAAGTTATAGCATGGTGTACTTGTAAGTATTTAGTAGGTATCGAGCTTCATCATACAAAGCCTTAAATCCTACATAAAGAATAAATATGGTTACTTGTCACCAAACTCATTTTGCATTTATGTTCACTGTTAAGTATTCAGTACAATTTGAAATGAACCCAGTTCCTGTAATAGGTTCCAAACTGAACATACCTGTTACTGAGTAGAGATCCAAGCACCATAAGACTGTCTTCCATTAGGGCAACTGTTTCCATTGTCTCAGCACCCTTTAGTAAGAGTTCTCCACGAGTCTTGAAGTTAACAAAGAAGAGCTGCTGAGAGTTCCATTCAATCACAACCTGAGCAAGCTTAGCCTCAATGTCCTTCTCTTTCACAGCAGAGATACAGATGTCCTATGCAAGTTGTACAAATTTACACGTTTTTAAAACAGGCTCTTCAAATTTAACTTATTGATCAATTGTTGGCCGACTTCACACTTTTAGGGAAAGTCCTGTAGGATTTGTACAGAGCAAAGCAATTGTTGAATAAAACAAAATATGGAGGTTGAAGATCAGCAATTTGTGTATTGTGCTCAGCCAGCACTCCATGATTGTTCCCAGCAAATAATCCTTACAGCATGTATAGATAGTTCCCAGTAGACGCCATCTTTACGGGCAAATCTCATTTTGGCTTGCAGGCGCGCCAAGCGCTCAAATTATTAACGCAGCCGCGTCGTTCACTAACCAATCACGCAATGAGTTTTGTGAAATGTGCGCGTGCTGCACGCCGTTCTCACGCGTAACGCATGACTGTGTGTTCCAAATTGCCCGTAAAGATGGCCGATTTACATCATACTGCAACCTATCTATTCTCAGTTGATATAGTATTCATAGTTTATTTAGTGTGAGCAGTTTTAGTGAATTAAGACAGTTGTTGATTACACATGATTGCTTACCTCTATGTCTTCTTTATTTGGTAGTAGGGGAGCCTCCATGATATTACGTAGGCTAAATGTATCTGATTCAATATCAAACTGATGACCAGTTACATTAGCAATCCGTTCCCAATGTCGCTCTTTCATAGCTTTATCAGCCATGAGTTCTAGAAGAGGACAAGTCTCATTGAAGTCATCGATCGTCTGCTTTAGCTCAAGGAAGGCCTGCCATTCCTTCAACCCTTTTGGCAATTTACGACATCTGTATTCAACAAAATCAAATAAAAGTTACTGCCCTTCAGCTAATGCTTCTACTCGCTTAAATACATCATTGTTATCAGCAAAAAAGTTAAGACTTATTAATTGTTTTAACATTTTTGCTAAATATTCATTTAAAATTGAAATTCACAAAAGCTTGGTGTAGAAAAATTGCTTTGTAAAGATTTTGTCAGGTTGAAGAAATGTTCACTGCATGAACTGTCTTTATCTACTAATGTGAGCTTTTGTAAAGGATCATATGTTACTCAACTTTAATCATGAGTGTTATTCGACAAAGCAAACAAAGCTTGCAAATAGTAAGCTTTGGTCACCTTCTTGGTATGAGAAAAGTTAGAACATTCCTGCTCTGCAACATACACCCTTCATACTTCAGTTGACCAGGTTTAATAATAATAGCCCCAACATCTACATCAAAAGATGCTCAAGCACTTCACAATAATAAAACTAACAACTGATAAAACCATGGCCAATAGAAAAATAGAAAATTTCACTCCCAAAATATACTAATTATTAGTAAACACACATTGAATCCAAAACACAGTCATAACAGAAACAAATACTATGATCAGTTTGACAATAATTGAGGGTAATAACAATAGCAAAGCAATCTAACATGAAGCTAATAAGGGAATAAAAGAGTAGTGACGAGTTCTTAAACGGCTGTTTAAAACCGGCAGGGCCGTGGCCGTGCGATAAAGGCCCGAGCCGAAGACGAGGGCCTTTATCGCACGGCCACGACCCTGCAAGGTTTTAAACGATCGTTTAAGAACTAGTCACTACTCTTTTATTCCCATTCATAAATGCCAATTTGTTAAAAAGGGAAAGAATAAGGAAAATCGGTGGTAAAAAAGACTTCTAGCCGTGTTTATATCACACGTTTTAAACACCCCCACGTGACGTGCTCTCCACCAATCAGAATGGATAAACTGTCCAAGGTATTTATGAATTGCACTTCACAACTATGTGTGAAATGGAAATAAGTGACAAATATGTTTCTTTTTAATAACAAATCCCAGGAAGTAACATTTTTGTTTCATTAATGACGACTACTTTTATAAACATTACTTGTGTTACATGTTTTGATTTGAAAATTTCCAGCTACCTGTTTTGAAAATCCAGAAGTTCATTATTGATCTTCTCAATGTCAACATCAGTCCATAGGATATCATAGTAGCCATTGACTCCATCAATGACTGAGTTATAAAGACCATAAAGCTTCTGTAGTAGATTCAGTTCCTTCTTGGTCTTTGACAGAGTTGGATAGTCCGTTACAGACAACCCAAATAGCTGCTCTCCAGCTGAATATGTAGTGTACTTACGCCATAACTCATCAAAGCGAGTCTGTGTAACAAAAATATCTTATTGTCATGGAATCTCTTCAGGGTACTGTAATTATTTTAAAACAAATTTAATGCAAAACAAAAAACCAAACAGAAACATACAAAAACTTAAAAAGTGAAATAAAATTACATTTAGCATATGTGTGTTCATTTATAAAGACACTAATGACTAACTTCTTCCCAAAAAGCTTCAGAACATCTGTTGACTGATTTGTTTTCAAAGGTCAATTCAAAACACTGCTTCTCTGAAACAATTCTTCAGTTTCAATATATAAGTCAAGTTATATCGTGTCCACAATAGCTTTCACTTTCACACAAAAGAAAGTTTAAATGTATGACTAACCCCATGTTTGCAAAAAGAAAGATTGCATATTATTAGTTACATTTATTCAAAATGTTGCTTAATACCTGGTAAACTTGGAGTCTATCACTTGCTTCTTGTGGTGAGATTCCATCAACCATTGGACCACCCTAAAAGATTCAAATACATCAAGTCATCATCAAGAAACTTCAATATACATCTGTATATAATTCATTTTACCAGTATGTCTGGTGGGGTATGGAAGCCTGCAAATAATACTCTATTAGGGGCTCCTGCAATATGGTTGAAGTTATTGAGTTAACACTGTCAAAACCAACCCATAAACCTCTCAGACCTGCTGGTAAACATCACAGCTTGATTAAAACGTTGTCTAGGTAGGTTTACAGAAGAAATATGGAGATTGTGGTCACAATCTCCATTTTTACAAAACATTTAGTGATTTAACACTTCAAAATATCTTTGGAAATGTCATGGAACTGTTGGTCCCCTGTAATTCAAAACAGTATTTCTCTGATACTGTGCTAACCCTCAAACTCCAAACTCCACCAAAAGGAGTTTTAAATCTGACTGAACTTTTTCTTGTTCTGAAGGCCAAACTTTCTACCTTGATGATTAGTACTGTCCAACATTGTAATTAAAGGTGTATCATAAGGTAGGGTTGGACAATAAAGTTTACTAGCTTCCCAATGTGAATTTTTGAATATTGATTACTGTGAGTACATACTGTATCATAATCATCAAAGTAGGCTTGTGAAGTATGAGCAAAGACTTCCACAGACTCCAAGAGGTCCGCTTTGAACTTGGGTTGAATCTTCACCAGAGCGGTCTGAGTCTTGTCCTGTCATTATACAAACAATGCAATCATGTTTTATATAATTATGTAGTTTAACAAATGGCATTCAAGAAACATAATTTATACTATTAGGTAAAATGATCATAGATTTGATATCTTTTCTAGAATGAGAGATCTTTGGTTTGAATCCCACCTGACGTGCTTTTGTTCAAAGGATTTAGAAAACATACAAGTCATACTGTTCTTTATCCCTGATGAAATATTTACACAAGTTAAAAAGCTTGCTGTGTTAACGCTTCCCTTGTTATGTTAGTAGCTTGAATACACATCTTGAAAAGATATGTACCCCATAAAAAAACTTAATAGGCTGGGTGTTAAACCACAAATGTCATAAACGTAATTCTTGATTGTGTCATACAGTAGAGTATGAATACTTTGGCTTTGCTTGGCATACCACCAATGTAACTCAAACAAACTTACAGCTTGACGAGTGAGTTTCTGGTAGGAATATCGAAGTGTGTCTACTCTATCTGCTTCTTCTTTGGCAACTGTCACTTGGAACTTCTGCAGCATGTTATATGCTTCCTGATATATAAACCATTTAAAATGAACAAGGTTAAACTACATCCGAATACCACATATAGGTACGTGTATATATATATATTTTTTTTCTAACATAAAAATGGGATCATTTTGTTAATACACCGATCCAGTAGGCCACGCCCCTTGACAAATTGACCAATCACAACATGTGATTTAAAGGTATTATACAGGATTGGCAGAGCTGAAAAAATAATCACAGACAGTGTTCATGTTTTGTGTAATCAACCACATACATGAAATAACACACCTGTGAAAGTTTGAGCTCAATTGGTCATCGAGGTCACGAGAAAATAGTGAAAAGAGATCTTATGTGTTTTCTGTTTTTCAAACATCGAGTTTATTATCGCGCGCGATAAAAACTATTGTTTTACTCATTTCTCAGAAACGATAGCATTTTAGGCAGAAATATTTTAAGGAACCCTTTCTACCATTACTTACTTTAAACCATGTAAGTTATGTGTGAATCTGTGAACATTTGTGTTTTTCGATCATTACCAATAGTGTATAGGGCCTTTAAGGTCCGACAAATTGCCGCCATTTTGTCCGACAAAATTATGATTTGTTTGTATTGTTTACTACACACATTTCGTTGAATTTACTTTTGTGTCAGTTGTTCAAGGCTATTCTTTTATAAACTTGATTTTTATCCTTAACCATGGTCAAGCGGTGTTCAGATCCTAATTGAAGTTCCTACTCCCGAAACCCTGACAAGAGAGGGAATGTATATTTGTGGCCATTTCCGAAGCCGCAGTAAGACAGAGAAAAGTAGTATCTGCTGGGTTAGTGTGTGCATGCGGTGGGCCGAATACTCGTCTGGCTGTGTACAAATCCACAACGACGTGCCACACACGCGACATGTTGGGTCGTTGCTAGGCAGTTGCTATGGTGGGCGTGGCCTACTGGTTCGGTGTATTGCCCATGCCTCCAATAAGTTAATGAATGTCAAAGGACATTGATTTTAAGATGTTCTTTGAATAACTGAATAGTCGCAAAGGAAATTGAGTGAAGTGTTGAATAATCTTACCTCTATAGGACCAAGTATCATATCAATACGTATCTCATTTTGCCTGAGATCCTCTAAAGCACCCATTGCATTCCTGACATCATCAAGGTCTTTGATTGGTCGAGCTAAACGTTTGGCATACTCAGCTACAAAGTCTGACACACCGTCCATCTTCTTGCGATATTCTTGGTTTAGACTCTTACCAAGCAGCATCTTCCATGCCTGGGCCTCAATTGTCAAGGCCAACTTGATTGGATCTGTTAAATAGTGAAACATATGTGAACAACACTTCATTGTTTCTAGCCTACTCCCTTAAAATTTATATCAATAACAAACCTAACATTACAAGAAAACCCGAGCAAGAATCCTTCCAAACATTGCTTTGATAAAAAAGAAAACAAAAGTGTCACTGAGGCTTCCATTTATAATCAAGACAATCGCCAAGAGATCAAATAACAGATTCATCTTTGAAAACACGACTGGGTTTTCCAGAAGGTTATTGGGTCATTTTCAAAATGATGAGGACAAATTCCTTGAACAGTATTGCATTGGTGTTTGTGCTGTTTCTGTTATTTTCAGAGAGATTGAAGTCCAACTCACCAGTGAAGAGTTGAATGGCATCAACCTGCAGGGATTGTTCTAACTCCTCAATCTGTCTCTCTAGACTTTGATAACGAAGGATTTCTGCCTTCCACTCCGACAGAATTGGGTGTGTCTCAATAAATGCCTGCAATTACATGAAGGATCTTACCACTCAATCCAAGGAGTCATAATACATTTAATGGTACATTGAACATATCATAAGTTTCTTACCGTATACTAACTAAGGCACCCAAGGACTAACCAGCAATGGTTTATTACTTGAGCTGTATTCATGAAGAAATTAGAAAAACGCCGTCTGTGGGCCGATCAAGTATTCTTACAAAAGATTTCTCCTCTCCCAGTATGTGGCATAGCTCTCTTCTATAGTCAGTCCAGCTCCTATCATCAGCCATAGCGAATTTCTCTCATTGCATCCACAGTCTGTTTTTTTGTTTTGATTTGAATAACCTGTTTGTCTTGTCTCCACGTTTTTCAGTTGGTCTGTCTTCTATAAGCATTGGCTTAATATGACAGCCTCATACTCTTGTTTGGTTTGCATAGATTAACTCATTTCACTGCATATTTTGTTTTTATTATTTTGCTTATCTATGTAATATTCTGTATATATCTTATATTTTGAGAAGATTTGTATGAAATAAATGTTGAATGTAACAAAAGTCACTTGCTAAAATACATTCATTGAAAACAATTGTAGAAATAATATCCTGTGGTACTAATGCTTCATTGAGCCATTCATAACAACATATAAGAAGGGAAAAGTGAGTAATGGTATTACAATGATTGTAACCTTCTTACAATAAACATTGAGGTTTGGTCTGAAAGTTCACCTTGACAACTTCACTTCTGTCTTCCTCCCATAGATACTGGAAGTGTGAGAACATCTTAAGTGCCTCATGAATCTTTGGTCTTGTGTGGCTAATGGCATTGCTTAACATCATCTGTAGTTTCAGGATGTCCTTGTGTTCAGCAATACTTTTGAAGTAATTCTTAAGTTGTTGTGGCGGTACTTGCTCTACCTTAAACACTGTTACATTCAAACAAGAAAAAGAAAAATAGAAACACAAGAATCTCAAGGTAAGAATTTTTTCTTTTCTAAAACCCAAGGTGTTTAAGAGGATAGTAAAGCGCAGAAAAGATGATGTGGTTTACAAACATGTCTTATTATACTTTAAAAATCCAACTGAAACTGTTTTATAATTATATGTATATTTTTAAAGACATATTTTACATGGGAGAGATCTCAGCTCATCTAAAACCAGCAATTGCAACTTTTCATTACCTGAGCCTGCATATTTTCCTTTGTATACATCAATATGGGATGGCTGGAAATGACCTGCTGGTAGAGACGCCACAACATGGAAACGCTTCTGTCCCCATTGGGCTACACCACGACTAACTTCTAAAACACATGCAGTAGCTTTATTTAATGCTTGTTGTATGTCGTCTAAACTAGGCTTGATCACCTACAAGACAGAAAGTCAAAAATCACTTTTTATAAAGTGTTCTATACAGTACTATCATTTAATATGACATACCTAAAAAAAAATTGCAGTTCAATCTGCACTATTTTGTGGACAGTAAATGCATATAAAATACACAGAGTTGCACTGAATCAACAGAAAAGTTTTTTTAAAACATCTTTTAAACAAACAAATGTGTTAAATTTGTTATGCATTTTGTATTATGTAGCAATAACAAATCTCTATTAAGTGCATGGTGGAAGTGCATACACAAATGTGTAGTGTTGAACACAGAAAATAACTATTACAAACTAAAAACAGATACAGTCATACTTCATGCAGTAGAATTATTAATATCAATTTTCCTTGCAGGTTTATACATACCACATTAGGAATTTCAAGGGCAACATCGACTTGAAAGAATGGTGGTCTTTTTCCTGCACGTTTGAACCCAATTCCATAGCTGAGTCGACCTCCACCAATGGGACTAAAAGCAAACCATAGTGACATCACTCATTTCAATATAAACACTTATTCAAAACTTTCTCATAAATTCCAAACATTATTATAGTGTACCATTATAAGATATATCTTAAGAGAATTATTTAGGTTGCAAGTATTTGATTGGCTGTGCAAGGACACAGCTGCATTCATTAAGTGTACACTTTACACTTGTGAAAATCTAACAATGCAACCATATTAAATTTTTATTTTCTGACTTGAAAAATGGCTGCTACCAACTATTTGTACACTAGGGCCTACATGTATCATGTCATTTTCATATAATTCCATTGACAGAATAAACAGCCGAGAAAGGTAAAAGAGAAGAAGAAAGAAAAAGAAATAGATGTTTTGAATGAACTGTAGAAGACTTACGTAGAGAAGAAGACTCTACGCTTAATGTTATCCAGAGATTGTCTGGTTGCTTTTAGTAATGCTTCCAGTAAGCGTTGACTGAAATGCATGATGAGTTCTTGACATTCTTCTTGTAGCTGAACTTCTTCCTCTAAGCTCTCAGTACTAGCTAGACTGAACTCAGACTCTTTGTGTTCATCTTCAGTCTCCTTCTGATGCTCAGACTCTATTGTATGTACAGTCAGACACACACAAGGATATTACAAAATTAAGTACATTTCAATCAAAGCAAAATGAGGCAGTAAGTGGCCATGCATTTGATTCATTATAAGCCCTAAAGCTATGTTCAGTTAATTACCACTTTACTTTGTAGTCAAAGTATCAAACCTTTCATTCTTTGGTTGTAATGAACTAAAAATGATGTTTTTGTTTAAAGATATACAAAGATAGTATAAGTTGTTCCTGCCCTTATATGGTTCACTTTAACAAATTGTTCCAACTAGCCTTTCCTATTCACTTCTGGCTTCAAACAAGCTTCATTAAAATAGCATTTTCTACGATTTCCTTCAGTAAAAGTCTCTCAAGATTTCCATTATAAGTAAGCTCTGGTGTGCCCATTCATCATTTCCATACATCAGACAGTGCAACTTGATAATAATTCAAGAAGTCAACAGCCTTGGTCATAAATATTTCTACTTTTTTCAGTTTCCACAAAACAAAACGTTCTGGATGGGCTATAGTTTCAACATATTTAGTTTAGTTGATCAAGCTGACTGCATTATGTATTAAACAAATTCACCCGACCATCATCACCACAATAAATCTTGGCTGTACCATTTGAGAGTCAGATTCCACCATGAAGTACCAAATTTAGATGAAGAATATATGCTTACAATCTCACTATATCCTTATCATAAAAGTTGACTCCTCCCAAAATGGCAGATCATGGGTAGACAGTAGTTGCATGTGACTTCAGTACAAGGGTTCAATACTAGGCCATATCAACTAGTGTCATCCCATCATCAACTCAGAGGAAAAACAACAGGCTATGACCACATGCACACAGGATATGCCTGTGAGCAACATGGTTTGAATCTCACCTTGTGAGTCTGGCCGGTGTTGTGTGCCACCCTCTCCAGGTCGTTGGTAACCAGTCACTTTATGAGCTTTCTCAACAAACAGATTAACCAGGTCAAGGACTGAATCCTCAATCTTACTGCTCAACTTATCTAGAACCTTCGTCTCATCCTCACATTGTTTCTAGAATTACATAAAAGAAACTGCAGTTAGCATGTGCATATGATATGAAAAATGTTGCACTTGATTGGAACACATACATGTAGCTATGGAGACAAATGAGACCCCATTATATACTGATGCTAACCATTAAAAAAACTTGTCATTATACATGTAAACATCATCACATTATAACACAATATGTATATAACAGGTTATCTAGGTTTGTTGCTCATGCACCCTCAGAGACCATTAGCATTGTCATGGACATTTTTGGGCTCGATCCGTAAAATAGAATTCATTATTAATTTCAGTAAAAAGTTGAGCCACTCTGTGGCAAAGCTCTACTTTTATCTCTGCTATCATTTAATAATAAGAAACCTTGAGGTAGAAACTACATGTAGTTTTAGTGCAATGTTATGGTTTGTTTGATTACTGCTTCCTTTCAATAATTCATATCTTTATGAATAAGGTCATTTGGTTCCTTCTCCATCAACAAACAAGTGTTGAAATTATTCATAAATAATAGATAACTCCTAATTGGTTTTGCCAATAACTTTTCAATTGACCAAATGTTCTAGTTACATTTAATAGTTTAATGGGCACAAAGTGGTAATGGTCTCATGTTTCAACCATAGTGTAGTGGGTTTTTTAAAAGGCTAGTATTAATTTTTTGATGGTAAAAAAAAAACAGCGATGCTGTTGAAACCCCCAGCCAGCCCTTGTAGATTCTAGCTATCCAAAGATATCCACAAACCATGTATCTATACCTGTGAGCACCGTTTCTTGACATTTGACCTGTTGACTTTAAAACAACGTCAAGTTGCCTTACCTCTATGATGACACAGAAAACATGTAATTACCCACCACTGTGACCTTTGACCCATTGACCTCTGTCACTGCAGCAGCATTGTGTGCAGTGAAGTTTATTTTAAAGTTGTTTCATTTAATACATGTAGGTATTTTCATATTTCCACCTAGTGAAAACGGATTCTAATAGAGAAGTTTCCTTTAAAGAGAATCAAGACTTAAGTTAATTAGTGAAAGTATGCCAATGAAAGAGCCTGCTACATGTTCCAATAGTCAACCTCTATCCCACTTACTTCGTGACCTTGTGCATTGTATGTGTGTATGAGGGCACTAGGCTGTGTGTTGCATTGTTTTAACACATAAACAAAGTGCAGCCATCTTTATTGCACATGTGATTTCATTACAAGCAGCATGTTAAATTAGATACATCTACAGAAAGTTATCTCTGTCTTCAAGTTATTTACCCTTTATTGGACTTCAAAGGCCCCAATTTGGTAAGCTATCTTTTCCTTGTTTATTAGTCATCACCAGAGAAGGAATTTAGTGCATTTAAAGAGATTTTACAGCTTAAAAGTGAAAGTTGAGGAAAGCAAATCAACCCAGTTTTAGCATTGTTTACAAAGAGTTCCATTTGTTCTAATTGTTGTACTATGTAAGTTTCTTATTAGTTTTTCTTGTTATCAATTAAATTCCAGATTATTATCTCTTCTACTCTACTACACATCTGGACAAATTGACAAGTGCCTCGGCGTCCTGTTTGTTGTGTTTGGTTTCGAACATTTTTGATAGAGTAGTTGCGAATACTAGTCTCTTGGGTACACCTTTGTTGGGTGTTATTCTCATAAGTTTGGGAACATTTATTGACCGAAACTCCTCAGGGCACAAGTGAGTCCTGAGGCAGCCACAATAATAATCAAAGCAAGTCATTGGATTGCTCCAGTAAACGGAGAGCGTTGATGGTGTTGACAGAGAAAATTAATTGAGTGAAGCATGTCCTCCGATAATGAAAGTAACAATGCAGAAGAGGGCGCTACATCCAGAAAGAGAACTTTAACCGAAAAAGGTCTATGGATGCAAACCGAAGAAAGTATAATGCAAAGAGGTCAGAACTCACACAACAAAGAAGAAGAGTTCTTCACTTGAAGGGAGAGTCCGAAAACCTTACAACATGGAAAAGAGAATTTGGTCGTGCCCAGATAATTTGGGATGAACTGAAGGAGATTTTTGATAGTTTGTCTACTCTGATGACCGATGATGAAGATATTCATAAGTTGAGTCAACAACACGACAAGGACCACGCAGATTGGGATCGTTTTGAGAGTGAT
The DNA here is from genome assembly GCA_037783415.1 of Leptasterias polaris. Lineage (NCBI taxonomy): Eukaryota > Metazoa > Echinodermata > Asteroidea > Forcipulatida > Asteriidae > Leptasterias > Leptasterias polaris. Next base: position 188,078 of record JAZGTN010000149.1, read on the forward strand.
GCTCGATCAGAGATGGAGTATTTGCAACAAGTGGAGCAGATACGAATGGAAAATTCATCTGTCACTTCTGGTAGTTCCAGAAAATCAAGCAGAGCCCCACAAGGGAGTAGTGTACGATCTCAATCTGTGCGTAGCTCATCCTCATCATTAAGAGAAGACAAGTTAAACCTCCAGAAGGAAGAGGCGGCACTGAAAGCAAAAATGGTGTTTGCGGACGAGGAACGATGTCTGCGACTTCAGCAATTGGAGGAGGAAAAGAAAAGATTGGCACAAGAAAAGGAAGCAGAAATTGTTCAGTTCGAGCAACAAGAAAAGCTACATCAACTCCAACTGAAGAAAGATTTAGCTGAGAAGCAAGCACAACTTGGTGTCTTCTGGAAAGCAGAAAACGAACACATTGTCACTTCAGAGCATGGGCTACAAGATGTTCCCGTGGTAGACAAGGTGAAAGATTTTGAGAAATTCTTCCAGTCACAAGATTTAGTTCCCCCTCCTTTCCCTGTCAATGCAAGTTCGTTGGTCGATGCAGCCATAATGAAGGAAGTTCTGTCTATGCCTAAGTCAAACTCGGCACCAGAGCAGATGATGCAAGAGAATACATCAGCTGAGATTAACCATGAAGTAAGTGGGCCAATCACCTTCAATCCAGATGCCACATCATTTAGCCCTAAAGTATCACCACTAGAGAAGTGCATAGCACAGCTAACCGAGGCCAGCATGATCCAAAATGATGTCAATAAACGGCTAATAATATCCAGTCAACTTCCAAAGATTTCTGTCCCAGTGTTCAATGGCGATCCCCTACAATACCCCCTGTGGAGAAATTCATTTAGCGCATTGATAGACAACCAGCCCCTCGATGCAACCACCAAGTTGAATTATCTCAACCAGTATGTGAGCGGAAAACCAAAGCAATTGGTGGAACACTACATGCTAATTGGTACCGATAAAGCCTATGTGAAAGCTAGAGATGTATTGGCGGAGAGATATGGTAATAGCAGCGTTGTGAGCACCGCTTTTATCAACAAGCTTCGTCAGTGGCCCAAGATATCCCCCAGAGATGCTCAAGGTTTGAGACAATTTTCTGATTTTCTTGGTAAAGTTGAGGCAGCTCGTCCAACAACTCCGAGTCTAGGTGTACTAGACTATGCCTGTGAGAATATCCTCTTGATAGAGAAGGTACCATATCATCTTGAGGGCAAGTGGCGTGACAAAATAGAGCGTTGGAGAGCAAACAACGGTGAAGCAAGCTACCCACCCTTTTCTGAGTTTGCTGAGTTTCTCAGAAAGGCAGCAAACAAGGCTAACATGCCGGAGCTTGAAGGTCTATTCCAGAGGCAGAGAGAACAGCAGACCAAGTGGTCAATACACCAGTAGTTCTACCTCAAAGAAAGGCACGAATGCATCCGCTCAAGCATTTGCTACAACAACTGTTCATGGTGACCAGTCCAGTCTTAGTCAGCGAGACGATGCATGCCCCCACTGCAGTAAAAGTCATCATCTTGAAGACTGCAAGAGTTTCAGTAGCAAGTCTTTCTTAGACAGAAAGAATTTCTTCTTCAGAAAGCGACTATGCATGGGATGTGGAGAGAGTACCCAGCATCAAGTAAAGGACTGTGGCAACCGCAAAACATGCAAGGTGTGCAAGGGTAGGCATCTGACTAGTCTGCATCGTGACCCGAAGAAACCATCGACTGATAGTCCCGGGAAGGAAATCATCGAAGTTCAACCACGTGATGTAGGAACATCGAACTGCACCAGAGTATGTGCTCAACCCAACCAAGGAGGAGAAGGCGATCACTGCATGATCATTCCAGTTATTGTGAGGTCAGCAGATAATCCACATAAAGAGTCCAAGGTGTATGCAGTGCTCGATGACCAGTCAAACAGCTGTTTCATCACCAAAGTTCTGTGTGAACAGCTCGATCTGCAGGGACCAGAGACACAACTTCTACTGACGACAATGCATGAACAAAATGCATGCATAACTAGCAATCGTATATTTGGTTTGGAAGTACTTGATCTTGAAAGAGAGCATGTGGTAAAGTTACCAGTCTGCTTCAAGCGTGACAATGTACCAGCCAAGCATTCCCAGATACCCAAGACAGAAGTCATCAACCAGTGGAGCCATCTCAAGCAGATTGCAGGAAAGCTAATGCCGTATGACTCCTCTATAGAGATCTCCTTGCTCATAGGGAGCAATTGCCCAAGTGTGGTTCGTCCCAGAGAAATAGTGGCTGGAGGAGAAGACGACCCCTACGGTCAAAGGTCATTGCTAGGATGGGGTGTTATCGGCAGAGTATGCAAGTCTACAGTGAAGAATCATGAGGCTTTTTGTATTAAGACAACGGCGGCTGAGACCTACCATCACTTTGCGTATGGTACGAAGGTAAAAGAGATCTTCGACTCGGAGAAAGTTCTTCGTGCCCTCGAGTCCGACTTCCAAGAGAAAAGTCCATATAGACAGCCATACTCCGTCGACGACCAATCTTTCATGAGCATCCTTGAGAATGGGACAACCAGAAGACAAAGATGGCCACTATGAGATGCCGCTCCCATTGAAAACATCTAACTTATCAATGCCAGACAACCGAAGATTAGCAGAGAAACGGTGGCTTCAACTCCAGGCTAGATTTAGAAAAAACCCAAAGCTCTTCATCGACTACCAAACGTTCATGAAAGATGTTGTCACCGAGTGTGCAGAAAGGGTTCCAAAAGACCGCTTGGGTGTCCATGATGGCAGAGTTAATTACATCCCTCACACTGGCGTCTATCATCCTAAGAAACCGGATAAGATCCGTGTTGTCTTTGACTGTTCAGCGAGATTTGAAGGCGTCTCCCTCAATGACCATTTGCTTCAAGAACCCGACTTGATGAACCGGCTGATTGGCGTTCTTTGTAGATTCCGGCAGGAAGAGGTAGCCTTTATGGTAGATATAAAGAGTATGTTCCACCAGTTCTTTGTGGAAGAGAAGTATCGCGATCTTCTTCGTTTCTTGTGGTGGGAAGATGGAGATCCAAACAAAGAAGTCATAGATTACAGGATGAAAGTTCATCTTTTTGGTGCAGGTAGTTCACCTGGATGTGCAAACTTCGGTTTGAAGAGAGCAGCCGACGATGGAGAAGAGAAGTTTGGACCAGAAGCTGCAAACTTTATCCGTCGAGATTTTTATGTGGATGATGGTCTCAAGTCAGTTCCAAGTGTTTCTGAGGCAGTTGCCCTCATCAAGTCCAGCCAGGCAGTATGTGCAAGTGCAGGTCTGAAGTTACATCGCATCATGTCGAACAGAAGAGAAGTGTTGGAGTCAGTGCCAGAGGATGAGAGAGCTAAGGGCTTGAAGGATCTTGATCTGAAGGTCGACCCTCTACCCATAGAACGTGTTCTTGGTGTGACGTGGTGTGTCGAGAATGACACATTTGGCTTCCGTATAGAGTTGAAAGATCGTCCCCTCACTAGACGTGGAATCCTTTCTACAGTGAGCTCCATATATGACCCCAATGGCTATGTTGCCCCAGTAACCTTGATTGGAAAACAGATACTTCAACAGATGTGCAAAGACCAACTAGACTGGGACAGCCCGCTGCCAAATGACCTCCGCCCAGTATGGGAGAAGTGGTGTTCGGACATCCACCTCTTGGAAAAGCTTCATATCAACCGTTGCTTCAAGCCAGGAAACTTTGGTCATGTAAAGGCCATTGAGCTCCATCATTTCTCAGATGCAAGTGAGTATGGGTATGGACAGTGCTCATACTTGAGACAGGTGAACGAACAGAACCGTACGCACTTAGCCTTTGTCATCGGTAAGGCAAGAGTTACCCCTCTGAAGCAAGTGACCATTCCCAGGTTAGAGCTGACTGCAGCGACCATTTCTGCCAGAATAAGTGAGTTCCTGCGAGCTGAGCTTTCATACCAGCACGTCAAGGAATACTTTTGGACCGACAGTAAGATTGTACTCGGGTATGTAAAGAATGAAGCAAAGAGATTTCATATCTACGTCGCCAATAGAGTTCAACAGATAAGAGAATCTACCAACCCAGAGTCTTGGCTGTATGTGAATACAGTTGACAACCCAGCAGATGAAGCATCTCGTGGTCTGACAGCCAAGCAACTGGTAGAGAACTGTAAGTGGTTGTCAGGTCCTGACTTCCTGTGGAAAGATGGCCCATTCCAGTGTGAGCAGCCAGCGGATACTTTGAAATTAGACAGTTCTGACCCGAATGTAAGGAGTGTGACAGTTCTAGCAACCAAAACAGTAGACACCAAACAGTTTCCGAAAGGCTTTGAAATTTGCCGACTAGATCGCTTCTCCAGATGGCACCGAGCATGCAAGGCTATTGCTCTATGTCTACGTCTTAGAACCAGGTTGTACAACAGAGGAGTGAAGCTACACAAGGATAAAAGACAACCATTGGCCCCAATCTCCGTCATTGAGCTTCAGAGCGCTGAGAAGTCTATCGTCAAAATTGTGCAGCTAGAGCACTTTGCAGAAGAGCTGCAAGTACTGCAGAAACTTAAAGTGACAGGTGAAATTGTTGACCGTGACGTAACGAGAGAAAGAAATAACGACATCAAGAAAACCAGTTCTCTCTATCGGCTAGACCCTTATCTCGATGAGGAAGGTGTTCTTCGTGTTGGTGGCCGCATAGATCGAGCAAATATTCCAAGAGACATCAAGCATCCAATCATTTTACCACGCAAGAGTCATGTGACTGAGTTGCTGGCAAGACGCTATCATGAGAAGGTGAATCATATGGGAAGAGGAATGACCCACAATGAGATAAGACAGAGTGGTTATTGGGTGATTGGTGGTTCATCGGCAGTGTCCAACCTCATATCTAAGTGTGTCACGTGCAGGAGGTTGAGAGGTTCTCTTCAGACGCAGAAGATGTCAGAGCTACCCGAAGATAGGAAAAGGGGGGAGCAGGATTCAGCCTATTGTGCAGTTGACTACTTTGGACCTTTCTATATCAAGGAGAAAAGGAGTGAAGTCAAGCGATGGGGAGTTCTCTTTACATGTATGGCATCACGCAGTGTACATCTCGAGACGGTCAACTCCTTGACAGCTGGTGCCTTCATCAATGCCCTAAGTAGGTTCCAGAGTCGTAGAGGCCCCATTCGTCAACTTCGTTCAGACCAAGGTACAACGTTTGTAGGTGCTCGGAATGAGTTGAAAGAGGCTTTGGCGAATATGGACCAGGACCGAGTTCAAGAGTACTTGTTGGAGAACAACTGTGAGTGGATCCAGTTCAAGATGAATGTTCCTCACTCCAGTCATATGGGCGGTGTTTGGGAGAGACAGATAGGTACTGTTCGTAATGTGCTTGAAACCCTACTCACCAAATCTGGAAGTCAGCTAGATGATGAAGCATTTAGAACCTTCATGACTGAAGTAGAGTGTATAGTCAACTCGAGGCCCCTCACTACAGAGAGTTTGTGTTCTCCAGATGGTCCTGAAACCTAACCACCTTTTGACGATGAAGCCCAAGATTGTTCTACCTCCGCCTGGTAAGTTCCAGCAAGAAGATTTGTATTCCCACAGATGGTGGAGACGAGTCCAGTATCTTGCCAACGAGTTCTGGCTAAGATGGAGAAAGGAGTTTCTACATCCCCTCCAGCTGCGTCAGAAGTGGGTGCGACCTGAGAAGAATCTGCAAGTAGGTGACGTTGTTATCTCCAAGGAGAAGGATGAGACTCGTAACCAGTGGCCCCTGGCTCGTGTTGAAGAGACGCTTCCAAGTATCGATGGACGTGTGCGGAAGGTGAAGATCCTCATGGCGGATGGAGCACTTGATAACCAGGGTAAACGTCAGCACTCTCCGTCCCTCTTGGAAAGACCAGTCCACAAGTTGGTTCAACTTCTGTCAACTAAAGACTCTGAACATCAAGGTCAGTAACCCTAAAACCATGATAACCAGGAGACCAGAGAAGTCCCCGACAAGGAGCCTAACCCAGACGAAGATGTCACACCAGAGTATGAACACTTGAACTTTATAAGAAGGACATTTATGTTTAATTCGTTTGGATTGATTAGTGATGTTTAACTGCAAGGAGCAGTTAGGAGAGCCATGTCACTGCAGCAGCATTGTGTGCAATGAAGTTTATTTTAAAGTTGTTTCATTTAATACATGTAGGTATTTTCATATTTCCACCTAGTGAAAACGGATTCTAATAGAGAAGTTTCCTTTAAAGAGAATCAAGACTTAAGTTAATTAGTGAAAGTATGCCAATGAAAGAGCCTGCTACATGTTCCAATAATAATAATAATAATAATGGAGTCTTATATAGCGCCGGTATCCGCCACAAAAAAGGCGCTCATGGCGCTCGCTCATGATACAAAATAAACAGTTCAAAAGAAAGGAACAGAAAAAGTTTGTAGAGAGTCGCTGGTCATTTTTTAACTGCAAAGAGGTGGGTTTTGAGAACAGTTTTGAAATAAGATGTTGTATTTGCAGTCCTGATGTGGTAGGGAAAACTATTCCACACCTTCCCCGCAGTCAACCTCTATCCCACTTACTTCGTGACCTTGTGCATTGTATGTGTGTATGAGGGCACTAGGCTGTGTGTTGCATTGTTTTAACACATAAACAAAGTGCAGCCATCTTTATTGCACATGTGATTTCATTACAAGCAGCATGTTAAATTAGATACATCTACAGAAAGTTATCTCTGTCTTCAAGTTATTCACCCTTTATTGGACTTCAAAGGCCCCAATTTGGTAAGCTATCTTTTCTTGTTTATTAGTCATCACCAGAGAAGGAATTTAGTGCATTTAAAGAGATTTTACAGCTTAAAAGTGAAAGTTGAGGAAAGCAAATTAACCCAGTTTTAGCATTGTTTACAAAGAGTTCCATTTGTTCTAATTGTTGTACTATGTAAGTTTCTTATTAGTTTTTCTTGTTATCAATTAAATTCCAGATTATTATCTCTTCTACTCTACTACACATCTGGACAAATTGACAAGTGCCTCGGCGTCCTGTTTGTTGTGTTTGGTTTCGAACATTTTTGATAGAGTAGTTGCGAATACTAGTCTCTTGGGTACACCTTTGTTGGGTGTTATTCTCATAAGTTTGGGAACATTTATTGACCGAAACTCCTCAGGGCACAAGTGAGTCCTGAGGCAGCCACAACCTCAAAGGATGCCAACTTTCCTAGTCTGCTAGTCCCCCAAAATCTGTCACTTCTAATTGGAATTATGGTCCGGAAGCAAAAGTGCCCAGCCGGACGGACATCCAGACGGACGTACTGACGACAATGACAACGTAATGTTAATCCCCTTCAGCCTATTGGGCTGAGGGGTAAAAATAATAGTCTTCAGGAAAACAACCACAAAAAACCCAGCCATTTGCACATTGATTCCCACAGCCAACTTGACAGCCATTGTAACTTTTCAACAGTCCTCGTGAAGCTCATAAAAAGCTTGTGAAAAAGCTATTAAAAAGCTCAAAAACAACCTACAGCCTATAGAAATCCTTTGCTTTGACACAATGACTGATAACCCTTTTTACAGATTAAAACCAGCCTATGATATGGCTAAGAGGGAACCTCAGAGGAAACTAATTAACTTGACTTTCATAATTACAAGATAATAGCTTTGACATTGATTGTCGTTGATTGACTGGTTGTTTACATCCCAAATTACATTGCTAATAAGACAGAACAGAGAAGGGGAAAACTAAACAAATTATTCGAGGTAGCTATATTACAGTCAAACCCTACAAAAGCAACAAAATAGCTCTCCAAGTAAAATATTAATATTATTTTCAGGTCAGACAAAAATAAAGGTCCAATTATGCCAGGGCATCCCATTGTTGTCACTTTAATTAGAGCCATCATCAGCGTTATTTATAATGACAAGACCAATAAGCAAACAGCCATTCTGTTGCAAGTAAATCTAAAGCAGAATCGCTGCTCAAGGAAACCACTGCAAGTATAATTATCAACCTTTGATGGATAAACACCTTTGTTGAATCATTACTTTCTACTAAACAGTTGAATTTTAGACTAAGAAATCGCTTGGATGCCAAGGTGGGACAGACCATCACATGATACTTGATAACTGCAATCAACACAATGAGATTGTGAGTGTAGCTGAAACAATCTGACTGCATTGATCACTACTTCTCATTCTATAAAAGCAATCATTTTAGTGAAGAGGCATTGGTTTGGCTGGGCATTGGAATACAACTTGATTTACAGGCAACGCAACAGATTTTGGAAAACAGGATTAAAAGTGCAGCATTAGATTGTGTCTTACTGGTGCTCAAGATGAACAACACAGAAACTGCAGTAGATATAGTGTTGGACGTAATCAATGCCAGTATTTGGACAATTACAACATTACTTGTATTGGTTCTAAATGCTGTATGTCTTATGGTACTTCCTAAAGTCACAGGCATCCACGAGTCTACCAAGGTGTTCTTAACATGTATGACCATTGGTGACTTTAACTTGGGAGTCTTTTACTATCTACCAATGATAGGCGTCTCTATTACTGGTGGTACCTGGCCATTTGGAGCATTTTGTTACGTCCAAGCATGGATTATCAAACAAGGTTTAATTATGAACATGATGTCAGCTCTTCTGGTAACAACTGATCGTTACATGGCTGTAGTACATCCATTCAAATATGTATCTTGGGTGACAGGATGGAGAGCCAAGGTCATCACATGCAGCATAGCAGCACTGACCAGTCTGTATGCATTAAGCTATTTACTACTGGAACTCAACCATACTAAGTTTAATCAAATCCTCCAAATATGTCTGATTGGGGAAAAGAATTTAACTACATATCTTTTGACTTTTATGAGTGGAATTCTTATGTTTTTGATCCTTATAATTATGTACATTAGAATTCTGAAAATAGCGAGCAAACATGCTGTCCGCATTGCAGCACAACACGATCCCACAGCAGAGAAGCCATTGACACCTAACAGACGCTCCTTCACAACAATCTCCATCATTACTTCAATATTATTAATTGGTTATATTCCATTTAGTATTGTCAGTATCATGGATTCAGCCAGTATTCAACCACCTTGGATCCTTGTTAATGTGACCAAAATTCTCCTGGCATCTGTTAGCTGGCTCAATGTGATTATTTATTATGTAAGAAACAAGGAAGTTAGAAGAACAACACAACGCTTTCTTCAAAACATTAGGCAATACTGTTCATACCACGAGTAGCACTAGATAACCAACAAATGACAAAACGAAAAAGTAGCCTAAAACTGAAAAATATATCTTTCTTAAAACAGATCTTAAGGCAATTCCAGATTTTGCATACAATGCACACAACATTGCTAACAACCAAGGGAAGGGCTCAAATTTAGGGTAGGGGGAACACAAACAAGAACAGAAGGCTTGCAGCTCAAAACATTTACTGGACCAGAATTATTTTTTACAAAAACAGAATCAAATGAGAAACTAATTTCTACAGTTTAATAAATAAACTGTTTTTATTGGAAAAAGCACAGGAGAAGATTTACCTCATTCTTATGGGTAAGTGTAATACTTCGATACTCAATAGAATTGGAAACCATTTATCGGACTCAAAGTCAACATTTTTGTTTTTGATAACATTGTTCAAAAGAAAGACACAAGACTGCCGGACTGGCCCATTCCTAAAATCACTGGCCATCCAATGTTAATTTGAGCCCTGAAGTGTGAAGTTGGTGTTACTTATTTATAATAACTATTGACCCCTTGCATAACAAGGAACACACCTCCGCACAATGCAAGTTTACCTTTTCTGCCATTTTGAAAGTCCGATCCATTTCGACTCCCAAAACAGGATAGGTGCCTTTAAGTATACACTTGTTTTATTATAGGCCTAGTGTCTACTATTTCTTTTTTGAGTATGTGCTTGGGCATTGAGACCTTTTATTATATTTTGTTCCTTAGTGGCTCGACTTCACCACAGACCTCTTTGGTTCACTTAATTGTTGTATCCTTTGTACTGATCTCTTTTGAGTGACAGTTTCTTTTTTTCTTTTGACACTGCAGAAAAATAAATGAACCTTGAAGTGCACCACACATCATAAAATGGGTCAATAGTATAGTATCAGTAATTATGTAAGAAGGGAAGCACAATTTTGGAAGACAGTGTGTGAAGTTAATAGTTGTGCTGAAAAAATGAGTAGCAATACAGCTTAGAATAGAGAAGTACTGTGAAAAAATTTTATAAAAATTTAACAAATTGTATTGATGATATCAAGCAAACTAAAACTACTGCCTCGTTGTATCAAGCTTTGAGCTTTTATGAATCTTCTGTTAACATTACAACATGCCAAGAAAACTCACTGTGCACCATGCATGCACTAACAGATTCATGCTTCATTGGCCCAGTAAAGACAAGGACAAAAGACACAGAAACAATTGGGTCAACATTACTCTTTCCCAGGGATTACAGTGTAATCCTCAATTCCAGACTGGTCATCCTTTTGTCTGACAATCCAGGATTTGGTAGCCATCCATATTATAATTCCTCATGAAGAAGACAAGTTGTTTTACTTCTTGCTTTTCAGCTAGTGTTCTTTTCAGCTAGTGTTTCAGCTCAATGAAAATAATTTTACGGTTGAATGGCTTCTGACTGGCACCCACTGAACAAGGATATTGACAAAATAGGGAGACCGCCAACATAGGGCTAGATAGCTCAGTTGGTAGAGCGCCGGCACGTCAATCCGGAGGTCGTTGGTTCAAATCCCGCTCTAGTCAATTTTTCCTTGTTCAACCCAAAATCATTAAAATTTACTCAGTCAGTTTCCCTTGTGGTTTGTTATTTGATATCTGATATATAAAAAAAGTCGCATCCCCTTATGGTGATCCCCTGGCTGCCGTTTCCCAGGTTGTATCTTAAACTTGGGTGTGTGATCCCTGGCTACACACGGCAGTTTACGGTTGAATGGCTTCTGACTGGCACCCACCGAACAAGGATATTGACAAAATAGGGAGACCGCCAACATAGGGCTAGATAGCTCAGTTGGTAGAGCGCCGGCACGTCAATCCGGAGGTCGTTGGTTCAAATCCCGCTCTAGTCAATTTTTCCTTGTTCAACCCAAAATCATTAAAATTTACTATATTGATATCTGAAAATAATTTTCTATGAACAAGTGAACTGTTCTCAATAATTAAAGTGATGCATATTGTACATTTACCTGTGTTTTAGTGGTGAACTGCTCTACATTCCATGGTTTATCACTAGGTAGATCACACAGCATTGTATGACCTATCTCTTCTAACAAAGACTCAATCCTGGCCTCTCGGATGTCATTCACCTGTAAATAATCACCAAGGAAAATTTGTTGGTCTGTTTAAACAAATGACAAAGCTACACTATTGAAAAGTAACTGCAGTGGTGGTTTAGGTTTTAACTTTAATTGATGAATATACTTAGAGAGATTCTGTACTCTGATTGATCACACGAGGGTGTATGAACATGTGATATAAAGACTGGCTCTGTGAACTAGCAAATGAAGTCCCCTAAACAAGAATATTGTTGATTAAAAGTTCAATATGCACGCACTGTGCATGTTGTGCCGGGAACTGTCAAATTAACTGGGGTTTTTTCCTATTTTTAGTTTATTTATTTGGGCAAGAGATGGTTTGGTGCCGCGTGACTGCACAGACAGTGTTTCTATTGAAGGTAGCTTATTAATGTTCAAAGCTACAGTCTGGTTTCTAAAAAAATATGCACAGTTAGTTACATGTATCTGTAAAAGGTTATAGCTGCCATGTAAAAATAGAAGAGCCTGAAGAATGGCCCTTGAACATAAATAGAACAATTCTAAAAAATATTTGCAAATATTGGTTGGTGGCCTGCTGCTATAGACCTTGCCTTTGCCTGGTCCATTAACAGCGGCCAGCCACCAACTCAGTCATTACCAGCAAAGACTGGGTCCTAGCACACTGTTATTCCCTTAGTATCAATTTCTCTGTTAAATGTTTCAATTGCTCTCCTCTTTGAATAAAAAAGTCAACAAATTGTTAATGGCCTGATGCTTCCACCCTAGCAGAGACTTTCTCGAAGGCTAAAGGAAAAAATACTTTTAACAAAAACCTGAAAGTTACTTACACTATTTTGTACGGAAATGAATAAAACATTTTTATTGTCAAAACAAATAGTTTGGGGGAAACTGTAAAGATTACTCCTCCATATACCTCCTTGATTATGAAGTCAAGATCTTGAAGGGCAGATCTAATACTCTTGAAGTAATTCTTTAGGTTGAGTGATGTCCAGCAAAGCATAGTAAGACCTGGGACAATAGCTAGGTCTACCTTCCTGGTATGAGCCATCATCAATGGCTGGAAAATGACTGGAATCTTATCTCTTACTGCAGCATTCTCATCAAGCAATAACTAAAACATTTCAAAAATTGTTATATTATATGTTAAAATATCACCAAATTCCATTACTCATTTTATGAACAATTCACAACTAAATTCAAGATGAGCTTTAAATTTTTCATTGACTTTACTTCATATAAATTTATAAAATGTGTTAGTGCATAATATGAACTAAAAAATATTTCAATAACATGATAATAATTTTGTGTAATTTCTTTTAAGATGGGGGATCCTTCACACTTTGTATTTTAAACCTCCGTGAAAAATGATTTTCTTTCAGTATGAAAAAAAGGGAAGAAATCTAGGGTTTCTGATGAAAACTCTAACTTAATTTCCTTGATAGGTTAGTTAATCCAAGCTGGTGTACAAATTAATTTGTACTCCTACTTATCAGTGCGTCAACATTAATGAAACAGTCCACCAAATACTTAAAATCATAACACAGATTCAAAAATACATTTTTAAAAAGAATTTCTAAAGAGAACACAAAGCATTCTTGGGGAAGTCGGTCGTTCTCAAGATCTGGCCCATCACTTTGGAACAGACTCCCCACTGAACTCAGAAATAAAACCTCATGTACAAAATTTAAAAAAACGACCTTTTCCGTAGCTCCTAACTTAATTAGTCAGTTGTTTTGGATCACGCAATTCTGGCTTTGCTTTTAGTCGCACCAAGGGTGTCAAGTCTAACAGACATGGCGCATTTTAAATGTCCACTATTATTATTGATAAGTAACTACAATAATGGTAGTTAGTAGATGTAGTTTACCTTGAGAGTGTTATAGTTTTCCTTGAGTTGCTCCTGTCCTAGGCATATAATATGTGCAGCCTCTGGAATCTCCAAGTCATGCTTACGCATGCACTCAGATTCACGCATAACTTGGTATAGTAAAGGGTCAAAGTTGACAAGGAGTTGCTTTGTTTCAGGGTGACGGATGAGCAGGGTTGCCTGTAGGCCTGATGACGAAGGCAAAACAAAACATTAATACTTGCATAAACATCTACCATTAGGAACAGAATTTTCACTTTGCAACATCCATGATTTATGATGGAAATCCCACAGCAGTCATCAGGGTTCTGCCACTGCTGATACCCTGTACAAGCTTTCATCTCATAAACATTTTGTCTATTTATGTGTGCTACATGTACATAAATAGTGTTTATTGACTAGTGTTTATTTTTAGGGTGCATATGTACAATATCCATTCATTTCAAACACAAGCTAACATTCACAGTAATCATTTCTCATGCTTTGACTTCTTCCAAAGGTTTACTAAAACAATAAGGTATTGAAGTATCTAAAAAAAGAAACAAAGATAAACAAACCTCCCATAATAACACCAGAAGTACAAGCTGGAGATAACAGTGAAATCATTAGTACAACTACAATTATCTCATAAAATAAAAACCAGTGTTGCAAATGTGTACACATTTTGCAAATTAAATAGAAAATGCCAAGTAGAAATTAACCACTGTACATGGTGGTTCTGATAATCATTGGGTTACGATATACACATACATGTATATATCAAAATATTATTCATACGTTATTTCTTAAATTTGTTTCTCATATATTGTATATATTTTGTATATATATTAATTCTTGTTTAATAGTTTTGTGATCCTTTTTCAAGATTAAAGTCATATTACAAGGTAAAAATGGGCATGCATGTTTTTTATCAACATGAAGCATAGTCGTTTTATTGCACTGATGTAACCCCTATTAGACTCAGCGAGATTTGCTTTCACTGCGAGAAACCTGGACTATATCTGCAGTACGAAAACTAGATATGTTCATCAAATTAGAGTGTTTGCCATTATGGAACTGCCTTGTTTTACCTGACTTGACTGCATCAACCTGTTTCATCCATGCTCTGTGGTACAGTATCTCAAACTCAATCAGAACAGCAGCCATACGATTGTAGTTACGTATTACCTTGCGTGCATCTTGAGTTTTCAACAAGCCAGGGACATTCTTCGAAAAAAGTCATTAATATTACCCGTTATTTATTTACGGATTACTGACAAATTACTTCAAACATTGTAAAGATTAGTTTACACAATTAAAGGTAACAGAACACTAATTAATCAATCACAGATGTAGTAATGTGTTTTGTTTGATATTAAATTTGGATGGTGGTACCTTGAATATTTCCATTGGTTCTTGTATACGTCTGAAAAGCTGTCTTGCCCAAGAAATCTTACCAGCTACAGGAGGCATGTCTCTAGGGATTGGTGGATCATCCTTATGCTTCATGTACAGCTGTAATATCAAGACACATCATCAATATCAGAAGCCAGTCATCTCACCCCCTAGCAAAGTCAATCACAACGTTTCCCCAGCAAGCTTGCCCATTGTTTGAACAATAGTCTTGCCCCCTTATATAGTCAAGATGTTTTGAGTACATTCTTACCTTCTTGATACCTTCAAGTTCTGCGCCATAATGCTGTAGAATAGCTGTGTACTTATCTTCAATGTTCAGTTGAGGGATGTTAAGACGCTCAAATCTGTATTGAAAAGACAACCAATCTGATTATAATGACATGGGCTGTGTTTTTACCATTGTGTCTCAAGTGTGACATCAATAAGCCATTTGGGAATTAGATTTGAATCATGTCTGGTACAATGACTAACTTAGTCACAAGTTAATGCTTACATTTGCATTTTTCAAACTACATCAACAGTTTTGATATTGATTGGTTCAGGGCAAGTTTTTTTATAACAACCTCCAGATGGGAAAACCATTGTGCCATACACATTCATTCAGAATTGTGCATGGGTGTTTGCAGTGTATTTATGCAACTACGCAAAAGCTTGCCGTGAACATAGTGACATAACACCCGTTATATAGTCTGAGGAATTCAACTTAAAGGCACACACTCGTCAAATCAAGGAGCGTTTTTTGTTACTGCGCCCTCTGCCATTCGTCCTATGAAAGGCGGTTTTTGTTGTTTGTTATTGCTGTTCTGGTATATAAACAACACCCTCTGCGTGGACGTCGTACATGACAACAAGCAATTAATCCATAGATTATTGATTTGTCGAAATGTGCGTTGGGATCGTTGACATCCTATTTTAATTTTTTTTTGTAACATAGACAGACGCATAAATGTTGGTCTAATTAAAGGGACACGTTGCCTTCAAATCTCATGAAATTTTATTGTTTGGAGGTGTTCCTTATCCTTATTAAGAGTTGTTCTTGCAATAAAACACCTTTAATGTGTAATAATTAGTGAATGGTGATTTTAAAAAAACCATTGGCCTCTGACCCCTCGACATCTTTTCCACGAAACCGTATATGTATTTCCAGCCGTAAATACCATCGTCCATGTAATGGCAAAATGCGCGATGAACAGTAGTTAGGCTGTTGCCGTAGCCTGTGGCCTGGTAAACCTATCAGATGAACACTGGGTAACATAATAATAATAACTAGTTCTTATATAGCGCATTTCACAATAACGGTCTCAATGCGCTTTACATTAGTGCCCTGGTCATTGGGCCAATAACATTCCTTTAATCTTTCTCAGCTCCCTGGGGAGTATACAGCCCGGGCTGCCGTGATGGCGCTCCGAAGGCTTTTTCAAACACAATATCAACCTCTACCCTTGCAGGTACCCATTTATACCCCTGGGTGAAGAGAAGCAATTATAGCAAAGTGTCTTGCTCAAGGACACAAGCGTCATGACCGGGACTCGAACCCACACCCCGATGACTAAACCACCAGAACTTGAATCCGATGCTCTTAACCACTCGGC
The DNA here is from genome assembly GCA_037783415.1 of Leptasterias polaris. Lineage (NCBI taxonomy): Eukaryota > Metazoa > Echinodermata > Asteroidea > Forcipulatida > Asteriidae > Leptasterias > Leptasterias polaris. The sequence goes on from JAZGTN010000149.1 coordinate 204,176, forward strand.
CATGACACCCAACATACCATTTTCTACCTCTGAAGCTAGCACAGTATTGGGCCCGAAATTGCCAGCCGCGTATTCGCGGAATAACCAGCCGCATATTCTGAAAAATAGAACACATGCAGTACAGGGAGGTGAGTATAATAATATGGCTCAATCTGTTCACCTCCCTGTGTTGCATGTATTCTATTTTCGGAATATGTGGCTGGTTATTCCCCGAATACGCGGCGTAGCTTCAGGTAGCTCGGTTTGTATGAACGTGTATGTAAACACCTACACCGTTCATATGTCAAAATGGATCGCCACAAAAACAGATTTAAGACGTGTCCAAAAAGAAGAAACCTCGTCAATCAGGGTAAGAAAACTGTCATGGGACTAACCGAGAGAAACAACCGGTGTTGTTTATACCAAATGTTTATTGTGGACAGGAGGGATGAGGACTTAGACACGGCACATCATAGCAGCACTCTGATCATCGTTTTACCACTGGAAATAAGACTAGTAGGAACACGTCGGCCATTTATGGGAGTCAAAATCTTGACTCCCATAAATGGCGGACCGTGTTAGTTCACGAATAAAAGGAAAACCACACAGTTTTGATGAATGTTTGTGTGGATCATTATATTCTACTTTTAAAACATCTTTCCGACCGTGTTCATTTCACATCAAACGCTTGTTATAGCTCAAAGCGCCCAATCCGAAGGCAACGTGTCCCTTTAATGTCATTGTTGTTGGTCTTTGAATTGGTCTCGGTTATAGGCTTACCCCCAGTCTTTGATTTCCATACTTCAGGGACATGCCTGTATTTTATGAACACATCCAAGATTGACGCTGTCCTGTTTGAAAAGTATTTAGGGTTTTCATTGGGTTGATAGCCTGATAAAACCCTTAAGGGTAACAAAAGCCTAATCATTCATGCGTCACTGCATTAGGCAATTTTGGTTGGTTTTCCATGTTAGTAGTCGCCTTTGGACTGTAGTAGTTATTAGGCTCTGTACGTACGTGTTGCACAATAATTTTAGAGTAAAAAGGAGAACAAGACCTTGACAATTTCCCGTATCAAAATGCATTAGTGCATACCCGAAAGTGCCATCGCGGATCATTGTTGTTATTGTTGACTTTTGATGCAATAATATTTCTTTTCCGTAGTGGGATAATTTACTGCATTAACTTACGTAGGCAAAATTCACTGATAATTGTTCACAAGACTAAGAGGTGAACTCAAGCTGTGTTTGGATCATGTATACTGTTCGTATGGCCATCACCCAGCGCTGCAGGCCTACTCAATTATTGTTTATCTATCATCATCGTGGATGATGCTACTTATTCAGTATAAGTTGTTGCATATTAATGAGCGTTTCAAATAACACGCGCAAGCATCAGTTATCCGTACTCAGTGTGCGCTGCGCTCTGCGCTTAGAACTACCTGCACTAGCATTTCAAATACGGGGCGCCCTGTGCTATTTTAGTTAGACTCAGCTGGTTGGCACACCACTACGTCCTCGCACCCTTCGGCATTGTAAGAGCAGGGCAGGCCGGACGGCCGGGTGTTCAGGGGTTCAAAGGTGACACGAATTTGTCGTTGCTCGTTTGACGAGCGTGCGTCTTTAAGTGGTAACTTGTGACAAAGCAAGTCATTTTACTTGACATTATTCAAATCTAACTCGAAAATGGCTCATTAACATGGGAGTATTGGATTTAGCAATGTAATATAAAAATGACTGTCAAGTAACACCCATCCTACTGCAGCTGATGTACATGTTTGCTTCTGGTAGTTATAGTTTGACAGAAGTCATTATTGTTCCAAACAAGTGATCCGGCAGAAGGAAAATTGACCGTTTTCCTCCTAAACAGTGGTGGTGTCTAGTGTCCAAAGCTAGGGGTATATCCTGCGCAGAGATTTTAGCTTTTTGCAGTGTTTGAAACAAGACCAGGGGTGCGTTCTACTTGCGCAAACGTTGCCACTGTTTGCGCACGTTTGCCAACAATTTCGAGTGGAACGAGTTGTGCGCAAACATTGTTGGCGAATGTTATAGCAACCAAAGGTGAACGTATTTCTGAGGTGTTGGTAGGTGGTTTTTAAAATGGGGGATAACAAAAGGTAAGCAGACAATACTTCTTTCTTGTCAAGAAAATAGTTATAATGTGTTTTCAGTGGTTGGTAATTAATTCAGTCAGTGGAGTTGAAATAACAACTTAATTAGTTGAAGTTGTGATGTACCACTGAGGACTAAGTATACCTACAATACAGCAAAAACCAAGTAAAAAAAATTAAATACATACAATGCCGCCATTTTTCATTACAGAGCGCCACCATATATTAATAATAATAATAATACGAGAAATTTATATAGCGCATAATGCAGAGGCCTCTATATTGACACCAAGAAGTGCGCAATCAATTGTTCCAACGATCACAAATGTTTGCGCGAACGGTTGCGATCTGTTTGGGCAAGTGGAACGTACCCCAGTTGGACTTAGCAGTTTGTTTGCATATAATCATTGCTCTTATTTATTAATAATTATATGTATCACCATTGACACCAGGTGAGTGGAATCAATAATCATTTAATTTGGCTAAGCTTATAGACTAGAAGGAATAATGAACAGGGTGTGGCCGCTTGAACAGTTGAATTACAGTGTAAAAATCAGTCTCATTAAGTAAACAACAATGTGTTGCTAGCAGATGCACCTAAGCCTGAACCAGCTCCAACATATCATAACAGTTTAATCATTTACAAGGTGGTTTTACTAGGCACTCTCATTTCACACTATTAATAATAAACCGTTCTTATCAAGCGCATCACACACTGAGTCCAAATGCGCTGTACAAAGTCAAATTGAGAACAAACATACAAAATTAGACAGTTTAACAAGTGAGTTGGTGTTCATGCTAGCCATCCGGTGTTGATGCAAGCTTATGCATGCGCTCATAACACGAAACGCAATCAATACATACGGTACTCAAGTGCAGCTGTGAAGAGGCTATATTTATCAATATGGGACTGCTATGTTAAATTAAGTGTCAATGAACAGTATACAGAGCAAAAGTAAAGTATGACACATGATGCATGTCCACCAATCAAATGACAAGGATCTATAAGTGCAGTATACATTGTGTTTTGGTGATAATAGGGATATTGTACTCTTACAGTAGGGCTAGATGTATAGTTACCTTCAATGTTATTACAAGGTCAACATACTAACCTTGAGAGCAGGGCCAAGGATTGAGTAGTTGCAGTTATTCTGTCAAAAGTGTTGTCCACAAATTCTAGAAACGCATACTAGGGCAACAAAACAAAGCATTTGAATATTTAAAAAAGGAGGGACTTTTCCTGGTGTTTCTACCAAGGGGCTTTATGAATGACAGAAAACATTCAAATTTCATTCATCCAGTTCTCATGCAATAGCACTATGAATGACGTACTACACTTATCATGAAAGAGAATGGGCTTGCCCAGTACACCAAGCTCAGGCCAGCTTGATACTGATACAAGCACTATCTAAATTAGCTGTATATTATAAAGTTGTGAAATACAGACACTAGATCACAGGCCCGCGAGAGCACTGTTTTGCAAGGGGGTGCTGGGTTTTTCCAAAGACAATTGATGAGCGCAAACCCATTGCGGCGTGGGATCCGCGGGGCCCTTAGGCGGGCCCCGGAAGCTTTGGGGTCCTAGATGCTCTGTCGTGCAATTTGAGCCACTATTTGGCACTTAATGTGCCTTTTTGGAGTGGGATATTATCAGTGTAATTTTGTTTAAAGAATGGGCACCAGTGGCACGAAGTTGAAATGATGGCCGAAATCCTGGCTGTATTTTTAAAAGTAGTTCTACTTGAGCCTTGCTCTATGATCTGAGCGCGGCGCCGGCGAAATAGTCGGAGTTAAACAATGATTTGTTATAATATGTTTAAAAAATTGCAGGAATTTGGGGGCTTAGTTAAGAATAGTTTTATGTTACAATGGGCATTATGTTCAAAAAGTAGGGGGTGCTATAGTATATTCCAGCACCCCCATACAAAATGATGTGGGTGCTGGCAGCACCCACAGCACCCCCCGTTCTCGCGGGCCTGCTAGATCAATGAAAACATTGCTGAATAAAAAAGCCGATTCATCATTTAGGATCATTGCTTGACTGATTCAAAAAAGGAAAACGATAACCAGAGAAACCTTTGGTAAAACATGACAATGAACCCTCAACCCGCTCCCTTCTCTACCTCCATACATTCATTAAAGTTCCTTATAAGGCTCACCATGCCATTGCATGACACCCTGCATGGCTCATTACCGCACAACAATTTAGTACTTGTTCTTTAACCACCAATATTATATTCTGACCCAAGGTTATTGGCCCTCCCTCTGCTTATTTCTGACCTGCAAATCAAAGACGTTCTTCTTGAAGTCTTCAAAATCATTGTCAAAGTCAACCTTGCGGTGATCCAATACATCATAAGGCTTCTTCTTGACACCACTGTAGATATTCTGAAACTTATTTGCCATTGGTTCAATGCCCTCGATCTGAGAAGTTGTCAGAACACTGTAAGTATCAATAGTGCACAGCATTTCCACAATCTGCAGGATAAAAACACATTGGTCAATTGGCCTGTTGTCATAAAATGAGGAATTCATGTGACACGGACAATTTGGCTGGCTTACATTCCCCCCAATAATTTCAATTTCATTTGCGTTTTGAATTTTTAACTTCACTGTATGATGTCCATGTGATTTGCACTGGAACCAGTAATAAAACATGAAGTAGTTTCTTACCTTATCTATGCGCTTACAGAAGGCATCAAACTTTCCAAAGATATACATTTCTGAGAAGTCAAATGATCTGGCTCCTGGTATCTCATCAATCTTCTTCTTGGTTTTATGGAAGCATTTCTGATATTCCTTGTACAGTCTGGTTGCAGCATGGAGCTTACTGAGAAGCTCTTCATAGGGTTGGTCCCATATGCGACACATGCCATCATTCGTGATGTAGTTCTTACAAGCTGTTACCATCTGGTTGGTCACCTATGAATAGTGAACAGGTTAAAAAGTAACAGTGTTGTTGAGAACGAACCAAACTCAAAAGTCTGAGATGAAGACTGAGAGTAAGACAATGACCATAAGACTTTATTGTTCATTACATCATTGAAAATTACTTGTGCATACAAGTTATCCTGGTCTTAGATGAACCGTTCTTCAAAATGGGGATCCTATTCTGCTATGCACTAACAGGCCTCGAAATTACCGACGGCACCGACAGCAATTGCCATCGGTGCCCTATGCCATTGCCGCGATGCCCTCAAAATCACCGACAATTCACGGCAATATATTGCGGTGCCCTTTTGATTCAACTGCCATCGGTGCCTTTAGTTAAAGTTGTAAGATGCATACTAAATATCTGGTTATATGTTTACATTTATACGGTTCTGATAAGCATAAAAAAATCACTTGAAAGTTCCTCAAAACACGGACCATTGCGATCACAATTTTCACAACGCACGCAGTCAAGCTGTTTCCAATTTTCAGGTTCTTAGTCTTTGATCTTGTTCCTTTGGGTGCAACAATAAAGGCAGGAAACATTGAACGCTAGAGGGCGTTTCAAAACAATAACATACCATGAGAGTAAAAAATATCCATGCATTACACGATAGATCACAACACCTGTTTAAAACGCCTTGTATGACCGAAGAATTTACAGGTCTGTGCATGCTCGGGGAAAAGAGGTTTTTCCCACAAATTGCCATAATCACCATCGCTGTTGCGGGATCTAAAACCGTGCACAGAACCGCTGGTATGCACGCAAAATCCGTCGACAGCATGGTCTTCAAAGGACAGTTCCTTGGAAATGTTAGCTTGTTAACAAAAAACTGCACAAAATGTAGGCTTTATTTTACAAAAATTACATCATTTAGGAAATTTTCGATCAACAGAAAGATTATTTTACTGTAAAACGTAAGATTTGTTTCTTCTTTAATTTGTTTTGGGAAATTTTTTGAGGGGTATTTGTGCAAAGTCAAAATTCTGTGGTGAAGACACATTGTTTTTGATCACATCCCTGGTTGTGTAAACGTTTTTTCAACCTTTTCACCTGTCTTGTTAAATTTTGTAAAATTGAGTTTTTGCCATGATGCCCAACAAAAAATGCAGTGGTACCCTTTTTACACTTACGAAATTGCTGCGATGCCCATCAAATTCTAGAAAAAGCATGGCAATTATTGCCGTGCCCTTTTGAACATGAAGTTCAAGGAAGGCCTGCACTAATTTTTAACTAATCAATAAATCACATGTATTAAGGATAAACAAATGCAATGTTTGTTTCTGATTCCAGTGATAAATTTAATGTAATTAACCATAGGAATGTTTTGGGGTTAATATGATGAATGATTCAACTTGAACTCAACTAAATTGTTACTTCATTGATTTAATGCTTTTTGTTTAATATAGGTTTTCCCGGCCAATTTCAACAAAAATCCATTCATTTTAACTCCTGGCTCATTCAATTTCGTTTGAAAACGAATGCTCTGTTGAAACAGCATCCAACAGTCAAAATGTGCAATTCAATTTCACCAGTTTAGCATTCACTGGTCAAATAAGATCAGTCAATTTCATTAGGCCGCAAGACTCGTTCAATTTCATAAAAGCCAGCAGCAAGAGCTGGTCAACCATTCAATTTCATTGATGAGCAAACATTTTCCAAATGTTTGCATTCAAATTAAAATTCTATGTTATGTGCTTTCTGATTCAAAGCTGCCTATATAAAGGCAGATACTTTGAGGGAAAACTCATTTCTACACTAGTTTGGTGTTATCTACAATAGTGGAGTGGTGATCTGCTGCTGGAAGTGGTTCAGCAAAATATTGGACAAATAACTAATGAAACATACATGAGATGGTATAATTATAGCCAAACTTACATGCCAAGATGTCTGGCACGTCAGATCATTGAAGGTTTAAAAAAAAAAAATTCAGATATAAACAAACGAATAGAAGAAATGTATAACAAACAAAGAAAAGGACCTGTGAAAAAAATCCACAGGAAAACAACAAGATTAAATTGTTTTTTACAAATGATGTAAATAAAATGTAACACCTCTTAATACAAAGGACAACTTTTGTGCCAGTAAAGGAGCTATAGTTTCTAGCTTATTTGTTAAGCCATAACTCATGTTTAATTTGAATGCAAAGAAGTTGAAATTTGTTGCCCATAAACGAAAAAGAAAACGCAAACTAGCAACAAAATCATGTTCGCTTCGATGAGTCTTAATTTGAATGCATCAATTGTAAATAGGTACAGGTAGTAGAAATTCAACTGAAGAATGTTCAAAGTGTAGTCTTGAATGCCTATAAATGAAATAGATTGACTGAAACAAATCTGAGCGAGAAAAACAAAATCATGTGTGCACGAAAACGAAATTGACTGCATTAATAGCTTAAAAGAAACCCTAGTTTGAGAGGATTAGGGGGAAATGCGTGAATTTGAATGCATGTTAATGAAATTGAATGCATTTTTGCTGAAATTCAAAAATAAGAATAGATACCTTAATGAATAATGAAGTCATTCTTTCTGAGGTGTTGTAATAGCGAGAGATACTATGGATCATGCGGATTGCATTGATCAAGCTAGGTATGCAGTCTACCATACCAACCTGCAACAAACAATCAATGATGAGAGTTAGGCACTAGTGTACACAAAACAAAGTACATTGTTGGCTTATAACAACCAAATGAAAGTTTCAAATTTCCCAGCATTTTTTTTATAGCAAGTTATAGATGAAGCTACATTCTTTTATCACTTTACTTTTTGGGTGGCTAAATTCATTTCTATTGTTACTCAATTTAAACTGGCTACTTCCTAGAACTGAATAAACTGAACAAAATTGACATTTCTTAATTAAACTTGGCAAATTAAGAACTCTTGCTTGTGATTCACACAAATATGTATTTTTTGGCCCGTCTTGTTTTACATCTTAATAATATTGTTGTAGCTATTAAGTCCAAATCAATTTGAATCTTTGCTTTTAATTTGAATGTTTGTCACCAGTGTGAAAATGTTTTCACACTGTAAAATCTGAAAAACAGATAGATAGGTATGCAGTGCAACCAGCTATAACCAGAACTTTTAAATGGAAAGAAAAAATGACCAAAAATATGTCATATACTTATGAGATTTTTTCTTGGTATTTTAATCAACTAGGTTTTTATTAATGTTATGCCCTCTGAGCAAGTTCATAGACAAACAAATAATACATACAAAATAATTAAAAATACAAACGTAAACAAATGAAGCATGTTTTAAATTTGTAAACACACTTGCAATAAAATCCTAAAAGTCACTTACTGGGTCAGAATGATAGAGTGGTTCACAGAATTTCTCCAGTGTGTATAGGTATTTGACATTGTCTCTAGCTTCATTAGCAGCATCAGTAATGCGACAATCCAACTCCTTCCAGACCTACAAAACAAAAATCAAAACGCTGGGAACTATACTTGTATGCATCCCAAAAGGTATTGATAGACACCCATACTCATACTCGTTGATAAAAAATACGTAGGTTTATTTTTCTGGTAAATTGTCCTCTTTTTCATTTTGACAAATTCACTAATTTTCAGAATAATTTTTGCCAGTTTGACCTCAGGATGAAGGTCAATGTCTGACATATGGAGACAACCTTTACATTTCACAAAATTTTAGAAAAAGCAGTTCTTTGAAATGATATTCCCATAAAAAAGGATGAATTTTTGGGGTATTGTTATGATTAATAGGGCTTTAAAAAAAAATATGTAAATTAGTGAATATTGATGCCAAACGGCAATCTACAGTCACACTTCTGAGATTCTGAGATAATTAATTAGAGAGGGATGTGAATGCATACCTTGAGAACCTTACTCTTGGCAACATTGAGAACATTGATAACCATCTTGCATTTCTTGCTCTTGATTTGATCTACAATTGAATTGAATCGAGCAGTCAACAGTCTCCAATGTTCCAACTCAGCCAATGGTCCAGTATCATCAGCTTCCTTTCTCATCTGCTCACTCTCTGCTAGCACCTGAATGGGTAACAACAAATTTAACTGGTTTATGCAAAGACGTATGGACTTAGAACATGTAGAACAATGTTTAAACAAAGCAACTTGGTCATAACGAAGGCATCTTGCTCAGTATGCTTTCTCACTACTTCATGGTATCCAGTATTAAGTGAAGACTCTTTTTCCATTTCGAGAAAAACTAACAAACAGCAGCTTATTTCTGATGCAAGCTTTGCAATACTCAAGAAAGGAATAATGTTTTGTTTGTCCCATTGCTTGTAGATTTAATTGGTCTTTTGATTAGGCTTATTTAGTGTACCTTAATTTACATTTGAATGGAAAACTAAAATAATAACTTCAAGTGTAAACACAAACTCATTCAAGTTTCTATGTATTTTGTGTACTATTTTGAGTTAAATCCACTCAAAATCAAATTATAAACTGAAGAAAATAAGAAATACGATTAAGACACACATACTTCAAAATTAGTGCCAGATTGAAGGGCAAGGAGAAAAAGATTTGGTGGATGTACCAATACTTTAAAATTATAAATCTGCACTAATGGAATAATGCAAACAATTTCTTTATTGGCGTAGGCTTAAAAAAAAATAATAATTAGTCAAAATGTTGTGTTGCCCCACATAACTAGATACAGTGGTTGATGTCTGACAGACAAATGAATTACCTGCTCAATATCTTTACACCAAAAAGTAACAAGCTCATCAAAGGCATCCACGATCTCTGGGTTTGCTGCAGCTAAGATACAATCTGATGCAGTGTCCAGTCCATCAATGTCAACAGTTTCACAGTCACGTAGCTGGACTGCACCCGAAACATTGGTTTGTGCACCTAAAATTAAAGTTATTCCAAGATAAGTGCACCTCTCACCATACCTACCAGAGTTGGCAGCAAGAAAATTTTAGCAAGTCCAATTGTCAAGTCACAAGTCATATTGTCTAGAAACAAGTCAATTTACAAGTTGCGTCAAGTCAAGTCACAAGACATTTGGTCCAAACACGACGCAAATCACAAGTCAAGTCGCACATTATTTGTCCAGCTGTAATGCGTCAACTTAATGTACAAGTTACGAGTATCAAGGCGCTGGACCAAGCGAAAAGGCAGATTAGACTAAAAGTCTGAAGTCAAAGCTGCGAGCCGAACAAAGTCTGATGACGCAATACGTAAAATAATTTTTAAAGTTTATAAAGACGCTCGAGTAGCTTCATAACTTCATAGCGTTGATAACATGTAATTTTTTCACGTCACAAGTCACAAGTCAATGCTGAAAGTCACAAGTCAAGTTCACAAGTCAAAAAAATAGCAACTCGAGTCAACAACTCTGATACTTTCACTGTCCTGTTTAAAGTAACTGAATTATAAAGTAAAGTTATAATTACATTACATTCTTAGCTTTATATTGACCCCTCGCATTGGCCGCCAATGTTGATGTAAAACAATGGAGACACTTGCACACGCGTGTTTGCGCTGTCCAAGACTTTTAGCAAATGATAACTCTTCATTGACCTCAAAGAGGCGACTGTTTTGGGCGTGTGATGTCAAATGCAAAGGGGTCTATTGCAGTATATTAAAAGTAAAGATGGATAAAACCTACATCCAACATACTGCATAAAACCATCAAAAGAATCCAGGAAATTCTTGTGTGTTTTCTTTCCATGTGGTGTATCTCCTAGTGCTCCCCAGTCCTCCATAGAATGAACAGCAGGCTTATAGATCTTACTGAGTACCTGATGGACACCAGGTAAGACAGTCAGTTTACCAGTACCTTTGGTGTCTAGAAAACCATAGCTGATCTCCTGGAAAATATGAAAACCATTTTATGTAAATCACATTCTTACAAAATTGTACACCAGAATCTAACAAAAGTAATAGGCCAGTAAAATATTCAGTAGAACCATGTACACCTTGTGGTTTCCAGTCTGTAAACCCCTGGCTCATTTTATCAATGAAGTGTATCTACTAGATTTTAACATACCACTGAGATGCAATGTACTGACCTCATGTATATTACGTTGACTCAGTACCACATCTGGTTTACATCTCAAGAAGAAGATACATTGTCCTGTCAGACCCTCCTCCAAACCATTAGTTACAAAGAGACGCTGCATCTTGACTCCTTTAGGTAGTGTAATAATACGACCAGAATCTAAATAAAAAAAGAGAAAAGTTTTAACTCTTATGAGCTAGATCCTAACCTAGTCCCATTTGGGAACAGGACATGGCCATAGGAAAATTATTTCCTCAGGACATAATACCATTGTCTCTTGTTAAACTGTTAAAACAAAAGTTACTAGAACTCCAATAACTTGAGAATTCTTATTTTCTCATTTTCACACAATGGGACCCATTAAAGTGTGCGATGTTGTTTCCTTTACAATCTATATGGGTCCCAGGATCCCAAAAATGTAAGAATATGCTCAAGACCTGCACATTCTGTCTGGGAATGAAAGCTACTTCGATTTAGAAGGGAATACAAAGTAATGTACAAGTCAAATAAAAGAATTGACAGCACATTAACATAATTTGAACTACCTCACCATGATTAGGAGAATCACCATCTTGCAAGAACAACATCAAGCACTTGGAGCCATCCTTCTGAAAGAATTTATCAAACAAGTCCATCTGCTGTGTAAAATTAAGCAAAAATAAAATGTTTTTTTGAATGGTACAACATTAGTAATAACTTCAAGTAATTATTTAATTGGCTTCAAACTGGTATGGGTGCCTGTACATATGCATCAATCCTTCTGGAAAGTCTTGATGTGTTTTGGCTTTCATGAAGATCTTTTATTGACATTAAACAAAATAAAAACAGTTCAACCTAACTGTGTTTAATTTTGCAAAAATAGTGTACCCAACAACTGCACATAGTTTAGACTTATGTCAGAAATAGTTGATTTGGTTTTAAACATGTGACTGCTGCTCATCCTTTTAAAGTGCACACAATCCCCTATTCCATGTGCTTGGAAGATTTAAATTTCAAATTGTACTCACTATTTAGTGACTAACTATTTATTACACCAAATAGTTGACATGCGCAAAGGATAATAAATACCTAAGAAAAACCTAAACATACAAAACATACAGGCATGTCTCTCATTAAAGTAAATTCATTATTTTGACTCAGATTCACACCCAGTTACATGTTAAGTACCTCTGCTGAATCTAGGAGATATTCTTCAATAGCAGTCATCTCTAGTCCAGTATGTAGCTGCACTATTCCCATGATGTGCTTGTGAAGAGGTGAGATCCGTACACGACGCATTTCCCGAGCATCTTTGGCTCTTGCCTGAATATATTAATTAATCAACAACAAGATCCTCTTTTATCTGGAATTCTGGATACTTAAAACCTTTTCAGCAAACACTTTTCAATGTCAATAATTTAATGAATAGTCTTAATTTAAATTTTTTTAAGGAAATGTCTCAAGAAATTAAGAATACACAAGTGATTGCTGGTATAATTACTGTAACACATTAAATTGATTTTTGGTTTAAGATCTATTTTTCGTTTCAAAGAAACTGTCCTGACAACTGCACAATAATTCTAATTTTTATCAATTCTTTCACAACCGTTTAGAAGACGTGAAACTATGGTGAGATTTACCTGTCTCTCCTTCAGTGTTTCAGCCTGCAATGCCCCAACAAGACTCTTTCTCTGTACTCGTATCCTTGGATGAATACTAAGCCTCCGTTTATCTGTTGGATGGTCACCATCTACCTGAGCATGTGACCCTCCACTGGCATTCAAATCCTCATGAGACATTGCATATCATGTCATATCTGTTATGTCAATAAACATGTACAGTAAAGATTCAGATTCGTGATTCGTTCAGTAGAAAAACTTTCAAATCAGATTCATACAGTAGGAAATCTTTGTCAGTTTCAGAAGCTGAGAAATACAAGAGACAACAGGGCCTAATTTCATGGCTCTGCTTACCACCGAATTATACGCTTGCTATCACCATTCTACGCTTACCGAGCAAGCGCCAAATTTTGCACTAGCTGTGTAAGCGTAGAATGCCTAGTAACAGGGACTACGCACACGCACAAGCAAAAATTCCCTAACCCGTGAAGTACGCTTGACGTAAGCGCGTAATTCCCTGCTTCCGTAAGCGTCGATTCTTTGCTTACGGTAAGAAGAGCCATGAAATTGAGCCCTGAACACTCACCCATCACTTAAATTGATAAATATGATTAGTTGTTATGGCTATGTACATGTATGGTTAGTTATTCATTATTCTTATTCTGAAAAGTGAAGTTATTTGTTCAATATGTATAACTAAAAAGTCAGCTTCTGTCATAAAAATGAAATTGTTGGAAAGCATAGAAATAAATTCACAAAGTTTAGTGCAATAACTTTGATTATGTTAAACTCATCAGCAAAGCACAGAAACTTGGCCGACAAAAGAAATGTCATAGAACGCTGTGGTTTCCAGTGCTAGGTAGGAATTGTAAACCATAATCAGACTTCAGAATTTTCCGCATCGCGGTAAAAACGGACGGAATCGCAGAAATTGGCGTAGAACACGGAATCGATCCAATTGCACGGAATTTCACGAAAAAAATAATAATCAGAATTCAACAGAAATCGAAATGATAGATTTAAATAATGTCTAAAATAAACATTTAAATAACTCGAAATCCTTCAAATTCTTGCGATAAAGTCCACCACCACCGATCTTTCCCCAGATTTTCCTCACGATTTTGTTTTTCCCAAACAGGTCTTCCATTTCTATCCTTTTGACCAATCAAATTCAAGGTGACTTCATGGCGATTTGCAGTGCTAGCGCAGTGGGTCGAGTGGATGGCTTTCAGATCGGAAACACTATATCTGGTGTGGAGCAGTTGGAAACCCACAGGGTTTTTTTTTTCTTTTTTTTTTTTCTTCCTTTTTTCCGGGAGTGATTTTTGTTGGGTAAGGTAAGGCAGCAAGGTACACCCCACACCCCTCAGAGTTACTTTTTTCTTCAAGGTATATTCAACTCCAAGGCAGTGCAAACTCAGGGGGGGGGGGACGTGGGGGGTTGTTAATTTACCCAACATTCACGGCTCCGAGTCCCTGTGGTCCTAACTTCCGTAATGACATGTTTACATTAGCCAGGGACTAAATCACTGTACTTGTAAAATTATCTACCACCAGCTGTATGTTCCTCACCTACTCGGGCTCCTTTGTATTTGAAACAAATTCAGTCAGTTCTTCATTTTGTCTTGAACACGAACAGAGACTCATGGACGCCGCCATTGCTAATGACGTAGACATATCAGCCAATCTGAAGACCGGAAATAATAGTAATAGCAAACCTGTTTGGAAAAAAAAAAATTCGCGAGCGGGTCGGCATCATCTCCGCACCCGGCCGGGTGGGATACACGTATTTCAGTCTGTGGTTGTTTGCCAGCATTCCACTTTGTACAGTATGCTTATAGCTATGCAAAGCACAGGGTTCCAGACGACAGTGCCATGAACCGTGCTGGTATCCGGCCATATAAGCACAAATGAATAGGATCTGAGTGTTGTCCCCGTGCGCGCACACTCCGTCGGTTCCAGCAGTGTGTCAAAATGGCGACCAAATGGAAGGCTTTGCTGTCGAGAAAACTTCACAACGAAACCTTATCATCAGACCTTCGAGTGAGACAATATCCTCACGGCGAAGGTTTTTATGCATCAGATGGACTTCTGCTTTGTAAATTTTGAGCGTTAAGTGGGTAGTTGTGTCATACTTATTGGGGTTTTTTCACCTTGAATTTACACCGTTGTTACCACAGAAATGGTTAAAAGATAACACCGGTAAAAAACGGAATTAAGGGTTTTAGAAAACCGAATTCAGGGTTTTAGAAAACGGAAAATTCTGATGTCTGCAAAATTTCATCTATTAATCTACTAGATGGAGTCTTCACTGAGTTGGGTGTAAAAAAGAGACCATAGATTGCCAAAAGGATGTGCAAAAAAAAATTGCCTACAGGTAGCCCCCAAAATAGTGTGGATACACTTTGTATACAAAGTGGATTGGCACACACTCGTACTCGTACAATAGTCATAGCAACCACACAAGAGACTAGAAAGGCCTAACATTCGTCACGCTCGTTGTGGTATCGAGTTATACAACCATTAAAATAAAAATGCCAAGTACATGAAGTACTTCCAACTTTTTTACTTTGATTACAAAATAATGACAGTCGAATGTTTTGCTTCAGTTGAAATGAAAGTCGATCAGAGTACCGTAATTTTCGGATTATAAACCGCCCGGCGTATAAACCGCAATGCTCCAAAATATGGAAAAAATATTTAGGTGTCAGCGTATAAACCGCGCGGGCGTATAAACCGCGGCCAAAATGTTTAAAAAACTAACCTCAAAACACGGAAGTGAAGTTCGCAAAACTGCGTATGGTAAGCTTGGGCGATATTGCTTTTTTTCATTCACGATACATCGTCTAAAATATATCTCGATATTCGATGATATCGCGGTTAATTTGTGACGTGAGTTGATGAGGGAACCCACTTCAGATTTAAAAATAGTGTTAAAACTGAAGTGCCGCGAATTGGTTATTGATGTAAGGAAATTTGATAAAGGCTGTAAGGCTCTCCATTCTAGCCATGGTTTTATTCTTCATGTTACCCGAAGCACCACGAGCGCAATTGGCACAGGCTGATTCCTGACCGGCCGCTTTCCGATTGGCCGATCGCGTGAATAATTATGACGTAGTGCTTCTCACAGCTTTCCGATTGGCCGATCGCGTGAATAATTATGACGTAGTGCTTCTCACAGCTTTCCGATTGGCCGATTGCGTGAATAATTATGACGTAGTGCTTCTCACAGCACTGCCATAGTATTCATCACCTCGATCCCGCAGATGTGCTTGCATGCTCCTAACGTGGTAAACTTTATAGTTAGGGGGTGAAGGAATGGCGGCGTGTAGCTGTGGGAACGAAAAGGCAAGGGAAATTCCCTTTGTGAGAAATCACCTCGTGGTATATCGCCCAAGCTTAGCGTATAGAGATCGCATATGGAGCATCGGAGATATATCAGCATATGGAGATCGCTGGGATAAATAGACAGGGGACCAGTCTAGTCTAACTCGAGTTTCGCTGATTGTTCATCTCAGAGGGGGGACTGAACTCTAACAATAGGGCGGTTGATAAACGTTTTATAAAGGCAACACGGAATACAATGAGGCGGGATTTTCAACAGGCATTTTCAACAGGATTTTGTCACCACACAGGCATGTTTTGCAGGATTTTTTATCGTTTAAGAACATTGTTTTTATTTAGAACATTTTACAAACGATCTTTCTTTATAAAAATGCTGTATTTTTCTCTTCCATATTTATACGTCGGCGTATAAGCCGCCCGGAGAATAAACCGCAGGAGTTTTAAAAAAGTCAAAATTAACGTATAAACCGCGGTTTATAATCCGAAAATTACGGTAGATGCATTTTGCCAATGCCCTGCATAACACGTACTCACAGATGTCAGACAACTCATCCATCGGACAACTCAATTCAGTCTGACAAATCAACGGCTTAGACAACTCGACGGGACAGACAACTCGAAGGTTTGTCCGTTTGAGTGTCAGACAAGTTGACTTTTGATTGGACAACACGACCAGTGGACTTCCAATCCTCATACGGCAGAAGATTCATGTGACCTTGGCATGCAGCTAACCATGCACACACGGGGGCGTTCGGCACCGGGGGTCGGGCAGCTGGCTGTGACTGTGGGCATGGGCGTCCCCCGGGGGTGGGGGACTAACGCAAAGATAGCAGGCGTGCACGGAGATTCGTGTGAATTTAGTTTTTGCATCCATGGCCAATTATTTGACAAAAATAGAAAAATAAAATAGTGACATCATAAATGAGACTTTTTAGGACAAGAGTGCAAACAGAAACTAAAATTTTCATTGGCCAGAAGTTACCCCCTCTAAAATTTCACTTAGTTTCGGCGATGTGACTCACTGGGCTACTGTACTGGATGGCTGCTGGAGGAAGGAGGTTATGTCTCCCAAGAGTTTGCGTTTCCAATCGATTGACAGAATATTTAATTTATTGGGTGATTTGTTAAATAGGCCTATCTTAAACTTGAATTTATTTATCTCTTTATTACCCTGTATTTATTTTGTAGTGTTTGTGCCAGTGAAGAAGTGTAATAAAATAAGAAAATATAAACAAATCTTCGGAACATTCATGTCATAAAAATTACTACCACGGCCGCAAGCACGCATGCAAGGCTGTCTGGCAAGGGGGATTTAGCAAGACAAAAACAGAGTGCCACTTTTCAGGCCGTGCATTATCCGGCCCAAGAAAAGGGCAACAAAATACTTGTCTGAAGTTCACCCAACATTATCACTGATGTCAGTATTAAAAGGAGATCAGTCATTAACCCGTCGACTTCACCCCTCGACTTGTCTTGGCACTCCGTTGAGTTGTCTCACTGAGGACTTGTCAAGCTGTCGGACAGACAAGTTGTCTGAACTCCGTGCTCACTCAAAATCATGCCAGCATGCCAATCAGTACAAAAATACAATGAATGAGATGTTTTAGAAAATTACAACCATGACAACAGAAACATGGATTTGCAATTTATTTTCTGGAATTACAGTTTTTTCAGCTATATACATGTATGGACAATGTGAAGTAGTTACTTACTAAGAAAAATTAAAATACTACTTTTTACTAGTTATACATGTAGTTTAGGTATTATCTTTATTATTATTGATTATGTCTATGAACAAAATTTCAACTTCCAAAATTTGGGTATACAAAATAAATGAACAAACATTTAGTCATGTTGTTTAGTTGAAATTGATTATATTCGCAATCGCATTTGTTTTATGCAATGTAATTCGTAAAGAATCTAGACTAAGTATATTGTAAATCATTGACATTGCACTGCAACGGAAACTGGCGTCCTACCAAGGGCTAAGTAAAGTAGTGTAGAAATCGCCACTTCTCATCGCGTCAGGGTATAAAACGGAAATCAAAACTGGCGATCGAAAATACATGATGGTAAATTGTTTGTACAGTCGTTTGAACAGTTCCGGATCACTTTTTGAATTCACAATGTTTTTGTTGTATTCTCTTTAATATTTTAAACAAACAAAAGTCGATCAGTTTACCTAGCATGCCTACACATGTCATAACACTCACCAAGTATCCATTGGCAAAAAAAAAGGTAACACTTTTGAAGTGGCTTTGAGAAAAGTATCGTCACCCGTTTGACCAGTTCCGGATCGGTTTCTATTCCGAATCAGTTGCGCCCCCTCTATTGCAAACCAAAATACTCCCATTCATAAAACTGAAAATACATGCAACGTTATCGATGGCTGTTTGATGAAGTACATGTAGGCCTAGTTTTAAATGATTTGAAATATAAAAATGCACACTTCCACTGCAACTTTACTAAACTTTCTACAACAGCCGTATGATTTTAACTACATGTGTAACTGAGTGTGCCACCATTTGACACACCAACATATTGAGTGATGAGCAATGATAGCCCCAATTTTGAAAGATAATTTTGAAAGTTCACTCTCGAAAATCATTTGATTTTTCATCCAAAACGTGTTATTTTTTTTTAAATTCCACCTGTCCGGCTATTTACAAGTATATTGGCACTCAATCGGTAAGTTTTCATAATGCAGATCGTGGCGGAAAAAAAATACCAAGAGGGCACAAGAATAGGTTTGCAGTCGCGCTAGGGCCAAGGATACAGAGTGGATTGGCCCTAAATTGGGGCTAGAGCAATGAGTGATCCGAAACTGGGCAAGGGTACGATCGATGCATGCCTCCCAACAAAGTTAACGATTTCGGTAATTTTATCTCATCAAAAAAACAAAACGCCCCCTGCTCAGTATTTACATAAAATATTGTTTACACATTCTTACCATTTTAGTACATAAATGTTAGTAGGGCCTACTACACTACAGTGAGTAGCCCTGGCATTCAAATTTAAAAGGTGATAAGTTTTAACAGCGTTTTTCGACCAACATTTGTTTAAAAATAATGATCATTATCGCCGACAAACTTCAGAAAAATTGCCATAATTTATTTGTCGATGATGTTTGGCACCTTATTTTGGGTTTGTTGGTTTATTGGATGTTATTCTTAACATGTATCAACATAAATTGGTAATGTGAGAAGTAATTTAATTAAAAGTTGCAAAGTTTAAGTGATCCGGTACTGTGGTCAATGATCCGGAACTGGTCAAACGACTGTACTGTTGTTTGTATAAATTGTATGTATCGATCGACAACAAGGGGTGATAAAATTAAAACAAAGCCAGCAAAATAATCAAAGAAAACGACCCACAACTATACTTAGTTAAACTTTGAGAACCTACCACAATACGTAAGACCACTGCCATGTATGAAGGTCCGTTGCAAAATGAAGAACACAAATCGTTTGGTCGCAAATCACTGTTAAATAGCCACACGTTCAGAACAAATTCCAAAGTTGCGAACGTGCATCACAAAATGGCTGCCGCGGCGATTTACCTATATCACTTTCAGTATCAAAAAAATCATCCGCCAAATTAAAAGTCTTCTCCTCAGTACAAGAACAATTACCTATAATAAAAACTGCAATGAATATGGAATGGTATTGATTATTTTTGTTAAAGTTTGCACCCCCCTCTTTTTCCAATCTGTGATTGCTTGGAAACTAATGGACTAATTTAATATCCGTGTAGGTATACGTACATACAAAATTGTAGTTCTGCGCTTGTGAAAACTTCTAGCCAATCAGAACGTGACAATAAAATTGTAAAATTGTAGTTTAACATTTTTCGCGCGCGCTGCTGTCGTCTGCTAGCTGCTGCATGCTGTGCTATCCTATTAGGCCATAATACATGGAGGCAAAGTGTCTCTATTTTTCAATTTTCGTGCAACACGGCTGGGGATTACTTAAAACTACTTTGAACGGGTTGCAAATATGTATCTAAATCCAAAAGAGCTTATCCCCAAGCGTGAAAACTGCACATTAATTTTTTTGGGGGTTATTAATAAAACTATATGAATAATGTCATTTTACTAATAAGCTGCATTTGCCATACATTAAAACACTGTGTTGATATGCTTCAAAAGTTCAAGTATAATGAAATGTGGTGTTTGTCAAAGCAGCTCTTGAATAGGGTGGTGTTGGGCACTTTCATCTTGAGTAGTGGTCTTGCTTGCCCGGGGGTGGGGGTGGGGTGGGGTTAGTGGAGGGGGTGTGTCCCCCCCCTTTTAAACTTATAGCTCAAGCATAATGAAATGTGGTGTTTGGCAAAGCAGCTTTTGGGTAGGGTGGTGGTGACAACTTTCATCTTGAGTAGTGGTCTTGCCCGGGACCGGAGGAGTGTGGGATGGGGGGGGGGGGGGGGGGGGGGGGGGGGTGTCACCCCTTTTTAAACTAATAGCTATTTAAAGAAATACTCATCTACCAACTGATCGAGTGTTCTCTCTCATGTGTAAATGTTTATTTTAATTTTTTGTTACCTCACAAATCAGTAGCAAGCCTGTATTTAACGGTGGTTATAAAATTTCAAATTTAGCTCAACAGTTGGGGAGAGTGGAAGGATATGCATTATTGTTATTTCAAACCAAGGCCCAAACACCAGACCTGATTGGGTGCACCAAAATATATGTATCCTCTACCTTTTTTCTAACCGTATTCTTACTGTGGAACCCCCTGCAACCTCCCCCCTCCCAAAGACTCCAACCCATAATATTTGTTTTATTTTCTGTTTAAATCGTTTTAAAGACAGATGAACAAAATCAAAAATGGATGTAGCTTTTGCAGTTGTTACAATTTTGAGCTAATGTCAGCACCGACAAAAAATACTGTACATGCTTCTCATGACACAGGTTTTTTCATTTCAATAGAAAGGATTTACATGTACAGTGTAACCAAATTCCCTTTCGGTTGTGTCAGAAATATGTCGTGGATGGCAAATTGTTTTGGTAAGAGCTAACAAAAACAACCAATCTGAAGATGTTACTTATTTCTTTGTTAGATTCAATGAAAATTGCACAACGGCCTGCCAAAAGGTTAAGTTTTGATTTGCGATTTTACATTATTAATTTACGGAATAAATAATCCACGTGAATCAAAAACGCTGTTGATTTACAACTCCCTTTGTTTTAACTTTCTATGCACCTGAATTAACCAAGTTGTAAAACTCAATACGTTTTTATTGAGTATGTTTTAGAAATGTTTGAAGAAAGAAGCCAGAGCTCATAACCAAACGAGTAAAACCAAAGTTGCCAGAGGAAATCATTCATCAGCCTCAGAATCGACATCATCCTCTAAATCTTCATCTGACATGGAATCTTCCTGGAGATTGTCACACCCAACACACGTGCACAGTTGTGTACAACGCAGACCGATCTCAACACAGCATTTTGACTTGCTTCCAGCAGTTACAACATAGTTAGAAGAAAGCTTGCATTTTGACTTTTTACAAGTACAATACATGAGTTCCAGCATACTCTCAGGTGCAGGTGGCAAATCACACCAGTCAATTTGCAGAGTTGTAGGGTTGTCCTCAGAATTGTCAATTGTCCATCCTCTTCCATCGGGGCTTGGTATTTCTGGGCACTGCTGTAGACTACGCCGAAATATTGCAGATTGATAGCTAGCTCTCTGAACATGTTTAACCAGGGCATCTTTGTTGGGAGGTAGTGCCTCCTCTGCATGTGTTCCAAGCCGAAACTTGTTGTATCTTGCCTCATTGATATCCGTAGCTTTTTCCTGGCCATACAGATGACACACAAATTGCTCTAGCCTGGAAATCACATCTTGAGGAGCATCAAAAGATTCGCCAAGTTCTTTGAAAACGGAAATGTACTGCTGATTTTTTAGCATCAACTTCAATGCCTGGACTTTTCCCTTTCCAAAAAAACCACTGACTGAGTCGCATCCAGTAAATGGATGTAATCCAAGAAGAGCGGCACAAACCTCTGCTCCCAGATGTTTCTGTATAATGTGAACATCAATTGTTCGAACTGTGTCTCCACGGCCAGTATGGAAGAGTAGTTGTGAACTGATATCTTGTGCAAATGCTAGACTAATGACCAGGACATCAGTGTCTGGGCTCTTGATGACAATGGCAGGAGGATTTGATGGTGTTGCAGAGGTGACTTCAGACATCTTGCTATGCACATAGGCAGCATGTAAAAGGAGCCTTGTGTCTGCCTCTTCGTGACTGCATTCAAGTTCCGGGATCATGGTTACCTTCACCGTTCCATTCACTGGACCTATTGCATGACATTCTCGTCCATGTGCAATGTAAACGGTTACGTTCTTGAATGTGCTGGCTGGGGTCTTCTTCCAAGCTGAAAACAGGTACCTTACCAATTCCTCCTTGTTTTGGCCTGCGCTCAGGAATTTTTTCCATAGGGTCGGTCGCTTCTGATTTGTGTTTGTCGCTTGGATCTTGACAACTTGTACTCCTGTTGCTGCACGATGGATCCGTTCAGCATTTTTTATACTGATGTCAGGATAGGTGTCGGTGATGAAGTGGACAGTTGATGAATGATGGTGTTGTGCCAATTTTACCAACTGTTGAAGAATGTATTCTGCCAACAGAAAGAATGTTATCGGTGCTTTTCGGGAGTGCAGTTGCTGCAGCATGGCCATACCATCGACAAGCCAAACACTGCCTGATGGAATCTTGTCAATGGTCACTTGCTTATCTACTATGGATTCCAGTTTATGAAGTAGTGTTGCTTTGTTTGTCTTTATCAAAGTGCCTTGTTGTGTTGCTAAGGGCAGTGGTACAGGTCCAAGACAGTACGACAGCATTTCCTTTAAGTTGATATCCCTTGATTTTCCTATGAGCATCAACCGTGCAAACAATTTCCTGTTGGCTTCTAAGGTTATCCTTTTCCCCTTCACCTTGGTCACTGTTTTTTTCTTGACTCCAAATGTTGGGAGGTTCTGTCTCTTAATTGGCTCGAAGAAAGTTGATGTATCGCATTGGCTTTGGAGACGATCTCTCGCAAAAGTGACAAATGCTTTGTTGCCATGTGAATGTGCTTGCAGCAAACCATTCTGAACATTTCCTGGTGCTACAACACCTGAAGATAGATGCAGCAATTCACCGCCCTCTTCATCAAATGGGTTTACCATGCTGCGTACTGTTGTCATCACAGCTATCACATCACGCTCATCTCTGGAGATTCTAGCCTTGTCAAGATCTTTCCTTGTTCTTGAATTTTCGACTTTCCCTGCCATTGCCTTGCACTCATTTGTGATTGCTGAAGTTTCATGTTGGGTCAGGAGCCATCTCATCACCGCACCTGTGTTCAAGGTGAATCCGACAAGGCCGCCCCTTGTTTTTGCATCTCTGTTGCATGTTTGTTCTATGCACATGTCACATTCAACTTGAGCAAACCCATGACTCTCCTGGCGTTGAACAGCAAACTCCCCAGTTGCTAAGGCATCATATACAATGGGATGGGTCTGTGGTAGGTCACACATTTCTAAGTAGTAGGCTGACAAATATCTTGCATAATTGGGTCTGTCATAGGCAAACATCCAAGGAAGGATGTTTCTTACTGCAGATAGGTGAAGTTCCCAGTTGCCGGTTCTGGTAGCTCTGGTCAGCAGCAACACATTTTCAACCATCTCAATATAAGACATCCAGAATGCAACTGTTGGGCTCTCTTTGCTTCTCTTCTTGTTGAACTCAGTGAACGAAGTAGCAATGTCTGTGAATGATTCACTGCTAACTACACCTGATATGTCGTTGTTGTGGAAGCCTGTAGCCAATTTGTTTATTGTGACATTTACCACAACAAGTTCTTCTTCATTTAGACTGTCCATGTAAGCCTCCCACTGCAGGCGACGAAGGGCCTCATATGTTATTTTATGTGCTCGCATGCTCCTATTATAATGATGTCCATTCATGACGCCATTCAAAGAACATTGTGCTACAAGACCAGACTCTATCATTATGTCACCTATTCCGGCATCACTATACCTCTTCCCGATGCAAGCCAAGTAGGTCATCTTGGTGTGAAACATTCCAAGCCTGACAACAAGATGTTTCTTGAAGTTGTCATCACGCCATCGTATTTGTTGAGCTTTGGCATACAGGGCCTGGTCGAAAACAACAACAACAGCATCTTGATGTAATTTGTCGGCATAACTCAAGGTGCGTGTAAGAATTGTTTGAACTGTGTCCATTTCTGTTGGGTTGGCGTCTATGACAGGAAGATAAGCA
The DNA here is from genome assembly GCA_037783415.1 of Leptasterias polaris. Lineage (NCBI taxonomy): Eukaryota > Metazoa > Echinodermata > Asteroidea > Forcipulatida > Asteriidae > Leptasterias > Leptasterias polaris. The sequence goes on from JAZGTN010000149.1 coordinate 228,409, forward strand.
ATGGTGGATTTCCCCGGCAACAAGATACACAACTGCGTGTTGAAGCCTGTCCATCCTGGAATGTCTGAATTTTTCAACTTCACCAGATTATACGCCATATCTAAATTTCTTGCTGCCATCTCAGAGCCATGATGTACATTTTCAGAAACATCAATTTGCCTTCCAAAACTTTCAGGTCCTTTCTTCTTGCCATGCCCGAAAAATGGAGTGATGTCGGTGGGAGGGGGATTCAGACTTCTTTTGCGGGTCCTTGTTATGGAGGGGGGCTCAGTTGTACTTACATCAAGGTTTGGGAAAATTGCTCTCTGAACCATGATTCCATTGGTGCTGTGCGTTGTTCCCTTCCCCGATAAAGTTTCCTCGCCAAAGTCTATATTATCCCATATCAAAGTAGTAAAGCAATGTGGAATAATGCCTGCAGGAATGGCTCTATCACCAATTGCAATTTGGCGTTTTGCAAGGCCTGTAATGTGTTCCATTAGAGTAGGGTAGGAGACGCAATGCCCGAGACCATTAAGAATTCCAACTACCTGGGCTGAACCAGTCAAATGACGGACTGCCACAGCAAGACTTAAGTGTTTTGGGGTTGCACACTTGCCTTTAGAAGCCAAGTATACAAGATCCTGCCCAATAGAAAGCAGTTTACGATGGCACTTGTCGGGAACAGCAACATGCTCTGAATACTCTGGTTCTGAAGATTCTCCAACAAGCCAGGCCAGGAAATTGTATAGTTCACAGGGAATTACATCTTCTGCTTTCTCAAGTGACAGATGGATAGATGTTGGGGGCCATGGTGGTGTCTGTGGCTGTGTGGTTGACATCTTAGACTTAAGCAAAAGTGCAGCATTGTACAAAGTTCGCAGATTGGAAGTAGCATTGGGACTTTGTGCTGGCGGTGCATCATCGTCCTTGCTAATGTGAGCACTGTTGTCATCTTCTATTGAGCTATCACCTGATGTTGAATCTCCCAACAAATCTTCGACAAGGTCCTCAGCTGACAACGTTTCTGTAAAAACTATGTCACTCATTCTTCTGTTTGAGGGTCTCATGAAAATCAACTGAGGAAAGGTCTGCTGAAGTCGCTTCTTTAAATTCCATGTGCGATATGGAGCATCGATGCCATGGATTTCTCTGATTTTACTCACATACAGTTTATTCAGCCTCGCCAATGTCAGGATTTCCTTATTTTGAATGAGACGCTGTCGGATCACATCATCAGAAAATTTAGAAAAAGCATCCTCGTATCCAGCTTGAATTGGAGTGAGGGGTCTGCTCTTCTTGCTTAGGAATCTGGTATATGTTTTGTAGCACTCGGGATGATACTGTAGTTCCCTGGCGACCAAGTCTTGGCCATCAATTTTCTGAAGGAGATTGGTGTCTTCCTTTTTGCGTGCAGCTGTCAAGAGTTGACCTCCTTTAACCTGCTCACATTTTATTAACCTTACCACTGACCTTTTGCCTGAGACACGATCTCTGCGATATTTTGTGCTATTACACAACAAACACTCATCTGGGAACATGTGTCTTCTTATCCATGGTCTTGCCCTCTTTCCTTCAGAAGATCTGAGCTCACGCTGAAAGCTGTCATCAACAGTGCTCAAACCAGAGCATTCTCCATGGTCTTCGTCTATGTTGGGGTCTGGTTTTCGAGGAAAGGGGAAAAAAAAATTGTTATACCTTGAATGCCATATTTCATTTATACAACGCTAATTATTAAGAATTAGTTTACTTCAATGTTAACAATGAACATCATTTGTCAAAGTAAACATTTATTATAATGTTCTCATTTCAACTCTAAGCCCATAAACAAGTCAAATCATGTGACATTTCAACAAAACATGAAAAAGACAAAAATACCTACATGAAAACAGTTATGGTAGCATATTTCACAAAATGCTCTTAATCTGATAGAGCCCCCCCCCCCCTGATGCTGACAGACAACCCCCACCCTGCTCATCTTCTTCCCCCTTCCCCCACCTCTAACTGTCAGAGCAAACGTAGGCAGCACTGTACGCATTTGTATGCTCAATAAAAAGTATGTGATTGCTCTTTCAGTTCGTTTTCTGTAATTTCTCAAAAGCCATTAATTATTGAACCAACAGTGTTCGAAAACACGGTGTAAAAGTAAAAAAAAAAAAAGATTGTCACTGGGGTTTGAAATCGCAAAAGATTCAAAAGCAGAACTAACTAATGATCAAACAGTAAATGTGATTAAATTACATTCAAGCAACATGTAAAAATTTAATTCCTATATATGTCAATAAGGTACACAAATAACACCCCAATAACACCCCCCCCCCCCAAAAAAAAAAACCACACACACAAAAACACCAAACGTCTGTCAATTATACCAAGTAAAGTGTGCACAGCAAGGTAGGTGAACTATGTGCACACCAAATCCTAAAATACTACAATAAAATTAAATACAAATCTGGGGGTGTTTTTTTATTCAGGAGGAAACAACTCAACGCTTTCCAATACTTTGGGGATTTTTATTTTAATAAAAAAAATATATTTATAATTCTACCATATGCTTTCCCTTTCCCAATTTAAAACTAGGTAAAATTCGCTACAAACAATTTATGATCATCCAGTGGCTGGGCAGCAAACTGACTTTAATGATGTTCAACATACAATTTAAAAAGGGTTGCTAAAACATATGAGTTGGTGTAGGGCCGAGTTGACCTCATTAACTTGTTTACCCTCACTCCATTTCTTTTTTTGAGAAGGCATAATACTCCCACCCCACCTCTCCAAGATTATCAAAAACCAAAAATCTTACCTGTGCTATTCACTTCTTTCAACTTCTGGGTTGTTTCCTCTTTTCTCCGGATCTTACTGATGTCACAGAAACGCTTATAGCACTCGGCCTCTGCATGGCAACAACATCCTTTAATTTCTTTCATTCTTTTCAGCACTTGTACATAGTGCACCTTAGTTCTTTTTCACCTTTTGCACTTTTCCTACTGGCTGTTGACGTCACTTTGCACAACATCCCAGTTTGGCTCAGTTTGAGCCGCTAGAGGGATTAATACCCTACCAAGTACCAAGTACCAACGTGGTCCGAGTTGGGTTTTGCATTCATACATTCTTGCTCATTATGGAAGTCAATACCGAGATTGACTGCAGAACTCCGTGCAATTTCTCCTTCTCTGCAGTCAAATTTTGTCCATTTGGCCCCAAAACTTACAAATCTACTCCAGGAATCCTTGCTAAATTCAATGAACTTACTTTTTGTTGATGGTACTATGTGCATCACACACAAAAAGTCTGAAAAATGTTGACTTTTACTCCCCACATTGTCACACGTTGGGAGTGCCGCCATCTTGGTTGTTGACAACATGTGGAATGTGGCCCAACTCAGAATATGGCCCAATTTGAAATTAGTATACACAGATTGTGCGTACTAGATTCTAAGTTGGGACAGATTGTTGATTGGGTAAAATCATTATTTTTCACAAAATTACGGTCATTTTTTCGTCATTTTCTCAACCATGTGCACGAAATACATCTGGGGATAAGTGGATTTGGCATTAGTATGACATTTTCTTTGTATGGTGAAAAAAGTAAGTAATCCCCAGCTGTGTTGCACGAACGAACAGAAAAATGACCCATGTATTATGGCCTATATAGAATCGAGTGTAGCAGGCTTGCTGCTAGCCTTGTCATACCATCATAATCGGCTATTTCTTTTGGCAGTGCTTCTCTAAACAACCTGCCGTTAATTATTTTTATATTATTAAAGTTAATGCTATTTCTAATTTCCTTGATTCAGCCGTCAAGAAATCAAAATTGTGCCCCCAAGGGGTCGATTTGGAGCGATTGTTATTTTTGATTTATGTTAAAGGTAGGGTCATACTTTGAAAATGACCCTGAAAATAAATGGTTTAATTGTTATCCAAAAGCCTATACTTATTAAAAGATGGTAAGTAGTAAGCATCCTGCTTTGTCTAAAGTGCCCTTGTTGATCAATAAAAGTATCGTAGGCAACTTTTGAAACTAGTATTGTGTGTGGTGTCCGTGGTGCCATCAATACGGCCAGAGATGCAGTTGGTACTCCCTGTGGATGGATTTAACATTCTTGATGAAAAGTGGACACTTTGTTCAATTGAAACTTTCACATTTGATTTCATTTATCTTTTCATGATAGGCCCCTAATTTCAAATATAAATCAGCACCACTTGATAAAAACCAAATCATGACCCTACCTGTAATTATAATGCCCGGATGTTATACCTATTCTCTTTACAGGTGGTACAACTTGACTCCTCAGTATTTGACAAACCTATTTACAAGGTTAACACAGAAATGTGAAACTGTAGGAGCCTACTTAATGTCAGCAAAGGTTCCCTTTCACAAGTTTTGCTGAATTTGGTTCAACTATATGGAACAGTTTGCTTTTCAATTAATTTTAATCAGAACTAAAATGCTTAGTCACCAAAATTTCCCTCATTATACATAGTATTTCCATTTAAAAGTTATCCAACTTAAACCTAAGCTGATGTAAGAGTTTATTGACTTGGTTGCCATAACAATTGGATCTGGATGGGAATTTCCCAGTGATTTACCCCCTGAGGTTTTATTCACAGTCTTTTGCCAACCCGCATGTAAATTGAGTGTTATTTGGTGTGTCTGAAGATTTACAATGCACAAATGAGAAACAAGGTCGGAGAAATTAAGTCGAACCAATATGTCAAGAGTCGTGGTGATCACAGAAAACTAAAAGTTAGTAAAATTGCAGCAATAGATGGATTGCAATAGACCCCTTGCATATGACATCACACGCTAAAAAAGCGCCCAGAGACCCCTTGCATAACGCTAAATGGACCCTGAGGTCACGCACACTATTTTACGCACAAAGAACACCTATCGTCCAATCATCTGCCTCTTTTGACCTCAGTGAGGGCGCTTTTTGGCCTCAGTGAGGGCGCTTTTTTAGCATGTGATGTCATATGCAAGGGGTCTATAGACGTCATTGGCCGCCATCTTTGATGAATTGTGCACACGTGAAGAGCTATCATTGGCTGAGAGTCGTGCGTAACGCGTACACTTTTCCATTGTTTTACATCAAAGATGGCGGTCAATGACGCGTATTGCAATCCATCTATAGACCTTTACAGTATTAGCTCTTCTTTACCCAATCCTCTCATTGAAAGTAGCAGCAGAAACAAAACAAAAAGGAAACAAAACCTCAATGGCTAACAACCTCTGTAATTTGAATGCCCATGTGTTTTGATGACAGTGAACAACAGCACAAAAAAATCACAACAAAATCATACAATGGCCAATGATTAATCTTAACAATAGGAAGGGCTTGTGTCCAATCCATTTTGGGATAAATAGGGGTAAACAGGAGTTTTTCTACACAAAACAAATAGAGCAATGTGGTTATAAAACAAGGAACTTAAAACATGAACAAAGTTAATCCACAATGAGCTAGATTTTAAGGCAACATCAATGGTCTTTTACATCACAGCCGCAGTCAAAGATAAAAGGAGATTCAGTATTTAAACATCTATTTTTATTTTTTTATTTCTTTTATTCATTCATCTTGTAAAACTGATAATTACAAACTGCATCTTTTTCCTAGCACCCCAAACATTACAGTGACTAACTATAAACTATTCCAAGTCTGGAGGCCCACAGGTAACTATTTTACTGTACAAATAAAATCTACTAGTTCCCAATAACAGATTGGTCTTGGTTTAATTGGCTTGTAAAACTGCAGCTTGGTCAATGCTACTATCAATAGTATTTGTTGTTCCTCTCCCCAAGACTAAGAAGCCAATTTGGAATAAATTGCGCCCTGTGTCACTTACTGATTATTTTGCTAAATTAGCAGAAACATTTGTGACAAACTGGATCTTGTCAGACATTGGGGATCAATTGGATCCCAACCAGTTTGGAAACCGCAAGGGAACTTCAACATCTCACTATCTAATTAAATTAATGGATACCTTGTATGCACATGCAGATTCCTGCAACAGCACTCGCAAGGTAGTAGTAACCGACTTCAGTAAAGCCTTTGACTTAATTGACCACAACATAGTCATTAATAAATTACTTCAACTAGGTGTGAGACCATCAGTGATGCCCTGGGTTTGTATTTTCCTGGATAAAAGATCCCAGTGTGTTCGCTATAAAAACATACTCTCAGAATCCAAAGTTTTACAGGGAGGTGTTCCTCAAGGAACTAAATTGGGGCCACTTTGTTTCCTGGCACAAATTAATGATGCACTCCAAGAGTCCCAACAGGGGATATCCATTTTGAAATATGTAGATGATGTGTCAATAATTAAGAATGGTTTTGCTAATAAGGATGGCAATATGCAATCCACTCTAGATGATTTTGGTGATTGGTCGTTACTCAACAACATGAAACTCAACCCAGACAAATGTAAAGTTATGAGTGTATGTTTTATGAAGAATCCTATGAGACCACCTCCTCTGGAGATATGCTCACAGCAATTGCAAATGGTCGATTGTGTTAAAGTTTTAGGTGTTCAAATAAGTCATGATCTAAAATGGAATAAGCATGTATCAGAATTGGTTCATAAAGCCATCGGTAAGCAGTATATGTTGAAGATGTTGAAGAAATTCAATCTCTCAACAGCTGACCTTTTGACAATTTATAAAGGGTATGTGCGGTCCCTGTTAGAGTATGCTGTTCCAGTATGGAATGCTGGTTTGACTGCTAAACAAGTTAATGATTTAGAACGAGTTCAGAAGTCTGCACTTAAGAGTTATTCTTGGTGCTACATACTCAATGTATCAAGAAGCACTTGAGGTAACAAATCTTTTCACCCTTCAACGACGTAGAAAAGACATCTGTATAAATTTTGCCACTCAACTAAGGAAGTCTTGCAGATTCAATAATTGGATTCCTAATCAGCGAGGTGATCAAGTGCAATATTACTTAAGAGACAGCCATAAAATCTCTAGAGTCAGGTGTAAGACCAACAGATACAAGAACAGTGCAATTCCTATAGTTAGTTCATATTTGTAATGATTCCTCACTGTAAATGCTAGGGGCATGATCCAACATTTGCTTGGTTTGATTGATTGCTATTGTTTCATGGTGTGCTTATAATTGTCTATTTAAATAATTTAGATTTTTTGGATTTCTTTTATTGGTGTATGCTGCTGGTGACTGCTTTGTCTTTATGCAGGTTTTTTTCCCTGTATTTTATCTGTATAGTTGGTCTTTTGTGTTTTTTGAGGCTTGTTAATTTTTGTTTAAGGATTTCCTTTTTATTGTTTAATGTTGATTTGTGTAATATTTTTAAATTTTTATTGTAAAAATTGACGCAATTTAGCCATTGGCTACAAGTGCAATTTTAATAAACCATCAATAATGATAATGATTTGTTAGTAAAATTATCCAGCAACTTGATCTCTGGAGAAAATGATTCAGTAAGTGTACAACTTTACAGCAAGTTCTTTTCATATGGTCACTTGTTGTTACAGAAATGACATGTATTATAGTTTGTAAGTTGTTGAAAATAACACTGACAAGAGCCAGGGGAATTTTGAACCATGCCTCTTTAAGCTGAATGCATCAATGTTAACAAAAACCTTCAAACTCAAACTGGATTTTGTACAATCTCTAATATAACAATCAAAACATTTAGGCTTAGACTTGAAACAAGAAGTTTATTTTGGTATGTAGATTTTCACTACACAGTAGATGTAACTATCTGACTATTATCTAACGTGTGTCATTTCTTCATATACACCATGGGACTCCAGACACTCTTGATTAAAACTCAGTTCTACAGCATGCAAGAAAAGTCCCCCGTACTGATGACATCAAGTCAAACATTACTTGTACAGAGACACAATGGTTTCCCATTCTTATGTAAAGTGGTAAACAAACAGTGACGCCATCAGTACTATGGACTATTGTGTACGTTTCTAATTCATCATTCACAAATTCATAATTTAGCACTTCGCCGTTTTGTTTCATTATAAGTCTCCAACTTTTCATATCTTTTGTAACCATTAAAAACCAATCACAGGTTGTGTATTATGGTATTACCAATAATGTACACAGAAATATCAGTGCACTGTGTGTAGCAATCACGAAATGATATCATACAGCAGGCTGGCATAATACATCTATTGTTTTAAACCATGTGGATATTGAATGGTCAGACAGAAGGAGGATTAATTAATACTCAAACTAAACTTCAGTGGGTTTTGTAATACCTGATACTGATAAAACACCCTAAAAAAGTAAAATATTATTAGTTTAAAACATATTATTAGTTTATTGTGCCATCACATATTAAAAGCTTGAGCTTTTCTTGAAAAACAAAATTATATCAAACGCAAACTCATCAAATAAAAACAGCACTGTTCATCATTAAAACATTGTCCAGATTTGGAATATATGTGCAAATTGTCTCCCCTTTGCGCTCATATACAAAATAGGTAATTTAAAAAAAAAAACATACACTTTCCCATTAGAGAACATTACTGACAATTAAACTCTGTCACCAAGGCCTCTGACTATCAGTCCTGTTTGGTCTCCTTTCAATTATCACCTGCCACGGTTTTCTACTTAATTTATCAACCTATATCTAGTCCATTTTTATAATTCAACTTTGAATTCATTAACACTTTTGATTCCTTTCTTTTCAAATTCATTACGATGTGAACATTTTTCTTAGCAGATTTGTAGGCAGGGGATAGTCAACCCATAATCTGCCAGCAAACTATTCCATTAGAAATCAGTATTTGGACATCCAAGTTTTTAACCTGTACTGTGAGTGGGAAATTCATGTTAAGTAATTTAACATTGTTCTAATAATTGAATTGAAGACCATCCTACACATACTCATTCACCAACAGCCTGGATGTGTGTTATTGGTGCGTAGTCTTGCCTCGGTACACTGCTGTGTTTCAGTCTCATATGGCGACGATATGAATTAAATGCAGTGAAGTTAGTGCCACAACATTCACACTGGCATGCCTCCTCACCCTGGTGGACTTTCCTGATGTGATTCTCCAAGAAATGCTCAGTAGAGAATTTCTTCTTGCAAGACGAACAAGAATATTCATACACTTTGTGGACAAGCATGTGGCGACGAAGGTTCTCTGCTCGCTTAAACACTTTATTGCAGACTTCACAAGTTACAGGTTTCTACAAAGTAAATATACACAATCAACTGACTGAATGAGGAAAAATAATTGTGTGTTACTCATCACAGCTTGTCATCATTGAGTGGTATCTTTTAAAAGGTTAGTTCCTAGAAACAAGCAGGAATTGTAATTCTTTACTTTAACAGGAGAGAGTAAAACCAAATGTTCTAATTCTATTCTATTCTTAGTAACTTTTTGTTAACTTTTTGTGATCCAAATGTTCAAAACAGTCATAATTTAGGATTCGAGTTTCAGTTTTGGAAAAAGGGTGCCCTCCTGTGGTGTAATGTAACTCTCTCTTTCAAAACCTCACCGGGTAATTTTGACGAAGCCAGAGCGACAAATAAAACCCTTTTATCTGATTAGCAGAGAGTGACGATTATGAATCTGTAAGGCAGTACAAGTTGCCTTCTCTATGGTTATATGTCATAAAAGGGGGCTCCTTCAAATTGGATTTCAGGAAATAGTGACCAAGTGAATATTAACAGTCAACAAGAGGCAAGTACTTAGCTGATTACAACTAATACAAGTGTCACACTTCTCTATGTTAACTGGGTACACATTCAAAGAGATATAACTTCAAAGGGGAATCAACACCAGAGTCTTCAAATGCAGCCTTCTTAAATAACAAATACACAAATTGATTGCACCGAAAATTCATGATTTTCTGTTTTGTTTGTTTTCTGAGCATTTTAAGTTTTTTTTTGTTCATCTATAGATCTGTGTTTATTTTTAAATATATACAACTGAGGTACATAGTATGTTATTTTGTTTTACTTTGTATGATGCAGGGACCAACAATGGAAAGCAGTTCATACTGATTTGGCTGACTTTGTGTAAATAAAGGACATAAATAAATAAATAAATAGATAATAACTTAGGTTTGATTGATTGAATGTTGTGGGTTTTTTAAACTTGCAAATGGGAATAAAACAAAGACCAATGATATAATACCCTTTAACTTAAGAGTACTGTACTTTCCAATAAAAACAATTTCTTTTCATGTAACTTACCTCAACTCCATGGCCCATGACATGTCTATTGAAGTTGCCTCGTTGGATGAAGCTATATTCACAGTGTGGACATTGGTAATGACGCTGATTGGTGTGTAACAGGAGGTGATGTCGTAGGCTGGATGCTACCTTGAAATATTTACTGCATATCTGTACAACCAATATGAAACCAATCAATCAGTAACTAAGCAGCATAAAACCCTGCTCAAAAGAGGTCTTGCTCTGGCTGCTTTATATCATTTAAAATGTGGCTGATTAAAGAAAGTATTACACATCAAAAACAACATTCAGTCATTGTTGTGAAAAAGAAGTTCTGATCTGCTGACTGTAGAAAAAGAGTAGAATAGCTGACTAAAATGCACTGAATGACAATAACATACAAGGGAAGGTCAAGGTGAAAATGCTCCCTCATGTTTTTTTTATCAAACTAAAAGTATTGTTCTAAGAACTGTAATATCAACTGCATAATTGGTAGGGTCATGCTTTGGTAATGACTCTGATTTTTAAGGTTTTTTTCTATCCAAAAGCTTACATGTTATAAAGATGGTAATGGTAGTAAGCAACCTGTGAAACTATTTTGTCTGAAATGTCTCAGTTGATTAAAAATCAATACAAACATTTGAATCTGAGAAACGATTCATGCATGGATCATTTCTCAGAATTTCCGAGGGTTGGTGTCCATTCGTGAATGCTACAGCCAGAGATGCTGTTGGTACCCACTGTCACCTCGCTATACATTGATGGATTCGAAATGCTTGTGAAAATACTGTGACAGTTTCTTCTCAACAAGTATACACTGTGCTGAACTGAAACTTTCACAAGTGAATTTTATTGTACCTTTCTTGATAATTTTGCAAATATACATCAGCATTACAATCATTGACAAAAACCAAATGATGACCTTACATGTAAACAAAGCACCGATAAGCTGGCTTTGTTCAATACCCATTGTTCGGCTCACATGATGAAAACATGAATGAATACAATTATCACACAATACTGCAATGTAATCATTTAGCTATTGATACAGACTGGAAATCAATCCATTGTCCATGTCCTATTTTCCCTTAATATTTGCCAATGAGTTGACGAATTGTTCAACTGCATGGGTTGTGTATGGTAAAATAACTGTGCACCCATTATTTAGTTTATTTATTTAAATTCTTTCTGGTAATAGACTGTGCAAGTCTCGCGCGTATCCGAACGAGAAAACACGTCAAACGAAGAACATTTTTATTTCTGAAATCAAATCTTTGTTTTAAATTATATCTCATGACAAAATCTGAACAACAAAAATAAATTATTACAATTTTATGAAATTAGTTTTAGCTTTTTAAAAAAATACGCCAAAGTGTGTTAATTATTATTAAAAACAAATTAAAACTCTGGGACAAGGATGCTTTTTTGATGTTAACTTTTTAGAAACCCCTTACGCAGATTCGTGAAGGTCAAACAGGTTTTAAATTGACCCGTATCGCAGTTTAAAGAGGAATGCCGACGCCTCAACAACCATAGACTGCAATGAAAAGGGTTCGCTTTGCAATTACAGCATCTGGCGATTATAATACCGCATCCAAAACAAGCTTTTACATAAGTTTTATGATCGGAGGTGAGCACAAAATTCTTAATTTTTTGCAATAACCGGAAGCTGAGGTCAAGTTTAATTCTCGGGTTTTCTTCGTTATATTGTTGAATTGGTTTTACTTTCATATTTTGTTATCACTTAGTATTACATTCCCAACAACATGTATAATTTTCTAGGTCATAAACTACGTTAAACTAAAATAATTGACGAAACAAAATCTCGCCCATGTAAAACTCCATATGGTTGGGACCACTATGGTCCCGGAAGTTCGAATGCGCGCGAGACTTGCACAGTCTATAATACCAAGATATCCTCAAAAGTGACAATTGATGTAACCCAAAGGGCTGGAGATACACATGAGTGAAGAAAAGATGATGAATATACATTTGTACATGTGTAGGAAAACTCCAAATAGAGATCCACTTAAACAGGTAGAGATTGCAACCAATCCTGATGCTAGGCTCTAAGGATTTGAACTATTGTCCACAGAAGTTGAAAAAGGGGCAAAATAGCAAAAGGAACCCCCAAAACCATGTGGAAGATTCTGAATGGTCAGAAAATAAGAGGTTCATAAACCAAACTGGAGGCATTTACTAGTGACATTGTGATAGTCCCGAGACTTGCACAAGATTCATGAATTGCACATCTTTGACTAACATCCAATGGAATACTTACTAAACATACAGACCCTTTTTCCCGAGAAGTCTGTTCTGCATGGTGGGCTCTAAAGTGCTGTTTCAGTCCATCTGCTCGGCGAAATCTACTTCCACAAAACTCACATACATGATTCTTTTGCCCATCATGTACTCCTTTATGAGATTGAAGATTGCTATCTGAGATAAACACCTTACAACACGTGGGGCAGCTATGGAAGTTATCAAGGGTAAGATCTTCTGGCAAAGGGATGCGTGTGTGTTGAGCTTCATGACTAGCAAGATCCTCTAGGCTTGGGTAGAATCTTTGACAAGGTATGCAAATCAGTCCATTTGATGTAAGGCTGTGGTATTTCTGTGGGGAAAAAGCAAAGCAAAGTTTAGAGCTGCCACACCTTACTCGCTCTGTAAACTCCTTTTCATAAATGCCCAAGAAAAACCTTAGACATCCATTAAAAGTGATGTAGTAAATTAGCCAATCATTTAAGATGACGGAGGTTTGAATGGACTTGATGGCCTGAATCCATATCAAACAAAAGCAGATTTTGCCGAGCAAACACCATGGCAATCATGCTAATATTCGGTTTCTTGCATTATGGTTGTCATTTTGGCCCCTCAGGCATTAGTGGCATTTGTTGTTAAAGAACAACGGCTTTTCCAGAATAGAGGCTGCATCTTCTAAGCCTGTGTTGGCATTAGATTAATATTTAACCGAAACCACAGGCAACAAATGGGTAAATATTACCCTTATTTAACGTAGGTAACCTAACCGAGACAATGGTGAAACAAACTGACAGACTAAGTATAAACATATGAGGGCGCTGCTTCAGTGACCTTAACCTAATGTGACAAAATAGATGACCTAGTTTGTAAACAATGGTTGAAGAGAAGCACAGCAAATAAAGAAACAACACGAGCGTGAACATCACCAGTATAATCATGCATGTCGTAGTTCACTTCCGAGTCATGCGATTATAGCTGTACAGATGTGCTATTTTACTTGCCGGTTTTACCAGAGACGATGCGTCTGCACTGGACTTTTTGGTAGTTTGACCAGTTTACTCGGACAGAAGTTGGCATGTTAAACTACCCACTGGACTTAGTCAAGTTATCCAAGTGAAATTTTCCTGGGCTGTACACCATGGACTTAATGGTCAAGGTACCCAATTGGTCGGTTAGTTAACCCCCAAAAAGTTCAATGCAACCATGGCTTTAGAAAGGTGTTGAGGGCTAATTGTGTTGCCTTACCTGTAGGTGATTCAGCAGAGGCTGCATCTTAGTAAACTGACACGGACAAAGATGACATGAATGAATCTCATCAGATCTATCATCAACTTGAATCAACTCCTTAACTCCCTCTGTATTTGTAGCCACTCGAAGATGCTGAAACTTATGACTATCAAAACTGAAGCGTTTGTGGAACTCTTTATTGCAAATGTTACAAGTGTAGAGCTTGTCACTGTGAGTTTGAGTATGGTACCTCATGCTCGATCTATTGGAATACATTTGCAAGCATATTTGGCATTCATAGACATTGGCCGTTTTACATACATGATCAGTTATGGTATCAACTGATACAGTGCGACTCCGTGATGTCAAGCAGTTATGCTTTTTCAGGCTGTCTTTTCGGCGATAAACTTTGTCACATTTTTTACATTTGAATTCCACCTTTTTGTGATTGAGTTGATGCCTGTGTAAAGTCCCACGACGCAGGAAGACTCCATTACACTTATCACAATACAACTTTTGTGATTCCGGTATGTCTAAATCATTTTCAGGGTGGTTACTTAGAATGTGTTCATGCAGTGTCAACTCTGTCAGAGCACTGTACTCACAATATGAACAAGAAAATATTTTGTCCATATGAACAGAAGATTCATGAATTCTCAATCCTGTTGAAGATGTGAATTCCCTGCTACACTTACTGCATGTAAATGTCGTATCTGACTCTATATTTGTATTTTGTACTTTGTGACCTTTGACATGTAAAAGGTATTTGGTCTGATTCCAAAATGTTACCTTGCACAAAGTGCAATGAAAATTCTCTGTATGGAGAAGCTGATGGTGAAGACGAAGTGCAAGAGTTGTAGACAAATACCTATCACATAAAGGGCAGCCAAGGTTGTCATCTTCTATAGCATCAGTGTTCTCATTCTCCTTGTGAATACTCTGTATATGTTGTGATAAGTGTTGTGTTGTCAGACAGATCTTAACACAATGTGGACACTGCACTGAATCTTGCTGGTGTTCTGTCTTGATATGATGCTTGAGTTGATCTGTATTACTTAAAATCAATGAGCATTCATGGCAAGATCTAACACTTTCATTCAAGATCCGTTCTTGTAGTAGTTTATATTTCGCATCAGTAAGGGTCTCCATTTTCCCAGAGATGCTACTTTTCTCAAGGCTTGTTCGTTTCCGAGCTATCTTGCCAGGCTTAGACTGTTTCCTACGACTAGATTTGCTCAGATGTTTTTTTTTAACTCGCCGACTTTTTGGCGCTTTCTTTGGGGGAGTTTCAACTGAAGTGCAATGTTTTTCAGTGGATGTGTTCGGTACTTGTTCATCACAGCCTGAGATGTCTTCAGATTTAGGTAAATCTAATACATCATTCTCTGATGTCTCTGTAAAAGTAATCGTCTCTGTAAAGAGAAAAATTTCAGATAAATGGAAGGTTTTGTTTTACGTAGCAACATAAAAAACTCAGTTCATATCTTAAAGCCAGAGACTTTAACCTCAAATCATAAAAGATGTCACATCCGGTTCAGACAGGTGCACCAGAGTCGATGAAGATAGTCTCTAGGTCGACCCAAATAAATTTTGGTTTCAGACCAGCGAACTTAATGTAAATTGGCTGGAGGTAAGAATACAAAAACAAAACAAAAAACGCACGGTGTTCCATCCTCTAAATGTAAATAACAGGGTCTACAACAGATGTCCGTTTTGCCGTGTATTATTTTAGATAAAAAGTTTACATCTATTAAATTTGTGCGGTACCCGCTGCCAATGATTCGAACCACCTCTAGCCATCAGCTAGCTCTGTGGTCTAGTGGTAAGACATCTGCTCTAGCAATGCCAATGTCGTGGGTTCGAATGCCACCCGAGTGATTTGCCTGTGGATTTTTTTTCACAGAACTCGGGAAAGTACTGAGTATACAGTGCTTAATACACATCGGGTAGGGTAAAAACAAAACATTATATTCATTATCCCCGATGCAAAAATTTACATCTGTTAAAAAGTTCAGTAAAAAAAACTAAAAAACGCTTAGTTAACACTATGGGGAGCCATTATTTACAAAAAAACCTCCATGCAATATTAGCTGAGCGGAGAAGAACAAGAATGCTCAAAATGTGGCATTATGCAACCTACCTTCTTTTTACCATACATTAACATAAAACTTGCATTAGGTTCGGCTCAAGACAAGATCGACATCTGAAACCAAGACGCTCAAGAGTCGTTCCTAATGACTGCAACAATCGATCTTTGGACTTCAAGCGAGTCCAGTTGCTCTGAACTGTTTCAGACGTCAAACTTTTCATGTACTGAATTCAATCAATTGGTTCGGCGCGACTCTAGAGCGCCTGTCTGAACCAGGTGTCAGTCAACTCACAAACAAGAACACACATTGATGAAAGAAATGAATTACCTTTCAAAAGTGGTTGATCTATTTGGACTGCATAATGAGGTGCATACCACACCTTCAATGCCTCTTCAGCAACAATGTCTCTAATGACTGTAAAATAAAGACCACCTTTGTACTGATAGACGATCAGATTCTGATTAGCTACGTTGGTTGCCTTAGTAACCAGAGACATCCAGTTACACTTCATTTCATCCGATGTGTCCAGAAGTACAAATTCTCCATCTTTCTTAAAGATCTACATAAAACCAGAAACTTTATTATAAATTTTAAAACGCATAAAGCTCGATTTTAAGTTCATGTACATGTATACTGCATACATGTAGTAACACAAAAAAGAAATTGTTTTCAGAAGTTTTTCTAATTTGGAGTTATAAAATTATTTCAAAGAAGGAACAAAACGTTTAATAAAGGGAATGAAATGTTATTTTGAAGCAAATAAATGTTTGAATCAAACAAACTCCCTGTACAATAATGCATTTGATGGTAGTGAGGGAAAGTTTACATAGCAGCAGTGGTCATTGGCAGAGCTACCGATTCTGTGCACCGAGTTGGTACAATTTACATAATCATTTACACACTTGCTAATTGCTAAACAAGACATAACTGGCAACCTGTATATGTCATAATGTTCCTGGTATGCCTTGCCAGTATGTACTGTACTTGACAATGACTGTCTGGGTGTCATACACATAAATAATTCTTATCAGTGCACAGTAAAGGTAGTTATAGTTCATAAGGTGGGAAACAAAGTGAAATTGAACAATCCAGATGTCTCTTCAGGATAATGTACTATTCAATTCACACACACTCAAATTTGTACGTAAGGAAGTCATCTTGAAGTGGATCCAAGAATGTCTAATCACATATTCTCACCTTCAGGATGAGTCCACTATGTGTACCTTCATTATCTTTGGTACTCTCAGTTGCTTCAAGAGGGCCAAACAGAGTTCTTCTTGCTATGTTCTCTTTGGCAACTACCTGCCTGTGTCCTCCAACAGTTTGAAGATAGAGGCTATTTGGTAATGAGGCTACAGCGCGGGATAATGTTGGTGTATCTTTGATGAAGATTACTTCACCATGTTGAGGGCATTCTGGACCATGACATCTCATGCAATCTATACACCCTGAAAACCAATAGTCAAAATAATACTTGCAGTATCGTTCATGTGATGAAATACTTCACACCTGAATTACATGAAAATATTGCAATGGAACAAGTTACCAATGGATTTACAGATATTGAGCTCCCTGGCTGTTTTAAAATCATGTCTTAAGACTAAAAGGAAATAGCAAGTTTTTAACAAGTCTTGTTGATTTATGAGTGAATCTCAATGGCATTCTTTGCCCCAATGCAAGTGTAATATCAAGTAGTTTTTTTATTTGTTCTACATTTTGAGTGTGTCAATGTGCTCTCTTGTTTCCATACTTGTTATCTTAACTTTTTAGTGTGTAGTAAATCAGTATGTTTTAGACTTTTCAACTTTTGTACTTGCAAAGAAAATGTCAAATATGATTTTAAGGTCTGTTCTAAAAGTTAAAGCTGAAATTTAAAGTACTCACAAAGTAACTCAAGATCATCCACTTCCATTTTACAATTAATTGAAGTCAAGCTCCTTATGCTCAGTCTGAGAACAGAGTCTGTAAAAAGGGAGAAAATAATTAAAGCAAACAGAGTTAAACATGTCTGCATTCAATCAATTTGGGTTTACACCTTCAGTTCAGTTACAAATATACATGTAAATCTAAGCTAAATTGTGCCTATAGATGCCTCCAGGCCCTCCAGTCATAATTCTGTCACAAAATTTCTTTACAAGAAATGAAGAAACAAAAATATTTGTGCCAGGGAACGATTTTGTCCAGCAATTTTGCAAGGCAAAATATTCTGCCTGAGTATGTTCTATGCACACTGATTGCAAATAATTATTGGGTAGCGAATGATGCTATTTTGAGAAGCAGTTGATACATTTTATGTAGCATTTGCTATGCTCTACATATGGGTAATTGTTCACATAGTTATAATTCTGTCTGTGTTCTGATCTTTATGAATATTTACTGAGCTGCAAATTGGTGATGGTTTGCAGTGTTAGTGACAGTGATTAATACAGCTGCTAGTATTGGCATTTCTACCTCCACTATAACCCCGTCCCAGTACATGTATAAAGGGACAAAAATTATGTTTCTCTAACACTCCAATGCCGCAGTTGATTATAAATCAACAAAAGTAGATTTGAATCTAAACTTTTTGGATTTGACATTCTTGATGAAAATACAGACAGTTTTGATGTTTTCTTAACAGGTAGACACTATATTCAACTGACACTTTCACACCCGACTTTTAATCTGCTTTTAAAACGTTAGTATTGCGGTATAGTAGGTCAATCGCAAATACCGCCTGGTTGATTTTGCACAAGGGTCAAAAGGGCTGTTACTATTCACAGGAAAACAATGGAAAATTTCCAGAAAACACCGGAAAACACCAGAAAACTACTGTAAAACTACTTCAAAACAAAGTGACAGGCAGGAAGGCTTATTCTCCAATATTGGTTGCATTATCATGAATAAGAATCTGATCAAACAAAATCAATCAGTTTGGGATGTATAGAGAAAGGATTTAAACATGCCTCATTTTTTACGTTACATCTCCCCTAACCACTTGACCCTTCCAGCGTTTTATTGAAGAACAGGTGCCGAAATTGCTTGGAGCTGAGTTTGTTAGTAAAAAATAGTTCGTACGGTGTCGGTGTCATGCCAAAAAGTGTCCGCTGCGAAATACATGTAGTGTCGGCTGATTACATGTAGCATATTGCGATCTGATTGGTCATGCGTCTAAACACTGTTTACAGAAGCCTGCCAAAAATCGTCTGCGTTAAGAGTGCGTGCCTTGCTGCTCATACAGCTGACAAAACGTTGTACAGATAAATTAATAATTTTTTCATCTGAATTTGCCTTTGATTTGCATTTGCCCTAATTTAAAAGAAAAGAGAGAAATAAGCCCTCCCCACCCCTTGAATTCTGACTCCCCGCAAAATACTTTCCATTCCTCATACAGAGTCATAGTCCATTCCTGTCAAATTCTGTCTGATAACTCCCCGCCAAACACTGTCCGTGTGCTGTGCATGCATGCTGTGCTGTGCATGCATGCTGTGCTGTGCATGCATGCTGTGCATGTGCCAGACATTTATTTATTTATTTATATTTATTAAGTTTGTTATTTTATAAAATTACATTATGGTTTAACAGTTTAATTTGCATCTTTTTAAGTGATATTTTATTGATGTTCCAGCTTTCAAGATCATGCTGGAAAGTTGCTTGATCAATCACGCGCATGTGGGACTGAACTATTTTTTACATGTACTACGCGTGCAGCAGCGGCCGTTTTGGACTGGGTGCCGAATTTGTATTTGTGCATGTGCTGAGTTTGACGTTTGAGGTCGCCGAGTTTGCTAAGTGCCGAGTTTGTACATGTAGGTGCTTAGTTTGTAGGTGCTTAGTTTGCAAGGTGTCGAGTTTGTTGGTGCCGAGCTTGCAAGGTGCCGAAGTGACCGGTTACCCCTGTACTGTATACACAGTTTTTAGAGTTCTATGGGCAATCCCAACTACAGTTGGGACTCCCCAACTGTAACACTCATGTTGGGACCGGTCCCAACAAGGGCCAAGTTTGCGCAAGAACTATCGTTGTTCATAGTTCGACCCTTCCTCCATGGTTCGACTAAGTAGTTGACGATAGTTGGACTACACGTCAGTCTATTTAGTTCTATTTGGAACCAGCCGACGGAGCATGGTCACATTGCTGGTTATCAATAGTCGTTTTCATAGCACAGTGCAGAGTTGGACTAGTTATAAGAAAATGATATCGTACGTCAAGTCGCCGGTCGCATTGACAATGATCATGACGTTGTTCGCACCACAACTTCTGTGCGCATGCTCTACGTACGTCACTAAAAGACCACTAAAAAGGCACTTAGTTAACCATCCATTGGTCCTTGCGCGAACTTGGCCTAGGGCCCTACAGTTTGTAGGTGTACTACAGTACATGTACTATGTAGTACAAATGGGGCAATTGTCAAGTTGGGTTTCCCCTCAAAATGACAAAAGCTCAGAGCTTCCGGGGGCTTCCCCCCCTGGACCCCCACTGGGGCCTCACCCCTGGACCCCACCATCAATGTTACAGAAATTTTTCAGTAAACTTAGAAGATTTATATGGATCTGATTTCCAATAAGAGTGTGTCTATTTCTCTGTTTTACTTAGGCACATGGAGGCTTAGACCCAGTAACTGGGGCGCTGTACTCCTTTTTTTTAAAATGTTGGCATCATCGGTCGTATTAGCTAATACGACCGATGATGCCAACAATTTTAAAAAAGGAGTACAGCGCCCCAGTTACTGGGTCTAATGGAGGCTTGATTTTTCACCCCACAGAACGCGAAAGGCTCAGACTCAAGTCAGAGCTTCAGGGGGCTTCGCCCCCTGAACCCCCAACAGACCCCACCATGGGCCGTAAGGCCGGCCCCTGGACCCCACCCATTTTTTGTTTACCCTCTATTCCTAATACAAAATCCTGGTTGCGCCGTTGTGCCCCCCCCCCCCCCCCCCCCCCCCCCCACCGGTTTAAAAAATCCTGGATCCGCCCCTGGGTATTCACAACAGAACATACTCGTCCCTTCCACCAATACAATAGTCCTATTCTACAGTAAGTGAAGTACACTCGTCTTGCACGGATCGTGCCGACTCGTATTGGATTCCTCGTATTCGTACAAAGTCGATTTCGAGGACGTAGACGGTAGAGTGTCTTTTGTTCACTTGACTTGAGTTTATTTTCCTCATCTCGTATCACTAATCATCACTCAGAATATTCATCTTGATTAAAGTTCAAAACATACCTTCAAATTTCTGTCAGGGACAAAAGTTTTCTTTTTAGCAGTAGCCCTGTGTAGTACTAGTAGTAGTATCGAGTACATTTGACGAAGTTAGGGCACGTATTATCAATATCAATCACCATGTTAGAAGTTGGGACGAAACAACCACATCGCGATAGCTGATCGACCGCCTATCCTAGTACACCTAGATAGACAGACTGGCGACTTTCTTAATTTCCGATCGAGCGCCCTCTATAGCTAGCTGTAGCTGTTCTTCTAAATAAAGATGGCGGCCCCCACGAGAGAAAAGGTTCAAGAGTTGATAGCTGAAAAAGACTCAATTGAAAGAGAAATTAAGGAGTTGTATGATGTTTTAGAATCAGTAAGTATTTAGGAATACTTTCCGCAGCATGCCACCACTTTGTCCCCTTAACTTAGGTCAAATTTTTTCCTTTTAAAGGCTTAACTTGTCCAGGCAGAAAAGTGTTGACATCATTAGAGTAGTAGGCTATGTATTATTATATTATTGAGAATAAAATTATTGTAAACGTCAAAAGTCGTGCGCACCTGTTAGCTACATTGTAGCACTGCGCAATTCGTGCGTATATAATTATAAATTGTCGCAAAATTAAAGTGGGGTAGGGGGGGGGGGGGGGACTCTAATTGGGCCATCATTTTGTAGAAATGGTTTGGTTAGCTAGGGCCGGCAGTTTAAATCGGCACGCAATTTTGTTCTGTTTTATTCTTAAATTTTGAGCATGATGATCTAGGTAGAATGGGTACTACGATGTGTTGAGTGGGGTTTCGTCTAAATGGGATATCGTCACTTAAAGGGGTTAATCACCAACAACAGGGTGAGGGTTATAATAAGTGGAATAGCGGAAACATACTTCAAGATTACTTATAATTACTGCATCATTTATCTTGACAGTCGCCGTCTTGAACCGCACCGTCCAATAACCCTATCATACATCTCAACGTAGTATGGAGAGCCAAAAGGGCTACTACATGTACAATGTAATAGTATGTGTACAGAGTCTGCTATACTCCCCACCCCCCTCCTAAGATAATGCAAACGAGGAAAAGGATTGTGGAATGAACACATCTTGTGTGGCCAAGGTCTCTGAATTTCAAGGATTTAGAGACCTTGGCCACACAAGTGGGACTAGGCACTACTAGATAGTAGTACTAGTAGCAGTATACAAACGGGCACAGGTACTTTTACTACAAGGTGTTACAATCATGAAACAAAAGCCATTTTCGGGCCTATGGTGAATTTGACAACACTGAATCTCAGAAGTGTAACTGAACATCGCCGATCGGCATCATTATTCAGCGTAAGGAGTGTCGCCCCGTGCAGACTTTTTTGTGGCTTTTGGATACATACATTTTTCTAGACTTAGTTTGAATTGTGATGGAGATGGTTGATTGACTATTTCTGGGATGAGGCTGTTCCAGTCTGTTATAGTTCTTGGAAGGAAGCTCTTCTGATAAGCTTGAGTGCGGCATCTGAGAATAGAGTAGCACTCGATGTGTTTATTTCTTTTAATACGGTCTAAAGGAGTCACGTAATGTGGAAGGTTAACTGCAACCCCTTTGTGAACAGTTTGATAGAACATTGATAATCTTCTTTGTTTCCTTCATTTTTCTAATGTAGGACACTGGAGGTTTTGAAGCTTTCCTGTCACAGCTACAGTGCTACTAGCTACACTCCATTTTAGTTCCCTTTGGGCAATAGTGAGCTAGAGTTCCGTCCGCGCTATGAAATGTGCGCTTGAACTTGCCTTTCTAAAGGTCAAACTTAGCATTTGAGCTACCAATCAAGAGGAATATTTAGAAAAGGGAAATAAAGTCCAACATCCTTTACAAAGAATCAAATAAATCCCTTAAAAAGTGGTGGCCGGATGTGGAAATTTTTCCGTAAAGTCTTCCAGAGATAGATTTTGTTTGTAAATTGGATGAGTTGCTTGAGTTGAGACTGAGGTGAGAGTTAATAATTGCAGGGCTTATTTATTTGTTTGTTGACAGCAAGGTAACGTTGGAATGGACGGACCTCTGATTGATTTAGAAGGATATCCACGTGGTGACATTGATGTCTACAGTGCCAGGACAGCAAGACATAGAATCATATGTAGGTAGATATATTATACTGTGAACCCTACTCCTAGAACTATGACCATGAGGTTTGTGGAGACGATAGCAGAACGAACCTCTCTTGGGTTCGTTCCGCTATCGTCTCCATGAACCTCATAGGTTATCATGTGCAAAATCCTATTCAAAACTTTTTGCCCTTACATTCATACACCTACAGTTCGTTTACCAGTTTGGTCTCTTCAACATGCAAGCAGTGTGCTGGTAATCAGTGGTATGCTGCGCACAACGCTCGTTCACGATAATCGACGGCTCATTTTTAGTTCACCCCTCAGCCCCATAGGCTGAAAGGGGTATTGTCATTGCCTACGGCGTCGGGACGGACGGCGTCCATCTGTCCGCATTCAGTATAGAAGTTAAAGTTTAAGTACGAAGCTTCGACCTTTTTAATCCTAAAATTCCTAAGTGAGATCAGTATACAATGACAACCATGGTTGTGGTTCTCAATCATGTTTTTAAGGAAATGTTAAAGCTTTTTTGGGGGGGGAAAAATGCAAAGCTAAACATTTCCCCCTGGATTATTAAGAGACAATTTTATAGCTTTGACTTACAATCAGGCAAAATAACAACAGATGCACATATTGCACAGTCGCACTAAGAATGAAACTAAGAAATGAGATACACTGAATGCCCATAATTTCTTATATATGATGTATCGATTTGAAACTTCTATCAAATTTTGCCACTGACATGCAGATTCATATGAAAGAATAAAAGTCATAAGTATGACGACACCAGGTCCAGTTGAACAAGCTAAAACAATTAAAACCTTGATTGGCTCCAATTCCTTAAACTGCAATGATGTATCGACTTGAAACTTTCAAATGTTATCATTGACATGCAGTCTCATATGAAAAAATAAAACTTATGACACTTGATTGTTCCAGTTGAACAAGCTAAAACAAAGGGAGTGGCCATTCGACTTGAAACTTTGATCAATTATTGCCACTGATATGCAGATTGGTATCAAAGAATAAAACTCCTAAGTATGACACCAATTCTAGTTGAGTGAGCTCAAACAATAACAAGTTTGAGTGGCCATTACTCCTTGTCGGAATTATCAACTTGGAACTTGGATCGATTATTCCGACAAATATGCAGATTCATATCAAAAGAATATAACTCATGATTATGACACTATTTCTAGTTGAATGAACTAAAACAACAAAAATATAAAAAGGTTTTAGAATATGGACAGTTCAAAAAGTGCAAATCCTATAAATTTATAATTATCCTAATTTGTGTTTTTATCTTTGTAAATTATCAGGCAAATCACCCCTCTGCCCCCCTTAACCATCGAGTCCCCACACACCTATGCCTATTTGTTTCTCTTCCCAGTAGGCCCATACCCATCGTGAGCCCCTCTGTCACTCCCGTTTCAAACAAGAAGGCAGTGGTAAAGTGCCTACAAGTTTGATAATGCCTCCCCCCCCTCTAACATCAGTTGATCAAATGATTAGTTTTTCTATTAGTAATTGTTTTTTATCGGGTAATCGAAAGCTCCCCATGGCAGCTTCGCTGTTCTTGTCTTATAATATAAAGTGAATAAATCGATACAGTACTTGGTAATAATGTCCCCCAAGGATAAAACTAACAATTTTGAACCCAGCAGTCTTGGAATTTGGGACATGAGAAATATGAGAACAAAGCTTCAGGCTTTCTCCATCAGGTATAAATTTGAAGATGTTTTGTTATAAAACTTTCCGCAATGGTATTCCTTTACACCCTGGACTCTGTCGTGTTGTATGCAAGAAGTCCAACCTGGGCTACATGAACCCTAGCTTTGCAGAACTCAGTCTTGCAGTACTGTAATACAACTAGTATTGCTAGTCTGAGTTACTGGACCTAACAAAGCTGTTTTAACATTTGAACATTATGTGACACATGTATGATCTGAGTGAATGCTTATGTGTTAGTTGGTAACTGTGTACAAATGCCCTACATGATTCACAACCCCAAAGCAGGGAGTGACAAATAACTGCTCAAACATCCATAAAAGACCTCTATAATATATACTTACCTGAGATATTGCTGGTTCATATGGTAGTACAATTGTGTCAGAAAAGTTTCTTAAAAAAGGAGAAAATGGTGCCTTTCCTTTTTATTTATTTTTGTTAATAATAGTAACAACACATAATATTGATAATAACAACAATGTACAGGCTCTGAAGTTTGGGAAGTATTTGCCTGGAGCCCCAGAGTCACTGTATATCAAGCAATGTATGCCATTCATTGTGTTTGCTGTAAATTGAATTGTCGGGATGGTCAGGGTCTGCCTCATGCCAAGCAGGATGAGTTTGACTTTACTTATTGCAGTCTAAACTACCCTTGAGTTTGGATTTTGGAAGCAATCCTGTTCTTCAAGTGTGACGTTGAACCAGTCTTCTCTCCATGCACAAGCTAGTGTGTCGGTCTGATACGCGCAAATTGCATGCATATTTTTTTTTTCCCCCCTCAAAAAACATCAAGAGAAAACAATTATGGAATGCTCCAGATTGCACAGCAGTGCTTTTAAAACCAAGATGAACACCAAGTGTAAAACATTCTGAAGACCTTTTTTTCAAATCATCGTGCCTTGGCCAAACATCCAAAAGTTTGCATCCAGAATGTCCCACAGAAAAATCCTGGGGAGAACCCTGCGTTCCACTGTAGTCTAAGCCACGCCCACTTCACACAAACTGGCTCCACTGATTACAAGAAGCCCATAGGAGTTGAGAACCCTGCGTTCCACTGTAGTCTAAGCCACGCCCACTTCACACAAACTGGCTCCACTGATTACAAGAAGCCCATAGGAGTTGAGAACCCTGCGTTCCACTGTAGTCTAAGCCACGCCCACTTCACACAAACTGGCTCCACTGATTACAAGAAGCCCATAGGAGTTGAGAACCCTGCGTTCCACTGTAGTCTAAGCCACGCCCACTTCACACAAACTGGCTCCACTGATTACCAGAAGCCCCTTGGAGTTGATTTGAGCAAGTTTTTCTTTAACCATTTATGCAAGAAAACTTTAATAGTGGACTTTCATAAGTTTTTCAAAGTCTAACATCATCTCATAATTAAAAGTTTCTGACCACCTTTAAATGATGAACTGGGTGAATTTGCGTAAAATTATTTACAAATGTAATAAAGCTTTGGAGCAGGAAATAGCAAAAACTATGGTTGTGCAGCAGATACTCAAACATTGTCACCTTCTAACAAACACATTGAGTAAATGCATTCAATAGGCATATTCTACTGCACTGCTGGTATAACAAGTTATACATTCAATTTTACTATCGTATTTTCAACATACATTCAAGTATTGTATACAAACAAATTTAACAAGTCTTTTTACATAAAAAACTGTGTACAGATTGTACCTGCAGTAATTCTTGGCTCTGTCTGTTGCTCTTTGGTAAACTGGTTTAATTGAGTAGCATAGCCTTGTACATGTGGTTTTTATCTACATGTGGCATAACTTGTCATACCAGTAGTGTAGTAGAATGCCCATGGAATGCACTTACTTGTTGTGTGTGTTAGCATGGTGACAATGTGTGAGTATCTGCTGCACGACAAAAAGTGGTTTGCTCTAGAATCTCTTATTGTCTGAGAGAATAATCTCCTCTGAAATACTGCGGGAGAAAATGAATTTCTTGTTTTGAACACAAACAAACGCACACAATCCCCAACAATATGTAAACCTTTTCCTTGTCTTGATAATTTGACAACTTATCTGGATCCAGAGTAGGACTCTACAGCCACTCGAGGAAGTGTTGTTCAGAACAGTGATCACCATTACTCCATCATCCTACGAGATGCACGGATGCTACTATCTGGATTACATTTTCACAGTGTTTGTGATAATAAATAAGTAAATTCATCAAGTCAGTGCACAAACTCAGCATACAGTTAGGATTCATAATATAATTAGTAGCCGCATTGTTGAACCCAAAAATAAATGCTGTCAAATGTGTAATTTTTTCCTGCGGGGCTTACCTGTTTTCCTTCAAGTACTTGTATTTCTTTTCAGTCAATTATTAAGGATGTTAACCTCCCTTTAAACAGGTCTGCAGAATGACCACAAGGCACTGATGGTACACATTGAGAACAGTCTTCATGATCTTCATGCCTATGAGAGACAGCAGAGAGCACAGGGAGAGTCTTTACCAACCAACGGGGCAAGCACAGCGGCCATTGCTCTGATCCCTTTTGCCCATATTGATCTGGTCTCTGAAAGGTCACCTGCTGCCAATGCTGTAAGTTTTCTTCTGATGCAATTTGTTGTTGTTTTGCATTTTAAAAATATGCTTTGTGTCACGAAGTGATTAAATTAGAGAAATTACTATTTGTGTAAAGTTAAGTGTTCGTTTCAGACGAAACAAAAATATATATTATGGTGGCCAAGGAGCCCGTAAAGTTCGTATAAGGGTCGAGTTGAAAGAATTTAAGTTATGTGAATTTGATCTTATCCACTCTGTGATTGGCTGTTAGTCAGGGGTTAATAGTTCTTTGTTGTCAGACTGCACCCTTTTAATATACAATAGATGGGAAGTCACGGGGTACACCTTTTCGCGGGCTCAACATTTTAGATAGCGGTATTATTTTCTAAGTTGTCACTTGCGACTTGAGATTTCCGAGGAGAGGACGCCAAGTCAGCCTCGATGACTTAATAGACAAAGTGAGAGCCAGTTATTGAGAACTGTGCCAGTTTCCCAGATGAAAATCTGAAGAAGTTTTGAGCAATTGAGTGTTCAACAATTGAGTCTATATAGTACGGCAAAACTTAATTACCGCAACTGATATTTTGTAGCTACGATGTATAAGAAACCAGGATCGACCGAACGACCTGGTTGGAATGTGGGGAAAGTAAAACGCTACCCGTGAGGGAGAGACGTTTTGAGAGTGGAGCTGGTTAGCGGACGAGACGGAGCGGGAGGGCTATTCACTCCAGTGGGCATGGCACACCCCATGAGAGCACCACACCCAAAGCTACCAACTATATAATTCGAGAGGGAAGGATGTATTATGATTAAGTATCGTAAAACTTATTTAAGTTGATTGTTAAGTTATTTGGATGAATGCTCCGGATCAGATCGGTTAAATAATGTTTTGTAAATAATAAGTCTTGTAAATAAATGTAAATGAATGTAAATAATAACAATCATCAACCAAGAAGTGTGTGAAGTATTTTGATTGGATTGTCTCAGTGTGTGAAAAGAAAACTACCGAAGGTTATGTCCAGTTTTTGCTAACCCAAATTCTGGGATCTGACAATTGGGGGCTTGTCCGGGAAATTCCAAAAGAATTGTACTAAAAGAGAAAACCGGTAGACACACACGAGGGTAATTCATAATCAAAATGTATTGTGATTTATATATGGAACACATTGTCAAGAAATGCAGTAGTTGAATGCCAATTGCGATGATAATTCATAAGTTCTGTGTTAGTAGTGATGCTGTGCAATCTAAGAATAAAAGCTCAAGTGCATTATTGTTGCGCAAGTTAAGTCGCTGCAAAACGGTCTTTACCCATTCCACTCAACCTTCGGTAAAGATTTTCAGTGCTTTGATCTTGCTCATTTTGATTAGTTTCACAGTCATGGACTTTGAGAAGTTCATAAACCTTGGCAAAACACTTGGTTTACAAGGCAAAGAGTTATTAGAGTTTGCACGGGATAGAGAAGAAACAGAACGTGCCGATGAACAGGAAAAGCGTGATGAGCGTGCAAAAGAAAGAGCCCACCTAAAAGAAATAAAAGAACTAGAGTTAAAGTTGGGGCAACAAAAGAAACCTGCGGAAATTAAAGTTGAACAATGCTCAGTTAAGAAGCCAAAGCTCCCATCATTCAACGATAGCCGCGATGAAATGGATGCATATTTGCGTAGATTTGAGCGTTTTGCGAAGACGGCAAATTGGCAAATGAAAGATTGGGCGATCTCACTTAGCAGCTTACTAACTGGCAAAGCATTGGAAGTGTACTCACGCATGCCAATCGAAAAAGCTAACAATTACTCTGATCTGAAAGCTGCATTGTTACATCGATACAATTTGACTGATGAAGGCTTTAGACTCAAGTTTAGAAATGCCAAGCGTGACCTAGGTGAAACATTCAGCCAATTCTCTGATCGATTGTTAAGCTATCTAAATCGTTGGGTAGAGCTTGATGAGACACATAAAACATACGATGGCCTTTGCGACTTGCTCTTGCGTGAACAAGTGATCTCAATTTGTGGTAGAGAACTAGCATTATACCTCACTGAGCGCAAACCAGGCGGCATAGAAAAAATGACTAAGTTAGCTGATAGGTATGTTGACGCACATCGAATAATGGATAGTGAGAGACCTGTTAGAAAGTTTCAGAGTAAACTA
Source organism: Leptasterias polaris (assembly GCA_037783415.1). NCBI lineage: Eukaryota > Metazoa > Echinodermata > Asteroidea > Forcipulatida > Asteriidae > Leptasterias > Leptasterias polaris. The sequence continues at coordinate 257,802 of JAZGTN010000149.1, forward strand.
CCTGTAACTAGAGAAACACAACAATCGAAAACTGAGGTAAAACACGCACCAATCAATAGAGTTGAAACCACAAGAATGCAAGATACACGCAACTGTTTTATTTGTGGTGGTAGAGGTCATATTGCTCGAAATTGCAGGCAACGCAATAGACAACCATATACTACTAGTACTAGCTATAGTAGTAAACCTCACACAGCGAGCTTAGAAATACAAACCGGAAATGTAACAGAAAATGAACTTGTTCAAGAAATTGCGGCATGCATAACTAAAACTGCATCGCTCTGCAAATGCTCTTGTGCAACTGATAAAAGCGTTGAACTATCTTGTGGACATAAAATACCAATGATTAGTGCTGCATGTACCATAGGAAAGCAAATGCCAGTGCGTGACGGTTTTGTAGGAGACCAGGCTGTTAAAGTTTTGAGAGACAGTGGTTGTAGCACAGTAGTAGTAAGAATGAGCTTAGTCAAAGATAACCATTTGTTAAAGACAAAGCAAAAGTGCGTTCTTCTCGACGGCACAGCGCGTAATGTTCCCGTTGCAAGAATTGATATAGATTCACCTTACTTTACAGGCACAGTAAATGCGCTTTGCATGGACAATCCTCTGTACGACCTCATCATAGGCAATATAGGCGGTGTAAGGGAATCGCATGACCCTAACTTGAATTGGATACCGCGTAAACGCACACGCTGCAAAAGCGAATGCATATCAAAGTTATACGAAACAACAGCTGCGGTAGAGACTAGAGCGCAAACACTTAAGAAAGATAAGGACATGAAACCTCTAAAGGTTCCGGAAGCGCAAAACCTCTCAGAAAATCGAGAAGAAATCATTCAAGCGCAACATAAAGATACAATGTTAGATAAGTTGTGGACTCTTGCTGAATCAAATCTAACTAGGAAGACCGGAAAAGAAAATGAATCAAAGTATTTTGTTTCAAACGGATTACTTTTTCGTAGCTTTATATCACCGTCACTGGAGAATGGTCGCGAATTCATACAGTTGGTTCTACCGAAGAAATTGCATCCAAAAGTCTTGAAACTTGCTCACGATTCCACAATGTCTGGCCATTTAGGCATCAAGAAAACAACAGATCGTGTACTAGCAAACTTCTACTGGCCGGGTGTGCAAGGTGACATTCGCAGATATTGCGTATCCTGCGATATATGCCAGAGAACGGTTCCGAAAGGCCGCGTAACCAAAGTTCCGTTGGGCAGAATGCCTCTAATAGATACGCCATTCAGAAGAGTCGCAGTAGATTTAGTAGGGCCAATTTATCCCTCCACTGACCGCGGAAATCGATACATTTTGACACTAGTTGACTATGCTACCCGTTACCCGGAAGCGGTAGCTCTGCAAAAAATTGAAACCGAAAGAGTAGCTGAAGCGATGTTTGAAATTTTCACACGTATGGGTGTACCAAATGAAGTACTTTCGGACATGGGAAGCCAGTTTACTTCAGATCTCATGAAAGAAATCGGAAGATTGATGTCAGTCAAACAACTACACACTACTCCTTACCATCCAATCTGCAACGGTCTTGTAGAAAAATTCAACGGTACCCTAAAACGAATGCTCCGTAGGATGTGTAATGAACGCCCAAAGGACTGGGACCGGTACATACCAGCTTTGCTATTTGCATATCGTGAATCCACTCAAGATAGTTTAGGTTTTTCACCTTTTCAACTCATGTACGGTAGAACAGTTAGAGGTCCATTAACTATTCTCAAAGAGTTGTGGACAGGTAGCATACCAGACGAGGAGGTAAAAACCACTTACCAATATGTGATTGACCTTCAAGAGAGACTCGAGTCGACATGCGAACTCGCAAGAGAAGAGTTAACTAAGTCTAGTGCCCGGTACAAGAAATACTACGATACTCGTACCAAAGATAGAAAATTCGAAGTAGGAGATCTAGCTCTAGTTTTGTTACCCACCGACGCTAACAAACTTCTCATGCAATGGAAAGGTCCTTTTCAAGTTGTTCAAAAGATAGCGCAAAATGATTACAGATTGGATGTAAACGGAAAAACACGTTCTTATCACGCAAATTTGCTCAAGAAATACGTGGTGCGATCCGATCAATCAGAAGAAACGGAAGAAGTCATACACGCTGCTGCTAGTCTCACGCGCGTTTCCACAAGCGTCATTGACGATGAAATCGAAGAAGGCATAATGGATGTCAAGTTGTTGCCAATCAAACAAACAGAAAGTTGGGTCAATGTGCAAGTATGCCGCGATAGGACAGTAATTCAGCAACAGCAGATTAATCAATTACTTGAAGAGTACGCTAATAACCTCACAGATATCCCAGGAAGAACTGAATTGATGCAACATAGTGTTAAACTTACAACAAATGACGCGATACGGTCGCGAGCGTATCCCGTACCATTTTCTACACAAGTAGCAATCAAGAGTGAAATAGAGACTATGTTGAAACTAGGAGTGATCGAAACATCACAGTCGAAATACGCTTCACCAATAGTTCTAGTACAAAAACGAGATGGCACGAACAGATTCTGCGTCGACTTTCGCAAATTGAATAAGGTAACCGTGTTCGATCCCGAACCCATTCCCAATGCAGACAATCTTATGGCTCAAGTTGCTAATGCGAAATTCTTCAGTAAGCTAGACCTCACAAAGGGATATTGGCAAATTCCTATCGTTCAATCTGATAAAGAAAAGACAGCATTCGTAACCTCAGAAGGCTTATATCATTTCAATGTATTGCCATTTGGCATGGTGAATGCACCCGCGACATTTACTAGAATGATGCGAAAACTCCTCAAAGATCAAACTCATGTTGTGAATTTTATCGACGATGTTCTGATTTACACCGATACATGGATAGAACATTTGCAAATTTTGAGCGAAGTTTTTAGTCGCCTGCGCAACTCTAACCTTACCGCAAAACCTTCTAAATGTATGATTGGATTTGAGTCATTGGAATTTCTGGGACACATAGTTGGCAACGGTAAATTAAGACCCCAACCAGAGAAAGTTGAAAAAATTATGCATGCCTCAAAACCTATTACGAAAAAAGAAGTTCGTTCATTCATGGGACTGGTAAATTATTATAGAAAATTTATTCCAAATTTTTCAGCCATTGCCGTCCCAATCACAGATTTGACCAAGAAGGGAAAACCAAACCATGTGAAATGGGAAGATTCCCAAGAAGCAGCATTCAGGACTTTGAAAGCACGACTTGCCTCCGCGCCAATATTGCATTTACCAGATCACAGTAGGTCATACATACTCAGAACTGATGCCTCAGACGTTGGTATAGGAGCAGTGCTCATGCAACAAAATGGCGATATTTTATTCCCCATTTGTTATGCCAGTCGTAAATTGCTACAAAGAGAGCGTGCATACGCCGTAATAGAGCGTGAATGTCTTGCATTAGTTTGGGCAATTTCAAAGTTCCATATGTATCTCTATGGTAAAGAATTTCTAGTAGAAACAGACCACCACCCATTGGCGTACCTCACCACTGCTAAGGTCAATAATAGTAGGATTATGAGATGGGCTTTAAGTCTGCAACAATACCGATTCACTGTGAAAGCCATCAAGGGTAGTGAAAATATCGGAGCAGATTATTTAAGTAGATGCCCAGGTGTGTGAAGAGTATGTTCAAGTTTGACAATGTTGAAACAACACCATGTAAATAAATTTGTGTAAAGATTGAAATAATAAGTAATTCTCTAGGGCGGGAGACTTTGTCACGAAGTGATTAAATTAGAGAAATTACTATTTGTGTAAAGTTAAGTGTTCGTTTCAGACGAAACAAAAATATATATTATGGTGGCCAAGGAGCCCGTAAAGTTCGTATAAGGGTCGAGTTGAAAGAATTTAAGTTATGTGAATTTGATCTTATCCACTCTGTGATTGGCTGTTAGTCAGGGGTTAATAGTTCTTTGTTGTCAGACTGCACCCTTTTAATATACAATAGATGGGAAGTCACGGGGTACACCTTTTCGCGGGCTCAACATTTTAGATAGCGGTATTATTTTCTAAGTTGTCACTTGCGACTTGAGATTTCCGAGGAGAGGACGCCAAGTCAGCCTCAATGACTTAATAGACAAAGTGAGAGCCAGTTATTGAGAACTGTGCCAGTTTCCCAGATGAAAATCTGAAGAAGTTTTGAGCAATTGAGTGTTCAACAATTGAGTCTATATAGTACGGCAAAACTTAATTACCGCAACTGATATTTTGTAGCTACGATGTATAAGAAACCAGGATCGACCGAACGACCTGGTTCAAATGTGGGGAAAGTAAAACGCTACCCGTGAGGGAGAGACGTTTTGAGAGTGGAGCTGGTTAGCGGACGAGACGGAGCGGGAGGGCTATTCACTCCAGTGGGCATGGCACACCCCATGAGAGCACCACACCCAAAGCTACCAACTATATAATTCGAGAGGGAAGGATGTATTATGATTAAGTATCGTAAAACTTATTTAAGTTGATTGTTAAGTTATTTGGATGAATGCTCCGGATCAGATCGGTTAAATAATGTTTTGTAAATAATAAGTCTTGTAAATAAATGTAAATGAATGTAAATAATAACAATCATCAACCAAGAAGTGTGTGAAGTATTTTGATTGGATTGTCTCAGTGTGTGAAAAGAAAACTACCGAAGGTTATGTCCAGTTTTTGCTAACCCAAATTCTGGGATGTGACACTTTGCATGGCAAGAAATACCACTGACACAAAGACAAATTTAAAACTGACGATGCTTTTAGAGTTTATCATTTAAAAATAAATCACAAACTTATTTTTGTTTTCATTTATCTTGAAATTGTTAATTAGGGTTTGCTGGTTGGTGATGAGATCATAGAGTTTGGCTCTGTCTGTACGTCCAATTTCAAGTCACTACAGGACATAGCAACAGTTGTACATCACAGCCAGGGGGTAAGAAGCTACAAACTTAAAACCACTTCGGGAATTCTGCAATTTTTCCTCGCTCACCTGCGATTGATTTTCAAACTTTCTGGAATATTGTTTTTTTAGAATATCCTTGTCACAATGAAACCATGACTTAACAAATTAAAGACAACAAACAGTCTCATCATTTGGTCTGGATTTTCTTATTCTCTTTTGGGAAAATATGGCTTTTAAGCCATCACTAAATTTTAGTGCCTAGTCATGGTTTTGATAAGGGCCTACTGTTTGCTTTACTGCATGCAACAACTAAGCTACAGTGGGTCGTTGTGAGCATTGAAGCCTCATTCATAACTGAGGTAAAATAGTCCTGAGATGAACTGTCTGTCATTGCAAGAGAGTTGAAACCCTAAGGACCATATAGAAGTTTTCTTTTCTTATTTTCAGCGCTCAGTAAGAGTTGTTACCCTGCGTGATGGGAAGGAAGTTCCCCTGTCACTAAAACCTCAGACATGGAGTGGCCGTGGGCTCCTAGGGTAAGAGCACAACGAGTGAACATGACTTTTGAATTGAACATGACTTGACTCACTAAATAACAGACAACCTTTTTCCTCTTTCTAGGTTTTGTTGGGGGGTTTTGTTTTGGGTTTTTTTTTGGGGGGGGGGTTGCTCCTTTTTTGTGTGTTATCTTTTGGCAGCAAGGTTAGGGAGGGGTGTTACTTTGTTCCAGAATAAAAAAAGTTAGATTTGTTCAATTTATTTTACAGAGAAAACCATACTTTTTTTGAATCTTGAATTGTTATTCTTGATTATTTGTTGATGTTTGCAGGTGCAATATAGTTCCCCTGCAGAAGTGAAAGCTCTGTGCAGTCCTTGGTTTCACAGGGTTCTCTTCAACCAATGAGGATGAGCTACACCAATCAGGAACCCCTGCAGCCATTCTGAATACATGTACATTATTATGATGTGTCTTCTGATTATGAAGCTAAGGATGCAACAGCAAATTAAATAATGTACCTCAGACACCTGAGGAAACTTGTGAACAAGGGCGCATGTTGTGAGCCAGAAACACCATTGCAAACCCATATACTTCCATAATAAGAGTTCCAAGTTGTTTGACCTGCAGCACCTATCCTGGTTCACAGGACCTAGCATTTAATACCCCATTTTAGGGACAAACTAATTACAGAAAAGGTGCCTTGTTTAACCAGACAGGCTGGGCTTTAACCTTCATTCTAACAACAGCACTAGAATATAGCACATTTTACTACGGGTACACTCCTTATACCCAGGAACTGTCACCAAATTAATCATAATGCTCGGTCAACACCCAAATGTTCAGACACTGATGATATTTAAACACTTGGACCATGTAACTAATTGGAGTGTCGTGGCCGAGCGGTTAAGAGCACTGAACTCAAGCTCTGGTGTTTCTGTTCAGCAGAGTGTGGGTTCGAGTCACGGTCGTGACACTTGTGTCCCTGAGCAAGACACTTAACTATAATTGCTTCTCTCCACCCAGGGGTAAAATGGGTACCTGTGAGGGCAGAGATGGTTCTTGTGATTGATTTAGCTTAGTAGCGCATATATTGCAGCACAGGCTGTATACTCCCCAGGGAGCTGAGATGGTTTTAAGGAATGAAATAAATGGCCCAGTGACCAGGGGTAATAATGTTCGAAGCGCTTTGAGACGCCTTTGGCGTGATAAAGCGCGATATTATTATTATTATTATTAATGAGAGGGTTGGTGATGCAGTGAAAATTCATTATATTTGAGACTTCCTGTGCTAGATCATGGAGTGTTTAAAATGGAAGTGTTAAAGAATGGTACTTCAACAGTGAGGTATGGCAAGCTGGATTTAAATTGACCTAGAGACATAAACGGTTGCTGAGCAACAGAAATATCATGAATAAAGTATAACAGCATCAAGTATGAACAACTGTGAAGCTTCAGTCAGCCCTTGTTATAAAGAGGATCTGCTTATAAAGAATACATTTTGAAGTCCTGAATCTCATTACTGCTTTGTGTGTGTTTTTTGTTGTTGTCCTCTTGTAACAGTGTTGGGAACCCTGTGTTTAGCCAGTACCTACTGTGTGCTGAAAGAAACCAGTCCACAGCCAATTTGACCATTTTGATTATTTACAACTTCCTTTAACAAACCATTTTGTAAATTATCTACATGAGTTTTATAATGGTTTCTATAGACCTCAACAAGCTGCAGCTATCATTTGAGGTAAACAAATAAACACCAATAAAACAAAAGGATTAGACTGTTTCTCCTTTTAGCCTTGCTTGTACATTGTTGTGAATTTTAAGAGAAAAAAAGGTGGATTAAAAATGTTGATGAACGGTTCAGATGTTTTTGTTCTTGCTGTGTATTGAGAATTTTTGTATAATTTATAACAAAACAATTTGTTGAAAATTCAGAGAACATCAGAAAGAAAAAAACATGACACGAGGTACCGATTGTAGAGCTTTATTGGCATTACTAAGGCTACAATAAAATAGTAACTAAAACTTGTGTGACAAGTATGTGAAATTAAAAGGAAAGAAATTCCATCAAAGTTACTTGCAATATATATACAACTTTTTATTTAAACCCAGGCTTAAATTTGTACAGTTTAATTATGAGATATAGTGCAGAATACCAAATCAATACATGGTTCTTACTACACGAACAATCGTTCAGTACTCCTCTTCAAATGTATTTACTAGGGAAAACTATGGCCTAGTTATGTACTTCCTGTATGTTGGAACAATCTATCTTCTTAATACAGGAGCCATCTTGTTCCATAATATAAGTAACCAGCTACTCCTGGGTGAAGAGAAGCGGTTATGTTCAGCAGAAATTGAGCACAGTCTGTTTGACCACTCCCTCATGACAATCTATTATATTTGTCTTTTTGATAAAATAAGTGACATGATAAAAACATATTTAAATTGGCCTAAAAACTGCTTTATAGTCAAACTATGTCTGAAGCGACAAAAATACCAATATACTGTATACGTTTTAAAACACTATGGTTTAATTTCCCTCTACAGAAATGACTGAAATACCAAATCTTTACCCGATAACATTTTAAAGACTAAATACAAAATAATGTAAATTAAACAATAGCATTATCCTGTTATTTCAGATTCTTTCAGTACAAAGTACACTGTGTTTTATAACCACATAAAAGGTGAGTATCAAATATAACATTAAAGGGGTGTGTACAACATCGGTTAGCTTTAAAATATAAATGAGAAAATAGAATTAGCTTTTGCAAATAAATGTTCACAGATTTGCACATAACCAGAAAAACTTCCCTCAAAATAGTTTTGCTTGAAATGCTATAGTTTTTTGGAAAAGAGTAAAACAATTGGTATTAATTGCGCGTGTCCAAAACCTGATGTTTGAAAACAGTGAAAACATATAATGGGGTTTGTCACTGTTTAATCGTGACGTTGAAGACTGACTGAGCTTAAACTTTCAAAAGTTTGTTATTTCATGTATATGTTGGGTTACATCAAGTGCAAAAACTAATCTTGGAAAATGACAAATGTAACTGACACATGTTGAGAGTACCGGTACACAGTTTATAAACCCTTTTCAAGTGCAATGAATTTGCATCTGCCTTTAAGACATTGTAATGTTCACCAGTGTTTAGTTAGAAGAAAAAAATACAGCAAATAACCTTGAAAAAATTTATTTTAAGAGGTGTTTATGCTTTTTAGAAAAAAAACATCTTTACAGTGTTAATTGTTACAGTGTAATTTCAATTAAGTTATAATCCTTTTGGTCAGTATGATGTAGTTCCACCATAAACTATGAGGGGCCGTTTATGACTAAATGAGCAGTTACAAATATATAAGAGCAAACCCATATATATAAGAGCATAACCCATATATAAGGGCAACCCACATATATAAGAGCAAACAACCCATATATATAAGAGCAAACCCACATATATAAGAGCAAACCCACATATATAAGAGCAAACCCACATATATAAGAGCAAACCCATATATTAGAGCAAACCCACATATATAAGAGCAAACCCACATATATAAGAGCAAACCCACATATATAAGAGCAAACCCACATATATAAGAGCAAACCCACATATATAAGAGCAAACCCATATATATAAGAGCAAACCCATATATATAAGAGCAAACCCATATATTAGAGCAAACCCACATATATAAGAGCAAACCCACATATATAAGAGCAAACCCACATATATAAGAGCAAACCCACATATATAAGAGCAAACCCATATATATAAGAGCAAACCCACATATATAAGAGCAAACAACCCATATATATAAGAGCAAACCCACATATATAAGAGCAAACAACCCATATATATAAGAGCAAACCCATATATATAAGAGCATAACCCATATATAAGGGCAACCCACATATATAAGAGCAAACAACCCATATATATAAGAGCAAACCCACATATATAAGAGCAAACCCACATATATAAGAGCAAACAACCCATATATATAAGAGCAAACCCATATATATAAGAGCATAACCCATATATAAGGGCAACCCACATATATAAGAGCAAACAACCCATATATATAAGAGCAAACCCACATATATAAGAGCAAACCCACATATATAAGAGCAAACAACCCATATATATAAGAGCAAACCCATATATATAAGAGCAAACCCACATATATAAGAGCAAACCCACATATATAAGAGCAAACCCATATATATAAGAGCAAACCCACATATATAAGAGCAAACAACCCATATATATAAGAGCAAACCCACATATATAAGAGCAAACAACCCATATATATAAGAGCAAACCCATATATATAAGAGCATAACCCATATATAAGGGCAACCCACATATATAAGAGCAAACAACCCATATATATAAGAGCAAACCCACATATATAAGAGCAAACCCACATATATAAGAGCAAACAACCCATATATATAAGAGCAAACCCATATATATAAGAGCAAACCCACATATATAAGAGCAAACCCACATGTATAAGAGCAAACCCATATATTAGAGCAAACCCACATATATAAGAGCAAACCCACATATATAAGAGCAAACCCACATATATAAGAGCAAACCCACATATATAAGAGCAAACCCATATATATAAGAGCAAACCCATATATATAAGAGCAAACCCATATATATAAGAGCAAACCCATATATTAGAGCAAACCCACATATATAAGAGCAAACCCACATATATAAGAGCAAACCCACATACAAACCCACATATATAAGAGCAAACCCATATATATAAGAGCAAACCCATATATTAGAGCAAACCCATTTATATATATACAAGCAAAACCATACATATATATATCGAACAGCGCCCTCTGTATATTGGACATAGTTTCATATTGAAGACATGACACTCATATATAATACATGGTCACCCATAAATATAAAAGCAAAACGTCTCGTATAAAGGACGTCAACAGCCGTCAACGGTGGAGGGGCCTGTTAAATCGTTTTCGGCCTGGCCGAAAATTAAGCTATATTATTAGTCTGGCACCTTGTCCCCAAAAAGTATTTTTCGTTCAAAGGCTACGGCGCTTCATGAGTGCCGATCCCACCTGTCAAGAAAACCAGAGATAATTTGTTGCATCAAGTCAACTTTTCTGCGGTATAAGTCGACTAAGCGACATAAAATATCGGGTCAAGTCGATTTAAAATATTAAAGAAGACGACTCACCGAGATAAATTACCTCGCCAAGATGACTTTCGACAATCAAGAAGTCGACTTAGGGAGATAAAGTATCTCGCGAAGACAACTAACACAAATTAAGAAGTCGACTTGCAGAGATAAATTATCTCGCCAAGACGACTTAAAAAACACAAGAAGACAACTGTCCGGGATAAATTATCTCACCAAGACAACTTACAAAACACAAGAAGTCGACTTACCGATATAAATTACCCGATCGCCAAGACGACTTACGTCGACTTATCTCAGTAAGTGGACTTTTTGATATGTGTAAGTCGATCATCTTGGCGAAATAATCATTGTCTATGTAGGTTGACTTCTTGAGTTTTATAAGTCATCTTTTGGATATAATTTATCTCGGTAGATAGACTTTTTGTTTTTTGTGATATGTCTTTGCGAGATAATTTATCTCGGTAAGTCGACTTCTTATTTTGTGGTAGTCATCTTGGCGAGATAATTTTTCTCGGTCAGTCGACTTCTTGATTACGTAAGTTTATGTCTTTGCGAGATAACTTATCTCGGTAAGTCGTCTTGGCGAGGTTATTTATTTCGATGAGTCGTCTTCTGGATTATTATAAGTCGACTTGACCCGATATTTTATGTAGCTAAGTCTACTTTTACCACAGAAAAGTCGACCTGATGCAATAAATTATATTTTTTTCTTGAGAAGTGGGATAGCACTCATGGAGCGCTGTAGTCTCGTCGGGCTCCCCACACACACACACACACAAGTGTGTAACAGCCTGCAATCGTGGACCCTCCTTTGTTCAACTCTTTGTGATAGCAACCGTGGACCACAAAGCTTTCCTTTGTGATAGCAACCGTGGACCTATTGTCCTCTTTTGTTATAGGTCCCCGGTTTGAATGTGGTTACCTACTCACACACACACACAATAGTACATTCAATTCAAATCTTTATTGTCCAATCTTTAAAAAGATAAATATGGAACATTTACATATCTAAAATTGATTAAAGCTCCAGAACAGGACAGTATACATCTACAAAGAAATATATAAAAAGGAGTTAACACCTCAGAACACAGCGCCCCGCATTCCCCACCCCTACCACCCCGGCCCCCCCACAACATCGTGATTGGAGAAAACTGATTGAAATACATTGAGAAGTAAACACCCAAATCAAAAACAACACACTCGCGTTGTACAACGTCTCCAGCCCCCACCACCCCCAGCCAACAACTGTGTAAGTCGTATACAGGGACGCTAAAAGGCACCTGCACACCGAAAATGTCAATATTATTGAACTAGTTAAAGGACGGCTTGAAAAAGATTGTCTAATTCTTGTTGTATTTGGAGTTTTGTATTATCTTTCGGAGCATGGAGGTATAGAAGGGAGTAGTAAAATACGATGAAGTATTATTGCATTAATTTTGCATCGGGTGCAACTGAGGACTTCATGAATACTATAAGACTAAGATGGGAGAAAATCTGACAGTCGTTGATAGGCACAGACATTTTTGGAAGGGGTTTTACAATTTTTAAGAGGAAATTAACGCAACAGCACAGGTACGTGTAGGTAGTAGTACAGCTGCTACCTAGGAGGAAGTCCTTCCTCCATGCTTGTATACGACTTCATACAGCGTCCCGCCCGGCCCGTACACTGTCAACCTTTTCCCACGAAGCGCGCGCTTAACAAGGTGCCAGACAAAGGCTCAATTTTCGGCTCGATTTTCGTTCCCGATTTAACAGGCCCCTCCACCGTTGACGGCTGTTGACGTCCTTTATATTATACGTTTTTGCTTTTATATTTATGGGTGTCCATGTATTATATACGAGTGTCATGTCTTCAATATGAAACTATGTCCAATATACAGAGGGCGCTGTTCAATATATTTGTGTTGGTCTTTTATATTTGAGTTTTGCTCTTATTATATATGTATGGTTTTGCGGCTTGTATATTTATATATGGGTTTGCTCCTATATATTCATGGGTTTGCTCTTATATATGTGGGTTTGCTCTTATATATGTGGGTTTGCTCTTATATATGTGGGTTTTCTCTTATATATATGGGTTTGCTCTTATATATATGGGTTTGCTCTTATATATATGGGTTTGCTCTTATATATATGGGAATTGTTTGCTCTTATATATGGGTTTGCTCTTATATATATGGGTTTGCTCTTATATATATGGGTTTGCTCTTATATATGTGGGTTTGCTCTTATATATGTGGGTTTGCTCTTATATATGTGGGTTTGCTCTTATATATGTGGGTTTGCTCTTATATATATGGGTTGTTTGCTCTTATAATGTGGTTATGCTCTTATATATGGGTTTGCTCTTATATATATGGATTTGCTCTTATATATGTGGGTTTGCTCTTATATATGTGGGTTTGCTCTTATATATGTGGGTTTGCTCTTATATATATGGGTTTGCTCTTATATATGTGGGTTTGCTCTTATATATGTGGGTTTGCTCTTATATATATGGGTTTGCTCTTATATATATGGGTTTGCTCTTATATATATGGGTTTGCTCTTATATATGTGGGTTTGCTCTTATATATGTGGGTTTGCTCTTATATATGTGGGTTTGCTCTTATATATGTGGGTTTGCTCTTATATATGTGGGTTTGCTCTTATATATATGGGTTTGCTCTTATATATATGGGTTGTTTGCTCTTATATATGTGGGTTTGCTCTTATATATATGGGTTGTTTGCTCTTATATATGTGGGTTGCCCTTATATATGGGTTATGCTCTTATATATATGGGTTTGCTCTTATATATGTGGGTTTGCTCTTATATATATGGGTTTGCTCTTATATATGTGGGTTTGCTCTTATATATGTGGGTTTGCTCTTATATATGTGGGTTTGCTCTTATATATGTGGGTTTGCTCTTATATATGTGGGTTTGCTCTTATATATATGGATTTGCTCTTATATATGTGGGTTTGCTCTTATATATGTGGGTTTGCTCTTATATATGTGGGTTTGCTCTTATATATGTGGGTTTGCTCTTATATATGTGGGTTTGCTCTTATATATGTGGGTTTGCTCTTATATATATGGGTTTGCTCTTATATATGTGGGTTTGCTCTTATATATGTGGGTTTGCTCTTATATATGTGGGTTTGCTCTTATATATGTGGGTTTGCTCTTATATATGTGGGTTTGCTCTTATATATGTGGGTTTGCTCTTATATATATGGGTTTGCTCTTATATATATGGGTTGTTTGCTCTTATATATGTGGGTTTGCTCTTATATATATGGGTTGTTTGCTCTTATATATGTGGGTTATGCTCTTATATATATGGGTTTGCTCTTATATATATGGGTTTGCTCTTATATATATGGGTTTGCTCTTATATATGTGGGTTTGCTCTTATATATGTGGGTTTGCTCTTATATATGTGGGTTTGCTCTTATATATGTGGGTTTGCTCTTATATATATGGGTTTGCTCTTATATATGTGGGTTTGCTCTTATATATGTGGGTTTTTTGCTCTTATATATGTGGGTTTGCTCTTATATATGTGGGTTTGCTCTTATATATATGGGTTGTTTGCTCTTATATATGTGGGTTGCCCTTATATATGGGTTATGCTCTTATATATATGGGTTTGCTCTTATATATTTGTAACTGCTCATTTAGTCATAAATGGCCCCTCATAATAAACCACAAATACTTCACAAAGACTGGCTCCAACACTCAGTAGTTCATATGAAAACATTGATCCAATGTTATTTTCAGGATCTACGAAAGAAGCTGTACAGCTTTTAATCTGCATTATTGCAAAAGTCTTAGAAAGACTAATCCCTCACTAAGTTTTCAGTTTTCTGTCAACATAAAATATACACCAATTTTGCAGATGGAAAAAGCATGAGCCTGTGCATGCGGTTGGTGTGCATGCGGTTGGTGTGCATGCATACTGTGTTTTGACTTACCAACAGGATTTTGCTTACTTAATTACCAGCCCAACACATTTAAATGGGACTATCTAGCCTTATATTGGCGGTCTCCCTATTTTGTCAATATCTTTGTTCGGGTGCCAGTCAGAAGCCATACAACCGTTAACTGCCATGTAGCCAGACAAAATAGTTCCAGTTCAGAAAAATAATGCATTTATAATGCGTCATAATGTGCTCTTATCGACAGACCCTCCTGGTTAGCCCAGTGCAAAATCTTGCACTGTGGCCGATCCAGTATTCTTCTATCTTTTCCTGCTACTCTCGTCTGATACACATCTTTGTAAAGCCATACAGATCTAAATAAATTATCTTCTGTATTCAAGCCCAAAGATACAAGTTTATTGGAGTTTTATTTATATGCTTTGTCAGCCAGCCTACAATACTATTAGTGACACCCATTTTACGTGTTACAATACCATATTCCCAGGTGCAGCACAAAAACACAAGCAACAAAGGAGAAACGTAACGTACAAAGATACATGGTTATACCTGCCAATACATGGTATACAGTGAACAAATAAACACATCCGACACCTTAAAAACTATAATATGATATGCTACTTAAACGCAGAGTTATACAAATAAGTCTTGGGTAAGTTCTTGAATAAGTGAAGAGAACTGCAGCTTCTCATACTGACAGGCAAAGTGTTCCAAAGTTTAGGTCATTCTAGTAAGTATTACTTTAGTAACCTTCCAACTAGTAAGGTTTTAAGGTTTAGTTCCTTTTGGACTTCCTAATAAATCCCAGTTTACTTTTTCTGGGATGGTGTAGTTGTCATCTGCTGTCCATACACTGGCTGAGGGTAAGGTGAAGACTGTTTACAAAATAAATAAAAAAGTACTTGATAGTTATTAAAATTCAACTCTACATGATCCAATGAGGGGTTGTTTCCAATCTAAAGCTCCAGTTATTGCTCCAACTTGAGCTCTGTTAGCAATTTGGAACTGAGTGCTTCCAGCACAAGGATTCAGGCCTTGATGATACAGATTATTGATATGAATCGAATTAGCAATCTGTACGTCCATTTGGTTCTGCATATTCCTAAGGAGTTGACATGATTTCAGGAATACTAAAGGCCCGATTGATAAGATGTTAAGATACCTACTTGGTTCAAAACAGCAAATAAATGCCTAAAACAAGAATGGCAGAAACATGAAGTTCTTTGCTATCCTGGAATCTTAATATGACTATAATTTGATCTTGATCTTGTTTGTATATTCTTTTAGTAAGTTTGTTACATTGATTGTTTTCTAAAAAGTTCTGACAAGTATAACAGAAAATAAACCAAAAAAAATAGCTAAAAAATGACTTATAAACCACAACTACTTTCAACTGTTGCTATCCTATAGCCATGAAAAATGTATGAGTTGACTTACCACCAAGCTTGGGGCAAACATAGCTGAATTATCCTTGTGTACGAGGTTAGCAGGTTTGATACTCCCATCTGCATTTACTCCAATGTGCTGGTCTACAGGATTCACCGATTCAAATGTAATGAAACCTTGCATGGTCTCATGCAGACGAAACTTACAGGAGTGATCACCGCTACCCTGAGTTTAGGAATCAAACAGGTTAAGAGCTAGATGTATCAAAGTACAAAGCCTTCAAAGTTTCCCGTCACTTCAAATCTGAGTCAAAGTTCTTCCACTAGATTGTCCCCAGCTAGGTCAACAGGAGAGACACAGCTATAAAAGTGAACTAAGAAATACGACCCATTCTTCTGGTAGTGTATATATCTACTGGCTCCTACAATGCATCATTACTGTGGTAGTATCATTACATGTTATGCTTATGTCTCAAGTTTATTTACTTAGGGCTGGTGCAACCTGGTAAGAAAAGACAATGGAACTTAATACTTCCATAAATAAACAAATACATCTTTATTGGGGAAAGGGATCAGCCAAAAAATGTAATACAAAGAAAATAAGCTTACATTTCCCACAATGTTGGCCCCATGGTTGGCAATGTGACATGTAGGATACACAGCACTCTTGAAGATGATCTGGTTGAAACCAAGGTTCACCACCACAAAGTGAGCTACAATGGAGAACCAATCAGAACATGAAAACAATGTCATTGTGTGAGTTTGAATGGTACTCCATAAATTTTTCATCTTAACCCAATTTGTTCTCACTCTTGATAGTGTTTTTAAATTCTTCTCTAGCGGATCAGTACCAGTGTGAACTTTATTATCAGTGAGCTTTCAGATTGAAACGGAATAATTACCAATCATAGTCCTAAGGTTTGGTGTAAGTTCACCATCAATGCTCACTTTATTCTTATCAACAGGTGCAGTAGTGTTTTGTTCCAGACATCCGATGTTCAAACATAAGTTGCTCTTTTACAAAAAATACCTCATGGGGCTGACAATCATGCTAAACAAATTCATCCATGAATTCAAAGGTAACGTGAACCAGTCAGCCACACAATAAAGATTGCATGACATTTTGGCTGGTGACATAATTCTGGTGAGTAACACCATATCATTGGAAGCAAATTTTAGTGCTTTGGGGAGTACCAGCTACACTTAAACTTCTGATCAATCTTATGGGATTATCTATTATCTATATGCCCACCACAACTAAAAACAACCCTGCACATGTACAAATATCCAAACAGAAAATGGCCATCTTGGAAAGGGGGGGGGGGTCTTATGCTTGTGATCAAAATAGAAGTCTTTCAGGGACCAGTGTTCCACAAGTACCCTAATTTGAGTCATCAACAAGGAACAACAACTGGACCCTATTTCAACAATCATTCAAAGCAAAGACCCTCAAACCTGTGAACTAAAGAAATTTTTGAGTTCCAAACTTTCAATGAATCAATCACTTTCTAAGCGTGAATCCTTAAGCAGAAAGTAAGGCCAGGGACCACTACTGTATTTTATGGAGATGCTTAACACTTAGTTAAGAAAAATCCAGAAAATGAGCAGCAACCAATGTACAATGAGGTAATGAACAATGCTTGTCACTACTTTCCTTGCAAGATTTTGCCTTTAACGTAATCAGTTCGGTACCAATATGCTCTGAAATTCATTTTATAAAGCTATTTATTAGCAGAAAATATTGCATAATAACATACATTTTTTATCAAAAATGTACAGGGAACTAGTCAGGAACCGTTCAATTGCATGTTTTTTGGGGCTGATAATCCATTGCTACTCAAGACTATTATTTGCTAAGCACATTGTTGTGCTTATTCATTAGCTTTAACAGAGTTGGCAGTGATCTTGTACATGTAGCTCTATGTAGATGAGAACAACTTTAACATTTAATAGATGTTAAACTTTGCATCGGGAGATAAAGAATATAATTGTTTTAACCTTACACTGATGTGTATTAAAGAGGAAGGGAAATGAGCAAATCAATGTTGTGATGTACTCATTTTCCAATAGACTGCAAGTCTCGCGCGCATTCGAACTTCCGGGACCATAGTGGTCCCAACCATATGGAGTTTTACGTGGGCGAGATTTTGTTTCGTCAATTATTTTAGTTTAACGTAGTTTATGACCTAGAAAATTATACATGTTGTTGGGAATGTAATACTAAGTGATAACAAAATATGAAAGTAAAACCAATTCAACAATATAACGAAGAAAAGCCGAGAATTAAACTTGACCTCAGCTTCCGGTTATTGCAAAAAATTAAGAATTTTGTGCTCGCCTCCGATCATAAAACTTATGTAAACGCTTGTTTTTGATGCGCGATTATAATCGCCAGATGCTGTAATTGCAAAGCGAACCCTTTTCATTGCAGTCTATGTTTGTTGAGGCGTCAGCATCCTCTTTAAACTGTGTCACGGGTCAATTTTAAACCCTTTAACCATCACGAGTCGGCATAAGGGGTTTCTAAAAAGTTAACATCAAAAAAGCATCCTTGTCCCAGAGTTTTATTTTTTTTCAATAAGAATTAACACACTTTTGTGTATTTTTTTCAAAAGCTAAAACTAATTTCATAAAATTGTAATGATTTATTTTTGTTGTTCAGATTTTGTCATGAGATATAATTTAAAACAAAGATTTGATTTCAGAAATAATAATGTTCTTCGTTTGACGTGTTTTCTCGTTCGGATACGCGCGAGACTTGCACAGTCTATATATAAAGTCCTCATGTGAGTGGGTGGGGGGGGAAGTTTCTAACCTTACGTTATAATGGTGTAAATTGCCATAGCATTTGATATCTTTCAAGTGCAAAATTTGTCAAATCCAAAACATCTGATGACATCATTCTGAGAAAAATGGGTCTCTACATTTTGTTACAGGGGTGTTTAGTTCATAACTGACTTTTAATAATTTTCAATCAAAACGTCCTTAATTGACCCTTTGAATGACCAAAAATTCCTCCTTGGAATGTAAAAATCCAGTAGTTGTTGAAAGCCATTATTTGATGACGTAATGTTTCAAATTTCACTCTAAAAAAGTCAGTTATGGACCAAAACATCCTCTTACAAAAATGTAGAAACCCATTTTTCTCAGAATGATGTCATCAGATGATTTGGACGTTGACGAATTTTGCACTGGGAGGGTATCAAATGCAATGGCAATTTATACTATTTTAACCTAAAAGGTTAGAAACTTGTTATTTTGTCCCCACTCACATGAAGACTCTATCTATTGTACTATCTATTGGAGTACATCACAACATTGATTTGCTCATTTCCCTTCTTCTTTAATACACATCAGTGTAAGGTTAAAACAATTATATTCTTTATCCCTCGATGCAAAGTTTAACATCTATTAAATGTTAAAGTTGTTCTCATCTACATAGAGCTACAAGATCACTGCCAAATCGATCTAGTAGAAAATGAGTACATTGAATTGCTCGTTTCCCTAAGTCTTTGAGCACTGATAACTCAGTACTTTCTTGAGTTCTGTGAAAAAATCCATGACAGGCCAATCATTTGGATGGAATGTGAGCCCACGACCTTTGCATTGAAACATTGAAAGAGCAGATGTCTCGATGGTCTAGTGGTAAGACATCTGCTATAGCAATGCAAAGATCGTGGGTTCGAATCCCACCTGAGTGATTTGCCTATGGATTTTGTTCACAGAACTCGGGAAAGTACTGAGTATACAGAGTATACAGAGCACATGGGTGTAAGGGTAAAAACACATTGTATAACTTTAAGATTGTTACCTGCTAAGTCATTTGGAGAGCCTTTTGCATCCAATGCCCCTGTAGGAAGGACTTGAAGATATCCTCCATTGGACCTGGCTTGAAGTCTCACAATGTTACCATTGCTGAATAAATTCTACAAGAAACAATAACTATTATGAATAGAATATCGAACTTTGAATGAGAGTTCGTTGTTGCAGCAATGTATGAACATCTTTTACAAGTAATGGAGAATGTTGGTTGAATAAATCAACTTGAAAATTAAAGAGAATATCCTTTATACAAACAGCAGAACATCTTACAAACCAAACTGAAAGTGAAGTTTTGTTGGCTATAGTGTTACTAAAGGAATGTTGATGAAAAGTTGATGTGAACCAGGTTGGTATAGACTGGTCCTGTGTTTTATTTGTCAAGATAAGGCCGTATCTGACTTGGTGACTATGTCAATGGCTACGGCTACGATTGTTGCTAAGGATGTCCTATACTTCAATGCACGATGATGCGGCGAACCAGCTGTAGCCATAGCTGTAGCGGCCATTTTGGATATGGCCAATGAACAGGCACCAGCAACAGAATGATGGTTTGGAAGGCTAGTATTTGCCTCAGTGATGACATCAGATGTTCAGGCTACAGATCCTGCACAAGTTATCGTTTACTCACCAGTGCTGGGGAGTTAGCATAGCGGTCTGTTTCACGAACAAGTGTGTCACTGGCACTATTTACAACCTTTTCAGCTGATTTGAATAGACTCCCCAAAGATCTCTGACAAAGGGAAACAAAATAATAGCAAGTTTTCTCTTACAGAACATTCATGTGATATAGCTTATCAGACAAATATATTAATGACAAGTTTTCTGGAAAGCTGATTCGTCAATGAATAAGTTGACAAAATAAGAGAAAAAATACAGGATTTGTAATTTTTAGAAAAATTGATTAGTTTAATCTGATAGCTCACTCACTTTCTATCAAAAGTTGAGCTCACTCATGTCAAAGTCGAACATTTGAAAACCACAAAAGTCACCATAGTTTGTTGCAGCAATCAAAACAAGCACGTTTTTAAAAAAATGTTTAAAAATCATTGACAAAATATAGACCGATTTGTCAGGGTTTCCACTAAAATGTAAACGAGCACCAAGTTTTCCCAGCTTGGTTGTATTGTGTGGTTGATGAAAATCATAGGGTGGAAATAAATCCACTTTTCTCGGAACTAAATGGTGTCTCTAATTATCATTCATGTCATTCAGGAAACCACTTACCCCTATACCCAGGTCTGTACGCATCAAGAGTTGCAGCAATCATCATCTTCTAATTCTTATCTTGTAACCTCCTTCCCATTCTGCTGCACCTTCCATTGTTTTGAGTCAACCCCCCCCCCATCCCCTCCACTTCAAATTCCAGCTATTGAATTGTCTGTAATTGGGTTTTACATGTATAAGCAACCTACTGCTAATTTCATGTCAGAGTCTGAACTTTTATTCTAAATTGAAGTTTCACTGCACCACAACTAATCCTGTTGGTGAAAGTGCGAGGTAATTCCATTGTAAGCCATGTGTACCCATTTTAAACAGTTTGGTCGCAACGCTTAAAACAAGATGCATTTTTGAAGTTGATTTTTTTTACTTGAAAAATTGTAAAATTCTGAACTTGAAGTGTCATTTTCACTTTTTCTCAAGCATTAAATGATTGAAATAATAAAGGAATTTAGGTTAAACTTTATCGATAAAACCTCGGACTGTGACTAACTTATGCGCAACAGGTGACATACTGCCACCAGCAGAGGATTGTAGGATCCACTTACCTCCAGCTGGCTTGTTCTGTTCGGTTGCACAACCACATTCTGCAGAAAAAAATAAATGGTTTACAATAATAAGACACTGTTTGGATTTATCAACTTGCAATTCCAGAGCCCCAAAATAAATGTTGCTTGAGAACCAAACTGCAATTCTTCTTTCATGTCTTCGGAGCAATGGTCAGATGGTAGCTTTCCATTTGTCCACACAGTGCTTTTTCTAAAGCAGAGTACAGAAGTTGTAATTATTAACAACTTGTATTAGTTTAAATCTGAAAACTCATTGAAAATGGGAACAGCAGCAATCCTCCAAAGAAATCTTTGTCTGAAATAGTGTCACATTTGAGGGAAAAAGCCTTTGAAACATCACAAGTCACATTGCTTGGTTTGATCATTGCAATCAAAATATGCCTGATATTAAGGTGCACAACATCACTGAATAAAAGGAAATAAATAACTTTTGCACAATGCAGAACGCATCTCCGCACATGATGCACGCCCTTCCATTTTGGGAGTCAAACTGTACACAAGAATCATAGAGTTGACTCCCAAAATGGAAGGGCGCACATCATGTGTGGAAGTCGGTTCTGCGTTGTGCAAGGGGTCTGTAGTACATTGGTTTGCTATGGGTATAGTTCATCGCTTTTGCGTGGCTCTCCGACTAGTAATAAAGGCAGAATCTATGTGTAGGGCATAGGCTATCTATAACGAGCCATCATTGGTCATATCAAGAGAAGAGAATGAGATGTGCAAAGTTTACTTAATGTACAGGATTTACATGTAGAGCAGATATGTGCAATTACTGGGCAGATATTACAACAATTATAGACCCAAAAGGACACCCTAAAACTCCCAGTAATATGTCCTACACCCTCCACTGTGAACACCCATGAACATGTGCATTTGTGTACATGTAGTAGCTATTCCTTTCTGTCAACTGTCATGTCACTGTTAGTAATAATTTAAAGTATACCAATATTGACTGCGTCCATGCACTATAATAACCACGACTCCCCAGGTGACCGCCGACATGTTTCACTTTCTTGAGGCAAAGCCAAGGGAAAACAGAGCACTCCAGGGATCACGGAGGGAGTCATAGTTTTAACTATATCACCAGTAAAAGCAATCAATGTTTGTTTTATAACACCCATAATATGATTGTACTTAGACATCTAGGTGCAAGAAGCTGAAGTTGCTATGGGTATAGTACACTGGTTGATAGATATGGTTCGTTGATTGCTCTGGTTATAGTACATGTACACTGGTTGCTACAGGTATATTGCAATATAGTGCATCACGTTCCAGCGGCTTTCTGGTACAAAAAGGGAACACATATGATGCCCTCTGATCCAATCAGAAGGCAGAATCTTTGTACACATGTAAGGGGTCTTTATCACATGTCAAATTTTAACCACCAGAGTAGTTGCACCACACAGGTAGTTTATGACAAATCATGACTTTATTTCCATTTCAGGCATGGTAGTGGCTTATACATGATGTACATGGTAAGAAAGTCTGATGCTCAACTGCTCATTGGTTCAAACACTGATGTACTTACTGTGTGATGAACATTTGTCACTTGTGGAAGTTGTGGCTGATGGCCATAAACTGGGGGTGGGTAGCCAGCTTGCTGGGGTGGGTAGCCAGCTTGCTGGGGTGGGTAGCCAGCTTGCTGGGGTGGGTGGCCAGCTTGCTGGGGTGGGTGGCCAGCTTGCTGGGGTGGGTAGCCAGGTACATTGTAAGGAGGAGGCTGTGCCATCTGAAAAACACAAAATAACTATTGTTAGTAGCAGCATTCTCCCTCAACTACTTCACATCAGTTTTCAAAAAAAGTTCCGTGCCCATGCGCGGTATTATTTTTCTGAACCTTTTTGGGGCATCCAGAGTAATAATTTTCCTTCAAAAATATCTTTGTCACAATGATACCTTGACTTGGGTTTTGTTGTTCTCTTGAGAAAAAATATGAGTAAGCGTTCACCGTGAATCGCAAAACCTCTGCCACGGAAGCCACGGCCCATAATCTGCCATGATAGGCTGGAATCTCAGAACATCAAACTTACCTCACATTGAGTCCAATACAATAATAAACAATAGTTGTTGTGATAATACTTACATAGGACTGGTGCAAGTCTACACTTCATGTTTATTCATATGTAACCCAGGACACATATATAGCTATTGTATGTCTCACAACCAACGTTCTGAAGTTGCTAATAAATCACTGTGTTTCAACTTATAACATCAAGTCTCCAACCTTGTAACTATTACAACATGACACTTCAGCTTGCCAAGGAACATCCTGAACAAACTGAAACACAACAGGATATTGCCACTCCTGTTGGGTCACCGCATGAACAGACTTTTAGGAGATCCTCGCGCACCATCAGACGCCCAAAGCGTTTGATTGAGACACTTTAACTCTGTTGACATTTAAGCATAATGTTGTGTTACTATGTTATCGTGTTAAACATATATGCGTCATCATTTAAACTCTGGATATATGCATGAGCCAAAAATAAGTGTTTGGTTTAAGTTGACCTTGCCATATCAGTTGTTTGAAAAGTTTGTTGCCCTTGTTAGAAAGTTCAATCTCAAGAGGGAAGATGCTGTGATAATACTTACATAGGACTGGTGCAAGTCTACACTTCATGTTTATTCATATGTAACCCAGGACACATTATAGCTATTGTATGTCTCACAACCAACGTTCTGAAGTTGCTAATAAATCACTGTGTTTCAACTTATAACATCAAGTCTCCAACCTTGTAACTATTACAACAATAGTGGCAGTCTGTTCATTCTTGTAAGCCACATTTGTATTAGGATAAAAGGACAAAGGAATTGGGATTACACAACAACCAGACCCTGGGAAAATAGGACATATTGTGCATCAGGCCAATATACAGGTACCAAGGGCTGGGAATGGGAATGACCCACCTTATGACCTTATGACCTTAATGACCCACTTCCTTATTTCCTCAATCCTTCATTTGATTTATTCATTTAACATTTCTTCATTTCTTCAAAATTTTGTGTTATTTTCTATTTCGATGTTATAATATATTTCATTAGTTTCGATAATACATTTAATAACATTTGTTTAGCATGGTCAATGATTATGAAAACTTGACAATCGTCCCAACTATAGATGAGACCAGTCCCAACTTGAGTGTTGCAGTTGGGGCGTCCCAACTACAGTTGGGATCGCCCATAGAACTCTACAGTACAGAATAGCCTCCGCAAAAGCGATTAACCATGATCGATCGTGGGGACTGTGACATACGGGCGTAGAGCCTCGACCGTTACGACTACCCGGTTTGAGTCAGGGCATGCGTCGATTATACGGGTGCCCTGCGTCAAACCGCGCAATCGTCACTGTCGAGGCAGGGCACCCGTCTAAAATTTTAGACGGGTAACCTGCCTGAACCGTTACGACTACGCGGTTTGAGGCAGGGCACCTGTCGATATTACTGAGAGTCGGATCATGGGCAACTCTGGTGACTAGTCTGTAAACATTGGTCGAAATTGCACTTATAAGTTATGGTCGAATCTCGTGCTCACCGCCTCGTAACCCTCCGGTCTACGACTGTCGGGCGGATGGAGGGTTACATTATCGCAACTACGAAAGTGAGTGCACACACACAACCTGCAAATGCAGAGAGCTCCCCTGCTTACTAACTATCCCAACTATGTTGGGACACCCCAACTTTAACACTCAAAGTTAGGACCAGTCCCAACTATAGTTGGTGCGATTGTCAAGTTTAGGGTGAAACAATGACAACAACTTACGTAAAATAACTGAACAAAATAACAAAAAAACAGGTAAAATTCCGCAGAATGCCACCACTATATCCCCCTTAATTTCTGGCCAATTACACTAAATTTTAGTTACCTGTCAAAAATGGGTGACACTAAACAGGAAAATACCGGAAAAATACCGGAAAAATACCGGAAAACACCGGAAAATACCGGAAAATACCGGAAAACACCGGAAAACTTCAAAAAGTTACCGGAAAACAACTCAAAATGAGCTTGTCATGTTGTCAGCGTAATCCACGCGTGTCACCGGTAGAGGGCGCAACACCAGCAGGGAGGGACTGCCTTTAGGAATACCGGACACTTCGGCACCTTGCAAACTCGGCACCCACAAACCCGGCACCTTGCAAACTCGGCACCAAACAAACTCGGCACCCACTCGGCACCAAGAATGCAAACTCGGCACCAGCTGATTTTTTAGTAACAAACTCGGCACCTGTTCTTTTAAAATCTTTCAAATGTTTTCATTTATTTTCTGGCAGTAGAAAACTGTTAACAAACGTGAAACAAATCCAACAAAAACAACTTTATTTATTTCTTGTTTTTTATTCATTTATTCTTTATTTTATTTCTCCATTTAGTCAACTTTTAAATTAACAACGAATTCATTTTATTCATATTAAACGTCATTACGTGATTGTTTAATGGTGATTCAATTTGTTAAACAATCTAAAACAAACTCATTTATTTATTTATGTGTTTATTTATTAATCTATTTGTTTATTTATCATTGTTATTTATTTAAATTAGTTTTCATTTGCTGTGAATAAATAGGGATTAATTTTGACAGCTAGTCTAAACATGGTCTAAATAATAAATAGTTTTGGGTTTTTGGGGGTCTTTTTACTAAAAGTTTATTTTATTCATAAAATCACGTTACTGTTAGTTATTCATTTACGGTAGTTAGAAAATATGTATTTATTATTTAGTTAATTTCTTAAACTAATTGTGTTTTTGTTTAAACCAGTGGTACTATGATCCCATCTGCTGAGTGCATCTTGATGTTTCAGCTTTCAAGACCATGTACGCTGCGGTAAATCGGCTGGGTGCCGAATTTGTGTTTGTACATGTGCCGAGTTTGTGGGAGCCGAGTTTGCTAGGTGCCGAGTTTGTTGGTGCCGAGTTTGTCTGGTGCCGAGTTTGTTGGTGCCGAGTTTGCAAGGTGCCGAAGTGACCGGTTACCGCCTTTAGGATGCACTCTCTAAGCATACAAATATCCTTGCGCCAATCTGAGGTTAAGTTGTCCTGAAATATATGTTTGGTTGGTTTTCAAGAGGCTGAGAAACTTTAAAATATTTTTGGAATATTTTTTAATGTTTATCATTGGTTGCTATGGGAGTTGATTTAGTGTGGTAAACCATATTCTTTGTTATTCACTCTCCCCATCCCGCCCCCCTTGACAACCCTCCACGTTGAACGTTAGAAAATGTCTGACGGCGTCCAACAGGAAAACCAACAATAAAATCAGTTAGTCTTGTAAATGGCGCCCTCAATGTATGTTTACCACAAAGTAAAAACACGCGCAAGTTAAATACTTGCTTGCACAATATGAAACGAATGGTAGGCCAATTCGCGCAATTTTAAAACTACTTTGCGCTTAAATCTTACGACATGGGATTAGTTCAAAAAATAATGTGTAGCTAGCTAGAACGCCTAAAAAATTCAATATTTATCCATTAGCTGGGAAGTGAAACACTGTAATTCCGGTACGTTAAATACTTTTGATCTAGTTCCTTGAATGTAGATGTTTGAATGATGCTCTCCCTCAAAAAACAATCCGGGCGCTCGACAATTTCATATGTTCGTGGACAAATTGGGATTCATTTTCCAGTGTTTTCCGGTAGTTTTCTGGTGTTTTCCGGTAGTTTTCCGGTATTTTCCGGTATTTTCCTGTATCCTCCCCTGTCCGGTTTTCGATGTAGTATGTCTTTTTCTTTGAATTGAAAAAAAATAAAAATATTCCATAATCAACTGATGCCCTAATTACCTTCCTTTGTTTATAAGAAATATGCAAACATATATTAAAACATGATGGACATTGAAACTTTCACACCACGCACCGATCTTCGATGACTTCAATAGCGTCCCATTTGTTTTGAGTTTGACCTGTTTTCGATGCAAACAAGAAAGTATGGTGTCCGGGTGAAGCCATACATGTACGTGGAAGAAACATCTGCAGTGACTACAAGTGTTCTGTGAGACTTTGTGTATGACTCTATAGCCAGCAGTTTTCTTCATTTTATTCAACATATTTTTTATTTAGTTTTTAAAATAACCATGGTATTTTTCAAAAAATAAAAAAATAAAAATAAAAATAAAAAATGTAAATAATTCTTGGCTTTCAAATCTTATTTTTATTTAGTTTTGTGTCTTTTTATGTTTCTTAACATTTATAATAAAGCATATAAATAAACAGTGATAATCGAATCACATAGAATCACATAGCTGATGTTTAAATTTTAATATTAATAACAAAAATGATAGAGTGTTACAAAAATAAATTATCCAGACTATTAGAAAATGATATAAGGCACGTGGCTTCTTTAAGCCTCTGTATTTTTTTCCCCAGAATGCTCAGCAGAATGTTCAGTCACATGATTTGATCATCGTGAATTGTGAATTGAAAAAGTGTTTAATGAAACTTTTTCGGTGGGAATTTTTTTTGTATGGCCCCGACAGTATGACATATTTTTGTACCTTGAAGAAATGCCTAAAATACCACAACTTTTTGCATTTACAAGTGCAACTAACCAGTGGAGCCTTACATGCTTCTAAGTTTTGGTCAAATGAGAGGAGACTCTTTGCTTGGCAAGTCAAACCACACAAATTGTATCTAGGGACTGTTTACATCGCGCGCAGAGAGGTAAAAGATTTGCCTCGATTTCAGGGACGCCCTGAATACAGGGCGTCCTACACGATATATAGTAATGTTCGGTTAACCATGGAGGTAGGAATAGATTCCTACCTCCATGGTTAACCCTTCTTGACCGTAGTCACTGCAGATGTTTCTTGCACGTATGGCTTCACCCGGACACCATACTTTCTTGTTTGCATCGAAAACAGGTCAAACTCAAAACAAATGGAACGCTATTGAAGTCATCGAAGATCGGTGCGTGGTGTGAAAGTTTCAATGTCCATCACGTTTTAATATATGTTTGCATATTTCTTATAAACAAAGGAAGGTAATTAGGGCATCAGTTGATTATGGAATATTTTTATTTTTTTCCAATTCAAAGAAAAAGGCATACTACATCGAAAACCGGACAGGGGAGGATACTACATCGAAAACCGGACAGGGGAGGATACAGCAAGAAAACAGGAAAATTGAACAATTCTATTAACTAAAAAAGGTGTCACTAAAATCGCGAGGCTTCGATTGCAGTGAAACGGAAATAAACACAATTTTTTCCTGCTGTATCCATCCTGGTATTTGTTAATTGCATCGGGGATCATCTTGCTCATATTTTTGTGAGGTTTTAAAAACACTTACCGATCTCTGAATTAAGTTAAAGTATGCAGTGCAAGAGGATCGACTCTTTTTCTGGAGTAGTGACTTGTCTTGTTAATTACACACACACTGACTCTATTCCTACCTCCATGCTCTGACGCAACTCTATAGGAGCCCGCCACTCATTTTTCTCTCAAGCGAAATCAAAACAACGAGTGACTGGTTAAAGTTTATGGACGCATGCCCATGCTGCAACTGTACTTCCGGGTTATAAACTCACTGAGGTCAACCCGCGGGAAATACGTGGTGTTGTGGTTGGTGTGAATTTTTGTTCGAAAAAAATCACATTTTCATGCTTTTGATTATATTTTGATCTGAGTGAAATTAGGCATGAGTTCAGAAACAAACACGGCAGCGGTTCCGACGGCCCTTGTTGATGTTCAAGGTGACAAGCGATGGATAAATCTGGTGAGGAATTAAAATAAAAACAAACACTAAAAACAGATGATTGAAATCTGAAATACATGTTGTTGTAGATCTTCACTTCATAATCTTATAGTAATAATTAATAATATGATCAATCATACCATAAAGCAAGTGATCATACAAATCATATTCATATCAATCATTTATAATCATACTAGTTGTTTACTTCTAGAAACTTATACTAGACCATGTTACCTTTGTTTAGAAAAAGAGTGACCTTGTAGTTGACTAGTTGTACATTCTATTTCTAATGCATTTCCTGACACTGACACTGACACTCAGTAGGGAGGTCGACGGGTTTTCAAATTTTTTGACGAAATAAAACAAGTTTGGTACTGTTGGACGCAAACTTCACTCCTCGCGCAAACTTCAGCCTCCGCTGAGCGCGCAAACTTTTTTCAAACATCAAACTTTGATTTAATGGATCTTTATTTCTAATGATGCTATCATAATAATGTCATTGTTCAGGTGCTATCTTGATGGAGGTTCAATTGTCTGATTGATTTCAAGGTTTAGCTCAGTTTCATTTTAAAGTTATGCTGCAGAGAAGAGTTTGAAGGAATACCACAAACTTCATCCGCACACGCAAATTTGCCGCACGCAAATTCTTTCCAGCACGCAAATTCTTTCCAGCAAGCTTGAAGTTTGCGCGGCCCATCTTGAAGATTGCGCGCGCAAGCTTCAAGCTTGCGCGGGCGGCTTGTTTGCGCCCAACAGTACCATTGGAAAGCTTATCTCAAACGGAATCTAATGGTAGTAAAATCAATCATTTATCTTTAAAGATTGCGGAGATATTATATTTTGTATGTGTTTTTTTACTTTGTTGTTGTACGTCAGATTTTTTCTTCTTTTTTCTTTCATGACAGCAACAATTTTTGTATAATATAATATGATTGAAATTATCTATAAAAACCCTTAATTTAAAGGTCTTTGTCAAAACAATTGTCCAAAATGTTTTTTAAAATAACATTAAGTTGATTTAATATATTTATTAGTGGCAATATTATTAGCCAAGTCTGATCACAGAACTAAGAACACCATTCTCAATTGTCAAACAAATGACCCCATGTGGACAGTGCACAATAAGACCCCATGTGGACAGTGCACAATAAGTCCCCATGTGGACAGTGCACAATAAGTCCCCATGTGGACAGTGCACAATAAGTCCCCATGTGGACAGTGCACAATAAGTCCCCATGTGGACAGTGCACAATAAGTCCCCATGTGGACAGTGCACAATAAGTCCCCATGTGGACAGTGCACAATAAGTCCTCATGTGGACAGTGAACAATAAGTCCCCATGTGGACAGTGCACAATAAGTCCCCATGTGGACAGTGCACAATAAGTCCCCATGTGGACAGTGCACAATAAGTCCCCATGTGGACAGTGCACAATAAGTCCCCATGTGGACAGTGCACAATAAGTCCATAAGACTAAAAAATCTGTCAGGACCCCCTCCTCTAAATCTTAAATGTGCAGCTATGAGCAGCTACCTAGCAAAGAAACATATACATGTATGCACATGATCACGAAGGTATAAGCTTTCAGAAAATATGAGTTTTGTGTAGGTTTTGTAGTTTCCATATTTGAGAAATTGAGGATTTTTGATGTAAATTTATGTGTAAAACCTCAACTTTTGGTAACAAAATAAAATGAATGATATCAAAACAGTTTAAAATATCTATCAAATTTGGTACCTACCGATTCCTCAGACCTTCCTCTACACAAATATCAACATATCCCATGTGACCTTAGGCTATCGAGGCCACAAGAGGGCTCACTTTAAAAAACCCATTTCCAAAACAAAATCGATTGAGTTTTCCCTCGACCAAAATGTGCTCTCTGTTACGCGCTAATTTTCTTATTTTCAACTCTTTGTTTTTTCATTTAAAATTCCAATCAATCGAGAAAAAACTGCTTAATTGTAAAAGGAAATGTCTTCAGCTAACCACAGATGATTTTTTACATCAAAATTCGCACTTAAATGATGTCTTTTGGGTGAGTTTTCACAAGCAGTTTTCGTGTAGTAACAGATACAAATCACGATTGAGGCCTTTCCGTCGACCTCCCTACTGAGTGACAGGCAAGATGAAGATACTTAATACTACAGTCAGTAATAGTAATACACTGGTCATCAGGTCATATGGGAAAATTTACATTTGATTTTGTGTCATAATTTTCACGTAAATTCAAGAGTTACAAAAGCAACAGCTGTACACCTTTTGAGAAAAGTTGCGAAAAATCAGACCGTGCACTAGGACTAGGAGTAAGTTCTCTGTGTTCAGTTGTAACTTGAATTTTAGTTCATGAGTTAGTTGCTTATGCTTTTTTGCTTGATATGAAATGAAAGCGAAATGAAATGAGTCAAAGACTGTGAGTGTGACTAATGTGAGTGAAGTGCGAGTGAATGTGACCATGGATGGAGGTAGAAATATTTCTACCTCCATGGCACAGGCAGAATCACATAATAAAACTAATTATTTTTATGTTATGAATTATGTGGGTTTTGTTTTATGTGTAAAAAACTGTTATGTACAAGAGGTCTTATTCAAGTTCTTAAAAAAGCAAGTGAAGTAAAGCCACTAAATAAAATAAGAAAAGATGATATTATTTTTTGGGGGCAATAACAGAGGCAAAAATTACCATCACCACACAAAAGGCATGTATTGGTACCATGATAAGGTCAAAACTTGGCTCAAAACCCACATAATGGACAAGTTGAGGAGCAGCAGCATAGCCAGGAATTTTCGGTGGGGGGGCACAGGGGGGGGGGGCATTGCTTCCAAGTTGGGGGAGGGGTCCAAGGAGAATGGGTTTGTCAGTGGTGGGGGTCATGTACTCCTAGAACTATGACTGAGGTTCGATCTGCTATCGTCTCCACGAACCTCATAAAGTGACATATGTACAAAATCCTATTTGAAACTTTTTGCCCTTCACATTTATGCACCTGGAGTTCTCTTTTTAAAACCAGATCCTCGCCAAATTAGGCTCTACGTTTCTTGTTCTCACAGTGAGCTCGGCGCGGGTCCCAGAAAATCCACTTTGCAAAAAAAAGTTGCACAAAATGATAAATTCAGATATCCAGAATCCTCACCTTTCGGTAACAATATGGCTGCCCGCCGTAATTTATAAATGGTATGCTGCGCGCTACGCTGGTAACGATAACCAACGGTTCATGTACAGAACATTGGTTTATGTGGACCAGCGTTGCACGTAGCATGACTTTTTGGTCTCTCCGGCATATAGGCCGTATGCTGGTAATCAATGGTATGCAGCGCACAACGCTGGTCACAATTACCAACGGCCTATGTTTGTACACGTGAACTGTTGGTTATCGTTACACAGCGTAGCGCACAGCATACCAACTGTTTCATTCCGCTGCATTGCATTGATCAACACGTGGGCGTGCGCGCTTCCTGTGATGCCGATAATCCCCACCGCATAACTTAAACAATAATGCTTGACCAAAAAAACCACTTTAATCGTATACCAGTATACGATTAAATTTTGTTTTTATAACTTTATTGTAAATGAAGGCCTAAAACTAGCAGATGTATTCTGGATATAACTTTGTAATGTTTGTTTTTATTCATTTAACTTTTTTGTGGGCACTATTGCGATTTGTTTTCGTGGGGGGGGGGGGGGGGGGGGGGGGGGGGTGGGGGGCACTGGAAATTTGCACAAGGGCCCCCCCCCCCCCCCCCCCCCCCCCCCCCAATGACCAATCTGGCTGCTGAGTTCTGAACTCTGTAATTTGGAGATTATTGAGTCAGGTAGACCAAGAGAAGACTATTACATGTACAGAAATCAAGGCGGCATGTAATGAAAGCTGGACAAACTTTGCTGTAGTGGATTTGTCAAGAAGATTACGAATTTGTCCAATCTTGTGTAATGAAGATTTGCAGACATTTCTCACATGGATGTCCATCCGAAGATCGTTCTGAAAAGTAACACCTAGATCTTGTACTTTCTGAAACAGGTTCTATTGGAAAGCTGCCAATGGAGATGGTGTAAGTTGGGAAGAGTTTCTGAAACAGTGTAATGTGGATGACCTCAGTCTTCTCTTCATTCAATTTCAATTTATTTGCAACTGACCATGCTCTTATGTCGTTAAGGCAGTGTTCTAGCTGTGGGATGACAGTTGGGATGATCTTGCTCATTCATGGTGACATACATGTAGATAAACATTTTCTGGTCTGTAGCTAGTTGCGATAATCGTAACCCTCCATCCTCCCGATGGATGCAGACCAGAGGGTTACGAACAGCTCATGTACAAAATACATGTATTTGCAATTTCAACAATTTTTGCCAAACTACATGTAGTCACCAGATTTGCCAAATTTTTACCACTTTCAAAAATCATGACACACATTCTAAGAACACAGATTTAATCTTCAATGTCTATTCCCAACACACTGTACATTTACATTCACAATCCTTGTGATGCCTTTTTGCCGAGTTACATGATTAGTAATTAGTTATTTAGATTAGTAACACTGTCCAGGAAGCATTCAAGCATAACAACCATTCTGAAGCAGCTTCACTGGCTCCCTGTTGAACCTTTTAAAGCAATGAACGGCACATCACCATCCTACATGTACATCTGTGATCCTGTCCAGCCATATATTCCAGCTTGTGAAACTCCTCCTTGTGGGATATGCTGTGAACAACTCATGGGGATCCCGTTCTTTTCAGGTAGCTGAAGGGAAGGTCTGGAATGGTCTTCCAAATTCCATCAGAGCCATCCAGACAACGGACAATTTCAAAACAGCCTTGAAAACACATCTTTTTAAGGAACATTTGTATCGATACTGTACTTGGTGTTATTACTCAAATTATTGCAAATAATTGATACCAATGCAGTTGTTAGTCTGTGCTTAAAGCATGAAAGAGCGTAGCCTTGTTGCAAGACCTTCTTGTTTGATTTGTCAAACAATTTCCCACAATAGGGCACTATCATCTGAACAGTTTGATGGATGATAGCGCCCTCTACTGTGGAAATTATGTCAAATCAAAACGAGGTCTTGCACCAAGACTAGAACAAGTTTGACTAACTTGCTTTGAGTATGAATATTGTGGAGGCGTGCATACGTGTACATGTGTGCAAGTTTTCACATATGGAGTCAGTACAGAAAGTCAGAGACGTCAGTTTCCATGTTATTTACAAAAATAATGTCACTCAAGGATAAAATAAGCTATTCTGAACCTACATTACATTGTACATGTAGCTGTCTTGGAATTCAGGACATGGAATATGTGAACGTACGTTATGTATTTCACCTTTTTGGCTATTAATAGTTGCATAATTCTCAGTGAGGGCGCTTTTTGGCCTCAGTGAGGGCGCTTTTTGGCCTCAGTGAGGGCGCTTTTTTAGTGTGTGACATCATATAATGCAAGGGGTCTATTTACTAAGCAAAATGTCTCAAAGTATCGTTAAATCTTCATAACAATCTCCAAAGTGCTGGCTCCAAGTCCAAGTACAGTTTAAAGATCACGCATTGGTGAAAAAAACCCAACAACAACAAATCAGTCGACATCAAAATCCAAACTCTCTTTGAAGAAGTCAGTCCCAAAACAGGCCAGGGTCCACAAGAAAATATTTGTTCAATTCAATTCAATACAACATTTATTTTGAAATTGTTTAAAGTTTTTAAACAGTTGTGGACCCTTTTTGTTTTGGTCCAGTGAGAGATCAGAACCAAGATACGTAGCCACATGTACATTGTACATGTTGTACAGGTGTGTAGGAGTGCATCTTCTCAAGATGTACGTATTTTATTTAGATCTTTCACTGGATACTTTCACAATAAAAAAACCAAATTTAACTTTTAGAAAGAGGTTGTAAATTTGTACATTGTACATGTAAGTTATAAACATTGTAAAGAAGCCATTTTTAGGAAGTGTGCTTGGTTAAAATTGATGGACAACTGAATTGCTCTGTTTTTAGTTTTCTGGTCTAATTGCTAAAGTGACTGGTCAGTGGTCTAGTGCATTGTGGGTAGTTCAATCCCTGCTCTGGCCATTTACATTTACTGTATCTTGTAATCTAGAATGTTTATGCAGTGCTAGTCAAGTGTACAATGTATTAGTGTCTGTGTAAAGTGAATTCATGTGAACTAAATAGTTTGTCCATGGAGGTATTCCTACCTCCATGGTTTGTCACGTAAGTTACTTATATTTAGCCAGGTCATGCTACTGACTATAAAATAAACTACTACAAATGCCATAGAGGTGTTAGACCTGACTGTAATGACATCTAAAAACATTGGCTTAACCTTGTATCATTGTGTGTTTTCTGAGAGAAATGTAAAGAACTGGCGGAAATTTCATACAGCAGGGAACTGAATGTGTTTTGCCTTCCATCTAGTTGTAAATTATTCATACTGTACATGATGTATGTTGTGTGTGAGGTTTTCATGAGGAATTGACCAGCTACAACCAAGGTATTAGCTAGAACCTGGAAATTGGGGTTCAGATTTTTTTGCTGAAAATTCAAAAACATGGCATCCACAAGCATTAATTCCCAAAAGACCTTCAATGTATTTGAAGTCATTGGGTTTACAGAGACAGTAGCCTGTAGCCTGTATGTTTCTATTGTACATGTGTAGTGTCAAAGTTTTATGTGTTTTTTGTTCTTCTGAAGCGATCTGGTTAAATGGAAAAAAGAAAAAAAAGGGTTGATGTTGTCCCAGTTTTATTCAATTTTTCTTTTGCAAAAGTTGCCCTCTGCAATCAATTGTGCATAGAGATCAGCCTTTCCCATGAAGCTGAAGCTTAACAGTAGTTCTTGGACCCTCTCAAGGATGAAATTCCAGGCCTGATGTGATATTGCACAGTGAAGCTTGCATGCTTGCTCTAATGTCAATCTCGCTAGGTCTATACACTTTATTTTAAAATGCATGCTGATATTGTAAAGCATACTCTTACACATTCTCTTAATTTGTATAGTTTAATTATTATTGTAAAAGAAACTCATCCATGTATTCTTCATTAAATACTGAGTCACAATCTGTGAAGCAAGTCCTGGTCTGAGTTTAGATGATCAAGTTTAATCCGTGACCACATGACTTGAGTCTTGAGTCCAAGTCCCAAGTCATTACCCAAGACTGGCTAACACTGACAAAAAAAATACCATTGGGTTTTTTAAGGAATATATGCTTTTTTTAAATAACACACACAAAAGTGATAATAAAAATTAACGTGCAGGAATGAGGCTAAAATTTAGTGTACACATTATGTACATGTACATACACCTGTTAACATTTATCCAAACCGTGTGTGTAGTATGAACACTTCATGCTTCATTTTACACATTAGTGTTTCTCAAAGAATCAGTGCAGATTGTGATGCAATGCACCTATGGCATGTTTTCAAGTAAAGCTGCTTGTTTGGGCAACATCTAGAAAAACTGGCAAAGAACAGAGCAGTGGTGGCCAAGGCCTTTGTCATGTAGGGCCTAATGTATGGTCTTTATCTCTATCAGATTGTGAATTTTTGTACACTTTTTACTGCACAGTAAAGTGCTGCTGTGCAGAAAAAAAGATTAATATAAAACTGCAACTGAGAGTAATTGTGCAAAACTCGTTAGACATTATCATGCATGTGGTGACGTAATGTTTAGGCTGTACTCATGTGATTCATACATGTAGGCTGTGTCCGAATTGGCAGCTACAGACTATGGCTGAATCACAGTGTCATCATGTGTTGAAGTACATGTATAGGACATCCTTAGCAACACACTTTGTAACAGTACTAGCCATAGCAATTCAGATACGACCATTAAGAACTTCTTAGATTTACCTACGTTCAACTTTTGTGAAGCCTAATGCCTCAGATGTTTGTAACATGTGGCTAACTAAGGAATGATTTTAGATCATATGCAGAGAGTGTTCTGCATACATGTATTTTGCATAAAAAATTAGTTATGTGTATGTAGTTATAAAAGATAATTGATGAAGTACCATTCCTATTTGATGTGATGCTGTTGAAGTGTACACTACACATGAAGCCTATTATTTGACTGGATTGAAAGCTCTCATCCAGCCATCAAGAAATCTCACCAAAACCTTAACCCAGCAACACTTTAATGAATGATTTGTTGTTCTTTCCTTGACAGCATGAACATCATGTTTCTGAAGCCAATGAGAAAGAACCAGAGGTCCTCTTTGTTGGCGATTCCTTAATTCAACAAATGACACAATATGATGTAAGTGTGTCCTACTATAAGCCTAATGTATAGCTATAGATGTTTTGAGCTGAATCCCATTAAGTGTAAAGTTATGAGACCATTTGAAATGATAGGAGGCTGATATTCCTTGTTAAATCTCAGCTAGTTCAGTCGAGCGGTTCTTTATTCATTCTGGTTCATCATAAAGTAACTCACAATAAAACAGTTCCAGGGCGTGTTACTCACTGTGAGCTTACGCACATAATGATATAGTATAGAAATATTGACTGCTATGAGGGGCACAGTTAAAATTATAGGCCCAAGGTGATGTCAAAACCATGACTATGCCCGAAGCGAAGCTGAGGGCATAGTCATGGTTTTGACATCACCGAGGGCCTACAATTTTAACTGTGCCCCGAATATTAAGCAGTCAATATTTCTTTTATATACCGAAGAAAGGACATCAGTTCGCGCCGTGACACGAACGTATACAACGCGTACAGAAGTACACAAGCGACCTATGAAATACAGCAGTGTGTTGCGACTGGCGGGCACAGTCGATTGCTGTGCCCCGGGCACAGTTAATTACATGTATGACGTCATCTTGATAGAAAAAGGGGGCCCAGCTATTTCAATGACTCCACTTTTAACCAATCAGATTAGAGGATTCTATATATGAGGTATATAATCCATATTATTACATTAAGCCTGTAAACGGACATTTTCTGCTGATGGAGCCACCCTTTATGGTATTATTTTTGTTCATACTGTAACTGCTGCTTACATCAAAACTGCTAGAACTGAAACTATATTTAAATCACTCCAAAGAAAGTTACCTGTTTGTTTTATTGCCTGTATGCTTGTTAAATTGCCTTTATTGTTGTAAAGTGCATTGAGACTTTTGTGTAATGCGCTATGTAAGAACTGTGTTATTATTACCATAAAGACAATAGCAAGAATTTCAGCAGTTACTTATTGGATATTCAGAAAGTTGAACCCTTTGAGCAATTAAGGTTGTCATTGATTTCAATGATTTTTATTCTAATGTTGGGCATCTGCGAGGAGTATATAAGAATTTATAGGTCATTTGACCTTGGGGTGATGTTATGTAATTGTTTTTTAAATGGTATGTTACCTATGGGATCACAAGGGGACCTTCTTGTGTGGTAACTACATGTACCAATAACTTTGTTTCATTCTTACATAGGTATGGAATGAGCTCTTTGAGCCGCTCCACTCCCTCAATTTTGGAATAGGTGGGGACCAGACACAACATCTACTATGGCGCTTACAGAATGGATCCTTAGACAACATCAAACCCAAGGTTAGTGTTGCTTCCCAAAACTTAATATCAACCATTGCCTACACAGATTGTTTAGAGTCAAATCCAATATGAAAATTGAATGTTGAAAGAAAACTTTAAGCTATGGAAAAGTACAGCAGCTGGCAGACTAGTGTAATGACAAGCTAACTGTTTCTGCTTGCTAGATACTGAAAGAATAAGGGCAAACACAGAAGGTGAGATGGTGAGATTCAGTCATAAAGTAAGACGTAGTTTATATTGACTAGAGTGCCAATGTTTGTGTACAACCAACCCTACACATGTACATGCAAGCTTTTAGCCAGGATTTGAAAATAGGGTGTCCAAATTTGACTGGATTGAAAAACAGGGCGTCCAAATTTTGGGGGTAAATTTTTTCAGCAAGCATGTACCACCAGACCACAGAACTATTATTGCATTTACTGTGTACTCAACGTACATGTGTATGCCTTGGGTCTGGGTTTAACAAAATTTAATCAGCACCATACAGCCCTAATAATCGTAGTATTTGGCGCGGTTTCATTATATGTTATTATTATTTTTAAAGTTTGGGCGGGGTCACGACTTGTTCATATTGATTTCCCCAAAGTTGCGGTATTCTACACATAGCCCGCGAATTATATACGAACAGAACAATAGTTTACATTTCAATGTAAATATAGTACATGTACAGTGTACTACGAAGAAGTACATGTACTTTAATGGTACGATGTGCAGTGAGCTTTCTTTATTAAACTTGCATTACCCATACTCATGGTGGGAGGTTCACACATACGAGCAGACACGCACGTTTTGACTCATATACTGCGCATACATTAATATGCACTGAAAGGTTGTGGCGGCCAGAAAAGAGCGGGAATGACGTGCCCGGAATTGTGCGCAGTTTATTGCCTGATGGAATTAATGAATGGAGCCGTTTTTAAACTCTTCCAACACATTGTTATCAACTGTTTTTACTTTGAACCTTGACAGTTAATACTTTTAATTATAAATAAGTTTTGATAAGTTTGCTAAGTTACAACATCAGCTGTACAACATTGACCGATCCACGCATACCGCCTGGTTAAAACGCTGCAAACGGTAATAGATAGAGTGCTATCTCACAACACAGACAATAGTCTAAAAATAACACATAGTGCCCAGAAAAAATCACGATGTCCATCCACCTCCAAAGGTTCAAAGGTCGGAAGTCCTATCGCCATTGTGTGCACGACGTGAAGCCGCAACAAGTAGCTGTTTTTTCTCTGTGTGGTGGGTGCAGACCGTATCATACCATGGAGGTAGAACTACCTCCATGATCATGTACCATCCATGTATCACGCACAAAATGGCGAACTTCCGCTTCTTTCGCGATAAAATTATTGATGTTTTTACACATGGAATACCGTGATTTGATAGGATTTTTTCAAAGGGTTTGAGGTACAGAAGTTATCTGTAGTGAGGATCGAGTGAATGGCCCTCCACTTAATATTGTGTGAGTGCTAAAGGGTTAAGCACCGCCCATCATAGCAACTGCAGAACTCGTGGAACAACACGTGTGTCTCGAGCGCTGCCGATCTATCACACAACCCCGGTAGGTACACCACATGTACATGTACATACACAACGCTTTTTACGATGACTTACATTTACATACATGTACATGTATTACTGTACGTGTATTTTGTAAATGTTTCTACTGCGTGGCGTTTCACCGCTAGTTTCTAAAGCCTTTGCGATTCAAGCCTTCGCACTCGGGGGGCACTGTCTGATGTTAAATTTGATCCCTTTGTCGGTAAACAATGAATGGGCGATCAGTATATTTAAGATAAATTGGTTGCAGCTGGCAGATAGTAACAGTTTTGGATTTGCGTTCGTTTTGCTTACAATTTCAGGTATTCGGATGCAATTTTTTTTTGAATGTCTAAAAAACAGGGAGTCTTCAAGGGCGTCCGACAGTATTTCGGGGCGTCCAAAAATAAAATAGGGCGTCCAAAAGACGCATCGCTGGCTAAAAGCTTGTGTACAGGTACATGTATATAAAAGCTTGATATTTTATATTGGAGTTGTACATGTAATACTGTTTGTTGGATCATTCAATGTGAAATAACCAGATGTCCCACGGTCATTTACTTGGATTTGCCTTTTTTATTATTGTACAATTGTATGTATTCAGAACACATGAAACATTTTAGAACACATGCAACATACAGTGCTTAATACAAATCGGTGTGAGGGTAAAAACAAAATATATTCTTTATCCCCGATGCAAAAAAATTAACATCTAAAAAGTTAACATTTAATAAAATATTTTAGTTGTCAACTGCTAAAAGTTGTTGACGCCACACCCACCTCTACAATGAAGGAGATGAGAAAATAAAGACAATATACATTTTGATGACTTGTTGGTGTGTTGTTTTGGTTACTGGTCACATGGTGAACTTACCAGCCAGAGATTGGCAAAACAATTTTTACTTTCCAGCTGGAACCCTTTTCATCAGATCCTTTGTACTAAATAGACGCTTCAATGCAGTCATTATTCCTACTACAGACTGACTTGTCCATAAAAAAAGGAATCAAGCATCTTTAAAAATACTTTTTTTATTTTTTGCCTTTGAAAAGGTTATATTTTGGGGGCCAATAACACTGAAATGAGGAAAGAAATCCTCAGGATTTGACACCTAAAGTTTTGCAATAGTTGATAATCCAGAGAAAGGTATTGTCCGGAATAGTTGAGCCAAATCAGAGTCAATTGCTGTGGAATTGTTTTTTCAAGGCATTTCCTGGCAGGCAAAGGAACTATGAACGCACACTTTTGATTTCTGGCTGTGCTCTGTGGTCATACATGGGTCAATGTGGCTGGCTGCTAACGGCGCCCTTGCTTGCCTGTGGCTGGAACACTTTGCTGCGTCCTTCGCAATATTCAGCTTCTCAGCTGTCAGTACGGATGATTAGCCTCCCAAAGTATTACTACTATTATTATTAATGCAATTTTCAATCTTTTTAGATTTCTTCCATTGAGCTATTTTACCTGCAGGAAGTCCAGGCCCTTGTGGCTCTTTTGTTAACTGGTGATGTTATGAGTAACGTAGTCTTTGTGTATATGATGTCTTTCCAACAGGTGATTGTGATGTTGGTAGGGACCAATAATCACGACCACACAGCAGAGGAGACATTTGGTGGGATTGAAGCCATCATCAAATACATCACAGATAAGATCCCATCAGCAAAACTAATAGTCATGGTAAATAGCATTCTCAGTCTTAGTCTTATTAACAGGGCCCAATTTAATGGCTCTGCTAACCGAGGAGTTCTGTGCTCACAGTGCCTGTAACCATAATTGCTTCCTAAAAAGTTGGGAAGGTAGTGCATTCTGTTCTACCAGCCAGGCTCCTAGTGGATGATACCCATGATTACATCCTTAAGGAATGTGAAGGGGGTAACCCTGTTTCAGCCCCAGGAGTAGGTGGCAACCTGCGTGCCCCTGGTAACAGTTGATTTAGATGACAACCAAAATCAGTCAATTGTA
Source organism: Leptasterias polaris (assembly GCA_037783415.1). Classification (NCBI taxonomy): domain Eukaryota; kingdom Metazoa; phylum Echinodermata; class Asteroidea; order Forcipulatida; family Asteriidae; genus Leptasterias; species Leptasterias polaris. The sequence goes on from JAZGTN010000149.1 coordinate 300,006, forward strand.
GCCCTTACCTTGAAGTGATGTTTTTATGTCATTAAAAAACAAAAAACAAGCTTAGGGGATAGGTTGAGTCACACTGGACAAAGAGGGCTTTTGTGCAAGTTTTCTCAAAAGAGAACTGTAAATCTCAGTGCCAACTACCACAATGTTTGTTGTCTTTACTTCAGGATTTCATTTCAACAACTAAGTTCCACTCATCGGTGGTTTCAAAAACCAGGTGTTAACTTATTTTAAAGAACTTTTAAAAAACAAGCCATGTCATAAACCCATGTGATGCACTATTTAAAGAGGTGAGTGTAGAGTTGTACATGTAATATAATCTGATCCCCTGTGATCAGTCACAGAGGATCAGATTATATTACAGCCCTTGGCTGCCGCTTCCTACATGTAGGTTGTGACGTATTATTGGTTGTAATCCCTGGCTACATAGTTAACAGTTATATGGCTTTTGACTGGCACCCCCGAACAAAGATATTAACAAAATAGGGAGATTGCCAACATAAGGATGGATAGTTCAGTTGGTAGAGCACTGGCATGTTAATTCGGAGGTCATTGGTTCAAATCCCATCCTTCGTCAATTTTCCCTTGTGGTTTATTATTTGATATCTGTACTTTATACACAGATTTGAATAAAACAAGCAGACAACTTATAATTTGATTGATTGTCACAGCCTCTGAAAACTGTTTTTTATTGCCATTCCCACACTTAAAAGAGCTTGGGATACACCTGACCCCCACCATTGTTGGGCGTACAATCCACCCATCAAATTTGGCCCACATGGCTTCTTTTATTTGTACACGTGACCACAACCATTACTGGGCACCATGCCCAAAGTAATTAATTGGCAAACAAGTGCCAAACCACAAATTGGCACACCTGGCATCTTTTAATTGGCTCACCTGGCATCTTTTAATGGTACACATGACACAACCAATAATGGGCACCACGCCCATAATAATTAAACCACAACTTTTGGCACACCTGGCATCTTTTAAAATGGCCCAACTGGCATCTTTTAACATTGGGTACACCAACCATTCTTGGGCACCACGCCCAAATTATTTAATTGGCACCTGGCCAAACATTTATCTGTGTACACACCTGAATCAAACCACGTGGGTACACAGGCGGAATGCAATGAAACAATTCTTCAAAATAATCATACCTGAAAATTATACAATTGTATTTAACCCTCAATCAATTAAGTTGTGAAGTTCCACCTTGGCACATGCGGTCGGAATTAGCCCCTGTGGTACATCAGAGCGCTAACACAACTTATTGTTACAATATATGATCTTAATATAAAAAGGTGTGTAAGCTTATTGAACAAAGAGGTGTTCAAAGTTGAATAACTAGTTGGAGCAAAGTACATTTACTTGCAACTATAACCCCAAAACTCAAAAAACTGTGTGAATCCCGTAAACATGCCATACCTCATTGGCGAATATAATTAGTTCACTGGCAAAACAGTAGGGTGGGAGTGGTGGGAATTAAATAAAATTATATGTCAGAAAATTAAAATTGCCCGTTCATGTTGAAAGGCAGTGACAAAGTGACCTTGAATCAGGACTGCTATACACACGCTCATGGTAGCGTCCCCAACAATGCAAGGATACCATCCATTGGCTAAATGTTGTCACACCACACACCCCATTGGCTAGCTGTAAACCACAACAACATTTTTGCATAAAGAGGACTGTAAAACAAAGCAACGTAAACAATTTTCCCGCAAAAACATAATTACCTAAGTTGCCCAACATTAACGCACGTATGCACGGCATTGCAGCACGGTGAATACCCCTTAAGCTTGTACAATTTTATCCGCACTAGGCTGCATACATTGCTTGCGGGTAGAACACATAAAAATTCGCCCTGTGTATAAAGCATTTTATCGTTAGTCGATAAAAAGAGATATTCTGTCTACCATTGCTTCCTCTTAGGCTGTTTTACCACGAGGCAGATACCCCAACAAACTCCGAGACAAATTCAAGAGTATCAATGACTCCCTAGGTGCCCTCCTCAACACCAAACCCAAGAAGTACCCTATAGCGGAGCTGTTTGATGTCACTCGTGATTATATCCAAGAGGATGGTAGGATAAGCCACTTAGATATGTTTGACTACCTGCACCTGACCAAGGAAGGCTACCGGAAAATGTGTGAACCACTCAAAGACCGGATAGATGAGATACTACTAGAGAAGTAGACATTACGACCTCTTGACCTCCCATTGGCCATCTTTGTCTAGTGCCCCGACTGCTGGGCTTATAGAATGTACAATGCATGCTTCTTGGTTACCAGGCTAGTCTGTTACTTAGTGTCTAAGGCAGTTATTAATCAGGGTCTTTTCGCTGTAGTTCAACATTGATGCTGAAGCCTAAAAACCATAGCTAAAGGCAGTCATGTAGCCTAATCTGAGATTGAAATAAGATGGCTGGGGGTTAAAGGTTGTTTTGTTTGTACTATATATGCCATGGAAATGTAAATCTGTTATAGTGTTACTCAAAAGCGTCAAATAAAAGTGCTAGTGTCGATAAAATGAAGCATGTGAAATGTGATGTAGGAAGAAATATTATTTTACCCATTTGTAAGCTTACCACATTTGTTATTTATGGAATCAGGAGTTCTTTGTGAATAGTTGCCAGGGTGTTATATTTTTCAGGTATGATAATCTTCCTACTTTTGATAGCCTGAAAAGTATAATAAAGCCTATACCATGGACATGTTGGTCAGCCCTCTTAGTAAATAAGATTGTCCTAAAAAATTTCCAGGGGTCAAATACTCTGCCTAATTTCTATGCCATGTAATGTTGAGGTTCAGGAAATGATTCCAGCAGGTTTTAAGGAGACATGATATCCATGCTTTACATGAATCTTCTCTATGACATCAGACCCTGCAGCTTCTAAGCAGAAAATGTGATTAACAAAGTTATTAGAGGTTTAGATCTGGCGTTTCCACTTTGCAAACGATATTTTCATGGTTTTGAAAGTATAGCAGCACCATGTAAGTGGGTTTTATCTGAGATGGTAGGTGTCAGTAGACTTACCATGTGAATTCATTGTTTTGGGATATTTGCGCTTGCTCAAAACTGTATTAAGTAAACAATGGAGAATTACTCACTACTCAATCTTGAAAGAAAAAAGGAAGGTTCATGAAATAAGATTTGAATGTATTATGTAAATTCACCTTGCCATAATAACAAAGTATGTAATAACTGCAGATTATATGTAGATTGTTCTTGTTTATTAGATTGCCTTGTAGCTTAAAGTAACATGAAATGTAACCATGAATGAGTTCATTCAATGTTTATCCTGCTGATAAGTCATTGCAACACATGTAAGCTCATCTGCTGCACGCAATGTAATAGGAGTTTCAATGGAATAGCCTCTATGTAGATGACAACATGGTCATGGCGCTATAGGCATATTCCATCTTGCCAACAGTGCAATAAATATTCCCCATTTTGTGGTGTGTCGTGGCGAAGGGGTCTAGTTCACAGGACTCAAGCTCTAGTGTTGTCAGCAGCAGAGTATGGGTTTGAATCCCGGTCATGACACTTGTGCCCTTGAGCAAGGCACTTAACCATAATTGCTTTGTAAAAAGTTGGGAGGTAGTGCATTCTGCTCTACCAGCCAGGCTCCTAGTGGATGATACCCATGCCTACATCCTTAAGGACTGTGAAGGGGGAAACCCTGTTTCAGCCCCAGGAGTAGGTGGCAACGTGCCCCTGGTGACAGTTCATTTGGGTTGATAGCCAAAATCAGTTAAGTGCAGCCCTCACCTTGAAGTGGCCGTCCGTGGCCTTGTGATGTTAGGCGGTCTTTCATAAAAATAAATAAAAATAAAATAAATATAAGGGCACTCGTGCCCAAGCTACCCTGATTTGGATATCTTGTTTCCTAATTAGAACCCTGTAGGTCTAAAGATGGTATCAATCTCCGTAATTGGTCTTCCCACATGGCAACAACACATTACTTTTTACTGTATTTCAAAATGCTCAAATTATCTTTAACGCTATAGATTATAAATGGTTTATTGACTGATACACATGCAGTACTGTCTTGTAAGGGAGACAAGGTACCATACAGTGTCGTCTTATTCTCTGACGACAAAAGTTGTGTAGTGTGCAATCCAGTTGGTGTTGGGTAATTCAAAGTAGTGAAGAGTCTGTGCATGGAACTAATGGGTGCGCGGAATCATTGAGGGAACCAGACTAGTTTAGTCCATTGACAGGGCAATGTTTCTCATTGTTGATGTAGGAATGAAAAACTGCTTATTAACAATCAGAATGTTGGTAATGCATAAATCATGCTAGCTATGGAGGAGGGTTATTTACCTCACAGCCTCACTTTCAATCAACTGTGATTAAAACAAATAGATGTATTAAAAATCATAACATACATGTAGCCACAAGTCAATGTACTTCAAACAGTGCAATAAATGCATCTTACAGTATCAGGGCAGTAATTGTGTGTAGTTTTGCAATCAAAGTACAATACTACTAGTCTACAAAACAGGATACCTGGCACCCCCTAAAAGAATAATGTTGCAACAAAAGAAAATTCTTCTCTGTCTTTTTTCTTGTTACTTATATCTTTATGCTGTATATCTTGTTATCTTGATTTAAATAGAGTAAGCTGGGTTGGGCAAGGATTTTGGCAGCACTTCCTAGTGCGCTTGAACTCTGACAAAATCATATCTGTTGAGTTCGTAGACCCATCTACTAGGATGTCGTAAGTTTTATTAATTTATCAAAAACACAAGAAATATGGCAGCCTATTAACTCAGCCAAGCATTAGTTGCCTTAGCAACCGGACAGTCTGCAGGAATTCAGCAGAGTCTTTAATGAGGCTGTCCCTAATTTAACTTGAAATATTACCTGGTTCTTTGAAATAATTATAGTTATACGCACCAATGGGAAAACATGCATTTTATTACTGGTTTGTTAATAAAATAATCTAATATTTTGGCTCAACTTTTGCTTAACAATTGGTTGCCAGCCAATTAGCATGCACATTACATTGCCAGTGGCTGGTTCCTGATTAACATTTGCTTTTATGAAGCATGGACTTGATCAAATATTGATATTCAGATAAGATTTGACTATTGCCGTTGCAGTCTTGTATTTGAGTCTGCAGTCCTGGAGTCAAAGTCGAGTGCTGAGTTTCAAGTCTGATTTTAAGTCCGAGTCTCTAGTCACAAAGTTCAAACCCAACTTTCTCAAAAAGACTCAGAAAGCAACGATGTGTGAGTGTTTTTGCCATCCATACTATGAGAGTGGATACCAGTTGTCTTGTTCCCTTTCATTCATTTGATGTTGTTGCACTCTAAAGATAGCATCTCGGTCTAAAATTAATTTCTGGAAAGGGGCACTTCATTCCTGCTGATTTAGTGCAATGTGATTGCTCTTATTATCTCTTCACTTTGAACATTAAACTACAATTATTTTGCAAGAAGATTATATATTTCATTAATTATAGCAATATTAATATTGGTGTTGATTCCAAAGTCACAAGTATCAAGTCTTGAGTCCCATGTTAGAGTTAGTGTCAGAGTCAATAATCATCATGACCGAGTCTGCATTGTGTCCAAGTCTTGTGATGTTAGTCAGTCTAGAGTCTGAGTCCAATTCACATATCAGACAAGACTGCGCCACAGTGATTTGTACCTTGTAAACCCTTATATAAGGTGCAACATAAATTGGTCTCATTATTAAAAAGGAAAAATTTAAACCTGTCATAAAAACTGTCATTTCTGTCTGTTCAAGCGCCTCGAGTACCTTATTGGTAGATGTCTGCGTTATATAAGACTACATGTATATCTTATTATTAAGTGTTATCTGGTCATCAATAGCCAAGCAATTAAGATCAAACTATTGGCTAACTCACTTTTAAGATTAATCTAAGCACTCTGGCCCTGGTCATTCACAGAATGAAACGACCAAAAAAGAAGTACTTTTGGAGACATTCCATCCTTTATTAAGATATTTTTGTTATGATTATTGTTTTTCCTGTGGTTTTCATCAGGATATTGCTTTTAATTCCTTAAAAACTTTTAAAAGGTTTAGAAAGAGTTATGTCAAATTATTATGCCAAACTTGTCAATTTGCCTTCTTTCGTTCTTGTACAGTATGTAAATATAGTATATTTTGTTCCTTTGTGCACAACCTTTGTGCATAACCTTTTAGTTTATCTAAAATGTTTATGTATTAGATATAAACTATTGCCAGGACCATTACAACCAAATTAATGATAGCTATTTGAAAGAGGACAAATATTGTACTGATTTAGTTTGCACAATTAATATGGAGTAATTTGGCTCAGTTACAATATTGATCTCTCCCACTGTAAGACGGTACAAGAAAACAACACATTTCCAGAACTCCCCAAAGTGCTATGATTTAGCTATTGGGTTTTACATTCACAATTCTCTCTCTTTCTCTATGTGACAATGAACTTGAATCAAGACTAACATCACAGTGGGTCACAGCAATTTCAAATCTAGGCATAAATGCTAAAAACTATTGTCTATACTTACAGGTGCAATCATTGTCAAGTAATAGTGACCAGTATTAAATGCACAATGTGGTGGTGGAAAAACAATACTGTGTTTACGTCTACTTTGTTTGTAAAATGTACATTTTAATTTCAATTTCATTAATCAAAATAAACATATATTTTACCGTGTATGAAAGTGCAAAGCTCTTAGAGAAAAACATTGAGTACTTGTCAGTTTTCACTTCAGCGAGACCACAAACGTTGATTCCTGCTCAATGTGCCTTCTAATATTGTCCTGCATGATTTGGGAAGTACTGTGCTATGGAGCCTTCTCACTTTTCTGTAGACCCCTTGCACTGGCCGCCAATGTTGATGTCAAACAACGGAAACATGCATGCGTGTTTGCACTGCGCTAGACTCTCAGCCAATGATAGCTCTTCATTGACTTCAGTGAGGGGAATGTTTTGGGCTTGTGACTTCATATACAAGGGGGTCTATATAGCAATGCAAGTCTGCCATGTTAGAGTGCTATGTAGTATGTGTAGTGCCATCCAGCATTGCATTTAGTAGCAGTTCTAGTAATGTGTATTCGTGGCGTGCACATAAGTACTCCAGCATAGTGACGTCATCTGAGAAGGGTCTATTGTTATAAACCAAGTGTTTACCTAAAAACACGATATGTACTTTTTACAGGACCTTGAGATGTTTTTTTAATCTGAACGTTGCAAACAAAGCTAAGCTGAAAAAGATCTATTTTCTTATATTAAAATGGTCGTTCTTCTTGTCAGGGAAACCCCTCTTTCTTTATCCCTTGGATTAAAACACAGAGAAAAGTCTTTGTTGTATCCAGTTCATTTTTTTAAATCTTAGTTTTTCCTAATTTACTTTCAGATAATCTAAAATTAATTTGAATACTCGCCAAAACTCATCTAGTATCATCCATGGTGGCTTCACTGTTTTGTTTCTTTTGATAATTATTTATCTTTTGAAAACAAAGCAGGCTGAACCTAAAGAATGTTTTACCTAAACATCTTTAAAATATAATTTCAAGAGGATATTGAATTATATATACACACGTCATTAATATAAGGAACATGAACACAAAATACAAGTGATAACATGTAGAACAGTTACAACAACAAAACAAAACAATCTAAACAGTTGAATTTTTGTTTTTTTAAGTCAACTCTTATTTTTCAACTAAAGATTTACAGTGAGCAAGGTTTTTGGCATCATATAACACACAATATACACCACATCCTGACTAAACCAGTTTGTCAAATCAGCAATTGTGTTGTGCCAAAATCTACTACATTTAAACGTATTACATTTACAATCAAGAATGGCACCACATAATGCATGCAGGTAAGGATTGGCTGCAACTGCTCTATGAATCAAGGCACTACACATCACTGGTCTTTGGATGAGTTCATTCATTCCATTCTTCTTTAGCTAGTTTTCAATAAACACACCACACAACCATCAAATTCGGTTGTAACATTTTTAGAAAAAGAGAGAAAAAACTTTTTTTTTTTTGGGGGGGGGGTTTTAATTAAGGGATTTTGTGTAGATTTATAACAATCAAAATAAGCCCAATTTGCCATTTGGAGAAATGGTGGATACATTACTATGACACTACTTTTCTCAATTTGGAAGTATTTCAGCTGGACATATTCTCTGGAGAATTAGCTCTGGTGTGAACTTTCTGTTTGAAAATAATCTTCCCTTTTTACTAGTCTTGCAAGACTTGAATAGAGTGAATGCACAATAGCTGTAGAGGAATGAGCTTCGATGTCTTGCACCAAGACTACATGAAGATAAATCCTAATTTTTTACACTATAAAGTTCTTATGGTGTTTGGTACTAAGTCTACACTAAACAAACTTTGGAAATCTTTTTGATGATCAATTTCAACTGCAAATAAAGTTCATTTTAAAAACTTTTATACACATATACAACTATTCTTTAAAACAAGTTTGACAGTTTCAAAAAGCAAACCAAAAAATTTGATAAAATTGTTAATTGATTTTGGGTTGAACAAAGAAAAATTGACTAGAGCGGGATTTGAACCAACGACCTCCGGTTTAACGTGCCGGCGCTCTACCAACTGAGCTATCTAGCCCTATGTTGGCGGTCTCCCTGTTTTGTCAATATCTTTGTTAATTATACCCTGATCCCACAAAAAGAGTAGAGACTATAGAGAGCTGTAATTATAATGTGAATTCATAAATGAGAAGCTTTCCAATTGGAACAATCTTATGGCCTTGCATTAAATATCACTAAACAGTTCTTAGTGAGTTGGTCTGACTTTTGGATGTGTCAGTGTTAAATTTTGACTTATTGGTCACAATATACTTGACCCTCTAAAAAACAGACTTGTACATATTATGTCTTTGATATGTTTTGTTGTGTGGATATTTACAAATTAATCTTTATTAACCGGAATTACTCAAAACTCGGATTAAAATAGAAATATTATCATGCCTGAGAGTGCCATATATCTAGCAATGATTGTTCATGACTCGAAGTACTCTCAGTCATTTTTGTAGGAAACATTGCATGCTGTTTTGAATAGCATTGTATCTCGCATTTGTGACACTCTGTGCAAACCATTCCTATCTCAATGCAACAGGTTTTGTGTGAACATCCAGGATAGTTAGCTAGCTACAATGTATGTACACTACAAACTGGTGATCATATAAATCCTATACCTTTAGAGACACAATGTTTTTGCACTGACTCAATGAATGGACTAATTGTTGGTTTTCTGAGACCATGAAATTGTTGTTACGCTAGCCCTCATCTTCTGCCTTCTCGACTGGTTCTTCATTACCTGTATAGTAAAGAAACACAATCATGTTAAGAGTTACCAATCTGTGAATCTTTAATGTGAAAAAGCCAGTTTGATCCTGGCTATATACTGCCACTACCCAGGTTATTGTCATACCAGGGGCATGATCACTGAATGGCCAATTGGCAGACCTGTTAAGGTTTTATTTATAGGGGTTTGATCTGGCTTCCAAGATATGGACCAGCCACCGACAAAAGTGCTGGTTAATTAATTCATTTGGTATAGCTCTTCTACATTATTTGAGAGGTCTGGGATTTGACTCCAGCTTCAGCCATTTTGTTTTTGCTGGCTACCTTGTAAAAATACCCAGTTCTTACTATGGGTGAATTTATACTTTTTTTTACTTTTTCTTACATTTAAATGAAGTGTCGAAAGGAAAGTAAACAAACTGCAGTGACCCAAGAAAGCCAATTCATTGTGAATATACACACCTAATTTGCAATCGAATCTCCTTAATCATCTCCAGTGAAATACACTGTGCTTTATATATATTTTTCTGCTATATAAACCACACCAATTTGCTTACGGGTGAACAGTGAGGATGTCGATTTTTTCTTTTACACAAGCTTTAAGTTTTGAATGAAATATTTACCATGATCTTCAACATTTTGGTCAGTCTCCTGTCCCGTCTCGTCTAATTCTGTCCCCTCCTCCTGAATGGTTTCACCATAATTGTCCTCTTCCTCGTTGGCAGGTTTTTCTGTGGCAGGTTCTTCCTTGGCAGGTTCTTCCTTGGCAGGTTCTGTCTTCAGTTGTTTGGCAGCAACTTCCTCTTGCATAGCAACCTCATCTTGGTTATCTTTTCAAGTAAAGAACCCATACACAGTAAGCATTTGTCATGTTGTATGAACCACTCTAGGGATTGCAAAGTTAAGTGCTTACATCCAGGGCTGCTTGGTCAAGTTCTTCTTCCCTGGCTTGGTTATCATTTCTGGACATGCAACTTAATTGTTCAACAAGCTCAAAGGCTCATCTTCAATTCCAAGATCTTGAGCAAGACTGTTACAACCAGGGGTCTGTTTCACACTGGCAAACATTGCACATGATGGCCAACATAAGCCCAGCTCAAAAGCAATGCCATATGAAATTTTCTGTGTCATGCTATTTCCCCATTGAGTTTAGAACTATATGAATGTTGTCCATTGTTGGTGCTGTTTAAACTTTATGAAGTATAATTATAATTGCATGATGTCATACAGTCATTTACTTCTTATATCTGTTACATTAGGATTTGGTTTCCAACCAAATTTGTGATTACTCATTTACTAATACATGTACAATTGGTAAAATTCAGCCGCTCAACAATAATGCCCAAAAATCATACTTTTAATCACAAAAATCCCCTTAAAAACACAGTACCCTGATACAATTTTTTAAACAGAAATTTTATGACAAACTGTCAAGTTAAAGAGGAAGGGAAATGAGCAATTCAATTTTGTGATGTACTCATTTTCCAATAGATATGGTCTTCATGTGAGTGGGGAAAAAATTACAAGTCTTTAACCTCTTGTTAAAATTGTATAAATTGCCATTGTATTCGATACACTTTCATTGAATTTGTCAACATCTGATGACATCATTCTGAGAAAAATGGGTCTCTACATTTTAGTACGGGGATGTTTTGGTTCATTACTGACTTTTCAGAGCAAAATTTGAAACAAGATGTCAAGATTTCAACAATTAATGGATCCCCACATTCCAAGGAGGAATGTTTGGTCAGTCAAAAGGTCAAATTTAAGAACGTTTTGATTGAACATTTTTAAAGTCAGTTATGAACTAAAATGTGCCTGTAAAAAAAATGTAGAGACCTTCCTTTCTCAGATCATAGAGAAAGGACAGAGACTCAGATTGATGTCATGTGAGATGTTTTGGATTTGACAAATTTTGCTCTTGATGGGTATCGAATGCAGTGGCACTTTACACCCTGTTAGAGACTTGTAATTTTTTCCCCGCTCACATGAAGATTCTGTCTTCTGGAAAATGAGTACATCACAAAATTGAATTGTTCATTTCCCTTCCAATACTACAACACCCCAGGTAACCAAACCCCAAATCTGCCTCTATGTTACTACCTGACTTCCCAGCTCCTTCTCCCTGATGTTGATGCATGGCAAGTGTTACCAGAACATCTACGTTTTCTGGTTCAAGCTCCTCATTAATGTCACCAGCTTCACCTGTTCAGAGGCCAAATACAAATATTATAAACAGGTCAGAAGACTCACACTTCAAGCTTACACCACAATAAGAACTAATCTGACAGGTCACTCATGATAAACTTAATACCAGTGATCCTCTACAAAAATATTTCTGTGTGAAATGCTTTAAAAAATACATTTGAAGACGTCCAAACTCAATGTTATGTTTCAGTTGCAGCAATCAAAATAAGCTTGATAAGTGCAAAAAAATACCTGAAAAGAACATAAACTGTTTTTTGTGGAGTTTTGTGTGGGCATGTCTACGCATTCAAACAGAGGACTTTAACAAAAGGGATCCGGGAAAAAGTCGCACCGAGGACGTCCTCGATTCGTTTTTGTGTACAAACAATGGGAGAACAAAGAGAAGTCCTCGGTTGACACCATAAACCATAAACAAGCATGTGTGTTCCCACGGATTGGCACTTGTGGGGTCCTGACAACAATGGACCCCACAAGGTCATTTCAATAGGAACAATTGGACCCCACAAGGGAATTCTTCAGAAAAGGGAATAATAGAACAACAATAGCAGTACCCCACTAACCGGATCTGTAAGGGTGTGTGTGGGTGTGTGTATGTGTTATTGTTTATTTTGGGGTTTGGTTTGTTTGTTTGTTTATTTGTTTGTTGGTTTGTTTTTATTTTTCCTTGGGGGGGGGGGGGTAGGTTTTCAAAACTTTACAAATTTCTATAGAAACTACACCGGTTTTGTGTGTATTTTGTGATTATTAAAAACATCACCGAAAGTTACCCAATTATGTAATGTATAAATCCTTCAAAGGTTAAAGCATCAATTAATTTGAAAGTTACATCATTCTCAAAGTTGTGCACCATTTGTTTAATCCAAGGTGTTGGGGGTTATCATACAGAAGCTCGATATCCTGTCCAACTAAATTAAGAATTGGATTAATTAAGTACACTTTACTCTCATCTTGACAGAAAAGGTCAGACATAATCACCCAGCATTCCACTGACCAGTAACTCAACTGTATAAGTCCTCCCCTGTAATCTGGTGTTTTATTCAAACACCTACTTCTGAAGAATTTACTAAGTACCTTTCCAATTCCAGGTGTAAAAAGCTATTTAAAAATTATATATATATATTCCTGGTCCTGTTAAAAAACAAATTTTGGTCTTTTGGAGAATGTGTGAAAAATTGAGCCCTGTTTTAATAGACCTAACATGCAGTTCTTAATAGCACTTTATAAATCTGCTTATCAGAAACACCAGGGCTTGCATCCAGTGCGCTTGACCGCTCGGACACAACACACCACCACAACCAAGTACCAGTCCAAGGGAAGATTGGATGAGAGTATAAGGTGCTACATTACTTGTAAAATACATGTTGTGGTTGTAAGATTAAATGTCATTACTGTGGATATCATGAGATTACCATTGGTGTCAGACTGCTTGGGTCTCTTCACAGCTAATGCTACACTGTCATTCTTGCTGTTTTGTCTCTCTTGTTGGACTAGCCAGTATTGTTCCTGTACCCTAGTCATCATATCACCTTGGGTCACTGGATCATAACCAGAGGCTGTAAAGAATAAAAAAGGGTTATCAGCTCTTATATTCATTTTAATAACAGATTAACTTTATTCATCAATTCTAATTTAAGACATAAAACATGTGTTTTTTGGAAGTGTAAGTTGATTGCTACTTTCCAATAAACACACCATACAAGCAGCCTACAAAAATGTTACCCAATTTATTAGTATTCGATTTTGGGGTGAATATGACAAAATAAGGCGACCGCCCAAATTGCGGCTAGATGGCTCAGTGGCGCTGGCACATAAATTCAATTCTAAATCTTTAGTTCAGTGTTCTGGGTATTCTTTCCTATATTTTGTGAAGAGTGTCAGATGGTATCCCCTTTGTTGTTTCGTCTTATTCTGGACATTATTTTATTGGAGTGAGTTCACCCCATGACAGCTCATAGTCACATTGGCGGGAACTGTTTTTCGCCCCTGGAGTTATTTGTTTGCCATGTTTTTGTATGTTCTCGATGTATGTTCAAACAAGGTGACACTGATTTAAAGATATATTTTTGTTTGATTTTTTTGTTGCATCTGAGAAAATTTAGGCTTTTTGAGTGATTTATATTCATGGAAAGTTTGGAGATTTTTGGATCATAGTAAGGGTCAATGTTTTGTCAGGGATTGTTGCAATAAGCAATAGTGGTTTTGGGCCCCTCTTCAAATGCTATTTCAAACTTTGACAGTATTTCGACTGGCAATATTAATTCTCCGGAAGATCTTGGATCAAAAGTTGAAAAAATACACTGGAATTTTTAATATAAAAAAAATCAAATGTGCATTTAGAAAACAAAATAAGTAATCATTAATTTAATCACTCAATTACTTAATTTTGAGGTGAATCGCTCGAGAAAGGTCTGCAATCAAAGTACAAATGGTTTTCCACTTATTTAAATACATAAAGTCAAATCAATTATAATAAAGTACTGTTTGAAACAGTTTTCATTTTTAACATTGGTACTGCAAGGCCTTCACAATGACAAAGCTTTCAGATAGAAATTAATCTTTCTTTCTCTTTATTATAATAAAGTAATAAGAAAGTCAAACCAATTACAGTAAGTGCTGTATACCGCACTTAATATTTGCAGACATCAAATATTCATCGGGTTTTGCATTTAAAAGTGACTGATCATTAAAAATTTACATCTTGTGTTGGCATGGAAACCGGATGCAGGCCCATATTGTTCATTTGACACACCTGTGTCAACAACTATTTTGGCAAAAGAAATAAAAAATTAAAGAGTGCTATTAATACCAAGTTTTGAAATTAAAAAGCTATTAAATCCCAATTTAAGCTATTAAATCCCAATTTAAAAGTACATTGTAATTTTTTTTAAAAGATGAATTCAATCTAATGGTCATATTTTTAGTGATAATAAATGGTCTAGATGTTTTTGTCAGTAATTTATTGCCTGTTTTTATCAGGCTGAGGCTTACTTCAATTGCAGTGTTGTTTTTTGTGTATGCTCTTTTTGTTTTTGGGGGGGGGGGGGGTTGTCTTCATAACAAAATTTCTCTCCACTAACAGTATTTATAGGAATGGTTGTCCACTATCACAGAATGCAGATGAAGTAATGCAAAAAAAATTATCTGGTCTCATAAAACGTAACAAATACAAATTTGAGAAAATAACCTCACACAAAAAAGCTACAAAGTGTTTCAAATAAAAAAAAATGGTTTTGCATAAAGGGATGTAGGGAAACACAGGATACAAAAGTAACTCACATTGGAACTTCTTTTAAAAGCGTTATTGAACAAATTTGACCATTAACCATTGGCGTTGGAGCTCATTTAATTCATAGAATTGACAACAGAATTATAAGGGAACTTTGAGTAGTTCTTGAAGTGTTTGGATTATTTTTTATGTGTACACCATATTAGTAGCAACCCAAACCATAATCAAATTATCATTCTTTGAAGAAGTGAAAGCTTTACATTAAGACTGTTTGGTGGGATTTCTTTGTCAACTGAACCCTTTGTATAAATAATGAAATTACACACAATAGGCACAGACTCTTGTTCCCAGAGGTTTCTTGACTCCATAGAAGCAAGCAGCCTCTGAGCCAAATATTCATGGCTCTAGTAGTATACCATACAAAATAAGCACTTACATGTACTGTAGAAGACAAATCTCCATTTATTGTAAGTGTATTTCACAAGTCATGTTTGATTTAGCATGTGTGTAATTCATGTTACAAGCTATTTTTGCATAATACAGCTATTTAGTGTAGAAATTTTCAGCTGATCCTGTGAGGGTGAATGGAGAATGTAAGCACTAAAATCTCTGGTAAGCAGACTGGCAGAGTAACAAATAGATCGATCCATTAAGCCCCGCCTCCTTACGAGTTGACCAATCACAGCCGCGAAACCCGATCACCATTAGTGCAAAGATCACCAAACGGCTCAAATGGTGATCAGATTTCGCGGTTGTGATTGGTCAATGAGAAATGGGCGTGGCTTAATGGATCGGTGTATTGGGCTCTGCATCCATAGATCTTTTATAAGTAGCAGCCTACATGAACAATTCTCCATTCTATCAATGTAACCACACTGATGCTAGATGGACCAAGTAGTCTGGTCCCGTTGGTATTTAATGAAATTTACAATTACTCATTGTTGCAGCATGATTCCTGGTCTAATATTGTTTCTAACCAAAATGAGACCTGGATCCAATATCAATAAAGTATGGGCCTATACCCATTTATAACACAAATTGCTTAGCACAAAGTTTAAAGCTTCTCTTAGCAAGTTGAGGCAACAGCCAAAATAAAAATAGAATAATTTTTCTCATGACTGCATCCTTCTGGATAATATTCTGAATGTAAATCATTTTGAGAAGCAGAATTCTCCACAGTTCCATCTTACCTTCTCTGATTGCTAGAAGATCATCCATGAATCCAGCAATGAACTCATAGGGTTTCTCTGGTTTGACCCGAAGGACCTCCTGAGACAGCAGCCACAAGATATTTTGGAACCCAGGAGGCACACTTAGCTCAACTGAGCCATACCGCATAGACATGGTGGTTGTTATAGTTTAAAGAAACTATCTGGCCGGAAGGGACAAGAAGGTATCACACATAATTTGAAAGAAGTTATTTGATGGTTAGGCCTTTTACCTGTATAGTTTCATAGCAAAAAATGTTCTATTAAAACTTTATTAAAACATATCCAAAATATAGGCTAGTACATGTATGTAAATATTCCATCATCGCCATTTAATTTTAAAGTCGTTTTGTTATCCATGCAGAGCTTGAAATTTACACTGGACCATGCAAGCCTAAGGCCAGTGATTTTGGCATTGGGCCAGTATAAACTCATGACTTGTCAAGTCCCATTTGGGTTCAAATGTTGACTTTCAGTCTGAACGGAAAAAAACCTTTCATTTCTGTCGAGTATTTAAGAATGTTTACCAACACAAATGAGATTGTGCTTGTTCAAATTGAAACAGTTTAAATATTAAACTTAGTACGTGTTTTTTTTCTCATTTCAATTCTGTTCTTGTAAAAAGAAATTGGTCCAGTTAGTTATATGATCTACTACAAGCCCTGTGGTATTTTGAATTTTCTCTCAAATTCTGAGTCCTGTCATTTCCATATTTCTCTCAATGCAGCCGGACATATAGATCTTTGGTTTATGGAAGAAAAAATATTTGTCTATCTTCTAGATTTATAGTTAATGTCCTACCAGCGTGAAACTTTCATCACATAAGGTGATCCTATACAATAATAAAGACTTGTTTATGGGTTTTGGGTCAAAATTTAGAAACTTTCAAATTGTTATAGAAAGCCCAATATGTGCACAACCAACCCTGGCAAAACAGTCATAAACACTTTTCACCACTTTTGAGAGGCTGGGGCAAAGGCAAACTTTTTTTAGGTGGGAGAGGGGGGCTATTTGATGTATTGAACCATTCGTTTGTGTATTTTGTCAATCTCTTTTGAGGGGCGGCAAGAGGGGTCAAGGAATCCAAGCTGGGGCTTGCAGCCCCCCCCCCCCCCAGCCCTTCCCCCCCAGCCCTTCCCCACAAATAGCCTAATAACACCCCCTTTTTCAAAGCACTTCTAGCTCTTTTGCCAATAATTTGATCTTGTGACAAAGGATGATTGACTAGAGATTAAGGGGATTATCTTAATTTGTTTAGTGATAATCCAAGTACTTACATACCTATCTACAATGGAACAATTAACTGCTGCCTGTGGGGATGGTCCTAGTTGTAGCATGGTAAATACATACATACAGCATACAATTACAAAACACTATCAGTTTCAAGACCACATGCTCACAAGTTTGAAAATTCCCATCATATGGTTTTTAATGTATAATTGACAAGTTGAAAGTATATAATATCCAAACTAGGGGAAATAAAAAGGGTTAATTAATACTAATAGACAATAATATAGAGTGTATGGCTAGCTGTGTCAAAACCAATTGGCCGTTTTGATTTAAGATTTAATCAAAAAGTCAGGAAAGAACCAAAACATTTCCGTGCAAAAATGTAGAGACCAATTTTTCTCAGAATGATCATCAGATGTTTTGGATGTTGACAACTTTTGCACTGGTGGAAGGGTATCGAAAACCTAGTTGGCAAATTACACCACTTTAACAATAACAGGAGGTTAGAGACTTGTAATTTTGTCCCCAATCAGATGAGGACTCTTATCTATTGGAAAATGAGTATCCTCCCCTGTCCGGTTTTCGATGTAGTAGGCCTTTTTCTTTGAATTGAAAAAAAATAAAAATATTCCATAATCAACTGATGCCCTAATTACCTTCCTTTGTTTATAAGAAATATGCAAACATATATTAAAACGTGGTGGACATTGAAACTTTCACACCGCGCACCGATCTTCGATGACTTCAATAGCGTCCCATTTGTTTTGAGTTTGACCTGTTTTCGATGCAAACAAGAAAGTATGGTGTCCGGGTGAAGCCATACGTGGAAGAAACATCTGCAGTGACTACAAGTGTTCTGTGAGACTTAGTGTATGACTCTATAGCCAGCAGTTTTCTTCATTTTATTCAACATATTTTTTATTTAGTTTTAAAAATAACCATGGTATTTTTCAAAAACTTAAAAAAAAACTTTAAAAAAATAAAATGTAAATAATTCTTGGCTTTCAAATCTTATTTTTATTTAGTTTTGTGTCTTTTTATGTTTCTTAACATTTATAATAAAGCATATAAATAAACAGTGATAATCGAATCACAAAGCTGATGTTTAAATTTTAATATTAATAACAAAAATGATAGAGTGTTACAAAAAGAAAATTATCCAGACTATTAGAAAATGATATAAGGCACGTGGCTTCTTTAAGCCTCTGTATTTTTTCCCCCAGAATGCTCAGCAGAATGTTCAGTCACATGATTTGATCATCGTGAATTGTGAATTGAAAAAGTGTTTGATGAAATTTTTTCGGTGGGAATTTTTTTTTTTATGGCCCCGACAGTATGACATATTTTTGTACCTTGCAGAAATGCCTAAAATACCACAACTTTTTGCATAACAAGTGCAACTAACCAGTGGAGCCTTACATGTTTCTAAGTTTTGGTCAAATGAGAGGAGACTCTTTGCTTGGCAAGTCAAACCACAAAAATTGTATCTAGGGACTGTTTACATCGCGCGCAGAGAGGTTAAAAGATTCGCCTCGATTTCAGGAACGCCCTGAATACAGGGCGTCCTACGATACATCACAAAATTAAGTTGATCATTTCCCTTCCTCTTTAAGTACTTGCAAGGCTTGCGCTTGCCTCCCCTTCTAATCTATCTGTAACTTCTATTCTAACTTCGAAATCCAAATGAAGTAGTTTTGTTTTCATTAACTTTTCATAGTTTAAAAAGTTATAACCTCAAAACACAGTGCTCTGTCTGCTCTCTATAGACTACACGAGTGAAACTTCACCCATCCATCTGTGGGTGCGAATATTTTGACAATTAAAACACAAACCTTTCAAACACACTGACCCCTGCTTTACGAATCGAAAATAAACCAATTAAAAAAACCTACTCACGTACTGTTTGCACCAACACCACAGTACAGGAAATAGTCAACACTAGCAGTAGTAGCACTCAAACAACAAACGCTCTCTCTGATCTTCGTCTGAATATTACATCAGCATCTCCTCCGGTTTTTTGGTTTTTTTTACTGAGTTTTACACAAAATTACACTACAAACAATCCAGCGCGTCCGATCCGGGCCGGCTAGCTGCGCGCTGCGCGGTGCAGTGTGGTGGGGGAGCGACGCTAGAGGGCGTCCACGAGTGATACGCGTGAAGTGCACTCGTCTGCCCGCCCGGTGCAGCGCATTGACTGACTGAGGGTGATATTATGGGGGCAGTGTTTTGTAGGGTTATTTTCTGTATTCGGTGTCTGGATGGAAGGGGGCAACGGCATTTAGGCCTAAATTTGAAGGATATGGTTGCTTTAAAGGGAAGGTGTACGTTTGGTTAATGGCAATACAAAATTTATTGGTTAGAATCCTGCAGCTTTCAATAGTAGGCCTATAAAGCATTTTGAGAAAATTCACCTCGAAGTAATGTGGTTATGTAAAAAGATATCAGTTAGTATGCCCCCAAATTTGAATAAAGGGCGTTACTTTTAGAAACGCTTCTCAGATTGTTTCTTCTTGCATGGTCGCTCTGGATTTTCGGTGATATCTCAAAAACGCGACCACCTTCAGAGTATCGTTAACTTTTGCTCACTTAGCCTAAGTTAGCTACATTGTGGAGTAATTACAGGATAGCCTCACTTTCAAATCATCCTTTTAAAATGTATTTAAGCCTATTTGTTTCAAAAAGCCCCTAAAAGCTTTGTAGAAAGATAACCCTGGCATTTCTGCTGATGCAAAACAAGCGGAAGGTGGTGGTGTATGTGTGCGCCCAGTGACATAATGACTGCGACTCGGCAAGTGTGACGTCCCATTGTGACGTCATTAAACTTTCCACCAATGAAAATGTATATCACAGAATGACAACAAGTGTTTGTTAAAAAGCAATAAATAAATAATTCTCTGCGTTTTCGTTTTTCAAAGATTAAGTTGAGTGCGTAACATTTTCTGTAATTAAGACGTTTACCACCCAAGACTAGACGTGGGGTATGGACTTACCTCAAACGCTAGTGAAGAAAACTTCAAATATCCTTTGAAGCTCATTTACAAAATTTCGTGGCGGCATGGAGGTTGTCAAGTCCAAGAACCAAGGTCGACAGTACGGCACTAATTTTACCCTGGGTGACGACAAAACACGGTTGGTTTCATCTTACTACAAAGATTACATCGAGTCTAAAAGGCGGACAACAACAGGGGGCGCTGATTCTGTCAAACCTGCTCTTGCAAAACCACCTCAGTGTGCTACGGTGAGGTCTAGGCCTATGGACTGATTTTCTCCGCCGAAAGACATTCTTCTCTCTGAACAAATTTTGAGAGATTATGCCGTTTCAAAACAAAATCATTGTTCACACAAAGGCGTTCGCACATAAACAATGTACAAAATACATCATAGCCTAGGCCTATACATGCAAATTGTTTGTCTGGTCTAATGGACGTGAGAAATTGGATCAAAACACCGTATTTCCTGAAGATCATCAAATGCACGATACTAAATTCGTCCATTTTAAAAAACAAATAATTTAGCCTACTTTAAACCAATAGTACGATTTCTTTATGGCAGATTTTGTTATCTAAGGAGCAATTCCCGACCGCGTCCGTAGCGACCACCACGAACCGCAGGGACTACCACCACCAAGGCCGTGGGGCGTCCACCAGCGCCAAGGTGTACAGGGAAAGACTCCGGGATCTACAGACTATCAAGAGTCTTCACATGCAGAACTCCGTGGTGTTCGGTCCACCGGGGGGAATGAGCGGGTCGAAGGGTGGGGAGCTCTCTGATAGATTCATGTCTCTCGCCCACGAGCACTACAGAGACCCAGCAATCACGGCCAAACTCATCATGAAGTCGGGCCAATAGTATACAATTCGTTTTTGTTAAAATTTAGTTAATTTCTATTTATCAATATTAAGATGAAATCTCAAGTAAGTTAAAACAATAGCAAAGCAATTTGACAGATTTAATAAATCTGAAGAATTTAAAGTAAAATCATAATTCTGAAGTAAGTAACAAACCTAGACAACTCAATTTCCGACGATATGCGAAATTAGTTGACGGAAACATAATGGTTATAATGGTGTCACCCCGCGATATATGATTGTGCACCGCCGGATGCAAAGTCCCTTTGTAAAATAAACATCAATACTTTAGCTCAGTTGGAAAAGCCGAACCAGTTATTTACTATTAAGTGTGCTTCAATTTAAACGGTCAAATAATACCACAAATCCCCAATAGTAAGACAAACGCAAACAGTTACTAGTATTTCTTGTTTGTTTTGTCCGTAACTGCTGCATGGTTTTAGAACATTCTTCCAGCATTTATAAATCCACGGGCAGCTCAGGTTGAAATCTTTCCTACGAGTTATACATTTTTATGGCAGGGTGAACGTTAAAATACAGAATTGGTAGCCACAACAAAACATCTGAAAGCTCACTGCAAAGCCAATTCTCCACGTAATACGTCCGTCTATTACTGTCATTATAACCGCCAAAAATAGAAGCATTTGCGGCCACGCCACATTATTCGAATATCCTTATTTCGATAGCCACCAACAAAACAAGCAGGTTTACAGAACACAATATCACTTATTGTTGTTTTCACTTATACCTCACAACCTGATTTAATTTAATGTTTACAGGACAACTTTTATTTTATGAAATAGATTTATTCTTCCAAACACTTAACTATCAAAATAATAAACCACACTTAACTAATGTAATAAATAACGCTACATTGAAAGTGACGGAAGGATGACAAAACAACATTTTAAAAATGTATTCGGTGTAGACTTTTCATCATGGTTCACCACGAACAGTATTCAATTTTGAATCGAATTTCTAGAGGAAACTACGATTACTGAGTTATGCTAAACATACAAACCAAAGTGCCGTCAGTATAACTTTTCTCGGCGAATAAAAAGCAAAACAAAACAAAACGTGAATGTAACCTGTTTTCTTAACATTTGAAGTTCGAGTGCTGTTTATATCAATAAGAAAAACCCCGCATCAACCAACGGGACTTTTGAGGACGATAAAACTATTACTTTCAGAAGATTGTGCGAATTCGTAACGAGAGAAACCTGACTGCCGCACTACCATAACAGCATCCCACCAAAAGTCCATATTATTTCAGGAAGTTTTTATAAGCTTAACATTGATATCTTCCAACATAAACAACCAAGGAAGGAATCAAAACTCAACAGAGGTCTTGAAAATGTGCTACCTTGTAATTGTGTGAACCTCTGGAATAAACCTTAAATTTTGCAAAACGAAAGCAATTTCTTCACTTATTTTAACTTCACTAAACAGGAAAATAATTTCGTTTGCAAAATGCCCACCATTAAAAATACATTTTAGGCCCCAAAATTAAATGTAAAGATCTCCTAATCAGGCCTATGTAATTGTTTCGCATTAATTACCAATCCCATCCCCAGCACCAACAAAGTTTTCAATTAAAATGCTGGCAAATACTGACTTCAAAAACATGTTTCATGTAACAACCTTTTCAAAATCCTCCTATTCAATTAAATGTAAACAAAAATAAATGTCAAAAAAAAGGGGGGAAAAATACACTAATAATTACTGTTAATTGTTCATTTGCGATAAATTCACATTAATTTATTTCCAATAAATTTTATAGATGCTCTACAAAATATAATTTCGAAATTCTGCCCATAATTACAATATACATGATTCATTGCCATTAAATGTATTCATATTTACATATATACATGTCATTTTTTATAACACATCCAACAGCACACTTAGCCCCAAAAATGGAGAAGGAAATGAGAAGTTTTAGATGTGGGACAAAAACCCCAATGGAGAAAACCCACGCTTTCAGGTAGGGACTGAAAACCCAATCCACATGAACGTCTCTGATCTACTGAGGTGGGATTAGAACCGGGGTACACAGAGGTGAAAGGCTGGGAAAGAAACTACATGAAAGAAAAGTAAATTCACATGAAAGAAAAGAAGCCAATTAAAGGGGAATTTTACATATGATAGTTATAATATAAAACTCTGTTTGCATTGAAGACTATCATTAATTAAACAAAGATTAAAAGAAACGTACATCAATTCATGAAAATAAAAGGTAGATGAATTTGGTTGTGCCCACAAATCAAACTAAAGACATAACGGAACATTGTGCATGAGACAAGTTCAAATAATAATTCACTGTGTGTGCTCACGTTGTAAATAAACACACTTCGTATGTAGCATTACAACAAACAGCTCTGTTTTGCAGTCACACTTTGGACATTTCTTTGTTTTGTACACCTAGGAAAATCCTGTTCTTCAACATTGTTAAAAACACTGTGTGGACGTGTGTAAGTTCACATAGTGTTTCAAGTCTCTACAATGTGTGGAACTTTTTCTTCTTAGGTCCACACTTCGTATGTAGCATTAAAACATACACCAAACCTTCTGGATCAGGTTTGTGGGGTCCTGCTATTGTGATTCTATTAGTCCCTTTTCTAAAGAATTTTTCTGTGGGTCCAAGTTGCATAAAGAACAACTTTGTAGGGACTATGTTTCCATTGTGCAAATGACCCCACAAGAGCCCTTTTGTAAGCCCACACAAATCAACATATATATTCTAAACCACTGACAAATGACAAATGCCATGAAACAGCCTTTTCCATTGGATATGATTTGATGTCCTGTAACTATTACCAATCATCATTCATGTTACACCAATGGAAAGAGAAAACTTCAAGAAGCCATTTAATCCATTAACCTGCGCTTTGCAGTACATGGGTAACAATAATTCAAGTTGCGTGATTCATGACAACTTGTAGGTTTCTGTCACTTACTGCATAGGCTTGAGAAGAAAAGCAACTTGTTCCCCAACAACAAATGACTTAAAATATTTATGAATTAAAAGAGCTTACATTTTCTTTATAAAAGTGCACAATCCTAAAATTTGCTTGTAGGGAACTTGAGATACTTCTGATTTGATACAAAACTTTGCATATGTGACTCTGAAAACATCGGACAATGCATGAGCGCTAGTTTGGTTATGGCACTTGGTTTGTCAAACCAGCCAGGTCTCTTTTGTCAATGGATTGTTAACATTGTAATGAACATGCTTTGTGTTGCATTCCAAGCTCCTTTTGTTATAGTGTTTAAACACATGTGCTGGCTCTGTTCTGGCCTGCAATGAATGTGGATTGTTGTGCCAGATGGAGGTACAATGTAGTCAGTTATTTTGGTTATTCATCATTCCCTTGCCAGCCACCATTGGCCTGCAAGGAATGTGTTCACATTGTTTGTATCATTATTTCCCCTCAATTTAGATTTAACAATTACTAGTGCATTTAAAATAACAAAGAGTTTCCTATTGGGTATAAAACCAAGGCACCAAATCTAGGTGTGGCATTCTAGAACTGTTGCTTGGGACATCAGGGTGGTCGGACGGCGGCTCTATACTTTTAATGTATAAACTGAAGGCTCTCAGTACAAAAGTACTAGCACAGATAGTGGTCAGCCTACATGTATTTATTTTTGTATAATTTATTATCTGCACGTCGTCCGGCCTGGTTCATAATGTTAAGGTAATGTTGTATTTATTTATTTATTAGTTAAGTGAGGAGTGTCCTTAAATTTCCCAAACTCGGCCAGTTGCTACGTTTTGCTTTAATAATTGACTTTATGATATGTATTTTTGTTCATGTCCCCTTTGGGGAGAATTACAAGATGAGCGAGTACCTGCATTTCTGTTTCCATTTTTGAGTTATTATTTTGTCGAGTTTAGCAAGTAGTTCCCCTCCCTTTCTGGCGGATGCAGTGTTGATCCGTTACAACATTCACATGTTTGTGTTTATAACATCTAACACCGTTTAAGTGTGAATTTAGAGACTTGTACTTTCCCCCCACTTTCTTTAGGACTCTATCTATTGGAAAGTGCATCACGAAATCGAATTTGCCCGTAGAGCCCCCCTTTAAGCTGTGAAAGAAAACAAATACCTGGTCCTAGCATTCAAATAATTACGCACTAGATTTATAGCCAGACAATGACAGGCTGTACATCACAACAATAGTTTGTTTTCATATACAGATATGCAATTTTGCTTTTGCCTACCCCCCCCCCCCCCAAGAAAAAAAAATAGAAAAAGAGGAAACAAAAGAATCTGCCATGCACACAAAACTGTGTACGGTGTTTTTCAGTTTTCTATGGCACTAAAAATGTGGAAACCAGCTATTAATTGAGCGGTTGCATGCCTGCATTGAACCCCAATGTAATCAACATATTGAATGTGTTATGGCATTGTAGTTTATACCTTTTATAAAGGAAGACCTTTTGAACCAAACCAAGGCTTGGAGGTTGACATAGTCTGGTTTAGTTTGATTTGTATAATGAGAGCTTTTTCTGCATGCTTCTGAGGCCAAGTGACATAACAGCGATGGTGGCAGTATTATCAAGGCATAGACGACTTGAGGCTGCAACTACACAGATGGCATTTGTGCTTTCACTTGACTATTACTTATCAAACCATCAAATGAAACCTTTACACCGGGTTTACTAAAAGGAGCATTTCTTGAGGAAGCCCAGGCTAACTCCAGAGCTTCTGATTCAAGTAACACTTAGGTTCCATTAGGTGATAAAGTTGCAATGAAGAACTTTACTGTTTGATCTTTCCATCTACTGAGCAATCTCCCTAGTCTGTCTCATCTTTCTTGTAAAGTTCAATCTTCTCCTCCATGATCTGGACAGTCTTAGGGTCCTCAACAGTCACAAAGTCTGCCTCTGTCCACCTGAGATCTCCATCCTCTACATCCCGGATAGACTCAGGGAGGGGCTTGTCCAGGGTCTCTGGCATCCATAGATCTAAGATTCCACTGATGAATGCTGTACCCCCAAAGATGAGATAAGCAGTTGTATCCCCCTGGAGTGAAACAATAATCCCAATGAGAACTCAGTTTTGATGCTGGAGGGAGTGTCTACTATTCTGAGGTACAGTGGAAGAGCAATCTTTAAGAGATGTTCCAGCATATGAACAAGAACGAGGTATGTTGAGGAGTATGGTGTGTAGAGCAAAGCCGTCTTGTAGAGACACTTAGCTGTAATGAATCCTGGATGTATATAGGAGATGTGCCATGGATAGAATGATAGATGAGTAGTACATGTTTTGTGGATAGGATCACACATCTAAGCAAAGAGAAGAAAGCTCTTCCAAGTGGCAAAGGTGCATCAACAGCATTCTTTTGCATGAATCAAACAAGTACACCTCAAAGTACATGCTATGATTAAATCATTTTGCAAAACTTCAAATTTGGAAAAGGCATTTTTGAGGTATGAAGACATTAACAAGTTTAAAAGGTTCAAGGAATGGATTTTGTTAAAGTACAAACTGGGAAACAAAGTTTGTATTTCTTCATTTTTAAAGATAAGAAAAAGAGGTAAAAAAAAAAAAATGTTGCATACATTTTTTTTCATATTTTTGCAACTACAGGGTGCTTCCAACCCCCTCCCCCTCACTGGGCAACAGCAAAAAACACAATCAACAAGAATGCTAACAAAATTAAAAGTAGGCAAGTAATGAATTTTTTGCTTACTGTGACCAGCTCCATGAAATTGTACCCTGGTACATTTCTCTAACAATGAGGTGATATCCCAAACATGATGGAGACTCATGATGTAATTGCTTAAGGTCAACACTGTTCACTTTCTCTAACTTACAATGTACAATTTGCACCAATAATCAGAACAATGTATTCATATGTATACTTGAAACAACTCAACAAATTATTGCATTAGTTTCTTTCCTTCTTACCAGCGGTAAAATAGAGGGTGCTATAACTCCGCCCAGTCGGGCTGCCACAGAACAGATGCCCATACCGCTATTCCTGAACAAAAGATACAAATATAAACTTTAAGTTGATTAATGGCAAGCAAATGTTTGTCCTTATAAGAGCATGAGTGTTTCTGATCAGCAGAGTGTGGGTTCGAATCCTAGTCGTGACACTTGTGTCCTTAAGCAAGACACTTAACCTCATGCTTCGTCCTTCGGATGGGACGTTAAGCCGTAGGTCCCGTGTGTTGAGTATTGCACATAAAAGAACCCAGTGCACTTACCGTAAAGAGAAGGGGTTCGCCCCGGTGTTCCTGGTTTGATTGGTTGCATATTGCGCCACAGCACCTTGTAAACCATTACATGGTGCTATGCAAAGGAATAGGTCTCATACTTCCACGTAACCCCACATACCTTGTAGGAAAAATACTGAGCGCTTTGAGACACCCATCGGGAGTATAAAGCGCTATATAAGAACTGCGTATTATTATTATTTATTATTATGAATGTATTTCATAAATAAGCAAGAAGACTTCAGGCGTGAGAATGGAGGTTCAGGAAAAAGAAGGAAAGAAGAGCAGCAACTTCTGTCATAATCAAACATGAAGACTAACTTGGTGCCATGAAGGGGCAATCATATTGCATTGTTGCACCACTCATCTAATATAAAGAACAGCATTACCTTTAAGCTTACACAGCGATTTGTAACAAATGGATTCCATACCTGAGTACTGTTGGTAGAAGTTCTGATGTGTAGATATAAACAATGTTAAAGGCTGCTGCTACTCCCATCTTACCAAAGAATGCAAGACTGGTACGTAGAGTTTCGGTCTCCACATCTAAGTTAAAAGATAACAAATTAACAGATGTTTTAGTTTGCATCTCAGATAAAGATGAATAGCTTGATTGAAACATTTAATTTCAGTTCATTTATTCTGGTTGTGAAGCCAAGGACTCTCAGAAAAGCGAACTTAATCACTGTACAAGCCAAGAACGCAGTCAGGTAGGGACTGAAAACCCAATCCACATAGTGCCCCAGCGTAATACCACTACACCGACCCGACCACCATACAACGCTGCTAGTTACAGGATTCAAACTGGCCTCTCTTCACCGACCACGCTACAATGACTTGCCTGGTAACCAGTAAGTATTCGTCATTACATTACATGGTTTATGGCAAGGTGTTGCATAGAGTTAGAAACCTCATATCAGTAAAAGCTTGAAGAAAAAAACATTCTTGATAGCTATACCATCCAAAAGTGCAGCAGTGTACCACTTTGCTCAATACTCTTGATAAAAAATGCAACCCAATTAGTTTGTGGACATTCTTACTACAGTATACTGATCTCCATTAAACTCCACCCCTTAAAGGTACAGTCATCGTTTGGTTTTTGTCAAGGTAATGCTGATTTATTGGCAAAATTATCAAGACAGATACAATAAAATTCACCTGTGAAAGTTTCAGTTGAATAAAGTGTTGACTTGTTGAGAAAACAGGAAAATACTAACACTGTATTTTCATAAAACACATGAAATTCATCCATGTTTACCAGGTACCAACTGTATCTCTGGCCGTACTGAGAGCAGCATTCAAATGGAAACCACGTAAATTTCAAACAGTTGCATACTTTTATTGATTTCAGATGATTTTTTTTTGCTTTGGTGCCAATGATATACAGTTGCTATGGTGGTCATTTCATGATGGATGTAATATGACAAGATTGAAACAGGAGCTGGAACGGAGCAGTTTGTCTTGGTACTTGTTACAATTTCCTTTCATGCATGCAAGATTTTTCAATCACAAAAACAAACGTAAGAAGTTACCAACCAACATTGTGTCAATCTTTACAATTAACTTGAAGATGTTTGTTAAATGTCCCCTTCATCGTCTGATACTTACCTATTGGAACAGTGACAAGAGCTAAGCATGTGATTCCTGCAGTTAGAATTGACCAAATCAGAAGTTTTCGCCTCCCCAGCCTATCGAATGTAAAGAACAAAACAAACTGTTACATAAGACTTTATCACTTGATATTTCATGAAATTGAAAATGAAGAACCTAAATTTGAGTGAGTTTGTTCCAAAGAATTTCCTCAAAAACAAGAATACAACAATATCATGTTTGGGTTATATTTATAGTTGCCTACTTCTCTTGGCCTTGGCAAGAGAAACAACTTCCAGTGTATAACAAGCCTTTTCGGTGGAATTATTTCAACCCCTACAGTCAAGACTTGGATCAAGTTCGCGCAAGGACTATCGTTGACGATAGTTGGACTACGCTAGTCGACTATTTGGAACCAGCCTATGGGGCATGGTCGCATCGCTGGTAATCAATAGCCGTATATAGCACAGTGCAGAGTGGACCAGTTATAAGTCGCCGGTCGCGTTGACATGACATGACTACACCGACTTCAGTCGTTCGCACTACAACTTCTGTGCGAATTCACTACGTACGTCACTAAACAACCACTAGTTAACCATTGGTCCTTGCGCGAACTTGGCCTTGTTAATTAATTTTGTCCTGCAATGACCCACACTAAAAAGACAGAAATCATGTGACGGCCTCCATGACTCCTCATTTCGACCAAACTTCAAGGAAATGCAGAGTCTGATCCCTGGTACTTTATTAGGAATAGAACAGTCATAGCCATTGTGTATCCAGGGTCTCAGACAACGATCACTACATAATGTGTTTTTTAAACAGCTTCACGTGTATCTCCCTGTATTTTACAGGTTAGCAAAGAAATTTGAGGTGAACCAAAATCAGTATTGACTACCCTGCTCATGAAGACAGTATCTAAGGCAGACCTGGATCCTCACTCTGCTGTGCTGTTTCTGATCAACAAAGTGTGGGTTCGACATTGTTGTAGTTGAGACCACAAAGTCTGAGACCGAGACCGAGACCAAGAATGATACCTCCACATTACGACCGAGACCGAGGACCAAACAAATCTGTACTGTAAAACAAATGCTGAACCACTGCTTTCCCACCATATCAAGGCTTCATTCAGCCTTCACTATGGGTGTCACATAGCCACTAGTTGGTATGGGAAAAAAAGCCACCATGCTCTGTCACCCTCCAAGACAAAACAAGTGTTAAGGTCAACCCTGATTGTAGGCTGGACTTGTGCTAAGGTGAATCCCTGATTGTAGGCTGGGCTGGTGTTAAGATCAACCCTGATTGTAGGCTGGGCTAGTGCTAAGGTCAACCCCTGATTGTAGGCTGGGCTAGTGCTAAGGTCAACCCCTGATTGTAGGCTTGGCTAGTGCTAAGGTCAACCCTGATTGTAGGCTGGGCTGGTGTTAAGATCAATCCCTGATTGTAGGCTGGGCTAGTGTTAAGGTCTACCCCTGATTGTAGGCTGGGCTAGTGCTAAGGTCAACCCCTGATTGTAGGCTGGGCTAGTGCTAAGGTCAACCCTGATTGTAGGCTGGGCTAGTGCTAAGGTCAACCCCTGATTGTAGGCTTGGCTAGTGTAAAGGTCAACCCCTGATTGTAGGCTGGGCTAGTGCTAAGGTAAACCCCTGATTGTAGGCTTGGCTAGTGCTAAGGTCAACCCCTGATTGTAGGCTGGGCTGGTGTTAAGATCAACCCTGATTGTAGGCTGGGCTAGTGCTAAGGTCAACCCTGATTGTAGGCTGGGCTAGTGCTAAGGTCAACCCCTGATTGTAGGCTGGGCTGGTGTTAAGATCAACCCTGATTGTAGGCTGGGCTAGTGTTAAGGTCAACCCCTGATTGTAGGCTGGGCTAGTGCTAAGGTCAACCCCTGATTGTAGGCTGGGCTAGTGCTAAGGTCAACCCTGATTGTAGGCTGGGCTGGTGTAAAGGTCAACCCCTGAACCATGACTCCTCATTTCGACCAAACTTCAAGGAAATGCAGAGTCTGATCCCTGGTACTTTATTAGGAATAGAACAGTCATAGCCATTGTGTATCCAGGGTCTCAGACAACGATCACTACATAATGTGTTTTTTAAACAGCTTCACGTGGATCTCCCTGTATTTTACAGGTTAGCAAAGAAATTTGAGGTGAACCAAAATCAGTATTGACTACCCTGCTCATGAAGACAGTATCTAAGGCAGACCTGGATCCTCACTCTGCTGTGCTGTTTCTGATCAACAAAGTGTGGGTTCGACAGTGTTGTAGTTGAGACCACAAAGTCTGAGACCGAGACCGAGACCGAGACCGAGACCGAGACCAAGAATGATACCTCCACATTACGACCGAGACCGAGGACCAAACAAATCTGTACTGTAAAACAAATGCTGAACCACTGCTTTCCCACCATATCAAGGCTTCATTCAGCCTTCACTATGGGTGTCACATAGCCACTAGTTGGTATGGGAAAAAAAGCCACCATGCTCTGTCGCCCTCCAAGACAAGACAAAACAAAACAAAAAGCACACACAGGAGGGTGAGCTTGAGATACGCTTTTGATGCTTCTCGAAGCTCTGGTGTTGTCAGAGTGTGGATTCAGGTCATGGTCACGACACTTGTATCTCTGAACAACACTTGTAACTATAATCGATTTATCTTTTAGATGGGACATAACGCAGTAGGTCCCGTGTGTTGTTTAATACAAATATCAAGCAATAAACCACACGGGAAACTGACTGTAATCCCTGGCTATACGGCAGTTACAGGTTGTATGACTGGCACTAGTGCAAAAAGATATTGACAAAATAAAGAGACAGCCAACATTATGGCTAGAGGGCTCAGTTGGTCGAGCGCTAGCATGTTAATCCGGGGGTTTAAGGTTCAAATCCAGCTCTTGTCAAATTGTTTTTGTTCAACCCAAATTTTTAATACAAGTAACAAAAATATTGCACTTACTGTCTTACCATTCCATTGCTTGCTCCATTTCAATACAATAAATCTGAATGATATTCACTTGATTTGACAAATCAGTGCAGGGATTGTCATTTATAACAAATATGGCTAATTGTAAACGTGCATTTATTAAGAAACGGGTAGATACACTGTGTACATGTGTCTACTAGATTGTAACCCACTAACCTATTAAGTAGATAGAAACACACAAAATATGCCGGTATTTCTGCAACTCCAGACAAGGCAAAGCTGGTATACATATTACTTCCTTGATTGCTGGCATTCATGGTTAACCCATAATAAACCATACTGCATGTAAACCTACGAGATTGAAAACAAAATGGGGGAAAAAATCAAGATTTTAAAAATGATTGCAGATCTCAGCATGATGTTATCCGATGTACAAAATTCTATAACAAGGTGGTCCTCATTTACATTTCCCAAGTACAGAACTCAATTTCAAAAATAGGAAGCAAATTATCATCGTTTAACCAAAAATGCAGAGAACCAGTCATGGGCAATGACATTACTTGGTAGTTTGCCCAGAAACAAATTTCTGTAAAGGAAGTTATTTCAGTGCTTAGCAAACTTGTGTGCTTATTGAAGATACGGTAAGAGATTAGAATTATCAACAATAGGCTGGGCTAGTGTTAAGGTCAACCCCTGATTGTAGGCTGGGCTAGTGTTAAAGTCAACCACCAAGTAGAAGGGGCTAGTGTTAAGTTCAGCCCCTGATCGAAGGCTGGTCTAGTGTTAAGGTCAACCCTTATTGTAGGCTGGGCTAGTGCTAAGGTCAACCCCTGATTGTGGGCTGGGCTAGTGTCAAAGTCAACCCTTATTGGGTGCGTTCGATTAGCTTCCCGTGTGTACTGGGGATTTACACTCGTGTTAGCCACGCAACGAGGCTAATCGAACGCTGTGGTGTTTTCGCTTGGCACTCTGGGAAAATTAAGGTCAAACGTTTTTGCGTAGCGGCAGGACCTACAAAAGTGTAAGTTCCGTCGTCTGCTCACTTGGAAAATGACGATGTCCGTATAATGACACAATTTAATTATAAAATATAAAATAACTTGCACACAGTCACCATCTGTTTGTTTTCATGGAAGTATGTTTCCTGTCCATTTCTCATAATTGTTTCATGACGATAAATTGAGTGTATTTTTGTACTTTTGTTCTCACGTCAAATTCAACTTGTCCCCGCCATCTTGGTATGATACGTCATTTCGCCTGTGCATCCACCAGAGACCCGCTCACGAGCTGGGGTTGTGGTGGCTTACACCCGGGGCAGACACGAGTATCACGTGATGGCTAGTGTAAGTTTTAGTTACTAGTGTAAGCTAATCGAACGCACCCATTGTAGGCTGGGCTGGTGTTAAGGTCAACCACCAAGTAGAAGGGGCTAGTGCTACGGTCAGCCCCTGATCGAAGGCTGGTCTAGTGTAAAAGTCAACCCTGATTGTAGGCTGGACTAGTGCCAAGGTGAATCCCTGATTGTAGGCTGGGCTAGTGTTATGGTCAATCCCTGATTGTAGGCTGGGCTAGTGTTAAGGTCAACCCCTGATTGTAGGCTGTGCTAGTGTAAAGGTCAACCCCTGATTGTAGGCTGGGCTAGTGTAAAGGTCAACCCCTGATTGTAGGCTGGGCTAGTGTAAAGGTCAACCCCTGATTGTAGGCTGGGCTAGTGTAAAGGTCAACCCCTGATTGTAGGCTGGGCTAGTGCTAAGGTCAACCCCTGATTGTAGGCTGGGCTGGTGCTAAGGTCAACCCCTAATTGTAGGCTGGGCTGGTGCTAAGGTCAACCCCTGATTGTAGGCTGGGCTAGTGTAAAGGTCAACCCCTGATTGTAGGCTGGGCTAGTGTAAAGGTCAACCCCTGATTGTAGGCTGGGCTAGTGCTAAGGTCAACCCCTGATTGTAGGCTGGGCTAGTGCTAAGGTCAACCCCCGATTGTAGGCTGGGCTAGTGCTAAGGTCAACCCCTGATTGTAGGCTGGGCTAGTGCTAAGGTCAACCCCTGATTGTAGGCTGGGCTAGTGTAAAGGTCAACCCTGATTGTAGGCTGGGCTAGTGCTAAGGTCAACCCCTGATTGTAGGCTGGGCTGGTGCTAAGGTCAACCCTGATTGTAGGCTGGGCTAGTGTAAAGGTCAACCCTGATTGTAGGCTGGGCTAGTGCTAAGGTCAACCCCTGATTGTAGGCTGGGCTAGTGCTAAGGTCAACCCCTGATTGTAGGCTGGGCTATAGTGCTAAGGTCAACCCCTGATTGTAGGCTGGGCTAGTGCTAAGGTCAACCCCTGATTGTAGGCTGGGCTAGTGCAAAGGTCAACCCTGATTGTAGGCTGGGCTAGTGTAAGGTCAACCCCTGATTGTTGGCTGGACTAGTGTAAAGGTCAACCCTGATTGTAGGCTGGGCTAGTGCTAAGGTCAACCCTGATTGTAGGCTGGGCTAGTGTTAAGGTCAACCCTGATTGTAGGCTGGGCTAGTGTAAAGGTCAACCCTGATTGTAGGCTGGGCTAGTGCTAAGGTCAACCCCTGATTGTAGGCTGGGCTAGTGCTAAGGTCAACCCCTGATTGTAGGCTGGGCTAGGGCAAAGGTCAACCCTGATTGTAGGCTGGGCTAGTGCCAAGGTCAACCCTGATTGTAGGCTGGGCTGGTGCTAAGGTCAACCCTGATTGTAGGCTGGGCTAGTGTCAAGGTCAACCCTGATTGTAGGCTGGGCTGGTGTAAAGGTCAACCCTGATTGTAGGCTGGGCTGGTGTAAAGGTCAACCCTGATTGTAGGCTGGGCTGGTGTAAAGGTCAACCCTGATTGTAGGCTGGGCTAGTGCCAAGGTCAACCCTGATTGTAGGCTGGGCTGGTGTTAAGGTCAACCCTGATTGTAGGCTGGGCTAGTGCTAAGGTCAACCCCTGATTGTAGGCTGGGCTAGTGCTAAGGTCAACCCCTGATTGTAGGCTGGGCTGGTGCTAAGGTCAACCCCTGATTGTAGGCTGGGCTGGTGTAAAGGTCAACCCTGATTGTAGGCTGGGCTAGTGCCAAGGTCAACCCTGATTGTAGGCTGGGCTAGTGCTAAGGTCAACCCCTGATTGTAGGCTGGGCTGGTGCTAAGGTCAACCCCTGATTGTAGGCTGGGCTGGTGCTAAGGTCAACCCCTGATTGTAGGCTGGGCTGGTGTAAAGGTCAACCCCGATTGTAGGCTGGGCTAGTGCCAAGGTCAACCCTGATTGTAGGCTGGGCTGGTGTTAAGGTCAACCCTGATTGTAGGCTGGGCTAGTGTAAAGGTCAACCCTGATTGTAGGCTGGGCTAGTGCCAAGGTCAACCCTGATTGTAGGCTGGGCTAGTGCCAAGGTCAACCCTGATTGTAGGCTGGGCTGGTGTTAAGGTCAACCCTGATTGTAGGCTGGGCTAGTGTAAAGGTCAACCCTGATTGTAGGCTGGGCTAGTGTAAAGGTCAACCCTGATTGTAGGCTGGGCTAGTGCTAAGGTCAACCCTGATTGTAGGCTGGGCTAGTGTAAAGGTCAACCCTGATTGTAGGCTGGGCTAGTGCTAAGGTCAACCCCTGATTGTAGGCTGGGCTAGTGTAAAGGTAAACCCCTGATCATAATATGGGCTAGTGTTAAGGTCAACCCTGATTGTAGGCTGGGCTGGTGTTAAGGTCAACCCTGATTGTAGGCTGGGCTGGTGTTAAGGTCAACCCTGATTGTAGGCTGGGCTGGTGTAAAGGTAAACCCCTGATCATAATATGGGCTAGTGTTAAGGTCAACCCTGATTGTAGGCTGGGCTGGTGTTAAGGTCAACAACCCTGATCGTAGGCTGGGCAGGTGTTACGGTCAACCCTGATTGTAGGCTGGGCTGGTGTTAAGGTCAACCCTGATTGTAGGCTGGACTAGTGTTAAGGTCAACCCTGATTGTAGGTTGGTCTAGTGTTAGTGTTAGTGTCTTGTTGCCATTAGTTTCTTACCAATTAAAGATCATGACTAACATTCGCAAGCGTAAACGTGGAGTTCTGAAACAGTCCATCAGACTGTACTGCTTGTTGCTCATAGTGACACTTGGTGATACCCGAAGCTGGACCTGGAACAAAACAGAAGTTTGTTAATGGAAGACGGGAATTTGTGCGATGCCATATGATTTTCCTTTGCTTTTATCAGTCATAAGAAACCAAGATGCTACATACTCCCAAGAAGTTGAGGATATTTGAAGAATGCTTTGGGTCTATTGAACATGGGTAGTACAAGTGTAAGGCACTTGGATACAATGGGCTTGTTTAGAACAGTAGAAATATTGGATACTTATGATGAGTGCCTTGTCACAGAATATAATCACAAGGTGAAATCTAAACTATTCAATTTCATGAGGCCAAGCCAAGTGAAATTGAAAAGCCAGATTTCAACAAGTGATCATACTCTGTGACAATGCTCGAATGAAATGTATTCAAAACATGTATTTGTTTATTATCACTCATACACAGATTGTTGTAATTTGAAATTAGTTTTCACAATAGACACAGCAATTTGTCAACCCCACACCCTGACAATTTTAACAAATTGTTTTTAGTAGAAACATGTGGTTGTTGGAAGTATAAAGTCTTTCCTTGTGAGAACTTTTCAGATGCTGCAAGAAAGTAGTTTCAATAATTATTTTCATAATTCAAAAATGTCTACTCACTATCTCTACTCTTGTACAACTGTTTATTCAACTATCAACTTAGCAACGGTACAAAGCATCCCCTAATTATTTGTATAAAATAGTGTAATATTTGCGAAAACTGTCACATGGCACTTGATTGCTTATTTTGATTTACTAAATCCAAAAAATCATGTACCAAAACGAATCACTGACCAAATATAAATCATTATAACATGTTTTCTTTAAAAAAACAAGTGAATAATTAACTTTCTGAATCTTATATTTATAAGGAAATACAGTACAAACATAGCGGTAACAGTATAACGCAACAGTTCTAGTTTCACTTTCATTATATTTGCCCTACTTATGAATTACTGGTTGAAGTCACACATTTAATGTTGGGACTACATTGTACATAATGAAGAGAAATAAAGCAAGTTGCTTTGGTTTTGTACCATTGCTTTGGTGATTTTCTTGCCGTTGTAGTGCCCGATGTAATACAGTATATCTTCTGCTTCAGAAACTCTTCCCTGGGAAGCTAACCATCGTGGGGACTCTGGTACAAGCCTGGAGGATATCGTAATAAAAAGAAATCAACATACAAAATATGTGTGGCAGTTTAAAGTTTAAACATCAGGTTAAATTCCAAACAAATGTACAGCTAATAGCGAGTAAGTTTGCATTGGTACAGCTAATAGAGAGTAAACTATAGTGATCATATAATAATAACAAAAATAATAAACAAACAGTTATAAGGCCAACACTCCAAAAGTTTTGAAAGTAGTCTGGATAACTCCACAAAAGATCAAAAGAGTTTTTATTGATGAACAGATTTGCAATTATGAAAGCTGAGAGATAGCGAGTTCCAGCATCTGGGTCTAGCTACAGAGAAAACCTTATCACCTGTGTATTTGAATATGTGCAATTTATTAACTGGAGTTTTACTCTGGAGTGGAGGCCACTTTGGTTTGACTTGTTGGCGAGTCTTTTTGGTGAGTCTCTGATGTTTTTTGGGTGTGTGCTTGAATGTGTGTTGAAACTAAAAGTCTGTCATTAGCCTTTTTCACACGATCCCCGAAAACCCTAGATTCCTTGCAACCAATTTTATGACCCCGGATTGTTTACTTCTCCTCTCAAGCTTTGGAGTTTTCACAAGCTTTCACACAACACCTGGTAATGAATTTACCAACATTCCATGCTAGTTACCACTGAACTATCAAGTGTTTGTTCTTTATCATCACTAGTACCAGTGAAATGATGATGTATCGGGTACATGTTTTGAACACAATGCCTTCCAGTTCAGGTTGTCTGCGTGACACACATTTAAAAAAAAGGTAGTGCGTGGTAAGACCGCTTTCGCAATTAGTGCCCAACAATAAAAAACAGATCGTATCACAAGAGGGAGTGCACAAGGTTCTTTGCGAAAAATTCCACTAGCGTAAGTTTTTGTCATAGGTCGGTACCTACTACAATGTTTGAGAAAATTTCATAAGGGATGTAAAACAAGTAAAAAATTGCTGTCCTTTCACACAAAGCTCATTTTGTAACATTTCACAAACATAAAGAAAATTTTGGCAGGAATATTTTTGTTTTTTTCAGTCGTGTGAAAAGTGCTTTTGTTACCAATGAGGGCATATGTGATGTACTGTCTAATAATATTGACAGGGTTATCACTTTCAGTACGTACCAGTTTATAGAGAGGTAGCAGGTTAAAGGAGCTGTTGTGACAAAGAGTAGCACTCGCCAACTTCGGACAAAGTAAGCCACCACAGCAAACAGCTGAGAATGAAAAACAAAATCCTTTAACAAGTATGCAATACAACTCCATAAGAAAGTTCTGCCACATCTCAAGCTACAACCCATGTGTTCTTATGTGTAATAAACCAGAACATTACAAAGCAACATCCAGTAACATCATTAAGAACAATACAATTAATAACATTTTGTATTAAAGTCCATCTTCCCCAATGCAACTATTACATTAGATCTATTCAAGTCCATTTTCATTAAAATAACTTCAAATTGATGATGAAAGATCAAAATATTCATAAACACAATCCAGTTGGCCAATAAAAAAATTATTATGTAAAGCCAACTTCCACTATTGAAGGTAGGGTAATATGCTGAGGCAAAATTATAAGAAAAATACAATAAAAGTCACAGGTAAAAGTTTCAGCTGAATACAGTGTCTACAAGCTGAGAAAACAGCAAAAAAACCGTCACAGTATTTTCATCAACGTCAAATCCATTCGCACTTAGCAAGGTTACAGTAGATACCAACTGCATCTCTGGCTGCATCATTCGCGAACAGACACCAACCTTAAATCTGAGAAAAAATTCATGCATGAATCGTTACTCAGATTCAAATGTGTCCGGGTGAAAAACTATCCAAACCAAATTACTTTGAAGTAAATCCTTTCTTAAAATAATGAAAACTATCAAAAGCTGCAGTGCTTCTCACCACCAAGTAAGTTTTTACGGTCATTAATTTTTGTAATATTTACCAATCTATGACCCTATCTTGAAGCAACCTTTGCAGAAATGTTTATATTACATACAATATAAAGTTTCCTACAAACAATGATGTTGAAATAGGACTATACATCCGATCTAAAGAAGAAACAAAAACACAAAACAGACCCATGTCCATAGATGTTAGACTTGAAAAGACCAGCACTGAACATTTCTATCACAATGTACCCACTTGCAAAATTTTTGCAGAGCCATAATTGTTGGCTCTTACTGGTTAGTTAAATGCTCACAATGATTCCAATGCAGAAGAGACCCTGCATGAATGTGCCAGCTGGCCCTCTGTGTGCATTTCCAAGGTTCTCTGTGGCAAGCACAAATGTAGTAAGAATGACTCCCCCTGTAGCAAGGCCAAACAGAAACCTGAAGCAAAGTAAAAGAAATATCAACTCTATCAAAATTCATATTACTAATTACATGTGATTTTAATGCATTTTTTAAAGGCTAAAACTCACCTGGCAATTGTGAACTGAATGTAAGTTTGGGTTAAAGCACTCAACATGCCAAACATAGACATCAAAATCAGTCCTACCAAGGAAATCTTTCTGCGTCCGTATTTGTCAGCCATCATACCAAATATCATCACTCCAATCAGAACGCCAAACATAAAGACAGACTGGACAAGTCCAACTTTGTACTTGTTGCTGCAAACCAGATCCCACTGTTCCAATGAAAAAGTAAAAAGTGAATGACTAAAAGCCACCAGATTTAAAATAATGAGATTGAGGTTAAATTGTGTCAAGTAGTAGAAAGATGTGTTAGTTAAACCAATCCCACAATAGGAGCTACCTGGCAACGATACCCACACATAGCAACTACCTATCTAAGATACCCACACAAAGCAACTACCAGCAGTGATACCCACACACAGCAACAACCTAGCAATGATACCCACACACAGCAACAACCTAGCAATGATACCCACACATAGCAACTACCTACCAATGATACCCACACATAGCAACTACCTAGCAATGATACACACACACAGCAACTACCTAGCAATGATACCCACACATAGCAACTACCTAGCAATGATACACACACACAGCAACAACCTAGCAATGATACCCACACATAGCAACTACCTAGCAATGATACCCACACACAGCAACAACCTAGCAGTGATACCCACACATAGCAACCACCAAGCAATGATACCCACACATAGCAACTACCTAGCAATGATACCCACACATAGCAACCACCTAGCAATGATACCCACACATAGCAACTACCTACCAATGATACCCACACATAGCAACTACCTAGCAATGATACACACACACAGCAACTACCTAGCAATGATACCCACACATAGCAACTACCTAGCAATGATACACACACACAGCAACAACCTAGCAATGATACCCACACATAGCAACTACCTAGCAATGATACCCACACACCCACCCTTACAGATCCGGTTTGTGGGGTACTGCTATTGTTGTTCTATTATTCCCTTTTCTGAAGAATTCCCTTGTGGGGTCCAATTGTTCCTATTGAAATGACCTTGTGGGGTCCATTGTTCCATTGTTGTCAGGACCCCACAAGTGCCAATCCGTGCGAACACAGCAACAACCTAGCAGTGATACCCACACATAGCAACCACCAAGCAATGATACCCACACATAGCAACTACCTAGCAATGATACCCACACATAGCAACCACCTAGCAATGATACCCACACATAGCAACTACCTAGCAATGATACCCACACACAGCAACAACCTACCAATGATACCCACACATAGCAACTACCTAGCAATGATACACACACACAGCAACAACCTAGCAATGATACCCACACATAGCAACTACCTAGCAATGATACCCACACACAGCAACAACCTAGCAGTGATACCCACACACAGCAACAACCTACCA
Organism: Leptasterias polaris; assembly: GCA_037783415.1. Classification (NCBI taxonomy): domain Eukaryota; kingdom Metazoa; phylum Echinodermata; class Asteroidea; order Forcipulatida; family Asteriidae; genus Leptasterias; species Leptasterias polaris. Next base: position 340,851 of record JAZGTN010000149.1, read on the forward strand.
GTGATACCCACACATAGCAACCACCAAGCAATGATACCCACACATAGCAACTACCTAGCAATGATACCCACACATAGCAACCACCTAGCAATGATACCCACACATAGCAACTACCTAGCAATGATACCCACACACAGCAACAACCTACCAATGATACCCACACATAGCAACTACCTAGCAATGATACACACACACAGCAACAACCTAGCAATGATACCCACACATAGCAACTACCTAGCAATGATACCCACACACAGCAACAACCTAGCAGTGATACCCACACACAGCAACAACCTAGCAATGATACCCACACATAGCAACTACCTAGCAATGATACCCACACACAGCAACAACCTACCAATGATACCCACACATAGCAACTACCTAGCATTGATACCCACACACAGCAACAACCTAGCAATGATACCCACACATAGCAACTACCTAGCAATGATACCCACACATAGCAACAACCTAGCAATGATACCCACACACAGCAACAACCTAGCAATGATACCCACACACAGCAACAACCTACCAATGATACCCACACATACAATGACACAGCAACAACTTAGCAATGATACCCACACATAGCAACTACCTAGCAATGATACCCACACATATCAACCACCTAGCAGTGATACCGACACACAGCAACCACCTAGCAGTGATACCCACACACAGCAACAACCTAGCAATGATACCCACACACAGCAACTACCTAGCAATGATACCCACACACAGCAACAACCTAGCAATGATACCCACACACAGCAACTACCTAGCAATGATACCCACACACAGCAACAACCTAGCAATGATACCCACACACAGCAACTACCTAGCAATGATACCCACACATAGCAACTACCTAGCAATGATACCCACACACAGCAACAACCTAGCAATGATACCCACACATAGCAACTACCTAGCAGTGATACCCACACACAGCAACTACCTAGCAGTGATACCCACACACAGCAACAACCTAGCAATGATACCCACACACAGCAACAACCTAGCAATGATACCCACACACAGCAACAACCTAGCAATGATACCCACACACAGCAACAACCTAGCAATGATACCCACACATAGCAACTACATGTACCTAGCAATGATACCCACACATAGCAACCACCAAGCAATGATACCCACACATAGCAACTACCTACCAATGATACCCACACATAGCAACTACCTAGCAATGATACCCACACACAGCAACTACCTAGCAATGATACCCACACACAGCAACAACCTAGCAATGATACCCACACATAGCAACTACCTAGCAATGATACCCACACACAGCAACAACCTAGCAATGATACCCACACATAGCAACAACCTACCAATGATACCCACACATAGCAACTACCTAGCATTGATACCCACACATAGCAACTACCTAGCAGTGATACCCACACATAGCAACTACCTAGTAATGATACCCACACATAGCAACCACCAAGCAATGATACCCACACATAGCAACTACCTAGCAATGATACCCACACATAGCAACTACCTAGCAATGATACCCACACATAGCAACTACCTAGCAATGATACCCACACATAGCAACCACCAAGCAATGATACCCACACATAGCAACTACCTAGCAATGATACCCACACATAGCAACTACCTAGCAATGATACCCACACACAGCAACTACCTAGCAATGATACCCACACACAGCAACAACCTAGCAATGATACCCACACATAGCAACTACCTAGCAATGATACCCACACATACAATGACACAGCAACAACTTAGCAATGATACCCACACATAGCAACCACCAAGCAATGATACCCACACATAGCAACTACCTAGCAATGATACCCACACATAGCAACTACCTAGCAATGATACCCACACACAGCAACAACTTAGCAATGATACCCACACATAGCAACCACCAAGCAATGATACCCACACATAGCAACTACCTAGCAATGATACCCACACATAGCAACTACCTAGCAATGATACCCACACATAGCAACTACCTAGCAATGATACCCACACATAGCAACCACCTAGCAATGATACCTACACATAGCAACCACCAAGCAATGATACCCACACATAGCAACTACCTAGCAATGATACCCACACATACAATGACATAGCAACAACCTAGCAATAATACCCACACATAGCAACTACCTAGCAATGATACCCACACATAGAAACAACCTAGCAATGATACCCACACATAGCAACAGCCTAGCAATGATACCCACACATAGAAACAGCCTAGCAATGATACCCACACATAGAAACAGCCTAGCAATGATACCCACACATAGCAGGGTTCTGCCCACGGTGGTCGGTGCCGGAAAACCCGGCCGGCACTCATGATTCCCCGACCGGCACTCGCAGAATTTTTTCTTTTTCCGACCACCACACATTTTCCCTTTTTTTTTTCCCCATTTCCTTCAAAATATTTTGAACAACGTGTAAAACAAATTATTTACCAGTAAACAGTTTTATCCAAAGTTTCGAGTAGCCTACTTCTTTGGTTTGAGTCTATTTTAATGATCCAGGATCGAGCATTCCTCCCGCCTGTACGATGTACAATATATCCAACGCACGAAACCCGCATTGATTTTGCAATGGTTTCCAGTCACGCTGATTATAGCTTTACGCTTGGAATAACATGATACCAGTTTCATCATGTTGCGAACCCTATTCTACAGCGTTTAATACAACGGAAATGAACTGCAGAGTAAGCACCATGCTATAGATGCTGTAAATTGTTTTCCCATGGCGGTAAAGGCGTGCGCGCACTGAGGGCCTACATTCAAGGCACAGCTGCAGGGCGCACGTGTGTAACCACTCCGTGCACGGTCGAAAGGAAATTGACTTGACTGTACTAGGAAAAAAAAATTTCCGGCACTAAACAAATCCTGGGCAGAACCCTGCATAGCAACAACCTAGCAATGATACCCACACATAGCAACCACCAAGCAATGATACCCACACATAGCAACTACCTAGCAATGATACCCACACATAGCAACTACCTAGCAATGATACCCACACATAGCAACCACATAGAAACAGCCTAGCAATGATACCCACACATAGCAACCACCTAGCAATGATACCCACACATAGCACATTGTGGGGATCGCCTACAGGTAGCTACCTAAGCCTGACCTGGGTCTGACCACAGTTTGTACAATGTCCTGCAAGGGCTCAACTACATTGTGTGGATCGCCTATAGGTAGCCCAGAATGACCTGGTTCTGACCCCAGTATGTTCAACGGTTCAATGTCCTCAGGCATGTGAGCGGGTCATGGAAAAAAACGAGGAAAACTTGTTTTTAGTTAGCAAGCGAAGTCCGTATCCGGATTTTGGGCCAGCGCTACAGTCTGAATAACAGGCTTTGTACTGCAGCGCAGACAAACAGAAACAGAAACATAGGCCACAATTGTTACCTGGTAACAATGTGTTGTTCGTCCTCATTTGCAAGATGTTTTTGTGGCATTCCTTAGACAGGTGTTCCACAAGCGCGATGCGTCCTCGACTGCCATTATTTAGTTTCTTTGTCCACGTGAAAGACCGTGTGCGCCTAGTCTTGGCTAAAGGTGTTGGCTTTTTAAAATCAGTTTTTAGTAAAGCGCCCTCTCTTGGTGGAACGGGAAGACGACATGGGTAATGGGACATCGCGCTTAACGAAAAATGAACAACGACGGCTTTAATCAAAGACTAACGTGGAGTGTTTTACCGGGTCTAGCCCCCGACTCACGTGTCAAAATCAAATCAAATCGCAAATTGCTTCCCGATGCCAGGTTACCTTTCTCTGTGTGTGAGTGTTGTGCAGTAAAATTACTTGCTGCTTGATGAAAAAAAAAAAACCAAAGCGCGGACCGGCCATTCACGGCGGAGACGGGAAAAACGCGAAGCCCGCAAGAAAAACGCGGAATGGGAAAATAAAAAACGCGGATTTCCGCGTAAACGCAGAAGTCTCACATGCCTGTGTCCTGCAAAGTGCAAGGGCTCAACTACATTGAGTGCCAACGGTCCCTGCTTAAGGTCTGACCCCATAACCCCTTACCTCTGACACAATAGATGTGAACTCATGAGAGTAAGCATACTCCTTGCAGGGTCTTGCACCTGGACTGCATGGATGGTCATTGGCAATAGGGTTGTCTTTACATGAGATATATGAAGGCTCCTTTCCAACAAAGGCAAGGGCTAGCATGTGGGTTGCCATAATGGTGTTCAGTGAAGATAAGAAGAGAAAATTTGATTTCTGCAATCGTCCAAACTCCCCAACCGTCTTCAGGACATGGTCGAATTCCATCTTGGCTTTCTTCTTCACTTCTGGCTGTCCTGTATTCACATAAAAAGTTTTTAAAGGATAATGTATTGTTTGGTTTTTGGATGAGTAATTAAATGTCCGGGTATTACATGCAAGTCTTACATAAAGTGTGGCAGTTGTGAAACTGACAACAGCTATTTTAGATATTCCAGATACCAGGGCAGCTCTGCACCAACAGTTAATGGCATTCGCATTCCAACTACCTAAATTTGAAGCATGGCACTTGAATTTGACCTTAAAACATAACCTTAAAAAGTTTTTAAAAATCAGTGGAAAAGGTTGATTTTTCCCCCCATTTTAGACCTTTGTCCTTTTGTAGTACAAACGAAGATATACAAGAGATCGATAGACTGCTACTAATATTTTAACATTGTATTTGGCATATGGGAAGCAAGTTCAGGCTCCCAGCAAACCATAGCAAATTATCATCCATGGCTGACTGCCAAGGTTCAAGCCTACTCATGGCAAGACATTCCATAATTTTCTCAAAAGAAAGCAAAACCTCCCGGTGCAATTTATGAAAATCATGAGAATGTTTGTTGTCTTTACTTTATTTAGTCAGGGTTTCATTGTGACAACCTTATTGACCTCGGATGCTCAGAAAAGTTTCGAAAAATAATACTGCTCTGTAAAGATAATTTAATAATAACACTATAGCTCCTTGCATAGACGTCACATGCCCGAACAACTCCTAACTGAGGACAATGAAGACCTATAGATAGGTTGCAATATGACGTAAATCGGCCATCTTTACGGGCAATTTTGGAACACACAGTCATGCGTTACGCGTGAGAACGGCGTGCAACACGCGCACATTTCACAAAACTCATTGCATGATTGGTTAGTGAATGACGCGGCTGCGTTAATAATTTGAGCGCTTGACGCGCCTGCAAGCCAAAATGCGATTTGCCCGTAAAGATGGCGTCTACTGGGAACTATCTATATTCATGGGCTGAGATTTGTGCGTGGCGCGTTTCTATTGGTTGTCCCTAGCAATGACGACCAATGCAACAAGGGGTCAATACCAACTTGAGTGGCTGTGAAGAGAGTAGCGCATCATAGCCAATACCTTACAAGCTTGTTGGTTCTATAGCCCACCAAATTCAATTTCTAGTTGGCCGAGTAGTTATGAATGCAGTTTGAATCTTGGTTCCAGCGGTTGTGTCCTTGGGCAAGACACAATTGGTCACTCCTTGATTAACATTAATCTCCTTGTTTCATCCACCCGCACAACCTTACTGAAAGGTCAACCCAGTAATTGGGGCGCTGTACTCTGTTTTTTAAATAAATGTTGACATCTGCGGTCGTACTACTACTTGCGGTCGTATCTGCTCACAGGGCTAGTACGATTGCAGGTGTCAAAATTTCGAAAAAACGGTTGAGGCAGGGCACCCGTCTAAAATTTGACAGGTGCCCTGCCTCAACCGCAGAGTGGTCATGGTTGAGGCAGGGCACCCGTCAAATTTTAGACGGGTCTAGTTAGGTCAAGCAACATAGTTTGAAAAACCTCTTTTTTGTGTGCCGCCAGAATAGGATTAGGAAATATCAATATCGCAAGTTGAATACCGAAAAATATAGCGCTTCTGCGTCCCACAAGGCCGAAGGCCGAGTTGGATATGGGACGCAGATGCGCTACAATTTTCCGTATTCCACGAGCGCGCGTGTGATAACGAATTTATCTTCAAGCAAACTTGAATTTACATTAACTTCTTATAAGCTGTACGTTTTGCATATAGCTTATAAAAGTGCAATTTGCGGAGTTAGAAGTACACACAATACGCAGGGTCACGGGTGTGATAACTGATATGGGCCGTGCGATATAAATAGGCACGGCAATTGATTACTGCGCAACCGCTTCTGCGCATGACGTCGTATCAAAACATTGCCGAGTTATTTTTGGTTTTTTGCCGAGCCGTCCCGATCAGCCGAGCCGCCGAACATCTATGGACCTTCTAGTGCATTCTGGGTAATATTTTAGCTTTGCTTACCATCGCCATCTTTGAAACTCTTCGAGCTTTCGCGAAAAAAAAAAAATTACGAACATCGGATAAAGTGTACCAAAGTTACATCAAGTTGAAAGGTAAGCACAATTTTCATGTAATAAATACGTTTTTAACCAAAATTTTCGAGTATTTAAGGGGGTAGACCCATCAAACCCCATGTACAAATTGGATAGATCATAGTCTAATTAATGTAGTACAGAAGTCCGTTTGTTTATACATGGCGACGCTTACCGACGCTATTATTTTTCCTAAATCGTGTAAAATTCAGATTTTTCTGTTAATTTCTGTTCTTAAATGATGGATCAAAGCTACTTTCTATGATTTTAATTAGGAAAATATAATTAGGTAGTCGTTTACATGTTGTTTTCTCATTGTTTTAAAGTGTATTCGGATCATTTTTTGAGAGGGAGGGAGTCCAGTAAGAGTAATAGCACATTCTGTGAAGGGTTGTCATACTCAAGAGTTAGATTTGGCTGGTCGATCAATGATTTTTTCTCCTTCCTTTTTTTTGAAGTTTTTCTTTTTGACAATGAATGCCCCAAACATGCCAAAGGATTACCCCTGCTGCTATTTTAAACGCTTTACAAATCAAAGTCACCTAGAACTTTAATTTTAAATGACTTAATCAATCTTTTTCAAAATAAAGTAACTTTTTCCCAATTTTTTTATCAATTTTAATTTTTTTTTTTTTTTTTTTAAGGACAAAATTAATGACAATATAAACTTGTTTTACATTTAGAATACCCTTTTAGAATACCCTTCCACAATACCCTTCCACCACACACGCATTGAACAAGCAATATTGTAGGTAATTTTAATGATATCTATTCTTGTTTTTAATATTTTATTTATTTATTGTTTTCTTTTACACAACAGTACAACTTCCCACTTGTGCAACATGGGTGTTTCGCTTGAGGTGTGGCGGCAGCGGATTGGCACATTCAGGAATCCATCGTCAAAGGCATCACGAGGCAGTTGTCAGTCCGAGGTTCTTTTTCCAGATAGTATGTGGGAGTTTGACATTGGTGTCCAGACTTTTTTTGTCATTCTTCTGTCTGTTTCAGCAGGTAAGTTTCATTAGTGATTGAATTATTGAATGAAATGTTTGTAAAATAAAGTTGTACAACATCATACCATGTTTAAGGAAATTGATTTCCACCCTACTTTTTGTTTTTGTGCAGGATTTATATACTTCAACAGCTTGGCCATGAGCGGTGACATCGAGTTAAACCCAGGACCAGCACCACTTCTATCAGATGAGATTCTCCAACATCTGACATGTGATTTGAAATCCGTACAACCACCTGACCAACTATGCAATAAGCATGCCTATCAGTTATTGCAATTAAAAGATCGGACAAGCTCAAACTGGGGAGCGTGCGTGCAGTGGCTACATCTTCCAAATTTTCCACCAGAAGACACAACTGACTGGAAAAAGAAGATAGGGAAAAGCTTCACAGATTTGCGAGCAAAACGTCGCTGTTTGCAAAGCAACAAGTCGAAAGATCTACAAGCATTCGAAGATTGGGAGGAAGCACTTTATATACTACCTACATGTAGTGTATCAGGTCCACGAAATTTTCAACCAATTGATTATAAAACTGAATACGAAAAACTCACACTGGAAAACAAACACATGAATGAAGAAATTGAGAGACTCAAACTGGAAGTAAGTAATCGCCAATCTCCACATAAACAAGCATTGCAAGATCGACGAGAAAAACGAAAATCTGACAACATTAAAACACACTTGTCACATATAAGACAAGAAGAGGGCAAGAATGATAGGATAAAATCACGACTCGCAGAAACCAGACAAGAAAAAAGAAAGCTCACGAACGACTATGAGCAACTACTTGAGAAGCATGCAAAGTTGGAATGTCGGCAAGCAGATGAACATGACTCATACATAGCTAGTCTGGAGAATGATACAGTAAATGCCGAAGAACAAGTAAAACAACTCTTGGAAGAACTCAAACAGTGCAAGGAGGTAAATGCTACTCTAATAGATGCTGCCATCAATAGGTGAACAGCTCCATCTTTTCAAAGAGGGTGCATTTACGTCTGACGCTAGGACATGTGTATGGGAACTCCTTGGACTTAATGTAGCCCAGGAAAAAGTGCCACAGGTGGTACAAGCTGTGCTTAACTTGGCTAAAGCCAATGTTGACCGAATACCAGCTGCAAGCACAGCGAGAAACATGTCCAACGAAATGCTTGCAGTTTCACAAGCCCATCTCAAATTTAAATTTGCAAACGGATGAGACGCCGAAATGCGGTGAATGTTACGAGGCTTATATCGCTAGTGATGACTCCCAGAACTCGTACTTGATTGGAATGCGGCACATGGCAGACAAGAGTGCACAGACTACCCTCGACACACTCAAGGAAATTCTAGAGGACATTGATACCACAAGCAAACAAATAAATAACAAAGATAACACAGGCCATGAAATACTAACCAAGATTACATCAACGATGAGCGACAGAGCCAAAACAGAACATAAGTTCCACAAAATTCTGAACGAATACCGAGCGAATTGCTTACCACTATTCCTCCCAAACTGGGACAAAATGGGCCAGATGGCAAAGGACAAAATCCTTCAATTACACCAGTTTTTTTGTGGCCTCCATTTAATGGTTGGCATGGCCGATACCGTGAACGCCACCCTAAAACAATGGGAAGACCTCACTGGAGCAGACAATGAGACAGAAGAATTTGGAAGGCAAGAGGGGGAGTCTAACATTGTTCGATGTGTTCGCACTGTGTGCAAAAGTTTGGCGAAGGGAGCAGATCCAAAAAGCGGGCGCCATCGTGATTGGAAAACTTACTGTGCTGCGCACGATCATTCTGAATATGTTTCAATGTTACAATCGTTTAAGGGAAACCGTTTCAATATTATATTTCTGTTGGGGGGTAATTTATTTTTTCTTAAGGACCATATTCAACAATGTTTATCAACAATCCCAGAACCAAGAAACTGACTGATAAGAACAGCTATATCTCTTATAAATGCAATCAAAGTCGAATATTGCTGGGTGTAAGGCCTTGGGTATTCTCAGAAAATTCATTATGATGCCTCTTTGGCGATTAACTGAGAGCCCAGGTCATATTTTTGATATGAATGATCACTATAACAAATTAAATAATTTTCTTAAATCATGTTCAACTGATCAAGATCTTGTACATAAGCTGATGGAAGGAAAAGCATCGCTCTTCCTGAGGAATTTGTTGAACATGATGCTGTGACCATTGATCTTTTAAAACCGTCGGATGAGGACATCACTGTTGTCACTATTTTAAAATCATGAGTTTCTGCACTTCATTTGTATGTAGAAAGAACTCTAATTGACCATCTCCCTGGAGGAAAACACTGGCAGGCTAGTGATAGCATCAGGGAAGCGACAACCAGTGCCCCTAAGCACAACAAAGGCCCAGAAAGGGTGTTTGGTCAGTTAGACTATTTGGTTCATCATCGCCCAAATGCATCGGCAATGTCAAATGAAGCCATGCTCATGTTTACCTATAACCATACATCTAAATACTTAAAAGATCTAAGCGATGAAGAGAAAGATGTGCAAAAGTGAGAAACCGAACGCAAGAACTGAAGGAGTTGTTTAAGAACAGGGAAAAGGAAATATTACAAAAGCACATGGCAAAACAAGAACTAGAAGCAAAGGAAACGGTTAGGAAGCAAGGTGTGAAGCTGAAGAAAAAGACAGACCTTACAGAGAGTATCATCGACTCTGGTCTATGGCAAACTAAAGAAAATTTAGATGAAATGATGAAACAGTGTACAAGCGCTACAGAAAAAAAGCGGGCATTGGTAAAGCAATTACGATTCAGGAATGAAGTTTTACATCAAACATACAACGGTCATATTCCAAAAATCTACTGTCAAACATATACAATCAACAAAGTAAAACATGTTCGTACATGGAATGAGTTATATGATTGTCTTCACGCTCTAATTGATGCTGCAGCCTGTGTCCCCACATCTATAACAGTGTCCAAAAATAAGGATCAAACAGAACACCTTCCACTGCTTGTAGGTAAACACATCAAACACAAATTTGAAGACGACTCCATTTGGTATGGTAAAGTCATCTCACAGGTTCCAGGTTTTTGTTCATGGTATAACGTGAAATATGAAAATGATGATGTTATATACTCGTACCGTCTCATAGATGATTATAAGGCAGGGGACTTGGAAATTCGGAAGATGTCATAGATGATGCATAACTTTATGCAGGATAGCCTCATTATCCATGATTAAGTTGAAATTAATTTGATTTGCTGACTTCTGAAAATTTATTACAATGATTTGACACCGAGATATTGTTTGCAAGGAACAACATTTGTGAAACACCTTCCGTTACTTCAAAAACCAATTTTGTTTTTGATCAATGCATGACATCTTTACACAAAGGTTCCAAGATATAAATGCTCATGTTATATTATTATGGTGCAATGATAACATCAAATAATGTTATTGGGATCACATGAAAACTTGTCATATGAAGTCGACACATTTGTTTATTACTTTGTTGAACTTTTTTGATATTTTACCCACACTTACAAATACTCTCATAATTGCATAATAACACCCTAGCAACCATGGTTTTAGTTTGTTTAAATTGATTTGTTGATTTAAACAATGTTTTCAAAAACATTATACACTTTAAATGGTGTTTAATATACGATTATTCAAAGCCGAGATACAGGTCCGCAAAGAATCGGCATTTTGGGGTCAAAATATGAGATCGTCGTTAAGTGATGTAAACAAACTAATTAACCGTTGCTATGGTAACCAAGCACAGTATAATGTTCTAAACACTTAAATTTGATTAGCAGTGTATTGTAACTAAGGTAAATAACAAATGGTTAAGCAAAGTGCAATATTAACTTGACTATATACATTTGTTTATTTCTTTGTTTTCCCTTTTTACGGTTGCCATGGTAACGCATGGTCGACGATGGTCATGGCCGATTTTTGGCAATATAGAATTGTCTTGTCTTGGGTATATTAAAGATTTTGTGGGAAGTTGGTAAAAGTCGGAGGTCGGAGCTAGCCGGAGGTATCCGGAGGTTGTGTTTATTACGTGAAATGTCATTAAAACTAACTACTCACGCAGTCCAAATGTTTTTCAGAAGGTTCTACGGCAGTATAGACGGTTAATATTAACTTATGTTCCAAATGGGTGAAGAAAATTAGTAAAAGAAATAATCCACCGGGAGAACGTACCTAACGCACCCTAAACAATCACATCGTATGTGCAATTTTTTTAAACCATTATCATTACCAGAACGCCCTCAAGCGCTGGGAAATAAACGTACAGAACAGAGACGAGGACCGTGCATAAACCAGTAATTATTTAGCCTAGAAGGAAAAAGTCGGAGCTGTACTTTTATTTCTTTATTCCATGTCTGAAAATTACCAAAAAATCACAAACAACTCTCCCTATATATGATCTGAATTATATAATAATAAATTATGTTTTTATATCACGGAAATTAACTTAAAACATGTCTTTTGACAGCCCGTCCTTGTGGGGCTAGCTACGCTTTGCACACCACTCCGTAGTGTGTGATTACACACACCATACATACAAAGATAATAAGTTAGCCAAGATGGTAAAAGCCGGAGGTCCATTTTTAAAGGTTTATTCTTCGTCTGAAAATTATCCAAAAATCACAAACCACTCTCCATATATGTGACCTTATTTCTATCCCAAAAAATAACATGTTCTTTACTTCGGAAAGTGACTTAAAACACGTCTTTTTGACAGCCCGTCCTAGAGGGCTCTCTGTGTACACCACACCGTGGTGTCTGCACACACCATACATAAAGAGATGATTATTTAGCCAAGATGGTTCAACCCGGAGGTCCATTTTTAAAGGTTTATTCTTCGTCGGAAAATTATCAAAAAATCACACAGCACTCTCCATATATGTGACCTTATTTCTATCCAAAAAAATAACATGTTCTTTACTTCGGAAAGTTACTTAAAACACGTCTTTTTGACAGCCCGTCCTAGAGGGCTCTCTGTGTACACCACACCGTGGTGTCTGCACACACCATACATAAAGAGATGATTATTTAGCCAAGATGGTTCAACCCGGAGTTCCATTTTTAAAGGTTTATTCTTCGTCGCAAAATTATCAAAAAATCACAAAGCACTCTCCATATATGTGACCTTATTTCTATCCAAAAAAATAACATGTTCTTTACTTCGGAAAGTGACTTAAATCACGTCTTTTTAAAAGCCCGTCCTAGAGGGCTCTCTGTGTACACCACACCGTGGTGTCTGCACACACCATACATAAAGAGATGATTATTTAGCCAAGATGGTTCAACCCGGAGTTCCATTTTTAAAGGTTTATTCTTCGTCGCAAAATTATCAAAAAATCACAAAAAAAAGCACTCTCCATATATGTGACCTCCGGCTTTTACCATCTGGGCTAAATAATTATAACTTTTTGTATGTTGTTTACACCGACTTGTTGCCAGTTCAGTGAAGCCATTCTTTACCACCAAGTAAAATAGGGCCAACTTAAATGAATAAAAATCATCAAGTATCCACAAAAGTTGAAACACAGAACCCCCAGGTTGTGCTAAATTCTTATAATTACACATCCTATTAATTGCACGATCCCCAAAACGTTAACATTCAAAAGATTCTATGGGGTTACAAATTATGATTATTAGCTTGGCGCATGAATTGTTGTCTATTTAGCGCTAGTGGTCTTCGTTTGCTTTCGCTTGAGGGCGTTTTGACATTGACTGTGTTCAAGTTGTATTGCACTACATTATAACACTAATACTATTCTTGTGTGACTGCAACTTGGGTTAGTTCTCCCGGAGACGTAATTTTCGCTAATTCTCCCCACCCATGGGGACAGAAGTGAATCCCCACCCCCATACTGCCAAAGAATCTCTAGAACGTCATTTGAAGTGAGTGAGTAGTTAGTTTTAATGACATATCACGTAATAAATGCAACCTCCGGGTACCTCCGGCTAGCTCCGACCTCCGACTTTTACCAACACCCGATTTTGTGTGTGTTTGAAGTTGTTTACCTTTTTATGAATATTGAATTAGGTACATTTTGCTAAACTTAAGCCTAAATAGACCCAGCTTTTTACCAACATTTCCTATTGAAAGATTTTACAAAATACTGACAGTGACAATTCCAAAATACAAAAAACCTCGTAACTATTGAACCGCTTGGTCAATTTTGACAAATGAGGTACCATATTAATTCTATTGTGATACTATGCATAACTGCTAAAATAAAAGCAATTCAGAGCACTTCAAATTTTCATGTAATGTCCCTAATATAAAGTTTATATCACACTCCTTGTTGCTATGGATCGACTAATCAGAATCGAATATTCAAGCCCTGCTTGAAAATTAATAACAAAGCTACTTGAACTTCATGACTGTCTGAAATCTAAAGACTTTAATCAATAAAGTAAAGTTTCTGAAGGAGCGAGTGAAGTGAAGAACTCTCAAAATCAAAGTCTACTCAACATGCTCAAAACAATAGTTTTTGCGTGAATAATAAAATATGGTTGGGTGTTTTACCCTCCAATTTGCAAGTCCGAGTTACTGGATTAAACAAGAACAATCGAATCTACACATCTACTCTACATCCATGATGATCACGGATTTTTACCTCAAACTTGCTCAGTTCTGGGTCAAGATCCAACAAGCAACATGTAAAACTACATGTAGGTTAATGCTCTGTCTGTGTGAATCAGTTCTGTGTACAAATACATCATCCAACAACGTGCGTACGTGTTAAAGTCTGGCTCTTAATTGCTCTCAAATGAAAACTCACATGAGAAGTCTCGGTGTCTGGTATAATTATGTATATTTTCACCAATTGGTGGCGGTATTTCAAAACATTACAATCACGAACTTTTGATAAGAGGTAGTGCCCGTCATGACATACTGATCAGAAAGTTAGTTAGTCACTGACTAACTGTTGTAGCGATTTTATATAATTTTGTTGGGATATTCATCAACCCAATGTAACAAAGCAATGGTACCTTCAATGCATACCTGCCTAACTCGTCTTCGTATAATTATAGTATAGGTGCCAGTGTGGCGGGAGGTTCTGTCCCCCGGAGATTACCCCTGGTGGAAAACGGGTTGGCGGGATGGGTATAAGAATGATTATAATAACTTGACAAAGTGAATAAAAGCGCTAGGCATCATAGGCCTGTGCCCTAAGGACCATGAGAGTTGAGAACAAATCAAAACATTCAATAGCGATAAACAAAAACTGTATTGCAATTATAAGTTATTTTCCAAAAATAAAAACAAGAATTTCAGTGTCAAACACGGTTTGTGAGTGTGTAATTATTGTGTTGATTTTGCTTCTGTTTTTTGTTTGCTTAAGGAGTTTACTAAGATTATAAAATGGGTGAACCATAGAGAAAGGACACAGAACCAATCAATTATATATCATGGAGCTATAAATAACTATTTAGATCAAAACAGAGAAGGCAAGATGGATGGAGAGGTACTTTTTTTCGCGATGTTCTGCGTTGTGAACGTCGTCAGAGCTGAACAGGCGCGAGGGATGTACAACAATGGTAATTGCCAAAGACCAGTATCCGCACTTGATGTGACCTAACATAAACATGAAATAACAAATTAAGCTCAATCGGTCTTCGGAGTCATGAGAAAACAGTGAAAACCCCCATTATATCATTATGTTTTAACTTTTATTCAAACATCGGATTTTATCCTGCAGGATAAAGACTATAATTGTTTTACTCATTTCCTAAAAACTATGGCATTTCAAGCAAAACTATTTCAAGGGAAGTTTTCCACCATGACCATCTTTATACCATGTAAGTTATGTGCAAATAATGATGTGAACATTTATTTATTCAGTCTTACCAATGGTACACACCCTTTAATGGTACTCAGAGGAAGAAGATCGAAGGCTGTTCTTAAATAAAAATTAAAATATAAATTAACTGGATTTTTAAATTAAAAGCTATTAATCCTCAATCAGAGCTGAAATTCAACTGGTGCTTTTCCACCGTCTAGTTTTCAATTGAATCCACCAGATGAAAGGATATGCCTGAGACGTAACGTTTCAATTAAACCAATAGGGCCTACAAAACGTACAAACAGGAATTTTGGAACACTCATCTTTATATCCTATAACTTGCTATAGTCGAAACAAATAGTGGTTGTTTTAGGGTACTTTAGAATGTTTCATAGACTTGAGTTGGCTCAGTGCTGGAGATAATATGAACGTACCTATATACGACAAGTATAGGCCTGCTACCTGAAACACTAACGGGCCTATCATTTCCTTCGAAACTTCGTACGATGCACACCACCATAGTATTATCATGCAGCAGGGTATTATGTATTGTTTATTAATTCAAATCCATCGGTGGCAATTGTAGTAATTCGTCTGTGAGTGTTGAAACACAACTTCGAAAGGTAACGCGTGTCCTGTCAATTATTATGCCGGCCAGTTACTTTCGCGATCACTGACCGAAAAACCAAACCAAACTGATAAAAAGAATTTTGTTTGTCATAACTATAAGCACATTGCAATGCAACAGTATTCGGCAGTATGGCTCGGTGGGGTTTGAACCCGCTACCCACCGTTTATATAGGGCAAATACTAGAATTGTTGTTGTCATGTTTGCAGAGTTGGACCTAGACTTGTTGACAAGTCGTTAATGATGGTCGCGGTGAGTGGAGTCGCGTGTAGTGCTGTAGCCTAATAAAAAATGTTCTCGCGAGATCACTGCTCTCGCGCGAAGTTGCTGGCTGCCGACTCTTCCCAGTCTTGAGAGCAGTAATCTCGCACAGAGCAGCCCTCTCGCGGGATATTGCGAGAAAGCCGTTCCGCTATCACCGCGACAGACATTTAACGACTTGTCCACAAGTCTAAGTTGGACCAGGAGCAAGGATATTCCACTCACGCACGTCACTCTATCCTCTTTGAAAGTTGCAAGCGAGGGGCGGGACCCAGTTTACCCTCTTTGCTAAACTTGCCCAAAGTATTCTGACTAAATCTTTAAAAACGAAATGAAACAAACTTAATTGACTACTGCAATAATCAATTCACAAACCTGCAATGCACGGTGTTTTTTCTATTTCCACCTTTCTACTTAAAAAATTGCATCAAGTTTTGTTTGAATGTTTATATGCCTAAACCATTTATCTACGTTATAATAATTATTCATCCCTCAACCCTTTGGTCCATGACCAAACTCAACGCCCCCGCATACCCTCCCTTCCCATCTGTATTATCATTAATTGGTATGACCCATTTTGTGCAGCCCGCAGTAAAGATTTCCATGACGTCAAGACTTGAGTGGACCGCAGCATTCTTCTATGGATAGGGGAGGTATAAACGGATCGCTGAGGGACGGAAAGACCGGAAAGTTCCCAAATCGGATGCATACATTTTATCATTGGGCCGTCCCACTTCTTTTTTGAATGGTGTAAAACACAAACTATGTAGCAGTGCATTATAGTTATATAAGAGGTATTTATTATAAGGAAACATTTTCTGTTCATTCACAAATTCGACTGCGTCCGTACAGCTTGGTGTGTGAAGAACTGCTAATATTAAAATCTTGATATTGAATTTTACAATCTTTGAACAAAGTTAACAATTTATGGGTAAGTTAATTCATTTTGACTTTACATATGATTTCACATGTGATATTATAATGTGGTGAAAATTTCATGTTATTTAAGTTTAATGCTACTTTCTGAACACCACGGTGTCATAATAATTAAAATTGCATTAGCTGTCATTTTAATTATGGTTTAGGGGAGTGAGATAGGAACCCTTTCAACTACGCAGGTTTGATGCTGTTATTTTGCAAAATTGAAAGAAAATATGATTTTATGGAGGGCAACAATATAACACGACCACGACCCAAGCATGCAAATGGTTGGTTTGATTATGGAGCAGAAATCATGGTCATAGCTCTGCAGCTGCTAAAATTCACCCGCAACTTCTTGATTCTTAATACTGAAGCTTAAGCACAAATAGTGTATAGTGAACCTTGGGTTAGACCCTTGGGCCTAGGGCCTACCGACTTTTTTTTGTAGTTTGTCTGTTTTGGGGTTTAAACTGTATTTAATTATTCATTTTATTTTAAACAAGACGGAAATTGTACTACTGGATTGTTAAAGGCCTTGCCTGTAGTAGGGGAATGTTGGCAGTTGGCACTCAAAACCTGCTGTTCTGCACTAATTTTAGTTTTTATGATTTACTTGATCCCTCCCCTCCCCCTCCATCTCCGCCCAAACAGAATGGCAGAGTTTTCTTCTCAGTCTCCTCCAAATCCAAATATATTTTCCATGTGCCACTGATTAGAGAGGTTATAATTTATTTGTCAATCTTACTGAGAAATATTGATGTTTCGAAGAAAATTTGATGTTAGTTACTTCATTGTTTTATTCATACACCACCGGTAACTGCCTCCCCCTCTGCCCCTCATTTTGGTGTGTGTTACCCGTCGTACGAGAAGTATCAAACGACCTTCTATTTTCATTCCCTACTCTATGAAATAGTATCGCCCGGCCACTTGGTCACGTGATTTCCACACGCCTGCTCTTTCGCGGCTTCAAGATGTCGGTAAAGTACGAAAAGGACGGCGAGGTAAGGAATTTTCACGAATTTCTCAAAATACAAATATTTTGCACTGTTTTTTGACTCATTTTCTTGAAGAGAATGTTATACTCTTGAAGTACATATATATTTTGTTCAATGTATGATTGATTTTAGTGGTGCAATTTACGTTTGCCGGTCGTTGTTTCAGTTCAGGTTCAGATCGATCGGGAAATTGGTTGAGTGCATACCGTTTGCTGTGTACTGTTAAACGTAATTAGTCTGGTACCGGTTGAATTTTGGCTGAAATTGGAATCGTCGTGCCATGTAATGTATGGTTGTAGTTTTGTACCAACCCAAGAGAAAATGTTCTTAGCAAGCATAGATAATTTTTACCCTCTAAACATTGATGTGAATCATGGTATTTATTTTCATTACAATAATACATTGAAACCAAGGACAAGCCAAGGCAAGAGAGCAGGGGTAATGGGATTCACAAGATGCAAATGACATACACACTACAGTTACACAACACAGGTGCTTGTTTTTCAATGAAAGGCTGCCTTTTCAAAAACCTTTTCAAGTTGGTTGCTCAGTTTTTGTAGAGTAGCTCACACAGGACAGGCATGACAGGGCAAGTTGAGAAGTAGTGTTTTTTAGTATCCCATATCAGTTTTCTATATACAGTGTACGCTCTGCTGCAGTGCTGGGCTAGTGTTAAAGATAGGCCCTGTTGACTCTAGTCTAGTCAAGGTCGACAAATCTATTAAAAAAACATTTTTGTTACACACTAGACTGTGTGTTCAACAGTTCCCCCTTTTGGGGGGGGGGGGGGTGAGGAGGAAGGCTGGCAGGGAGAATTATAAAACTTCTCTTTTAAATTTTTAGTGAAATTGTAACTCGTTAATAAAATACTGATCCATCATTGCCCTTTTAGGATATTTGGATATGTTGCTAGAAAGGTACGCCTACTAAATATAATAATTGTGTAGATTCCTGGGCCTTTTAGACCCTTCTGATCAGTGATTTATTGAACAAAGTAAATTGTACCCTAGATAAAGCAGAGTCGGTACTTGACCCTTGGCATGATGGACAGTGAACTGTTTCTGTTGAAACTAAAAGCTCTATGCATTTGCAGTCAAACCATTAGGCAAATGTTTGCATGTAAGAAACTAAATAATAAGCATTATATTTAGAGTTGGTACTACTTCATTGATGGCTTCAATTTGACCTAGGGATGAACTTTGAAGGGTTGAAATTAACTGTTTGCTGTATAGGAGCTCAGTCAAACTAGAAATATGTTTGGATAAGTAAAACAATTTTGGCTTTTCAATATCTGTATTTCATGTCTTATTGGACCTGGCCCATTTTTTTTACCTGAGAACAGGGCTTGTTCCACTTTAATTCTAGAAAATATGGATTATGCCATCAAAAATTAAGAATATGCCAAATTTTCAGAAGTGAAACTCTATGGACACTATGGAGTGGACCAATTGAAAAAAGACAGTAACATGATTTTGAGGTTAGAATCAGACTGGTTAGAATGGGGGTTCCGAGGACTACAATTTCACAGAGGCCATGGCTGCCATTGCCCTTGTCTTGGTCTTGGTGTCCCTTCAAATGTACCCGATACACTTGTCAATTCTGGAAAATTTTTTAAGTGAAAATGGCCTTGCCCACTGTAAGATAAAATTCCAGAGGCCTTGGAGGTTGAATAACTTATGGAAAATTGGGTTTAAGCTTCTAGCAGTAGACCTAATGTTTTATGTAAAGTGCCTGGTGTTTCTACCATTAAAATTTGAGATTTTCAAATGGTTATGCACAGTACTGTTCAGAAAGCAAAATCACATTTGAACATATTCAGGCTGTTTGCTATGATTTAAGAGATTGTTTCAGAATGGTTTCAGGAATTCTTGTTGCTCAGTGGATATGTTATTTCACTTGTATGCAATGTCAGTGTGTACTGTCTACATTTTTGTAACTGAATAAGCAACAAAACCCATTTTTGTGTGTGTATAAACCTCCCCATGTTAAAAGAATGGTCATAAGAGATGTTTATTCCGATCACATTATGAGAATAAATGCTACTGTGCCACAAATTTATGTTGTTCATGTTCAACCTTTGTAGTTCGCCTTTTCTTATTGTGTGACATTGTTCCTCTACTCTTAGACATGTTAGACAAGGCAACAGTAAACTCTAATGAAGTGGTACCACGCTAGGTGTGTTCACATGCAAGAATCCTGTCCATTTTATTCAGACACTAACGCATCATCTGTTGACTTCATTGAATGATATCACACCTCTATCTTATCTAAATATTAACTTGACTAGTGTACAAACCAGGCCATATCACTTCTAATTGCTTTATCTGTTGACTTAAGACAAATTTGATGGGGGCAGTAAGGTGTTCATTGTGGACAAAGTTCACTTTAGTGGGAGTCAATGGGCCACAGCCTTTCGAGTACTGCTGGAAAGCTGTGATAATGCCGTTGTACAAAGTTCACTCATGAAATTAAAGTGAAAACTGAAAGCTTCTTGAATTACTTGACTTTAAGGTCTGAAACTTGAATGCGTCCAGTTTTCCTCATTTTCCTTCTTTTATTACCGTATTACACTTACAAGTACAGTAGTTACTGCTGAATATAAAGCCATATTGGTCCCAGAGTTAAACTTCCTTAAATTGTTGAAAATAATCTCAATACAAAAGTAAAATATACCCAATCAAGCAATTTATCAAAAGAGTATTCTGGTTAAGTTAGAATGGCTTGTCCTAGTTATAAGAGCTTTCCTGCTACACAGAAGAAATTACTGTTTGGTTTTCATTCAGGCTCAGCTGATTCTTCGTAGACCTCGTGCTCAGATGACACATTTCCTCCGTCTTCATCGGTTTGTCAGAGGCAAACTAAAAGAAATAAAAATTGTTTGTCGTAGAATTGTTTGGAAGTTCTAGTTAGTTGTATTTTTCAAATATAAATCTTAAAAACATAAACAAACAAAAAAACATTAAAATGAGAAGCTTGTAATAAATCATCTCCTGTCCCCGAATTCTTCAATTCTAGTAATTGTTGTAGCATTGATATACTTGGCCTCTCTAGGACTGGACTACCCTTTAAACTGTAATGCTGAATCAGGGTCCCGAATTCTTCAATCCTAGTAATTGTTGTAGCATTGATATACATGTACTTGGCCTCTCTAGGACTGGACTACCCTTTAAACTGTAATGCTGAATCAGGGTCTCCCCTTTTAAGAAGGAAACTGATGATTTGGGCTCAATCAGTGGATGACTGTGAGGTCATGCTTAGTTGTATCAGTCTCACCCCTTGGTGTGGTTCATGGAAGGTTCAGAGGAGCCATTCCCACAGACACGTGCACAGTACAAGTAGATCTAGAGTTTTTGCCGTTTTTTTCCCCCAGCAATATTCTAAGACCCCTTTTATTTGGTATGTTGAAAACTTTCGTCCCAAAGCTGGGTATTAAGGAAGTTGTGGCAATTTGAGATTAGAAGCCATTTTCAGTCGCACACAGGTTGCCAGACTAGACTGCACATTTGACTGAAAATCATGACCAGCATCCATGTGACCGAAGAAAACTGGTCCATCCATGTTGCAACTTTCTCAATACACAGCTCTGTCATATCCCATAAAGAAGACAGAAAAAACAATAAGTTTTCTCCAAGGAGTACAGTGTACAAACTTTCTGTCCACAGTGACCTTTGCCAAACAGTGCAAGATGACATGTACATGTACATGTATGTTGGACAGACTACATGTACATGTATGTTGGACAGACTACATGTACATGTACATCTACATCATGTGTAAAATGTACTTAACCAAAGGTGGAGCAAAACATCTGCACGTTTCCCATTAATCCAAAGCAGTTTCACTTTTTTGCTTAAAAAGGAATTGCAAATGAGGAGGGGACGTGGGATAATTACTGGGAATTTCAGTAGGATTTTAGGGGGGGGGATTTCTGTGTACAATAAGAGGAAAATAGTGTATTAAAGTATGTGGGAATTGGGGGGGGGGGGGGGGGGGTTGGACACCCTCTGCCATGTATTTGGCATGGTATACAGATTCTAAGTTTAACAAGGAAGAGCCTAGCCCATTGTGGTTTCTGTAGGTAATGCACAATGACCATGCTCATGTACATGTAGGTTTCTGGTTGAACAGTCCCAGACTTTTACAATGCACAATGCACTGCTCCAATTCCTTATTCAATGAAGCAAGGACTTAGTAGTGCTTTAGAATTAGATGCAAGCATTTTTGGACAACTGTCTCACCTTTGTGTTTGTGCATTTACCCTTGTCCCATCCTTTCATTGTCCCTGGGACTCCAAAGACCACTTTATATCAGGTGGCTGCAAGTTTAATATTCACATGCATGTAATATATGCCAGGTTAAATCAGACTTATAAGGGGAGGAGATATCTAATTCCAGAGTTCATTGAAGTAGACATTATTTATGCATACAGAGGCATCGGTGGACTAGCCCTTTTGAATTTACAGTTTTATTGTAAATCTATGTTGGATTCCATTGCAGGGTCTTGATCTGGCATTGCTACTCAATGCAGGGTCTAGTGGGAATGGAGTCTAATATACAACTAACTAATTGTGGCTAGACTTTTTTCTTCAGTATGTAAATTTGATGGTTTATTTAGCAATGGCGCTAACAATTGCAACATGCAAAACATGTATATCACTCTGTGGCTCATTGCAACTGGCTACACACCCATGTTCAGTTTAATGGTCCCCAATGCCATATTTTTGTATAGGGACAGTACTTGTCCAATGTAGGTCAAATCGGTGTACAGTTGTATGGGAATAAAACTTGAGACTCTTTCAATTTCACAGGTGGTTTATTCTTAGTACATTTCCCCTCAGAGTTATAGGGAGATGACTCAGGGTCATAGCTAGTCGTAATTGGGAGACAAGTTACCCCACTAAGGCTTCCAAAACTTATGTTTCTGTTACTCATGTCTTTTTGAGCTTTGTTTTTTGCAAAATAGACTTTTGGATTTTTAATTGTAGATTTACAATTTTTGTTATGTTCAGCGGTTTTTCATTGGTAAAGTTACTTTATGTAATTTTATTTGTTTGCCAAGTTTGATTAATTTGTCCATGTGCTTTGATGTTTTATGATAAGATGATACATGTTAAATGACTAGCCCAGTGTTAACCACTTCATAAAGTCCAATGTCAGCTGATCTTCAAGAATCCAGGGCAGTGATCCTTTGACTTGAGTCATTTCCTCTCTAGATCCTTCCCTTGAATTGAGATTGGGTATCCTCACACTGTGAGTCTGTCCCTTGAGGTAAAGGGGGAGGGAGGGGGCCTTAATCTGGTGAAGTACTATGCCACTGCTAATTTGGTAGAGGTCATAAGGTCTCCAATTAAGTGACTTCCCCCAAATGAGCATGGAGGCTCTTCAGTGGCCCCCTATTGGTTTGCAGAGTCATGTGGGGAAGCTGAATCTATCATCTATTGGCTCATGCAGACTGCTGGTAGCCAGGGGAACATTTCAAATCCAATCTATGTACTTATAGAATGGTCAGTAGCATTTGGCTTTGAGGTTAGTATACACTGTTGACCTTAATCACGGTGGATCCATTTAGTTTTTTCTTTAAACATAAAGAATCAATCCAAGGCTGAACAGAAGATTATCAAGTCTACTAGGAAATGACAATGTGAATCTTGATTACTTTTATATACAGCCTTTCAGGCCTCGAAATTACCGACGGCACTGACGGCAATTGCCGTCGGTGCCCTATGCCATTGCCACGATGCCCTCAAAATCACCGACAATTCACAGCAATTTATTGCCGTGCCCTTTTTATCCAACTGCCGTCGGTGCCCTTAGTAAAATTGTAAGATGCACACTAAATATCCGGTTATTAGTTTACATGTTTACGGTTCCGATAAGCGTCGAAAAATTCACTCAAAAGTTCTTCAAAACACGGACCGCATTGCAATCACAATTTTTACAAAATGCACGCAGTCACGTCGTTTCCAATTTTCAGGTTTGTAGTCTTTGACATTGTTCATTTGTGGGTGCAACAATAAAGATAGGAAACATTGAACGCTAAAGGGCGTTTCAAAACAATGCGATACTATTGAAGGAAAGGCCCTCTATTGGTGAAATGTCCAAAATGTACTACATGTACGCGAAAGATAACAACACCATGTTTGAACGCATTGACCAAAGACTTTACGTGCCTGTGCATGCTGGGGGAAAACGGTTTTCCCCCGAATTGAGATCCGAATTGCAAAAAAATCACCACTGCTGGTGCGCGATAAAAAGGTGCACGGAGCATGAGCCACTGGTATCCACGCAAAAGCCGTCGATAGCATGGTCTTCAAAACACAGTTCCTCAGAAATGTTAGCTTGTTTACGAAAAACTGCACAACGTGTAGGCTTTATTTTACAAAAATGACACCATTTAGGACATTTTGGATCAACAGAAAGATTATTTTACTGTAAAACGTAACATTTGTTTCTTCTTAAATGTGTTTTGGGGAATTTTTTGCGGGGTGTTTGTGCAAGTTCAAAACTCTGTGGTGAAGACGCATTGTTTTTGATCAGATCTGTCGTTGTGTAAACGTTTTTTAACAGGGTTCTGCCCAGGATTTGTTTAGTGCCGGAATTTTTTTTCTTTCTAGTACAGTCAAGTCAATTTCCTTTCGATCGTGCACGGAGTGGTTACACACGTGCGCCCTGCAGCTGTGCCTTGAATGTAGGCCCTCAGTGCGCGCATGCCTTTACCGCCATGGGAAAACAATTTACAGCATCTGTAGCATGGTGCTTACTCTGCAGTTCATTTCCGTATTAAACGCTGTAGAATAGGGTTCGCAACATGATGAAACTGGTATCATGTTATTCCAAGCGTAAAGCTATAATCAGCGTGACTGGAAACCATTGCAAAATCAATGCGGGTTTCGTGCGTTGGATATATTGTACAGGCGGGAGGAATGCTCGATCCTGGATCATTAAAATAGACTCAAACCAAAGAAGTAGGCTACTCGAAACTTTGGATAAAACTGTTTACTGGTAAATAATTTGTTTTACACGTTGTTCAAAATATTTTGAAGGAAATGGGCAAAAAAAAGGGAAAATGTGTGGTGGTCGGAAAAAGAAAAAATTCCTCGAGTGCCGGTCGGGAAATCATGAGTGCCGGTCGGGTTTTCTGGCACCGACCACCGTGGGCAGAACCCTGTTTTAACCTTAGTTTTTTCACCCGTCTTGTTAAATTTTGCAAAATTTTGTTTTTGCCGTGTTGCCCCCCTAAATTCGACAAAAATGCCATGGTGCCCCTTTTACACGTACGAAATTGCTGCTATGCCCTTCAATTTCTAGAAAAAGCACGGCAATTATTGCCGTGCCCTTTTGAACACAAAGTTCGAGGCCTGGCCTTTTGTAGAAAACAACAACTTGTTTTAAGGTCGTTGAGTGCTATGTAATGTATACATAAACAGGACACTGCTCATTACATTGGAAAGAAATGTGCATGTTGGTCCAAAGAGAAGCAAACTGCTCACAAAAGAGGATGAAATTTATGCACAGTAAGGTGAGGGTGATGACAAGGAGCATTTTTCATTTCTTTCCCTGCCTCCTTCAATCTCAATGCTTCAATTTCTCTTTGTGTGCAATATTCTACTATGCGCCGCCATAATTGATTGCGCTCGCCTTGCAACCCTCCACAGCAGTATGCTGTTTTTAAATTGGTTCCTGGACAGGAAGACAACTGTGTGTGGAGATGTGCATATAACGATGCTATGGGCAAGACTGCTCCATGACCAGTGTATTTTAATAGGGCTGCTCTAAAAATAGACGGCTTTACTGTACTGAATAATGAAGAACTGGCTTAATGTATGCCGCCATCTTTGGTCCTATTAATGTTGTGACTGCTTATCTCATTTGGGATTTATTATAGAGTGTGAGAAAGTTACATGTGGGTGTGTACATATTACTTGAAATAATGTATTGGGAATACACTGTACAAGAGTGGATACCAATTTAATTGTATACTAATACAAACTGCCTCATGGATGCACTTTGCAAAAAGTCTAAACCTTCCCTGAAACTGACTCTTTTATGTTGAAGGAATATTTTGACACGGTGCAAGCTGAAATAATGTGAAAAAATGCTAAAAGGGGGATATCAACAATTCAGGAGGGGGTGTAAACATGAATGATTTGGGGCAGGTAAACCAAACAATGTATTTAAACTTATAAAGATATAGGGGGCATGTAATAAATCAACTGTTCAAACTATGTCTGTTTCTGTGTTTTGTTTTCTCATACGTACATATACAAATTGCCATCATGAGAGTTTTGCTAACATGTACGGATCAGGCATAGCGCAGTCATACACCTTGTCGTAAATGTATTATGATTGCTCTGAGCAAAATGTAAAATTGTTCACAGGCCGGTGAATTCATTGTAGATGATTAAATGACATTGAGCTTCCTCGCGTCTCTGAAATTGTCTTCACATATCAAGGAGTGTGCGCTGGGAGGGTGCCCACAGAATGCACAGAGTTAACACATTCATAATGTACACGTTCATTACATAAAACAAATTAACAATTTTCAAACTTGTAGTTGGGACAATTACAGAAACAATACCCCAAGGTGTGCAATTAGTGCGTTCCCAGTTGGGATCATCAATTCGGATTCATTGGATGAACTAACACCAACTGTAAGCTTGTTCTGCATACAAACACTGTTGATTAAGAACTATTGAGATTCCTTTGATTGGTTTTAGAGGAAAATATTACCCTTGGTGAAATTTATGTATAAAGTGCAATAGAGGAAGTTGATAACAATCACAAACATTCCACCCACTTTGAAGTGGTTTTTGAACCATCACTTTAATAGGTGAAGTTTCTTTTATATCAACATCTTAAGGGAAAACAAAAACTGCTAAGTTCCAACTTGGTTACCATTTATTGGGAAGGAGCAAAATAAAAGCCAAACCAATGTGAACATCTCACTTCTTCATTCACAATGTATTGTTTTTTATTGCAATTTTCATACTCAAATATTTTCAGTCATCATGGTCACGATTAAATTGTGTGGCATCCCTTTAAAGTCTAAGGTGTATTTTGTGTTGTGGTAGAAACAGGAAACTGATTGATATGTTTAAACTACATGTACTACCTCAGCTACTGTCCCTTTGTTGGACAACTGTCCCTTTGTTGTACAAATTGTCATGGACTTGTCCTAAGAGGAAATTAAAGTGTTAGAGAAACATTACAGAGGCGCACACAACAAAAGGTGGACAAATAAAACACCTGCTTAAAGAGTTTACATTTCAGTTGCACACCTGTGTTTCAACTGAGAATTCAGAACACAGGGAAGACTATTAAAATCCACCAGACTGCAGGACTTGTTGAGTTGTGGGATTACTTGCCCACTGGTAGACTGTGGCCACGTGGTACATGTAAAGTGGATATTTCAAGCTATGAAATTAAAGACAATTAGAAAGACAATAACAAATGGGTTGTATCAATGTGAAAGCTCACTGATTATAAAGTTCATATAGATTGGAAATAGATTTTAAATCACTCTACTTTACAAAAATCTCTGATTAAAACACATCTCTGATATAATTCAAGATGCACAAGTTGGTCTAATGGTGGGTTTACCCTTCTGACAAATTGTCAACGTGAAGAATTCAGAAGGACTGGGGCCAGTAGGCCCACATAACAAAGTCCTGCTTATCACTGGGTCAGGCGTTCCAATCTTATCGAAGTCCTTGGTGTGGAGTTGGAGGATTGAGACCACATGCAATACAAACTGCTTAGTCTGTCAGGGCTAATCAAAAACTGGAGGAGAATATAACTCATGGAGAAGAAAATAATAATAATGTACTTCTCTTTAAGCCTAATTCTGCTGAAAATGATTGTGGATGTAATGTAATAGTATGTGTATTATACATTAGTTTGCATGATTTCATAATTTGCCACCTGTAAATAGTTTGCATGATTTTATAATTTGCCACCTGTTATGCATATCAACAATGATTTATGTTTTTGTCTAAATTGCATTGATTTGAAGTGGCATTTTATGAATGAGGCAAGGTCATAACATTATAACTCAGCATGTGACAGACTTAATAGTGCACTGAAAGCTACAATTGATAGTGTGGGGTCACCGGGTCAGGGCTCATGATTCCCAACGATGGCATACATATGAAAAGAGAATCTTTACCTTGAAATTTGCAAAACAAGCATCACTTTTCTCAAAGTTTGAGTCATACTTCAGTAATCACTTATGACCCGAAATAACAAATTGTGTAATTTTTTCCCCGAAAGACTACATGTGTACTTAATATAAGATGGTAATAGTAGTAAAGCATCCTGCAAATTGTTTTGTTTCAATTGCTCTTATTGATTAAAAATAAATTATGGTACAGGTGTATGTAAAAAATTTGAATCTCCAAAGATCGCCTGCAGGTGACTTTTGGAAATTTCTGTGGTGTCGTCTGTTTGAATGCTGCCCTCACAGTGAACGATTTCCCATGTACAGCAGAGCAAAATGCTGCGCAAAATGTTGTACCAGTTGCTACTCAAAAATCATCATTTGCTACTCAATATAAGCAATCTGTGTGCACCAAACTTGTTCAGTCGTTCTATTTTGCTATGCAAAATTTCCAGACGAAATCGTTCCCTGCCTCATCAGTACGGCCAGAGATTCGGTTGGTACCTGCTATCACTTCACTAAACATGGATGGGTTCAACAGTCTTCATGAAAATACATGTACATGTATGTGATAGTGTGTCGTTTGCTGTTTTCTCAACAATCAGACACTATTCAACTGAAACTTTTACGGGTGACTTTGATTGTATCTTTCTTGATAATAAATCAGCATTAACATTAAGGGTGGACGATATGATGATATTATCGTCTCGATACGATATTGAAACAATATCGTCAATGTCGATGATGGTTTTAAAAATATCGAAATATCGCGATATTCGCGATATTATTTAAAATAGACGATATGGTTTTAAAGAAAGCTTTATCACGCTTTTTCCGTTCAAAGGGTCCCAATTTATGTAGGCCATTCAATAATTTGGACGGCGACCAGGCCTCAATATTTGTAAACCCTAGTTTTTTTAAATGTAAATGCCGCAAAATCAGACTCAGTTGAATGAATTGGGGCTTTAGAATTGTATATCGGAGGAAACCGGTCCCATTGTGTACGTCTTCCCATCTAGCCATGGTTTTCTTTCTTCGTGGTATCGCCGAACGTGATCGGCAAAGGCTGATTGGCTGATTTCTGACTGGCCGCTTTCCGATTGGCCTGCCATTCAATAGTATTTATCACCTCGATCCTGCGGATGTGCTTGCTCCTAACTTAGTAATAGTAAACTTTATAGTAAGGGGGTGAAGGAAGGGCGTGTAGCCGTGGGAGCGAAAAGGCGAGGGAAATTCCCTTGATGAGAAATCACTGTGTGGTCGGGAAATGTCGGGAGAACGTTTCTACATAACACGCACATGTACGGGATCGGAATAAACGTCGAGGCACCAGCTTTTAGAGAGCGCAACGTTCAATCATAGAGGTAAAACCATGAATTAATTGTGTCGGAGCCAGTTATAAAAAACACATAAAAATGTAAGACGTTTTGTTTTCATGGAATATGGATATTAAATTCAGTGATTTTTTTCTCAGCGGTTTATCCATACAGTCATGTCTTGTTTGTTTATTCTATTGCTCATGTCCTCCTAGACTTGATTCAAGTCCCTTTCTCGTGCGAGGTTCCTAACGTAACGCGCCAGCATGCAGCCACAGAATACCAGTGCGCCCTCACCGACAAAATGTAGTTATTTATGCGGTGGCGATCAAGGGACTTGACGGGGTCGTTTCCTACTCCACGCATTTGAATAGAAAAATCT
This sequence comes from Leptasterias polaris, assembly GCA_037783415.1. Classification (NCBI taxonomy): domain Eukaryota; kingdom Metazoa; phylum Echinodermata; class Asteroidea; order Forcipulatida; family Asteriidae; genus Leptasterias; species Leptasterias polaris. The sequence continues at coordinate 370,715 of JAZGTN010000149.1, forward strand.
CCCCAAATGGGGAGATGTACAAATCCAATGGGAGCGTGGAAGTGCCGCCCCTTTCATTTAGTATTCATCTTGCTCTGTGACGTTTGTATCGTGTATCTATGGACGTAAGCATCTCCAGAATGGCTGCCGGGCGGAAGAGGGGGGTGGGTGTTTTAAGTCGCTGAATTGCATTTGTCAACAATTCAAAGTATGCATTTGCAAACAATACCAATCCCAATGTATACGTAATATTAACTTGAATTCAAATAAATTTGTAGTTTTTATATATATTCATGCATTTCGATCCTCGACAAAGTACTTTACCACCCCCGCAAATAAAAAATCAATGAGTCTTCTTTTTGAACGCGTTTGATTGGACAACAAGTAATGCGCCAAAACTTTGCATATTCGTAAGTGAATAAATTTACATATCAGGCAACTGCGGGTTCGTCAAGTCCCTGTCCCGCGCGCGGAACAGGGAGGTTGGGGAATGCAGAGCGCAAAATAATAGTTTTCTGATGAGGCAAGGAAGGGCCTTGCACGGGATTGGGACTTGAGTCAAGTCTAATGTCCTCCCTGCGGTAAAACCGTTTTTCCGTGTTCGAAAATTGTTCACGATATATCGACATATTGGCGATATTAACCCGACGATATATCGCCAGTCAAAATTTACGATATCGTCCAGGGCTAATTAACATTGACAAAAACTGAATGATGACCTTCAAAGGAAGATTAATTGATTTTTGGAAGAGTAAATTTACACAAATTGTGCATTCTCAAGTTTTAAAAACTTTCTTATTAAGTGAGCAAGGTTTTTTTGACAACTGTTGAACTTATGTGAGAAAAAAAATTCTGCCACATATAATTTTATACATAACATGTAAATAACTGAAGATATCAAGAAAGAAGAAAATAAAATTGTGATATTATGTTCTTATACCTTTTACCTTTTTAGTTGTCGTACACATGTCAATTAAAACAGCTTTCTGCGGCATCAATGCAGATTACTTAAATTTAATCAACTAATTAAGTTTGACTTTAAATCACTATGTCTGTACAGGTACTGCATTGAAACTGCTGCATTGAAAGTGCATTGCTGCAGTAGTCAGTTTTGTATTCATTAAACATTTGAGTGCATTTAAAGGGACACACTACGTTGCCTTCGATTGGGCGATTTGGGCTACACAAAGCGTTTGAGAGCATTCATTGTGAAATAAATACACTGTATCTGTATGACTGTATGGTTGGAAAGATGTTTTTAAAGTAGAATTTTCGTTAAAAGATGTTTTTGGTAGAATATAACGATCCACACAAATATGCTTAATATGAAATTGTGTGGTTTTCCTTTTACTTCGTGAACTAAAGCCGTGTTCGCATTGGATTAATGTTTTACCGAGACCGTGGTTAACATTCAAATAGGTGAAACTTACCAGCATCCGCACTTGGATTAATGATGTGGGTAAACTAACCGACTCGACCGGTGAAACTAACCGACTAACTTAAGACAAACACAAGAGGGCGCTATTGCAGTGACCTTTGACCGGGGTGCATGTCAGCGAGAATGCAATGAGTGCAACCGAGCTTCCGTGTAAACACGTGGGTGTGTACGACGTATCACCTCACGATCACGTGGCGCGGCGGGTAGATCGGGGGACCGGATGTGGCTTTTTACCGGGACGGCTTTTACCCTGATCGCATTCGCACTGGACTTTTCAGCTCGGTTAAACTGACCTTGTCAATTTAACCGGGCAGACGTGGGTCGGTTAAACTACCCATTTGGGTCGGGTAAGTTACCTGGGAGGGAAAGTTCCTGGGCTGTTCGCATTGGACTTAAAATGGTTAAGTTACCCATTTGCTCGGTTAGTTTACCCAAAATAAGTCCAATGCGAACACGGTTTAAGTGTCATTGTGTGGAGTATAAAAAAATAGGTTCTCCAAAATGGTGGACCGTGTTAGTTCACAAAGGAAAACCACTTAATTTCAAGGCATATTTGTATGGATCATTATATTCTACTTTTAAAACATCTTTCCAACTATAATCATTTCATAACGAAATCCATGCAAAGTCAATAAACTTGCAGGCATGGTTTCTTGGGTTGGACCTATGAGACAGGTACATACACAGTTATAAATGGATTCAGGTGTGCATGGAGTCATACATACATGTAGGGGCCATCATCCCTCATTAACTTCAAATGATGCTGGTTTTTTATTACTAATACTGGTGCCTGGGTTTATGGGGGGTTTACTTGTACATTGTGCTATATCTGCTTGATGGTAGCAGGCCTCGAATTACACGGCGGCCACGACGGCCAGTGCCGTCGATGCCCTTGCAACTGGCCGTGGTGCCCCTCGAAAAAATACCCTTTTCACGGCCATTATGCCGTGCCCTTTTCCCCCGTTGGCCGTCGTGCCCTTTTAACGAAAATTAAATATTTACTTGTTTTAGTTTCAGCACAATCCGCTCAAGAAATTAATTGTAGCGTAAGCTGTTTACGTTCGTTCACGCACGCTATCGCGACACCAAACGGTTGCAAACACGCACCCGTTCAACCCGTTGTACACGAACATCCGACGTCTTAACAAGGGACCAGTCTATAACAAAACCATTGACCAATAGAGGGCGCTGTGTTGTTTCTACCGCCCTCTTCTGGTGGAATTGTTGCACTGCAAGGTGACATGAAAAGGGCCGTTTAGTGAATGAATTGCGTCCAAAACTTTTCTGGTTAATCTACTTAATTTAATAATGCTGCGAAAAGAGCGTTTTAAGCGGACTGTTAAAGGTAAACTCGAACACTCTGCTGCCAAATGCAAGAAATTGAACTTCTTTTTGGGGTAATTTAAGTTATTTTAAAAATAACTTAAATAATTTGTTTTTTTACAAATCATGTGCAGTTTGCTTATGAATAAGATATGATTTATCCATTTTCATATTCATGTAAACTGTTTTATCGGGTTTACCACCCATAGGGGAACCTCTGGTCAATTTTTTAACATTATTTAAATTTAGGTAAACTTGCAACTTATTTTCTAGCCAGAGGTTTTCAACCCAGCTAATTGATACAATGTATGATGTTCTTTTTTTCCCCGGATCAGGAAATATTATCTTGGGATACTTTTTCAATAAAAGAGGCATGCATAATGAATCAACAAAGTAGTTCGCTGTTGGTTTTTTTGTTTAATAACTTTCATAATTTAGTGGTCTTCGTGCCTTTTTTATTTTCACATTTTGGCCTTGGTGCCCTTTCTACTGGCCTTGGTGCCCTCCAAAATTTTGAAAACTCCAAGGCCAAAGTGGCCTTGCCCTAAAAAAATTGTAATTCCAGGCCTGCATGCTGGTACTATAGTTCGCGTATCATTTTTGTGAGTTATTGTCGTATTGAAAAAAAATCACTAACAAACTGCAGCAATTAAACTGCAGCTTGATTTGGAAATAGTCGGGTCCCCTTTATTAACATTCTCATACACAAGATGTCCCTCGTAAACAATGTACATGTACATGTAGTGTACAGAAACAAGTCTTGTGTAATTCAGTCTAAGACAAGTGATCATGGTCGTGAATGAATTCCAGAAACCTTTGAGATGTTAAAACTTCTGCACAGTGTGTGATGTACACCTGTACCCATTGACCTGCAGGTCAATGTAGAGCAAATTAACCACAGCCAGAGTTATCTTGGAGTCCTGGATTGCACACAGGGCTAAATCCAGTTTGCATCCTGCACACTCTGGACATAGTTTCCCAATCAGCATTGGAGAAGTTTGACTTTGGAACACTATCAACTGCATTTACTGATAAAAGCATGCACTATCACAGCGCCAGTCAATCCATTATCTGCACTGGCAAATTAAAGTCCAGTCTGTTTGATAAACCATTAGCCAATCACTAAGCTAAATAAATTAGTCTTTGATAATGAGCTGTGCTCATGCATTGCTGAGTTTACCTGTACATGTACCTGTATACATGTACGCATTCTTCTGTACATTGATTGGTTTTTGTTCAGAATTGCTCATTGCATAAATAACCAAGAAGACAACTCACTAATTATTAAGATTATACTAGTGCCAATCCTCCAAAAACAGTTTCCACTAAAAAAGAATTGTCACTTTTCACAGATCACCAATGCTTTTTTGTTGCGGCACTCCAATCACATGTGAACACGTACAAAATACCTAAGAAAATGTAAACCATTTTTGACACATTCATTTCCCCCATACTTGTATAAAAAAGGTATTGAATTGTTGCAAACTGCTAACCAACCAGGGTGACCTGAGGTATTTACCTGTGTAAATGCAAACAACTGTTATGGCCTTGTATTTTGACCCAAGCTAGAGGAGGGAATGATTTATCCATTCAAGAAACAAAATGTACATCATGTATAATAACTCCCTTATAATGCTCCCAGACTGTCTATTGTTTCATTCTACTGTCCCTGTACATCTAAGTGGTCAAAGTGCTGTCCATTAATCTAGTCATGGCATTCAGTGTTACGCCTTGAGCATTGTAATTGAAATACTGCTTCAATTACATGTACATCGGAGATTACTCCATGTATGGAATGGACAAACATAATTTTGTCACAGCGGGGCAAAAACGTTTTATTTCCACTTCCAAGTTTTGTGAAACATTATCTCAAAACAAAGCTCAATGCAAAAATAATGTGTCTTAAAGCCATTGGTGTTATGTCGACCTGGATAGATACACATGTACAGTGTACTGTACAACATTTGTGACCTGTTCCCACGAAACCCGGACAAAGTAGCAAAAAACTAAAATTGAGTTTATGGTATTTTCACATTGTCCTGTAATTCAGCTTTCCAATGGTATATAGATTGTATTGTTTACCCCTCCCGATGGCCCCATGAGAGGGGATTCAGACCCGAGCAATGCCGACCCACAACATTTTTATTTCGAGTAAACCAGTTGTTTGTGAACAGGAAAAAAATCCACACGCGAATAGTACACGCAGCAGCGCACTCAACAAGGTCATTTCAAATAACCATGGTAACCACCTTGTTCCTATTGTTGGATTCATTTGAAATTTGGCACACATAAAGAACTAAACATGACAAATATGTTCAGAAAGTTTGAAATTTTTTTATTAGAATTTTCAAAAGTTATGGCAGTTAACCTTTGACTGAAAATTTGTACTTGTACAACAAAAACATGTGGACTTTTAAGTTTTAGTTTTAAAATACACGCACATAGTATCTGTATTAAAACTGGTCAAATTTTGCTTATTAATATTTATGTACCTCCTCATGTCGGAATGGCAGTGTGTGGCATTATGATCACATAAGAGGTTTACTAAAACAGTCTTTGAATGACTAATAAACACGTCAAGCGAGGTAAGAAGTACGAGTGCTTCGTTCGTTCAACGCGGTCAGAGTCAACGGTGCAGACTCCCTGATGGCCGATGATGCTTCCTTTTCCCCCGGCGAATCGGTCTCGTTTCATGACATTTCCGTCATAAAATATCACAATAATGATTTAACAATGTACACAAATACTAATAATTCGGATATCATGGGTACAAACTTAATAAAAATGCCTAAAATGATGTCAAACACTGGCTTCTGAACATAAAATTTCTCTCGTTACACGTCGACGACGTGCATTGACTCGTAACGACAAACGACATAGTCTGGTTCCCGTTATTGGTGTGCAAACTGTGCTAATAATTTACATGTACGTTCAGGGATCAAGACGACGCCACCAATCACGTGGTATGCATTGGCGAATCATATTTCCCGTATGAGATGACCACGGCAACAAGGATAAGCGTTTACATGTTTTAGCTCTGTAAGAATCACTGTTATTGGCTTACTGTGACGTCATTGACAAATTTTATGAATGCAAATAGAATCTGCAGGCGGCAAGCTTTACGATGATACCACTTTTCAATGGGGGGGATTTATACTCTACTTGGGAAAACGGGCTATTTACTGGTACTTTTTGCAGTAATTTGCTTCGTTTTGTTTCAATCATCACTTTTTGTTTATCAATTTCATTCCAAAATTAGGTGAAAAAAGGTAGTTTACTTGAACATATTTATAATTTTGTTGAAGTAAAATGATAGATGAATATGTAAAACGTAAGATTATCCCATGTTTTTTTTTTGGACGAATCCAGCCTAAAATGCTTTGGACGCCGTTTACTCGAAATGAATGGATGCGACTTTGTCCGGGTTTCGTGGAAACAGGTCACATTTGTGCAATTTCAAACATGCAAGTCATGTATTTAAGGCTTTTGTCTCAAATACAACATCATGTATGTTTGAAATACAACATTTATTGACGTATGTAAATTAAATTGTACTTTTAAAGTTTAACCCTAACTCCCAAAGTGTTTTTACTAGAATTCATCCCTAACCCAACACATTCCAACAGCTTATACTACCATGCGATGGGAACTGTACCCAATCTTAGGGGGATGATACACAACCTAACAAACTCCAACAGGCCTTTTTTGTTTGATTTTGTTGGAGTGTGTACACTTGGCATGTGCAAAATTTGATCAGTGAAATCACACAGTACCCAACGTAACATAATCCAACAACTATCTCATTAGACCATGGAGGAAAGAGCAATGCCAGACATGTACATTTCACACATCCACCATACCCACTCAATCAAATTCCAACACCATTACTTGGCAGCAAGGATACACAATCCCACAGAATCAAACACCCAATCCTAACTTCACTGTACTTAACCTAACAAAATTAAACACTTTGCCCTGTTTGAATTTGTAGGGTTAGGGATTGTTTGGGTTTTAATGAAATAAAAATCTTTAGGTTTGGGAAACAAATACAAGTCAACTTCATAGTTGACATTTTGGTACAAGTACACCATTACAAATTACCCTTTGAAGCACTCACCCTGCTCCCTTTAAAAAGAACCTGACATGACAGCTCAGTTCACACTCCTCTTTAAAAAGGATCTTGGTGAGAAAAAAACCAAACCTTTTATATGCATGCAAGACTAGCCAGCGCGCTCTTTATTGAGCCTATACCTTGTAATATGTGCACTCGGGGTCGTGGCATTTAGGAATCCTCTGATCATGTTTAATCTGGTGGGTTGCTCGCCCATTTTTTGATATTAATATCCCTGCATTTGTGGCTTGTCATTTGATGTATGGAGGTGAGTGTGGGTTGTGTGTACCGAGAGTGATTGTTACTGATTCCCCATTCATTACGAATGGATTGGCACTTAAGATGTCAATTTAAAAAACAAATTATGACAAATACCTTCAATTATTTTCATAAATTTTTAAAAGTGAACATTGTTCTTTTAACATTTGTTCTCTTTTAAGATTTGTTCTTTACAAACCTATGGTAATACATGTAGATTGAAGATTGATTAATAATTTCTGATGTACATGTACTTTATGTCTTATACATGATTTTATAATTTAGAAACATGTGAAAGTATACTATAAAAATGTAAAGGAAACCATACATGTATGTATTGTTGTTGCTGCAAAATACAAGCACATGTATGCATGCAAAAAAGACTCAGAAACCCCAAATTTATTGGTTGATTTAAAATTGCTATATGTACATGAACTGTAAGTCCTTGATGTACAACTGAGTTTTTGTGATGTGTCATAAGAGTGCAGAGAGTTATTTTGGCTGAACACAGACAATCTTCTTACCTCGCTCGAGACCATAGTTGTTGCCATGGTATTGTGTTTTTAATTATTGCAACCCCTGAGTAAAGGTTCATGCTGCTTGGTTTAATGGACCCTGTGCATTGACGTCATCATGCCGCCATCTTGGAGGTAAAAAGATGATCGAACAATAGGATGGGCCAATGAGTAACCTCCTTCCTACCTCTAGTCAAGGGCGCCTTATTCAAATGACGTCAAGTGCATAATGCATAAGTTCTATACTGTAGTTGTATATGATAGTCTGAAATTAAGACAGTGTTTTAATGTTGTTTTTATTTAATACTTCATCAATACTTCATCAATACAAAAACGGAACCTTTTTAAGAGATATATCATTGGTTTTTAGAAGAGTACTTTATTTCCATCCACTAGTTTTCAACAAGCACACGTGCAAGAACCCCCCAAAGTCCTAAAAAACTAAACATTTAATTAAGTTTGATGGACACATTTAATATAAAAATAAACAAAAATTATTTATGATTTGCAAGTGCTGATTTTGATCGCAGTAATTAAATATGCTACAGTGATATAGGTTTTCCAAGTATGCTACATGTACATGTACGTTTATTTCTCGGAAGGATAGTTACTGTCATAAACTCCCAATCAGATTGAAAATGTAATGAGTTTCGTTTCTTTAGATAACTACTAATCACTTCTCCATCTTTAATATCTATTGATGAGGATCTATATAAAAAATGGATTTAAAAACCCAGTCTCACCAGATGGGTTTGATAGATAACCCACATTAAAGTGTATTAGAATGTACAAATGTACACAGTGTATTCATCTCTTTTTTTTTTCACTTCAAGTCAATATTGAAATTAAAAACAAGGGTGGGAGTAGTCAGGTTCTCTTATTACACTATACTCATGACTTTGATGTATACAGGAAACAAGACTAAGAAAGTGAGAGCATGATATAAATCTATTGGTATACATGTATGTTTCAAATATAGCCTCTATTTTGTTACATTATTAAACCAAGATCCTACATGTACATGAGTAATTTCATACGGTAGGCTAGAGGTTCTCTATTCTTAGACACTGTAGGATCAGCAGATGTTCCCCTCGTTTACATTACGTGAAAGCATTAATATTAAAGATACGCAGTACATATTAGATTAATTACATTCAGCTGCTGTCTTTCCTGCACGAATTGAAAATGATTTATGGCAAAAGATTCTTTTCTGTTGATAGAATACAATTTTAATATAGTCTTTCTTGCTTTTTTTTTTTTATATTACTGTGCAGCCATGACAACAGTGGAGTTAAAATTACTACATTTTCTTTGCATACATGAATCTTGATTTTAAGAATGTCAGCATTCATGTGTAGCTCAGCGTAGTACTTGTAAGCAGTTTGGGTTCAATGAAAGTAAACATAATATGGGGAGTTAAGCTTGTGAAGTGCAGTGTAAGCAGAACAAAGTTTCCTAATGTTTCAAACAATGGACAGAAAGAGCGCAAAAGCACTAACAGCTAAACGCTCAGCTGAGTGTCTCAATGTTGTCAATAAAAGTGTCATCGAAAAATTTGAATTTTCAAAGATCGCCTGTAGGTTAGTTTTGGAAAGTTCTGTGGTGACCTTTTGAACACTGCCCTTTTGAGATTTGGTTAGAACCTGCTATCACTTCGATAAATGTGGATGGGTTTGACGTTTGATGAAAATACTTACATTTATTTTTTATTCAACTGAAACATTCACAGCTGAATTTCATTGTACATGTATCGTTCTTGATAATTTTGCCTATAAATCAGCATTATGCTGACAAAAAAACAAATGAGGACTCTACTTCTAAGCAATGCAGTACAGGGGATCTATCAATCATACACAGACACTGCACATGTAATTTACTGTAAGTCAAATTGGCCCAACTTTTGGAAATTGGTTTGTAGAATTTCTGATAATTAATGTGGTGTACATGAGTAGTCCTTAAATATCAGTCTTGTGTTGCCTCTGAGGTTGCCGTAGTCTCACTCTCAGTCATTCATCTATGGCTAGTACTGTAGTGAGTAGAGTTTACTGATAAAACACTCCACTGTGCCATTAACCTTTGAGAATTGTGTGTTTACACCCCAGGTACATACATTGTTGACCTGCAAATATGTGGTATACACTTAGCACAAAACGATCTGTGTGAATATTGCTCAGCCGAACATCCACTAGTTCACTTGTGTGTTTGATTGTGCATAGAGGTAATAATTACAATGGCTTTATTTTTTAAGGCCCACATTTCATAAGAATGCATGTACAATTTGAGAGTCAAATAAGGGTTGATCTTTTTTCAAAATTGAATTGCAGCTAAGTTGCAATTGAGCTACAATATTAGACTTAGAGGCTACAATGACTGAAAGAACTTGAAATTACTTTTGCAGCTACCATGCTTTTTCTTTAACTAACTGGTCCATTTGCGACTATGTTAGAAAAAGACCACACATGTAGTTTTACGTCAGTCAGACTCCTGAATTTAATAATTAATCCGTAAAGAAAACATTACTCCTAAAGTATTTCCCACTTTGTAGGTTTCCCTACTTAAGAAGTTGTAAATCTGGCCAAAAAGATCAATTGAAGAAGACAATATTGTATGTCCGCATCGGATTGTATAGTAAGCAAATTATACAAAGTTTCACATGTTTCTTAATGTTTTCTTGCAATTGTGAATAAAACATTTGTAAAAGTGTGAAGACATTGAACTACAATTTTTTATTAAACTTTTATGCTGATCCACAAAACAAAGTTTAAAACAACTTTTTTTCACTGTTTCTTTTTAGTGGTTAAGGCTCTTTGAAGTGTAAATTTGTTCTATCAATCGTATCTCAATCCTAAAAAATGTATCTGTATACAGCGAGCATCAGCACAAATGAAATTATTCCTAATGTGATCAAGTGGTTAGTGACAGGCCACATTAACTATTCAGTCATCCATTGCTTAGATGTGCGTACACTAATTTTAATATTATATGGATTAGGTACAATGTACATAGTGTATCCTACTGTAGCTAATGGAGGGGCGGTTACACTTCGGGCTTCACATGTGTAAGTAAAAAAGGGGTTGGTATTCTGGCAGAGAATATGATTTAATTTAGATGGTTTGGAATGATTTAGGCCTATAATATCTGGCAAGAAGACCAGTGTTATTGGGCAACCTTCCTTTGTTCTGAAAAACAAAAAATTACCCTAACAAGCACCTCCTTCCCTTAGGAGCGGACATTGATTACCAAAATTTCTACATCCTCTTAGCTTGATCAGCAGAAGGCCCTTCTATAGACCTGTCTGAGCTGATGTTGCTTTGGCCGATTAATTAATTTGTGCCCACAGCTGAAGTGCGATCGTCTCCTGTCCTGCGCTGCTTCTGCTTTGAAATTTTAATTTGGTTAAGGCCCTGGATTGACCATGTCTGTTTACATGTAGATGGGAGTGTTTGGTATAATACCCAGTACTTACAAATAGAATGTTTTACCTGAAACCATTCTGCAATTTACAATAAAACTTAATGTTTTAATTGCTCAATGTTTTAATTGATAAGCAGTATTGTTGATTAATTTAGTTATAACGAAAAATACTCATAATTTTGATGCCAAATTTAATCAGATAGACAAGGTGCAGATGTTGTGGTTCATCTTCTTATCAGTCTTGTGTTTTTTTTTTTTCTGTACATAATTTAATTAACGAGTGCCTGTACATACATCCTACACAAGATGTGTAATGTAGACAGTGTACAGTGTTAACCGCATGTGAAAGAAACATTGTACATGCACACACACACACTTTAACATTTTTGTCTTCAGATGGCTTTGATGCAGAGTATGAAATCTAAAGATGTACTAAACATGATAAAAAAACTAAGAAAGACTTATCAACCAGGATTGCAAACTACAAGGTATCTCATCTCATCTCAGTTGCTCAGGGCTACTAAGAAATCACTTGGGCAACCTACTAAAATGGTAATGGCTGCCCAGTGGACGTCCTTGGGTTTGGATCTTTCTTGTTATGACACGGACTCTTGAATAGTTTTTAGAGCAACCAGATTAGTTAATGGGCATCTGAGATTCAGTATGAGGTTTGCTCGGGGCAACTTGGTTACTTCTTACTAATTTACTTCCTTACTGCATTGTGTTGTGGGTAGCTAGCCTCTAAACAGTATTGCATAATGTACAGATCGCGTTTTCATTTTGTAAATCACCAAACTCCTTTGCTATTCATTACATACATCATATGAAGGTTAGGATGTTTATACACAAAAATGTATGTTGGAATGTCCTGTCGCAATGTGGAGCAAAAGTGACATTTCATTTCAGTGGTCTATGTGAGCTGATCTCTGTTAATTACTCAAAGCTGATACTCAGTAACATACAACTGTAGATACATGTAGGCCTACATGTACATGGATGAATGTACATATTACACCATGGAGGAATTGTTCTCCAACATGTATTATAACATGTACCATGTACATGTACATGTACATGGTTGCAAAAATACGTACATGTACACTGACGACACTATCAAGTCTAAACCTTAACATACTTTATTTATTTCTGATGGAAACATATTGACAGGATGATCAGTAATGGTACTAAAACAACTTTAGGATAAAAACATCAGCACTCCGCAGTTGCATGTTTTGCCAACTTAAATGCACATTATACTTGTATACATTATAAACTTAGCCAGACTAAAACATTATTCTGTAGGTGAAAATTTTTGAACAAATTTATACAGCGTAAGCAAATATTTAATCTTGATATATGCCAATGTCAGTGATTTGTCAGGTTTTAAAAATAAGTTTGAATTAATTTCAACATTGTATATTGAGTTTGAATTTAGACCTTGATCAGACCATATTGATAGTACCTTGAGTAGTAACTGCAGACAATGGAAGGTTCTAGATTTCAAAGTACTGAATGGAATACCTTCATGAAATACAACATTGCAAACTACATGTAGTTGTTCCAGTTACCAATAGATCTCTTCTCTGCCTGGAAAATGATATCTCATCCTCTAGGCATTTGGGTGTTTGGTGATACTCAAGGTACTTTGTCTCCATCCCCCTCCTCCCCCTCCTCCCCCCCTCCCCCCCCCCCCAACTGTCGGAAGTGTTGGTATGCGTGCAATGCGAATTGAAAATGCAGCGTTAACTCACTGAATACACCCTGCTGTATGTTGATAGGATTGGATGCCTTGCCCATAGGGGGTGGGTAAGAGGATGTTTATACCGCCACCAGAAGAACATCTTAAAGGAGATTTCGGCTTAGTATAAGGGGAAAGTACATCCTTAGATTTTAAGAGAGTGATTTATTTTTCAATAAACACACCAAACTTTTGAAATTTTCTTCAAATATGTAGGTCATGTTTTAGTGAGGATAATTTTTTGTTTTCAGTGGTTACATGTATGTGTGCCGTTAAATGTGCTCAAACCATTTAGGTGCTTTGCACATATATGCAAAGTATCCATATATGCAATACACTGACATGCACAAAGCTTTTTCCGTTATTGTTCACCATTCTCTAGCATTCTCCAGAGTCATTATAATATTGTAAAGTACACAATTAATTGTCCACTCGCATAAATTAATTGTCTAGCTACATGGTTTGTAAGATGTTTAACCCAGTTTCTTCCTCTGACCCCAATGTAATTATTTATGGCTTTTCAATACAGAAATAAATCTATGACCAAACTGTGTGTGTATATTTATGTAACCTCGGTGCTGGCATTGCAACTGTCTAGATTAAATAGAAGGTGTCATGTGGGGAAGTTGTCAAGTTGTAACCATCTCCTTGTAATGCTGAAGTGTACTGATCTCAAGCTGAGCTGAAGGACGTCACAGATTGCTAATGAGCTGACACACGTACATCGCCTCACAAAGTGCTTTGTAAAGTACATTGAATATGTCTGCAGCAATATGAAACAAGATTTTAAAAGGATATCGGATAAATCTTCTTTGAATAAAGTACTGTACCCTTTAAAAAAAGCAATTAAAATTGCGCACTGTATACTGTACTTAAAAAAGAAATGTCTTTAGAGAAGAAAAATTGAGCATTTGGAAAGAATAATTACATGAAAGGAAGGAAAAAAAGAAGTTATCATGTTTTATGATAATAAATGTAATACATTTGTACAAAACTTCAGGTGTGTGATTGGTTATGATTTCTCCTGATATCTGGACTTCTTCAAAGATCCCCTTTTGCTCCAAGAATGTCTTAAAGTGTGTCTTTCAGGAAGTTATTTTAATTTACAATAGATGCCAGTAAGCTTAGATGGCAGTTTGTTTTATTCAAACCATTTTGGGTAGATATTATCAACTGAACTGGTATCACTGACACAACAGAACAAAATACAGATTTTGATAATTTTTGAAATATGAAAATTTGTATAGTTTCCTATTTTGATACATGGCGCTGCAATCTGAGTTATATTTCGAAAGAGTCTGTTCATCTGTAAAGAAAAAAGAAGACTTTACTCTTGAATTAAAAAACCTTGATTAAGATTTCCTGTCTTCACAGTGATACTTCTTGCAGTCAACAAAGACATTAACAGCCATTATCCATTTATGTTTAGGCACTCACACCAGCTTAATCATATTCCCTAACGATGATGGTTTCTATAGAAATATTACCATAGCAACAGATCTACTCCATCCATAAAATTAGATTCAGTGAGATCTACCCTTAAGAGCTACATAGCTACATGTACATTGTACAGGACATGTACAATGTATGTACTACACTCACATTACTGTTTGGAAATTTCATTTTATGTTGTGTTAAAACTGCACCAAACTAAATATCTTGACAAAGAAGAAATCATACAAACAAAGCAAGGATTGCTCTAATGTGTTTTCTGTCATGAACTGTACACATCGGGATACAAGATTAAATTACATTTTTGTTTTGTGTAATGAGATACAAATAATTAATAGACTGAGTTGGATGCAAGGTTTGGGTGAAAACTGAGTACCCAGGTACAGGTATGTACATGTACATGTATGATAATGAAATGAACAACTGGAATGGATCATGTTAAACTTAATGCTAAGTTTAACTTCATTAAGTTAAACTTAATGCCCAATGCCAGCTGTAACTGATTGCACACATAAAAGTTATCTTCCAGCATAGGAGATTAATAACCTCCAGATTAATAACCTTACATGTACTAAAAGGCTTAATACATGTAGCTTAAACTCCAGTTCACCATGGAAACATATTACACTTAATGTAGTTTTTCAGTACAATGTAATGACATGTGTAATAATTGCAGGGGTAGAAATAGACATCCGACATACCGGGGCCAAATTTAGCCCCTGGGTGAGCAAAAAAAGGACCGGCCCAGGGGCTGTCCTCCTGGGACTAGGGGCTTTTCCCAAATTACACAATACAGTTTTGTTTTTAAAGACAACACAAATTGTCTTTAACTCACTCTCTCTCTCAGACTTTTTTTCTCTCTGCGATGCCAGTCAATCACAAACACTACATGATGTTATGATCTTACATTACGTCATGTCCAGGGAACGCTCAATGTTTATTGTGCTGGTAACAAAAAGCTGCACGCTGCGTCTGCTTAAAGAGTGAAGACAGGGGACCAGTGAGACAAGAAAATTAACTCTATAGACCTTTCTTTTGCAACGTCACAGCCCGAGTTTTTGCCAACCCAGGTTGGAAAAGTATGGAAAGCCATAACTGCAAATCAAAAACAGATTGCCACAGTTTGTAGCAATGTTACACAAATATTCAAAAATATTCAAAAATAGTGTTGAATTTGTTGGAAACAAATCAACCAATCATGGAAGGTATTTCCGTTCATGAATCTTTACAGAAAATGTTGAATTTGGTCACAACATTTATTAACACGATTGAATGTTTTGCTAACATTCGGCTGTCCATGCCAACCGGCGCACTTTGTTTATCAACAAAAGAAAGGTCTATTTGGCGGCGCGGTCGAGCCCATTTTTGAGCCCGCAAAACGATTGCGAGACGAGTTGTGGACTGCCTGGTACCCGCTATATCATATTTCAGCACAGTTTACCAGTTAATATCAGCCGCTTGTCTGAAAATGGTCAAGCCCAATCGGCGACCCGACAGGGGTTTCCCTTAACTTTTTTTTCCACTCGCCGGCCGGGCGAATCAACCAAAATTTTGGATCGTCCGCAGGTTTTTTCACTAGCCCGCATGTATTGACGTGACGCACACAATTTTCAAAACGTCAAAAAAAACACGGAAGTGAAGTTCGCAAAATTGCGTTTTGGGATGATTTTATCCCTTAATTTCTGTCCTAAATCATACCTTTTCCATCATCAACCATTTTCATGGATTCGTGATTTGAAGATCGGTTGTTTTGAACTTCGTTTGCAATAAAATCTTTGCGAATCAACGATCGTTCGACAACGCACATTGAGAAATAATTCGATGTTCAATTAGACTTCATCCAAGGCTGTGTATTGTACACAATCTGCATGCGTGCGGCACACTGTGCGGCAATTCTTTACTCGGTTCGTGAACGTGTACTGCGTTGAAGTCTAGCCAAGCTCTTTAAATGAATATGGTAATTATCAACGGCCATCAATCACCAATCACAACGTGTGGAATGTTGGTCAGCTTGGACTTTGGACCGACTGTGTTGTACATGTACCGTGTGTTGTGTATGCGCTATGCATGTACCGGTGGGCGACCGAACGTTATGTGTGGGGCTGATGCACGTGTTGTGTGGATAGTCAGCAGTGTACATGTACTATGTGCATGGTGTTTTAACGTTTGTATACCAAAATGAACGATCGCAATTCCGTTCGCGATCGCGATCGCGGCCACATTAAATTCAAGCAAATATCCAGACTTATCAAACTAAAAGCTTTAATAAAAACTTTCTTTGGGATTTTACAACCGTACCCTCATTTATTGTGAACAAGAAAAATTATTTGACTCGCCCGGCGGGCTAGTAAAGGAAGGGTTTTGACTCGCCCGCCACTGTTCTCACTCGCATTTGGCGACCGCTAATTTCGAACCCTGCCCAAGCGCGATTTTTTTCGAGCCCATTTTTGAGATCACGAAACAACTTTGCTCGGCTTGTTGCTGCTTGGTGGGTGGCGTGCATGCAGTGATCGATGGCCATGCATGGGCAGGGGCCATGCCTGGGTACCTGCTAGCTACGTTTTGAACCGCGCCGGTCGTTCGATCGAGTCGCATGTTCGGTTGACCTCCTTAGTCCGTCCGTTGATGGGACGATACGTTATTTGAATAAAACCATCAATGAATTTCCACTCCATGACTGAGTGAAATACGGGGGAAATGGTTCATGTAAGAATGGGACCAAGGGTTTTTTTAAGCGCTGGAAGCGTTGTAGAAATAGAGGGTCAAGGGGCTTTTTATTGGGGACCAAGCGCTAATAGCGCCGAGGCGCCGGGTTATTTTGAAGCCTGAATTGTAACACTGCTATATTGGCAGATTTGTACTAAAATGTAGGCCTTACACAGTATGTATTGTAGGTACATGTACGCGTGTACATGTAGTGTATAATTAAATACAATAATAGTAGTGTGCAGGATGTACATGCACAGTCACAGTACATGTACTCTGCTACATGTTGTGAATTCAAGACATATATGCAGACATTTTGTTTAAAATTCCGGATGTGATTGCAACTGAATGTAAACTTGTACATAATAGTGTACAGCATGTGGGTTCTACACAATACATGTACAATGTTTTATTGGTATAAGTTGATTGAAATTGAATACATGTATTTTGAAGCCACCCTGGCTAATCTGGATGTCAATGCACAGTGCACACTATTTAGCACTTGGTGTTTATGAGGTGAGACTGAGAGTGGAAAATTTAACGATCTCTACAAGGACATGTACATGTGCTTAGTGAAAGATAATGCAAAACCAAGTGGGTGTTCTTTGTCTACATTATTTATAGTCTAATTAATAACACATGGGATCCATGATGAGCCCATCTTAGCATTCACCCATCTTGGCATTCACCCATCTTGGCATTCACCCATCTTAGCATTCACCCATCTTAGCATTCGCCCATCTTAGCATTCGCCCATCTTAGCATTCGCCCATCTTAGCATTCGCCCATCTTAGCATTCGCCCATCTTAGCATTCGCCCATCTTAGCATTCGCCCATCTTAGCATTCGCCCATCTTAGCATTCGCCCATCTTAGCATTCGCCCATCTTAGCATTCGCCCATCTTAGCACTCGCCCATCTTTGCACTCGCCCATCTTTGCACTCGCCCATCTTGGCACTCGCCCATCTTGGCACTCGCCCATCTTGGCACTCGCCCATCTTGGCACTCGCCCATCTTGGCACTCGCCCATCTTGGCACTCGCCCATCTTGGCACTCGCCCATCTTGGCATTCACCCATCTTGGCATTCACCCATCTTAGCATTCACCCATCTTGGCATCTTAGCATTCACCCATCTTGGCATCTTAGCATTCACCCATCTTGGCATCTTAGCATTCACCCTTTGCCCTCTCTCATGTAGGTGCAGTAGAGTCGTAACAAATGTGTATGGCTGAAATAATTGGGACACCATTTTGTTAACCAAAAAGCCATGACTGCAGCCATTCAAGCCACATTGACTGCAGCCATTCAAGCTACATAGACCATTCCATCAGACCTTTCACCCACTGCTCTGTGTAGCTGGGTAAACATAACCCTAAGGAGTGGAAGAGGAATGAAATACATGTGTAGCAGGTCCCCTCTCCCCTCAACCCTCTTCACCCCTTAGAATTACAGTTGGTGTCGCCTTGAACAGTGGAAAATGAATGGAAAACTGAGCAGGTGGTTACTTTTTCCATCAACTTTCATGTTCCTGTATCCCTCATCCTCAGACAGTCTGTCTACTGCTCACTACACTAGGTGAAAGTTGAAGTAACTACTGTGTAAATTGTAACCCTGTATAGTGGAAGATGAATGGAAAAATCAGAACCCTAACTGTTATATGGATACATGTGTAGTAGGAGAGTTCACCCCATGGGGGAGCAGGGTCAATCATTGACTAAGCCTGGGATGTATATGTTGTAATAGTTACAAGGTTGGAGACTTGATGTTATAAGTTGAAACACAGTGATTTATTAGCAACTTCAGAACGTTGGTTGTGAGACATACAATAGCTATATATGTGTCCTGGGTTACATATGAATAAACATGAAGTGTAGACTTGTACCAGTCCTATGTAAGTATAGGTTTTCCCGGCCAATTTCAACAAAAATCCATTCATTTTAACTCCTGGCTCATTCAATTTCGTTTGAAAACGAATGCTCCGTTGAAACAGCATTCAACAGTTTAAAGGAGTCATTCAATTTCACCAGTTTAGCATTCACTGGTCAAATAAGATCATTCAATTTCATCAGACCGCAAGACTCATTCAATTTCGTAAAAGCCAGCGGCAAGAGGTGGTCAACCATTCAATTTCATTAATGGGCAATCTTTTTCAAAATGTTTGCATTCAAATTCAAATTCTATGCTATATGCCTTCTGATTCGTAGCTGCCTGTAATAAAGGCAAATGTTTTTAGGGAAAACTCATTTCTACACTAGTTTCACGTTATCTCCAAATATAGGCATAAGCGATTTTGAATGAAAAGGTGGCTGCCCGTGGTCGGTACAGAGTAGTGAATAATGTTAACAGGGAGACACTGATTGAAGCATTCGAGAATAACCAGGCATGACTAGGCCCACCTACAACTACCATGATAACTCTTGTCATAATCATAACCAAACTTACATGCCGAGATGTCTGGCACGTCAGATCATTGAAGGTTAAATAAACCAACTTCAGATAAAAATAAACGAATAGAAGAAATGTATATCAAACACACGAAGAAAAGGACTTGTGAACAAAATCCACAAGAAAACAAAAAGATTCATTTATCTTTAGATTTTATAACGACCCATTATCATTTTAAGCTTTTGTTTCCTTTAAAACATTTGTTAAGTTCAAATTTGACATGGTCCGGGCATTAGCAGAAAACAAAGACAAGAACATAAATACCAGGGCAAAAAATATCAAGACTTTCGCAAAAGAGTTAGTTTTCATTTTAAAGTTATTGGGTGCAGGTTTTAACTTCGAAGTGTATAACAAAACAAAAGGAACAGCGGACTGTTTTAATAACAAAAAACAAACGATACAATAAAACAGGTAAAATACATGGAAACACCTCTTACAAAGGACATCTTATGTGCCAGAAAGGGGCTATAATTTCCAGCTTACTCGTAAAGCCATAACTCATGTTTAATTTGAATGCAAAGATGTTGAAATTCGTTGCCCATAAACGAAAAAGAAAACGCAAACTAGCAACAAAACCATGTTCGCTTCAATGAGTCTTAATTTGAATGCATCAACTGTGAATACGTAGTAGAAATTTAACTTAAGAATGGTCAAAGTGTAGTATTGAATGCCTATAAACGAAATAGAATGACCGAAGCGAATCTGAACGAGAAAAACGAAATCATGTGTGCACAAAAACGAAATTGAATGCATTTAGAGTTAAAAAGAAACCCTAGTTTGAGAGGATTAGGGGAAAATGCGTGAATTTGAATGCATGTTAATGAAATTGAATGATTTTTTGCTGAAATTGGCCGGGAAAACCTATATTATCACAACATCTTCCCTCCTTGAGATTGAACTTTCTAACAAGGGCAACAAACTTTTCAAACAACTGATATGGCAAGGTCAACTTACATGTAAACCAAACACTTATTTTTGGCTCATGCATATATCCAGAGTTTAAATGATGACGCATATATGTTTAACACGATAACATAGTAACACAACATTATGCTTAAATGTCAACAGAGTTAAAGTGTCTCAATCAAACGCTTTGGGCGTCTGATGGTGCGCGAGGATCTCCTAAAAGTCTGTTCATGCGGTGACCCAACAGGAGTGGCAATATCCTGTATAAACCACAAAGTTATTGGTATCTGATAAGCCTCCCCTGTTCTTTGTAAATAAGTTGAACCATAGAGGTTGAACATGTTAATGGAAGGAAAATGGAAAACAGTTTGTTTCAACCTTTTACATTGACATGTAAATTCTAATCTGAAACCTCACTGATCGTAAAAGTTTATAGATCTATGTAACTAGTATCATTATCAGTCCACCTAAGAAACATTTTCTTTTAAATACTGTTAATTTTGATGAACTAGTATTTCAAGACCAACGGTCACTGATGCTTAAAATAATATAAATTGCCACAATTAAAAAAAGGCTGATATGAATGTGCACAAAATCTCAGACAACAATGAATTAATTTTTGCTCTTAAGTTCAAAATGTGATACTTTTTGTCAGGTTGTTCATTTGGTTTGTTTGTTGAAAACTTGATGGTCATTAGTTTACTTTCCCCAAAAACAATTTTGAACTTTACATATTTTAGCAAGTTTTCCCCTAAATAACATAATCCAATTTGCTGAGTCAACTTAGAGTGGAAATATGACCTCGAGGAAATGACAAAGCTACATGTAAAGAATCAAAAGAATGCTGACAAAAAATACCAGCTATTGCTGACCTTGTTTTCAGATAAACAAGTAATATGTTCCTCCTTGCTATACATTCTAACATGTCTATAAAAGAGTCAGCAATTAGTAGTGTTAAGTACATGTGTGAAAAGAAACACCCCACCCCCCTAAACAAATTAGAAACCAATAGATAGTTGTGTCAGTTCAAGTGGGGCAAGTTACGAAAAAGACATGAAAAAAAGAGACGTGTTTAGATTACAATCGGGCATTAACGCTAAAATGTTTTATAACATTGTTTGCCAAACACCTAACCTAACCTCTTAGTTTTATGATGGATCTAGAAACCAATTCGTGATAACCTGTTTAACATGTTATATTACATATGGCCATAAATCATTCAAATTACACAGTGAGTTCATAGTACAGTAGCTGACCAGAAGCTGACCAGAAGCTGACCAACTAGTTGTTTTATGTTTATTGTGCATATTATCATGTCCACGTATTCATAAATACCGATACAGATTATCAATTCTGATTGGTCGAGAGGAGATCACATGGCCATGTTTAAACGTGCGATATAAACATGGTGAGAATTGTTTAAACATACGCGTGGTGCACAAGCC
Organism: Leptasterias polaris; assembly: GCA_037783415.1. Classification (NCBI taxonomy): domain Eukaryota; kingdom Metazoa; phylum Echinodermata; class Asteroidea; order Forcipulatida; family Asteriidae; genus Leptasterias; species Leptasterias polaris. The sequence continues at coordinate 392,445 of JAZGTN010000149.1, forward strand.
TACGTGGGTGCCAATTTACACGTAATTCAATCAATATGTACCTGTACTCAATTTAAAATCTGTTACAACCCACAGATTTGTACGCACAATCGTTAAGCGTAACATGCAATTTGACCCTTTGCAAAACGGAGCTCGGGACATGACAGGAATTGAAAATTTAAAGACAGTTTTACAGACTGTTCAACATTATATAAGTGCTTTAATAAAAGGGGGCAGTTATGGGCATAAAAAGGTGGGGACTGCTGCATAACCTTGGAGGGTGATTGCCATGTGATTTAAAGGACCTCTGTACTTGATCGCAAGACCCGGCCACGACCCTGCTGAGTTGTAAATGGCTGGTTAAGACCTCATTGACACTCTTTTATTCCCTTGTAAATTCACATGCAGCAGACTTGGTACAGTTGTTCCTAATCCTAGCATAATGTGTACATGAATGTTTTCACGTACAGTGTATGGGATGTATGTATCTAGTAAATATATCTGTAGAGTGTACATGTTTAACACATGTAAATGCAGCAGACCTGGCAGAGTTGTGGAGTAACTGGTCAGCAGTATACTGTACATGAAAATTGTAAAAGAAAATAGTTTTTTTCACACATGTATTTCTGCATTATATATACATGTAGTATTGTGTAGTACAATATTACAAAATGAAAGTTTCATGCACCAGTCTTGTCTTTTCCCCCATGGACAGTGTTCATGTTTTTTTTTATCTTGGCACTGCCACCTTTTCCCTGACATTTATTGTAATATTGTACTAGGGCTTCTTTATTGTACATACATTATAAAATGAGTTTGCTGTACATTACTATTGACTGTGCATAGGTCATAAAAATAAAAAACCCAGCAGTCTTGTTATAAATGGAGGATGTAGCACATACATGTACACTATGTACATGTAGGCACTACATATTGTATAAACAATGTTACTCACAAATGTAAAACTACTGCATGGACCATTATGTTTGGATCTCCATAGTTAATTAGTGTAGTGTTACATGGTACATGTCGCTAATACAAAGTCTACATTGTTAAATGGATTGGATGTATTACACGAATGGATTGACATGTATTTTCTTGTGCATGCTAAAGGGATAGCAGGAGCTTGCGTAAGAGTAGCACTGCAGTGTAATATGCAGACTCTGATAAATACACACAAGATTGTGCAATATAATGTATATGTTTGTAAGAAAGATGGTCACTGTCATTTTGGAAGGCAGCTTTGTCTTATGTGGCAATGAACAATTGATATCAGTTGGAGACAACTGCTCTGGCCAGGGTTTTCAGTTCTTTTTAAATCACTGTATTTTGTTATCCTTTTGGGTTGGCAGCCATAACTCTGTATTTTGCGTATCAAAATGTTGAATGATAATTTTTATTATTATTATTATTGCATTGTACCGGCTAAATTTCCAAACGATTTGTAAAGTTGAATGAAATAAATAATAAATAAATAAATAAATACATAAATACATTAATGAATAAATAATCAAAAGTTCTCCCATAGACCTATACGTACATTATCTTTGATAATTGATTGATCCTGTGAAACATCCCACTGTCAAATTCCTTATCTGTATAGAATAGCATTACGTATAAATATATGTAGGTGAAATTACACCGCAAATAATTTCCCAGCCATGTATACGTGTAGCATTGATATCTGCCAATTTTGATGCTCATGGCACATTATGAACATAACTGTGGTCATTAAGACAGTTTCTCAACCATTTCAGCTATGCAGCCTGTCCGTAAACCCTTCACAGCATCCCATTTACCCCTGGGTGAAGAGAGGTAATTGTGGTTAGTGTCTTGCTCAAGGACACAAATTTCATGACTGAGATTCGAACCCACACACTGATGACTTTGTCACATAACTTGAATCTGGTGTACTAACTGCTCTGCCACGACACGTTGAACATTTTAAAACAAATGAATTGATTATTTGTTTCTTCTTATATTTGGCTATTTTTCTACAGAATAAAGGTGAGAGCTACCGTGTTGCGGTGCAAACCGAAGTTCCTGAAGATGGCAGGAAGGCGGTTAGCACGTCCAGCAAAAAGAAAGGGAAGAAGTCTAGGAAGAAGAAGGAACTTAGTGAGCTGAAGAAGGAGTTGGAGTTGGTAAGAAGCTTTGGGGATGGGTGGGGTAGGGGGCTTAAATCTTATTGAGCATGTATTCTAGCTCGAAGCTTTCTGAATATCATATTCTTGCAGTGCCATAGGACAAGTTACTCAACACTGAAATGGTTGTACTGGCAGCTAAAGTCAGCAGATAATCTCAGAGCTGCCAAATCTCCCTGATTCTGCAGAAAATTCCCTAAGATTAAACCAATCGTACCATGTTCTGATGAACACATTTTGAAAATCTCCCTGATTATGGAAACTTTTCCCTATTGTGTTGAATGTAATTCTAAAAATCACACTGATTGTTGTGTAAAATCTCCCTGATTGTAAGATGCAAATGTTGCCAGCTCAATTTGCTGCTCTTCATCTGCAAGTCTAAATAGAGAATTGTAACTCTAAGTGTCACGATGTTTGTAGTGAATGAGTAGTTTTAAGTTTTATTTGAACAAGGTGTAATCTCCAATGTTAATAATTCCAATTATGTTGCCACCATCTTGTTCATTTTCCCTATTGACCCATTTTCCCCAATTAATCCAATCATAAAATGTGAAAGAAAGAAAGAAGACCTACAAAATAAATCTGAAATGATAACAGCATTGGGTGGGGGACGGGGTAGGGTATGGTTGTTGTCAGGTGGCCCAAGCATTATGGCTGGGATTAGCACGAGTTGAACTTTCTGTTGTTGCTTGCAATTAGAGGGTCATTACAGACCAAGTCATTAACTTAATCTGAGTTTCTCTGTTTTTTTCCAGGATGATCATAAAATTAGTGTGGATGAACTGTATGCCAGGCTTGGCACACATATTGACACTGTAAGTAACTACATTCTTGTGGTTTTTGTTGACTTCCTTCAAATCAGGAAATGTATGTTTCAGATCTCGTTGTCTTCAAACTATCCTGAATGGCATGAACTTTCCCAGGAGAAGAAGATTAAGGTTTATTTTGTACAAACCGTAACTTTTCCTTTTTGGTGGTGTAGAAAAACCTTTGTTCAGTGTAGGAGACCAAGTGTCTATGTTAGAGTTTTATTACCCTTCAACTGTTACATACAGTAGAGTACAGTTTGTATGTAAATTATTCTATGCTAACTGGGTTTGATACTAAGGTTCAAATAGTTACTTACATGTAGTCAGGAAAAGTGCAAAGGCACTCAAGCTAGCCTGTGAAATACAGTGTGCTTACTGCAGAATTTCGTTTCACTTTAAGTAGCATTTTTGTTACTCGCGGTAACGGTAAGCAGCACCATGAATGAAGGCACAATCTTCACTGCTGTTTGGTGGATTCAAACTAATACAAAAATCAAATCATATGAAATGAGGTCAATCATATTTTTTGAAAGAAATGCAAAGAATTTGTCATAAATAGCAAAGGATGGAAGTTTCAAATTGTTTGTGGTTGTGTACACAAAACAGGGTCTAACAAAAGCTCGTGCAGCAGAAGTTCTTGCTCGAGATGGGCCCAATTCCCTTACGCCCCCGAAGACCACCCCAGAATGGGTCAAATTCTGTAAGCAGATGTTTGGTGGATTTGCTACCCTACTGTGGATCGGCTCTATCCTGTGCTTCTTTGCATTTGGGATTGAGGTTGCCAGTTTCGATGAACCTGTCAAGGACAACGTGAGTATTGCACCAATAGGTTCAGATATTGTGTAGGAACTAAATCTAGGCGATTTGCAACATTAGAATCCCTGCCATCAGTCATACTTAAACATCCAATTTTAATTAACTCTCTGGGGAGCATATGATCTCAAGCTGCTTATTTGAGTTTCAACTCAGCCCTGCTGGTCCCCATCTATACACCTGAGTTAAGAGAAGAAAATTATGGTTTCAGAGTCTCACTTGGCTACGAAAATATTATGGCTTGCTGTGTCAGGATTCCAATCCACATTCTGATGACATTTGACAGCAAGAGGGCTCACTTTGTTACTTGATTTTTGTTTGGATGGAGAGATCCATTCATGCAAGGAGTAAATGATCGATTGATTTATTGCTTTTTGTGAAGATCACATGAAAAATCAAATCGTTTATTGTCCATAAATTGTTAACACACAAAACCCCACTTAGTTGAATTTTGGAACGAGTGTTTAATGAGAGATGGATTTAGCAAGTATCTCCTGACAACAACCAGAGCAAACGTCTCAGAGCCAACACATCTTCCAAAAAGAGATTCATACGTGGTGTATCAATTATCATAAAGTATTCAGTCCTTTTCCAAAAGAGAAGTGTTTAATCCTGAGGATAGGTTGTTTAGTTGAAATATGCTCTTATCATTGAACACATACTGTTTAAAAACTAGACCAAACCATTCAAATATTGCTAGAAAACTATTGAAAATTTAAACAATGCAGAGCTGCCAGCTCTCCCTGATTCTGCAGAAAGTTCCCTGAAAATAAGCCTTTCCTGCTCTGATGAACAAATTTGAAAATCTCCCTGATATGGAAACTCTTTTTCTGTGATATTGAATGCGACTCTAAATATCCCTTTGATTGTTGTACAAGTCTCCCTTATTGCAAGATGCAAATGTTGGCAGCTCTGAACAATGTTGTCAATTCAGTTCAATGCAGCTTTGTGGTTGTCCATATGTTGACTTCCTCCATTATAACAAAGTTCTTTGAATTTGTTTTCAGTTGTATCTAGGTATTGTATTAGCTACCGTTGTCATAGTAACAGGCTGCTTCTCATATTTCCAAGAAGCCAAGAGTTCTAAGATCATGGAAAGCTTCAAACACATGGTGCCACAGGTAAGAAACTCCGTCCAATACTCTATCATCATCACTTGGAGCTCACTAAATACCAACCTCGTAGATTTAACCTGTGATAGTTTCTCTTCACATGGATAGCATCTTTGAGTGATAACAAGACAATTAGAGCAAGCCCACCACCGGTTCTTAAACCCTTCCATAGGCGCATGCTCAAGCCACAGCTGGTTTCTCCAGTTTACCACCTTCATTGAAACACTTTGAGCTGTTGCTTTTCTCTCTACGTTGTCAGCATATTTGTATGGCCTTGTGAAGTATGGGTTGGTTGTCTTAAAAGAAACATGCTGATAGTTGGAGGGTTGGAAACGATATTTACATGTTTTAACCACAAATTCTAGTTTCTACAAAATTTGACCCATAAATGTGGTTGAATTGATTTTGAAATGTTTGTAATTAAGCACTTTCTAGTAGTCCAGTATAAAAGCTTGTTTTTTTTTATGACTGTCCAATGTTGTGGTGTATCTTACATAATTTCAGGAAGCTCTAGTATTTCGTGATGGTGAATGGACATCGTTAAATGCAGTTGAAGTTGTAGTTGGTGACATAGTTGAGGTCCGTGGTGGGGACAGGATACCAGCAGATATCAGGGTCCTAGAAGCAAGAAGTTTCAAGGTAAGGATAGTTCGTCATATTGGTGCAACAAGGTTGTATCTCTTAAATTAGCTTGTACATGTAACACTAGTTTTTGAATGTCAAAAGTTCATATCTCTAAAACAACCTAGATGAACACACATATTTAATGAACGCCGAGATACAACAGTGTTGTATGGAGTGGGTTGGTGGGAGATATGACTTTGTTGCATGATTGAGTTACAAGCTTGTTACACCATAATGAGGAGTTGTGAAGTTATGTTTACCTTAGCAACACCAAACTGAATTTTACCTACATCTACCTACCTACCTACCTACATCTACCTACCTACCTACCTACCTACCTACCCATTATCCACATACATGTACCTTATAAAAAGTAAAGTCTGTCCAAATGACTGAGAAGAATATTTCTATTTCCCCGGACAGGATGCCAATCCATTGCAGTTTACTCCCCAGCTATCACTTGTACCCATTTGTACTCCCGATTGGAGAGAAGCATTATGATAAAGTGCCTTGCTCATAGACACAAGTATTGCGACTGACCAAAATTGGAATCTACATTCTGTAAATTACAGAACTTGAGTCTACTGCCTACATCGCTTGGTCTTGACACTCCTTATAAATGTACCTAGTGATCAGAGTTTAATGCTTTTAGGTGGCTGTAGACTTCCAAAATAAATCCATTGTTCTCAGGAAATTTCACATGCCCAGAACCACCTAAACAATAAAAGTTTAGGCCGCCTGTTGGCTGCCTCAATACTTATTGGTGGCAACCTCTTGGTGGCAATTTTTACTGCAAAGAAGCTCAAGTTGTTTTTCAATGTATCTTTTCTATACCTAGGTTGATAACTCTTCCCTAACTGGAGAATCTGAACCTCAGAGTCGCTCACCAGAGTTTACTCATGAAAATCCTTTAGAGACTAGAAATATTGCTTTCTTCTCAACCAATGCTGTGGAAGGTGAGTCTATAGATGATCCATGCTGTATGGATGAATGGGAGGGCTTATGGAATAGATAATAATACAATATGCAGCTCAGTATTTTCCCCCCTAAGTATATGGAGCTATGTGTTGAAGTATGAGACCTATTCCTTTACACAGCACCATGTTATGGTTTACAAGATGTGCTTTGGTGCAATATGTAGCCAATGAAACCAATGAAACCAGGAACACCTGGGCAACCCCTTTAGGTTCTTTTAGGTGGATTACACAACACACGGGACCTACATATTTGCGTCGCATCCGAAGGACGAAGCAATACTGGTGCTTGCTTAAGGACACAAGTGTCAGGACCGGAACTCAAACCCACACTCTTCTGATCAGAAACACCAGAGCTTGAGTCTGGTGCTCTTATCTGCTCGGCCACAATACGCCTGATAGGATTGAATTGCATAAACATCTAAAACATTTGTTCTCAATTCTTCATTGCCTTAGTTATGCTGGCACAGTTGAATAGCTGGTTTCCTTTTGGTGAAGTAAAAAAATGGGCAAAATTGTGTTCTAGGCAAATACATGTACAGAGTTGCATTAATGCATTATGCGTTCTTGGAAAAAATGCACATTGTGTCATGCAATGTTCCAAAACTGCAAGAGTGAAAGTGTTTTAAATAAATATGATAACAATTTTGCAATATGAACAACAGGTACAGCACGTGGCGTGGTCATCCAGACTGGTGATGACACTGTGATGGGTCGCATTGCCAACCTGGCTTCTGGATTGGACACAGGAAAGACTCCCATTGCTCGTGAGCTGGAGCATTTCATTCATATCATCACCTCGGTGGCTGTATTCCTGGGTGTGACCTTCTTCTGTCTCTCATTCCTACTGGGATATGTCTGGATAGAGGCCGTCATCTTCCTCATTGGTATCATTGTGGCTAACGTCCCTGAAGGTCTCCTGGCTACCGTCACTGTAAGTCACTCACGATTCATTATTTAATATTTCATAACCAATTGGAAAGTTTCTGTGAAATGTTGTTTTCATGGTTTTTTTGTATGGTGCTAAAATCTGCCACACAGTGACGCTCATGGCGCTCCACCATTACTTCTCTGTCATTGGGTCATTTATTTAATTACTTAAACCATCTGTGCTGCCAAGTATTTAGTGCACCAAGCTAAAATCAATCACAAGAACCATCCCTGCCTTCACAGGTACCCATTTACCCCTGGGTGAAGAGTAGCAGTTATTTATATAGATGAGTTTGCTCAAGGACACAAGTGTCATGGATTCAAACCAACACCCGGATGACTAAGGCAACAGAACTTGTGTCCAATGCACTAGACCACTCGGCCACATTATGCGCTGTTTAGATGAATGTACACACGTTTATGGCTCTGATTTGATTTGAAGTGGTTGCCAAAAATCCTTCCAGAACCAAAAAGGTTCACTTCAGCATTTGTTTCCAAATAGATCTAAGAAATCTCATGTGTTTTTGAACATTGTGACCCGTTAAATTGGACAATATTTGTTTCCTCAAAACAATCTCAAATACGCACACAAATGTTACGGTTTATTGAAAATGTAACAAAGAATGGTAAAAGTGTTGGAAGATAAGTGAAATGCTATCCAATTATGTTTTCTCATGATGGTGCTTAAGCTATTCCTGATTTGACATCACATCAAGTCTCATGAATATTTATATTGTTATTTGCATATTTAGCCAAATTAACATCGTTTCAAAATACCTACAAACTAGCATTTAAAAAAAGAAACAATTCTTGAACTTAAATCATTATAAAGTCCTCAAAGTGTAGAAAATGAAGTTGAGTCTTGTCTCTTCAGGTATGCCTAACCCTGACTGCCAAACGTATGGCTAGTAAGAACTGCTTGGTCAAGAACCTGGAAGCTGTGGAGACCCTTGGCAGCACCTCCACCATCTGCTCCGACAAGACAGGTACCCTGACCCAGAACAGAATGACTGTCGCTCACATGTGGTTTGACAACTCCATTGTGGAGGCAGACACCACCGAGGATCAATCAGGTATGGGTCAGGCATCAGGGAGGGCTGCCAAACCCTGTTTGGTTAGGCTGAGTTATATAGGGTGGTATAATGTTGGGTGTTGGGAGCTTGGTCACACTCCAGTGTCAGACCTAGACTAGACAGGCTAGCCGTAACCTTAGTCTTACTGGTGTCAGCCTACAAAGATGGACTGTTTATACATCACTCATGTGTCTAGCTGAAGGACTTGTATAACTTGCATGCTCAATACAACATTCATCCCAGCAGCCAGGATAAGCTTACCAGCACAAGCTTAAATTGTTTGCCCATTTTGCAATCTTGTATTTTTGTCAAATTTAAGGACTAGAACTGGTCTCTATTTTATGCTTTCCCCCACAATTCTTTATTTACTTTGATATATTCAGTATTCTCCACACACAGTTTTTGGGAGGGCGGGATTTAAGGCCGCCCTGCCAAAGAATTGGCCGCCCTGCTAAAAAGCCGCAGCGTTGGAATTGCAATCGTTAATTTCAGTATACAAACGTTTAAAACACGATGCACACAACCACATGGTTCTGACTGCTGAGTATCCATTGCGTGTGCATCGGCACGGGCCCAACGGGCGTCATTTTAATTAAGTCATGCCTCCCTCCCCCAAAATAAGTCTGTTGAACTTCTTTTTTTCACGTGTTTGTTTATCATTGTTGTTTGCTGCTAACTTTTCTTTTGTTTGTAAAGTATGCAAGATTTCAGTTTCTTCAAAATAGGATTTTACTCGAACACAAACAAAGAACATTGAAACCTGAAAAATATATGTGAAGTTTGTTACAGTTGTGATAGTAACCATGGAGACAAATTTTAGGTAGAAAAAACACGTTTCATAATTCAAGTAAAAAAAAAAAAAATGCAAGAATACAGTATTAAGAAATAAATACAAAAGATTGAAAACTAAAGCCACAAAATTCTGATCAAAAACTGTGATCATATCTACAGTTATGACACTATTACTGAAGCTGGTGAAGGAAGCTATGAGCTACATTTTCTATTTGAGCTTGTAAGAATGCTTCTGTGTTATAAGCTTTAAAAGCCACTGTGAGCAGATTAAATGAAAAAACTTGGATTTTTTGCTGGCACATTTGCATGGGGGATAAACAGCATGATTTCATTGTTCCTGACACATTATACTTTGGGTGTTGGCCATAAAACTTCAGGATTTGTGATTGAGCAGCCCAACCAAAGATACATTGGCAACCCTCCCTGCAGTGAAAATCAAAAGCTTTCTGTCTCTGCCTTTAAGGTTGTACATGTATCTTAGTATCAATCAAAGATCTTGGGGATTCTTGAAATAGTATACACAGAAAAAGCTAAAATGGTTGTGCTTTTAGTCTGTGAATGTTGTTATCATGGAGTACCATCAATTCACCAAAGCAATAAGATTACATGTACCATAATGACAAATACAGGCAACATTATATAGTTTCAATCTAAGAACTCACTGATTATCAAAAAAAGTACATAGTAGTGGCAATCTTCCTGTAGATATTTAATCTCCTACTTGCATTTGAAGGTAATTTGAAGATCTCCAAATATGACCGAAGGTGACAAGTTTCACATAAATTCACATGTCTTCTGAAAACCAATGATGAGTTTGCAAAAGTGCAGTGATGATCTGTGTTATGACAACACATACATGTAGTGCCATGGTGATCTGTATTATGACATCAAAGGCATGCATTGCCATAGTGATCTGTATTATGACACCACATGCATGCATTGCACTGGTGATCTGTATTATGACATCACATGCATTGCTGTGGTGAGCTGTATAATGACATCACATACATGTATTGTCATGGTGATCTATATTAAGACATTACATACATACATGCATTGTTGTGGTGTTCTGTATTATGACATCACATCCATGTATCACATCCATGTACATGCATTGTCGTGGTGTTCTGTATTATGACATCACATACATGTATTGCCATGGTGATCTGTATTATGACATCACATACATGTATTGCCATGGTGATCTGTATTATGACATCACATACATGTATTGCCATGGCAGACCTGCCAACCTGTACGCATTTTGCGTACCATGCACGCATTTTCACATCTGAGTACGGTGGTACGAAATATATGCAGAAAGTACGCAAAAGACGCAAAATCTAAATCGCGGTGTTAAAAACTGCAGCACGAACGGACAATTTTGTTCTCAATTTATTCAACTGTCATTCGTTCGACCCCAAGTGCAAAAACAACCGAACAAAGACACCCTGCATCTGAGTGATTATTATGCACTTCGATAAAAAAGAGGTTGTGCCTAGAACTATATTTTAAATTCTTACTCCCGCTGGAAAACTAATAAACCAATGCGTAACAAAGGGGGTGGGAATGGCGCAATCCAGTTTCGGTCAATCTTTTACAGTACATTGTATGGCCGTATGCATGGATGTATACACACAACGCACGTGTTCGGCATCGCCGTGTGAATAACATGGACGCCGATCGAAGTGTCAGATTTATACATCGTTTCTGGTAGTTTTACTTTTATTAGGGGAGAATAATGGGAATTTAATGGCCTGTAATCTTTTTATAAGAGAAACAAATGATGAATTGAAGTGGAACTGGAAAATTCTACGGTAGGCTTTCGTTTGTCCGTTTACTGGGCAACCAAAGAAAAGAGTGGAACCTTTCGCATTATTATTATTGTCGTCAAGTTACTTGCATGCCGAGTAAGTTACTAAGAATTTAGGAACATTGTTCAACAGTGCTTTTCATAGAAATTAATATATGTTATTGGAATAGAAATCAGTCAAAATGGGCTCACCGCCCGTAGGGAAACCCCTGGCCATTTAAAACAAAAATATATTAATAATTTATTAATATTATTTTTTTTATTTTATTTTTTAAACAACTTTTTGCCACTTGAGATTAGCATCTATGATCTAGGCAATTGGAACATACAGTGCCAACAGTCGAACTGGTTATTTAGTTTTTCTGATTGGGCCTCTGGGTTTGCCGCCATGCACGGGCTTCTGGTTTTAATGCCGCCGCGCTAATGTGGTACTCAAAAAAGATTTACAGGGTTGGCAGGTCTGCCATGGTGATCTGTATTATGACATCACATACATGTATTGCCATGGTGTTCTGTATTATGACATCACATACATGTACATGCATTGTCGTGGTGATCTGTATTTTGACATCACATACATGTACATGCATTGTCGTGGTGATCTGTATTATTTATGACATCACATACATGTACATGCATTGTTGTGGTATTCTGTATTTTGACATCACATACATGCATTGTCGTGGTGATCTGTATTATGACATCACATGTATTGCCATGGTGTTCTGTATTATGAGATATATTTATTGCTTTGCATTGAGATTGGGTTTATTACTTTACTCATGATACAATATGAAATTAGACGATTGTATTCTGAATCTATTAAACCTCTTTCAAAGAGAACATGTACTACCTTAAAATGGCTAGGAAGACAGATGAGATACTGGACCTGGAAAATGAATGCAGCCAGGTCCAAAACTGTCAGCACTTACTAACAAACCCTGCACTAACACCCCGTTTTTCCCGAAGAAATTCTTTTAAAATATTTGTCCACAGGAGAAACTTTGTACAAAACTTCTCCCGGCTGGAAAGCACTCTCCCGTATTGCTTGCCTCTGCAACAGGTCAGAGTTCAAGGCTGGTCAAGATGAAGTTCCCATCCTCAAGAGGTAAGGAGTGAGGACTTAACTTAAAAAAACCAAACCTGTTTTTGTAAAATTAGAAAGCTGCATTTGTGATTTTTAATCTTCAAGAACTGATTCCTTTGGTACTTAATCTCAAACTCGAAGAAAACCCTTTTTCCCCGCTCTACACTGATGTGCTGTAAGTACTGTGTACTCGTTGCCCCCTTGTGTCGGCAAGGTTATTACTACAGGCCTGGAACTACCTGAAGGACATAGAGGTTTCTGTTGCCCCTGTTCTTGGCCTTGGTGCCACTTCAAATTGTTCCCACAGACCTTAACATTTTTCAATAGAATTGCCCAATTGCCCTTTGCAAAATAAAAAATGGTCTTTCCCTCTCAAAGACAAAACTTCAGGCCTGTACTCTATGGTGCAGGGTAAAACCAAATAAATAATGCTTTATATTAATTTATTGCATTACTTAAATGCTGAAGATGTATTGAATTGTGCTAAACTTAGCTCTGACATGAGGTTTATGTTCTCCTGTAACAGAGAAACCACTGGTGATGCATCAGAGTCTGCTTTGGTTAAGTGTGTGGAGCTGGCCATGGGAAGTGTGCAAACATTCCGCGCCAAAAACAAGAAGTTGACTGAGATCCCCTTCAACTCCACCAACAAGTATCAGGTATTTGACCCTAATACATCTACTACTAAAACATTTGAAATGTAAAAAAGAAAAACACACGTATATTGATATGAGTTTTAGCCTGAATGTTGTACTCTTGAATGGCAATTACTTTAATGTATTTATGTCATGGGTTGAATCAAGCTAATTGATAAAAGAACAAAAAGGAATTTGAAAACATAAACTTGAAAAGTCTTACTAGTTAATTGTTAAGTAACAACAATGTGCGTAAAGAAATGAGTACTGAGTGTAGCTCACATCCTTGGAAAGACTTTAGTACATGCTCACAGCAATCAAATTAAAGACCCCCCCCCCCCCATTTTTACAAACCCAAAACCATAAAAAACCACCTTCTAAAAGAACGAACAAACAAACACCCCAACAAAACAAAACCTCCTCACTGTTTAATAATAACTAGTTAATAATAACTAGTTCTTATATAGCGCATTTCACAATAACGTCTCAATGCGCTTTACATTAGCACCAAAAGTTAGAAAATAGTTAAACAAAATGAAAATAATTTTGATATCTGACTCTGCTCTCACCTAGTAAATTTTCTTACCATAATGCAGGTATCAGTGCATGAGTGTGAAGGAGATGAACGCTACCTCCTCGTCATGAAGGGAGCTCCTGAACGAATCTTGGACCGCTGTACTTCCATCATGTTGGAAGACAAGGAGCAGCCTCTTGGTGAAGACATGAAGATTGCGTTCAATAATGCCTACCTTGAGCTTGGTGGGCTTGGTGAACGTGTACTTGGTAAGCTTAAACAGCTACTTTAGCGAAATTGTTTTAATGGGAATGCTTAATAAAAGCAACATTGCAAGAAACATTAGAGCCAGTGAGTGGCTATAGTTAGATAGTTATGGCTATCATGGCCGTGCAGTTAAGAGCACTGGTGTTTCTGATCAGTGGGATGTGGGTTCGAGACCTGGCTTGACACTTGTGTCCTTGAGCAAGACACTTAACCATTATTGCTTCATCCTTCTTATGGGACGTAAAGCCCTAGGTCCTGTGTGTTGTTATAAAAACTATCAATGCATGTACAAGACCCAGGTACACACTAATCACAAAGAGAAGAGGTTGGCCCTGGTGTGTCTGGCAGTGCATTTATCTTCAATAATTTGAAGGCTGCACTCAAAAGGAAGAAGAAGAAGAAAAAGAAATCGGGCAAGAAATGCAGAAACCCTTAAAGAGACTGTATAGAGGGGTTGAATCGTGTTGCATTGATTTGATGATCTTGACACTTACCAGGATTCTGCCAGTACCTGCTCCCAGAGAAGGAATTCCCTCGTGGCTTTGTGTTTGATGCTGAGGAGCAGAACTTCCCTCTGGAGGGACTTTGTTTTGTGGGTCTCATGTCCATGATTGATCCCCCACGTGCAGCTGTACCAGATGCTGTAGGAAAGTGTAGAAGTGCTGGAATTAAGGTATGTAGAAATGCACTAAAACAGAAAGATAAGGATCTGTGTACAGCTTTTCTTGATTGTAGGTTGATATTGGGTTCTGGGCCTAATTTCATGGAGCTGCTTAAGCAGAAAATATTGCACAAACAAATTCTGCTTAGCACGAATTAGCAGGGAATCGATCACAAACTGTGCAAGTGTGCACATACATGTAACATGTTTTTTTTTGCTGGTAACCCTTTTCCAGTAAGCAGAATTGTTTGGTGTTTAGCAATTGTTTGTGGTTAAGCAGCTCCATGAAATTGAGCCTGTAGAGACAAGTACAGTGCTACCAAATGGAAAGAAAATTGCAAAAGCTCTATAGTATGGAACAGATTAATGAAGTCTGACTGTATGACATCTGTCAGTTATCACTCTAATTGCACATTTATCAATTAAAGTATGTGAAACATATTTGCATCAACACAAAATTCATCTCTTTGGTCTACAAAAGCAGACAAACTTCAAATAGTATTTTTCGTAGAGATACAATCCCACATACAGGCATAAGAGCGATTGAAACACCTACTAGTATGAAAAAAGACAATGATAGTCAACCAAATTTGTCTACCCCTGCAGGGTACTTATGTACTGGGCATATTAGCAGTATATCATCTGTAGGATCATCTTTCAGTCTATCATCATATCACGATCAAGAACCACGGAACCTCCCCACCCTCAATTGAAATTTCCCCACCCTCAATTGAAAAGTCACTTACAGATGTGGACTACATAAAGATTTTGGGGGTCACACTGGATACAAAAATTTCTTGAACACAACATATAAGTAACCTTGCTCTAGCCGCAAGTAGAAAACTAGGTATGATGCGGAAAGCAAAGTGGAAGAACTTGGACTGTAGAACTACTGCGACCATCTACAAGTCATTACTTCTCACACTTTATTAATTGATTAGTTGAGTCTTGGCTCCTAACCTATTCCTGGTCTAAAATTTGTTGTCTGTCCAACAGGGAAAAGTATTTAGCTTTTTCCCCCCCCCCTACATACCAACATTTAATATATATATATACACACACACATAAATGCACCTTTTCAGATATAACCCCATGTAGAAATATTGTTTACATTAGTTAATTCAATATGCCTTGTTGTTGGTGTGGAATAATTGTTTTTGAAAAGTGAAATTAAGCAGATGATGTTTACCAAGTCTAGTAAATAGCCCTCAGCTAACATTAATTAAAAAAAGAAACAGACCGTAATTTTAAAGGAGCGCGATCGCGCTCGCGCTCCTCCGCGCTCCTTAATGTTTTCCAAGGAGAGCAAAAAAAAGCGCTCCTTACAAATTTAACAAGAGCATGTTTTTTCAAAACCCTAATTGTTGATTAAAATAAGCCGCTTGAATCTCGGAGTTGGCAGTGGCAACATCTAAAGATTGCACGCTTTTTCTTTTTCCCCCCGTTAATTTTACCTTTATTTCACCGTTCGTAAATAAATTGCGGCCCGGCGGCGGTTTGTTTCTTCCGTGTGCGTCGTGTATTGTATGCAGCTAGATCTATTGATATGTGTAGACTTGTCTCATTCCCCGCTTCATTCGCGGTACAGTTTGACCGTAGTACATGTTTACTGCTGCAGCAAAGGAACATGTGTGGAGACATTGAAAAGTCTACTGACAACAACGCACGGTGTGTTGTGTGGATGCCCGCGAAACGTTAGACTTTTTCACCAGTCGTCACTATCCACGTTCATAGGCAAAAGCGGCAGTTCTTCGATTCGTTTAATGTGTTTTACGGCTGGAGATATTTTTACACATTGAACTATGACCTGGAAGAAACTTTGAGACAATTCATGCAATGAGTGTGCGTCACACACGTGTGAGGAGATTCGTCGACGTTTGAGTTGACGTCTCACATTATTTTTCCAAAATGATGCGGTTTGCAATCTTCGAGGATACTAAAAGGTGTTTCAAGAACAATTTTCAATGTCCAAAAGGGGGCAACACTTAACCCAATGATTCACTAACACAGGTAAAGACCCCAAAAATCAAAATTTCTTTTAACAAAAACCGTTGAAAACATGACTGCTTCGTTCATATTTTCGTGGATTATTTCGGAAGATCATTGTATTTTTTGTTTTTTTTAGACAATATACGTCTGATTTCATCTCTTGTAAAAGTATTTTCCTCCTATTTACTCGTCCCCGGTCCCATCTATGGTTCCAATAACGCCCGAGGGGTTCACAGAGTGCGGCGCTGATGCACGAGTCAACTTGCCCAAATTCCGGACACCACAAATTCGGGCCTTGCCCTAAATCCGGACATGCATTTTTAGCGTTAGATTTTTCCAGATTTTTTGTCATCGCCTATTCTCATGCACATGCGCAGTAAATTCAAATCGCTCTCCTTAATTCACTTTCTTGATTTAAGGAGAGCAATTTACAGCTCTCCTCAGATTAATTAAAATGAAGGCCTGAAGAAAAGGAAAACACAAAAAAGCCCAGGAATAAGTCCAGCTTGGGAAGAAAGGTTCATTCTATATTTGTGTTCCTCTTGAAACAGTTTCCCTCATTTACTTGTAAATTGTATCCCGCCTTGCAGGTCATCATGGTTACTGGAGATCATCCAATCACAGCTAAGGCTATTGCTAAGGGTGTCGGCATCATCTCTGAGGGTAACGAGACAGTTGAGGACATTGCTGAGCGTCTCAACATTGATGTGTCCCAGGTCAACAAAAGGTAGGCTTTTCTTGATTTGCAGTTGCCATTACATCAACACAGGCATGATATTTTTACTGAAAGTATGGAGTATACAGTGCTTAACACACACCGGTGTAAGAGTGAAAAAAATTTAAAATAATAACGTATATATGCTTTAATCTGATCTTCTATTTATTCTGTACATTTCCTATTTATTCCTATTTATTTTTGGCACAAATACATCAACACTAAAGACTAAATGCTTTTGCCACACTTATCAGAATTGTTTGATATGTGTGTTAGATGTCTCTTATGTAACTATATAAAAGCTTGCCCCTAACCACGTGACATATCGACACTGGACAGAGTCTGAAGAAGTCACAGAAGACAGAGCAAGGTTTTTAGTAAGATATCATTCAAATTTGTCATTGTGGCTCTTTGTATTCTCAAGATGTTCTGAATATGACATCGGGGGAAGAGAGCTGAGTCCATGGTGTGTCCAATGTTTGAGTTAACCATATTCAGGGTTTACATGGTCTATAAATCCTCTACAGATTTTTCATTTTGTCAATCCCTGCTGTTTATAGTTTCAATTTATTTCTTCCCCTGACAGAGATGCCAAGGCAATTGTTGTCCATGGCTCAGAGCTCCGTGACATCAGTGATGAGGACCTGGATGATATTCTGAACAACCACTCTGAGATTGTGTTTGCCCGTACTTCCCCACAGCAGAAGTTGATCATTGTGGAAGGCTGCCAGCGTGGTGGTGCTATTGTGGCGGTAACTGGAGACGGTGTGAATGACTCCCCTGCTCTCAAGAAAGCTGATATTGGTAAGACCAACATCAAATGAGTTACTCAAAGTTGCAACACAGGGCTCAATTTCATAGAGCTGCTTAAGCACAAATAGTAGCTAAGCACAGCAAAATTATGCTTACCAGTATGTGATAACCGGCCAAAAGACAATTCCATCTGTTATAATGATAATAATAATATTGGCTCTTCTATAGCGCAATTCCAAAGAATTATCATGAGCATGCGCAGACACGTAAAGTCTTTGATCAAGGCGTTTTAAACAGGTTTTGTGATCTATCAATTAATACATTGGGATTTTTAACCAATAGAGGGCTTTTACTCTCATGCAAACGCATCGTTTTGAATTGCCTTCTAGTGTTCCATGTGTCTTGCCTTTATTATTGCACTCAAAGTAACAGGATAACAAAGACTACGAGCCTGTAAATTGGAAACAACAAGACTTTGTGCATTGTGTAAATTGTGATCGCAATGTGGTCTGTTTTGCCGAACTTTCAAGTGAACTTTTCGACGTTAATCTGAACCGTAAACATGTAAACGTATCACCGGATGTTTAGTAAGTATCTCACAGTTTAACTAAAGGCACTGATGGCAGCTGGATAAAAAGGGCGCGGCAATGTATTGCCATGAATTGTCGGTGATTTGGAGGGCATCGCGGCAATGGCATATGGCACTGACGGCATTGATGCCACGGGTAATTTCAAGGCCCTTTTTACAGGCTGGCATAGCTATCTATCATTTCATCGGTTATAAATTGGTTAGGAACATTGTAGTATTTCTAGTTATGTTTTATTTGCTGTGTAGGTGTTGCCATGGGTATTGCTGGATCTGATGTCAGTAAACAAGCTGCTGATATGATCTTGCTGGATGATAACTTTGCGTCCATCGTTACTGGTGTTGAGGAAGGTTAGTTGGTTGACTGATAATTGCAGAGTACATCTTTTGTTCTTTTGTTGCATACCAGAACAGAATCTCTTTAAAACGTCAACTCCATCTGGTGTTGTGGCCAGAAGTTTTTCATGTCAGGTGTTTGTTTTAACTTCACACCTAAATGTTTGGATTAGGGCCCAATTTAATCAAACCTGTATGCACACAAATTTGCTAAGCACAAACAAAATAATAAATTCTTAGCAGAAACAGGGTACCAGCCAAAAAGCCATCAAGTTTACATTGTTTATTTTGCTTGCAGAGATGTTTGAACAATTTGAGCAAAATATACTGGCATAAAGCATTTCTTTTTTGCCTCTAGTATGACTATGGGTTTGTACAAATTAGAAAAACCTGCAAGGAAAGGACTGGTAAAAAAAAAATTTACAAACTAGGGAGACTGCCAACATAGAGCTAGATAGATCAGATGGTAGAGGGCCAGCACGTTAATCTGGAGGTCGTTGGTTCAAATCCTGCTCGAGTAAATTTTTCTTTGTTCAACCCCAAATCATTGAAAAAAAATTGTTCTAGTGGAATAAATTTCCACAAACTTTGAAGTGCCAGTTGTTAAATTTACTTTACAATCCGGCTTAGCCCCATTCTCCACCATAGTTTGTAACCATCATGTTGTTTATTTTTATTCAGGTCGTTTGATTTTTGACAACTTGAAGAAGTCCATTGCATACACATTGACCAGCAACATCCCCGAGATATCCCCCTTCCTGTTCTTCATCTTGGCTCAGGTTCCTCTGCCACTCGGCACTGTCACTATTCTCTGCATTGATCTTGGAACTGATCTGGTATGTAGAAAACTCACATCCATATGTTGACTAGATCGTCTCTATTCTAGATGTACAATGATTTTAGTTTGAAGCCTCCTTGGTGCAGACAAATTTGTTTCATATGAGTGAACAAGTAGTATTTACAATGTTGGAGAACAATTGCCATTTTGATTATTGTTAAGACTGATATGAATGTATTAATGTTGCTTTGGTGTAATCTGCGCAGTCAAATTATATCCACTTACCAATGGAGTGTTCAAAGTCTCCCCATATTAACTCTTTTATGCATTAATGTATGCAAGTAAAGACCCTGCTATGCAAGAAGAACACTTAAAGATATTCTTGCACTTAAGGTGTCTTTAACCCCAAGTAGATAGAAATGAAAATAGAAATGTTTAAGTATCACATGGCCCTACAGTTCAACTGTGACCAACAGTGAGCCCATAAACAAAGTTAATGGTATCACACCAGAAGTTCTTTATTTGAAGCTACAATAGTGATGTACAATGTGTATTCAGCTGGTCTCTGACCTTTATCCTTTAACCCTTGACACAGGTACCCGCTATTTCCCTCGCCTATGAAGAAGCCGAAAGTGACATCATGAAGCGTCAGCCACGTGACCCAATCAACGATAAACTTGTCAATGATCGGTATGTGCAAACCACGTTCACTTCATCTTCTATGCTTTTGATTTTTAAACAATTCCATTGTAGAAAATTAAACTGCTCAAAATCTTGATAAATCACTTCTTTTTAAAAACCATGATAAAAGGATTCAATTTTTATTCAATCTCGTTTAAAACATAATTTTCTACAAAGTGGATTCTATGGAAGCATTAAAAAATATATATACGTGAGCTCTAATAAAACATTAAAAACGCAAAGAAAGTACAAGAAAACTGACTAAAAATATCACATAAATATTATTTGATGCCCCCAAGATAGAGATTATTTTAGACCTCTGATACCTGGTAATGAATCTTAGATCATCAAAAGTGCACTGTAGGATCCTGTCAAGTGATCATGGTACAGAAATATATACCACTGAAATGGTAGGACCTGGAAACCCAAACTTCTGAGGTAGAATTTAAACCATGTCATTTCTTGGAAATATGCTTAATTCTTTCAGTGCCAAGGTTGTACATGTACAATCTATTTTACGTATTCCGAAGGCGCCATTATTGTACATGTACTCAATAAGTGTCTTCAATCAAACATGTATGACCAATAGTATACCAATAGTATGTTATAACGAGAGGGCATTATCACTCAAGAAATACTATAGATTTTGGGATGTACATGTACCAAGGCACTACAAATTAGCAAGATACATTTTGTTTGTTGAGAAAGACTTAATTATTATTTTTGTATTACAGAATTTCGAAAAACCTCAGAAAGATAGGCATTTTATGTTTTTAAAAAATAATAAAAAAAGAAGCGGGAACTGAAAGAGTTAACTTAAACCATGTAAGTGGAGTCGTGCAGGTTTCCATAGCAATATATGTAATCCAAGCTTTGTGCATCTACTTTCTCTGTCATGTCAACAGGTTGATTAGTATGTCCTATGGTCAAATTGGTATGATCCAGGCCTCAGCCGGGTTCTTCACCTACTTTGTTATCATGTCTGAGAATGGCTTCCTGCCTTATACTCTATTCTTCCTCCGTCGTGACTGGGATAACAGGGGTGTCAATAACGTTGAGGACTCCTATGGGCAGGAGTGGGTGAGTGGAAATAGAACTTTCCTACGATTGCTTGCCTCAATTTTTGACTTGTTTTTTGTTCAAAACATTGACAGTTAAAGGCCCTGTACACTATTGGTAAGATCGCAAAACACAAATGTTCACAGATTCACACATAACTTACATGATTTAAAGTAAGTAATGGTAGAAAGGGTTCCTTAAAATATTTCTGCCTAAAATGCTATCGTTTCTGAGAAATGAGTAAAACAATAGTTTTTATCACGCGCGATAATAAACTCGATAATTGAAAAACAGAAAACACATAAGGTCTCTTTTCACTATTTTCTCGTGACCTCGATGACCAATTGAGCTCAAATTTTCACAGGTTTGTTATTTCATGTATGTGGTTGATTACACAAAACATGAACACTGTCTGTGATTATTTTGTCAGCTCTACCAATCCTGTATAATACCTTTAATTGTAAAAGGTTGAGTTCTAGGTTAGAAACTTGTGCACCCTACACTTGACATAGCACTATGCATCATTTCCTTGCATCATTCCACAATGATGTACCTGTATCTTCATTTAGTAATAATGCTGTTTCTTGCACATGAGAGGTACACTTAGCCAACATGCTAACCAGAGGTTGGCTTCAGGCATTGTGTGTGTGTGCGTTTTTTGGGGGAGGGTTGTCTTACTAAACTGTGAAGGCCTAACATTAATTGTGTTCCTGACTAGTCCAAAAGGCTTTTCATTTGTACATTTGACTAGACCACATAAATGTGTACTTGTCAATTAATGTGTATAAATTTGTTTTTGTGGTCATTACGAGAAGAAGCGCTTTAGGAAGATATTAATAATAACTAGAGATAGTGATTGTGAACAATCACAGAGCTGTTCCTGTAATTTTCTCTAACGGTTCAGGAGATATGATTATCTCAACTTATGAGCTCTTTTTTGGACCGGAAGTTAAGGTAAAAAATAAACCTGGTCTTCATTTTGATACGGAATTGAAATGAGCTTTTAAACCAGAAATAAAGGTCAACATGGGGTCATGGTAACCCTTGTCTAACATTGAATGCTTAAGGGGTTTATAAATGAAAAGAAATTGAAAATTGGGTGTGTGGTTCTTGAGATATGGTCCCACTTCCGGTTGACCCGGAAGTAAAGGTCAACATGGGGTCACGGTTACCCAAGCCTAATATCCCATGCCCAAGAAGTCTATAACTGGAAAAAGTTTGAAAATTGGTTGTGTAGTTCTTGAGATATGGTCTTACTTCCGGTTGACCCGGAAGTAAAGGTCAACATGGGGTCACGGTTACCCAAGGCTAATCTCCCATGCCCAAGGAGTCTATAACTGAAATAAGTTTTAAATCGGCTGTGTAATTCTTAATATATGGTCCCACTTCCGGTTGACCCGGAAGTACAGGTCAACATGGGGTCACGGTTATCCAAGGCTAATCTCCCATGCCCAAGGAGTCTATAACTGAAAACAGTTTGAAAATCGGTTGGGTAGTTCTTGAAATATGGTCTCACTTCCGGTTGACCCGGAAGTAAAGGTCAACTTGGAGTCACGGTTACCCAAGGCTAATTTCCAATGCCCAAGGAGTCAATAACTGAAAAAAGTGTGAAAATCGGCTGTGTACTTCTTGAGATATGGTGCTGCAAAGATTAACTCATTAAAGCTTTGAATTACCGTAATTTGACACCTGATGACGTCACAGTAACAAAAATGTGTTTTTCATACTAATAAATTTGATAAGGTACACGATGGTATGTAACTTATCCCAATCCAATGCCTTTTAACGAAAACCCTATTAGAACGTACGTATATCCTCTCTCGATTCCAATATCACGGCAGTCTTTGACGCCTAGCCGTGATTGCGCAATCACGGCACAATTTGCTTCGTAGCCATGGTTTGTGTTTGAACCACCAAAACGTTACTAAAACGATTTTTTGTACACAAAAAGAAAAATACGCCTACAAATGACGTCATGATGACGTGACGAAAAATGTTAGAACAGATTTCACATCTACAATACAAGACAAGTCCATAACTGAAAAAAGTTTGAAGATCGGATGTATACTTCTTGAGATATGGTGCGCACAAGATTGCCTAATTAAATATTCATACAGCTGTCACGTGAATAATTAATTAAGAATTTTAATCTAATTACATCTAAAATTTAAGTCAGGGCCTAAGCTTTACAATGGTATATGATTTGTCTACTTTTGATAATTTTAAAAGAGACATATGGCGTTCGAAAGAGACACAGGTTAAGTCAATACGATTTTATGGAAAGAAAGAATAATAATAATAATAATAATAATAAAAAAAATAAAAATCTGGACGATTTCAAAAGCTGTTCCGACTGAAAGGTCGGAACAGCTAACAATAACACTCCAACATTGATTAAGGGTTTATTTTGTGCAATCTTCACATCTTGATTCCTACATCATAAGATTATTTCAAATGAAGATAAAAAGTAATTTTGTCTCACCAGCAACTTTCTTGACTAGTTGTTACACCCAGAGCTAGACTAAATCAAGCTCTGCTTTGTTACACCCTTCATTGAAGCAAGCTATGATTTTTCCGTACAGACCTACCAGCAGCGCAAGGTGCTTGAATACACGTGCCACACTGCCTTCTTTGTGAGTATCGTCATTGTACAGTGGGCAGATATCATCATCTGTAAGACTAGACGTAACTCCCTCATCCACCAGGGAATGAAGTAAGTCTGCTTGCTCTTTGACTATTGCCATCTTAACTCAGTTCCCTGTGGTCATGGTGCTGATAAACATTACAAAAGCTTACAGGACCAGTTTTTTCCCTTGGAAACTAACTGATTGTGTATTGCTTATCATACAATGATGTACATGTACTGTTAAATTAAACCTTGTTGACCTGTTAACCTAATGAAATTATAGCTTCGATTTATAATTCACTGAAAGTCACCTTGATTGTCTAAGAATGCAGGTAGTTGAAATGAAATTATGTTGTATTACATTTACAATTTGTTTTTTCTTATTTTTCATTGACTGGATAGTTCATTAAAGGCACTGAACACGTTTGGTAATTACTCAAAATATATATTAGCATAAAAACTTACTTGGTAACCAGCAACGGAGAGCTGTTGATAGTATAAAACATTGTGAGAAACCACTCCCTCTGAAGTAACGTAGTTTTTGAGAAAGAGGTAATTTCTCACTAAAATAATAAGACTTCAGGCATGAAGCCTTTTATTAGCATCTAAAAGCACACAAAATTGTGCAACAAGGGTGTTTTTTCTTTCTTTATTTTCTTGCAACTTCGATGACCAATTGAGCCCAAATTTTCACAGGTTTGTTATTTTATGCATATGTTGGGATACACCGAGTGACAATACTGGTCTTTGATAATTACCAAACATGTTCAGTGCCTTTAAATTTGAATAATACTGAAAGACTAAAGGTGCAAGTCTATTTCTCTGTAACAATCACATGCTTTTCTGTAGAAAAATTGAGTTCATTAAATAATTGATGTCCCCTCTATTTTCTTGTTACATTTAAGTAATAATTGCTATGAATGTTTTTTGTGGTCCCAACTGAAGGCTTCTTTTGAATTTCTCAAACTAAATGCAGTATTTCTATATCAAGTACGTGTAGTTTGAGCAATTTTTGGTTTTACATTTGTTTCAATGAATGTGTATGTGCATGAGGGGATGGGGCTGTACGGATCTAGAGGTTGCTATGCAAAAGCTTCCCATGAACCACCATGATGTAGCAACACAGGCTTCAGTCCGAGGAATTCAACAAAGTGTGTTCACTTATGCCTGAAGAAGTCATGGCACCAAACACATTCAAATGTAACCCACAAATAGCTGAAGTATTGAAGCATTAGAATATTGTTTTAACATTGGAAATTTGTTTCCTAATAGTAACTGGGTGCTCAACTTTGGTCTGGTATTCGAGACGGCTCTTGCTGCATTCCTTTCCTACACACCAGGTCTGGAGAACGGCCTCCGCATGTACCCACTCAGGTGAGAGGTTCAAATAAGATGTATTAAAGGGATGAGAAATTCCAGACTTTTATGTGTATTCAGACATTTTAGTTTGCCTGGTCAAACAAAATGTTGTCTTTTTCTTCGTTTGAAAATAAGTCATGGTCTTTGATCACTTCTCTAGCACTGAGGATGCTGTTTCCTTTTTTTTCTAGAACTCCAATGGTTAGCAACATTTTAATGCACCTCCCAAGATCTGGATCCAAGTTTCAGACTTTTTTTGTCAGCATTGACTCTAACCCTTGGTCTTATTATTGACATCATCTTAGACCAGTATTTTTCAAGTTGATTTGTGCCAGTCCTTACTTTTGTTCTCATTTTTCTCTTGCTCCTAGGATTGGATGGTGGTTTGTCGCCTTCCCTTTCAGTATTCTTATCTTTGTCTATGACGAGTCTCGTCGGTTCATCCTCCGTCGTAACCCAGGAGGCTGGGTGGAGAAGGAGACCTACTATTAATGTATCACCAATGGACGCCTAGTTGGGCGTAAGTGGGCTGGGACTGGGGTAAGAGGTTGTTGACGCCCAGTTTCAAATCAATCAATTTACTTATAAGGTCCCTTACCTGTTGGACCTACATTTGTGTATTTCTCTAAATGGTAATTACTTGAGGCTCTTTATAGTGTGATCAAAAGAACAGTATCTTGTGAAGAAGGAAGCTGAGAAGTAGGGAAATATGCCAATGTAGAGGTCAAACAATGTCATCTAGATTCCATCTATTGGGAACGGGTTACCTTTAAGTTTGCTCAACCTAGTTGAGGCTGGGCTTTTACCAGAGAGATCAGATGAACAATACTGCAAAGAAGGGACTGACTTAGGAATTCTCTAATAAATGAATTTGTAACAAGGAGTGTGGCTGCTGTGTAAAGCAGTTGATAATTTTTAGACGTATTGATACATTTTTGGGGCTGTCAAAAGCCTAGTTTTTAATTTAGGACTGAATGCGAAGTGTGTATAAATTATCTGTGAAGAAACGTATTGGAACACAAAAAGTAAAATAACATTTAATTGTATTCTTCATTAAATCCCAAGACCAATGATTAGGGATCTATTGTAGCATTGATCCAACATTCAGATTAGATGGTGCTTGGTGAGGCAGGAATGGGCGGGCCAGAAAGGGTGAAAGGGGAAGTGAGGACAAAATTTGATAAGCTGTAGTAAAAAACAAAATCAAAAAATACCAAAAAAAAAATATAAAATTTTTATAGTATCCTATATCTACTTATCAAGTTATATTCACATTCATGTGTTTTAAACCAGGCACTTTAGTAATACGGGGATATCTAGTTAATTTTGCTATTGAAGATAAACCCACATTTGATATAACATTCCTAGTTAAAATATGTGCAAATATAAAACAAAAAAATATGCAGAAGAAAAACACCAAAAAAGCCCCAAAACACGACCCAAAATACATCCATGATTATTGTATATTGAAACAGTGCCAGCTATAATCCTACACTATAGTAATCCTAACAATAGAGTCCTATCGAATGCCTTCAAATTTTCCAGAGGTATATGTAAGTAACAGGTGTCTTGACATGACTTAATACTTCGCAGTGTCAAAATGAACAACCAATTTGATATCTTTACTTATTGGACTAACTGTTCCTCTGTCTTAAAATTCAAAAAGAGAATCAATTTTCATTAAGATGGGATCTGCCACATTCTAAGGGGGAAAGGCTTATCTGATTTGAGGTCATGGGTATTGTTTTGGATTTGTGTAGAGCTTGGACCAACAGTGAAATCTTGTTTTGATGTACAATAATCAAATTCCAACAATATATACCTAAACTCATGATGGTACATCGCATAAAAAAATGATAATTCATTGAGCTAGCAAGAGTGTTAATTGCTAAGCCAAAATGAAAAAGAAGCCAGTCAGTATAGCAAGTCATGACACAGAATGCTGGCTGGTTTTGTTTCTACTCAGCAGTTTTTTGCTAAGCCAGTTTGAATTTGGAACAGGAAACATGAAGGTTTGAGAATCTTGCTGTACTGTTTGATTTGTGGGGTACAGTTTGGTTTCACTTTTGTGTGATGACATATTTTGGAAGTCCACGCCTATATTCACAAATCTACAATGAATAGTGACACAAAACAGCCACTCAAATCTATTCACGTATGCAAATGTTGAAATTTTCTGTTGATGTCAATAAGTTATTTGCATATCTGATTGTCTGCTGCATGTAGAGTCTACCCTGCAAACTTAAGTAAGTACATTATACAAGAAGCAGTAGTCGTATATGAGTTCATGCTCCTAGAATGCTGAGTAGCCTTTTGTTTCTTCTGCCTCTTGCTCTTTTTCATAAAGTTGCTAAAAACGCAGACTTGCTAACAGTAAAGAGATCTCGCAGCAATCCCAGTCTAGAAATGTATGAAGTATTTTTCCCAACAAATTCTGACTTGGCAATATTGGTACATTTTCCTTTACTTCCTTCACTGGTAACCCTATGGGCCAACCCTATGCATTTTACTTCGCTTTGCCGTTAGTTTGCAAAGTTTAATAGATATGTAAGTGCTTTGAATCTTGACTGCTTGTAAACTCTTTCAGGATCTACGTTTTCCTGTGTTGTACTTCAGTTTTAACAATTTTTGTCTTTAGAAAATGTTCTGTTTATTTCCTTGTTTTTTCCTCTCTTCTTTTCATTTTTGGTTTTTTTTGGTATTAATTATAACCATTAAGTGAATGTTGATATTGTATTGCAATATGCTTGTTCGTTATTGTACGTTTTGATAAAAAATAATAATTACATAAGGTTATCAGATGTTATATATTCATATAGACATTACATAAATTAATGTACATTGCAGTAAGTCAGTAGGGAGAGTTTTTGGTTAGCTTTTACAGTTGTTAACATTGCATACCATAGAGAGTATTGTGTGATGTTTGTCCCTGTAAATTAAGACAGACAGTTTGAGGACTTGTTTTTATCATAATGAAGTTGATGCATGCAGACAGCCAATCACTGGCGTTCTTGCACACAGTCTTTACAGTCTTTACCAAAGCATTACAGCTATAAACCAATATATGTAAAGTATTTTCACTAGCGGCAAATTAGGGATTGTCAAAAAATGTACATAACATGTATTTGAACTGAACTGGATGAGGTTGGGCTTCAGACTCGCTACATAAATCCATATATTTTCTATCAACAAGATAATCTGGACATGTGAATATTGCATTAGGGCAGCCATTTTTGTTTCTTCATTCAGCTGCATGCTGCCAGACTGAGGCTGGAAGTGTGGAGCCTGGTCACTTGTATCATGACTAGGAAACCCGACTTAAATGGCCATAGCAAAATGTAAAACTCACAAAATAATTCATGACAGGTATGCTCAGTATTACTATTAACTTTCCTTACTTTCTTTGTAATTAACCGTGTTTTTGTGGGTTCAAGACAGTTTGGAGTGACACTGAATTATTTTAAACGATAATTTTTTTCTTCTTTTTGATACATGACGTTAATAATCATACCAACATTTGGAGACTTAACATGGACTACAACTGTTTAGTAAAGAGAGAGCAAGAAAAAAGTGACACTTTGCACAATTGGTTGGTGTCCTGGTCAGTGCACAAACCTTTATATTATCAGGAATGAAGAAAAAGCTGAAGAAGATAAAACTTTAAGATCTGGTTCAGGGGAAGGTACACATTTGAAATCTGTAGCTTCCTTGGATGTAGGAATTGTACTACTCAAGCTTTTGTTCTAGGTCAGTCTGCAGCATTGTTAGACGATACCATTTCTAGAAGCCGACACCTCATATCTTGCTCCAGGTTTTAAGATATATCACTAAGTAATTATGACAGTGCATGACAGTGCAGGTTAATATTAAACCAGCATTGCTTAACAAGTTAAATTGTCTAAACTTGCCTACTCAAGGTAATTCTCCTCATACTAGTTCTTTACTCACAGTAAGATCAGTTTGATGTTAATGTATCACGCAGGCCTGGTATCAAGTAACTAACTTGGCAGCTGTTTTCCTTTCAACATAGTTCACGACTCATATCAGATTGTATAAAATCAGAAGTTTCTTGGAACATTGAAGATTTCCCCAATATAATCTGAACTTAATTCAAATAACACACCCCAAGAGACAGGGAAAAAAGATTTACTTCAGATCTGTGTAAATCTTGGATTCAATTTGGTTTAGCTGGTCAGTTGCATTACCTTGCAAACTTGATGTAAATTAGTGTAACTGCTATTCCAACATCTTACAGGTCGGGACTTTCCCTGCTCTAGAATATCTCTTAAAAGTAAGGAATGCTTGTACCATGTTGCATTTTTTCATGCTACTCTTTCTATAGATAGTTGCATGTAAATGTCAAAGATTCACCCAATAGCGGTTGTCATAGCAAGGACTTAGTTGCCAGTCATACAAATTGTGCATGTGTTACTCAAACAAGTAGAACATTGCTGTTTGACAGTATTTATACAAAGTGGACGATCTTAAACTTGACTCTGCATCACGTACTTTAGAATGTAACTTTACATGTATTGCCTTGCATTTCTTTTCCTTCTCTCCCATTGGTTGCCATTAAGTGAAACGTTCTTTAGTGTCCAATCATAATCGACCTTACATCATGACAACCTCAGGTGAACGTAATAAGTATCTAAGTATAAAAAAGTAATTTTTTTTTTTTGCATTTTTGGAAACTTTGTCCATAAAAACCAACTGCAAACTGCTGTTCAGAAATGCACACAAAACAAAAGGTTAAATTATAAATCTGTTTAAAGTTAGTTGCATGTAATATTTTCTTAATCTATGCAGTTGACGTATAAATTAGGACACTATCTTAAGCAATACAGGGGGTATTGTTTGAAGCAGTGCTGAAGTTTACCATGTTTCCCTAAAGTAAAGAATGGTGTTTACTAAGTATCCGTATCAAACTTCCGTTTATTTGAAAATTTGAGTAAAAGTTTACAAACCGAAAATTATTGTATGTTTAAATTTAAGCTTGACTTATTTTAGTTTTTATATTGAGTTTTAAATTAAGTGTTTGATTTGACTTTTAGGGTCTACTGATTGTGTGGTACCTTACATTACATTTACTGTGAATTAGTTGGTTGAG
Organism: Leptasterias polaris; assembly: GCA_037783415.1. Taxonomy (NCBI): domain Eukaryota; kingdom Metazoa; phylum Echinodermata; class Asteroidea; order Forcipulatida; family Asteriidae; genus Leptasterias; species Leptasterias polaris. Next base: position 422,661 of record JAZGTN010000149.1, read on the forward strand.
GGATTGATTTACCGACCAAAATTTAGAAACTGGGCAAAAAGTTGTGCAAACTTTGACCGGTTACTGTTAGTACAGGATGGTTACCAGTTAACTGGAAGTTTACTTGCACAATCTTTTGGACAATCGCAAATCTCTCCTCTTAACGAATGCAACAGGACCACAATCTTACTTATACCAATAAGTGTATTATTGTGTTATGGCTAATCACCGAGTATACTTTGTGTTTTTTGGTAATAGTTGGATAAAGTGAATTTGTTTTCAGTCTCAAACGATTTGGAGTAGTTCCTCTTGTAGCTCTGGTATTTTTAACTTGTAGTTTAAACTGTTAACAGATCTTTTAATTAGCAGCACATTTTTGATGGTTGCTTGTTAGTTGGGGGGTGGGTGGTCGCAAACCTGCTTGACACATTGTTGATTAAGTGTGCGAGTGTGAACTTGATTCTACTACCTTTGTGCAAGTTTGCATCCCCTATGGTTAAAACTACACCATTTGGTTAAAGCTTTAGTCCCATAGAGGGGTTGAGTCAAATGTATTCAGTATTCAGCATGTGCACAAAATTACTGGAAACCCCTTCTGTGTTGTGTGGTATATCCCATTTGATATTCACTGATAGGTTGTTAATATTGTATTACATATAATGATCCCATAATGTGCAGTTAATCTGTTCCATGGTTTTGTGGTAGGTCTTACTTTTAACTTGCCCCTTTAAGGCAGTGCAACCTCCTTCTATTGTGAATATGAATCATAAATATGTGGGAGGTTCCATTGTCTTTGAAGGGATTCAAGATATGGAAGCAGCAGCTTCATACAAGAATAAAATTGTCCTTTGTGAGTTTAACAATAAAATACCAGTTTCCACCTTATGTTTGATGTGTTGCGCATGTATGTTCATTCAATATTCGCCCTTTTATTAAGTATACACGGTTATGTCAATTTCCTTTGTCCGTGGTTATATTGAGTTGTAGGAGAAAAGTTACATTAAATGCCGCCCAGTTATCAACAGTGACCAATCACACCACATAAACCAACCTGTGATCATGTTTAGCAAATTTGTACTACTGCAGTTTTTACGGCTATTTTTGACTGCTTACATCATTCTCATGCATGTCTTCCAAAATCGTTTTCAATTCGAACTCCACTTTTTAAAAAGAAGATAACGTCAATCCATAAATGTTAAAGGGTTTTTAATTGATAGGGAAGCAAATTATTGTTTGTACCAACTCCGAAGAGACATGCCCCGTAGAGTGCTCTTCTACGCGTTTACAATAATCTACTGCTTGCTGCTGACGGAGTACGCTGATGACATCCAACTTAACGTCACTATGATGGAAGAGCAGCGTCCTGACGGGGTTGTTCTAAAACCCCCTCGACCCCCCTCGACCCCTCGACTTATGCTCGATTTTTTTTTATGTACACCAAAATTGCCACATGACACGATCTCAGCCAATCACGCACGAAGCAAACTACGCGTGATTGGCTGAGATCGGGTACTGTGGCAATTTTGGTGTACAGAAAAAAAATCGCGGCATTTCCAAGCGTATCTCTTGGCCGACCCGAGCCTGAATAGGAGTATATCCCAACTGGGATCCTGCGTTTACCGCCCGAGTACGATTTAGGCCAACTCATTACGTGATGATCAGGCAGACTCATTTCCGGCTGATCGCTCCCGTCCTGTGTCAACAATTACTACTTGCTCTATGCGGAGCTCGAGGTTGTAGACCCGACCGACCATGGCCCACACGTGTTTTGGGGTTGTCAGTCTCCCACACCCGGGCCCCCGACCATATGAAACGAGATCATGATCGGTGTGCACGTAACGTGCACACAGACTGGCAAACAATTGTTGACAACAACACGAAATTATTTGACATGCTTACCTCTCTTCTTGTGTCGTGACTCTCACTCGGTCGGTGCAACACCACTGACTCTGGACGTATGGTCTGTTGGTCATCAGCAGGTCGCCGGAAGGAAGTCGCGTCGCCAGACCAGCTAGCTCTTTGGATCACACGCTCTGAATTCTAAATCGGGAACTTAATTCTTACTCGGCCGTAAAGCGATGTGTTATGAATTGGAATTGGGACACGTTTCGATAACGGGGCGGACGTCGAGGGGTCGAGGGGTCGTGGGTCGAGGGGGTCGAGGTTTTTTTAGAACAACCCGTCCTGACGTCGTTCAGCGATTGGAGTCATACCATGAGCACATCAAGTCTTGGTCAACAACCAATGAACTGAAATAGAATGATGCCAAAACCGAAGTCATTCACATCACCTCTAAATTTAGGAAGGAATCATTCTCCAATTCTCCAAGTATCTGCATCGGTGACTCCTGCAGAAAACCTGTTATGTCACAAGCGCACGCGACCTTGGAACCGTTTTCACATCAAACCTTCTAAATAATGTAGAATCATGTCACTAGCATTTGGTGCTCATCTTTTAATAGCTCTTTAGCAGTTCCTGGGTGTAGCCACGGCAGCAATAAAATATCACAGAGACGACACAGAGGCAGCAGGGTCTGCACTATTCTATGTGAATGAAACTTAGGCATGAACAGTATTTTGAACTGCTTTCAATTTAACTCAAAACAAAATGTCGTACGTGTTTAAAATTGACTGAATGCTTTGCCAAAATTGACCGGGGAACATTCCACTCATGCGATTATTTAAGATCTCTGTTGGGCCTTTTGGTCTATGGCTGTTCAATTTTTACATCGACGATGTATATAAACATCATTGACTTGCTCTTCATCCTCAACACAAACATAACGTTTGACTGAGGTCAATCATCGTTGTGCAGAGGCCATGATGACCTTCAACCTCTATTATATTCAGATGAAATCGTTTTTTATATTTTAAGTTCGATACGTTAGAGGTGGGGCAAACAATAGGGACGTTACTCACTGTGCAGGTCAGCTTCATGGATTTGTGAGCATTGAACTTAGCGACAACAATGGGCCAGCAAAAAAATTTAATCTAAACAGCAAAACAGGCAAAACAGACACACCAGTTCACACACATCCCGTGTTGAGAAAAGGGTGCAGGGAATTGTCGTTCATTGAAATTTCGATCACCCTGAACTGACTGGAAATTCCGCACAAAATGGCTTTGCAAAAATGCCATCAGATTTCTGAACTACGGACTCGAACCCTGGTTGACAAATGCTTGATTGTGGCATAGCATAAATTCAAGGCTATGAATCCCATTGTTCCCTTAAAACGGTCGAATGACGTTTCATCAACTGTCAAGGGCGGACCGCACACATCTCCAGAATTCGATCTATCGATGTAGGCAGAGATCTACTTTATTGTATGCATTTTTGTATAATAATAGCATGGCAACAACATCCTTTAATTTCTTTCATTCTTTTCAGCACTTGTACATAGTGCACCTTAGTTCTTTTTCACCTTTTGCACTTTTCCTACTGGCTGTTGACGTCACTTTGCACAACATCCCAGTTTGGCTCAGTTTGAGCCGCTAGAGGGATTACCCTACCAAGTACCAAATAGCAGTGGACATACGTAGAGACTGCTTTATTCAAGCGTTTGTCCGATTGCTCTCGCATTAGGTCATTGACGGGCCAACATTCCACCAATCATTGCGAGTTAAATAAAGAAACAAACATCCACGTGGCCTTTCATAAAGACATGATGTCATTCACAACAATAAACGTCATCGGGATTAAACTGCGGTTGCGCAGATTGGTTAATTATGCAAAATCGTTGACCTTTGTGCTTTGTGTATATCCAGCTGAAAACAAATTCGGTTGGTGGTGATTGCAGCAGTGCAAACGATGGGAAGTCATTGTTTGCACTCTGCACACTGTTTTAGAACTGCACTTTGTGTGATGAGATTATTCAGTAAAGGCTTTGCCGTCCGGCTGTTAAAAAAACACCAACCCAACAGCGTAGAAGCTTCAAAACAGGAACTGGGCTTTGTTGAGGGACCTGGATCGGAGAGTGCAGTTGTTAAAAATAAATAGAATTGTAAGTGAAAAAGTTGCATTATAAAATATTATGTCAAAATGAATTCTGTACGAAACGATTTATACGCCTACGGCCTACCTAAAACAGTAGAATTCGAAGCAGACCAGTGAACTGACGAGGTTTGTCTGTATGTAGGCAGTGAAGCCCAACAAACCTCATTTAATGGGGTATGGAGGAAGGAAATGTTCATACGACTAGCCCACCTTGTTGGGCTGTAATTGGCTCTCTTTTAACATCGGTCTCAGTGAGTGTTATGAGACCGATGTTAAAGAGAGCCATTACAGCCCACCAACAAGGTGGGCTAGTACTAGTACTAGTATGTAGTAGTAGTAAGTACAGTCGTTTGACCAGTTCTGGATCACTCTTTGAATTCACGTTGTTTTTTGTGGCAATTTCTTTGATTCTATTCTTTATTGCAAACCCATACTCAGTCCCATTCATAAAACTGTCTCTCAAACAAGGACACGAAACTTCAGAAGTGTGTTGACATGGACTTGGACTTCCTTTCTTTAGTAAATGTCATGCAAGTGTCTTCAACAGCAGCGCAAAAACCCAGCGACAAAAACACAAAACAACAGCAAAGGCAATTGAAAAAGTGAAGCGCACCAAAAGCAACATTGACCCCTCGAGTTTCATTTTATCACACACAAAAAACAATGGGTCGTATTTTATGAATAAAAACTAGTATTTTCTTTTACTTGAAAATTTCAAGTGTTTACTACCATCCATATGAATAAAAGGAAGAAAAAGCTTTTACTGGAAAGTATTTACTAAAATGCTAAAAGTATCTACTTTTACATGAAAAGTAAATTCTTTTCTTTTTAGCACTTACTTACTTTCGTATGAATAAAACGGAGAAAATACTACAAAATGCAAGTAAGTACTGGTCGTTGTTCAAGGTAGCCCCAGAGCTACCTTGGACACAGAAGTAAAGACACGTCTGAAGAAATTAAATGTTTATGTCCCAAGGAGAGACATCACTGAAATACTGAATAGACTCATGCACAGTGTTTCACGACAGAAACAATACACAAAAACTCACACGGCTTTTACACAAATTTGTTTATATTTATGATGAGGATAAAATAAAACCGTTTGGTTTTTGTTTCAATAAAGCAAGCATTTTTTCTTCTCAGAAATGTATGCCTTGATCATTAAGGATTTTTTTTCCATGAAATCAGAGGAAGTAATTTTTTTGAAACAAGTAAATGCATTTCAACAGAATGTTGTGCATATATTATTTGAACTTTTAAGTTTAAATTAAATAGCTAAATATGATGCTTGTATTCAGCTCTCATCTTCTCTATATAGCACTCTCCTGCTCCACTTTAACTTTTGGTAATTGTGCTTTGGTCAATTAAAAGACACTATGACGTTTCAGCAGCCTAACCGCAACGCTTTGCTTTGATTCTGGGGATCCAGATAAACTGTTGTCAGAATCAAAATCTCATGGCTGACTTGTAGATTTCTATGTTTCTGTTAATTCAAATGCTGCTTGGGTTGTGTGTGTGTGTGTGTGTGTGTGTGCGTGAGTAGGTAAGCACATTCAAACCGGGGACCTATAACAAAAGAGGACAATAGGTACACAGTTGCTATCACAAAGGAAAGCATTGTGGTCCACGGTTGCTATCACAAAGAGTTGAACAAAGGAGGGTCCACGATTGCAGGCTGTTACACACTTGCATGCGTGCGTGCGTGCGTACGTAGACGTGAATGGGAGTTGTAATACAAAGGGAACCTTTTGTTAAGAGCCATTCAGCCATGGCAGACAGCTAGATATCAGAAGTATTTACTCCAAAGCATTAAGTGAATACTTTGCAGTAAAAGAATAAGTTTATTCATACGGGATTTAGAAGATGCTAGTACTGAATGCTTCTACTTGGAAGTTGATGCTTTTACTTTTTGCTAGTACTTGTCAGTATTTACTACTTTTTATTCATACGACCCAATGTACTAGAATTTGTTAGGGTAATGTATCTCAAAAGCAATAAATAAACTTTCTACTGCAGCAGTATGATTTTACCTTGTTGCGATAATCGTAACCCTCCATCCTCCCGACGGATGGAGGGTTACGATTATCGCAACTAGACTTTACCTCACTTAGTAGGTTAGTGCGGCACCATTTGACGCAATGAGATGTTGAGTGATCCCGAACTGGTCAAGGGTACAATGCCCCCCCCAAAGACGATTTTGGTAATTTGTGTCTTCAAAAAAACAAGACGATTGCTCAGTATTTACGTGAAATATTTTTTACACATTCTTAGCATTATACATAAATGTTTTTTCGCCCTGGCATTCAAATTCTAAAGGTGAGAAGTTTTAGCAGCGTTTTTCAACCAACATTTTTCAACAAAATAATGATCAATATCGCAGACAAACTTCAGGAAAATTGCCATAATTTATTTTTCGATGATGTTTGGCACCTTATTTTTGGTTTGTTGGTTTAATGGATGTTATTCTTCAAATGTATCAACAGAAATTGGTAATGTGAGAAGTAATATAATTATTTGGTTATTGCAAAGTGGAAGTGATCCCGAACTGGTCAATGATCCTGAACTGGTCAAATGACTGTACTCTACCAGCTAACAAAATCAACTAGGGCCTGAATGCAGTAAAAAGCCACAAAGTCTGTAGTCTAGAGTAGTACTACTAGTACTACACTAGTTCTAGTATAATTACTATTTACTAGTTAGTACTGTATTTAATGGATGCAGAATAGTGCTTTGGGACTAGCTAGGTAGGACATGTAGGAGGAGAGCAGGATGCACACATTGAAAGAGCACAAACTATGATAGTTGCTAGACCCAGTAACTGGGGTGCTGTACTTGTTTTGTTCTCTCATAATTTCGACATCTGCGGTCGTGCTAGTTTGACTGCAGATGTCAAAATTTAGAAAAAAAGTACAGCACCCGTAGTTGCGATAATCGTAACCCCCCCATCCTCCCGACGGTTGCAGACCGGAGGGTAACGAGGCAGCTCTTGTACAAAATATCCGCTTTTGCAATTTTTGCTAGACAGTCACCAGATTTGCGCAATTTTGACTATCAAAAATCATGACACACATTCTAAGAACTCGTATTTGATCTTCATTTCAATGTCTAATGAATCTATTAGAAAATATTTTGAAGGCATCAACAGTTATCAACTGCTAATATTAATAAGGTCCTTAGCCAAATTCATCTGTAATACATTTTGCTTTCACTGAGCACAATGTGCAAAAAGCACCAAAAGGCACAGTGCCTTGTGTAAATTCTTCATATCAGTGCTAACAAGAAAAAGTGAAGCTTTCTTTAATATGTGAAGGCCTGTCTATTTTAGTCAAAAACCAAAATGTGTCATACCTCATTTGCAGTAGGCCTGTATTTCATTTTGAAGTACTTGTACTTATAGAAATCAAAGTACTTTAACTTGGCTTCTGGAATTTGTATTGGGAGAAAGAGAGTACTTGGGACTAGGATACCCTAGACTTGATTCAAGTCCCTTTCTCGTGCGAGGTCCCTAACACACATTTAACGCGCCAGCATGCAGCCACAGTACAGACATATAATACCAGTGCGCCCTCACTGACAAAATGTAGCTACATGTATTGTGGTGGCGATCAAGGGACTTGACGGGGTCGTTTCCTACTCCACGCATTGAATAGAAAAATCTCCCCGAATGGGGAGATGTACAAAACCAATGGGAGCGTGGAAGTGCTGCCCCTTTCATTTAGTATTCATCTTGCTCTGTGACGTTTGTATCATGTATCTACGGACGTAAGCATCTCCAGAATGGCTGCCGGGCGGAAGAGGGGGGTGGGTGTTTTAAGTCGCTGAATTGCATTTGTCAACAATTCAAAGTATGCATTTGCAAACAATACCAATCCCAATGTATACGTAATATTAACTTGAATTCAAATAAATGTTTAGTTTTTATATATATTAATGCATTTCGATCATTGACAAAGTACTTTACCCCACCCCCCCCCCGCAAATAAAAAAATCAATGAGTCTTCTTTTTGAACGCGTTTGATTGGACAACAAGTAATGCGCCGTAACTTTGCATATTCGTAAGTGAATAAATTTACATATCAGGCATCTGCGGGATCGTCAAGTCCCTGTCCTGCGCGCGGAACAGGTTGGGGAATGCAGAGCGCAAAACAATAGTTTTCTGACGATGAGGCAAGGAATGGCCTTGCATGGTGGGACTTGAGTCAAGTCTAAGGATACCCGTACTTGACGTCCTAGGCTTGAATTGTACTTAGCCACCTTTGTATTGGTAGTATTTGGTACTCAGCCAAAATGTGACTAGTATAGAACAGTGCTTTGTGGTAATCTTTTAGACTTTGGCTGTATGCACTTGGAAACAAAAATTGCACAGTAGCTAAAGGAATAATTTTAATTTAAACCTGAGTACAACACATTTCATTTTTTTAACTCAACCATTTTTTGTTAGTTTCACGTTTCACTGGTTTTTTTTCCCTCTGGACAGTTTGGGTCGTTTATCCAACAGTATGACTGATTTGGAGATAATGAGGAAAGAGCTCCCTCTAGAGGCTGCTGAAGGAAAGTCCCTCCCAGATGCGATCAGGGAGAAGTATTTTAGTGATGAGCCTCTTTCTGGAATGATCCTAGGTGGTGTTGCGATTGTTTCCAATCTACCCTCAATGAAAGGTGTGTATTTAAAGACTTTGAGAATTAACAAAATATTGTTCTCAACGTTGGAGACTATCTTTGTGTAGTGTCAAAGCAGACTCATTGTTATTATATTCTAACATTTACTGTAGCTATGCTATGTTGGCTTCAAAGGGCATCCCGGACATCAAGCGTAATCTGGTGTTTTGTAACTTTGGCAAGTTTCAAATATTGCTGTAAAAGTTCATTTCAAGTTTTGAAGTATGCTCCATGGAGAAAGTTTGTCCCAGACTGCAAAATTAAAAGACATCAGTTTTGAATTGTAAACCTGAAATATTTGTTGACAAATTAGGGCTTGAAGTAAACAAGAAATTTGCAGTTGGTATGTAATTGTGGGATATCTTCAGCCACCATAGTGATCTAAAATGATAAATTTACAGTCACCTGGAAATAGATTTTTGTTTGTTTAAATATAAGAGTATATGTTCATTAACAATAAAACAAATTTTTGAGTAATTGTTTGTCAGTATTTATATGTAAAAAAAATAGATAAAGTTGTTTGGGGGCGACTCCACCCATCCCTTTTTGTGACGTCAATCGAGGAAGACTTCGCCTCGATCGAACATCGACCCCCCTCGAACTTGCCTGCATTTATGTTATATATACACGTGTAAGTAGTGAGATTGTACGTTTCGTTTGGTTATCCAAAAAGGGGATTTTCCTTGCATTTTTCCGGCAAAAATTGCTGCTGGATGCAGCAAAATGACTAAAGATGGGGTCAGCCAGCATTTTTTTCCTGCAGATCCCAAATATAGGCAGTTACGGGCATCGAAAGTCAGGCTAACGAGGGCAAAATGGTCCGGTCCGACGTCGTTTTCAGCGCTATGCAGCGAACACTTGGATACACCGTCGTGCTTTGATATCGGGGATTTTTTCGTTGGTAGTAGTGTGCAAGGGAAGTTGCAGTGAACCTTAGGTTACCAGCGAAATGTTTCTGGTGTTCGGTTCGACTTGAGCTGTATGCCACGACGCCGCGGCACGCCGATCCGATAAATAGTTTGGCAAAGTAGGAAAAACAATACCTCGTATTATCCGTGTTCTCATTATGACTATGCTCGTATCTTCCGTTTTTAAGACATAGAAACGCGCATGGGACAGTTCGGGACCGGTGAAAAACCTCGTATAAACTGGCGTCTCGTATTAGTCGACTGTACACTGTAGGATTGCATTGGGTGGTGAAGTCCGAATACGAAAACGCATCATACTGATCAGGTACCCAGACGTAATGTACGGGGCCAGACTACACATTTTCTCCTGCCTCGATTGACGTCACGAACAGCGCCATGTAAAGGGGGCCTATTTTTTAATTTGTAATTAAAATACAGTTTTTTTTAACCTTAGATAATTGTTTATTCACATTCCACTCATAAAAATGTATATATTAATGACAAAAGCTTTATTTTGAAAAAATACCACTGCCAGGTGCCTTTAAGCTAAGGCCTGCTACAATTTTGATGAAATAGATTCTGCTCCTTAAAACCACTCATCAAGCTTTATTCAAATAACTGTGATCTGTTTCAAGTTATTCTCAAGAACTTCTTTTTAACTTGCTAGGTCTAACTTTACCTTTACCACAGACTCAAGCTCGGGCAAAGTGCGACTCCCACAATGCCTTTCACTCAATTACAGTTGCATTGTGGGAGCAGGGGCCATTGGGGAAGTAGAGACTCTGTGCGAAGATGTAAAGGAGCTAGACCTCGCTGAGAACAATCTAAGTGAATGGAATGAGGTAAAGTCTTGGTAAAGAAACCCTATTCAAAGTGATGATCAATTCCTTCCAGCAGTCATTACTTTGCACAGTATGTTTGCGTGTTTGTTACACACATGGTTTTCACTACCTCTGGCTTCAGAGATGGCATGTGGTTGTTTGTAGTTTTAAAAAAATATCACTTATTTCATTGTTTAAGAGCATGATGTCTGATGACAAAATTGATGATAATTCTTAATCTTTGCAAAATGTAATCAGCAAGTTGTTCAAAGATTATTTTGTTCAAAGTTAAAATCTCACAGAAATAGAACTTTCAATAGGGGTACTGCTAATCATTGAAGCCAGTTTGTGTGGAGTGGGTGTGGCTAACAGTAGAGTTGCTCTGACTCACTAACATTCACAGATCAATCTCTAAATGTGTTGATCAATCACAATGAAATATTCTATTTCAAAATGTAAACAAGCCGTCACTGAGGGGATTAGATGAACATTCCCAACTTGTGGGCACTGGTGAGAGGCAGTTACTAGACTTTCAATTTATTCTTGTATTTTTCAGGTGCTGTCAATCACTAGTCAGATCCCACATTTGAAATTTCTCAACCTCAGTTCCAATCCTCTAAGCAGAGATCTTCCCCCTGAGCTGATTCCCATCACTTCCTTGGTGACCATCACAAGCCTTGTCCTTAACAACACTAAGATACCATGGGAAACACTTCATAGTGTACTGGACAGCACACCAAAGTGAGTATTTGAAGCTTACTAGTTTTGAAAAGGAATAGACAATTATGACTACATATTAGAGTTAGGTAGTAGAGTAAAGCAATTTGTTGTAAGTATGTAGTGCCTAAAAATAAATGTCTGGCAGAAACTTGGCATATTTCCATACACATATGTACTTTGCAAATACTTTAACGTCATGGAATGAGGTGCGTGCTGGTCTAGATAGACAACCCGTGGAATGAGGTGCATGCTGCTAGATAACGACAACCCTTGGAATGAGGTGCATGCTGGTCTAGATAACAACCCTTGGAATGAGGTGCATGCTGGTCTAGATAACAACCCTTGGAATGAGGTGCACGCTGGTCTAGATAACAACCCATGGAATAAGGTGCATGCTGGTCTAGATAATGACAACCCATGGAATGAGGTGCATGCTGGTCTAGATAACGACAACCCATGGAATGAGGTGCATGCTGGTCTAGATAACGACAACCCATGGAATGAGGTGCATGCTGGTCTAGATAACGACAACCCATGGAATGAGGTGCATGCTGGTCTAGATAACGACAACCCATGGAATGAGGTGCATGCTGGTCTAGATAACGACAACCCATGGAATGAGGTGCATGCTGGTCTAGATAACAACAACCCATGGAATGAGGTGCATGCTGGTCTAGATAATGACAACCCTTGGTCTAGATAATGCTGGTCTAGATATGACAAAACTTATCATTATCTAGACCAGCATGCACCTCAATCGATTAGCCTTTTTGAATTATGGTGGACACCATAGGAGTGCACTGTTTGGCTTGGGTGTTTACACACAGATTTACTCAAACCTATTAGTGTCATTGTATTTTTTGTGTCCACAATATATTTAAATGGCTTATGGCTAATTAATGCCCACGTAAAAGTTTTTACGAAGTATTAATGTATCACTTATGAATAATTCGTCAGAAAATGGAGGGATTAAAACGGATGATGAATTATTAGATACTTGGCCCAGACCATTTTAGAGTAACTTGGAATAATATGTTTTGGTCAATCTGAGGAGCAAGCAGTAAGTTTTACTTGATCTCTGCTACTTCATGCATTGGCCAATCACAAACATGACAGACAAAATAAATACCGGTTTTAAAATGTACACAAACAAGTTTCATTTTGATTGCTGCATGATGCTTTTCATGAATGCTGCTTCACTTTGGCAAACACACATGTTGTATTTAGCTGCAAGGACATGTTGTTATCATTGACAGGGATTAATGGATGGTCTGTTATACTCTGCATCATTTTAACTTATTGTCTGAGAATGAGGTTGAGGAACTCTGGTACTCTGCTTGAAATGTCTTTTCAAATTAACTAAAGTCTGTTTTACTCTCATGTTTGTACTGCAAAATGCATGTAGCCTCCTTAGTTTTTGACCTTCTGTGTTCAAAGCCTCATCTTGAAATCTGTTTTCTCTTTGTGTTTTACAAACAGGTTGGAACAGCTTCACTTAAGCCTCAACGACCATGGTGTGGTCTCTCTACCTAACGGAAGCTACCCTTCAGTCAAACTCTTACAGTTCAACCGCAATCAAATCACAAAATGGGAAGAGGTTTCCAAACTTGGGAAAATGTTTCCCAACTTGGAATCCTTGTTTGTATCGGAGAACAACTTGACAGGGCTGACAGACTGCATAGGAGAGCATTTCTCCTGTCTGCAAAGTCTCTGTGTTAGGGAGACAGGGATTGGTACTTGGGGGGAGATTGATGCAATGAACTCGTTCCCTTCGCTGACGGACATTCGACTGACTCAGACTCCACTCTTGGAGAGTTACAATGAGACGGAGAGACGTCAGTTGACATTGGCTCGCTTGGCTAGAGTGAAACGATTGAATGGGAGTCGGATTAAAGAGCCAGAGCGTGAAGATGCAGAAAGGGCTTTCATTAGATTCTACATGAACCAGGAAGTCAAACCTCAAAGGTATACAATTTTATTTGATTGCTATAGACCTTTCCATTGTTGATAAACAAACTGCGCTGGTTGGCATGGACTGCCGAATGTTAGTAAAACATTCAATTGTGTTAACAGATTTTTAAACCAAATAGACTGTGCAAGTCTCGCGCGTAATCGAACTTCCGGGACCATAGTGGTCCCAACCATATGGAGTTTTAAGTGGGCGAGATTTTGTTTCGTCAATTATTTTAGTTTAACGTAGGTTATGACCTAGAAAAGTATACATGTTGTTGGGAATGTAATACTAAGTGAAAACAACATATGAAAGTAAAACCAATTCAACAATATAACGAAGAAAACCCAAGAATTAAACTTGACCTCAGCTTCCGGTTATTGCAAAACATTAAGAATTTTGTGCTCGCCTCCGATCATAAAACTTACGTAAACGCTTGTTTTGGATGCGCAATTATAATCGCCAGATGCTGTAATTGCAAAGCAAACCCTTTTCATTGCAGTCTATGGTTGTTGAGGCGTCAGCATCCTCTTTAAACTGCGATACGGGTCCATTTAAGACCCGTTTGACCTTCACGAATCCGCGTGAGGGGTTTCTAAAAAGTTAACATCAAATAGGCATCCTTGTCCCAGAGTTTTAATTTTTGTTTCAATAATAATATACACACTATTGTGATTGTTTTTTCAAAAGCTAAAACTTTTCATAAAATTGTAATGATTTATTTTTGTTCTTCAGATTTTGTCATGAGATATAATTTAAAACAAAGATTTAATTTCAGAAATAAACATGTTCTTCATTTGACGTGTTTTCTCGTTCGGATACGCGCGAGACTTGCACAGTCTATTCAAAATTTTCTGCAAACTTTTTAAAATAAAATACCTCCCATGATTGGTTGCTTTGTTTCCAACAAATTCAACATTATTTTTGAATGTTTGTGTAACATTGTTACAAACTGTGGTTATCTGTTTTTGTTTTTCATTGATGGCTTTCCATAGTTTTCCAACCTTGGTTGGCAAAAACTCGGCCATGACATTGCAATAGAAAGGTCTATACCTCAGCTACGTGAAACATTTTCATTAATAAATGTTAAAGGGAAAGTATATCATTGTTTTTAGGAAGAGTAAATTAATTCACACCGTACAATTAACTTGAGAAAACAAGAAACTGTTTATAGTTTGTCTGTGATATTAATATATGCATATTCATATTGTACTTATGCAACAATTTTATTGCCTTCGCTCAGACAAATTCATCTGATGACAGCTATGGATCAGTTTAACGATCAATTTGTCGCTTTGACTAGAGATATCTCTCCTCATTCTTGGAGACATGAATGCTACACCATCTTGGTGTTCAAGACAGTTGAGTCCATTCTAGGCCAAAACATCACTGTAAAAAAATGAACAGACCCTCCTTTCCCAGAATGATGTCATTAGATGTTTTGGATTTGACAAATTTTGCACTTGAAGGGTATCAAATGCAATGGCAATTTACACCATTATAACGTAAGGTTAGAGACTTCCCCCCCCCACCCACTCACATGAGGACTTTATATATTGGAAATTGAGTACATCACAAAATTGGATTGCTCATTTCCCTTCCTCTTTAAGCAAGCAATGCATTGCAACCCATGTGATGCTTTATAACTTGTGATGAATTCTCAAAATTGGGCTGTGTACTTGAGTTATTATTTCACAACCAGAAACATTCGATTTTCATTGTCTGCTTTCCTATTTGTATGAATACAACCCTATTCTTCTCTTCAGGTACCATGATCTAGTGGCTGTCTATGGAACCCTTCAAGCCCTGGCTGAGGTGGACCTTCGACCCAAGATGAAAGTCAACTGCAATGTCCGCTTTGAGGACAAAGTGCAGAAATTTGAGATCAATGTGAAGCAGACTTGCAGCCAGTTCAAACAAAGCCTCCAGGGTTTCGTTGGGCTTCCTCCATCAAAGTTTAATGTCTTCCTTATTGACACAGAAGCTGCCTATGGGGGTGACAGGATGCAGTTTCCCTCTAAGATGCTATACACTTACAAAATCAAGGAAGAACACGAGTTTCTTGTAATTAGTAAGCCTTAATTGTCTGCATGTACAATATTTAAAATTATGATACATATTTTATAATTAATATATTCGTTTTTATAGAAAAAAATAGTCTCAAGATAGACATTTTTAATTAACTAAGATTGTTTTAGAATGCAAAACAGGTATGGTCCATTTAGACCTGCCCCCTGACCAGTAGAGTCATTTTAATCAAGTCTGAGTATCGAGTCACTTGTTCAATGCCTGAGTGACAGGTCACTTCTTTAAATCATGACTATAATTAAACTGTACAAGTTAGTTAAATAAATGAGTTGATTTACATGATGAAATATTTTCTTTGATGTATAAAGCCAAAATAAGAATTAGAAATTACCAAAAAACCTAAATGTCCCATGTTTTGTTCGGTGTACTATAATTTAAAAATATATATATATATAATTAGCTCTTGTATAGCACATTTTACAATAACGTCTCAATGCGCTTTACATTAGTGTTCTGGTCATTGGGCCAATACCATTACTTTTAATATTTCTCAGCTCCCTGGGGAGTATACAGCCCCGAGCTGGTATCCAATTATACCCCCGGGGTGAAAAAGAATAGCAATTGTAGCGAAGTGTCTTGCTCAAGGACACAAGCGTCAGGACTGGGACTCGAACCCACACCCCGATGACTTAACCACCAGAACTTGAAAGTTGATCTAAACCACTCGGCCATGACACCCTATATTTTCTACGGTATGGGGGAATGTTTTTATTGTATCTGGGGAAAATTGTATCAAAATTATTTGTTGTTTATATTTGTTATGAAAGTTATTTTTAGGGAGACTGCCAACATAGGGCTAGATAGCTCAGTTGGTAGAGCGCCGGCATGTTAAACCGGAGGTCGTTGGTTCAAATCCCGCTCTAGTCAATTTTTCTTTGTTCAACCCAAAATCATTTAAACATTTACCCAGTCAGTTTCCCTTGTGGTTTATTATTTGAAAGTTATTTTTGAAAGAAAATGCTAAGAAATCAGAAGTGAAATGCAAAATACAAGCCTTTATTGTCAAATCTATTTTCTGAAAGCCTAGTCAGTGTCTACTAGTCTTTTGCTGATGTTACTGTGTCCATGACCGGATGACCAATTACAACTTAGATTGTGCACACAAATTATGCATAACATTTTGTATGAGTTTGAATGGATGCAAATTTGGCACTTTCAACATTTTATGTAAACTCAGAAAAAGTAGTGAAACAGTGTTTATGCATTTTATGTATAATGTTTCAAATGAGGCACTATTTCAACAAGAAGCTGATTATGCAAGCAGCTTTCTTAATAACATTGTACAGGTATGATTGTAGATGCAATGATGTCTTACTGTACCAGGAACTATATGGTATTATATTCTAACCTTTAACCTGGATAATGTTCATGGGATAATTATTGAAGCCAGATGGGGCTCGTGTAATCATACCCAAACCTCACTTATCGGAAATAATTAGGAATACTTTGCACCAAATGTGTACAGAAAAAGCAAGACAAACATCTTGTCAGTGTACATTTACTGAAAATGCCTCATTTATTAGCATATGAAAGTGTGTTTATATGCCACAGAGATTGCCCGTTTTGTCATTGCTCCTTTTCAGAAAAGAGTGGAAGATATTGGAAGTGGTTTCCTATTAAACCCGTCATTATCCTAAAATTCCACGAAAAGTATACATAAATCTGCTTTTCCTTGCTTTGTTATAAACGTAAACATGAAACCCAAATATCCACCCAAAATTTCGCGCAAAGTGGCAAGGTTTTTACAGCCACCGAGTTTTAGAAAACTTGGTAACATTTGATTTACGAAGAAGCCTTTTGGTTGGTGTTTTCCCTCTCTCCAAGGTGGTTGGTCTACACCAAGAAAAAGAAAAAAATCCTCAAGTCGTGGTTAATGGAACATCTTTAAAAAAATTATTTATAAGTTTATGTTTCATTAGTAAATTCTTTCAAATGCATTTGGTTTGTTGTTTTGTTTTAATCACATCGGGATTGTGCATTTCTCTTGCTATTTAGTCCTTGATGCAGTATATAATGCATTTTTGTAAAAGCAATGTAGGT
Organism: Leptasterias polaris; assembly: GCA_037783415.1. NCBI lineage: Eukaryota > Metazoa > Echinodermata > Asteroidea > Forcipulatida > Asteriidae > Leptasterias > Leptasterias polaris. Next base: position 439,820 of record JAZGTN010000149.1, read on the forward strand.
AATTCTCAGGTCTTTTAACTGCTGTGAAGTTTCTTGGAGTGATTATATGATCCCGACTTGTTATGAAACACAGAAGACCAAGGTTAGAGTAAAAAATGATAACATATTTGCAAGTTTAACATGCACTTTCATAACTGTGATCGGGAAGCCTAAGTATACATGTATAAGTAGACTTGTTGACAAGTCGTTAATGATGGTCGCGGTGAGTCGAGTCGCATCTCTGGTGCTGTCTCGTAAAAGAATGCTCTCGCGAGATCACTGCTCTCGCGCGAAGTTGCTGGCTGCCAACTCTTCTTCGTCATTAACGACTTGTGAAACCCGCCGGCGGTTCATATTCATTTATTCATGTACGAACGCAGTGTACATTACGGTTGCTGTAGCGACGATCATGAAGACGAGTCCATTTTATCTAAGGGTAGTAGTAATTTTAGTTACTGTAAATGTACTGAATGCTTGCGCTTGAGACATCTGTGGGTGTGTTTTGTGGGTGTTAACTCCTTCATTAATTTAGTAACTAAAGAAATAAAGTAAACTTATCTTAAAATTCATTATTATAATAATTGTTTAAGATGTGTGTTTTGCCTCATAAAAATAAATAATGCCTTCCGTGAATAGTTACTGATCGCTCCAATCATTTAACCCGATGTGTTCTACAGTGATTGTGTGTATTAAGTGTGTATAAACAACAGACACGGAAACCAGTCAACTCGCCCCCCTAGCAAAGTCGCCAATTTCAAAAAACACATGTACAAAGTCACCAACTACAAAGTCGCCCCTAGCAAAGTCGCCCCTGACAACAAACTCGTCCCCTCTCATAGTCGCCCCTCACAAGGGAATTTAACAAATTTGTGTGATTGGACTACAGGGCTTCGAAAGCTATCTTAAGGGAACAAAAGCTAGCTATCTTAAGGGAACGAAAGAGGAATTTTGGGGAACAAAATCTCATTGCGAAGGAACGAGAGCGTATATTAAGGGAACGAAAGCATATTTCGGACGAATGAACGTATATTTCTGGCAACTAATTCAAAGTCGTATTTTGATGAAACAAACGCTTGTTTTTAGGGAAAGAAATCTCCTTTCGGTGGAAAAAATTCATATTTTTATAGAACGAAAGCATATTTCGGACGAATGAAAGTATGTTTCGGGCAACTAATTCAAAGTCGTATTTTGATGAATCGAAAGCTTGTTTTCAGGGAAAGAAATCTCCTTTCGGTGGAAAAAATTATTTTTATTGAACGAAAGCATATTTAGAGCGAACAAAATTATATTTTGTGCGAACAAAATCATATTTCGAGGAAACGAATGCGTATCTTTCAGGGAACAAACGCGTATTTCTGGGTAACAAAATCGTATTTCGGGTGGAGAAGGCGTGTTCGAGGGAACAAAAACGTATTTTCTAGGAAAAATCTATTTTGCTACCTAGAAAAACACAACTTTGTTTACAAATTTAAAAAAATATAATTTTATGTGACAAAATTATATTTTGATTGAATTATATAATATTTTGAGGAAACGAAATGACTTTGTTGGAATTTTGTGTGTCGAGAGTGGAAAAAGAAATTCAGAGTGAGAATTGTTTTTCCACATTTTAATTTGTAATTTATTTTTCACCTGTTCCTTCAGGGGCTCTGGTTTTGTGTGTTGTTTTTTTTGGGGGGGGGGCTCGTTTTTGTCTCACAAATTGTTTAACTTAATTGCACCGTCAATATAAGAGTGGTTTTCCTATTTATTGACATAAATCTTATTTAATTTCCAAATCGGGGGAAAGGAACGTACACCGAACATTGAAACGTAACGATTTTAAAACAGCGGATTCGATCAGCGAGGTTTACCGACTAACAAACCCGCAATGACAAGGTAGTTGGTGGTCTGGCTCCCTAACCCCTCCCACATGTTCATGAGCTTCCAGGTACAGCTATCTCTTGGCATGCTAGGGTAGGGGTTTCCGTCATGCTGAGCCCCACCGAGAGAAACTCTGCGCGCCATGGCATGCAGCTACACGATTTGCCCGTGTGTTTTACGTCATGTCCCCACACGCTGTGCACTGTCAAACACTGAAATAAAATCTTACGTTCGATTTTTTGTAATTATTTACAAGTTGTACCCATAATTTGAATACGTATTTTCTTGTGTCAAAATATTCATGAACACAATCACTCTCACCACTCAGTGTTTGGTTTTGATCGTGCATGATCAAAGCATGGAGGAAGGAAAGCAACATAAAACTCCATCCAGTACAGGATTTGATGTTTAATATTCATCTACAGTTTGAATATTCATAGATATAACGAAATTGACCAATCAGATGCGTCCGTACGAATTCGGCTGAAGTGGCCATAGGCCGTGCACAAACCGCCAGCGGGTTTCACAAGTCGGTAAATGCGACCAGTCGTGAGAGCAATAATCTCGCACAGAGCAGCCCTCTCGCGGGATATTGCGAGAAAGCCGTTCCGCTATCACCGCGACAGACATTTAACGACTTGTCCACAAGTCTAATGTATAAGCGACGCAGTATTATTATCCTAATGATTAATTAATAGTTTTTAATATAATAATATATTATGACAGATGAACTCATTTTTACACTTCGTGAACAAAATTTCACCCCGTTTTGATACACGCTCGTAGTTAAAAAATTAACAGATAAATGGATTAATTTCGCTACGTTTTGCGTTTTAAATAGCCAATAAAAATAGTATAATGTTAATGGGATCAGGTTATTTGAGGTGTAGGTTTTGTCGATTTTATACTTTTTGTCATAAAGGGGGGGGGGGGGGGGGCGGGGAATCCCCAAAATCAAAAAAGGAGAATAAAAGGTCCACACACAAAATTAACAATCGCGGTGCCCCAAAAAGCGCAAACATTGACCAAATGGCTTGATTTGGGCTTTCATTTTCAAAACGTTTATGTAAATAAATAAATTCCTGGTTAAGGGCCTGGTCATGCTTCATGAAGCAGCCTATGTAAAAAAGGTTGGGTACATGTTCATAATGCTTGTGAGGCCTTTTTGCCGAGTTACATGCAAAAAGATCTTCAACAAACGAAATTCCTACTCAATAGTACTCACGGTTGTTTGCTGTCAACAATGACAACACGATTGGTCGGATCAACCATTCCGTGAAGGGTGTACAAGGCTTCTGGCGAACACCGCGCTGTCTTTAATTGTGCGCTATGCGTTGATTAACCGATAACTTTTCAAAAATGACTTTTGTTAGATCATGGTTGCCATAAAATTAATAAACGACAAAGAGGTTTTTTTTAATACATTTTGATATTAAGTTAATTCGAAAAGTGGTCATTAATAAAATAAAAAAACACATAACATTTGAGTAATTCTATGGTATTGAGGTGCGAGAGTATTAAGTTTGAAGATGAGCAGTTTCTTCTACTATTTTTTCGGATGGGTAGGCCTACAGATTTAGTGATTGGACACAATTTAAGTCCATCTGTGTTTTTTTGTTTTTTTGTTTTTAAATGAGAGGTCGCCAATATCACAAGGCCACGGACGGCCACTTGAAGGTGATGGGCTACACTTGAACCGATTTGGGCTATCGACCCAAACCGACTGCCACCAGGGGCACGTTGCCACCTCTTGGTATATACGGTAAGCCTGGCTGGAGAGCAGAATGCCACTACCTTCCAACTTTTAACGAAGCAATTATAGTGCATTGCTCAAGGGCACAAGTTATAGTGCCATGACCGGGTATCGAACCCAACGCTCTGCTGCTGACAACACCATAGCTTGGGTCCGGTGAACTAGACCGCTCGGCCATTTTGTTAAAAGTGACATATAATTCCTCTAAAAATCTAGTTTCTAGTAAACATATCATAAATTTGTAATATTTCATTGCCTTTTTCTGTGCACATTAATACATCGGGCTTGTTTCGATAGCAGTGGCAAATAATCGAAAGCAGTTAACGGCTGATTTTGGGACATTTCAAAATGATAATGCGCCATGTCTGTCATAAATTACTTTCAAGGTGACACCAAAGTACAAAATAATGTGGAGAATGTAAGAATGATTTATGGGTCGAGTAGTACAACACCTTGACAGGGACAAGGGTGTATAGGCACATTATTGCTGCCAGACTTTGCCAGAACTTGACACGCGTGGACTTCGTTCTGAATGATGCAACCCGGGACCGACGGCTTCTTAGAATGTCCTATCCAAAGGACAAAGTAACCCAACTGAACAGAACGCTCTCTGTCACTTTCTATTTTAAGTTGCACTTTTTGTTTACCTTTGGATTAATCTTTTGCTCTTTTCTTTGTCCCTGTACAGAACATCCTGGCATACTTAGCACACAAAATTCCTGTGGAGCATCCCAGTCTTTAGAATACCCGTGTAGATACCTTTTGTTTTGGCCTTGGTCCTAGTGCAAGGCCTTGGGTCGATTTCACAAAGCACTGAGATTCATCTTAAGATGAGTTATCAGTATTACCATAGTGATTTGTATTGTGACATCACTCTTTGCTTAGCAACTACGATGGATTTGGAGTTACGATCAATCTTAACTCTTGTGAAATCGAGCCCTGTCTCTGTAAGGTAACACATCAGAAGGGGCCCGGTTCCGGTGGCGGCGCTCCGCTCCCACGACTTAGAGGATTGGCAGGAGTGCACTATATACTTGATCAGTACTGTACTAAAACTAACCATTTCTCCCTATTTTATTATACCAATCCTATACTTCACTTCATGTGGTTTGTGGAAAACGGCCATAGTTTCGTTTTGCAGGCTCATCCATCCACAAAGATAAACCAACTCTTCAATCTTGCACAGAATGCTCCAGCTCACAAAACTCGAGCCAGGCCTAGTATCTATATTGGGCAAAGTGTACCTTTTGGTTTTTAGAACCGTTCGATTGTTTTAATCCTAAGTTCATAAATAATATACGTTTTTTAGACGGTCGCCAACAATCTGGAGTCGATGGGTGATGTCCACAGAGGACGAATAATCCGTGGAATACAATCTGTGAGAAACATTTCATGCATGAACGTTTCTCAGATACACCGTTTGTTGAATCCCTTAATCTAAAACCACACTTTAATATTAGAATGGAATCGTTTCTCAAAATGTTATGCATTATCATTGCTGAGTGCTTTTTACCAAGTTAGTTTTTATGGTCATTAATTTTTGGAGTAATTACAAGGTACCCTTGTAAGACCTCGATCGCAACCCGACGGCGGAAAACAAACAAGCAACTATACACTCAGCGCCCCAACACTGAAATTAAACACAGAATCTGCGCAACCTATGCTGATGGGTTGGGTCCACGTGGCGTTGTCCCCCAATGGGATGGCGGGACTATTCCTTGGGTTCACATTAAATGAAAACTAAAGTGTAAGAAAATAAAGAAGTTGATAAAGGGGAATTGCATCATCTCCCCCAAGAAAAAGGAAATCACAATGCGCATGATGTCACACACTGATCAATGCCGGCCCCCCCTTCAACAAACGTGGGATCCGCCCTAGCTGCTTGATCAATTCCGTAGATGATTATATTATTTATATCATTTTATTAATGGGTACCAATTTGGTGTTTCATTCAAACAGATGTACTATACACAGACAAGCTCTTTGAAAGGGCAGAGCTTGCAATCATGGCGTTGCCGTGCCAATCCCACTGTTTGTCCCCTAAAGGTTTGTGTAACAGGCTCAAAAATCAAGTCAGGACTCAATCATGCAGCATTATGATGTAGATGTAATGTTTCAATTTTCCCACAGTGGAAGCGAACCGCGCGCAGCCAGCGCTGTACAAAACCATATCTTTAAAACTTGCTTCCTCACAGAATAAGTGTCTTGCAAACAGCTGAACTAAGAATATGAAAAAGACCCACTGGAATCAAGTACTGCATTCCTGATGAGCTATGACTAAGCTAATGAATATGCAACAACTATAAATGAGGATGTAAATGAGTCTATGAGATAGGTGGTTTCTCAACTCTGAGTTCCAATAAACAATGAAAGATTGGCTGAAGAATTCCCACAGATGCAATAAACTGTAATTTGAAAATGTAATGGCATGAATGAAAAAGAAAAGTAATTATAATAGAGTAAAATCATGGAGGTCTACCCTGATCTTGTTAAAATCAAAGAGAATTAAACAACGATTAAGCAGAGAAAACAAAACCTTACATTTAAGTTTCATCTGTCACATTTGGAAGAAACTATTGGCAATTGTTTTTTGCTAGTTCAAGTTGTGTATTCCAAAATGTGTGGGAAGTAGGGGTAACGTTACATTTGAAAAATAATTGTCTCAAACTGGCCCGAGTCAGTCACGTGGCCTACTCCATGTTTTATGTGTGTAAGAAATTGATTGAATGACACATGTAACAGCCGTACAGTTTAAAAACTTCCACGTATTACTTAGTCTGGCCCAACATTTGCAACTGCATTTAATGGTTCACTCAGTGCTTGGAGAGGCTAGGTGTATTTGTTAAAAACATACTGCACCGATGGCGGAGGAAGAAGTGACAGGTGATATTGTGGTACCAATATCTGACGAAAAAACAGGGTAATATTCCATTTTAAGACTTAACAAGACGAAATGCTATGAGTGGCTGTATCAGTGGGTAGTTCTATACCAGTACAGAGGAAGTTTATTTTGTTTTAGAAATTGTTTTTTTACTTAAAATTATTCTCACGAGTCACAATAATTGGATTGATTTGAATCAATCAATGACGAAGACTGTGAAACCATGAAACTGAAGAGTGCTGACTTAACTAATAGGGCCCTAATTTATTTTTTAGCACAGTCGCCCACCAACAAAGTCGCCCACTGGCTGCTGATGAAAACCAGAATGTCGAATGAGGAATTGGTCTAACTTGTTTTTATGGAGTATGACTGCTCGGAAAAGTTTCCGGAGCACGCCACCACCTTCTGGACGTTTTTTTTTTTTTTTTTTTTTAAACCAATATACACCTGAGGATGTATTCTATCGATAGGGTTAGTACCCCAAAATGTAAAATAAATAGTTTTCATTGGGGACCGATTTAAAAAAAAAAAATTTTTAAATAGTAAATTCCAAAAATTTGAAAAATAAAAAACACGCTTCTTTCCCCCTCTCTCCCCAGTCTTCTTTCCTCCTCCCCCACTACCTCTCCCCATCATTCACTCACTCTCTGTGGAAGGAATTGAACATTTGCATTTGCAAGCAATTAAATAATGCAATGTACTTACCGGGAATTGAACCTGTATCAAGAGAGAACAAATTATATGCACAAGAGCATAGCCTATTTACCGCTAGGCTATGAGGGATTGATACCAAAATTGGTTTGATAGTTCTACAAATTTCTCCCATTACCTGTTTAGTAAAAGGTCATAATGAATATTTAATTTTCTATGAATATTAAAATCAGCAGTTATTGTCGAATAGTTTGCATAAACTGAATATTCAGGAATTTATGAACTAAAACCTGCTTTACATATTAGTCACGTGAAAGGTTCTTTTGGATTATTTCATTAGTACAAGTCATGGGTAAGTTCATGTTCATAAGGGCAATATCGGGCTATTATTTCCCTTTTTTGAATCATCCTTCAATGGGGGTATGTTTGTAGCGGCAATAGTTATGATTATGTGGAATTTGGGCTATTTTTCCCTTTTTTGAATCATCCTTCAATGGGGGTATGTTCATCACACATCAGAGGCCACTATAGCTGGCTTACCCATTCCATAAATCAACAAGGCCTGGTGAATTTTCCAATGCGCATGAACGATGACCGACTCATTGGAGTATTGCACATTTACCCGGACACACACACAGCAGGAAAACGAAAACAAAATGGTGTTTATTTTCGACGAAGCTTTTGCGATTTTCTGACGCCTTTTTAAGGCCTTTAGAATTGTTCAATTTTCCTGTTTTTTGCTGTATATATTCAGTTAACCCATCTTGACAGGTAAGACTAAAATTTAGAGTAATCGGCCAGATATTGAGGGAGCTAGAGTGGTGGCGTGCTGCGGAATTTTAGCCGACTGCTCCTACTATAGATGAGGTTCGATCCGCTATCATCTCCACATTGCACATACCTCATCATATAGCCCAGGTTGGACTCCTCCGTTGCATACAACGCGACGGAGTCCAGGGTATAAAGGTCCTCTGCCATTGCGAAAAAATTTATAACATTTTAAAAATATATTTTTACCTTTTTGAGGAAGCTGAAACTTGACTCACATATTCCCTAGTCGAAGCCTTGTGTCCTGAACTTTACGCCTGCTCTATATCTATTCAGAATTGTAAATTTTATCCTTGGATGACATTATTTCAAAAAATAAGTCCGAGTTGTGCACTGGCGATGTGACAACCTCAACTGACATGAAACCAAGTCCACAAAAGAGGGCGCTGTCTAACCCGTAACACTAACACTCAATGTTTTTTCTTCCGGCGGCAACACAACGGTGTCAACACAATGGTGTCACATCGCCAGTGCACAACTCGGACTTATTTTCGGAAATAATGTCATTCATGGATGTATTTGTTAGTTTTTGAACTCATCAAAAGTGTAGTTAAGGGCACCAAGAATAAATGAATGGAGTTTCAGCTTCTCAAATTACGTAAAAATATGAAAACATTGTACTCAAAATTTTGTTCGCATTGTACAGGATCTTTATACCCAGGACGTCAGTGCAGTGCACTGACGTCCTACCAGGGCTACTCATCATAGAGTGACATGTACAAAATCCTATTCAAAACTTTTTCTCCTTCACGTTTCTGCACCTACAGTTATTTTCCCAAACCGGATCTGGCCAAAATTAGGCTCTATGTGTTCTTTGTTCTCACACGGGTCTAGAAAATCCACTCCGCCAAAAAAAAAAAAGTTGCAAAAAATGATAAATTCTCACCGTTTTAAGAATCCTCGCCTTCTGTTAACAATATGGCTGCCGCTGACATTTTTGAACTGGTATGCTGCATGTTACGCTGGTAACGATTACCAGCATACAATCATAGTGGCAATGCTGGTCCACAATAACCAAATGTTCTGTGCGTGAACCGTTATTTTTCAAGATTTTGACACTTTGTAGCAGTTCAAAGTGCCTGTGCCTCTCTGTATACATTATGTCAATTCTTCTGGACAGGTAAAGATATAATTTGACCAAAATTAAGTGAGCTAAAGTGGTGGCAGGATACAAAATTTTAGCCCATTTTGGGCCTCCGCAGTGCATGCCTTTTCAAAATAGTAATTGATAGACATGATAGATCAACATTTTCTGGTCTTTAGCCAGCAATAACTTCAGTTTCCTTTGTACTACACAGCAATACAACCATAAGTATTGAGTAGGACATTTCATTTATTGAAGTAGTTTTTGCATGTAAATCGGCAAAAAAGCCTTACAAGCATTGTGAATTGTACATGTATGTACAGTGTGTTGGTAAAATTTTACGTGTACATTGCTTGTACAGTAAGAATGTATGGATCCGTGCTCTGTGAGCGTGGGTGTGTGCTGGAGTTTGGGGCACTATTATACAAAGTGGGGCAAAATGCGACTAAACCAGTACACAACCTTTGTTTCTAATTAATTCACAGTTGATTCTTATTCCTTCTCTTAGAATGTCCATCACTCTCTCCAATGCTGGAGCACGAGAATGGATTCAAAAGAAGCGAGCTTCAGTACGGCCATGGACAGAATTCCTGAGGACAAAGCAGTTCAGTAGACCAAAGGGCATGAAAGAGGTCACAACACGTGTCATTTCCAATGTTGAGACATATCAGAGCAATTATCTTTTTGTTTTTGTCGGTCTACTCGTGTATTGCTTGTGAGTATCTTTTCTAATATACATTTTTTGTCTTAAAACCAATGGCAATAAAAACTTACTTGGCTACAAGGCGAAGTACAGCAGCTTTTGATGGTTTAAAGTATTTTGAGAGTCATTTCACTCAGAAGTAATAAGGTTATGGAAAAAGACATCAGTTTGTATCCCCCAAAATTTGAATCTGAGAATCGTTACTGTCAGATACATTTCTCAGATTGTGTATTCCAATTACGGGTTATTCTTCTTGCGTGGACATAACTGCTCCAGAATTTCGGCGATATCTAAAGAACACTACCACCTTTTGAAATGAAATTTTCTCAGGTTAGTTTTATTGTACATTATTATTGTAGGGTGTCATGGCCGAGTGGTTAAGAGCATCGGATTCAAGTTCTGGTGGTTTAGTCATCGGGGTGTGGGTTCGAGTCCCGGTCATGACGCTTGTGACCTTGAGCAAGACACTTTGCTATAATTGCTTCTCTTCACCCAGGGGTATAAATGGGTACCTGCAAGGGTAGAGGTTGATATTGTGTTTGAAAAAGCCTTCGGAGCGCCATCACGGCAGCCCGGGCTGTATACTCCCCAGGGAGCTGAGAAAGATTAAAGGAATGTTATTGGCCCAATGACCAGGGCACTAATGTAAAGCGCATTGAGACGTTATTGTGAAATGCGCTATATAAGAACTAGTTATTATTTATTATTATTACATTTATATAGGATTAAAATAATCGAGCAGCTCTAAAACAGAAAGGTATACGTACCCTTTAAAGGGAAGTCCATCTTTGTTTTTTGGAAGAGTAACTTAATTTCAACCCTCTAGTTTTCACACCATGCAACCAACTTGTGAAATTCATCCATTTATTTAGTGAGAACAACAGTAAATGGTTTAGGCTTTGTCAGGGGTTTGTGTTTTTGTGCTTATTAATATCAAGGTTCTATTGAGTGTGGCAATTGAAAAAGCAGTAGGCCTATTTGTTTTAGGAGGTCTGCAAATTCTATTTTCTCGAATTTGAAAGTATTTCAGACAGGTATGTTTTATGGAGGATCAGACTGGTGTTGCAAATTTACCAAACATGTTTTTGATAATTCATAACCCTGTATTTTTTGTTTCCAATATGTTGAAGAGACCACAACTCCAAATTACATCAAAACCCTCGCCTCAAACTATTTGACCATTCAATTTAGCTACACAGTTTTGAATGAGAGATAAACTATGCCAGCCCTCACATACACACCACACAGTCAACCCTCTTACTGTCTAATAGTGCAGTATCATCCACTATGATTTTGAATGATTCAAATGTAGTACCGTAATTTCCGGAATATAAACCGCGGTTTATACGTTGATTTTGACTTTTTTTTGACTCCTGCGGTTTATTCTCCGGGCGGCTTATACGCCGACGTATAAATATGGAAGAGAAAAAAAAAAGCATTTTTATAAAGAAAGATCGTTTGTAAAATGTTCTAAATAAAAACAATGTTCTTAAACGATAAAAAATCCTGCAAAACATGCCTGTGTGGTGACAAAATCCTGTTGAAAATGCCTGTTGAAAATCCCGCCTCATTTGTATTCCGTGTTGCCTTTATAAAACGTTTATCAACCGCCCTATTGTTAGAGTTCAGTCACCCCTCAGAGATGAACAATCAGCGAAACTCGAGTTAGACTAGACCGGTCCCCTGTCTATTTATCCCAGCGATCTCCATATGCTGATATATCTCCGAACAGACGGTCTCATACAGACCAACATCAAACAAACGAAAACTGTGCGGTATTACTCACGCACGTACATGTATAAAAACGTTCCTCCGACCACGAGGTGCATGATTTCTCACAAAGGGAATTTCCCTTGCCTTTTCGTTCCCACAGCTACACGCCGCCATTCCTTCACCCCCTAACTATAAAGTTTACCACGTTAGGAGCATGCAAGCACATCTGCGGGATCGAGGTGATGAATACTATGGCAGTGCTGCGAGAAGCACAACGTCATAATTATTCACGCGATCTGCCAATCGGAAAGCTGTGAGAAGCACTACGTCATAATTATTCACGCGATCGGCCAATCCGAAAGCTGTGAGAAGCAATACGTCATAATTATTCGCGCGATCGGCCAATCGGAAAGCGGCCGGTCAGGAATCAGCCAATCAGCCTGTGCCAATTGCGCTCGTGGTGCTTCGGGTAACATGAAGAATAAAACCATGGCTAGAATGGAGAGCCTTACAGCCTTTATCAAATTTCCTTACATCAATAACCAATTCGCAGCACTTCAGTTTTAACACTATTTTTAAATCTGAAGTGGGTTCCCTCATCAACTCACGTCACAAATTAACCGCGATATCATCGAATATCGCGATATATTTTTGACGATGTATCGTGAATGAAAAAAAGCAATATCGCCAAAGCTTACCATACGCAGTTTTGCGAACTTCACTTCCGTGTTTTGAGGTTAGTTTTTTAAAACATTTTGGCCGCGGTTTATACGCCCGCGCGGTTTATACGCTGACACCTAAATATTTTTTCCATATTTTGGAGCATTGCGGTTTATACGCCGGGCGGTTTATATTCCGGAAATTACGGTAAGTCTGTAAACCTATTAACTTTAAAAATTAACATTACACTCCCATGGCTTTATCACAAGCCCAAGGGAATAACATCGCAATTTTTAAAATCAATTATTCAGGATTTAAAATTTGTATTCAATCACACCCTTGACAAGACCAAGTTTACCATTTTTTATTTTGTAGAATAACATCGCCGCTGTTGATCTTTGCCTTAGTGGTTCTTTTTGGTGCCTGCTACTGGATACGAGTCAAGAATGAGAGCAAGAAGCTTGTTGTAATGGGTAACTACACTAAACAGTTTGAGCCCTTTTGGTTAGAGACTCACCTGATTCTCAAAATTACTCCTCTGTATGGTGACTTAACACCTGGGCCCACCTTCATAGAGCTGCTTAACGGCTGATTTTGTGCTTACTGTGCGAGTTCCATTTCATAGTGCTGCTAACCGTAAGCATGCTAACCTTCCGCTGCTTACTGCGTGAAAATGAATGACGTAACAATGTAAATCCATGGTGAACCTTCAAGCTGGCTGCCTAATTTTCTTGCTAACCTGTGAAAAATGCTTACGCTTAAGTCAATTTTCTGCCATTGTAATCACACAAATTTGCTTACTGTTAAGCAGCGCTATGAAATTGGCCCCTGGTTGTTAAACTCTGTTAAGATTGGTATCCCTGTTTAACCACTTCAGGTGGGTATTCCAAAACTATTGTCCATGCCTCTGCATGGTATTATTTTTTAGCAGTTGAGCAAAGGACAAACAATAAAAGCCCTCATAATAAGCACTGGGATTTGATGTTCTCATGTGAGAAAATATGAGTCTACGTTCAATATTATTGGCAAAACCTTGACCAGAAGCCACAGCCAATAATCCTGCATGGTATGCTGGAATCTCAAAACGCTCAGACTTACTCCCATTGAGCAAAATACATTGATAAACAATGGTGGTAGCCTGTCCTGTCCATTCTTGTATGTCACATTTGCATAACAAAAGGTCTGGAATCAGGAATTACACAATAATCCCATGAAAAGGGACTTTATGAGCATAGGTTCTAGTACCTTTTGTTCCCCTGTGTATGGGTAAACGAAGCGTAGCACGGTAGGTGCGTGCCTTTGCATGCTACACAATGGAATGTGTAGGTGGATATTCAGATCAGACGTCCGACTGACTATAAACAGAAAACAAATTTATAGGGCTCCGAAATACTGAAACCAACAACATTCCTAATTAGGAACGCGCATGTTGAAAAGTTAGTTTATTCCTACATTTATTGACTTGAGGTTCAAGCCGTCTTCTATTTATCTTTTGCTCAAGCCACAAGCCAGAACAATATTGTGTTTGTACGACACACCAGCCTCCAAACCCTCTAGGTCTAGAGTTAAAACATTGACGTGATCACGCAGCCATCCTGGAGGTAAAGCAATGATGAAATGATGGAAATGCATGTCTTTGTAGGCACAGCACATAGGATTGGCAAATGAGCAAACTTGTTTCGACCTCTAGCCGAGGGGGCCCTACTCAAATGACATCATGTGTACAAGGTCTATATTGAGCCTGGTTCACCATTCAGCCCTAACAATGTCAAACCTGCTCAAGGCTGAATTTCATTAAGTACTGATATATCAGTATTAAGGTGAGTTGGCCAATAAGTCAAATGTATTCTGATTGGAGTAAACATTATTGTAATTATGTAATTTTTTTTGTTTAAACACAGGCTATGAGTTCACCTTATTCCAGCAATACGGAGTTTTAGCTCTACTGTCATTCCCGCTGTTTTTTATTTCTGGGGCCACATCAGCTGTATTCTGGGTAATAGGTAGGTGTACCCTGTACATTCATAAAGAAGTCATAACTTGGTACCAATATGTAATGCACCTGATTATTGCAGGGTGTTGACCTGATGTGTTAAAAACTCAAGAAGATCTGGGCTGGAATTCTTTTTCATCTTAAGTATGCAATTGACATTTGCAATGTTGAGATGTGTTCAGGAGGAGTTGCTTCTTGTTTGAGCTCCTAAATTATGAATTTAAAAGAAAAGTACATCATTGTGTTTTGGATGAGTAAATTAATTACCATCCTCAAAACACACCATTTCAAACCTTTCAAAATTACATCAAATTGATTGGTGATGTTTTAGTAAATACAATGACAAATGGTGTATGCTTAGGGATTGGGGCTTATTTTGATTTCAGCATTCAAAATATAAAGCATTTTTGGCCTGATGGTATTTCCTGGACTTTGGCAGTCTTTCAGACAGTCATACTTCACTCATCTCTGGAGGATTGGTACTGATGAGAGCTTTTTATGAGTGCACTTTAAGATTTAAACTTTTCATATTATGTTTGCCGTGTATGTCTGTGTGTGTGCATGTGTGCATTCATTGTCAAAGCGACTTGGTGTGTGGATTGTTCTTGGAATCGCCCAGAAGCCTGGTGTTTTTGGACCCTGAGGTCAAATGTCAAGATCATTATGGCTAAAACATAAGAAATGTTGTGGGAGCAATAACTTGAGAAGGGCATGGCATATCAACTCCAGCTTGCATTCTTTACCTGCACTGGTCTGTTTTTTCTTGTTGGGGACAACTATCACATCCTTCTTGTTTGAATCTATGCTGAACATTGTCTCTAATCGGCTGATTGATTGATTGATTGATGGATTAATGAATTGATATATTGCTTGATCCCAACAGGCGCATCCTTCTTCTTCATAATGTTACATGCTGTGATGTTTGAGCCACTACCAGAAGGGGACCCAGACGAAATAAACATGGAAGAAGTGTAAGAGAAAAGAAATTTTATACAGAGCCTTCTCCCCAATCACAAAATGTTAGTCAAGTTTTTAAAAATGTCACCAGTTATTGCTGAGCTATTCAAAGCTTAATCAGAACAATTCAGTAATTTCCTTAACTTTGGGTAGAATTTTCTCAAAGTTTTTGACGTTGTGGGAAATTGCTTTTCCTCCTAAATTTCAGAGTTGGTCACAGACATTGAATCATGTTACAGACCTCTTGGGCTGTATTGATCTTTACTAGAACAGGCAAAGACAGAGAAAGGGAGAGTGGGAGAGAAGGGGGGGGGAGATACCATGACAGACAAGAAGGACTCTAGTCATGATAGAAAGGTTATTCATGTTATTATTTTTTAGCTGTAATGGATTGATACGCTGTTGTTTTTGTCCACATGATCCCCCACTTCCAAGTTGTATGTTAGTAGATTTCCTTTGAGAACCTTTCTGTGAGTATGAGTACTTTCCTGAGAGTGAGAGTGTTTCTGATTTTCTGTGGGTACAACTATAACAAATTTTCTGTGAGCACTTTTACTGTTCTGTGAGTATGAGTACAAGTACTTTTCTGTGAGTATGAGTTTCATTACCTTTCTGTGAGTATGAGTTTCATTACCTTTCTGTGAGTATGAGTTTCATTACCTTTCTGTGAGTACGAGTTTCATTACCTTTCTGTGAGTACGAGTTTCATTACCTTTCTGTGAGTATGAGTTTCATTACCTTTCTGTGAGTATGAGTTTCATTACCTTTCTGTGAGTATGAGTTTCATTACCTTTCTGTGAGTATGAGTTTCATTACCTTTCTGTGAGTATGAGTTTCATTACCTTTCTGTGAGTATGAGTTTCATTACCTTTCTGTGAGTATGAGTTTCATTACCTTTCTGTGAGTATGAGTTTCATTACCTTTCTGTGAGTATGAGTTTCATTACCTTTCTGTGAGTATGAGTTCATTACCTTTCTGTGAGTATGAGTTTCATTACCTTTCTGTGAGTATGAGTTTCATTACCTTTCTGTGAGTATGAGTTTCAAGAGTCTGAGTACCAGTCAATTTGAAACTGTTCTGAAGGATTTGACACAAACATGTGTGGGCTTACAAAAGGGCCCTTGTGGGGGGTCTTTTTCACAATAGACTGCAAGTCTCGCGCGCATTCGAACTTCCGGGACCATAGTGGTCCCAACCATATGGAGTTTTACGTGGGCGAGATTTTGTTTCGTCAATTATTTTAGTTTAACGTAGTTTATGACCTAGAAAATTATACATGTTGTTGGGAATGTAATACAAAGTGATAACAAAATATGAAAGTAAAACCAATTCAACAATATAACGAAGAAAACCCGAGAATTAAACTTGACCTCAGCTTCCGTTTATTGCAAAAAATTAAGAATTTGTGCTCGCCTCCGATCATAAAACTTACGTAAACGCTTGTTTTGGATGCGCAATTATAATCGCCAGATGCTGTAATTGCAAAGCAAACCCTTTTCATTGCAGTATATGGTTGTTGAGGCGTCAGCATCCCCTTTAAACTGCGATACGGGTCCATTTAAGACCCGTTTGACCTTCACGAATCCGCGTAAGGGGTTTCTAAAAAGTTAACATCAAAAAAGCATCCTTGTCCCAGAGTTTAAATTTGTTTTCAATAATAATTAACACACTTTTTCGTAATTTTTTCAAAAGCTAAAACTAATTTTATAAAATTGTTATGATTTATTTTAGTTGTTTAGATTTTGTCATGAGATATAATTTAAAACAAAGATTTGATTTCAGAAATAAAAATGTTCTTCGTTTGACGTGTTCTCTCGTTCGGATACGCGCGAGACTTGCACAGTCTATGGAACAATGGACTCCACAAAGTTTTCTTTGTTCAACTTGGACCCCACAAAGGAATTCTTTAGAGAAGGGAATATTTGAACAACAAAAGCAAGACCCTACAAACTGGATCTGTAAGGTTGTGTTAGCTTATAATGCTGGTTGATGCTCCAGTCAATTAATACATGTAGCTGTGTGATTTGTATGCATCTGTGTAAGGAGAGAAAATGTGTGTGAGTTTGACCAGAACCCTGCTGCACTTAAATCAAAGTAGATCTGGAAAAAACCGCCCTGGCTGTATGTGCCGTATTGCCCAGCATTGCCCATATTAAACCTTCATCAAGCTGCCGCCATGTTTGTCTGTTACCCTGTATGCATTGTAGAAAAAGAGTATTCATTTAATGACGCCAAAAGGTGCCATACTATCCTTCCAATTCTCAGTTTGATTAAATTTATCTGAAAGGGTAAAGAAACAAAATGGCAATACCATACCTTACCCATAGCAAAAAAGGTAAAGTATAATAAAAGACTGTTGTACTTAATGTAAGTAGCTGATAATATAAGTCTTCAAGAAAGTTGTAAAAGAATTTGCTAAAGGGGCTGTGTGTTGTCTTGGTCAAAGTGGGCCTGTGGCTGTACATGGAATTATGAACTCAAACCTAGCTACAGCCTGTGCTTGCACGCTCTCCATAGATATGATATGGAGCTCTCAATTTCATGTACGCAATGGGCCTGCTATGATCATGACGAGACAGCCCCTCTAAATATAACAAAATTGCTTTGATGTAAGAACATTTTTACTGTTGCATTAAAGTAGGGCATGAGATGCCCTCTTACATGTCAAAATTGATGGGGATAAGTCTTCAAGTAAAAGGATAATCTTTCATCACTAAGGTCATTATCTCCCAGCTCTAATTGGTTTCGTTGAATTCCAATTTTTGATAAACTTATGGCTCAATATTGGGACAAGGTTTAGAACCATAAAATTATTATTTATGCAGTAAGATCAAAAGTAGATCATGGGTAGGCAAGAAAAGTAGTACAAGAAAAGGATTAGATTTTACTTTTACTAATCAATTGTACAACTAAACTAATCAGTTTTAAGTAACTTCTCTTGCATGTTGATCATTTCAATCAAACAGATCCTTCGGCCAATAGAAGCTTCCCTTGCATGATGTCACCAAGCATGTTTGCTTTACCACCGCGTTCTCTCTCAGCAGTAGATAAAACACTCATTGTGATTGGCTTAACATTGGTGTGTGGCTTTTTAAACTACGGGTGTAATGGGAGACTTTTGGGGACACTAGGTGTCAGCAGACTTGTCCAGTAAATCAATTGTTTATGGAAGAGTGCGGATGGTCTGAACTACTAGTAACATAGAACTGGACTGTCTTTCTGCAATCTAGCAACCCCCGAACTCTGAATAGATCACAGAATATTTTATAGTTTTTGTTTTGTTTTTGTATAGGCCATGCATGAATAAAGTAATGGTGAAGGTGCTTTCTGGTGTGAATTTTTTATAATGGTGTTTGGAACTCATGATTGACTTATTGTTTCATCCTTTAAAGGCACTGGACACGTTTGGTAATTACTCAAAATATATATTAGCATAAAAACTTACTTGGTAAAGAGCAACGGAGAGCTGTTGATAGTATAAAACATTGTGAGAAACCACTCCCTCTGAAGTAACGTAGTTTTTGAGAAAGAGGTAATTTCTCACTAAAATATTTGAATCTGAAAAAGACTTCAGGCCTGAAGCCTTTTTCAGGCATCTGAAAGCACATAAATTTGTGCAACAAGGGTGTTTTTTCTTTCATTATTTTCTTGCAACTTCGATGACCAATTGAGCCCAAATTTCCACAGGTATGTTATTTTATGCATATGTTGGGATACACCAAGTGAGAATACTGGTCATTGACAATTACCATACGTGTCCAGTGCCTTTAAGTGGTCTGTTTTCCATTTATTCATTGTAACACAGGCTTACTATTTATGTATTGTGTCTCTATATATATGTATTGTGTGCTTGTTAAGCAATTGTGTTGAAAAACAAGGTAGAGGTACATTTTGTCCCTATTGTGTTCAATTTGTATGCTTAGCAGCTTTATAAAATTGAACATAGGTTGATGCAGTGATGGGTTTTAAAACCAGAACTAATGATTGAATTGATAGATAAGTGTTTCGCAAACTGCCTGCATTTGAGACAGTTTAATGTTGCACTCCTTGACAAAGAAAACTGTCAAAACAATCCCAATGGTCCAAGAGGTAACAATCTCTCATGTGGTACTTATCCAATAGGCTGATTTTACTGCCTAGTGACCGAAGTTTGTTCTTCAACACTATTAGCATTGTTATGTAGATTTGTTTTTCTCAATGCTCCAAGTTCGTTTCTTGAGACACTTTTGGCAGCGGACTTAAAAGCAAAATTATATTGTGTCCTTGTTTGGGTTTTATATAATAATGTATTTTGTAAGTGGCCAGCCAAATGTAACATTAAGAACACTTTTATTGTGTCTTGTATTTATGAATTTTGTTGATGGGGGAGTTTTAAAAAGAAAATTTACAACTTGTTATTTTTGTAATAAACATGGATCACTTCAACCCCATGATGTAATTAGTTAGCTTAACAATTAATAGAGTATTGTTTACTCAGTATTTTCAAAGTCTTATTTGCATGCAATTGAACACACACCTTGCTGGAAAAAATGAGCCCAAATGTTTTCTCTAACTGGCTTATTCTAGGAATCTCTGTTGCAATAAATTAAAGTCTGTTAAATGATCCAATTTTGTGACTATTTCATCAAATTTGCTGTACATGTTTGACTGAAAACATTGAAAACGGTGTGTAGGCCTATTAAGACTGGGTTGCTGTAAAAATCAAAGATAATTTTAAAAAGGTGGCAGACTTAAAAAAATGGATTTTGGCAATACTCCATGCATGAGTTGGTATGGGTACATATAAAACAAAAATAGCGAAAAATTTGATATCAGATGTCAGTTGCCATGGTAACGGCCAAAATAAGATTTATAGCCAATTTTGCAAGTTTTTACACTGTTTAAGTAATGAAATAAAGGTAAACTGGAAGCACTGGTACATCTAAAGAGGAGAGAGTAGAAGCTTTTCTTTCACACATATTGCACAGCCATCTTTACTCTTTCAGAAAATGATTTTAAAATTTAAAGGCCCTCTACTCTATTGGTAAGATCGAAAAACACAAATGTTCACAGATTCACACATAACTTAAAGTAAGTAATGGTAGAAAGGGTTCCTTAAAATATTTCTGCCTAAAATGCTATCGTTTCTGAGAAATGAGTAAAACAATAGTTTTTATCACGCGCGATAATAAACTCGATGTTTGAAAAACAGAAAACACATAAGGTCTCTTTTCACTATTTTCTCGTGACCTCGATGACCAATTGAGCTCAAATTTTCACAGGATTGTTATTTCATGTATGTGGTTGATTACACAAAACATGAACACTGTGACTATTTTGTCAGCTCTACCAATCCTGTATAATACCTTTAAGTGTGTTCCACTTTGGATCAAACCATTATTTTAAATAGGGGTGTTGTCACCATATTCTCTTATAGCGAAAATAGGTGGTATCGAATTGGGCCATAAAGCCGAAAGTGGCACTTTGTGAATAATGGCACTTTGATAATTGGAAGATAAGATACCAATTAACTGTTTAATTAATTTTGTTTTAATTAATTATGTACTGGTAAAACACAAAAAAATACAGAAACAACTTAATCTAAATGCCTCGTGCAAAAAAAACCATAACAATAAAATAATATCAGTGTTTGAACGACTGAAGGGCCTTTTACATATTGTGTTGAAAACCAAACACCTTGTAGCCACAAGCTGTTGACAAGATAAGAAGACACACAAAAAACAGACGGTTCCTCTTATGACAGGGTTTTTTCTTGTTAGGTCTGTCCTTGATCTATGGTATTTGACATGTGATATTTATCGGTAAGTACATGGGTCCAACAAAGTTTTCGGTCTCTGAACAAAAAATTAGAAATAAAAATCTGGGACCTGACCCCTCCCTCCCCCTTCTTAGATATGTGGAATGGTTCATATGAGGCTATCACTGAATTTAATTCCTCCAGGTCATTGAACTTATAGTTTATTACAGTTTCCATCACTTAAGAGTTTGGGATGTGAATCTTGACTATATAGGCCTGTAATAGTTAAGATACATGGAATTGATAAGTGACTTTTAATATCAAACATTTTCTTTTGGACCTAGGCTACAGTATTTAAAAACTGTAACTCGCCTTTTAAGCCTAGTTTGGTGGTAACATCTAGTGTAATCCACATTATAGCCCTATATTCCATCAAAAAGTTGGCATTATAACCAGCATGTATAGTGAAACATTCAAATTTCAGGAATGAAACCTACATGTTTTTCGAAAAATTATTTTTCCTTTTGCGTTTTTTTTGTATACAAAATTATTGTCATATTTTAGTGTTTACATTGTTTAGCAATCCTTGCACACGGCACATATGGGGGGTTTCAAATGTAGTAGTTATTTGAACTAAATACAATACACCGATCCATTAAGCCATGCCCATTTCTCATTGACCAATCACAACCGCGAAATCTGATCACCATTTGAGCCGTTTGGTGATCTTTGCACTAACGGTGATCGGGTTTCGCGGCTGTGATTGGTCAACTCGTAAGGAGGTGGGGCTTAATGGATCGATCTATTGCTGAATGAATAGACCAATCCATTAAGCCCCGCGGCTGTGATTGGTCAATGAGAAATGGGCGGGGCTTAATGGATCGGTGTATTGACCATCTGCTCAAAGTTTTCCAGCCGCTGCGGAGGAGGATTTCTTGACAGTCTACGGGATTTAGTACACAGAACCAATGATATTGTAGCGAAATTTGGGGCGCCCTCTATCTTTTAATCATATCCCATGTTAGTTACTTGAGCGGTTACCGGACGTCTTTCACTGTTGAAGACGCGGTCGTGTAGAACGTCCACTGTCCGGGCCGCACGAGGTATATAAGCACGTGTCAGTGACGGCGACGGGGTCTTGTTCGTGTGGTGTGGTCACTGTTGTTTAGCGTGCCGACGTATTCGTCCGTCCTGACGTCCTTACATGCTGTAGAGTTCCCGTAAGTGTATATTTCATACTCCGCCCGTAAGTTTCAAGCGTGCTGAAGGTTTATTCTTGCCAGTTAATTCCACAAGTAGTAATTATTTACCAATAAACAATCAAAGCTGTTGTATTAACGTGTAATCACCTGACTAGGAGTCATTATACCTATGTAGGCGTCATCCTATTTTGAAGGTTCTGGTAGGGAATAAAGGAAGTGAAAGTTACAACTCTTGTGTGTATAATAATTATGTAACCGAGTCAACCCCGTCATCGGTCCCGCTGGGTGCGAGGAGGTGTATTAGGTGTGTGTGTTGGGATAGAGCTTAGAGCGCCTGGTGGTAGACTGCCCCAAAACGGACCTGCCCCCAAGGTTATATTCAACTGTCGCTCGTTGAGTCGACCGAAGGCAAGCCGGGTGTGCCGTCGAGAGAGAGACCGCCACAAATGGTGTCAGAAGTGGGATAGGCGCCAAGCAAATCTTAGAACATACACTTATAGCAGAACTCCACCTAAATAGGAGACAGCACCTTTATAGGGGGAATGGCGAAAAATCTACTTATGGATTTCGATGAAGAGTTGGTAACTCCAGTGGTGGACAGACGAAATAGTGAGGACTTAACGGTGAACGAGAGATGTAGGCTGCTTGAGACGGAGTTACGGATGCTTAAGCTGTGTCTTCAGGCGAGTGACATGAAGATTGATTCAGGCTACGGTGATTCGTTTGGCCAGCCGGCGCTGAAGGCGTCGATGAGCACCGGAGAGGGAAACTCGGGTTTGCAGTTACTGACACCTATTTCAGTGCAACGAGGACGACCAACGCCAAAACCAGAAGCCAGGTTTCAAAGTACGCCTACTACGGTTCCAGGTGCTGCAACGGAGAATGGTTTGTTGCCGACCGGAACTCCATTGGGAAACAGTTTGAAGGAGGACGCCCGTCTGGCAGGGCTGACGGGTCTAAGCAGTGTGACATCTGCCTGTGTTAGCAACGCTGAGGATTGCAAGGAGCCACAACAAAAGAAAGATGATGCCTGTTCAGGCGGAAATTCCCCGTCTAGAGTAACTACCAAAGAGGAAGGCGAGCAAGACCGGAAGTGGTGCCACCTTACGGTGACCAAACATCACTCCCGACCGATACAACGGGAAGACTCCATGGAGAGATTATTTACAGCATTTTCAGGCGTGCAAGTCGGCGAATGAGTGGACGAAGGGCCAGGCTAAGGTGTTCCTAGCGGCGAGTCTACAGGGCGTTGCACTTAAGGTGCTTGGGAGTGGCACCTGTGATGGAGGTAAACAGACCTACACGGAGTTGGTGGACAGTTTGGAGAAGAGGTTTGGACCAGGGCGTCTAGCTGAAAACCATTTGATGGAGTTGCGCCACAGACGACAATGCCCTAGAGAGACCCTCCAAGAATTAGGCCAATCTATTAAGGAGCTTTCGGCCCTGGCTTACCCAGAGCTGACGGATGAGGGCCGTGATCGCCTAGCTAGGGGACATTTCTCGGATGCAATTGAGAGTCAGGCGATTAGGGAAGGTATTTTTCGCACTAACCCTTCTACACTAGAGGAAGCAGTGAGGGCTGCACTAGCAACAGAAAGCTTCCACAAAATAGAAGAGAATCGAGAGGGTAGGAAACCGAAGTTCGCCAGGGTGCTGGAGGAAGATCATGATGTCGTTTTCAAGGAAATGAGTGAGAACTTCCGTCGGATGGAGAAGAACATGCTCAAGACGCAGGAAGAAATGAAGGCTCAAATGGAAATGATGAGTCGGTGCACGCCTGCCAACGATAGGCCAAATAAAGCAGACATGGAAAGAATAGCAGGAGATTTTATCTGCTATAGGTGCCATGAGAAGGGGCACTATGCAAGGAACTGCAGTCGCCCAGCCGCCCAGAAGCGAAAGTATCAGGGAAACGACCAGCAGCCTACTCAGGGGTCCGAGGGGAGGCTGGATGTACATCAGGGCCAACAGGTGACAAAAGATGTTGTGGCGGAGAGAAATTAGAGACTGCAGGCACAGATGGTCTATGTATTTCTCCGAGGACGGCAGGGGTAAATAGCGGCCTATACGTCCCAGCAATAGTGAGGGGAGAGAAGGTGAATCTTCTGGTTGATACAGGCGCCACAGACACAGTCCTGTCGTCTACATTCTTCTATGAAATTCCGTCAGAAAAAAGGCCGAAATTGAGGACCGTGGGCTACAGAGTGCGAACAGCCGACGGTAGCCTTTTGCAGACCATTGGGAGCGCCTTTGTTGAAGTACAAGTTGGGCGAACTGCTCTCTTATTGGACGTTATGTTTGGCAACATAGGCACAATGAAAGGAATCCTGGGCATGGATTTCTTGGTGAAAAGTCGAGGCTGTTTAGACTTCCGCTCTCTAGAGCTGGAGATCAACGGAGAGAAAGTGAGGTGCACGGACACCAAAGGCTACAAGTTTTGTGCTAGAGTGATTGTAGAGAAAACGACTATTATACCACCTGGACATGAGGCTATTGTACCTGGGCAGGTAGCCGGAAAGGTGAAGGTGACTGGCCTGGGCATCATGGAACCAGCGGAGAGAGGTGAAATTGCTGACAAGGGCATGGTAATGGCACGATCATTGGTGACCGCTACTGACAAGGTACTTCCTATTAGGGTGCTTAATCCCGGAAGGAGGCAGTGCGTGTTAAAGAAAGGAACAATGGCAGGGTTTCTCACGTCGGTAGGCGAGGATGAGGTTGAAGAAAGACATATAGAATCGCCCGAAGTCGGTGATGGCAAGGAAATCCCAGAGCACCTAAAAGACCTTTTCCGGAGAAGCAAGGAAGGAGTAGACGCCGAGTATCACGCCAGGATAGCTAAAATGCTCCTGAGTTTTCAGGATGTATTTTCAAAGGGGGACATAGACATCGGACGAACTGGTCTCGTTCGTCACAACATAGAGACAGGCGATGCTCGACCTATACGGGAGCGCCCAAGACGTTATCCTACCCAGGATCGAGCAACAGGAAATTAGCGCTCAAGTACAGACGATGCTTCAAGGCGGCATCATTGAGTATTCAGACAGCCCCTGGGCGTCTAATGTAGTCCTTGTGAAAAAGAAAGACGGCACCAAAAGGTTCTGCGTCGACTACCGCCGCCTTAACAGTGTGACCATCAAGGACGCCTACCCAATCCCGAGAATAGACGATTCGCTAGACACCTTGTCAGGTTCGAAGTGGTTTTCCACTTTGGACCTAGCATCGGGCTATTGGCAGGTGGAGCTGGACGAAGAAGCGAAGAAAAAATCAGCTTTCGTGGTGCGTGGAGGGCTATTTTCATGGCGTGTAATGCCTTTCGGGCTCTGCAACGCCCCTTCAACATTCGAGAGGTTGATGGAGAGAGTTCTCGCTGGACTTCATTGGGAAACGCTACTCGTATATCTCGATGATGTAATTGTCTTTGCTAAATCGATAGAGGAAGAACTCAACCGCCTGGAGACGGTGTTTCAGCGCCTTAGAAGAGCAGGACTGAAGCTAAAGCCAAAGAAGTGCGAGCTGTTTAAGAAGAGTGTCCTGTATTTGGGACATATAGTGTCTGGTGATGGGATAACAACGGATCCTGCAAAGATTAGTGCAGTGAGGGACTGGCCTGCGCCTAAAACCGTAAAGGAAGTCCAAAGCTTCCTAGGCCTAGCGTCGTACTATAGACGTTTCATCAGAGGTTTTGGCCCGCCCTTTACATCGCCTGACTGAGAAGGCTAGGGATTTTATATGGAACGAGGAGACAGAGAAATCATTTCAAGAACTGAAGATGTGCCTACAAGAAGCGCCTATTCTGGCTTATCCAGACCCAAGTGGAGATTTTATACTCGACACCGATGCGAGTGGTGTTGGCATAGGTGCCGTGCTCTCCCAAGTATTGGAAGGACAGGAAAGGGTGGTCGCCTATGCTAGTAGGGCTTTGAGTAAATCGGAGCGTAATTACTGCGTGACCCGGCGAGAGCTTCTAGCAGTGGTCGTATTCCTAAAAAAGTTTAGGCAGTACCTATATGGGCGGAAGATCACCATAAGAACGGACCACGGTGCCCTTAGATGGCTTACCAATTTCCGAGAACCTGACAGGCAAATGGCCAGGTGGCTACAGGTGATTAGTGAATATGACTTCACAATTACACATCGTGCCGGCCGTTCACATGGAAACGCGGACGGGTTATCACGAAAGCCGTGCACCCAGTGTGGGAGGACAGATCAGGTACCTGAGCCTAAGAAGGAGCCAAGTGAATATACAGATGGCAGCCAAGTTGCCTTAGGAGAATTAGGAGTAAGAGTCGTTACTATGGAACCTACCATTACCAGTGATAAGTGGAGAGATGCGCAGAAAATAGACAACTCTATCAAGTGGGTGCTACAGGCCAAAGAGCAGTCAGGGATAAAGCCAGCTTGGGACACTCTCTCCTCCTGTTCTTATGCAAGGAAAGCATACTGGCTGTTGTGGGACCAACTAGAGGTCAGAGATGGAGTCCTATCTAGGCGTTGGGAATCTGACGATGGTCGTCAAGTTAGATGGAAGGTGGTTCTACCGAGCGCCTACCGCAAGGAGTTAGTCTTGGAACTACATGAAGGAAAGTCCAGTGGACACCTCGGGATAAAGAAGACCTTGGCGAGGGTTCGTCAGAGATTTTATTGGGTAGGCATGGGAGCTGATGTACGGCCTGCAGTTAGGCAGTGTAATGTCTGTGCCAGTAAAAAGTCTCCTGCAAGGAAACGAAGGGCACCTCTGCAGCAAGTAATAGTAGGTGCACCGATGGAGAGGATTGCCCTGGACATAGTCGGGCCACTTCCAGAGACAGAAGGAGGTAATCGGTATATCCTCGTTGTGGGAGACTACTTCAGCAAATGGGTGGAAGCTTACCCGGTAACAGACGAGAAGGCTGTGACAGTGGCCAGGAAGTTAGTAGAAGAGTTTGTGTGCCGATTCGGGGTGCCTCAAAGGTTGCATTCTGACCAGGGGAGGAACTTCGAGTCCGAGGTTTTTACCCAGATGTGCAGCATCCTTGGGATTGAAAAGACACGCACAACACCTTACAATCCCAAGTCCGATGGAATGATTGAGCGATTTAATCGGACCTTGTTGACCATGATCTCCTTGATGATAGAGCCACATAGGTGCCAACGTGATTGAGATACCAAGCTCCCTTTTGCAACTTTCGCCTACCGATCAACGCCTCAAGAGTCCACAGGCGAATCACCCAATATGCTGATGCTAGGCCGCGAGGTTAAGCTGCCAATTGATTTGACAACTGAACTACCTACAGAGGAGAATGAAGAAATCACAACTGACTATGCGTTGAGGCTAAGGGAGAACATCCAGTCCGCCCACGATCGAGCAAGAGATTGTCTCAAACAAAGCGCTAGGCGCCAGAAGAGGAACTACGACAGGCGTGTAGTTGAGGGAAAACTTTCTAGGGGGCAGTTCGTCTGGCTGCATAATCCAGCGAAAACTAAAGGCCTGTCACCTAAGCTACAGCGTAAATGGGAAGGACCATACCTAATTGTAGACAAATTGTCCGAAGTAGTATTCCGAATCCAGAGTAAGCGACGGGGCCGGATGAAAGTGATCCATTACGATCGTCTGAAACCCTACGAGGGCGAGGCCTTAGAATCATGGATTGTCTCTGAAGAACCTGAATCCGAAGAACCTGAACTTGAGACGGTTCTGCCTATGAGTGAAGTGAGGTCTGAAGAGGAGGAAAGAAACGTTAGAACTCCCAGTGTAGGCGTTGGAGAAGTTACACTATCTCGGTCGACTGCCTCCGCACGACAGGAAGATGTAACAATCCTGAACGAAATGGAGAGACCTGCTCCTAAACGGGAGTCGTCGGCAACAGAAGATTTGCCAGAAGTTGCAGGACAGCATGGCGATGTGCAGACGTCGCACTCACCACGACGAAACCCAGGAAGACAGCGGAGAAAGCCGCAGCGGTTCCTGCAGTAGGGGATAGTCATAAGAAGGCGGTAGTTAGGCCCACCAACCAGTATAGACATAGGAGTATAATAGCAGTAGGAGTAGCGAGTAAAAGTAGCAGTGAAGTAACTCGTGTCTATTTTGTGTTGTATCTCTCCAGGCAGAGAAATGGGGAGAGACGAACAGAGAAAGGCTGGAACGGAGCACGAGGAAGAGAAGGTGGAGTGTCCTAAATGCCAGATGCCGATGCTCAAGAAGTGCCTGGACCGCCATGTGAAGGGAGAACATGGTCCAAGACTTCGCTACTGGTGCCTTCGGTGTCCGAGCAGATACGGCAGAAAAGATAATCTTCGGGCACACTACCGAAAACGCCACTCAGATAAAGTGGGAGAGATGGAGCGCATTAAAGGTGAGACACATGAAGAGCGGAACCAAAGAGGGCACAGTGATAGTGGTACACGTAGAGAACAACCCAGGTCACCTTGGGCCCCAGAGAGAAGCAGGAAGAGAAGAGAATCCCCACCTAAGAAGGCGTCATCCACGAGGAAGCCGAGGAAGGATGATGTACAGAGTAGAGAATCAAAGAAACGTGGGCTGAAGGCTGCCGAGGGTGATCGAGCCAAGAAAGAAAAGGTCAAGAAACCTGCACCTTGTACAGTATCCCGAGCGCCTGATGATCTACCGTTGGATTTGTCATCCTCTAAGAGGGAGGCACCTAGACAGGTGGTGACTGGCCCGACCCCCAGTACGCAAGAGATGCCTGAGGAGTTGCCTGCGAATGACGCACTGATTGTGGACGCACCAGAAGTTGCAGTAGAGGAAGAGGTACCTACGACAAGAGATGAAGTCCTCCCTGAAGTGGAGGGGCAACGTGAGGAATTGGCCGTCCTAGATCTGCCTCCTACACCTATGGAATGGGACCTGGAGAGCCTACCTACAGACAAGGCACCTAGACAGGTGGTGACTGGCCCGACCCCCAGTACGCAAGAGATGCCTGAGGAGTTGCCTGCGAATGACGCACTGATTGTGGACGCACCAGAAATTGCAGTAGAGAACGAGGTACCTGGACAGGTGGTGAGTGGAAAAGCATTGGGCATGACGAAGATGCTGCGGGACAGGAACAAGGGTCCGGTTGAGTCTGAGGGGAACAACGAATCTTTACCAGGAAAGAAGACCATCCCGGCCTGGACACAACCAATGCTCCCTGAGAAGCTCCTACCTGGCCAGGCGGTTCGCATAAGGGAGATACGGGAAACCTACCTGTATGGTGAGGAAGGAAAGACCATCTGCGGTGAGATAAAGCGAGACTACGAGATGGTGTTCCTGCAGCCGATGCCGGTAGAGAAACCGAAGGAATCTGGTGCAGTACCCGAGGTAAGCCGCATTCGTCGCCTGGTTCGAGGTCCAGATGATGAAGTGGTAGCTGCCGGGCAACCTCCAACTGGAGCAACTGGAGAGAGCTATGCTTGGGAGGATCAGCAAGGTGACAGAGACCGCCTCCAGGTGTGTATACAAGGATGGGATGAAACTGACCAAGGACAAGACAAAGCGCACCTTTGATGTTAACTTTTCGATGGGGGTGACCGATGAGTGTTAGGAAGCACCTGCCGTGATGAAGAAGAGTGCCGGAGCCTAAGAAGTCCATTGTACGCATTAACTTAAAGTTTAGTGTTTTTTCCAAAGTGTTTTATGCTCTTTTTGAGTAAAAGGTTATTTGTTGCTCTAACTTAAGTTTTTCATTGTTGAATTAAAGTTCATGTTACGCCTGTGTAGGTGAAGTAAGAGAAAGTTGATGTAAAGTTGAGGTTGACGCCTAAAGTTAAAGATTGTACAAAAGAGTTTTATATTAAAGTTTCTATGTTGTATTTCGCCTTTATAGGTTGTCAGATTAAAGGTCAGGGACTGACCAATCTTGGAGCGTGGCTATGTAGCGAAATTTGGGGCGCCCTCTATCTTTATATCATATCCCATGTTAGTTACTTGAGCGGTTACCGGACATCTTTCACTGTTGAAGACGCGGTCGTGTAGAACGTCCACTGTCCGGGCCGCACGAGGTATATAAGCACGTGTCAGTGACGGCGACGCCCTTACCAAAATTACCAATTCAATTTTCCCAATTG
Source organism: Leptasterias polaris (assembly GCA_037783415.1). Classification (NCBI taxonomy): domain Eukaryota; kingdom Metazoa; phylum Echinodermata; class Asteroidea; order Forcipulatida; family Asteriidae; genus Leptasterias; species Leptasterias polaris. Next base: position 469,870 of record JAZGTN010000149.1, read on the forward strand.
GAACCAATTGGAATTTTTCCATGTTGTGTTTTGGCACAAAACCAATTGAATCCAATTGGATCCAATTGGACTCAGTTGGATTCAGTTTGAATTTTTTCCAACTGGACCCAATTGGATATTTTCCAATTACACCCAATTGGTCTTAATTGGACTTTAATTGGTCAGTTTCCAACAAGGCCCAATTTGAACTAATTGGACTTTTCCAACAGAAATTTTTTTCCTAATCGGACTTTTCATAACTACATCCAATTGGACCCAATTTGAGATAATTTATTTCCCGATTGGAGTTTTTACCCAATGGTCTAGCAGCCGATTGGTCTGACAGCTCAATTGTCCGACAGATTGTTACTGATCATTGGACCACTGAGGGGTGGAACAAAAGTTTATATCCTTTGGACCGAGTCCAAAAGCTTATGGGGACAATAACCCACCCCACTCGAGGGATGTAAACCAGTGCAATTAACTAATTATAAATCCAGTTGGTACACACATTGGAATATTTGTTTTTATTTTTTATTCCAATTGGACCCTGTTGGGAAATAAAATTTCCAATTGGAATTATATTAGAAGGTGAAATTTCCAATTGGTAGAAACAAATTCCAACTAATTCCAATTCAATTAAACCAAGCCAACTGAGTCCAATTGGATTTCCAATTGGACTGAGTTGGTCTAAGATTTTATTCCAATTGGAAAGTCAGTATCCAATATAAACCAACTAACACCAACTCAATCCAATTGGAAATATATTAGGAGGTGAAATTTCCAATTGGTAGAAACAAATTCCAACTAATTCCAATTCAATTAAACCAAGCCAACTGAGTCCAATTGGATTTCCAATTGGACTGAGTTGGTCTAAGATTTTATTCCAATCGGAAAGTCAGTATTCCAATATAAACCAACTAACACCAACTCAAATCCAACTCAATCCAATTCATTCCAACTGGATATCCAATTGGAATGAATTGGTAAATTTGGTAAGGGCGGGGTCTTGTTCGTGTGGTGTGGTCACTGTGGTTTAGCGTGCCGACGTATCCGTCCGTCCTGACGTCCTTACATGCTGTAGAGTTCCCGTAAGTGTATATTTCATACTCCGCCCGTAAGTTTCAAGCGTGCTGAAGGTTTATTCTTAGTTAATTCCACAAGTAGTAATTATTTACCAATAAACAATCAAAGCTGTTGTATTAACGTGACTAGGAGTCATTATACCTATGTAGGCGTCATCCTATTTTGAAGGTTCTGGTAGGGAATAAAGGAAGTGAAAGTTACAACTCTTGTGTGTATAATAATTATGTAACCGAGTCAACCCCGTCATCGGTCCCGCTGGGTGCGAGGAGGTGTATTAGGTGTGTGGGTTGGGATAGAGCTTAGAGCGCCTGGTGGTAGACTGCCCCAAAACGGACCTGCCCCCAAGGTTATATTCAACTGTCGCTCGTTGAGTCGACCAAAGGCAAGCCGGGTGTGCCGTCGAGAGAGAGACCGCCACAATAGGATGACTGGTGTTATCCTGGTTATGAGCACAATGAGGGATACAGAGATTACCTTCAACTTTATAGAAGTTTGCTGTGTGATCTATAGAGAGACGATACTCGAAATCAAAATGATCCACTGTTCAAATCATATACTTTATAAACGTGTACTATCTGAGATACTGATATGGAAATTATCTCTAATGTACTGTAACGAAATTGGCCTGAGTGCTTGTTGCTTTTGCGCGTCATAGCGCTAAGGAGTGCTATACCTGCTGAGCATGCGCAGTTGGCTGCTTAGGTGCGCCTCGTGCGTGCGGCATGAGTTGCTGTTGAGCTAGTAGACAGGACAGACGTGTGGGACAGGAGCTCCGACAAAGTAGTGGTTTGGTGCTAGACGTTTGAGGCGGCGTTGTTGCTGGTGTAGTGGGAGTAGGAAGCAGTTGAAGAGGCGGAACGGTAGAGCGACCGACCGCCGAGTCCCAGAGCAGCGGCCGGAGGAGTGAGTGGTTGGAGCGTCCGTGACAGCGGGGTTGTCGGAGCCTGTCAGAGAGTCCGTGGAGGCGGCGGCGGTGTGTCCGAATCTAGCGGCAGCAGCTCAGCTCAAGGCACTGGTCAAAGCGCTGGGTATGTCGTGCATAATTCGTCGGTGTTTTCACGAACCGGCGAATCCGCCCACGCAGCTGAAAACAGCGTTTTGAGAAAAACGCCTTTGAAGTTGGTCACATTTAAAAAATGTGTTTTCGCCGGTCTTTTAATTGAAAGTGTTAAATATTTTATAGTGATACGGTAGTGTATAAGTTAAATAACATGACTAAATACTTGTTTCTTTATTGTGATGCTTTGTTAGAATGCTGTTTGGTTCAAAACTTATTCGCCGGTTCGTGAAAACGCAAATTAACGAGCACCCCGGATTCGCCACACACAGAACACACAGGGCGCGGATTCGCCGGTTCGTGAAAACCCGCAGGGGGGGGGTCTGATTCGCCGGTTCGTGAAAACGCAAAATGCTGTAAACGCCGGATTCGTCACACACAGGGCGCGGATTCGCCGGTGACGACGTTGACAAGCGCGATAAGCGGTAGCATTACAAATTAACCCTGGGGAAAAGGTTATTCGCCAGTTCGTGAAAACGCAAATCCGTAAAGTTGACTGATTCGCCGTTTATGCAATAAGCGTAATTAAAATTGTATACGCTTTTAAGACTTAAAACTTTGCAGAATTGTTAAGGACACCAAATACAATTAAAAAATGCAAAAAAACAAAATGCTGTACAAAAAATGTTTCCACGGATTCGCCACTTCGTGAAAACGCCGACGAATTGTTTATCAAAGTTAATTACGAGCACTGTTCAGGACCTATTTGGTTGAACCTCCCCACGAATTAACACCATCTTTAATTATAATTATTAAGTGCTTTCAGTAATAAGCCTCTCAATCAGTAATTCTTAGTCACAGTAGGAACCTCAATTACTATCCCTTAACGATACAGAAAACCCTTAAGAAAAGTCAAGGAAACAATTACATCCCCTGAGGAGACAATTACATCCCTTAAGGAAACAATTACATCCCTTAAGGAAACAATTACATCCCTTAAGGAAACAATTACATCCCTTAAGGAAACAATTACATCCCTTAAGGAATCATTGGCGTAACTTAAGGCAATGAGGTGTTTGAGTTACAATAAAGGGTAAAACCCGCGGCTCTTGATGGATCTCTCTTAGTCCAATTATTGGGTCCATGTACTACTCTATTTAGTTAAGCTCCCGGCCATAGAGTTCCCAGGAAGAAGTGTTGCGTGCGGCGATATACGGTTGCCAAACGACCTCCCCCACAGTACTGTAGGGCTGCCGCTCGCCTGTGCAGTACCGAGTCAGAATTGACCCGGACGGGTTTCGCCACATTGGTGTCAGAAGTGGGATAAGGCGTAACACTTTCAGGAGACTGCATCTGCAGTGATGGATTCTAAATGGATGGAGGAGGAGCTTGAGGTGCTTAGGGTAGAGGCACACCATGCCGAAAGCATGTACGAGGATGCACTCAAGGAAAAACGGGAACTTGAGGAACAATTACAGAAAATGAAATCAATAATCCAGGATCAGGGAATAGGACGGACCGAAACACCGGAACTGTTTATGGACACCCCAACTCCTGCAATCTCAAGCACTTTTCGTTCAACATTAGGTGTACCAGGCGCACCTGCAAACACTAGACAAACGGAGGAGACAACATCCTTGGTAGAGGCTAAGGAAACTAAGAAAAGTGGGGACAGAATTAGGAAACCGAATATTTGTCCTGACCGGTTCAATGGAAAGGTGCCATGGAAGGACTATAAGGCACATTTTCAGGCTTGCTGCGTAGCAAATAGATGGAAAGACAGCCAGGCTGCTGTATTCTTGGCGGCCAGCCTTCAGGGAAAAGCCTTGAAGGTGCTGGGATGCCAACCGGAGGGAAAGGACCTTTTACTTAAGGATCTTTTGCACAGACTAGACCAACGTTTTAGACCAGGACAACAAGCAGATTTCCATCTGATGGAGCTGCGTCATCGTTGTCAGGGAGAAACTGAAACCCTGCAGGAACTCGGAGCCAGTGTGAGAGAACTTGCAGCACTGGCATACCCGGAGTTCTCAGATGGGAGTAGAGAGAGACTAGCAAAGGGACATTTGCCTTGAAAGACAGAGAAATCAGGGAGGGTATTTTCCGTGCAAAGCCTGCCACCCTTGATGATTCGATCAAGGCAGCGTTGCAAACGCAGAGTTTCCTACGTACAGAGGATCGTAGGACTAGCGAGAAGGCTAGGAAGTTTGCTAGGGTACTGGAAGGCATGGACGAAATTACGATGAAAGAACTGAAGGGAGAGATAAGAGAAACACAGGAGTCCATGGGACAAGCCTTGGGAAAAATCCAGGTGATGCTACAGGAGATCAGTAGGGGTAGCCAGGAAAAACAAGTGAGGTATGATAACGGACCGAGACCTGAAAAGAGATGGAAAGGGAGAGGAACAGGACGTCTGTTACAACTGCAAAGGCTCAGGACATTTTGCTAGGAACTGTCCTGCACCAAGGAACGACGAGTGTTACAGTTGTAATGAAAAGGGACACATTGTACGGGACTGCAAATCACCAAAACGTGGGCAAAATGGAGAGTCGGGAAATGACGAACAGCCTTCCCTGGGGTCCAAGGGTGGGCTGGTGATTCGAAGGGACCAAAAACAGTAGGAGGAATCCTTCAGGGGATTACGCTTCCCTCAAGGGACCAAAAGAAGGGGGGGGGGGGACTTTATGTGAGTGCCCGTGTAAGGGGAGAAGAGACACTTATGCTAATCGATACAGGGGCGACAGACACCATAATTTCCACGGCGGTATACTACTGGATACCAAAGGAACGGAGGCCAACGTTAAGCATGGACGGAGTAGGGCTGTATGGAGCTGACGGTCACCCAATAGAGACAATAGGTGGAGCATGGTTAGAGGTTCAAGTTGGGAACACTACCTCTCCAGTACGGGCAATCTTTGCCAAATTGGAGATGGATGGAATCCTTGGGATGGACTTCCTTCTGCCGACAAGGGGACGGTTGGATTTTCAGGAGTTAGTCCTTGCCCTGAATGGACAGAACATTAAGTGCGTAAATAAAAAGGGAAATAATTTCTGTGCCCGGGTGGTTGTAGGAGAGACCATGTCGGTGCCGCCAGGGCATGAAGCACTTATATCAGGGAGAGTGACTCAGAAGTTTACTGGGCTTGGGATAATGGAACCTGCAGAGAGTACGGAGTTGGCGGCTAAGGGGCTGATTGTTGCAAGGCTTTTGGTAAAGCCTGAGGAAGAACAATTGCCAATAAGGGTTTTCAACCCAGGAAAGAGGGTGTGTATTGTGAAGGCCGGCAGTATGGCTGGGACACTGACTCAGGTGTCGGAAGGGGACGTGCAACCACATCAACCCATACAAGGAGGACTACCTGGGCAGTTGCCTGAACATTTGCAGGACTCGTACAACCGGAGTATCCAGGGAGTGGATTCCAAGTATCATGCAGAGGTGGCAGGAGTACTTACCGAGTTTCAGGATGTATTCTCAAAGGGCAGTGAAGACATTGGACGCACGGAATGCGTAAAACATCATATTGCGACAGAGGGCACAAGGCCAGTACGAGAAAGACCTAGGAGATTTCCGGCAGTGGAGCAGGACGAAATTAATCGGCAAGTCCATGACTTACTTAAGGACGGAAGGATTGTACCCTCAAGTAGCCCGTGGGCGTCAAATGTAGTGCTCGTTAAAAAGGACGAAAGCAAGCGGTTCTGTGTGGACTACCGGAGACTTAACTCCGTAACTATAAAGGATGCCTATCCGATCCCCAGGATCGATGATTCCTTGATGCGCTGTCGGGATCGCAGTGGTTCTCGACATTGGACCTTGCCTCCGGTTATTGGCAAGTGGCATTAGATGAGGAGACACAGGAGAAATCGGCCTTTGTAGTCAGGGGCGGGCTTTACAGTTGGCGTGTGATGCCTTTTGGGCTATGTAATGCGCCTTCGACCTTCGAGAGACTCATGGAACGGGTATTGAGTGGTCTTCACTGGGAAACACTTTTGGTCTATTTGGACGATGTCATAGTGTTCGGCAAGACTATCCCGGAGGAACTCAGTCGACTTAAGGTAGTATTTCAGCGCCTGACGGACGCAGGGCTAAAGTTAAAGCCTGCTAAGTGTGATCTGTTCAAACAGAAAGTTCGCTACCTCGGACATATCGTAACTCCGGAGGGGATAAGCATGGATCCTGATAAGATCAAGGTGGTCAAGGATTGGCCAATCCCCAAGACAGTAAAGGAAGTTCGCAGTTTTGTAGGACTTGCGTCCTACTACAGGAGATTTATAGATGGGTTTTCAGGGGTGGCGAAGTCTTTGCACAGGCTTACGGAAAAACACAGGGATTTCCAGTGGACAAGTGAATGTCAGGCATCTTTCGAGGAATTGAAGAAGCGCCTCATGGAGTCGCCTGTCCTCACCTACCCGGAACCAGATGGAGAGCTGATACTTGACACAGATGCCAGCGATGCAGGGATAGGAGGGGTTCTATCACAGAAAAAGGATGGCCAGGAGAGGGTCATAGGCTTTGCTAGTAAAGTGTTGAAAAAGGCAGAACAAAATTACTGCGTAACGAGAAGAGAGTTGCTGGCTGTGGTGACATTCTTAAAACACTTCCGACCGTATATCTATGGACAAAGAATCACAGTGAGGACAGACCATGGAGCCTTAAGGTGGCTCATCAACTTCAAGGAACCTGCAGGCCAGGTAGCACGATGGCTACAGTTAATCGGAGAGTATGATTTCGAAATCTTTCATCGGGCGGGAAAGGCTCATCAGAACGCGGACAGTCTGTCCCGTCGGCCCTGCTCCCAGTGCGGGATGGGCGAGTGGAACACCATAGGTAAGGAAGAAAGTGGAGCTCCTTTGACATCAGGGAAGGGAGGAGAAACCACCTTAAGGGATGAAGGTGCTCAGGCAGACGTTGAGGAGGGCCCAGCGCAGGTATTCAAAAACAGCCCAATACCCTATTTCATCAGCTTGCTGAACAAGTAGAATATTTTGCTCTGTGAACAGTTTTTAATAATCTTTTTTAAATTAGTGCCACCACCTCAAATCTGTGCTAGATTATTACTCGCATTTAGATTAATAATAAAACTGCCCGTGCTTACTTTTTACCAGTTATCTAAATAGGGCCTTAATATTCCTTGTGAGCAGCTTTTTAATTTTTAATTTTTTCAATGATTTGTGGCAGACAAATCTGCTAGTATGTGCAATGTACTAATTGTTTTCTTCTTCTAGATTCGTAACCAACCCATATCGTGTTTTTTTATTTTGTTTTATACAAGTTTGCTGTGATTTTGATGATTTTAATATTGTAAATTATCATGCAATTTGGCCTTCGGGTCACAATGTGATAATGTGAATAAAATATACCATACCATACCATACCATATGCGATTGGAGTAATGCCCGAGGTAACGTTGGCAGATTGGAGGAAAGCCCAACTTGGAGAAAGCTCTATGGAGTGGGTTATCAGAACTAAGGAGGCAGAAGGACCTCGTCCAGATTGGGAGACGCTGTCCGCAACATCTAGTTCAGATAAGAACTATTGGTTGCAATGGGATCGGATATCTGTTCGGGACGGCATATTACAGCGCCGCTGGGACTCTGAAAATGGCAAGGAGGTTCAGTGGCAAACATTAGTACCACAGGAGTTCCGTCAGAAGATACTGCAGGAGCTTCACGCAGGAAGACTAAGTGGACACTTAGGCACCAAGCGGACAATGGCGAAGGTGCGCACCAAGTTCTATTGGAAAGGGATGGTTGCAGACATAAGGTCTTTCATTCGGGAGTGTGATGTTTGCGCTAGGAGGAAGTCGCCCAACAAGAGGAGAAGGGCACCCTTACAGCAACACCTAGTTGGAATTCCAATGGAGCGAGTGGCAATGGATATTACGGGACCCTTCCCAGTGACATCAAATGGCAACAAATATATACTAGTGATTGGAGACTATTTCAGTAAGTGGTTTGAGGCCTTCCCCATTCCTGATGAGAAGGCAGAAACTGTCGCAGACAGGTTCGTCAAGGAATTTGTGTGCAGGTACGGCGTCCCAAAAACACTACATACCAAGGGAGAAATTTCGAGTCAAGGCTGATGGCTGAGGTGTGTAGGAATCTCGGGGTTGAAAAGACAAGGACCACTCCCTACAACCCCAAGTCCGACGGAATGGTCGAGAGATTTAATCGGACCCTGGTTAATATCGTGGCCATGCTTATGAAGGAGCACGAAAATAACAAAGATTGGGACGAGGAGTTGCCTTATGCAACGGCTGCGTACCGAAGCACACCACAGGAATCCACGGGGGAAACCCCAAATATGTTAATGCTCGGAAGAGAAGTCTCTCTGCCCATTGATTTAACTATGGAGGATCCTCCTGTACTGGATGCAGAAGAGATGGAGGAACAGGACTATGCCCAAGTGGTGCGTAGGCGGATGCAGGGCGCACATGACAGGGCTAGAGAACACTTCAAGAAAAGTGCAAGGCGTCAGAAACACAACTATGACAGGGGTACTATCCAGGGCAACTTTGCTGAAGGCATGTTTGCCTGGTTGTTCAACCCGGTGAAGAAAAAGGGAGTGTCGCCAAAGTTGATGTGTAGGTGGGAGGGACCCTACCTTATAGTGAACAGGCTGTCAGATGTAACCTTAAGGATACAGCGGAAGCCAGGAGGGAAAATGAAGGTTGTTCACTGTGACCGCCTTAAGCCGTACCAAGGCACGCCTTTGGGGCCTTGGATTTCAGGGACGGACGGCAGGAGACAGAAAACGCAGTAGCCCCACTTGTGTGGCCAAGGCTAGCTGAATCCTTGGCCACACGTCCCGACCATTTCTTTTAAAGCTAAGAAATAACCATTTAAATGGCGCATTATGGCGCATTCCCTACGGGCCAGGCGGCGGTTTAAACCAGCTGAATGTGTTCACCTGGCTCTTAGCTTGCCTTGGGTGTTTTGAATAATCAAACAAATAAAATTTTAACAAGAAATTTTAAACTATTGTGGCGAATCCCGTCCGGTCGGCACCAGCACAGGCGAGCGGTAGTCCAGCTGGTACTAGGGGTGAGGTCGTTTGGAGACCGTCTATCGCCGCATGTGATTTATTGTGGGGGAGGGGGGGTCTAGAACCCTAACAAGGACTCACTGACTCAAAAGAGTAAAGGAATGACACTTAGTTCCTGGTACAAGGCTGATCCTTTTATTCGTTTATAGTGATTAAATCCAGTTTAATGATTGGAAGTAGTGCAAAGTGGGCCTACTATCCTTAAGGTAAAATATGGTCACTTAAGGCAAATAAAGATCACTGGAGGTAAGTTAATATCCCTTCAGGCAAATACAGATCACTGGAGGTAAGTCAATATTCCTTCAGGCAAATACAGATCACTGGAGGTAAGTTAATATCCCTTCAGGCAAATACAGATCACTGGAGGTAAGTTAATATCCCTTCAGGCAAATACAGATCACTGGAGGTAAGTAATTAATGCCTTAAGGGCCTAGTAATTGGATCTCGGATTCCAGAAAGGAACTTCTTGTATCCTTACAAGAGATTCATTAACAACGCACAAGTTCTACTTAAGGGAGTTGAATGGTGAACGTCTAATCAAATGTGGCCCATTCGTACCCGTAAATACTTGATACAAAGAGAAATGCAATAGAACCTACCCCAACGTTTACACAGCTAGTAACTGTCACTACCACACTACGGCGCGGACGCTAAATACACTCAGACAGCCCTGCTGCCACGGACGCTTATCCTCCTTACGTCACCTCGGAGCGAATCCCACACCTTCCGCTGCTTCCGGCCGCTAGCTATCGCTCCAGCTCCAAAACCACTTCTACTCCTAATCTAACACTCGCACATGGCAGCCTCACGCAATGCCCAGCGGCTGCTACCGCGCATGCTCCCCCGCTAAAAGCGCCTAATCGCGCACCAAAGAGCGCCAGCCATGGGGTACCATTTCGTTACACAGCCCCCTACTTAAGTTAGGATCTCCTGGTCCGTAAAACTGAAAAATCTAAAAACGAAATGTGCCTCCAGGTGCTTTCAAATTTATACAAAGTACTGATTTTCTTTATACATCACAATGCACCTTCAGGTCACCTTTAAGTAAATCAGGGGCTCCAAGGGAGCTTAAGCAAATCACCAGTAATTACAAAGTCTCCTTAAGGGAGGTTTATACACTTTAAGGCAAGAGTCTGCTAAGATTCCTTAAGGGAACGTTAGTAAAACATTTCAAAAATACAATCAACCAGGGCTAATACAATGGAAGAACTTGGATGAGTGCTCCATAAGGGAGGCACCCTAAAAACACAACGATGTATCAAAAATATACTTTTGTAAACAGGATAAAACACTTAAGAACACTATAACACGTCCCTGAATACTGAAGTGAGATGTTGGTCGATCGACGGCTGTCACTCAATGTTGCCTGAAGGCTGCCTGTTCATGATAAACCCTGCGACGAAGGAAACCTCGTAGGTTCTCTCGGTGATGTCCTCGGAGACTTTCACGCCATTGTGGTAAGTGCAGTGACGGAACACCTCTTTCAGCTGGCTAACATTTCCCACCATCAGGCGCTGTAACTCAGCAGGTGACATGGGCTCACTCCGCTTAATCTGCTGTTCAAGCTCCCCTCTGAGTCGATACACCCTGGCAGAAGTAGGTTCAGGCCCGACATAGCCCTGTCCGGTCTCATCCCCTGATCCAGTGGTGAACCTCTGTGAGCTCTCAGCAAGTCTAAGGATGCTTCCTTGTAGTGCTGCCTTTACATCTATCTGAGAGTGGGCTGGACTGCTGGGTTTGGTCTTACCCGTTGTTCCAGACGAGTCAACGAGCCTGACATCCCTTCCTGCAATACTCCCGCCGTCGCTGCTGGTCTCCAGATCGCCTGCAACCACCCTCAACATGCCCTTCGGCTTGCCTCCACTGCTGCATGGCCCTTCCATCGCAGCCGGCTGGCTGAGGCACTGATCCACCAAAGACATGGATGCAGGTGAAAGCGACAACCCCAGATCACTCTCCTCGTCTTGCCGTTCTGGGGTCACACATCTAGACTCCAATTTTCTCTCTTGGGCTGGTTGTGACAGTGTACCACTCGGCAGTTTCCCTCTCTTCCAACTACCAGAAAGCCTTGGTCGCTTCGCTGAGGAATGATCTTTCTCCGGCTGTGCTCTCTTACCAGAATGCGTCCCCGGTGTATCTTCTGACAACGGCCGGGCCTTGGTTGAAGGCTTGTTGAACCTTTGCTCCCGTTCCTCCTTCGTTTCGGCAGGAATCCCTGAAACCTCCTCCACATGAGCAGGGTGATGCTCTCTGTAATGACAGCGAAGATTATCCCTCCTGGTATAGCTACGTTTACAGCGCCACAATGGTACAGGATCTTCGGGCCATGTTTGTTTTTAGCCATGTGCTTCTCCAGGCTCTTCCTGTACACAAATGACTCCTTGCAAGTGGCACACTCAAACAACTTGACATCCTGCCAATCCTGTGGCTTACTCCAGCCTTCCTCGTCCTTTTCATCCATCCTTCAGTGTGCTCCTGCATAAATATCAAACAAAAATAATAATAATGTTAGAACGTTGTAGTCCCTTTTTTTCCCCTGATTCCCTATTCCCCTTAAGTTTAACGGAAGCGTTGCGGCCGCTGCCGTTGTCGTGGAGGATTCCTCCTCAGCTGAATCTGGACTCCTTGTTCAGTCACCTCAGTGTCCCCACCGTTTCCAACTGTGGGCTCATACTCCGATTCCACTAGTCCTCCTTCCTCCCCTACTTGGGCATCCTGATCATCAGGCAGCATTCCTTCCTGGGTTAGGGTCTGCATCTCAGGCTGACTGCTCTCTACTTGAGGCCCAACGTTCTCATGAATATCCATGTCTGACTCTCCAGTCCAAGGTTCCAAAGGCCTGCCTTCGTATGGTTTCAGTCGATCAGAATGAATGACTTTCTTCTTTCCTCCTCTGGTACGTTGTACTCTATAGGTAACGTCAGACAACCTATCTAGGATGAGGTATGGACCTTCCCACCTGCACTGTAACTTAGGGGAGTGCCCCTTCTTCTTTGCGGGATTGTGCATCCAGACAAATTGTCCCTTCCTGAACCTTTCCTTGATCGTCTTCTGGTCGTAAGTTTTCTTCTGCCTCCTTGCACTCTTAGCTAAGGCCTCACGAGCTCGATCATGCGCTGCCTGTATCCTCTGCCTCAAGGTTTGGGCATAATCCTCGTTGTCTTCTTCCTCCTCCACACGAGGCTGTTCGGTCATGAGATCTATGGGTAGGGATACCTCCCTTCCAAACATTAACATATTCGGACTTTCTCCCGTAGACTCCTGTGGTGTGCTTCTGTAAGCCGAGGTGGCATAAGGCAATTCCTTATCCCAGTTGCTGTTGTTTTGACGGTCCTTCATGAGAATAGCTAATATATTCACCAAGGTACGGTTAAAACGCTCCACCATGCCATCTGATTTCGGGTTGTATGGTGTGGTTCTTGTCTTCTCAATACCCAGGATCTCACAAATCTTCCGCATAACATTTGATTCAAAATTCCTTCCTTGGTCCGTATGCAGGGTATGTGGTATTCCATACCTGCAAACAAACTCCTCGACAAACTTTGTGGCAACTGTCTCTGCCTTCTCATTTGGTAGGGCATAAGCTTCGAACCACTTACTAAAATAGTCTCCTACCACTAGGATATAGCGGTTCCCGTCCTCAGTGACAGGGAAGGGCCCCACAATGTCCATGGCCACCCGTTCCATGGGTACCCCTACTTGGTGCTGCTGTAACGGCGCTCGCCGTTTTTTGCTCGGGGACTTCCTGCGGGCACACAAATCGCACTGCCGCAGGAAAGATCTAACATCTGCTCCTAGTCCTTGCCAGTAATACTTTGCGCGAACCTTTGCCATGGTCCTTTTTGTCCCTAGATGTCCACTTGTCCTCCCCGCGTGGAGTTCCTGAAGTATTTCTGCACGATACTCCTGTGGCACTATGGTTTGCCACTTCGCTTCTCTACCACTGTCTGACTCCCAGCGACGTACCAAAATTCCGTCCTGGATATATAACTGATCCCATATCAGCCAGTAATTTTTATGGGCCGGGGATTTCGGAGACATCTCTTCCCACCTCGGACGAGATCCTCCCTCGTCCTTAGTCTGGAGTACCCACTCTAGGGATTTATCTCTTTGCTGTGCCCCCCTCCAGTCGGCCTTAGTTATTTGGGGTCGTACACCAACGGCACACAAATCAGCTCTGAATTCTTTAGCTTCACATGTAGGACTCTTGTCTCCTCTTTTGCTATCAAGTGAAGGCACTGTCCCTTTACTTCCTCCTGATGAGCTCAATCTGCCACCAGAGTCCAGTCCCTCCATTCCGCACTGTGGGCAAGGTCGGCGAGACAGGCTATCGGCATTTTGGTGGGACCTTCCTGCTCTATGGATTATTTCGTAGTCGTATTCGCTAATTATTTGTAACCACCGTGCGACTTGCCCTGAAGGGTCCTTGAAGTTTACCAGCCACCTTAAGGCGCCATGGTCTGTCCGTATAGTTATCCTGCGTCCATATATGTATGGTCGAAACTGTTTCACAAAGGTCACAACAGCAAGAAGCTCCCTCCTTGTCACACAGTAATTTTGTTCTGCTCTTTTCAGGGATTTGCTGGCATACGCTACAACTTGCTCCTTGCCATCTTTAATCTGAGACAATACCCCGCCAATGCCGGCAGCGCTGGCATCCGTATCCAGAATAAACTTCCCATCAAGATCCGGATAAGTCAAAATTGGTGCCTCAGTCAAGCGTTTCTTCAACTCCTCAAATGCCGTCTGGCATTCTGGTGTCCAATTGAATTCCCTAGACTTTTCCGTCAACTGATGTAGAGGCTTTGCCACCGCGGAGAAACCTTCAATAAACCGTCTGTAGTACGACGCAAGTCCTACAAAGCTCCTGACTTCCTTGACTGTTCTAGGAACTGGCCAGTCCTTCACTACCTCGATTTTCTCCGGGTCCGTGCTGATCCCTTCTGGGGACACAATGTGGCCCAAGTAACGAACCTTTTCCTTGAAAAGATCACACTTTTTAGGCTTCAACTTTAGCCCCGCCTCCCTGAGGCGCTGAAACACCACTCTCAACCGGTCAAGTTCCTCAGGTATGGTCTTTCCAAACACTATTACATCATCGAGGTAAACCAAAAGAGTTTCCCAATGAAGGCCACCAAGAACCCGCTCCATCAGCCTCTCGAAAGTGGATGGCGCATTACAAAGCCCGAAGGGCATCACGCGCCAGCTATACAGTCCACCTCTGACTACAAAAGTCGATTTCTCCTGAGCTTCTTTATCCAATGCTACCTGCCAGTAGCCGGACGCCAAGTCCAAGGTCGAAAACCAGTGTGCCCCAGCAAGTGCATCGAGAGAGTCATCAATTCTGGGGATGGGGTACGCGTCCTTGATTGTCAATGCGTTAAGCTTTCGATAATCCACGCAGAAGCGCTTCGTCCCATCCTTTTTCTTAACAAGTACCACATTAGCAGCCCAAGGACTGCTGGATGGTACAATTTTATCCTCCTTAAGTAACTCCTGCACCTGCCTTGTAATCTCCTCTTGCTCAACCGTGGGAAACCTTCTCGGTCTCTCCCTAATTGGTCTTGCATCTCCTGTATCGATGTGATGTTTTACACATTCGGTGCGTCCTATGTCTTCACTTCCTTTAGAAAAGACGTCCTGGTAGTCACACAGTAGCCTTGCTATTTCACTATGGTAATCCTTAGCTACTCCGGATATACTCCTTGAGTACACATCTTCCAAATGCGCCGGTAGCCGTTCTATCCGCTCTTGGGCAATTGCCACATCGGACTCCTGGACATCCCTGTCCTCCACCGGGGTGAGAATTCCTGCTACACTGCCTCCCTTTAACACACAAGTCCTTAGTCCTGGGTTGAAGACACGAATGGGGAGCACTTCCTCTTCAGGTTTTACCAACAGCCTTGCCACTATCAGTCCTCTATTCGCCAAATCGGTAGTCTCTGCTGGCTCCATTACTCCAAGCCCTGTAAATTGCCGAGATACTCGTCCTGTAACGAGGGCCTCATGTCCTGGAGGCACCTCAGTTGTTTTCTCCACAATCACTCGGGCACAAACGTTTGAACCCTGTTTGTTTTGACACCTTATTCTTTCCCCATTTAGGGTCAACACCAAGTCCTTGAAATCTAGTCGTCCATTTGTTGGCAGGAGATAGTCCATTCCTAATATTCCCTCCAGATCCAACTTCGCAAATATCACCTGTACTGGAAGGGTTGTCCTGCCAACTTTGAATCTCTATCAATGCCCCGCCTATTGTTTCTATGGAGTTACCATCCGCTCCATACAAATTTGCACCCCTTGTATTCAGTGTAGGTCTCCCCTCCGGTGGCATCTTATAGTAAACCGCTGCCGATAGCACAGTGTTTGACGCACCTGTGTCAATTAACATTTGTGTTTTTACTCCTCTCACTTGAGCGGGTACATATAGCCCTGCCATATTCAAACTCTTCCCGGAGAGTGTTATCCCTTGGTTGTACATTCCTAGCATTGGCCCTCCTTGGAGGTGTCTTTCTGTTCTTCCTCCTCTTCCAGCCTTCCCTTGGGCCCCAGGGTTGGCTGAGTGGCGTTTCCCGACTGCTGATTTCTTCCCCTCCTTGGTTCGGTACATTCCCTGGCAAAGTGACCCTTTGCGCCACAGTTGAAACAGGTATATTCTGTATTTGTCCTTCCTCGTGGGACAGCAGACCGGTAATCCTTTCCAGGCCTCGAGAGATCTTCCAACACGGACTGTATCCTTCCTAAGGCCTGAGACATGCACTCCTGCGTGTCCCTTATTTCTCCCTTAAGGCTCTGCATGGAGACTTCATCATCTCCTCCGATGACCCTGACAAACTTCCTCATCTTTCCATTGATTCTATGTTCCTCTGTCCGAAGAAAGCTTTCTGTCTGTAATGCAGCCCTAATAGAATCATCCAAGGTGGAGGGTTTTGTCCGGAAAATTCCTTCTCTTATCTCCCGGTCCTTCACGGTATCCATAAAATGCCCCTTAGCCAGACGTTCTCGGCTATCATCAGAAAACTCCGGGTAAGCTAATGCTGAGAGCTCCCTGATGCTTGTCCCTAGTTCCTGAATGGTCTCTGTCTCACCCTGCCTGCGGTGTCTAAGCTCCATCATGTGGAAGTCCGCTTGTTGTCCAGGACCAAATCTCTGCTCAAGACGGAGCATCAAATCTTTTAAGGAAGATTTCTTTCCCTCAGGCTGGCAACCCAGAACCTTTAATGCCTGCCCCTGGAGGCTGGCAGCAAGGAACACCACCGCCCGCTCAACACTCCAGGCGTTTGCCACGCAGCATGCCCGGAAATGAGCCTTGTAATCCTTCCAGGGAACCTTCCCATTAAAACGATCTGGACAAATATTCGGCTTGCGAGGTCTGTCGTCCTTGCAACTAGTAGTAGTAGTAGTTGTCTCCCTCGCAGGCTCCGTGTCCGCAATTGTGTTTGCAGGCGTAAACCCTACTCCTGAAGTGTCCCGGAGTGTACTTGACACCATGGAACCGGGTGTGTGAAGAAACATTTCCGGTGTAAGGGTTTCAACAGCCCTGTCTGACTTGTGTTTCTCTTCCGGTTCCTTCTGCTGCAATCGCATCCTCCGCAGCTCATCCTCCATGGCCTTCCTTGTCCCAACAACGTCCTCCACCATATTTTCGGCTCTCTGAACCTCCATCCTTAGTACTGCAAGTTCCTCCTCCATAGCCTTCGAGTCCATCTGGTCCATTCTCGTCAATTATACAATTATATATATAAACTGTCCCCCACAAATCACACCTTATCCCACTTCTGACACCAATGTGGCGAATCCCGTCCGGTCGGCACCAGCACAGGCGAGCGGTAGTCCAGCTGGTACTAGGGGTGAGGTCGTTTGGAGACCGTCTATCGCCGCATGTGATTTATTGTGGGGGAGGGGGGGGGGGTCTAGAACCCTAACAAGGACTCACTGACTCAAAAGAGTAAAGGAATGACACTTAGTTCCTGGTACAAGGCTGATCCTTTTATTCGTTTATAGTGATTAAATCCAGTTTAATGATTGGAAGTAGTGCAAAGTGGGCCTACTATCCTTAAGGTAAAATATGGTCACTTAAGGCAAATAAAGATCACTGGAGGTAAGTTAATATCCCTTCAGGCAAATACAGATCACTGGAGGTAAGTCAATATTCCTTCAGGCAAATACAGATCACTGGAGGTAAGTTAATATCCCTTCAGGCAAATACAGATCACTGGAGGTAAGTTAATATCCCTTCAGGCAAATACAGATCACTGGAGGTAAGTAATTAATGCCTTAAGGGCCTAGTAATTGGATCTCGGATTCCAGAAAGGAACTTCTTGTATCCTTACAAGAGATTCATTAACAACGCACAAGTTCTACTTAAGGGAGTTGAATGGTGAACGTCTAATCAAATGTGGCCCATTCGTACCCGTAAATACTTGATACAAAGAGAAATGCAATAGAACCTACCCCAACGTTTACACAGCTAGTAACTGTCACTACCACACTACGGCGCGGACGCTAAATACACTCAGACAGCCCTGCTGCCACGGACGCTTATCCTCCTTACGTCACCTCGGAGCGAATCCCACACCTTCCGCTGCTTCCGGCCGCTAGCTATCGCTCCAGCTCCAAAACCACTTCTACTCCTAATCTAACACTCGAGCACATGGCAGCCTCACGCAATGCCCAGCGGCTGCTACCGCGCATGCTCCCCCGCTAAAAGCGCCTAATCGCGCACCAAAGAGCGCCAGCCATGGGGTACCATTTCGTTACACTATTATTGTGCGACTTACTCCGAATTAATTTCCGCGATGTGTACCAAGAGCCGCCATTTTAGAATGACCCCAACAATCATGCGAATCGAATGCGACGTCATCGGCCGCCCAGCGGAGCGGAGCAGTCACAAAGCAACCAATGAAATGTTCCCACCGTACCTCGCTCCGCCCACAGCCCAGCCGGCCAATGACGTCGCATTCGATTCGCATGATTGTTGGGGTCATTCTAAAATGGCGGCTCTTGGTACATATCGCGGAAATTAATTCAGAGTAAGTCGCACAATAATCGTTTAAAATTTCTTGTTAACATTTTATTTGTTTGATTATTCAAAACACCCAAGGCAAGCTAAGAGCCAGGTGAACACATTCAGCTGGTTTAAACCGCCGCCTGGCCCGTAGGGAATGCGCCATAATGCGCCATTTAAATGGTCATTTCTTAGCTTAAAAAGAAATGGTCGGGACGTGTGGCCAAGGATTCAGCTAGCCTTGGCCACACAAGTGGGGCTAGAAACGCAGGAGCCACCTGCAGGGGTCATCCCCGAGGAAAATGCAGCTCAAATGGAACTGAGCCAGACTTTAGAACCAGAGACACAGAGTGATCAGGAATCACCTGAAGGTGCAGGTCAGGCAGGATTCGATCTAGAACCTGCACCCCTGAACGTGACACCTTTGCCTGCACAGGACAGGCGTGGAGGAATCCCTTGCGCCAGCGAAGGCGGCCACAGCGCTATATGTAAATAGCTTAGGAATCTCAGGGAGATCAATTAGTTTTAGGATTACTTAGCAGTTTGGGTAAACTACAGTGAAGTAACTGTTGCTTTGTTTTGTTTCTTTTGCTTCTTTAAAGGAGGATGGAGGGTCACGAGTCAGGCAGGATGGAAGAAACCGAAGGATTGGGATACTGTGAAGGTGTATGCTTGTTCTGAGTGTGAGGACACCTTCCTCAGCAAGAAGAGCCTGGAAAACCATCTTGGTTCTCATACCGTGAAGAAGAAGATTCTTTAATTCTGTAAGAGATGCACCCGGAAATATACCAGGAAGGACAACCTGAGAGTGCATTATCAAAACCACCACCCCGCAGAAATGGACGACCTGAACGGCCTGTACCCGGAGACAGAGGAAGAGAGAAAGGCAGCGAAGCGGCCTTCTTACTCGGATGAGGTGCCGAGCACTTCTTCTGCATCTTCAGGACGGAAGAGGAAGATAAAGCCAACCGTCGACAGGCCGGCAAAGGAAGGACGAAAGGAGATTGGGTTGGAACCGGAGAGAGTTGTTAAGCCATCGAGGGAATTGCAGAAGGAGGAGGCTGTGTCGAGGGAATTGCAGAAGGAGGAGGAAACTCAGATCCCCTTGACACCTGGCAGGGAGTTAGAGATCGACGATGCAGCGGAGATATCTCTGTCACCTGCTTCCGTGTCTCTGCTCGAAAGTATTGAGCCGCAACGCCAGATAGTGTTTGGAGGTAAACCACGGGGGATGTTGTCGATGCTTCAGGATGTCCAGGAACAGGCTAGCGACGGGGAGGGGACCGATATCAACGAAGATGCCTCTATCTCTGTTAACCTTGGACGAGCCCTTAAGGGGAGCACTCTACGGTACCAAGAGGGAGATCGGCGGAAACGCACCTTTCCACCTGCCAGTGAAATTCAGCATGGGCAGGCCAAGACGTCTACATTGGAGGAACCACCGAGGGCCAGAGTATGCCGGGTCAGTAGTGGCAACCCTGGGTGGCGACGGGCAATCCCAATCGATACTGCTGATATGGAGGTGATGATGGCCGGGAATGTACGCCAAGTGAAGGAGGTCAGTACCAGGAGCCAGTTCCAGAATGGATTGAAGGTATCCGAAGAAGTCGTCGAGAGGACCTACGATGTAGAGTTTACGGCAGGTTTCATCCTCAAGTATAGATTAGGTTTTCATAAAGGTTTACTTTGTTGGTTCTACTTAAGTTAAAGCATTACTTGTTTCTGACTTGTTCTTGTTTCAGTGTAAAGGTTGTATAAGAAAGTATTTATTTTTAAAGACCGATTTTTGCCTGATATATCTACCTCATTCCCTTAAGGAATACTGTAATTACTTATGATCATTGTGTAAGCTCAAGGAGCAGGGTAGTTCCTTTGGATTGTATAAACGACATTGATGGGTGCTGTGATTGTATTTGATTTGTATAAACTCCCTTAAGGAGAAAGAAGAACGTTGTCTATTTTTTGATAAAACTGTATCAGGTGTGATTTGCTCTGGACAATCCCTTAAGGAGACGTTTGTATGGAGTAGCTGGAGCTCCCTTAAGGAACCTCAGAACTTTGGCTTTCTTTAAATCTCCCTTAAGGAGACCCCTAGTACTTAAGGAAACAACCTTCAAGGTGCTTTACTTTTGTATAAGTGAAATTTAGATTTGCATTGTATAAGATTGCACCTCAGTTAATTTCGTTTTGGTTTTTTGTCAGTTTAACGGACCGGGACGGTCCGAACTTAAGAGTGGGGCTGTGTAACGAAATTGGCCTGAGTGCGTGTTGCTTTTGCGCGTCATAGCGCTAAGGCGTGCTATACCTGCTGAGCATGCGCAGTTGGCTGCTTAGGTGATTTTAGCGTGCGCCTCGTGCGTGCGGCCGGCATGAGTTGCTGTTGAGCTAGCAGACAGGACAGACGTGTGGGACAGGAGCTCCGACAAAGTAGTGGTTTGGTGCTAGACGTTTGAGGCGGCGTTGTTGCTGGTGTAGTGGGAGTAGGAAGCAGTTGGAGAGGCGGAACGGTAGAGCGACCGACCGCCGAGTCCCAGAGCAGCGGCCGGAGGAGTGAGTGGTTGGAGCGTCCGTGACAGCGGGGTTGTCAGAGCCTGTCAGAGAGTCCGTGGAGGCGGCGGCGGTGTGTCCGAATCTAGCGGCAGCAGCTCAGCTCAAGGCACTGGTCAAAGCGCTGGGTATGTCGTGCATAATTGTTTATCAAAGTTAATTACGAGCACTGTTCAGGACCTATTTGGTTGAACCTCCCCACGAATTAACACCTTCTTTAATTATAATTATTAAGTGCTTTCAGTAAAGCCTCTCAATCAGTAATGCTTAGTCACAGTAGGAACCTCAATTACTATCCCTTAAGGATACAGAAAACCCTTAAGGAAAGTCAAGGAAACAATTACATCCCCTGAGGAGACAATTACATCCCTTAAGGAAACAATTACATCCCTTAAGGAAACTGTAACGGACATTGCAACCGCCGGACAAACCGCCGGCGTGAGAACGCTCTCTCTCCAGAGATTGGACCGGAAGTATGGACTATAAATAGACAGTTGTGTTCGCGCCGGCGGGAAAACGTTGGCCAGGAGCCAAGATAACTGACTCTTTTGCATTGTGTAATTGTGCATGATAAGTTGTGTTAGACAGACCAGATGTTGAGTTCAGTGAGTGAGCATGAACAAGTTGTCGTTCTTGGAAGATAAATAAATTGGTGTGTTTCACATTTAACCGAAATTGGGTTTTAATCAAATAATGACGTTTAACAATAAACGCTCGGCCTCCCGCCACACTACTGGTCACGTGAGTTTGGGGCGCGCCAATTCAAACCAACGCAGCCAAGCATGACTGCGTATATAAAGCGTTGTTACAATAAAGATCAATTGTTCACGCCGCTGGTTACGCTGCTGAGAGTTATACTTCAAAATATCTCAAGCTTATATACTCTTATCAAGTTTCACAATAGAAATAGTTTTGTTTTCTTATGTAATTGTACCATCAGTATACCAGGCTTGCTCCTGTTTTTCCATGCCTTTTGTTTCTTGTCTGACAGGCATGCCAAATGCTGACATATGCTTCAACTGCCGACTGCCAGGACATTGGTCGAAAGATTGTCCATACCCCTATGACAATGGATCATCTAGGATCAAACCAAGAGCGAGAACAGCTCAGGCTACCGGTTACCACAACTTCCATAACCGAGTCACCCCTTGGCAAGTGCCAATCTCTCAGCGACCGGGTACCTTTAGCCTCCCAAGCACAATGCCAAACAGCCCAAGCATCACACCAGCATCCACAGCTGTCTATGGTGCCGGTTCCGGACCCTCCAGTTTACCATAAAGTTACAAACATGGAACAAAAATTTGACGATGTACTCAAGGTACGGTGTAATTATGAATCGTGTAACATAAATGATATTAAAACTGATAATATTGCAGTCAAATCTAGACTAAAACAACATGCACAATTCTGGTATGAGATAGGGGCTTCTCACATGATAATGTCAATAATAAATGAAGGCTATAGAATACCATTTATTCAATATCCACCTCCCATGTATTATCGTAATAACAACTCGGCCCTAAAGGAACAGCTATATGTACAAGAGTCCATCTTAGAATTACTCATCTCTAATAGAATTCAAGAGAAACCTTATCCTTCCTATGTAGTGAGTCCCTTTTCAGTAGCATATTAAACATCCGGATTGAAGATTGATCTTGGACCTAAGTAGATTAAATAAGTTTGTAGAGAAGACACGATTTAAACTTGATGACTGGAAGATAGGCTTACAATACTTGTCTGAAGATGCACTTCTATTCAAATTCGATTTAAAGTCAGGGTACCATCACATAGACATATCTAATGAAGATCAAAAGTATTTAGGTTTTTCATGGGAAATTGATGGCTGTGTCAGGTTTTTTGAATTTACAGTTCTCCCATTTGGCCTTTCATCAGCTCCTCTCGTATTCACCAAGATGTTGAAACCACTTGTCACTCACTGGCGAGCGTGTGGTATTCTTATTGCATTATATCTAGATGATGGTTTTGTAGTTATTCCTAGTACATTAACTAATTCAAACGTTGAAGACAAAGTAGCAAAGGAAATATCAAAACACGTAAAACTTGATTTGTTAAGAGCTGGTTTCGTTTACAACATTGAAAAGAGCCATTGGAATCCAACTTACTGCCTAGAATGGCTTGGCATGATCTGGGATACAAAAGCTGGTACACTGAAGGTACGTCAGGGACGTATAGATAAAATACACCAGACTATATCCGTTATTGAAAAAAGTAAAATCCTATCTGTACGAAAACTACATTCTTTTGTTGGTCAAATAATTTCCCTGACTCCGGTTTATGGTAATCTAACCAGGCTCTTGACTAGACATTGCCAAGTTGAAATTGCACAAGCTACCGATGAAGAAAACTTGATTGAATTAGACGAATTTTGTTTAGAAGAAATTCAGTTCTGGAAAGAAAATGTGACAACACAGAATGTAAGAAATATATTTGCAACCAGATCAGTTAATAAGATTGCTTGTTGCGATGCAAGCGCTACGGGCGCAGGTGCAATCATCTGCAACAATATACACACAGCTCACAAACAATGGACAGAGACTGAAGCAAAACTAAGTTCAACATGGAGAGAATTGAGCACCATTCTTTTTGCTCTGAACTCTTTCCTTCCAATTATTTCACGCTCTGAATTAAAGGTATTCACAGATAGCCAAAGCGCAGCCAGAATCGTCGAAGTCGGTAGCATGAATAAAGAGTTACACAAGATAGCTATCGAATTATTTAAGACATGTACCCGAAATAATATAAGGATGGAAGTAGACTGGGTTCCAAGAACAGAAAATGATCAAGCAGATTTTGTTAGTAGGTTAATTGACACAGACGATTGGATGATTTCAGAGCAGTTTTTCAAAATACTTAAACAATTATGGGGCCCCTATAGCGTTGACTGTTTTGCCTGTTACTACAACAAACAACTTAACCGGTTTTTCTCTAGATTCTGGAACCCTGGAACTTGTGGGGTTGATGCCTTCGCACAAAATTGGAAAGGGGAAAACTGCTTATTAGTACCACCTGTTGTTTTAATACCTAGTGTGTTAAGTCATTTACACCTCTGCAAAAGCAAAGGAACCCTTGTATTCCCTTGGTGGCCATCCTCAGTATTTTGGCCAATTTTGTGGTCCACGTACAAACCCTGGATTAAAGACATGATCACTATAGAAGGCAAAGTAGCCCTACAACAGGGAAGAAACAAAAATTCACGGCTAGGTTCTTTCGAATTTAAAGGCATTGTATGTGCTATTTGTATTGATTGCTCTAGATAAGTAGATTTTGTTACCCAATTTGTATATATAAAATTTCTCTTTTTCAATTATTATTATAGATCATTTACGCACAACGTTTTTGGGTACAATTCCCCAGCAATCTCGAGGCGACGAAGAAACATATCTTCAAGGATGCAATACTAGCAAAGGCAGATGGCACAATAAATTGTTATTTATACAAATGCAGAGAATTTTTCAACTGGCTTCGAAAGAATAGTTTTGACATTAACCTCCCGATACAAGATGAAATTGTCGCAGCATTTATAGCTCATAAAAAATCACATGCAAATTCAGACAGTTCAATTACCACCACTTCGGCTGCAATAAAATGGTTACATTCGCTTATAAATGCTAAACCAAACCCGGTAGATTCACCAATAGTTCAACTAACTATCCTAAGCGGGAGAAAACATCTCCATAAACCCCCATCACAAAAACAGCCAATATCTTTAGATCAAGTTAAACGCATTATCGACAAATTTGGAAATCCCAACAATAATCTGATGCAACTAAGAACAGCTTGTTATTTTTCAATAAATTTCGCACTTCTATTTAGGCACAACGAGATGGCACAACTTAAAGCATGCCACATTACTGAATTACCCAATGGCGAAGGTTTAAGCATTTTCATCCCCAAATCCAAGACAGATATTTTCCGAGATGGATGCACATCCATTATCTCGGAAACGAATAACGAATATTCTCCAGTCAGAATTCTTAAGAGTTACCTAGAAAAATGCGATATCAAAATTGGGCAAGACGTTTTCATATTTTCGGCATTATCGTACCACTCCAGCACTAAAACTTACAAACTACTGTCAAATAAGCCACTGAGCTACACAAGATGTAGGGAATTATTTCTAGACGCACTAAAAGAAATAGGAGAAAAGGACCTAAAACAATATGGCCTCCATAGCCTAAGATCGGGCGGTGCAACCCACTTAGCAAACAAAGACATCCCAGAAGAAATAATTATGCAACACGGTAGATGGAAGACTGCTATGGCCAAAAACAGATATGTTAAACGAGATTTACAACACAGGCTTGAAGTATCCACCATTTTAAACACCGATTAGCAACAAGTTTAAAGTATGAGTATCAGATTTTAAGTAATTTAACTGCAAATAATTATAACTATAGACCTATAGTACCAAAGTGTGACTTCCGGGGAGATACCGAAGGACTTGAAGAGTCAGTTTTTCTAAAATTGTTTTCAACCAGAGTATTACGTTGGATGTATCAATAGCCTGTAAATAATTGTAATACGATTGTGACTTCCGGGGAGATACCCGAAGGACTTGAAGAGTCAGTTTTTTCAAAAATGTTTTTGAACCAGTAATGTATTTTCTGTAGATGTATCAATAGCCTGTAATAATACGATTGTGACTCCGGGGAGATACCCAAGGGCTAGAAGAGCCAGGATTCAAAAATGTTTGAATCAGATAAGTATAGTTGTAATAATATTAATAAATAATCATAGTTATCACATGTTTTTCCATTAATCTTAACAACCTATTACAAATGTAATACTAATTATAACACTCATCGGCCTATCACCGGCACAATCATATAGCTGTTCCTTTAGGGCCGAGTTGTTATTACGATAATACATGGGAGGTGGATATTGAATAAATGGTATTCTATAGCCTTCATTTATTATTGACATTATCATGTGAGAAGCCCCTATCTCATACCAGAATTGTGCATGTTGTTTTAGTCTAGATTTGACTGCAATATTATCAGTTTTAATATCATTTATGTTACACGATTCATAATTACACCGTACCTTGAGTACATCGTCAAATTTTTGTTCCATGTTTGTAACTTTATGGTAAACTGGAGGGTCCGGAACCGGCACCATAGACAGCTGTGGATGCTGGTGTGATGCTTGGGCTGTTTGGCATTGTGCTTGGGAGGCTAAAGGTACCCGGTCGCTGAGAGATTGGCACTTGCCAAGGGGTGACTCGGTTATGGAAGTTGTGGTAACCGGTAGCCTGAGCTGTTCTCGCTCTTGGTTTGATCCTAGATGATCCATTGTCATAGGGGTATGGACAATCTTTCGACCAATGTCCTGGCAGTCGGCAGTTGAAGCATATGTCAGCATTTGGCATGCCTGTCAGACAAGAAACAAAAGGCATGGAAAAACAGGAGCAAGCCTGGTATACTGATGGTACAATTACATAAGAAAACAAAACTATTTCTATTGTGAAACTTGATAAGAGTATATAAGCTTGAGATATTTTGAAGTATAACTCTCAGCAGCGTAACCAGCGGCGTGAACAATTGATCTTTATTGTAACAACGCTTTATATACGCAGTCATGCTTGGCTGCGTTGGTTTGAATTGGCGCGCCCCAAACTCACGTGACCAGTAGTGTGGCGGGAGGCCGAGCGTTTATTGTTAAACGTCATTATTTGATTAAAACCCAATTTTCATGCTCCTTCGCTGTGCTCATACGCATGAAAAACAGTTTCACTCCAATAGCTGACAATAACACAAACTAGAACAAATATTGTTTGGTTTCATCAGGTTTATTAAAGCATGGGATTGTGCCGGTGATAGGCCGATTATGAACCGACACAAAGTATTTGAGTTGAACTTGACTGTTGCTATAGAATATACAATTTTTATTTAATATCATTTTATTGTATTTCTGTTTATTACCTCGAAAAAGATAGCGATCAGCCGAAAGTCCATAATTCTTTGAGTTGAAGTTGGTCCATAATCGGCCTATCACCGGCACAATCCCATGCTTTAATAAACCTGATGAAACCAAACAATATTTGTTCTAGTTTGTGTTATTGTCAGCTATTGGAGTGAAACTGTTTTTCATGCGTATGAGCACAGCGAAGGAGCATGAAATTTGAGTTTCCGTTTGTTTTCTGTCTGCGTTTGGCTGCAGAGCAAACAAGGACCCGTTGGCAGTACGTTACAGAAACAATTACATCCCTTAAGGAAACAATTACATCCCTTAAGGAAACAATTACATCCCTTAAGGAATCATTGGCGTAACTTAAGTCAATGAGGTGTTTGAGTTACAATAAAGGGTAAAACCCGCGGCTCTTGATGGATCTCTCTTAGTCCAATTATTGGGTCCATGTGCTACTCTATTTAGTTTAAAAGCTCCCGTCCATAGAGTTTCCAGGAAGAAGTGTTGCGTGCGCGATATACGGTTGCCAAACGACCTCCCCACAGTAGGGCTGCCGCTCGCCTGTGCAGTACCGAGTCTGAATTGACCCGGACGGGTTTCGCCACAGTACTATTTTGGATACGGAAGTATCTTTATATATAGACTTTGTACATACTCTACTCTGTGTCAGGACTAGTATTACTATGTCCACAACTTTACATACAGTGTTTTGAGCTGTTTTAAGGGGAAATGAGGGCATTTATTTTAAATACTTTATCTGTGAATGAAACTTCAACGATTTTTCGGCATTGTTGCATCTTCCCGTGGAGTCATCAAATGAGATGCTTATCCAGCATGTCCAATTGCTATCATGCTATTTAGGTGTTCGTGCAATTCAGCACGAACACCTATTGTTTTTGTTCTGTTTTTAGGTGTTCGTGCAATATGTGCACGAACACCTCTTTGTTATTGTTCCGTTTTTTTAAGGTGTTCGTGCAATATGTGCACGAACACCTCTTGATATTATTCAGTTTTTTTTTAGGTGTTCGGCTAACAGCCGAACAACTATTGTTATTAGGTGTTCGTGCAATATGAGCACGAACACCTCTTGATATTGTTCTGTTTTTTTTAGGTGTTCGTGCAATATGAGCACGAACACCTCTTTGTTATTGTTTTGTTTTTTAAGGTGTTCGTGCACTTCAGCACGAACACCTATTGTTTTTGTTCTTTTTTTAGGTGTTCGTGCAATATGAGCACAATATTAGGTGTTCGTGCAATATTGAGATACAGCAAAAAGCAAATGGTAATTTTTCAACTTTAAAAACCTTGTAATTCGACACCTGATGACGTCATCATGACGTAATGACAACTGTGCCGTCTTCATATTGAGGTTCAATTATCTGATGAGTTTCAAGGTTCAATTCATTTTCAATATTGAGTTATGTTGCCGAGAAGAGTTCTACGTAAGAAGAAGATGGAGAAGACAAAAAAAACCAGAACAAAAACAATAGGTGTTCGTGCAATATGAGCACGAACACCTCTTGATATTGTTCTGTTTTTAGGTGTTCGTGCAATTCAGCACGAACACCTATTGTTTTTGTTCTGTTTTTTTTTAGGTGTTCGTGCAATTCAGCACGAACACCTATTGCTTTTGTTCTGTTTTTTTAGGTATTCGTGCAATTCAGCACGAACACCTATTGTTATTGTTCTGTTTTTTTAGGTGTTCGTGCAACTCAGCACGAACACCTATTGTTTTTGTTCTGATTAGGTGTTCGTGCAATATGAGCACGAACACCTCTTGATATTGTTCCGTTTTGTTTTTTTTCTTCTCCATCTTCTTCTTCCACGCAACTCTTCTCTACAGCATAAGTCAAGATTGAAACTGAATTGAACCTTGAAATTCATCAGATAATTGAACCTCATTATGAAGACGGCACAGTTCTCATTACGTCATGATGACGTCATCAGGTGTCGAATTACAAGGTTTTTAAAGTTGAAAAATGACCATTTGCTTTTTGCTGTATCTCAACGAATATGAAAGCTATGATGTTCAAAGTTTTGGCATCTGATAGACCAAGACTGGGGCAACATTTGAAAAGTTAACGCAAAAATTGTACGACCTTAACTTCCAGGTCGTTACCCTGGGTCGAAGTTCACCTTCGTTTTTTTCCTTCAAAAAACAACTTTCGAGCTTATCTACGGAATAACTCAATATTGAGATTGAATTGAATGTTGAAACTCACCAGATAGTTGAACCTTAGTATCAAGACAATACATACCTAATTACGTCATGATGACGTCATCGGGCACTGAATTACATTAAATCAAAGTTTAATATTTGTAAAATTCATAACTCAAAAACCATAATTCGGATTTTGACAATCTACACATCATCGGATAGATCGTTAAGAGTTTGACAAACGCTTCACAGAACACGTACAATATTTTAACTTACTTTCGAAAGTTTCGGTTCATAACGGAAGTTGAAAATTTCATAATATCTTATCTTATTCACATCTTTAAAACTCTTGATCACTTCAGCATAATTTTTGTATCAGATTGTAGAACAGCAATCCCTCTTAAACTTTTGCACAGAGATAACAACATTATAATCCTATGCATCTGGTCAAAACTGGGAAATGAAGCGCACTGTCCTACTCGTACCCCCCCCCCCTCCCACTTTCATTGACAACGCATTGTACACATAACGTGTAAGGGCTAACGACTGACAACAACGCACACTATATACGCTACATGCATTGCCAGCGCTGACTGTGCGTGTGAAGTGGCGCGAATTTTTTTTTGGGGAATCCCCAAACAGCGCTCTTTTTCGTCCAACAAAAGGGGGCGCTGTTGTGAATAATGTTTTCAGTAACATCGAGCGCTGAGTGCATAGCGGAGAATCGCAATAGTTCAGTGATAATGAACAACGTCTCGCACCAAAACTACAAGTAGGAATACATTGGCATTGATATTACAAGAAACCGCAATGCACACCCTCAGATAATTAATCTAATATTTGAAAAACACGTTACTCCGGTTCACATAATTATAGGTTTTTTTTACAAGTCATACATTAGCTGAAAGGTTTTAATGTACTGATTAGGATCTACACAAATGAAACCAGTTTAAACTTGGCTTCTCAACCACACATTTGATTTTTTAATTTTATTTATACGTCATTGGGTAAGTATGTAACAACTTAAGAAACGACACACAACATTTACTATTTAACCTTAACTTCCGGTTAAATAGGAAGATACAATTAATTATTTGAAAAAAACATTACTCCAAAACCAGGAATTAGTTGTTTATTATCTGAACGTCGTCAGATAAGGCTTTGAAAAACATTACTAACGCTATAATTTGTGACCTGATGACATTGTCTTCCGGTTCAAACCGGAAGTTTAAATTTTATATTTAAAAAAAAAACTTTTTGACAATCTACACATCATCGGATAGATCGTGAAGAGTTTGACAAACGCTTCACAGAAACCATACAATATTTTAACTTACTTTCGAAAGTTTCGGTTCATAACGGAAGTTGAAAATTTCATAATATCTTATCTTATTCACATCTTTAAAACTCTTGATCACATCAGCATAATTTTTGTATCAGATTGTAGAACAGCAATCCCACTTAAACTTTTGCACAGAGATAACAACATTATAATCGTATGCATCTGGTAAAAACTGGGAAATGAAGCACACCGTCCTACTCGTACCCCCCCCCCCCCACCTCCCACTTTCATTGACAACGCATTGTACACATAACGTGTAAGGGCTAACGACTGACAACAACGCACACTATGTACGCAACATGCAATGCCAGCGCTGACTGTGCGTGTGAAGTGGCGCGAAATTGTTTTTGGGGAATCCCCAACAGCGCTCTTTTTCGTCCAACAAAAGGGGGCGCTGTTGTGAATAATGTTTTCAGTAACATCGAGCGCTGAGTGCATAGCGGAGAATCGCAATAGTTTAGGGATAATGAACAACGTCTCGCAACAAAACTACAAGTAGGAATACATTGGCATTGATATTACAAGAAACAATGCACACCCTCAGATAATTAATCTAATATTTGAAAAACACGTTACTCCGGTTCACATAATTATAGGTTTTTTACAAGTCATACATTAGCTGAAAGATTTTAATGTACTGATTAGGATCTACACAAATGAAACCAGTTTTAACTTGGCTTCTTATTGTTCAAACCGGAGGTTGAAATTAAATTTTTCAAAGAAAATTAATTTCTCAACCACACATTTGATTTTTTTATTTATTTATACGTCATTGGGTAGGTGTGTAACAACTTAAGAAACGACACACAACATTTACTATTTAACCTTGACTTCCTGTTAAATAGGAAGATACAATTAATTATTTGAAAAAAACATTACTCCAAAACCAGGAATTAGTTGTTTATTATCTGAACGTCGTCAGATAAGGCTTTGAAAAACATTACTAACGCTATAATTTGTGACCTGATGACATTGTCTTCCGGTTCAAACCGGAAGTTTAAATTTTATATTTAAAAAAAATCATTTTGACAATCTACACATCATCGGATAGATCGTTAAAAGTTTGACAAACGCTTTACAGAACACGTACAATATTTTAACTTACTTTCGAAAGTTTCGGTTCATAACGGAAGTTAAAAATTTCATATCTTATCTTATTCACATCTTTAAAACTCTTGATCACTTCAGCATAATTTTTGTATCAGATTGTAGAAAAGCAATCCCTCTTAAACTTTTGCACTGAGATAACAACATTCGTAACCCCCCCCCCCACTTTCATTGACAACGCATTATGTAAACGTTGAAACTGATTCAAGCCAGTTCACGCGCTGACTGTGAAATTGCAACAGCGCCCTCTTTCGTTTGAAACTCAAAAACCATAATCCGGATTTTGACAATCTTCACATCATAGGATAGGCCGTTAAAAGTTTGACAAAAACTTCACAGAACCCGTACAATATTTTAACTTACTTCCGGTTCATAATGGAATTTGAAAATTTCACCCACACGTTTTCCCCCGTTTTGATTGACAACGCAATAATTATGTACACATAACGCAGTGACATTCAGTTTTCCCAACAGCGCCCTCTTTCGTTGGAAATTTACTAACTAGCACCTTGTGCAGCAGAGCGGATAATGCACCAAAACTATACGTTGGCTTTGACGTTACAAGTTGCCCGCCCACAGATAATACCACCGTTAAGTGTCAATAGCGCCCCCAAGCATGGAATTGGAACAACCACATCAGCATGCATTAATGAAGAGAAAACTTTAAAAGTACGTTTTAGTCTATCACAGAGCAACCATTTCGTAAGGGAGTTTCAACTTTCAGAAAGACTAATTAATAACTTCCAGTTAAACCTCAACAAACTGTTTTATGTGATAAAATAAAATCCCGTTTGTTCAGAGAGAGGGCTTATAATGAAAACATTTGTTTGTACCTATTGCTTTCCATAACTGAAAGGTGCTTCTATCAATGAGGTTTATTTAATTAAAATGTATCAACAGGACGCACACACATAAAAATGACAATAGTTTTATGGTTGATTCTTTAGTATAGAAGATGAACCTTTAATACTACCGTTTATGTCAATACATGATGCAAGCAATTTAGTAAAGTATACTAAGCTAAACAATTTAGAAGAAACTATTATCAGTAAAACAAGTAGCTCTTCTTTGATTTTGGTAATGTGTGAATGATTGATTCTTTTAATCTTAAACCACAGCTCTTTTTAAAGTTAAGTCCAAGTATATCTTGAAAATTTGTTAACCAATACTCTGCTGTTTTTCTGTACCAATGCTAGGGAAATAAACATTCAAGTGTTATTTGTATGACATGTTTTGTACACCACAATACACAACAACATTAAGGAAGTTGGCTCATAATAATGTTCAGTTTACTCTCCTTCGAAGCTAACCTTACCATCTCCCGGCACAGCTATGTCAATGAGATGACACATCTTCTTCGTCTTATCTAAGACTACAACATCCGGACGCCTAAGTTCTTTAACATAATTATCAGTCTAACTGTTAAAGTCCCAGATAATCTTTACGTAGTCGGTCTCTGGAACTTTCTCCGAAACATGGTCGTACCATTTTTCAGTCACTTAAACTTCTTCCACAAATCACTGATAATCACCTAGGCCAACTTGTCATGTCTTCCTTTGTATTCCATCTGAGCCATCAAACTACATTCGCTGACAATATGACAAACAGTCTCCTCCGCCTTATGATACATTCTGCACATAGGAGACACGTTTGCTTTCTCTATCATTTGCCTTCTTTTGTCCTTAGCGACTGGTCATGCGCTGCTGTAATCAAGCCCTCAGTTTCCTTCGTCAGTTCTCCACTTTTTAACCAATTCCAGGACTTGCTGCTGGCCACTTCTTCAGTACACTTCATGAACCGGCCATGAAGTCATTTGTTTCGCTAATCTTGATGTATTTCCTCTTTCCTTTGTCTCTTGTACTAATTAATAAATTATAATGTCGTCACCAATTCGATCTTTCTTCAATTGAAATATCTTCACCAGTTCATTCATCACTTGATGACATTACTCTCGAACACCTTGTTTTTGTAACTAACAAAAACTCAATCTCTAGTTTTTTTTCTTCTTCTCCATCTTCTTCTTACGTAGAACTCTTCTCGGCAACATAACTCAATATTGAAAATGAATTGAACCTTGAAACTCATCAGATAATTGAACCTCAATATGAAGACGGCACAGTTGTCATTACGTCATGATGACGTCATCAGGTGTCGAATTACAAGGTTTTTAAAGTTGAAAAATTACCATTTGCTTTTTGCTGTATCTCAACGAATATGAAAGCTATGATGTTCATACTTGGGCATCGCATAGATCAAGACTGGGGCAACATTTGAAAAGTTAACGCCAAAATCGTACGACCTTATCTTCCGGGTCGTTACCCTAGGTCGAAGTTCACCTTCGTTTTTTTCCCTTCAAAAAACAACTTTGGAGCTTATCTACGGAATAACTCAAGATTGAGATTGAATTGAATGTTGAAACTCACCAGATAGTTGAACCTTAGTATCAAGACAACAAATACTTAATTACGTCATGATGACGTCATCGGGCACTGAATTACATTAAATCAAAGTTTAATATTTGTAAAAATCATAACTCAAAAACCGTAATTCGGATTTTGACAATCTACACATCATCGGATAGATCGTTAAAAGTTTGACAAACGCTTCACAGAACCCGTACAATATTTTAACTTACTTTTGGTTCATAACGGAAGTTGAAAATTTCATAATATCTTATCTTATTCATATCTTTAAAACTACTCATCACTTCAGCATAATTTTTGTATCAGATTGTAGAACAGCAATCCCTCTTAAACTTTTGCACTGAGATAACAACCGGACAATGAAGCGCACCTACCCACTCGTAACCCCCACCCCCCCGTAACCCCCACCCCCCCGTAACCCCCACCCCCCACACTTTCATTGACAACGCATTATGTACACAACGTTGAAACTGATGCAAGCCAGTTCACGCGCTGACTGCCGTGCACTGTCATCGTCGTGTTGATTGTTTTATCTTGCAGGAAGCAAAAATTGCAACAGCGCCCTCTTTCGTTTGAAATTTAGAAAACAGCGCTGATAATTTAATAACATTGTTTTCGGGCTTATCTACAGAATAACTCAAGATTGAAATTGAATTGAACATTGAAACTCATAAGATTGTTGAACCTCAGTATCAAGATGACACAAACTTAATAACGTCATGATAACCACATCGGGTATTAAATTACAATAACTGAAAGTTTAATTTTTGTAACATAACTCATGAACCATTTATTTGATTTTTACAATCTACACATCATCGGATAGGTAATTAAAAGTTCGACAAACGTTACACAAAAATTGATCCCATTTGACCTTGATAATTTAGTATCTGAAAAAATCATAGCAGACATTGGTTGTTTATTTTCTGTACGTCGGCAGATAAGGCTTTCAAAACCTGAAGTTTAAACTTTATATTAAAAAAAATCATAACTTCCGAACCATACATTTGATTTTTAGAATTTATTTATCATTAGAAAGGTCTTCAAAATCTCAACAAGCGCTACACAAAATGTAACCCCATTTGCCCTTGACTTCCGGTTCATACCGGAACATGATGTTTAATTTTTACAAAACTCATAACACCTGAACCAGTCATTGGATTGATGAGTTAAATGTTGTCACCAATTCATTCAATCACTCAGCACGAACACCTTGTTTTTGTCACATGACAAAAACTGAAAGGCTAGTTTTTTAGGTGTTCGTGCAATTCAGCACGAACACCTCTTGTTATTGTTGTTCTTTTTTTTTTTTTTTTCTTCTCCATCTTCTTCTTCCCTAGAACTCTTCTCTACAGCATAACTCAAGATTGAAACTGAATTGAACCTTGAAACTCATCAGATAATTGAACCTCAATATGAAGACGGCACAGTTGTCAGTACGTCATGATGACGTCATCAGGTGTCGAATTACAAGGTTTTTAAAGTTGAAAAATGACCATTTGCTTTTTGCTGTATCTCAACGAATATGTAAGCTATGATGTTCAAAGTTTTGGCATCTGATAGAGCAAGACTGGGGCAACATTTGAAAAGTTAACGCCAAAATTGTACGACCTTAACTTTCGGGTCGTTACCCTGGGTCGAAGTTCACCTTCGTTTTTTTCCTTCAAAAAACAACTTTCGAGCTTATCTACGGAATAACTCAAGATTGAGATTGAATTGAATGTTGAAACTCACCAGATAGTTGAACCTTAGTATCAAGACAATACATACCTAATTACGTCATGATGACGTCATCGGGCACTGAATTACATTAAATCAAAGTTTAATATTTGTAAAAATCATAACTCAAAAACCATAATTCGGATTTTGACAATCTACACATCATCGGATAGATCGTGAACAGTTTGACAAACGCTTCACAGAAACCATACAATAGTTTAACTTACTTTCGAAAGTTTCGGTTCATAACGGAAGTTGAAAATTTCATAATATCTTATCTTATTCACATCTTTAAAACTCTTGATCACTTCAGCATAATTTTTGTATCAGATTGTAGAACAGCAATCCCTCTTAAACTTTTGCACAGAGATAACAACATTATAATCCTATGCATCTGGTCAAAACTGGGAAATGAAGCGCACCGTCCTACTCGTACCCCCCCACTTTCATTGACAACGCATTGTACACATTACGTGTAAGCTCTGACGACTGACAACAACGCACACTATGTACGCTACATGCAGTGCAAGTGCCGACTGTGCGTGTGTGTTGTGGCGGGAATTTTTTGGGGGGGAATTCCCAACAGCGCTCTCTTTCGTCCAACGAAAGAGGGCACTGTTAAAGTTTTTAGTAACATCGAGCGCTGAGTGCAGAGCGGAGAATCGCAATAGTTGAGTGATAATGAACAACGTCTCGCACCAAGACTACAAGTAGGAATACATTTGCATTGATGTTATAAGATACATTGCACACCCTCAGATAATCAATCACATAATTATAATATTTTTACAAGTCATACATCAGCTGAAAGGTTTTAATGAACTGATGAGGATCTACACAAATGAAATCAGTTTAAACTTGGCTTTTTGTTCAAACCGGAGGTTGAAATTTAAATTTTCAAAGAAAAATAATTTCTCAACCACACAATTGATTTTTTATTTATTTTTACGCCATTGGGTAGGTATGTAATAACTTGAGAAACGACACACAACATTGACCATTACATTGACTTCCGGTTAAAAAATCATACTCCAGAATCAGAAATTAGTTGTTTATTATCTGAACGTCGTCAGATAAGGCTTTGAAAAACATTACTAACGCTATAATTTGTGACCTGATGATGACATTGTCTTCCGGTTCAAACCGGAAGTTTAAATTTTATATTTGAAAAAAAAATTAACTTCTGAAAAACACATTGAATTTTGTCAATCTATACATCATCTAAAAGGTCTTCATAAACTAATCACGCGCTACACAAAATGTGCCCCTATTTGACCTTGACTTCCGGTCAAAACCGGAAATTGATGTTTATTTTTTTTTAAATTCTTAACTCCTGAACCAGGCATTGAATTGATAAGGTATAATGTCGTTACCTTTCATTTAATCACTCTCCTCGAACACCTTGTTTTTGTCACATGACAAAAACTGAATCTCTAGTTTTTTTTTTCTTCTCCATCTTCTTCTTCCCTAGAACTCTTCTCTACAGCATAACTCAAGATTGAAACTGAATTAAACCTTGAAACTCATCAGATAATTGAACCTCAATATGAAGACGGCACAGTTGTCAGTACGTCATGATGACGTTATCAGGTGTCGAATTACAAGGTTTTTAAAGTTGAAAAATGACCATTTGCTTTTTGCTGTATCTCAACGAATATGAAAGCTATGATGTTCAAAGTTTTGGCATCTGATAGACCAAGACTGGGGCAACATTTGAAAAGTTAACGCCAAAATTGTACGACCTTAACTTCCGGGTCGTTACCCTGGGTCGAAGTTCACCTTCGTTTTTTTCCTTCAAAAAACAACTTTCGAGCTTATCTACGGAATAACTCAAGATTGAGATTGAATTGAATGTTGAAACTCACCAGATAGTTGAACCTTAGTATCAAGACAATACATACTTAATTACGTCATGATGACGTCATCGGGCACTGAATTACATTGAATCAAAGTTTAATATTTGTAAAAATCATAACTCAAAAACCATAATTCGGATTTTGACAATCTACACATCATCGGATAGATCGTTAAGAGTTTGACAAACGCTTCACAGAACACGTACAATTTTTTAACTTACTTTCGAAAGTTTCGGTTCATAACGGAAGTTGAAAATTTCATAATATCTTATCTTATTCACATCTTTAAAACTCTTGATCACTTCAGCATAATTTTTGTATCAGATTGTAGAACAGCAATCCCTCTTAAACTTTTGCACAGAGATAACAACATTATAATCCTATGCATCTGGTAAAAACTGGGAAATGAAGCGCACCGTCCTACTCGTACCCCCCCCCCCCCACCTCTCACTTTCATTGACAACGCATCGTACACATAACGTGTAAGGGCTAACGACTGACAACAACGCACACTATGTACGCTACATGCATTGCCAGCGCTGATACTGTGTGTGTGAAGTGGCGCGAACTTTTTTTTTTGGGGGGGGGAATCCCCAACAGCGCTCTTTTTCGTCCAACGAAAGAGGGCGCTGTTAAAGTTTTTAGTAACATCGAGCGCTGAATACAGAGCGGAGAATCGCAATAGTTGAGTGATAATGAACAACGTCTCGCACCAAAACTACAAGTAGGAATACATTTGCATTGATGTTATAAGATACATTGCACACCCTCAGATAATTAATCTAATATTTGAAAAACACGTTACTCCCGGTTCACATAATTATAGTTTTTTTTTACAAGTCATACATTAGCTGAAAGGTTTTAATGTACTGATTAGGATCTACACAAATGAAACCAGTTTAAACTTGGCTTCTTATTGTTCAAACCGGAGGTTGAAATTAAATTTTTCAAAGAAAAATAATTTCTCAACCACACATTTGATTTTTTTAATTTATTTATACGTCATTGGGTAGGTATGTAACAACTTAAGAAACGACACACAACATTTACCATTTAACCTTGACTTCCGGTTAAACAGGAAGATACAATTAATTATTTGAAAAAAAACATTACTCCAAAACCAGGAATTTGTTATTTATTATCTGAACGTCGTCAGATAAGGCTTTGAAAAACATTACTAACGCTATAAATTGTGACCAGATGACATTGTCTTCCGGTTCAAACCGGAAGTTTAAATTTTATATTGGAAAAAAAAATCATAACATCTGAACCATACATTTGATTTTTTCAATCTATGCATCATCTGAAAGGTCTTAATAGACTTATCACGTGCTACACAATATGCGACCTCGTTTGACCTTGACTTCCGGTTACAGTTGGAAATTGATATATAATATTTGAAAAATAAAAAATCCTAAACCACATGATTGATTTTTATCATCTATACGTCAAAAGAAAGAAATCAAAAGACATCACCAACGCCACCAAGTGTGACCTCTATTGACTCTGACATCCGGTTCATACCGGAAGTTAACATTTATTATTTGAAAAATTAATAACTTCTGAACCACTCATTGTTTTTTTTCCCTGTACATCATCAGTTAAAACTTTTGTAACTTAACCAACGCTACCGAGTGTGACCTCGGTTGACCTTGACTTCCGGTTCAAACCGGAAGTTGAGTCTTTATATTTCAAAATATCATAACTTCTGAACCACACATTTTATTTTTTCAATCTATACATCATCTGAAAGGTCTTCATAAACTAATCAACATATGACTCTATTTGACCTCGACATCTGGTTCAAACTGGAAGTTCTTGTTAAATATTTGAAACGTTCATAA
Organism: Leptasterias polaris; assembly: GCA_037783415.1. Lineage (NCBI taxonomy): Eukaryota > Metazoa > Echinodermata > Asteroidea > Forcipulatida > Asteriidae > Leptasterias > Leptasterias polaris. The sequence continues at coordinate 508,902 of JAZGTN010000149.1, forward strand.
CTCCTGAACCAGGAATTGGATTGATAAGGTAAAATGACGTTACCAATTCATTCAATTACTCCCCACGAACACCTTGTTTTTGTAGTAAACAAAAACTGAAGCTCTAGTTTCTTTTTGTTTCTTCTCCATCTTCTTCTTCCCTAGAACTCTTCTCTACAGCGTAACTCAAGATTGAAACTATATTGAACCTTGAAACTCATCAGATAATTGAACCTCAATATGAAGACGGCACAGTTGTCAGTACGTCATGATGACGTCATCAGGTGTCGAATTACAAGGTTTTTAAGTTGAAAAAATGACCATTTGCTTTTTGCTGTATCTCAACGAATATGAAAGCTATGATGTTCAAAGTTTGGCATCTGATAGACCAAGACTGGGGCAACATTTGAAAAGTTAACGCCAAAATTGTACGACCTTAACTTCCGGGTCGTTACCCTAGGTCGAAGTTCACCTTCGTTTTTTTCCTTCAAAAAACAACTTTCGAGCTTATCTACGGAATAACTCAAGATTGAGATTGAATTGAATGTTGAAACTCACCAGATAGTTGAACCTTAGTAACAAGACAACACATACTTAATGACGACATGATGACGTCATCGGGCATCGAATTACAATAAACCAAAATTTAATATTTGTAAAAATCATAAGTCATGAACCATAATTCGGATTTTGACAATCTACACATCATTGGATAGGTCTTTAAGAGCTTGACAAATGCTACACAGAACCTTTACAACATTTGAGCTGACTTCCGGTTCAAACCGGAAGTTGAAAATTTCAAAATATCTTATTGTATTCATATCTTTAAAACTACTGATCATTTCAGGAAAATATTTTGTATCAGGGTGTAGACCGTTGAGCCTGCTCAAACTTTCGCACAGACATAACAACATTTTACCTTAACATCTGGTCGAAACAGGACGAAAACACGCACCCATCAGTTGACCCGCATTGACGACGCACGATAGCGTATTAGCGTGTAAACAACCTTGCCCTGGCCACTCAAACTTTAAACTATGTTTCTCAAGCGTATTCTCTTAGAAGTAGGTTAATTTAGGAATATATTTCGCATTGCATCACAGAGGTGGTCCATCTAATATTTAACAAATTCATAACTGCTGGACCCACACATTGTATTTTAACAATTCATACATCATCTGAAAGGTCATAATAAACTAATCATACACTACACATTATGTGACCCCGTTTGAACTTGAATTCCTGTTAAAGTCGGAAGTTGCTTTTTAATGTTTTAAAAGTCATAAATCCTGAACCACATATTCGTTTTTTATCATCTATGCGTCAAGAGAAAGGACATCGGAGACTTCACCAACGCTACCAAGTGTGACCTCTATTGACTCTGACATCCGGTTCATACCGGAAGTTAACATTTAGTATTTGAAAAATCACAACTTCTGAACCACTCATTGGTTGTTTATTTTCTGTACATCTGTACATTCTTAAAACTGTTGTAACTTAACCAACGCTACCGAGTGTGAACTCGGTTGACCTTGACTTCCGGTTCAAACCGGAAGTTGAGACTTTATATTTCAAAATATCATAACTTCTGAACCACACATTGGATTTTTTCAATCTATACATCATCTGAAAGGTCTTCATAAACTAATCAACATGTGACCCTATTTTACCTCGACATCCGGTTCAAACCGGAAGTTCTTGTTAAATTTTTGAAAAGTTCATAACTCCTGAACCAGGAATTGGATTGATTAGGTATAATGACGTTGCCTATTCATTCAATCACTCCCCACGAACACCTTGTTTTTGTCACATGACAAAAACTGAATCCCTAGTTTGTTTTTCTTCTCCTTCTTCTTCTTCCACTCAACTCTTCTCTGGATCATAACTCAAGATTGAAACTGAATTGAACCTTGAAACTCATCAGACAATTGAACCTCAATACGAAGACGGCACAGTTGTAATTACGTCATGATGACGCAAGGGCGTCGATCGCTACTGAAAAGTAGGGGGGGACGGGCGAGCAAGTCTTGACAAAATACATATTACATTATTTGCACCCCCATTACTTTTACATTTAATTCTGTGTTACACTTGTTCCCTATTTTTGTTTGACCAGGAGGCGAGTTACAGGGGGTGATATTTAACAATAACATCATCCGAAATGGTGTTTGGGCCTGGGTTTCCCTTATGTAAAACCGAGATTATACCAAATACAAAAATGCTTCGGGAGTCCGGCGTTTATCGTGTGTCAGCTTCTTCGACAAATCTTGTCATGACCCAAACTGCTCCTATTTATTTTAATGGATTTTACTACTTTTTTTGCGTTGTGCGATTGTAACAATTTGAAAATGTAACACATTTGCACGTGCGCGCACACACACAGACTTCCTTTGTGGAGGGATCGTGTACCGTACATTATAGCATACACAAATGACGCATAACTTGAATGCTAACAAGGTATGTAAGCGGGATATTGGCGTTCATGTCTTGGACGAAACTTGTCGTCTATTGTCTGTATTATAGAAACGGAAATAGGCCAAAAATACCATTCTGCGCATGGTCCATCAGAACGAAAGATGAAAATGAAGAAAACATTTCACCGTTTGTTCGCTATTCTTTTATTTGAACAAAAATTGTAATGAAATATTAAATCTAGAAAATGGTGTATATTTTTTCATATTTTGTTGCATATTTCTAGTGAACAGTCAATCAAAAAGTGGGGGGGACATCTGATATGCTGTCCCCCCCAGTCTAAAAAGTGGGGGGGGGGGGGGGGGGGGGGGGGGGGACATGTTCCCCCGTCCGCCACCCATCGACGCCCTTGTGGTGACGTCATCAGGTGTCGAATTACAAGGTTTTTAAAGTTGAAAATTTGCTTTTTGCTGTATCTCAACGAATATGAAAGCTATGATGTTCAAAGTTTTGGCATCTGATAGACCAAGACTGAGGCAACATTTGAAAAGTTAATGCCAAAATCGTACGACCTTTTTTTCCGTGTCGTTACCCTAGGTCAAAGTGTGCCTTCGCTTTTTTCCTTCAAAAAACAACTTTCGAGCTTATCTACGGACTAACTCAAGATTGAGATTGAATTGAATGTTGAAACTCACCACATAGTTGAACCTTAGTATCAAGACAAAACATACTTCATTACGTCATGATGACGTCATCGGGCACTGAATTACATTAAATCAAAGTTTAATATTTGTAAAAATCATAACTAAAAAACCATAATTCGGATTTTGACAATCTACACATCATCGGATAGATCGTTAAAAGTTTGACAAACGCTTCACAGAACCCGTACAATATTTTAACTTACTTTCGGTTCATAACGGAGGTTGAAACTTTCATAATATCTTATCTTATTCATATCTTTAAAACTCTTGATCACTTCAGCATAATTTTTGTATCAGATTGTAGAACAGCAATCCCTCTTAAACGTTTGCACTGAGATAACAATATTTTAACCTTTTACATCCTGTTAAAATCGGACAATGAAGCGCACCTACCCACTCGTAACCCCCCACACTTTCATTGACAACGCATTATGTACACATAACGTTGAAACTGATGCAAGCCAGTTCACGCGCTGACTGTGCCGTGCACTGTCATCGTCGTGTTGAAACAAAAATTGCAACAGCGCCCTCTTTCGTTTGAAATTTAGAAAACAGCGCTGATAAATTGATAACATTGTCTTCGGGCTTATCTACAGAATAACTCAAGATTGAAATTGAATTGAACATTGAAACTCATAAGATTGTTGAACCTCAGTATCAAGATGACACAAACTTAATAACGTCATGATAACCACATCAGGTATTAAATTACAATAACTGAAAGTTTAATTTTTGTAACATAACTCATGAACCATTTATTAGATTTTTACAATCTACACATCATCGGATAGGTAATTAAAGGTCCGACAAACGTTACACAAAAATTGACCCCCATTTGACCTTGATAATTTAGTATCTGAAAAAATCATAAGCAGACATTGGTTGTTTATTTTCTGTACGTCGGCAGATAAGGCTTTCAAAACCTGAAGTTTAAACTTTATATTAAACAAATCATAACTTCCGAACCACACATTTGATTTTTAGAATTTATTTATCATTAGAAAGGTCTTCAAAATCTCAACAAGCGCTCACAAAATGTAACCCCCATTTGCCCTTGACTTCCGGTTCATACCGGAACATGATGTTTAATGTTTACAAAACTCATAACACCTGAACCAGTCATTGGATTGATGAGTTAAATGTTGTCACCAATTCATTCAATCACTCAGCACGAACACCTTGTTTTTGTCACATGACAAAAACTGAAAGGCTAGTTTTTTTCTTCTCCTCCTTCCACGCAACTCTTCTCTACAACATAACTCAATATTGAAACTGAATTGAACCTTGAAACTCATCAGACAGTTGAACGAAGACGAAGACGGCACAGTTGTCATTACGTCATGATGACGTCATCAGGTGCCGAATAACAAGGTTTTTAAAGTTGAAAAATGACCATTTGCTTTTTGCTGTATCTCAACGAATATGAAAGCTATGATGTTCTTACTTGGGCATCGCATAGATCAAGACTGGGGCAACATTTGAAAAGTTAACGCTAAAATCGTACGACCTTATCTTCCGGATCGTTACCCTAGGTCGAAGTTCACCTTCGTTTTTTTTCCCTTCAAAAAACAACTTTCGAGCTTATCTACGGAATAACTCAAGATTGAGATTGAATTGAATGTTGAAACTCAACAGATAGTTGAACCTTAGTATCAAGACAACACATACTTAATTACGTCATGATGACGTCGTCGGGCATTGAATTACATTAAATCAAAGTTTAATATTTGTAAAAATCATAACTCAAAAACCATAATTCGGATTTTGACAATCTACACATCATCGGATAGATCGTTAAAAGTTTGACAAATGCTTCACAGAACCCGTACAATATTTTAACTTACTTCCGGTTCATAACGGGAGTTGAAAATTTCATATTATGTTCCTTTATTCATATCTTTAAAACTACTGATCACTTCAGCGTAATTTATGTATCAGATTGTAGAACAGCAATCCCTCTTAAACTTTTGCACAGAGATAACAACATTTTAACCTTATATACATCTGGGAAAACGGACAATGAAGCGCACCTTCCAACTCGTACCCCCCCCCCCCACTTTCATTGACAACGCATTATGTACACATAACAATGAAATTGATGCAAGCTACAGTTCACGCGCTGACTGTGCTGTCGTCGTCTTCCGTTTGTTTGATCTGCTGGCGGGAAGCAAAATTTGTCAACAGCGTCCTCTTTCGTTGGATATTTATTAAGTAGCGCTGATAAATAAAATCGTTTACGGGCTTAATCAACGGAATAACTCAAGATTAAAATTGAATTGAACATTGCAACTCATAAGAAAATTTTACCTCAGTATCAAGACGACACAAACTAAATGACGTCATGATGACGTCATCGAGTATCGAATTAAAATAAATCAAATTTTAATATTTGTAAAAAACAACTGATGAACTATTTTAGTATTTATTGGATTTTTACAATCTATACATCATCGGATAGGTAATTGGAAGTTCGACAAACGCTACACTAAAATTGACCCCTTTTGACCTTACTTCCGGTTCAAACAGGAAGATGACATTTAAAATTTGAAAACATCATAACTTCTGAACAACACATTTGATTTTTTCAATCTATACATCATCCAAAAGGTCGTCATAAACTAATCACGCGCTACACAAAATGTGACCCTATCTGACCTTGATCCGGTTAAAACCGGAAGTTGATGTTTAACATTTGAAAAAGTTCTTAACTCCTGAACCAGGCATGGATTGATAAGGTATAATGTCTTTCAAACCTATATATATTCAATCACTCCCGACGAACACCTTGTTTTTGTAGTAAACAAAAACTGAATCTCTAGTTTTGTTTTGTCCTTGGTCTCCATAAGGTACCGAAAGTGTGAGCACTGTCGTCACGATCATTGTCTGCTTGTGGCTGGACATCCATGGAAACATGAACTCTCACCCAGTAACTGTACACACGCACGCGTTAACCGTCACATCACATACACACAGTTTGAAAGAATTGACCCGCATTCCGGGTCCCGTGGGACCTGACCTTTTTGGGGTCATTATGAACCAGAATCTGTGTCAAAATAACCAAGACACGGGTCAAACTGACTCAGAATCCGAGTTGAAATTACATTTTTCAAAGCTGACTCCGGGCTCCTTGGAATCCGGGTTGTGTTCCACCCGCGAGGAGTTTTAGAGTGTGCGCGTTCATTCGTAGAAATAAGGCCACATTTACATTATCCCCCATTTGTCATTATTATTTCTCTGTACTTCAGTCACTCTAAATTGTCAACCGTTTTCACAAAGAGATACAGCCTCGGCAGCCAAACTTTTGAGAAAACCACGTTTGAAGTTAAACTTTTTTTGAAATCATTGTTTAGGACACTTTTTGACTTTTAAACTTTGAAATGTTATCAAGCGAAAGTGGAGATCTTAAATCATGTGAAAGTGTTGTTATTGTTACCATACTTAGTTTAATCAGTAGTATTTAAACTGTTTAATACAAGTACCTCTTTGTGAAAACTGCGCGAACGAGGTACGTGTGCATGCATGAAGCGTGTCGTGTACAAACCAATGCGTAAACAAAGGTGTGTGTTCGTGACTCGAATTGGTCAATAAGTCTTCGCGAAAACTAAACACGAAGAGCACTCTTTTTTCGGCATCGTACCAGCGTCATGTACTTCAATGTCAAAATGGCAAATCGAAATGTGGCTGTTGGTGGAAACTGAAAACTGTAAATTTTGTGAAGTTGTCCTTGTGGTAGTTAAGTGTAACTAAGAAACTATGACGTTTTATTACTTGATCTCAGTGGGAAATGTTGATGTCAAGGATAACATTCAAAATGTGTGAAACTGATTTGCCAAAATGTATGATTTTTTGAAGAAGTGTCTCTTAATGAAAACGATAACAAAATATTGTAGCTGTTGTTCTCCCGAAAAAATCCGTTGACATTTTGATACTGTGCACTGTGCAGAACTAATTTGCCCGATTAACTTTGTACATCACGTGGTTAGTTACAATAAAATACGCCACCAAGTGTTTGCCTCGGATTAAATTTTTTTCAAAGTGTGTGGATATTTGCGGCTGTGGCTTCGCTTGTTGTTAAAGGCGTTGCTAATGACAAGCTATGCTTCAACGCATGATGTCTTAGTGATCTTGCCGCAGCCGCTTGTTTTAGTAACGGCTATATCCATATTCAAATTAACATCTGTTTTAAAAGACAATGTACAACATTGGTAAAATGTCAAAGACCAGTATCCACACTTGGTGTGACCCAACATATACATGAAATATTACAAACCTAAAGTTTAAGCTCGATCGGTCTCCGGAGTTATGAGAAAACAGTGAAAAATCCCAAAATATTATTTTCACTAGTGTTTTCAAAAAATCGGATTTTATCACCAGTGATAAAGACTAACTGTTTTACTCATTTCCTAAAAACTATAGCATTTCAAGTAAAACTACTTTAAGGGAGGTTTTCCACAATGACCATCTTTATGCCAAGTTATGTTATAAATCTGTGAACATTTAATTTTCAATCTTACTATTGTTGTACACAACCTTTAATATGGTGTTTAACAGTTCATCACACTCTGAATACTCCGAGGTCAGCTGACCCGTATGCGGTTCCCGTGGGGCCTGACCCCTGTTTGGGTCACATGATGACACAAATTCTACTCTGACCCAGAAATGAACCCCGCAGACCCGGCATCAGGGTAAACTCTGACATGGGAGTTCGTAGAGTGTAGCCTTCTTGTTCCTTACGGTCTTTTGAGTCACAACATAATGAGGCTATGATCAATGCTTCCCTCAAGACAAAACTCATGGATAAATTGAAGTCTCTTTGTCGACTCAAACATGAATTAATTGAAGTCTCTTTGTCGATTCAAACATGAATTATTTGAAACCTCTTTGTCAACTTGAACAAGACCTATACCACTTCTGGAAGAGGCAATTGTATTAAACAGTTAATTACTCAATAATTATACTTACTATAATAACAATAACAACAGACTTGCATCATTTAAGATCTCCAATTCCATCAATGGTAAAATGTCAACATTTAGTTGGCAAACAATGATTTCACAAATAGTTTAACCCATGTCATGATTAAAGAGGGAGGGAGAGGTTGGGGTTGTCAATCAACGCTGACAACGTACTGCAGGGACGTTGCATGCGAACTGGTCCCTCGCTACAGGGTTTAAGATGCAGTACGGTCAAAAAGTGTTAAATGTCAGTAAAATAAATATGAAATAATAAACCACAAGGGAAACTGACTGGGTAACTCATTTAAAAATTTACCCAGTCAGTTTCCCTTGTGGTTTATTATTTGATATCTGATATAAAAAGTCGCATCCCCTTAAGGTGATCCCCTGGCTGCCGCTTCCCAGGTTGTATCGTATACTTGGGTGTGATCCCTGGCTACACAGCAGTTTACGGTTGAATGGCTTCTGACTGGCACCCCCCGAACAAAGATATTGACAAAATAGGTAAGCCGCCAACATAGGGCTAGATAGCTCAGTTGGTAGAGCGCCGGCACGTTAAACCGGAGGTCGTTGGTTCAAATCCCGCTCTAGTCAATTTTTCATTTAAAATAAATATGATAATAAATTAAAGAAAATTAAAACAATTGTCAGGTGTCTTTGCCTTTAGGCCATTTTGTTTATTACCTTATTGGGATCTCATGCGTTTCCTTTTTTCTGTTTTACACGTATTTTCAAATTGTTTTGCATTGTTGCTATTGGCCAATAGGCCTATATCATAAAGTGGTATACCGTAGCCTCATCACAATTTTTACGCGGTGCTCTTTTCGTCTGTTGTAAAATTATTTTTCTCAAATTCAACTAGGCTTCATTTCACACACTCATTAGGCTCACACTAGGCTCATTGTCACATAGTGCCGGCCACATCATAGAAATTACTGAAATTATTTTTTTGAAAACCTTAAACTTTGGCATTCAGAAAGTGGTTTCGTCTGAAACGCCAACATGTGCTAAACTGCAAAGCCATTTAGTTCGTAATCCTGCGGTAAATAGAAGTTAATCTACAAAATATATCGAAAACTCCCCTCGAAACCATGACCTATACCTTTTTGGTGAACCTTTTTGACTGGTTGATAAAAGACCAGACGATTGGATTCAACGACTTCCTCAAAGTTTATTGAACTTGGATCGATTTAAAAACTTGAATTGATAGCCCACGCCTCGCTACTGAAATCTGAAGTTTTCTGGCCACTGATGAGCAACTCATAAACTGGTGACTTCCTTTAAAAAGACTAAAAGTTTGACATCATCATTTCGTAAATTCTCGACACATTGATTCGCGGTATACTTTCCATTATTTTAAGCCCAGTGTTGGCGCCTTTAAGGATTGTGGTCTGGTTATATTCTCTAGAATTTTATTTTGAACTTGATAATGAGACGAGAACAAAAATAATTAATCTCTCTATTTTTTAGATCCTTGTTGATATAAGAATGACAATTTTTATAACAATAGTTAGTTTATAGTCACGCTTCTATACTGCTATTAAACCAAATTATAAACTATAATTTGCCTTCTGACGCTGTTATTGTTTGTTTTTAATAGACCTTTGAGCTTTTTTCTTGCTTGTTTTTACAATGTGTCTTTTTTGGTCAACATTCTTGACTGCTAATATTTCTACTTATTGTTACTTTTGCTTTTCTCAATAATTACATGTACTTGTTGTTATTTTTCATAGAGGTACGGAGTGTTGGTTGAGCTCAGTTGGTATAGAGCGCCGGCTCGTTAATCCAGAGGTCGTCAAATCCCGCTTTAGTCATTTGTTTTTGTTCAAACCATACTTTTCTGTCGTGAGTTTTTTGTTTCCCTTCTAAGATAGATCTTGTGAGGTGTTTTTTAGGTAGGAATTTAACTTGTGTCTAGCTGCCTGTCTGTCTTTTGTATGTTTGTTTTGTGTTGGCTTGTTTGGGGTTTTTGCCGTTTTCATAATAGTATTGGACGTGCATTTTCAAAAGCGCGGCTTGGCATCGTCACCGTGTCTTTTGTGGGGATCTCACTGAAATACATAGAAGTCTATTGCATATCGGGCTTCGTACCCCATCAATTATTTCGAATAAAATGCATAGTATTTCGAGGAAACAAACCCCTCGTAATAATACTTTAAGAAAAAGAACGAAATACAATTTCGCCGTCAGCAATTTCACGAAGGGTTAAAAGGTCCCCTGCAGCCAAAAATGTATGTTGCGAGAAAACCGCGTTTGAAGTTAAAGGGACACACCGGCTTCGTTGGGCTATTTTGGCCACAAAATAGACTAAAACATGACTACAAAGGTCTTCCAGGAATGGAGAAGAACGGTTCCTAAAAGAAACCATAAATTTTGGCCGTTTTGGAGTATTTTTCATAAAACGAACCACTTTTTTGGTTCGGAAAACCCTCGTGATCTTCGGAGTTAGTTTTACTTCCAGCCGTATAACAGTTAAATACTGCACTGAATTCAACTCTGTTTTTTAACAAGTATTCATGAGTATTTGACAAAAGAAAATACGTATTCAAATTATGGATACAACTTGTAAATAATCAAAAAATCGAACGTAAGTTTTTATTTCAGAGAGTCCGATCAACGGAAGCGTGTTTTACAGTGCACAGCGTGGGTACTAACTACGCGTAACACAGGGGCAATCGTGTAGCTTGCGGGCAGAGTGTCTCGGCGGGGCTCAGCGTAACGGAAACCTCCTAGCCAAGAGATAGCTGTACCTGGAAGCTCATGAACATGTGGGAGGGGTAGGGAGCAAGACCACCAACTACATTGTTGTCAATGCGGGTTTGTTAGTCGGTAAACCTCGCTGATCAAATCCGCTGTTTCATAATCGTGACGTTTCAATGCTCTGTGTACGTTCCTTCCCCCGATTTGTACCAAATTTCCTGGTAATTAAAGATCTACTTCAACGATAATTGAGAAATAAAACAGATTTCTTAATCTCATACGTAATGTTATTAAGTATTCTGAATTTGTAGATTGGATTGTTTTACACCAATATTTTTTTCGTAATTTTAACTAAAAAAATTAAACCTTTCTTGGGGTTTTTAAAAACTCGCGCGCTTCCATGGCTCCCTCCATAGGCACTGTGCTTGTCCAATACTATAGCACTTGCATTTACGCGCACCACAAACCCACTATAGGATACGTGCGTGAACCAGCGAATGATGACGTACTTGTTGGGACGGGAAACCAGAAAGTAGCGAGGTGTCGTGTGTTTACACGGTAACTATGTATGATGATCTCATTATTCGAAGACATTCACCAAGTTAAGACGAGATAATTTACCGTCCTGAACTCATGTGCTGTCGGTGGATGTACTCGGAACACAAATAAGAATCCAGATGTGAGTTTTTTACCGATTTCCAAGAGATCCTGTCCAGAGAAGGGGGTGGGTTTCGTGACCAACACACGGAAAAACTTCACGTTGACAAAATGGACAATGATTTGTAGTGCCCATTTTACAGACGACTGTCGGGATTCAACATCGCAACTAAAACAACAGGCTTACGCCAGGGTCAATTCCAACCATGAAAGCGCCAACTACAGTGCCATCACATGCTTCACAAACGGAGAGTCAGACTGGACAGGCACAGAAGCATCAAAACATATACTTCTGTAAGTAGCATAATACTATATACAATAGTTTTAAATGTTTGTTGATAATAAATAGCCACAGGTTTCATTCAAACTGGTCATCACAATATCACATCAAGTTTGGGAAAAATGCAAAATTAAACAAGTGGTATTCACACCATCAGCACTGGTGTTTTGTGGTAGCACTTTGATGGCTGTGATAATCTGCTCATAAACACAGGGTGTTTAGATAATCTTCCAAGTTAGCTAGTGGACAGTACAAACGAACTATTCAAACCTAATCTCCCCACTCCAAGCTGTGTACAATTGGGCTTTGTTAAGATCTCGTTTGTACTCTTAACCTTTTGAGGAATCCTAGATGTATTACAACTAGATCCTTTAAATAAAAAACAGTGACTGCTTAATTGGCAGTTTGAATTTTCTGATAAATGCTGTTTCCTACAGCGCCATTTCAAATGCTAATGGTACGTTGACGTTAATGGAAATATATAAGTTCGCGATCCTCGGCGGCCAGTGGCTCAAACCTACATGTATATGGTTCGGCAACTCCCCCAGCTTCATCAACGCCCTCTTCGTCTTCGGAGGAGCTCCCTCAACCGTCAGAGCTATCCTCACTATCAATACTATCATATGTATTTACTAATTCTTCTTCGTCCACACTATGTCCCTCCCACGATCCGCTAGTGTCTGACATTTTGTTTTCGTTACCGTGAAAATAGCTATAGACGCGTACAATAAACACACTCCGCTGCGCGGGGGGTAAACAAGCCGTTTCCACTCATGTACGTCATCAAAGTCTATGGTATATTTTCATCACGTGACACGCTGTTTTTAAAAACTCGCTATGAGGAGCTGCTGAACGCTGGTCAAAATGACCCTTTTTTAAAATTACGCAACCACCGCTAAGGATTTTCTTTGAAATATACGTAATCATGAAACACAAATTGATTGGATTTCGGCAAAGTTTAAATTATCTTAGTGCCGTTGAAGTAGATCTTTAAATAAGATTCATGTCAATACATAGGAATACCACTTTTATATTGACGGTGCAAGTAGGTTAAACAACTTGTGTGACAAATTACAAAAAAATGAGCCCCCCCCCAAAAAAAAAAACCGGGGAAAGGTAAAAAAAAAAAAATTAAAAGGTGGAAAAAAATACCTCACTCGAAATTTCTATTTCATCTCTTGACACACAAAATCATTTCAATTCCTCAAAATATTATTTAATTCAATCAAAATGTCACACAAAATATTATTTTTTATTTTGTGAACGAAGTGTGTTTTTCTAGGTAACGAAATAGATTTTTCCTGTAGAAAATATGTTTTCGTTCCCTCAAACACGTTTTCTTTCCCCCAAAATACGATTTTGTTCCCCAGAAATACGCCTTCGTTCCTTGAAGATACGCATACGCATATGATTTTGTTCGCACAAAATATACATTCGTTCGCTCGAAATATGCTTTCGTTCCCTAAAAATACGCGTTCTGTCCCCCGAATGGAGATTTAGTTCCCTAAAACAAACTTTCGTTTCCTCGTAATACGTCTTTGAATTGTTCGCCCGAAATATACTTTCGTTAATACGAAATATGCTTTCGTTCCCCCAAAATAATACGCTTTTGCTCCCTACGACAGGGTTGGCTTAATTCGGCGAAGAACCATCCTGAAACAGATACAATCTGGACACAAGACGGCCGTATCGAGATCCGTCAGAAAGAAGGCAAACGTCTTGTTATTGGATGTAGAGATGACCTAAAGAAACTAAATAAGTTGTAACTCAATTTATATATATACATGTATTTATTGATTGATAAGTTGTGATGTTTCTCAATGTTCAACATTATGTTCCAGGAGATCCACTGGGGTCTGTCCTTTTTTTTTTTGAAGTTGGATGCTATCCCAACTCCACTCCAAAACCACCGGTACTGTCACTACGTCCTCCCTTGTTTACGTTCATTGTATATATTTAATTGTCCTGTTTTGTCCCACTGTCATGTCATTGTCGTATCTATGTTAGATTGGACTTCTGTTCTGAGGCCTCAGGATCCTAATGTTTCTTTTAATAACTTTATGCACATTTTTACCAATCTATATAACAAAAATATTCCTTTAGTTAATTTAAAACGCTCCAACAGAAAATCCCAACCCAGGTCACAATGGATTACCCCCAGCCTTCTCAAATCTATTAATTATAAAAACAAGCTTTTTCGTAAATTCATGCGTTTTCCTTCCGATGTGAATCGTCTTAATTTTACACAGTACAAAAATTCTCTCACAACGATTTTACGTTCTGCTAAACAAGCTCATTTTTCCCAGCAATTTGAGAAGGAGAAAAATAACATTAAAAATACCTGGAAGGTTATAAACAGTGTCCTCAAAAATAACACTCCCTCCCATACTTCTAGTATTAATGTTAATGACCACAGTATTAATGATCCTTTTCTTATTGCAGAGCATTATAATGACTTTTTCGTTATATTGGACCCAATCTTGCCGATCAAATTCCAAATTGTGATTCCCATTTTCAAGATTTCATCGTGAATCCTAACCCCTACTCCATGTTTTTTAATCCAATTACTGAGCAGGAACTTTTGTCCGTTGTTTTAAATTTACCTGATAAGAAAGGCTCAGGCCATGACTTAATTAATTGTCCTCTTATTAAAGAGATTATTCAGGTTATATCCAAGCCTTTAGTTTGTATTATTAATTTATCTTTAACCACGGGCATTGTTCCTGACTCTATGAAGATTGCTAGGGTTATGCTTATTCATAAAAACGGTGATCGTCATTTAGTTACTAATTATCGTCCAATTTCTATCCTTACTTCCTTTTCAAAAATACTGGAACGTACTGTTTACATCCGTACTTCACAGTTCCTGGAAAAACATAAAATTATTTCTGATTCCCAGTATGGTTTTAGAGAGAAACACTCGACCACGCATGCCATCTTACAGTTGATCGATAAAATTCGAGTTGATCGTGATCAGTCTTTACATACGTTAGGAATTTTCCTGGACCTCTCCAAGGCTTTTGATACCATTGACCATTCCATCCTTTTGTCCAAACTTTCCTTTCATGGCATTCGAGGTATTGCCTTGGAGTGGTTCAGGAATTATCTCTCTAACCGTAAACAATTTGTCTGTATTGACGGGAAAGAGTCCTCTCTCAAGTCATTAATTTGTGGCATACCCCAAGGATCCCTCTTGGCTCCTCTTCTATTTTCAATTTATATAAACGATTTCCCTAAATCTTCTGATAAGTTCACCTTTATTCTTTTTGCCGACGACTCAAATTTATTTTGTTCCCATAGAAGCCTGGACACACTTTTTAATACTGTGAATAAGGAGCTTATATGTATCTCTAATTGGATAAAAGCTAATAAACTATCCATTAATATTAAGAAAACTAATTTCATGTTATTTAGCCATTCCATCAAAAATCTCCCATGTGATATTATTTTTGACAGTTCACCTCTTCTGCGTACCGATTGTGTTAAATTCCTTGGATTGTATATTGATGATAAACTTTCATGGAATCAACATATTAACCACTTATGTAAATTGATTTCTAGAAACATTGGAATTATCAACAAACTCAAATATTTTTTCCCATCAAACATCCTGTACAATATTTACTCTGCTTTAATTTTGCCGTATATTTCCTATGGCATCCTTGCCTGGGGTAAATCAAGTGTATATTTATTGAATCGTGTCATCATTTTACAAAAAAAAGCCCTTAGAATTATTAACTGTGTTGACTTTCGTGCCCACTCTATAACCCATTATTCCTTAATCATAGAACCCTTAAAGTCCCTGAGATATACTTACTTCAGCTTGGAATATTTATGAATCAATTCATTTCCAATAAATTACCCAAGTCCTTCCAGAATATGTTTATGTTTAATTCTCAAATCCATTCTTATTCAACTAGATACTCAGATGGTTTCCATATCCCCTGTGTTCATTCAACCAAATCCAAATCCATTACTGGAATTCCCTCAGCGATACTCTAAAAAAATGCAAGAGCCCTTATACCTTTAAAAAAAAACTTAAAACGGTCCTCTTACAAAAATACCTTGTTTGATTGTATTAATCAATATTCTGTTTTTGTTATACGCTCACTATTTTATTGATTCAACAGTGCCTATAATGTTTCTACTTATCTACTTATCTCCACACAGCCACTTACTGAACCATTATTACTGTGTTGTCCTGTTTGTGTTTTGTCCGTGTCCTTTCATGTGTAACTAGTTTGTGTGTATTCAATTATTTCAGACTGCACTTTACTTTGTTTCTTCTCATAGAAGTATGTATGTACACAAATTCGGGGGGTCTCCATCTAACAAGCTTGCTTTTAGGAGACCTCCTCCACTTAATCCATTAAGTGTTTTTTTTCTCCTGTAATGTTATATTTTGTTATTTTAAATGATTGAGTGGAAATAAATTGAACTATGAAAAAATTGAACTATGAACTATTGCTTCGGGAGGAATGTCAAGCATTTGGCAAAGACAAGAATGATACAGTCTGTGCCCCAGAGTTGATGAAGATACATCTTCATGATGAACAACCTGTGCAGCGCACTTACTCCTATATTCTACGTCCCCTTTAGAGAGAAGTCAAAGCTTACATCCAGGATCTACTTAGTCGAGGGTGGATCACTATTAAGTCACAGAGTTCTTATTCATCTCCTGTCGTCTGTGTCAAAAAAAAAGGTGGATCGATCACTCCGGCTGTGTATAGACTACCGAGGCCTCAACAAGAAAACAATTCCTGGCAGACAACCCATTACCCGTGTCCGTGATGTGCTGGATTGTCTTGTGGGTCAGGCATGGTTTTCAACCTTGGACCAGGGGAAAGCGTACCACCAAGGATTCGTCGATGAGAGCAGCAGACCCCTACTGCATTTGTTACCCCTTTGGGACTAAATGAGCAGGGTTGGGCTTGTACTGGGTTGGGGCTGCATTGAGGAGCAGGGTTGAGCTTGTACTAGCCTTTTGTCAAGGCCTTCGTGGCTTGAACAGCTTTGTAGAGCCGCGATCCCAAGCGACTGAAATGAGAAACCACGCACGCGAATTCATTAAAAAAAACGCAAACAAGTTGGAGAAGGCCCTCGTGGCTTCGCCACTCGGCTCGCGCGCGTGGTCTCTCGTTCCAGTCGCTCCACTGTTTACAAAGCTGTCCAAGCCACGATGGCCTTGACAAAAGGCTAGGCTTATACTGGATTAGGGCTGCATTCAGGAGCAGGGTTGGGCTTCAAAATTCATTGAACACTCGTTGCAGTTTTTTCAAGATCAGTCCGGTATTTCTGGTACCTTGTTCGCACTGGTTATGAGTTGGAATCGAAACCGCAATTGAAGGATAAAAAGAGGGCAACAAAGTAACCTAGTAGTAAGAATAGAACTTTGAAAACGTATAATCCACCAAATTTTTCAAGTATTTTTTTACACCAAATCCGTTTTTGGCTGTATGTGTCGCTTCAAAGAGATGCTAACATAATGAGGCTTCAAAGAGATGCTTACATAATGTGGTTTCAAAGAGAGGCTTACCTAATGAGGCTTCAAAAAGAAGCTGATATAATGAGGCTTCAAAGAGAAGCTGATATAATGAGGCTTCAAAGAGAGGCCTACATAATGCGGCTTCAAAGAAAGGCTTACATAATGCGGCTTCAAAGAGAGGCTGGTATAATGAGGCTTCAAACAGAGGCTTACATAATGAGGCTTCAAATATGATCTCCTGCTCGCCCCTATGAGTGTACAAATGCTCTAATGAAGGCCAACTCCTAAACTTTACCAAGTCCTATAAAAATTTTGCAAGGGTCTATGGGTTGTGCATGAAATATAGTTTGACTCCCTGAACGACAGAACATGACTAATTCAAGTCTAGGAGGGAACAGCGTTACGATCACGAAGCCGTAATTAACAAATTAATTGTACATTTCGAATTTTTTATTTATTGTCAATGCCCTAAAATCCACTCTTACTAAATGTCCATGTTTAAACAATGTTTTGATGAAATATAAGGAACTTAAATTTAGCTTTTATTGAAAACTTGCGTTTTTATTATTACGTAATATTACACTTTTAAAACCATGCCTCTTTTATTCAGAAACAAAAACGTGTAAAAAGTGACGTCGTGATGACGTCACATAAAATATTGCTCCACGACGCATATCGACCGTGTCCAACAAGTCCAGAAATGAAACACGTTTGAATATCGAATATATTGTTCTTGAGATTTAGTGGCCACAATTTTGACTATTTAAATATTCACTTCGCTAAAACTTGGTTAATTAATTAAATTTTCATCTAGCAACATTTTAGAAGCTCAAGTCATGCGGTAAAAACATTTACTACAGATTTTATTTACCTAAATATGAGTTATGCCACGCATACATTTCACGTATTAAGTGAGTCAAAAGGGTTTGGCGGAGAGTATAAGAAAAAAAAAAAATTAATAAAAATACCGACAGAAATAAAGGATGTTCCGACCGGAAGGTCGGAAGAGCTTAAAACAAATACAAATCTTGACAAAAACAATAGCTGTTCGACTACTATTCTATAAACATTGCCCATGAGAGACCTGTCACAGAACGATGACAACCCTTTGTTCCGACACCCCACGTCCCACAGGGTTTCGAAACACAGGGTTGTCGGAACATAGGGGTGTCGGAACGTAGAGTAGTCACAACATACGGACAGCTTCAAATGTCATGTAAAAGATCATATCCAACAATAACAAACCCTTCAGTTTCACCGGTCACTAAACTGTGACTTGTCACTTACATCAAGAAATGTTATACATCGAAAGGTCAACCGAGCGACACACTCGTTGAAATCCACTCTATCTATGATAAAGCAACCATGATTGTAGGCCCACACTAAGAATACGAAGGGCGCGATTTTCAGATTATGCTAAAAACAGCTGGTTGAGTGGAGGTATTGATGTTTATCTGTGGGCTTAACAAAGAGATCTGTGGTTAATCCATCATCTGTCTTTACGACCTTGACATCCAGAAAGTGGGTGTCCTTGGTCGAGTATTCATTCGTGAATTTGATGGTCCTGTGGAAGGAATTAATGTGGTTAATGAATGCTATGAGGCTTTCTTCATCACTAGTCCAGATGAAAAAGATGTCATCGATATAGCGCCACCAGAGCCATGGACGGCAAGGGGCCGACGCCAACATGCGCTGTTCAAGTTGACTCATGAAAAGCCATTGAAGGTGCCATACGTGTACCCATTGCAGTGCCATGTACCTGTAGGAAATTCTTACCCAAGAACGAAAAGTAGTTTTTGGTTAGAACATGTTGCATGAGGGATACAATGTCAGAAATGGGCGGTGACACGTGACCACTCTTAAACAGGGCTGAGGAGCAGGCAGCAATCCCTTCATCTTGGGGGATGTTGGTGTACAAAGAGGACACATCAAAAGTACCGATGATAGGTGTGTTGGGGACCCGCTTCTGAATACCTGAGATTTTACGAAGGAAATCTGGAGTGTCATGAATTATGATTACACATTGTGAGGTTTCTGTCAAAGATGACACATCTATTCTTGTACACCATGTAAGATATAACGTGATATTTGATGACATAATACCTTTAAAGAGGAGAGGAGAATAAGGTATAAACACAAGAGGTCCAAAGACCAACCCTTGAGGAACACCCTGGGCGGGAAATTGAGTGGCATATTCATGCTGATCAATCGATTGAGATATTTTTGAGAAGTATGACCTGAACCATTTCAGAGCACTAATCTGGGTTCCAAATCTTTCCCACAGTCGATTGATCAGGACATCATGACGGATAGTATCAAATGCTAAAGTGGCGTTCCAAAGTGCAAATTTCAAAAACTCAAGGTGTTCCAAAGAGTTGTGAATTTTCGCGGCTTCACGTTACACTTCGTTTCGACTTTCAAAATATTGAACCGCGTCGAGTCAGACGTTTGGCAGCTATTGCACCTGATTCAACGGTGTTCCATGAGCATGCTTAAACTCGAGTTTAACTTTGCAAGTTGAAGAGCGTGGCTCTGTCATAATAATAATAATAACTAGAGATAGTGATTGTGTACAATCACAGAGCTGTTCCGGTAGTTTGTGTTTATTTCGAGCTGCAAGAAATCACAAACACTACGACCTTATGACATGTGGTTCAGGAGATAAGAATATCTCAATTTTTGAGCTTCCTGTTTAGACCGGAAGTAAAGGTCAACATGGGGTCACGGTTACCCAAGGATAATCTCCAATGCCCAAGGAGTCTATAACTGAAACAAGTTTGAAAATCGGTTGTGTAGTGCTTGAGAAATGGTCCCACTTCCGGTTGACCCGGAAGTACAGGTCAATATGGGGTCACGGTTACCCAAGGCTAATCTCCAATGCCCAAGGAGTCTATAACTGAAATAAGTTTGAAAATTGGTTGTGTAGTTCTTGAGATATGGTCTTACTTGAGGATCGGGTGTATAACTTTTGAGATATGGTGCAAACAAGGTTGGCTAATTAAATATTCATACAGCTCTCACGTGAATAATTAATTAAGAATTTTAATCTAATTACATCTAAAAATTAAGTCAGGGCATAAGCTTTAATATGATATAGGATTTGTCTACTGTTGATAATTCTAAGAGGGACATATTGCTTTTGAAAGAGACACAGGTTAAGTCAATACGATTTTTGGGAAAGAAAGAAAAATAACTAGCGATAGTGATTGTGTACAATCACAGAGCTGTTCCAATGCCCAAAGAGTCTCTAATTGAAAAGAAATTGAAAATCGGTTGTGTAGTTCTTGAGATATGGTCCCACTTCCGGTTGATCCAAAAGTAAAGGCCAACATGGGGTTACGGTTACCCAAGGCTAATCGCCAATGCCCATGAAAAAAGTTTTAAAATCGGTTGTGTAGTTCTTGAGATAGGGTCCCACTTCCGGTTGACCCGGAGGTAAAGGTCAACATGAGGTCAAGGGTGTATACTTCTTGAGATATGACAGAAACAAGTTCGGCTAATTAAATATTCATACCGCTGTCACGTGAATAATTAATTAAGATTATTTGTCAATAATATTGAAGGATTACTCCTGGGCGAACTGACATAAGTCCCATTCTTGATTGGCTTTCCCAGTTCCCTAACCATTTTCCAGGCTAAATGAGTAATTGTAGGTGGCTGGACCTAATCAATAAGCACAGCGTTGTAGCCACGGTTTGTGTTTGAACCACCTAAACGTATTTAAAACGATTTTTTGGTACACAAAAAGAAAATACGCCTACAAATGACGTCATGATGACGTACGAAAAATGTTAGAACAGATTTCACATCTACAATACGAGACGATCCCATATCTGAAAAAAGTTTGAAGATCGGATGTGTACTTCTAGAGATATGGTGTTAACCAGATTGGCTAATTAAATATTCATACAGCTGTCACGTGAATAATTAATTAAGAATTTTAATCTAATTACATCTAAAATTTAAGTCAGGGCCTAAGCTTTACAATGGTATATGATTTGTCTACTTTTGATAATTCTAAGAATAACATATGGTCTTTGAAAGAGACACAGGTTAAGTCAATACGATTTTAGAGAAAGGAAGAATAACTAGTTATGTAGTGATTGTGAACAATCACAGAGCTGTTCCGTTCTGTTGACCATAAAAGTTGTTTTTGTAGCTCGAGAATGGAACTAATTACTTTGTGTATAACCTGTAATCGTGTTTGAAAAGAATGCATGTGATCATGCGTATTCATCGCAGTGTAAACAAATCAAACAAGATCGGATCTTGTTTGAAACCGAAAGTAAAGGTCAAAGTAAGCTACAAATCATTACGAATATATGACGTGTGGTTCGGGAGATATGGGTTTTTCGAGCTATGGGGTCACGGTTACCCAAGGCTAATCTCCCGTGCATAAGGAATCTATAACTGAAAACAGTTTGAAAAACGGTTGTGTAGTTCTTGAGATTTGGTCTCACTTCCGGTTGACCCGGAAGTAAAGGTCAACATGGGGTCACGGTTACCCAAGGCTAATCTCCCTTGCCCAAGGAGTCTATAACTGAAAAAAGTTTGAAAATCGGGTGTGTAGTGCTTGAGAAATGGTCTTACTTCCGGTTGACCCATAGGTAAAGGTCAACATGGGGTCACGGTTACTCAAGGCTAATCTCCCATGCCCAAGGAGTCTATAACTGAACAAAGTTTGAAAATTGGTTGTGTAGTTTTTGAGATATGGTGTTACTTCCGGTTGACCCGGAAGTAAAGGTAAACATGGGGTCACGGTTACCCAAGGCTAATATCCCATGCCCAAGAAGTCTATAACTGAAAAAAGTGTGAAAATCGGTTGTGTAGTTCTTGAGATAGGGTCCCACTTCCGGTTGACCCGGAAGTAAAGGTCAACATGGGGTCACGGTTACTCAAGGCTAATCTCTCATGCCCAAGGAGTCTATAACTGAAATAAGTTTTGAAATCGGCTGTGTAATTCTTAAGATATGGTCCCACTTCCGGTTGACCCGGAAGTACAGGTCAACATGGGGTCAAGGTTACCCAAGGCTAATCTCCAATGCCCAAGGAGTCTATAACAGAAAAAGGTTTGAGGATCGGGCGTATACTTCTTGAGATATGTGTAATTAAATATTCATACCGCTGTCACGTGAATAATTAATTAAGATTGTTTGTCAATAATATATAAGGATTACTTCTGGGCGAACTGAGATAAGTCCCATTCTTGATTGGCTTTCCCAGTTCCCTAACCATTTTCCAGACGAACTGAGTGAATTGTAGGTGACTGGACCTAATCAATAAGCACAGCTTTGTAGCCACGGTTTGTGTTTGAACCACCTAAACGTATTTAAAACGATTTTTTTGTACACAAAAAGAAAATACGCCTACAAATGACGTCATGATGACGTGACGAAAAATGTTAGAACAGATTTCACATCTACAATACAAGACAAGTCCATAACTGAAAAAAGTTTGAAGGTCGGATGTATAATACACAATTAATAAAGTCCAATAATTAATGATTATTATTAATAGAAAAAACAACAAAAATCAGAGAACATTAATTCCAAAGACAAAAAGGAACAATCCGAAGTACTAACACAACCGAAATAAAGTCAAATCCAACATGCAGTTATTTAAAAAGCCAAAGACAGTGCTGGGAGAACTACCTATCATTCTAAAGACCGACTGAATCTCAACAGGTGGCGTATGTTATGTTGCGCATGGACTCATCACCCTACATTGCAAAAAACAATTAACGCGCACGTTAGATGCTGATCTAGATAATGACAATCTGCAATTTACAAAGCAGTCCATGCAACATAACCTCATTCCCAGGGGTGATCAATCTTGCCGCGCCTAATTTTCCCTACACGTATCGCCAGCAACAACACGAGTGCCCCAAAACATAATAAATGGCGGGTTACTAATTCGCCCGGGCGGATTACTAAATTCGCCCGGGCGGATTACTGTGATGCTCTCTTGCTGCCAGGCTGCTGTTTGAGGTAATCTGTCCTGGCGAACTACTAGTACTAATCCACCCCGGGAGGACCATGCCCTAAACACACTTCCGTAGTTATGAGCAATCGGTGCGTGCTAGGAAAAACTGGCGCACCGAGATCGATCATCCCTGGGAATGAGATTAGATTGGACCATTTTTCATGTCTCTTTTGCGGGCTTACATTGAGCGTGCGCGTAGAGAGCGGTTCACATTATGCATGTGCCATATTACAATAGGACATTCAAAACACCCCATACAAGAAATTGTGAGCGAGCAAGCTATGCGTGGGAAAACAAATGGCGAGGCGACATCGACCACCAAAGGGGAACGAGGTTGCTTCGAATGGTCTTTTGCTCACATACGCCACCAATGTTGAGTTTTATTTAGTCTTTAGAAGTGTTCGGTATTAGATGTTTGCCTCGGTTTGGGATTCGAAAATGCCCTATGTTCCCGATTGTATATTTTGTTTCCAATGCCTTTTCTGGAGAGTAAGAACGAAACTTTCAAGTGCCGGATGAAACGGTAAAATACATCCTCACCCTTTCTTATGGAAAGTTTGCTGATTGTGCTTTTGAGGGCTTGTCATTTCCCAATTTGGATGATGCGTTGTGGATTTCATTGTATAGCAAATGACGCATACAACTGAAAAGTAACTTCTATATCTACTGCCCCCTGGCGTTCAAAAGTCTCCCATTGAAATGTAACTATAAAGAGAAAGCGTATTTCAGAGAAAAACAGTCGCCACTTCACCATTTTATGGGATGGATTATCTGGGAGGAAAGTAAGTTCGTTGGTAGAAATTGATGTCTATTCACCGTAGGTAAAGTCAAATGTATACTGTCCGTTCCTTAATCGAAACCCTGCGGCCACACCAGACATCTCGCTCCTCGGCGAAATATACACCACCTCCCCGTATATCCATTCCTTTAATACATTGGCGTACTTCTTGGAAGCAAACTGCATCACCTGTACGGCTTGCACGAAGTTCAAGACACAATAAGATACGCTAAACGTCTTGAAGATACTGCAGGTGTGATCGTGTATCACCATGAAGTAGACGAAATACGGCGTCAAGAAAAAACGAGCACCGGTGAAAGTAACCAAGAAGACGAAGTCATTGAGCTCGTACCACTTGTTCCGACGTTGGACTCCAAGCTCCCTTAAGAACCACCGTATCTGGTAAAAAGGATTTGCAATCTCCGCTAGAAAGACTATGCAGCAGACCTCCGTGCCCGAGCGGCTCAATATCAGAGACGCCGCAAGACCGACGATGACGACGGCGTGGTGGACAGCTATGACGACGGTTTCTTTGCAGTACACGTTGTAACTACATACGCACCATACCGTGTCGAAGATAAAGTAACCCAAACATAGCACGGTGGCAACGACCTCATAGATGTTCGTTTTACACCCTGAAATAAAACATAGACACATTGTGATAAGTAATTAATATTAGTTAACTACACGGTATGCTAGAAGTGCCATTCATACTTTAAAGGCAGGATATACTTTTGGTAATTGTCAAAGACCAGCATCCTCATTTGGTGTGTCCCAACATTGGCTTATGCATAAACAACAAACTTGTGAAAACTGAGCTCTTTTTGGTCATCAAAGTCGCAAGAAAATAATAAAGAAAATACGCCCTTGTTGCCTAAAACATTGTGTTTTCAGATGACTGAGAAAATGCCTTTCTAAGATTGAAATCTGTGTATAAAAAATTGCCTCTTTCTCCGAAACTACATTTTACTTCAAAGGGGTCGTTTCTAAGAATGTTTTATAATATTGACAGCTCTCCAATGCTCTTCACCAAGTAACATTTCTATTGTCAATCAATTTTAGAATAACTATTAAAGGTATATCCTCCCTTTAGGCTTCGGTCCTTTCCGGATGAAGTTGCTAATATTTGTTTTTTTTGCTCTCGGGAAGTAGCCAAGTAAACTTCAAGATACCGTTGTCTTGAGGTTGCTTTATTTCAACAAGTCGTGATCCCATTGAATGTCGTCGTCGTGGAGATGCACTCCCGGTAATTTGATGTTGACATCCCAAAGTAATAAATCCGAATGTCAAGTAAAACAGTAACTATTTACAGTATAAAAAATCTAAAGGTCTCACCGTTTGGAGGAATAAATTTTATTGTCCATTCACCAGGTATTTTCCTTTCTAATATTCTTATCGCTTTTTGGTGGTTTTTCTTGTAGGCCTATTTGTATATTATAGGCCTCTTTGAACCGTTTTCAAATGCTTTTAATGTTTCAATGTTTTTACTGTACGCTAGCATTTTATTACCCTATTAGGAATGTAATTGAATTGAATTGGACCTGAGGCAAAAGCAACTCGAGATAGTTATCCAAGTTCAAAATAGTTATGTTAGGAACTTGACAAATTGGATGGCACTTCCAGAGGTCAGCAATTCAAGCCCTCAAAGAAAAATGCTTGATTGAACCCTTTACCAGATAAAATAAACTATGGCTTTTGTTACGACCCCATTCCTGACATACTTCCCTCCCCACTTGTTCCTTTTCTTTTATGGAATGTCTTCGTGGCTATGCGCGGGTAAGACCCTTTAACCCTGCGGGAAACGAATATTGGTGCGCGCGAAGGTGCTCACGAAGGTGCTCACGCGGTAGGCATTTTATGTAATTAGTGAAATTGACACATGAAACAGCCACAGGGTAAACAAGAAACAGTAACCAGGTCACCTATATATACCCTGAGGGTATTTCTGGGTCAGGATTGTAAACAAACAGCTCTGGTTTCCATTCACAGACATATGACAGAGAGCATGTGTTGATACTAAGGCGGCAAGTTTTGTACACAAGGGAATTGCCGCCTTGGCGCAGACCCAATTTGTGACAGCTGGCCTACCCGGTGAACGACCTCTAGGGAAAAATCGGTTCAGCCACGTTGTTAAGGGGTGTTCAGGGTTGGATGAAAATTAATTTCAGCGAAAAAAAAAAAAAAAAGTGTTTTAATTAACAAAATTTGAAAAAGTGCCTACCGCTTGAGCTATAGTGTTTCCCCAAGGGTTTTAAGGTTTGACCACATCTTGTGTGGTCCTCAGTCATTGCCCATGCAGGCATACATATTGTACGACCCGTTATGGTGCAGCGTTGGGCCCGTATCTCCTCCGTCTTCGACGACTCCTCCTTCTCCACCAATGGATCGTGGCCAAGAGTGACCTACCGGACTCTGGACTGTCGTGGCTTCCGAGCTGAACTCCCGAGTCGACCTGTGACTGTGGGCTGATCTACTGTGGGCTTGGGCTGCTGTTGGGGATGCTGGGCCTAACGTTTGCACTATTTAAATCTTGTTAGGGGACTGACTGGGCGGGGGCATATTCAGCCTCCTTAAGGTAAATATTACTTAATTTGCTTTGATTTATCTTTGTCGGCTTACCATTCAGTTTTGCCTCTGTTTTGCTTAAATCCTGCTTTATTAACTGCTTTGTAATGTATGTGGCTTTACCGTTATTAATCTTGCTTTAACTCATTGTTCTGCTTATTGATTTATGTATTAAATATCATTTTGAATGTATTTCATTGATTGCTTCTGTGCTTTTACTTACAAGGTCTTTGTTCTTGTCCAGTTTTATATAAATATCGCTGTCGTGCTTTTCAGTACGTAACAGCTTCCATAATAAAACGTACGGAAGTCCAGTCGTGCCATTGAAGGGGTGTTTATTATCAGCGGGAAAGTAATTCTTTATTACGAATACAAAATTCGTTATAATGAATTGTTAATTCGTTATAACGGAGAAACCTTCCCGCTGACGACCCACTTTTGTGGCACCATATGGTTTTCGTAACAACGTGATTTTAAGAAGGTATAAGAAACAAGATTGTTTTAACAGCTTATCAGTGCCCAAATTCAAGATATTGTTTACCACAGAAGCATATGTTTTTTTAAAATAACTTATGGGTTTTTATTGTACAGCGCTTTGTAATGTCTATGTGACAACGAAAACAATACAATATTATTTTATGACGGGCACAATAATTATACCTTAATTAAAGATGTTTTAAAGGTCAACATAATGATCCACACAGCACAAATATGCCTCGAAAAGTGTGGTTTTCCTTTTTACTTTGTGAACTAGTCTACAATTTTGTTGAACCAAATTTTTTACTACATAATTTGACGAACCTGTCATTCCCCGAAGTAAAAGGAAAATCACGCAATTTCGGGTATATTTTGTGTGGCTCATTATAATTCTACTTTGAAAACATCTTTCCAACCATATTCATTTCACAAAAAACGCTTTTTATAACCCAAAGCGCCCAGTCTGCGGCAACGTGTTCCTTTAAATTACCTGGATTGGTTATTGCTGATTGGTTGACAAAGAGTGTAAGAAAACCCGTAAGCACACTCATGACCACCCCATGGATGAAGCCCACGCAGTGTGCATGCCACTGGTATCCCCGGTGAGGCTGGACTAAGCAGCATATCTTAAACAGTCCCAACCATACCACTGTGGACGCAATCACACTCACAGTAACAGTTAGCATTGTCGTCATCAGCCCATACTCGTCCATTGGCACAACTTTACAAAACGAATGCTGGAAACTTAACAGTAAAACTTTGTTCTGTCAACCATCAAACCTTAGGTACTTTATGGTTTGATGTCCATGGACTTTAACTCTTCCTTGTTTTTTTGCAAAATTGTAATCTCTGTAAATGCTCTTACACAATCTCATGAACTTTGTGTTATCAATATTTATCTGACAGAATATAAACAAAGCTTTGATTTGAAACAAACAGTGATTTACATCAGAATCCATAGGGAGCGCACTTTGAGATCGAGAGCAGGCAATTCAAAATGTGTTCGATTAGCTTCCCCGTGTCGACACAGGACCCCAGTGCGTTCGACGAACTTTGACGTCCTTGTCGTGGCTCATCCGGGTCAGACGACCCCTGCTTTGGGGAAGCGTTACTTTGGTCTTAT
The DNA here is from genome assembly GCA_037783415.1 of Leptasterias polaris. Classification (NCBI taxonomy): domain Eukaryota; kingdom Metazoa; phylum Echinodermata; class Asteroidea; order Forcipulatida; family Asteriidae; genus Leptasterias; species Leptasterias polaris. The sequence continues at coordinate 536,999 of JAZGTN010000149.1, forward strand.
CCAGGTGCATGACGTCACAACAAAAAACACTTTCTTAATGGCCGCCAATTAATAGTTATCCAGGCGGACACTTTCAGGAAGTTTTATTGGCACATTTTCAGCCATTTTCTGTGTTGACCCGAGCTTGCAAAAATATACGGTAGTTTTAATTTGCAGTTTTATACCACGATAATAATTATCTGTGGCATTTTTCGTTTAAAAATGGGAAGTGTCGTAACTTGTCATAATCAGACTCGGAACTTTTTTTTCGACCCCAATATATTCATACTCGGTATTTTTGTCCTCATCCACTCAGGAAACTGTAACGGCGATGCCAATCGGCCAACCGAGGGCACCAGCACTGCTCCTTGGTGGAGCCTTTGCTTTTGCTGGATGATTGGGAAGCCCGGTCCCGGATTCTCCTAAATCGTTCTTCTTGTTTTAAGTTTCAAATTATCAGAAGTATCAGAAGTAATAAAGGCTCTCTTTATATAGATTCCCCAAAACGAAATAAAGAGAGCCCGCTTTTCTTCTGCATTGTGTGTATCTATTGTTTGTAGGAGAAAACAATGTTACAATACTTGTCCCCAAAGGTTTTACCAGTTGAAAAGCCCAAATTTCATAGCACTTGATCCTGCATGTAATTTCTTTGACAGTAAGTGCAGCATTTCGCGTACGGAGTGCCAAGACATTTGGCCCAGATCCGTTATGTCCTTTGCTTACAGAGGGGCAGACGCCGATGAGAATGAAGGATGATCAGACTCATCTTTCCACCGGTAGTGAGAAAATACGGCGCTAACAGTGTCATGTATGCCATACCAGATAAAGGTTATACAGTGGCGTAACCCAAGGGGTAGCGGGCGGGGCGGCGAATGGGCATGGGGCTCATGCACACATAAATTTAAATACTACTTTGATTTATTTAAACCTATAATTAAGTGATTTTGTCATTCCCGCAACTGATATTTATGCGGAATTACATTTTTCTAAATTTCTAAGAAGGAGAAAGAAAAACTGAGTTAAACGGATCATTTTCCCATATGTTTGGCCGATTATTCCTCCACCTGATCCTTCTTACTTTACTGCTTCCAATTTTCCCTTTTTATTTTAAATTAAAATAAAACTCTTATGAATGCTCCCCAAAAGACCCGGTTAGGGCCTATATGAATCAGTCGAAGATTTGGTAAGTTGGTGTTTTCTGAGAAGTAGATGCTAGGAGCATAAGAAGTTGTAAGTGTGTTTGTGTGAATGTGAAAACTCTGGATCCTGAAAATGGCGTCCGGGTTTGGGTCCCCGCTATTGTGGACCCGGAATCTCAAAGATGTTAAAAAATCAGGTTTTCAGACTCTGTGCATCACAAGAAAGACAAAACTACATGTTTGGACACAGTAAGGACCATTTCTTGTTTTCCTTCAGTGATTGCTTTATTTATTACAAGAAAAAAAGAATGGCTCATGAGGAGGTTTTGACAAAATCTCGAAATCCTGAAAAATCCTGATTTGTTTTGAAAGATTTAATATTCCATTCAACTTCGCTTCGCCTCTCGTTGAGTTGGACATTTCATCTTTCAACTCATGAAACTATTCTCGTAGTTGCACTCATAAACATTGAATATTCATATAAGAATGCTCATTGTGCAAACGCTTACCATGTTTTAACTCGCAACTTGACTCTCATGATGGAAAGCGTGACAGACAGCCTCCGCGTGTGCTGTGTGAGGGCGGGGGGGGGGGGGGGGGGGTCAGATACCCTATTGGGTAGTGCCGGGTTTCCACTCTAGACTGCAACTGTAGCACATCATTTGCCTGGTTTCCACTCTAGACTGCAACTATAGCACATCATTTGCCTGGTTTCCACTCTAGACTGCAACAGTATCATAGCACATAATTTGCCTGGTTTCCACTCTAGACTTGAACTATTGTCTGGTTTCCACTCTAGACTTGAACTATAGCACATCATTTGCCTGGTTTCCCCTCTAGGCTGCAACTAGTGCATCATTTACCTGGTTTCCTCTCTGGGCTGCAACTAGTGCATCATTTACCTGGTTTCCAATCTAGACTGCAACTATAGCACATCATATACCTGGTTTCCCCTCTAGACTGCAACTATAGCATCATTTGCCTGGTTTACCCTCTAGACTGCAACTAGTGCATCATTTACATGGTTTCCAATCTAGACTGGATCTATAGCACATCATTTACCTGGTTTCCCCTCTAGACTGCAACTATAGCATCATTAGCCTGGTTTCCCCTCTAGACTGCAGCTAGTGCATCATTTACCTGGTTTCCCCTCTAGACTGCAACTAGTGCATCAATTACCTGGTTTGCAATCTAGACTGGAACTATAGCACATCATTTACCTGTTTCCCCTCTAGAATTGAACTACAGCACATCATTTGCCTGGTTTCCAATCTAGAGTGGAACTATAGCACATCATTTACCTGGTTTCCCCTCCAGGCTGCAACTAGTGCATCATTTGCCTGGTTTCCCCTCTAAACTGCAACTAGTGCATCATTTACCTGGTTTCCCCTCTAGACTGGAACTATAGCACATCATTTACCTGGTTTCCAATCTAGACTTGAACTATAGCACATCATTTGCCTGGTTTCCAATCTAGGCTGTAACTAGTGCATCATTTACCTGGTTTCCCCTCTAGGCTGCAACTATAGCATCATTTGCCTGGTTTCCCCTCTAGACTGCAACTATAGCATCATTTGCCTGGTTTCCCCTCTAGACTGCAGCTAGTGCATCATTTACCTGGTTTCCCCTCTAGACTGCAACTAGTGCATCATTTACCTGGTTTCCAATCTAGACTGGAACTATAGCACATCATTTACCTGTTTCCCCTCTAGAATTGAACTACAGCACATCATTTGCCTGGTTTCCAATCTAGAGTGGAACTATAGCACATCATTTACCTGGTTTTCCCTCTAGGCTGCAACTAGTGCATCATTTGCCTGGTTTCCCCTCTAGACTGCAACTAGTGCATCATTTACCTGGTTTCCAATCTAGACTACAACTATAGCACATCATTTACCTGGTTTCCCCTCTAGGCTGCAACTAGTGCATCATTTACCTGGCTTCCAATCTAGACTGGAACTATAGCACATCATTTACCTGGTTTCCAATCTAGACTTGAACTATAGCACATCATTTGCCTGGTTTCCCCTCTAGGCTGCAACTATAGCATCATTTGCCTGGTTTCCCCTCTAGACTGCAACTAGTGCATCATTTACCTGGTTTCCAATATAGACTGGAACTATAGCACATCATTTACCTGGTTTCCCCTCTAGACTGCAACTATAGCATCATTTGCCTGGTTTCCCCTCTAGACTGCAACTAGTGCATCATTTACCTGGTTTCCAATCTAGACTGCAACTATAGCACATCATTTACCTGGGTTCCCCTCTAGACTTGAACTATACCACATCATTTGCCTGGTTTCCAATCTAGACTGGAACTATAGCACATCATTTACCTGGTTTCCAATCTAGACTGGAACTATAGCACATCATTTACCTGGTTTCCAATCTAGACTGGAACTATAGCACATCATTTACCTGGTTTCCCCTCTAGGCTGCAACTATAGGATCATTTGCCTGGTTTCCAATCTAGAATGGAACTATAGCACATCATTTACCTGGTTTCCAATCTAGACTGCAACTAATGCATCATTTACCTGGTTTCCCCTCTAGGCTGCAACTAGTGCATCATTTACCTGGTTTCCAATCTAGACTGGAACTATAGCACATCATTTACCTGGTTTCCCCTCTAGACTGCAACTAGTGCATCATTTACCTGGTGTCCCCTCTAGGCTGCAACTATAGCATCATTTGCCTGGTTTCCCCTCCAGACTGCAACTAGTGCATCATTTACATGGTTTCCCCTCTAGGCTGCAACTATAGCATCATTTGCCTGGTTTCCCCTCCAGACTGCAACTAGTGCATCCTTTACCTGGTTTCCAATATAGACTGGAACTATAGCACATCATTTACCTGGTTTCCCCTCCAGACTGCAACTATAGCATCATTTGCCTGGTTTCCCCTCTAGACTGCAACTATAGCATCATTTGCCTGGTTTCCCCTCTAGACTGCAGCTAGTGAATCATTTACCTGGTTTCCCCTCTAGAATGCAACTAGTGCATCATTTACCTGGTTTCCAATCTAGACTGGAACTATAGCACATCATTTACCTGTTTCCCCTCTAGAATTGAACTACAGCACATCATTTGCCTGGTTTCCAATCTAGAGTGGAACTATAGCACATCATTTACCTGGTTTTCCCTCTAGGCTGCAACTAGTGCATCATTTGCCTGGTTTCCCCTCTAGACTGCAACTAGTGCATCATTTACCTGGTTTCCAATCTAGACTACAACTATAGCACATCATTTACCTGGTTTCCCCTCTAGGCTGCAACTAGTGCATCATTTACCTGGCTTCCAATCTAGACTGGAACTATAGCACATCATTTACCTGGTTTCCAATCTAGACTTGAACTATAGCACATCATTTGCCTGGTTTCCCCTCTAGGCTGCAACTATAGCATCATTTGCCTGGTTTCCCCTCTAGACTGCAACTAGTGCATCATTTACCTGGTTTCCAATATAGACTGGAACTATAGCACATCATTTACCTGGTTTCCCCTCTAGACTGCAACTATAGCATCATTTGCCTGGTTTCCCCTCTAGACTGCAACTAGTGCATCATTTACCTGGTTTCCAATCTAGACTGCAACTATAGCACATCATTTACCTGGGTTCCCCTCTAGACTTGAACTATAGCACATCATTTGCCTGGTTTCCAATCTAGACTGGAACTATAGCACATCATTTACCTGGTTTCCAATCTAGACTTGAACTATAGCACATCATTTACCTGGTTTCCAATCTAGACTGGAACTATAGCACATCATTTACCTGGTTTCCCCTCCAGGCTGCAACTATAGGATCATTTGCCTGGTTTCCAATCTAGAATGGAACTATAGCACATCATTTACCTGGTTTCCAATCTAGACTGCAACTAATGCATCATTTACCTGGTTTCCCCTCTAGGCTGCAACTAGTGCATCATTTACCTGGTTTCCAATCTAGACTGGAACTATAGCACATCATTTACCTGGTTTCCCGTCTAGACTGCAACTAGTGCATCATTTACCTGGTGTCCCCTCTAGACTGCAACTAGTGCATCATTTACCTGGTTTCCCCTCTAGGCTGCAACTATAGCATCATTTGCTTGGTTTCCCCTCTAGACTGCAACTAGTGCATCATTTACCTGGTTTCCAATCTAGACTGGAACTATAGCACATCATTTATCTGGTTTCCCCTCTAGGCTGCAACTAGCACATCATTTACCTGGTTTCCCCTTTAGACTGCAACTATAGCATCATTTGCCTGGTTTCCCCTCCAGACTGCAACTAGTGCATCATTTACCTGGTTTCCAATATAGACTGGAACTATAGCACATCATTTACCTGGTTTCCCCTCTAGACTGCAACTATAGCATCATTTGCCTGGTTTCCCCTCTAGAGTGCAACTAGTGCATCATTTACCTGGTTTCCAATCTAGACTGGAACTATAGCACATCATTTACCTGGTTTCCCCTGTAGGCTGCAACTAGTGCACCATTTGCCTGGTTTCCCCTCTAGACTGCAGCTAGTGCATCATTTACCTGGTTTCCAATCTAGACTGGAACTATAGCACATCATTTACCTGGTTTCCCCTGAAGGCTGCAACTAGTGCACCATTTGCCTGGTTTCCCCTCTAGACTGCAACTAGTGCATCATTTACCTGGTGTCCCCTCTAGACTGCAACTAGTGCATCATTTACCTGGTTTCCCCTCCAGGCTGCAACTAGTGCATCATTTACCTGTTTCAAATCTAGACTGGAACTATAGCACATCATTTATCTGGTTTCCCCTCTAGGCTGCAACTAGTGCATCATTTGCCTGGTTTCCCCTCTAGCCTGCAACTAGTGCATCATTTACCTGGTTTCCAATCTAGACTGGATCTATAGCACATCATTTACCTGGTTTCCCCTATAGACTGCAACTATAGCATCATTTGCCTGGTTTCCCCTCTAGACTGCAACTATAGCATCATTTGCCTGGTTTCCCCTCTAGACTGCAGCTAGTGCATCATTTACCTGGTTTCCCCTCTAGACTGCAACTAGTGCATCATTTACCTGGTTTCCAATCTAGACTGGAACTATAGCACATCATTTACCTGTTTCCCCTCTAGAATTGAACTACAGCACATCATTTGCCTGGTTTCCAATCTAGAGTGGAACTATAGCACATCATTTACCTGGTTTTCCCTCTAGGCTGCAACTAGTGCATCATTTGCCTGGTTTCCCCTCTAGACTGCAACTAGTGCATCATTTACCTGGTTTCCAATCTAGACTACAACTATAGCACATCATTTACCTGGTTTCCCCTCTAGGCTGCAACTAGTGCATCATTTACCTGGCTTCCAATCTAGACTGGAACTATAGCACATCATTTACCTGGTTTCCAATCTAGACTTGAACTATAGCACATCATTTGCCTGGTTTCCCCTCTAGGCTGCAACTATAGCATCATTTGCCTGGTTTCCCCTCTAGACTGCAACTAGTGCATCATTTACCTGGTTTCCAATATAGACTGGAACTATAGCACATCATTTACCTGGTTTCCCCTCTAGACTGCAACTATAGCATCATTTGCCTGGTTTCCCCTCTAGACTGCAACTAGTGCATCATTTACCTGGTTTCCAATCTAGACTGCAACTATAGCACATCATTTACCTGGGTTCCCCTCTAGACTTGAACTATACCACATCATTTGCCTGGTTTCCAATCTAGACTGGAACTATAGCACATCATTTACCTGGTTTCCAATCTAGACTGGAACTATAGCACATCATTTACCTGGTTTCCAATCTAGACTGGAACTATAGCACATCATTTACCTGGTTTCCCCTCTAGGCTGCAACTATAGGATCATTTGCCTGGTTTCCAATCTAGAATGGAACTATAGCACATCATTTACCTGGTTTCCAATCTAGACTGCAACTAATGCATCATTTACCTGGTTTCCCCTCTAGGCTGCAACTAGTGCATCATTTACCTGGTTTCCAATCTAGACTGGAACTATAGCACATCATTTACCTGGTTTCCCCTCTAGACTGCAACTAGTGCATCATTTACCTGGTGTCCCCTCTAGACTGCAACTAGTGCATCATTTACCTGGTTTCCCCTCTAGGCTGCAACTTGTGCATCATTTACATGGTTTCCCCTCTAGGCTGCAACTATAGCATCATTTGCCTGGTTTCCCCTCCAGACTGCAACTAGTGCATCCTTTACCTGGTTTCCAATATAGACTGGAACTATAGCACATCATTTACCTGGTTTCCCCTCCAGACTGCAACTATAGCATCATTTGCCTGGTTTCCCCTCTAGACTGCAACTATAGCATCATTTGCCTGGTTTCCCCTCTAGACTGCAGCTAGTGCATCATTTACCTGGTTTCCCCTCTAGAATGCAACTAGTGCATCATTTACCTGGTTTCCAATCTAGACTGGAACTATAGCACATCATTTACCTGTTTCCCCTCTAGAATTGAACTACAGCACATCATTTGCCTGGTTTCCAATCTAGAGTGGAACTATAGCACATCATTTACCTGGTTTTCCCTCTAGGCTGCAACTAGTGCATCATTTGCCTGGTTTCCCCTCTAGACTGCAACTAGTGCATCATTTACCTGGTTTCCAATCTAGACTACAACTATAGCACATCATTTACCTGGTTTCCCCTCTAGGCTGCAACTAGTGCATCATTTACCTGGCTTCCAATCTAGACTGGAACTATAGCACATCATTTACCTGGTTTCCAATCTAGACTTGAACTATAGCACATCATTTGCCTGGTTTCCCCTCTAGGCTGCAACTATAGCATCATTTGCCTGGTTTCCCCTCTAGACTGCAACTAGTGCATCATTTACCTGGTTTCCAATATAGACTGGAACTATAGCACATCATTTACCTGGTTTCCCCTCTAGACTGCAACTATAGCATCATTTGCCTGGTTTCCCCTCTAGACTGCAACTAGTGCATCATTTACCTGGTTTCCAATCTAGACTGCAACTATAGCACATCATTTACCTGGGTTCCCCTCTAGACTTGAACTATAGCACATCATTTGCCTGGTTTCCAATCTAGACTGGAACTATAGCACATCATTTACCTGGTTTCCAATCTAGACTTGAACTATAGCACATCATTTACCTGGTTTCCAATCTAGACTGGAACTATAGCACATCATTTACCTGGTTTCCCCTCCAGGCTGCAACTATAGGATCATTTGCCTGGTTTCCAATCTAGAATGGAACTATAGCACATCATTTACCTGGTTTCCAATCTAGACTGCAACTAATGCATCATTTACCTGGTTTCCCCTCTAGGCTGCAACTAGTGCATCATTTACCTGGTTTCCAATCTAGACTGGAACTATAGCACATCATTTACCTGGTTTCCCGTCTAGACTGCAACTAGTGCATCATTTACCTGGTGTCCCCTCTAGACTGCAACTAGTGCATCATTTACCTGGTTTCCCCTCTAGGCTGCAACTATAGCATCATTTGCTTGGTTTCCCCTCTAGACTGCAACTAGTGCATCATTTACCTGGTTTCCAATCTAGACTGGAACTATAGCACATCATTTACCTGTTTCCCCTCTAGAATTGAACTACAGCACATCATTTGCCTGGTTTCCAATCTAGAGTGGAACTATAGCACATCATTTACCTGGTTTTCCCTCTAGGCTGCAACTAGTGCATCATTTGCCTGGTTTCCCCTCTAGACTGCAACTAGTGCATCATTTACCTGGTTTCCAATCTAGACTACAACTATAGCACATCATTTACCTGGTTTCCCCTCTAGGCTGCAACTAGTGCATCATTTACCTGGCTTCCAATCTAGACTGGAACTATAGCACATCATTTACCTGGTTTCCAATCTAGACTTGAACTATAGCACATCATTTGCCTGGTTTCCCCTCTAGGCTGCAACTATAGCATCATTTGCCTGGTTTCCCCTCTAGACTGCAACTAGTGCATCATTTACCTGGTTTCCAATATAGACTGGAACTATAGCACATCATTTACCTGGTTTCCCCTCTAGACTGCAACTATAGCATCATTTGCCTGGTTTCCCCTCTAGACTGCAACTAGTGCATCATTTACCTGGTTTCCAATCTAGACTGCAACTATAGCACATCATTTACCTGGGTTCCCCTCTAGACTTGAACTATACCACATCATTTGCCTGGTTTCCAATCTAGACTGGAACTATAGCACATCATTTACCTGGTTTCCAATCTAGACTGGAACTATAGCACATCATTTACCTGGTTTCCAATCTAGACTGGAACTATAGCACATCATTTACCTGGTTTCCCCTCTAGGCTGCAACTATAGGATCATTTGCCTGGTTTCCAATCTAGAATGGAACTATAGCACATCATTTACCTGGTTTCCAATCTAGACTGCAACTAATGCATCATTTACCTGGTTTCCCCTCTAGGCTGCAACTAGTGCATCATTTACCTGGTTTCCAATCTAGACTGGAACTATAGCACATCATTTACCTGGTTTCCCCTCTAGACTGCAACTAGTGCATCATTTACCTGGTGTCCCCTCTAGACTGCAACTAGTGCATCATTTACCTGGTTTCCCCTCTAGGCTGCAACTTGTGCATCATTTACATGGTTTCCCCTCTAGGCTGCAACTATAGCATCATTTGCCTGGTTTCCCCTCCAGACTGCAACTAGTGCATCCTTTACCTGGTTTCCAATATAGACTGGAACTATAGCACATCATTTACCTGGTTTCCCCTCCAGACTGCAACTATAGCATCATTTGCCTGGTTTCCCCTCTAGACTGCAACTATAGCATCATTTGCCTGGTTTCCCCTCTAGACTGCAGCTAGTGCATCATTTACCTGGTTTCCCCTCTAGAATGCAACTAGTGCATCATTTACCTGGTTTCCAATCTAGACTGGAACTATAGCACATCATTTACCTGTTTCCCCTCTAGAATTGAACTACAGCACATCATTTGCCTGGTTTCCAATCTAGAGTGGAACTATAGCACATCATTTACCTGGTTTTCCCTCTAGGCTGCAACTAGTGCATCATTTGCCTGGTTTCCCCTCTAGACTGCAACTAGTGCATCATTTACCTGGTTTCCAATCTAGACTACAACTATAGCACATCATTTACCTGGTTTCCCCTCTAGGCTGCAACTAGTGCATCATTTACCTGGCTTCCAATCTAGACTGGAACTATAGCACATCATTTACCTGGTTTCCAATCTAGACTTGAACTATAGCACATCATTTGCCTGGTTTCCCCTCTAGGCTGCAACTATAGCATCATTTGCCTGGTTTCCCCTCTAGACTGCAACTAGTGCATCATTTACCTGGTTTCCAATATAGACTGGAACTATAGCACATCATTTACCTGGTTTCCCCTCTAGACTGCAACTATAGCATCATTTGCCTGGTTTCCCCTCTAGACTGCAACTAGTGCATCATTTACCTGGTTTCCAATCTAGACTGCAACTATAGCACATCATTTACCTGGGTTCCCCTCTAGACTTGAACTATAGCACATCATTTGCCTGGTTTCCAATCTAGACTGGAACTATAGCACATCATTTACCTGGTTTCCAATCTAGACTTGAACTATAGCACATCATTTACCTGGTTTCCAATCTAGACTGGAACTATAGCACATCATTTACCTGGTTTCCCCTCCAGGCTGCAACTATAGGATCATTTGCCTGGTTTCCAATCTAGAATGGAACTATAGCACATCATTTACCTGGTTTCCAATCTAGACTGCAACTAATGCATCATTTACCTGGTTTCCCCTCTAGGCTGCAACTAGTGCATCATTTACCTGGTTTCCAATCTAGACTGGAACTATAGCACATCATTTACCTGGTTTCCCGTCTAGACTGCAACTAGTGCATCATTTACCTGGTGTCCCCTCTAGACTGCAACTAGTGCATCATTTACCTGGTTTCCCCTCTAGGCTGCAACTTGTGCATCATTTACATGGTTTCCCCTCTAGGCTGCAACTATAGCATCATTTGCCTGGTTTCCCCTCCAGACTGCAACTAGTGCATCATTTACCTGGTTTCCAATATAGACTGGAACTATAGCACATCATTTACCTGGTTTCCCCTCTAGACTGCAACTATAGCATCATTTGCCTGGTTTCCCCTCTAGAGTGCAACTAGTGCATCATTTACCTGGTTTCCAATCTAGACTGGAACTATAGCACATCATTTACCTGGTTTCCCCTGTAGGCTGCAACTAGTGCACCATTTGCCTGGTTTCCCCTCTAGACTGCAGCTAGTGCATCATTTACCTGGTTTCCAATCTAGACTGGAACTATAGCACATCATTTACCTGGTTTCCCCTCTAGGCTGCAACTAGTGCATCATTTACCTGGTGTCCCCTCTAGACTGCAACTAGTGCATCATTTACCTGGTTTCCCCTCCAGGCTGCAACTAGTGCATCATTTACCTGTTTCAAATCTAGACTGGAACTATAGCACATCATTTATCTGGTTTCCCCTCTAGGCTGCAACTAGTGCATCATTTGCCTGGTTTCCCCTCTAGCCTGCAACTAGTGCATCATTTACCTGGTTTCCAATCTAGACTGGATCTATAGCACATCATTTACCTGGTTTCCCCTCTAGACTGCAACTATAGCATCATTTGCCTGGTTTCCCCTCTAGACTGCAGCTAGTGCATCATTTACCTGGTTTCCCCTCTAGACTGCAACTAGTGCATCATTTGCCTGGTTTCCAATCTAGAGTGGAACTATAGCACATCATTTACCTGGTTTCCCCTCTAGGCTGCAACTAGTGCATCATTTGCCTGGTTTCCCCTCTAAACTGCAACTAGTGCATCATTTACCTGGTTTCCAATCTAGACTACAACTATAGCACATCATTTACCTGGTTTCCCCTCTAGGCTGCAACTAGTGCATCATTTACCTGGTTTCCAATCTAGACTGGAACTATAGCACATCATTTACCTGGTTTCCAATCTAGACTTGAACTATAGCACATCATTTACCTGGTTTTCCCTCTAGGCTGCAACTAGTGCATCATTTGCCTGGTTTCCCCTCTAGACTGCAACTAGTGCATCATTTACCTGGTTTCCAATCTAGACTACAACTATAGCACATCATTTACCTGGTTTCCCCTCTAGGCTGCAACTAGTGCATCATTTACCTGGCTTCCAATCTAGACTGGAACTATAGCACATCATTTACCTGGTTTCCAATCTAGACTTGAACTATAGCACATCATTTGCCTGGTTTCCCCTCTAGGCTGCAACTATAGCATCATTTGCCTGGTTTCCCCTCTAGACTGCAACTAGTGCATCATTTACCTGGTTTCCAATATAGACTGGAACTATAGCACATCATTTACCTGGTTTCCCCTCTAGACTGCAACTATAGCATCATTTGCCTGGTTTCCCCTCTAGACTGCAACTAGTGCATCATTTACCTGGTTTCCAATCTAGACTGCAACTATAGCACATCATTTACCTGGGTTCCCCTCTAGACTTGAACTATAGCACATCATTTGCCTGGTTTCCAATCTAGACTGGAACTATAGCACATCATTTACCTGGTTTCCAATCTAGACTTGAACTATAGCACATCATTTACCTGGTTTCCAATCTAGACTGGAACTATAGCACATCATTTACCTGGTTTCCCCTCCAGGCTGCAACTATAGGATCATTTGCCTGGTTTCCAATCTAGAATGGAACTATAGCACATCATTTACCTGGTTTCCAATCTAGACTGCAACTAATGCATCATTTACCTGGTTTCCCCTCTAGGCTGCAACTAGTGCATCATTTACCTGGTTTCCAATCTAGACTGGAACTATAGCACATCATTTACCTGGTTTCCCGTCTAGACTGCAACTAGTGCATCATTTACCTGGTGTCCCCTCTAGACTGCAACTAGTGCATCATTTACCTGGTTTCCCCTCTAGGCTGCAACTTGTGCATCATTTACATGGTTTCCCCTCTAGGCTGCAACTATAGCATCATTTGCCTGGTTTCCCCTCCAGACTGCAACTAGTGCATCATTTACCTGGTTTCCAATATAGACTGGAACTATAGCACATCATTTACCTGGTTTCCCCTCTAGACTGCAACTATAGCATCATTTGCCTGGTTTCCCCTCTAGAGTGCAACTAGTGCATCATTTACCTGGTTTCCAATCTAGACTGGAACTATAGCACATCATTTACCTGGTTTCCCCTGTAGGCTGCAACTAGTGCACCATTTGCCTGGTTTCCCCTCTAGACTGCAGCTAGTGCATCATTTACCTGGTTTCCAATCTAGACTGGAACTATAGCACATCATTTACCTGGTTTCCCCTCTAGGCTGCAACTAGTGCATCATTTACCTGGTGTCCCCTCTAGACTGCAACTAGTGCATCATTTACCTGGTTTCCCCTCCAGGCTGCAACTAGTGCATCATTTACCTGTTTCAAATCTAGACTGGAACTATAGCACATCATTTATCTGGTTTCCCCTCTAGGCTGCAACTAGTGCATCATTTGCCTGGTTTCCCCTCTAGCCTGCAACTAGTGCATCATTTACCTGGTTTCCAATCTAGACTGGATCTATAGCACATCATTTACCTGGTTTCCCCTCTAGACTGCAACTATAGCATCATTTGCCTGGTTTCCCCTCTAGACTGCAGCTAGTGCATCATTTACCTGGTTTCCCCTCTAGACTGCAACTAGTGCATCATTTGCCTGGTTTCCAATCTAGAGTGGAACTATAGCACATCATTTACCTGGTTTCCCCTCTAGGCTGCAACTAGTGCATCATTTGCCTGGTTTCCCCTCTAAACTGCAACTAGTGCATCATTTACCTGGTTTCCAATCTAGACTACAACTATAGCACATCATTTACCTGGTTTCCCCTCTAGGCTGCAACTAGTGCATCATTTACCTGGTTTCCAATCTAGACTGGAACTATAGCACATCATTTACCTGGTTTCCAATCTAGACTTGAACTATAGCACATCATTTGCCTGGTTTCCCCTCTAGGCTGCAACTATAGCATCATTTGCCTGGTTTCCCCTCTAGACTGCAACTAGTGCATCATTTACCTGGTTTCCAATATAGACTGGAACTATAGCACATCATTTACCTGGTTTCCCCTACTCTAGACTGCAACTATAGCATCATTTGCCTGGTTTCCCCTCTAGACTGCAACTAGTGCATCATTTACCTGGTTTCCAATCTAGACTGGAACTATAGCACACCATTTACCTGGTTTTCCCTCTAGACTGCAACTAGTGCATCATTTGCCTGGTTTCCAATCTAGAATGGAACTATAGCACATCATTTACCTGGTTTCCAATCTAGACTGCAACTAATGCATCATTTACCTGGTTTCCCCTCTAGGTTGCAACTAGTGCATCATTTACCTGGTTTCCAATCTAGACTGGAACTATAGCACATCATTTACCTGGTTTCCCCTCTAGGCTGCAACTAGTGCATCATTTGCCTGGTTTCCAATCTAGAATGGAACTATAGCACATCATTTACCTAGTTTCCAATCTAGACTGCAACTAATGCATCATTTACCTGGTTTCCCCTCTAGGTTGCAACTAGTGCATCATTTACCTGGTTTCCAATCTAGACTGGAACTATAGCACATCATTTACCTGGTTTCCCCTCTAGGCTGCAACTAGTGCATCATTTACCTGGTGTCCCCTCTAGACTGCAACTAGTGCATCATTTACCTGGTTTCCCCTCTAGGCTGCAACTAGTGCATCATTTACCTGTTTCAAATCTAGACTGGAACTATAGCACATCATTTATCTGGTTTCCCCTCTAGGCTGCAACTAGTGCATCATTTGCCTGGTTTCCCCTCTAGCCTGCAACTAGTGCATCATTTACCTGGTTTCCAATCTAGACTGCAACTATAGCACATCATTTACCTGGTTTCCCCTCTAGACTGCAACTATAGCATCATTTGCCTGGTTTCCCCTCTAGAGTGCAACTAGTGCATCATTTACCTGGTTTCCAATCTAGACTGGAACTATAGCACATCATTTACCTGGTTTCCCCTCTAGACTTGAACTATAGCACATCATTTGCCTGGTTTCCAATCTAGACTGGAACTATAGCACATCATTTACCTGGTTTCCAATCTAGACTTGAACTATAGCACATCATTTACCTGGTTTCCAATCTAGACTTGAACTATACCACATCATTTGCCTGGTTTCCAATCTAGACTGGAACTATAGCACATCATTTACCTGGTTTCCAATCTAGACTGCAACTAATGCATCATTTACCTGGTTTCCCCTCTAGGTTGCAACTAGTGCATCATTTACCTGGTTTCCAATCTAGACTGGAACTATAGCACATCATTTACCTGGTTTCCCCTCTAGGCTGCAACTAGTGCATCATTTACCTGGTGTCCCCTCTAGACTGCAACTAGTGCATCATTTACCTGGTTTCCCCTCTAGGCTGCAACTAGTGCATCATTTACCTGTTTCAAATCTAGACTGGAACTATAGCACATCATTTATCTGGTTTCCCCTCTAGGCTGCAACTAGTGCATCATTTGCCTGGTTTCCCCTCTAGCCAGCAACTAGTGCATCATTTACCTGGTTTCCAATCTAGAGTGCAACTATAGCACATCATTTACCTGGTTTCCCCTCTAGACTGCAACTATAGCATCATTTGCCTGGTTTCCCCTCTAGAGTGCAACTAGTGCATCATTTACCTGGTTTCCAATCTAGACTGGAACTATAGCACATCATTTACCTGGTTTCCCCTCTAGGCTGCAACTAGTGCATCATTTACCTGGTGTCCCCTCTAGACTGCAACTAGTGCATCATTTACCTGGTTTCCCCTCTAGGCTGCAACTAGTGCATCATTTACCTGTTTCAAATCTAGACTGGAACTATAGCACATCATTTATCTGGTTTCCCCTCTAGGCTGCAACTAGTGCATCATTTGCCTGGTTTCCCCTCTAGCCTGCAACTAGTGCATCATTTACCTGGTTTCCAATCTAGACTGGATCTATAGCACATCATTTACCTGGTTTCCCCTCTAGACTGCAACTATAGCATCATTTACCTGGTTTCCCCTGTAGGCTGCAACTAGTGCACCATTTGCCTGGTTTCCCCTCTAGACTGCAGCTAGTGTATCATTTACCTGGTTTCCAATCTAGACTGGAACTATAGCACATCATTTACCTGGTTTCCCCTCTAGACTGCAACTAGTGCATCATTTACCTGGTGTCCCCTCTAGACTGCAACTAGTGCATCATTTACCTGGTTTTCCCTCTAGGCTGCAACTAGTGCATCATTTACCTGTTTCCAATCTAGACTGGAATTATAGCACATCATTTATCTGGTTTCCCCTCTAGGCTGCAACTAGTGCATCATTTACCTGGTTTCCAATCTAGACTGCAACTATAGCACATTGTCAGAATTTAACCTCATGTAAACAGGTGAATTAAGATGGTCCATCTTCAATAACAGTGAGTTTAGTTAAAGTTTTACTGTGCCTCCTGAATATTCTATCAGCCAGCTCCCCAGTTGGTAAGTATTCATTTTCTTTCTTATTATGTAAATGCTTTTCCTTATTTGGTCTGCAGTGGTAAGTTATCCCTCAAAAATTCCTTAGAGTATTATGTTCCAGTCAGGTATGAAGTTTTTGAATAGGGGAATGTTGAGGTATGTTGGGTAAAAGGGTGTGGTCAGTGAGAGTGAGTTTTTAATGCTAGCCTGTTCTTAGATAGAGCAAGATTATTCTAGCACCGTTTTCGCTAGAGAGAGGATGTGATAAACATTGTGTTCCAGAGTCAGGCATTTTTGCGCTGGGTGTTGGTCTCTGCCAGGTATTTTGCAAAAATCAGAGCAGATAATTATACAGGCTGCTAATTGAAGGCAAATTGGTTGGAGTGATACAACACGATGTACTGGGCTCTGAACTTCAAGAGAGTACTATGTTGGAAAACCGTAAGTTTATTTCTTTATTTATTACATACTGCATTTCAAACTTTACCAAGATGAAGCGTATGACATTATTTTACCCAAGATGAAGATTGGTTTTAAATCGATGTGGTTTGTAAAATGCAAGAAGTGGCTATTTTCAATGCTTATTTAATCTAGAGACTAGTTAACCTTTCCAGTGATGAAGAATAACATAGCGTTTAATTGTTATTTGGTGACAATTGTATTAGAAGATTGTGGTTTTACTTTTCCTATTAAATAGATGGTTTTCACCTTTGGTGAATGTTTGGAAATTAAGAAGAAAAGCCAGACTGAGTGTCGGCCGATGAAAGACGTCCCGTGTCCAATATTTATGGGTTGCTTCAAGCATCAGAGGACGCATCAGTCATGAGAACTGTGTGTATATGAGCTTTCGACTTTAAGCTGGTTTCGCAGCGACTGGAACCAGAGCACAAAGTTGGCTACGGAGTTAGTCCTGTGTGGAAGATGGAGCTTTACCTATAAACGCCTGCGTGGAACAGACAGCAGAATCTAATAATTTGGTGGGACTGTTAATTTGCTTTTTATTGTAATACTTTGCGTGCCCGAATGTGTGACCTTTATGCCGGAAGGATAGTCTAGAAGACGACTACCAATATTTTGATTAATTTTTGTCGTTTAAATAGCAACATCATAGTCACACATTTCTAGTAGACTTCACATAATTATTCTCTGTGACAAAGTAGATAGCGTTTTATAGAGCAGTGAATACTCTATAGCTACATTGCATTCATTGAGGCATTATTTTGTGTGTATACTATATATATATATATATATATATATATATTGCCAATCAAGGTAACTTTAAACGTTATGGTTTCTACCAGTGAGCTTTGAACTGGGTACGTTACCCGATTAAATATTTGTTTTTATTTTTGGATAGAGTTTTGTGTCAGCAGAAATTTGACACACATTAATTTTGTATTCAGACCTTTCAAATTAAGAAGGCTTTTTGAAACAGATCTTGATAATATTAATAGATATTTCATTCATTTATTATTGATTTGTACAATAGACTAAAACTAGTGGATGCTGGAGAGAAATGTATATATTAAATTTGTAATTATTTTTGTAGATATGTATTTCTGGTGTCACTTTTGTACATTTATTTGAGTTTGCCGTAAAGTCTTTCTGTCATGGCTGCCTAGGGGGGTTAGCTGTGACACACATCATTTACCTGGTTTCCCCTCTAGACTGCAACTATAGCATCATTTGCCTGGTTTCCAATCTAGACTGGAAATATAGCACATCATTTACCTGGTTTCCAATCTAGACTGGAACTATAGCACATCATTTACCTGGTTTCCCCTCTAGGCTGCAACTATAGCATCATTTGCGTGGTTTCCAATCTAGAATGGAACTAATGCATCATTTACCTGGTTTCCAATCTAGACTGGAACTATAGCACATCATTTACCTGGTTTCCCCTCTGTGCTGCAACTAGTGCATCATTTATCTGGTTTCCAATCTAGACTGCAACTATAGCACATCACTTACCTGGTTTCCCCTCTAGACTGCAACTATAGCATCATTTACCTGGTTTTCCCTCCAGGCTGCAACTAGTGCATCATTTACCTGGTTTCCAATCTAGACTGCAACTATAGCACATCATTTACCTGGTTTCGCCTCTAGACTGCAACTATAGCATCATTTGCCTGGTTTCCCCTCTAGACTGCAGCTAGTGCATCATTTACCTGGTTTCCATTCTAGACTGGAACTATAGCACATCATTTACCTGGTTTCCAATCTAGACTGCAACTATAGCATCATTTACCTGTTTCCAATATAGACTGGAACTATAGAACATCATTTACCTGGTTTCCCCTCTAGGCTGCAACTAGTGCATCATTTACCTGGTTTCCCCTCTAGGCTGCAACTAGTGCATCATTTACCTGGTTTCCCCTCTAGGCTGCAACTATAGCATCATTTGCCTGGTTTCCCCTCTAGACTGCAATTAGTGCATCATTTACCTGGTTTCCAATATAGACTGGAACTATAGCACATCATTTACCTGGTTTCCCCTCTAGACTGCAACTATAGCATCATTTGCCTGGTTTCCCCTCTAGACTGCAACTAGTGCATCATTTACCTGGTTTCCAATCTAGACTGCAACTATAGCACATCATTTACCTGGTTTCCCCTCTCGACTTGAACTATAGCACATCATTTGCCTGGTTTCCAATCTAGACTGGAACTATAGCACATCATTTACCTGGTTTCCAATCTAGACTTGAAATATAGCACAACATTTACCTGGTTTCCAATCTAGACTTGAACTATAGCACATCATTTGCATGGTTTCCAATCTAGACTGGAACTATAGCACATCATTTACCTGGTTTCCCCTCTAGGCTGCAACTAGTGCATCATTTGCCTGGTTTCCCCTCTAGACTGCAATTAGTGCATCATTTACCTGGTTTCCCCTCTAGGCTGCAACTAGTGCATCATTTACCTGTTTCAAATCTAGACTGGAACTATAGCACATCATTTATCTGGTTTCCCCGCTAGGCTGCAACTATAGCATCATTTGCCTGGTTTCCCCTCTAGACTGCAACTAGTGCATCATTTACCTGGTTTCCAATCTAGACTGGAACTATAGCACATCATTTACCTGGTTTCCCCTCTAGACTTGAACTATAGCACATCATTTGCCTGGTTTCCAATCTAGACTGGAACTATAGCACATCATTTACCTGGTTTCCCCTCTAGACTTGAACTATAGCACATCATTTGCCTGGTTTCCAATCTAGACTGGAACTATAGCACATCATTTACCTGGTTTCCCCTCTGTGCTGCAACTAGTGCATCATTTATCTGGTTTCCAATCTAGACTGCAACTATAGCACATCACTTACCTGGTTTCCCCTCTAGACTGCAACTATACCATCATTTGCCTGGTTTCCCCTCTAGGCTGCAACTAGTGCATCATTTACCTGGTGTCCCCTCTAGACTGCAACTAGTGCATCATTTACCTGGTTTCCCCTCTAGGCTGCAACTAGTGCATCATTTACCTGTTTCAAATCTAGACTGGAACTATAGCACATCATTTATCTGGTTTCCCCTCTAGGCTGCAACTAGTGCATCATTTGCCTGGTTTCCCCTCTAGCCTGCAACTAGTGCATCATTTACCTGGTTTCCAATCTAGACTGGATCTATAGCACATCATTTACCTGGTTTCCCCTCTAGACTGCAACTATAGCATCATTTACCTGGTTTCCCCTGTAGGCTGCAACTAGTGCACCATTTGCCTGGTTTCCCCTCTAGACTGCAGCTAGTGTATCATTTACCTGGTTTCCAATCTAGACTGGAACTATAGCACATCATTTACCTGGTTTCCCCTCTAGACTGCAACTAGTGCATCATTTACCTGGTGTCCCCTCTAGACTGCAACTAGTGCATCATTTACCTGGTTTTCCCTCTAGGCTGCAACTAGTGCATCATTTACCTGTTTCCAATCTAGACTGGAATTATAGCACATCATTTATCTGGTTTCCCCTCTAGGCTGCAACTAGTGCATCATTTACCTGGTTTCCAATCTAGACTGCAACTATAGCACATTGTCAGAATTTAACCTCATGTAAACAGGTGAATTAAGATGGTCCATCTTCAATAACAGTGAGTTTAGTTAAAGTTTTACTGTGCCTCCTGAATATTCTATCAGCCAGCTCCCCAGTTGGTAAGTATTCATTTTCTTTCTTATTATGTAAATGCTTTTCCTTATTTGGTCTGCAGTGGTAAGTTATCCCTCAAAAATTCCTTAGAGTATTATGTTCCAGTCAGGTATGAAGTTTTTGAATAGGGGAATGTTGAGGTATGTTGGGTAAAAGGGTGTGGTCAGTGAGAGTGAGTTTTTAATGCTAGCCTGTTCTTAGATAGAGCAAGATTATTCTAGCACCGTTTTCGCTAGAGAGAGGATGTGATAAACATTGTGTTCCAGAGTCAGGCATTTTTGCGCTGGGTGTTGGTCTCTGCCAGGTATTTTGCAAAAATCAGAGCAGATAATTATACAGGCTGCTAATTGAAGGCAAATTGGTTGGAGTGATACAACACGATGTACTGGGCTCTGAACTTCAAGAGAGTACTATGTTGGAAAACCGTAAGTTTATTTCTTTATTTATTACATACTGCATTTCAAACTTTACCAAGATGAAGCGTATGACATTATTTTACCCAAGATGAAGATTGGTTTTAAATCGATGTGGTTTGTAAAATGCAAGAAGTGGCTATTTTCAATGCTTATTTAATCTAGAGACTAGTTAACCTTTCCAGTGATGAAGAATAACATAGCGTTTAATTGTTATTTGGTGACAATTGTATTAGAAGATTGTGGTTTTACTTTTCCTATTAAATAGATGGTTTTCACCTTTGGTGAATGTTTGGAAATTAAGAAGAAAAGCCAGACTGAGTGTCGGCCGATGAAAGACGTCCCGTGTCCAATATTTATGGGTTGCTTCAAGCATCAGAGGACGCATCAGTCATGAGAACTGTGTGTATATGAGCTTTCGACTTTAAGCTGGTTTCGCAGCGACTGGAACCAGAGCACAAAGTTGGCTACGGAGTTAGTCCTGTGTGGAAGATGGAGCTTTACCTATAAACGCCTGCGTGGAACAGACAGCAGAATCTAATAATTTGGTGGGACTGTTAATTTGCTTTTTATTGTAATACTTTGCGTGCCCGAATGTGTGACCTTTATGCCGGAAGGATAGTCTAGAAGACGACTACCAATATTTTGATTAATTTTTGTCGTTTAAATAGCAACATCATAGTCACACATTTCTAGTAGACTTCACATAATTATTCTCTGTGACAAAGTAGATAGCGTTTTATAGAGCAGTGAATACTCTATAGCTACATTGCATTCATTGAGGCATTATTTTGTGTGTATACTATATATATATATATATATATATATATATTGCCAATCAAGGTAACTTTAAACGTTATGGTTTCTACCAGTGAGCTTTGAACTGGGTACGTTACCCGATTAAATATTTGTTTTTATTTTTGGATAGAGTTTTGTGTCAGCAGAAATTTGACACACATTAATTTTGTATTCAGACCTTTCAAATTAAGAAGGCTTTTTGAAACAGATCTTGATAATATTAATAGATATTTCATTCATTTATTATTGATTTGTACAATAGACTAAAACTAGTGGATGCTGGAGAGAAATGTATATATTAAATTTGTAATTATTTTTGTAGATATGTATTTCTGGTGTCACTTTTGTACATTTATTTGAGTTTGCCGTAAAGTCTTTCTGTCATGGCTGCCTAGGGGGGTTAGCTGTGACACACATCATTTACCTGGTTTCCCCTCTAGACTGCAACTATAGCATCATTTGCCTGGTTTCCAATCTAGACTGGAAATATAGCACATCATTTACCTGGTTTCCAATCTAGACTGGAACTATAGCACATCATTTACCTGGTTTCCCCTCTAGGCTGCAACTATAGCATCATTTGCGTGGTTTCCAATCTAGAATGGAACTAATGCATCATTTACCTGGTTTCCAATCTAGACTGGAACTATAGCACATCATTTACCTGGTTTCCCCTCTGTGCTGCAACTAGTGCATCATTTATCTGGTTTCCAATCTAGACTGCAACTATAGCACATCACTTACCTGGTTTCCCCTCTAGACTGCAACTATAGCATCATTTACCTGGTTTTCCCTCCAGGCTGCAACTAGTGCATCATTTACCTGGTTTCCAATCTAGACTGCAACTATAGCACATCATTTACCTGGTTTCGCCTCTAGACTGCAACTATAGCATCATTTGCCTGGTTTCCCCTCTAGACTGCAGCTAGTGCATCATTTACCTGGTTTCCATTCTAGACTGGAACTATAGCACATCATTTACCTGGTTTCCAATCTAGACTGCAACTATAGCATCATTTACCTGTTTCCAATATAGACTGGAACTATAGAACATCATTTACCTGGTTTCCCCTCTAGGCTGCAACTAGTGCATCATTTACCTGGTTTCCCCTCTAGGCTGCAACTAGTGCATCATTTACCTGGTTTCCCCTCTAGGCTGCAACTATAGCATCATTTGCCTGGTTTCCCCTCTAGACTGCAATTAGTGCATCATTTACCTGGTTTCCAATATAGACTGGAACTATAGCACATCATTTACCTGGTTTCCCCTCTAGACTGCAACTATAGCATCATTTGCCTGGTTTCCCCTCTAGACTGCAACTAGTGCATCATTTACCTGGTTTCCAATCTAGACTGCAACTATAGCACATCATTTACCTGGTTTCCCCTCTCGACTTGAACTATAGCACATCATTTGCCTGGTTTCCAATCTAGACTGGAACTATAGCACATCATTTACCTGGTTTCCAATCTAGACTTGAAATATAGCACAACATTTACCTGGTTTCCAATCTAGACTTGAACTATAGCACATCATTTGCATGGTTTCCAATCTAGACTGGAACTATAGCACATCATTTACCTGGTTTCCCCTCTAGGCTGCAACTAGTGCATCATTTGCCTGGTTTCCCCTCTAGACTGCAATTAGTGCATCATTTACCTGGTTTCCCCTCTAGGCTGCAACTAGTGCATCATTTACCTGTTTCAAATCTAGACTGGAACTATAGCACATCATTTATCTGGTTTCCCCGCTAGGCTGCAACTATAGCATCATTTGCCTGGTTTCCCCTCTAGACTGCAACTAGTGCATCATTTACCTGGTTTCCAATCTAGACTGGAACTATAGCACATCATTTACCTGGTTTCCCCTCTAGACTTGAACTATAGCACATCATTTGCCTGGTTTCCAATCTAGACTGGAACTATAGCACATCATTTACCTGGTTTCCCCTCTGTGCTGCAACTAGTGCATCATTTATCTGGTTTCCAATCTAGACTGCAACTATAGCACATCACTTACCTGGTTTCCCCTCTAGACTGCAACTATACCATCATTTGCCTGGTTTCCCCTCTAGACTGCAACTAGTGCATCATTTACCTGGTTTCCAATCTAGACTGGAACTATAGCACATCATTTACCTGGTTTCCCCTCTAGACTTGAACTATAGCACATCATTTGCCTGGTTTCCAATCTAGACTGGAACTATAGCACATCATTTACCTGGTTTCCCCTCTGTGCTGCAACTAGTGCATCATTTATCTGGTTTCCAATCTAGACAGCAACTATAGCACATCATTTACCTGGTTTCCCCTCTAGACTGCAACTATAGCATCATTTGCCTGGTTTCCCCTCTAGACTGCAACTAGTGCATCATTTACCTGGTTTCCAATCTAGACTGCAACTATAGCACATCATTTACCTGGTTTCCCCTCTAGGCTGCAACTAGTGCATCGTTTGCCTGGTTTCCCCTCTGGGCTGCAACTAGTGCATCATTTGCCTGGTTTCTAATCTAGACTGCAACTATAGCATCATTTACCTGGTTTCCCCTCTAGGTTGCAACTAGTGCATCATTTACCTGGTTTCCCCTCTAGGCTGCAAGTAGTGCATCATTTACCTGGTTCCAATCTAGACTGGAACTATAGCACATCATTTACCTGGTTTCCAATCTAGACTGGAACTATAGCACATCATTTACCTGTTTCCCCTCTAGACTGCAACTATAGCATCATTTGCCTGGTTTCCCCTCTAGGCTGCAACTATAGTGCATCATTTGCCTGGTTTCCCCTCTAGGC
This sequence comes from Leptasterias polaris, assembly GCA_037783415.1. Classification (NCBI taxonomy): domain Eukaryota; kingdom Metazoa; phylum Echinodermata; class Asteroidea; order Forcipulatida; family Asteriidae; genus Leptasterias; species Leptasterias polaris. The sequence goes on from JAZGTN010000149.1 coordinate 561,747, forward strand.
TGCAACTAGTGCATCATTTACCTGTTTCCAATCTAGACTGGAACTATAGCACATCATTTATCTGGTTTCCCCTCTAGGCTGCAACTAGCACATCATTTACCTGGTTTCCCCTTTAGACTGCAACTATAGCATCATTTGCCTGGTTTCCCCTCTTGACTGCAACTAGTGCATCATTTACCTGGTTTCCAATCTAGACTGGAACTATAGCACATCATTTACCTGGTTTCCCCTCTAGACTTGAACTATAGCACATCATTTGCCTGGTTTGCAATCTAGACTGGAACTATAGCACATCATTTACCTGGTTTCCAATCTAGACTTGAACTATAGCACATCATTTACCTGGTTTCCAATCTAGACTTGAACTATACCACATCATTTGCCTGGTTTCCAATCTAGACTGGAACTATAGCACATCATTTACCTGGTTTCCCCTCTAGGCTGCAACTATAGCATCATTTGCGTGGTTTCCAATCTAGAATGGAACTATAGCACATCATTTACCTGGTTTCCAATCTAGACTGCAACTAATGCATCATTTACCTTTTTTCCCCTCTAGGCTGCAACTAGTGCATCATTTACCTGGTTTCCAATCTAGACTGCAACTATAGCACATCATTTACCTGGTTTCCCCTCTAGACTGCAACTATAGCATCATTTGCCTGGTTTCCACTCTAGACTGCAGCTAGTGCATCATTTACCTGGTTTCCATTCTAGACTGGAACTATAGCACATCATTTACCTGGTTTCCAATCTGGACTGCAACTAATGCATCATTTACCTGGTTTCCAATATAGACTGGAACTATAGAACATCATTTACTTGGTTTCCTCTCTAGGCTGCAACTAGTGCATCATTTACCTGGTTTCCCCTCTAGGCTGCAACTAGTGCATCATTTACCTGGTTTCCCCTCTAGGCTGCAACTATAGCATCATTTGCCTGGTTTCCCCTCTAGACTGCAATTAGTGCATCATTTACCTGGTTTCCAATATAGACTGGAACTATAGCACATCATTTACCTGGTTTCCCCTCTAGACTGCAACTATAGCATCATTTGCCTGGTTTCCCCTCTAGACTGCAAGTAGTGCATCATTTACCTGGTTTCCAATCTAGACTGCAACTATAGGACATCATTTACCTGGTTTCCAATCTAGACTGCAACTATAGCATCATTTACCTGTTTCCAATATAGACTGGAACTATAGAACATCATTTACCTGGTTTCCCCTCTAGGCTGCAACTAGTGCATCATTTACCTGGTTTCCCCTGTAGGCTGCAACTAGTGCATCATTTACCTGGTTTCCCCTCTAGGCTGCAACTATAGCATCATTTGCCTGGTTTCCCCTCTAGACTGCAATTAGTGCATCATTTACCTGGTTTCCAATATAGACTGGAACTATAGCACATCATTTACCTGGTTTCCCCTCTAGACTGCAACTATAGCATCATTTGCCTGGTTTCCCCTCTAGACTGCAACTAGTGCATCATTTACCTGGTTTCCAATCTAGACTGCAACTATAGCACATCATTTACCTGGTTTCCCCTCTCGACTTGAACTATAGCACATCATTTGCCTGGTTTCCAATCTAGACTGGAACTATAGCACATCATTTACCTGGTTTCCAATCTAGACTTGAAATATAGCACATCATTTACCTGGTTTCCAATCTAGACTTGAACTATAGCACATCATTTGCATGGTTTCCAATCTAGACTGGAACTATAGCACATCATTTACCTGGTTTCCCCTCTAGGCTGCAACTAGTGCATCATTTGCCTGGTTTCCCCTCTAGACTGCAATTAGTGCATCATTTACCTGGTTTTCCCTCTAGGCTGCAACTAGTGCATCATTTACCTGTTTCAAATCTAGACTGGAACTATAGCACATCATTTATCTGGTTTCCCCGCTAGGCTGCAACTATAGCATCATTTGCCTGGTTTCCCCTCTAGACTGCAACTAGTGCATCATTTACCTGGTTTCCAATCTAGACTGGAACTATAGCACATCATTTACCTGGTTTCCCCTCTAGACTTGAACTATAGTACATCATTTGCCTGGTTTCCAATCTAGACTGGAACTATAGCACATCATTTACCTGGTTTCCCCTCTGTGCTGCAACTAGTGCATCATTTATCTGGTTTCCAATCTAGACTGCAACTATAGCACATCATTTACCTGGTTTCCCCTCTAGACTGCAACTATAGCATCATTTGCCTGGTTTCCCCTCTAGACTGCAACTAGTGCATCATTTACCTGGTTTCCAATCTAGACTGGAACTATAGCACATCATTTACCTGGTTTCCCCTCTAGACTTGAACTATTGCACATCATTTGCCTAGTTTCCAATCTAGACTGGAACTATAGCACATCATTTACCTGGTTTCCCCTCTGTGCTGCAACTAGTGCATCATTTATCTGGTTTCCAATCTAGACTGCAACTATAGCACATCATTTACCTGGTTTCCCCTCTAGACTGCAACTATAGCATCATTTGCCTGGTTTCCCCTCTAGACTGCAACTAGTGCATCATTTACCTGGTTTCCAATCTAGACTGGAACTATATCACATCATTTACCTGGTTTCCCCTCTAGACTTGAACTATAGCACATCATTTGCCTGGTTTCCAATCTAGACTGGAACTATAGCACATCATTTACCTGGTTTCCCCTCTAGGCTGCAACTAGTGCATCGTTTGCCTGGTTTCCCCTCTGGGCTGCAACTAGTGCATCATTTGCCTGGTTTCTAATCTAGACTGCAACTATAGCATCATTTACCTGGTTTCCCCTCTAGGTTGCAACTAGTGCATCATTTACCTGGTTTCCCCTCTAGGCTGCAAGTAGTGCATCATTTACCTGGTTCCAATCTAGACTGGAACTATAGCACATCATTTACCTGGTTTCCAATCTAGACTGGAACTATAGCACATCATTTACCTGTTTCCCCTCTAGACTGCAACTATAGCATCATTTGCCTGGTTTCCCCTCTAGGCTGCAACTAGTGCATCATTTACCTGTTTCCAATCTAGACTGGAACTATAGCACATCATTTATCTGGTTTCCCCTCTAGGCCGCAACTAGCACATCATTTACCTGGTTTCCCCTTTAGACTGCAACTATAGCATCATTTGCCTGGTTTCCCCTCTTGACTGCAACTAGTGCATCATTTACCTGGTTTCCAATCTAGACTGGAACTATAGCACATCATTTACCTGGTTTCCCCTCTAGACTTGAACTATAGCACATCATTTGCCTGGTTTGCAATCTAGACTGGAACTATAGCACATCATTTGCCTGGTTTCCAATCTAGACTGGAACTATAGCACATCATTTACCTGGTTTCCCCTCTAGGCTGCAACTATAGCATCATTTGCGTGGTTTCCAATCTAGAATGGAACTATAGCACATCATTTACCTGGTTTCCAATCTAGACTGCAACTAATGCATCATTTACCTGGTTTTCCCTCTAGGCTGCAACTAGTGCATCATTTACCTGGTTTCCAATCTAGACTGCAACTATAGCACAATATTTACCTGGTTTTTCCTCTATTCTGCAACTATAGTGCATCATTTGCCTGGTTTCCCCTCTAGGCTGCAACTAGTGCATCATTTACCTGTTTCCAATCTAGACTGGAACTATAGCACATCATTTATCTGGTTTCCCCTCTAGGCTGCAACTAGCACATCATTTACCTGGTTTCCCCTTTAGACTGCAACTATAGCATCATTTGCCTGGTTTCCCCTCTTGACTGCAACTAGTGCATCATTTACCTGGTTTCCAATCTAGACTGGAACTATAGCACATCATTTACCTGGTTTCCCCTCTAGACTTGAACTATAGCACATCATTTACCTGGTTTCCAATCTAGACTTGAACTATAGCACATCATTTACCTGGTTTCCAATCTAGACTTGAACTATACCACATCATTTGCCTGGTTTCCAATCTAGACTGGACTATAGCACATCATTTACCTGGTTTCCCCTCTAGGCTGCAACTATAGCATCATTTGCGTGGTTTCCAATCTAGAATGGAACTATAGCACATCATTTACCTGGTTTCCAATCTAGACTGCAACTAATGCATCATTTACCTGGTTTTCCCTCTAGGCTGCAACTAGTGCATCATTTACCTGGTTTCCAATCTAGACTGCAACTATAGCACATCATTTACCTGGTTTCCCCTCTAGACTGCAACTAGTGCATCATTTACCTGGTTTCCCCTCTAGGCTGCAACTAGTGCATCATTTACCTGGTTTCCCCTCTAGGCTGCAACTATAGCATCATTTGCTTGGTTTCCCCTCTAGACTGCAACTAGTGCATCATTTACCTGGTTTCCAATCTAGACTGGAACTATAGCACATCATTTATCTGGTTTCCCCTCTAGGCTGCAACTAGCACATCATTTACCTGGTTTCCCCTTTAGACTGCAACTATAGCATCATTTGCCTGGTTTCCCCTCTTGACTGCAACTAGTGCATCATTTACCTGGTTTCCAATCTAGACTGGAACTATAGCACATCATTTACCTGGTTTCCCCTCTAGACTTGAACTATAGCACATCATTTGCCTGGTTTGCAATCTAGACTGGAACTATAGCACATCATTTACCTGGTTTCCAATCTAGACTGGAACTATAGCACATCATTTACCTTGTTTCCAATCTAGACTGCAACTATAGCATCATTTGCCTGGTTTCCCCTCTAGAGTGCAACTAGTGCATCATTTACCTGGTTTCCCCTCTAGACTTGAACTATTGCACATCATTTGCCTAGTTTCCAATCTAGACTGGAACTATAGCACATCATTTACCTGGTTTCCCCTCTGTGCTGCAACTAGTGCATCATTTATCTGGTTTCCAATCTAGACTGCAACTATAGCACATCATTTACCTGGTTTCCCCTCTAGACTGCAACTATAGCATCATTTGCCTGGTTTCCCCTCTAGACTGCAACTAGTGCATCATTTACCTGGTTTCCAATCTAGACTGGAACTATATCACATCATTTACCTGGTTTCCCCTCTAGACTTGAACTATAGCACATCATTTGCCTGGTTTCCAATCTAGACTGGAACTATAGCACATCATTTACCTGGTTTCCCCTCTAGGCTGCAACTAGTGCATCGTTTGCCTGGTTTCCCCTCTGGGCTGCAACTAGTGCATCATTTGCCTGGTTTCTAATCTAGACTGCAACTATAGCATCATTTACCTGGTTTCCCCTCTAGGTTGCAACTAGTGCATCATTTACCTGGTTTTCCCTCTAGGCTGCAAGTAGTGCATCATTTACCTGGTTCCAATCTAGACTGGAACTATAGCACATCATTTACCTGGTTTCCAATCTAGACTGGAACTATAGCACATCATTTACCTGTTTCCCCTCTAGACTGCAACTATAGCATCATTTGCCTGGTTTCCCCTCTAGGCTGCAACTAGTGCATCATTTACCTGTTTCCAATCTAGACTGGAACTATAGCACATCATTTATCTGGTTTCCCCTCTAGGCCGCAACTAGCACATCATTTACCTGGTTTCCCCTTTAGACTGCAACTATAGCATCATTTGCCTGGTTTCCCCTCTTGACTGCAACTAGTGCATCATTTACCTGGTTTCCAATCTAGACTGGAACTATAGCACATCATTTACCTGGTTTCCCCTCTAGACTTGAACTATAGCACATCATTTGCCTGGTTTGCAATCTAGACTGGAACTATAGCACATCATTTGCCTGGTTTCCAATCTAGACTGGAACTATAGCACATCATTTACCTGGTTTCCCCTCTAGGCTGCAACTATAGCATCATTTGCGTGGTTTCCAATCTAGAATGGAACTATAGCACATCATTTACCTGGTTTCCAATCTAGACTGCAACTAATGCATCATTTACCTGGTTTTCCCTCTAGGCTGCAACTAGTGCATCATTTACCTGGTTTCCAATCTAGACTGCAACTATAGCACATCATTTACCTGGTTTCCCCTCTAGACTGCAACTAGTGCATCATTTACCTGGTTTCCCCTCTAGGCTGCAACTAGTGCATCATTTACCTGGTTTCCCCTCTAGGCTGCAACTATAGCATCATTTGCTTGGTTTCCCCTCTAGACTGCAACTAGTGCATCATTTACCTGGTTTCCAATCTAGACTGGAACTATAGCACATCATTTATCTGGTTTCCCCTCTAGGCTGCAACTAGCACATCATTTACCTGGTTTCCCCTTTAGACTGCAACTATAGCATCATTTGCCTGGTTTCCCCTCTTGACTGCAACTAGTGCATCATTTACCTGGTTTCCAATCTAGACTGGAACTATAGCACATCATTTACCTGGTTTCCCCTCTAGACTTGAACTATAGCACATCATTTGCCTGGTTTGCAATCTAGACTGGAACTATAGCACATCATTTACCTGGTTTCCAATCTAGACTGGAACTATAGCACATCATTTACCTTGTTTCCAATCTAGACTGCAACTATAGCATCATTTGCCTGGTTTCCCCTCTAGAGTGCAACTAGTGCATCATTTACCTGGTTTCCCCTCTAGACTTGAACTATTGCACATCATTTGCCTAGTTTCCAATCTAGACTGGAACTATAGCACATCATTTACCTGGTTTCCCCTCTGTGCTGCAACTAGTGCATCATTTATCTGGTTTCCAATCTAGACTGCAACTATAGCACATCATTTACCTGGTTTCCCCTCTAGACTGCAACTATAGCATCATTTGCCTGGTTTCCCCTCTAGACTGCAACTAGTGCATCATTTACCTGGTTTCCAATCTAGACTGGAACTATATCACATCATTTACCTGGTTTCCCCTCTAGACTTGAACTATAGCACATCATTTGCCTGGTTTCCAATCTAGACTGGAACTATAGCACATCATTTACCTGGTTTCCCCTCTAGGCTGCAACTAGTGCATCGTTTGCCTGGTTTCCCCTCTGGGCTGCAACTAGTGCATCATTTGCCTGGTTTCTAATCTAGACTGCAACTATAGCATCATTTACCTGGTTTCCCCTCTAGGTTGCAACTAGTGCATCATTTACCTGGTTTTCCCTCTAGGCTGCAAGTAGTGCATCATTTACCTGGTTCCAATCTAGACTGGAACTATAGCACATCATTTACCTGGTTTCCAATCTAGACTGGAACTATAGCACATCATTTACCTGTTTCCCCTCTAGACTGCAACTATAGCATCATTTGCCTGGTTTCCCCTCTAGGCTGCAACTAGTGCATCATTTACCTGTTTCCAATCTAGACTGGAACTATAGCACATCATTTATCTGGTTTCCCCTCTAGGCCGCAACTAGCACATCATTTACCTGGTTTCCCCTTTAGACTGCAACTATAGCATCATTTGCCTGGTTTCCCCTCTTGACTGCAACTAGTGCATCATTTACCTGGTTTCCAATCTAGACTGGAACTATAGCACATCATTTACCTGGTTTCCCCTCTAGACTTGAACTATAGCACATCATTTGCCTGGTTTGCAATCTAGACTGGAACTATAGCACATCATTTGCCTGGTTTCCAATCTAGACTGGAACTATAGCACATCATTTACCTGGTTTCCCCTCTAGGCTGCAACTATAGCATCATTTGCGTGGTTTCCAATCTAGAATGGAACTATAGCACATCATTTACCTGGTTTCCAATCTAGACTGCAACTAATGCATCATTTACCTGGTTTTCCCTCTAGGCTGCAACTAGTGCATCATTTACCTGGTTTCCAATCTAGACTGCAACTATAGCACAATATTTACCTGGTTTTTCCTCTAGGCTGCAACTATAGTGCATCATTTGCCTGGTTTCCCCTCTAGGCTGCAACTAGTGCATCATTTACCTGTTTCCAATCTAGACTGGAACTATAGCACATCATTTATCTGGTTTCCCCTCTAGGCTGCAACTAGCACATCATTTACCTGGTTTCCCCTTTAGACTGCAACTATAGCATCATTTGCCTGGTTTCCCCTCTTGACTGCAACTAGTGCATCATTTACCTGGTTTCCAATCTAGACTGGAACTATAGCACATCATTTACCTGGTTTCCCCTCTAGACTTGAACTATAGCACATCATTTACCTGGTTTCCAATCTAGACTTGAACTATAGCACATCATTTACCTGGTTTCCAATCTAGACTTGAACTATACCACATCATTTGCCTGGTTTCCAATCTAGACTGGAACTATAGCACATCATTTACCTGGTTTCCCCTCTAGGCTGCAACTATAGCATCATTTGCGTGGTTTCCAATCTAGAATGGAACTATAGCACATCATTTACCTGGTTTCCAATCTAGACTGCAACTAATGCATCATTTACCTGGTTTTCCCTCTAGGCTGCAACTAGTGCATCATTTACCTGGTTTCCAATCTAGACTGCAACTATAGCACATCATTTACCTGGTTTCCCCTCTAGACTGCAACTAGTGCATCATTTACCTGGTTTCCCCTCTAGGCTGCAACTAGTGCATCATTTACCTGGTTTCCCCTCTAGGCTGCAACTATAGCATCATTTGCTTGGTTTCCCCTCTAGACTGCAACTAGTGCATCATTTACCTGGTTTCCAATCTAGACTGGAACTATAGCACATCATTTATCTGGTTTCCCCTCTAGGCTGCAACTAGCACATCATTTACCTGGTTTCCCCTTTAGACTGCAACTATAGCATCATTTGCCTGGTTTCCCCTCTTGACTGCAACTAGTGCATCATTTACCTGGTTTCCAATCTAGACTGGAACTATAGCACATCATTTACCTGGTTTCCCCTCTAGACTTGAACTATAGCACATCATTTGCCTGGTTTGCAATCTAGACTGGAACTATAGCACATCATTTACCTGGTTTCCAATCTAGACTGGAACTATAGCACATCATTTACCTGGTTTCCAATCTAGACTGCAACTATAGCATCATTTGCCTGGTTTCCCCTCTAGAGTGCAACTAGTGCATCATTTACCTGGTTTCCAATCTAGACTGGAACTATAGCACATCATTTACCTGGTTTCCCCTGTAGGCTGCAACTAGTGCACCATTTGCCTGGTTTCCCCTCTAGACTGCAGCTAGTGCATCATTTACCTGGTTTCCAATCTAGACTGGAACTATAGCACATCATTTACCTGGTTTCCCCTCTAGACTGCAACTAGTGCATCATTTACCTGGTGTCCCCTCTAGACTGCAACTATAGCATCATTTGCCTGGTTTCCCCTCTAGACTGCAACTAGTGCATCATTTACCTGGTTTCCAATCTAGACTGCAACTATAGCACATCATTTACCTGGTTTCCCCTCTAGACTTGAACTATAGCACATCATTTATCTGGTTTCCCCTCTAGGCTGCAACTAGTGCATCATTTACCTGGTTTCCAATCTAGACTGCAACTACAGCACATCATTTACCTGGTTTCCCCTCTAGACTGCAACTATAGCATCATTTGCCTAGTTTCCAATCTAGACTGGAACTATAGCACATCATTTACCTGGTTTCCAATCTAGACTTGAACTATAGCACATCATTTACCTGGTTTCCAATCTAGACTTGAACTATACCACATCATTTGCCTGGTTTCCAATCTAGACTGGAACTATAGCACATCATTTACCTGGTTTCCCCTCTAGGCTGCAACTATAGCATCATTTGCGTGGTTTCCAATCTAGAATGGAACTATAGCACATCATTTACCTGGTTTCCAATCTAGAGTGCAACTAATGCATCATTTACCTGGTTTTCCCTCTAGGCTGCAACTAGTGCATCATTTACCTGGTTTCCAATCTAGACTGGAACTATAGCACATCATTTACCTGGTTTCCAATCTAGACTGCAACTATAGCATCATTTGCCTGGTTTCCCCTCTAGAGTGCAACTAGTGCATCATTTACCTGGTTTCCAATCTAGACTGGAACTATAGCACATCATTTACCTGGTTTCCCCTGTAGGCTGCAACTAGTGCACCATTTGCCTGGTTTCCCCTCTAGACTGCAGCTAGTGCATCATTTACCTGGTTTCCAATCTAGACTGGAACTATAGCACATCATTTACCTGGTTTCCCCTCTAGACTGCAACTAGTGCATCATTTACCTGGTGTCCCCTCTAGACTGCAACTATAGCATCATTTGCCTGGTTTCCCCTCTAGACTGCAACTAGTGCATCATTTACCTGGTTTCCAATCTAGACTGCAACTATAGCACATCATTTACCTAGTTTCCCCTCTAGACTTGAACTATAGCACATCATTTATCTGGTTTCCCCTCTAGGCTGCAACTAGTGCATCATTTACCTGGTTTCCAATCTAGACTGCAACTACAGCACATCATTTACCTGGTTTCCCCTCTAGACTGCAACTATAGCATCATTTGCCTGGTTTCCAATCTAGACTGGAACTATAGCACATCATTTACCTGGTTTCCAATCTAGACTTGAACTATAGCACATCATTTACCTGGTTTCCAATCTAGACTTGAACTATACCACATCATTTGCCTGGTTTCCAATCTAGACTGGAACTATAGCACATCATTTACCTGGTTTCCCCTCTAGGCTGCAACTATAGCATCATTTGCGTGGTTTCCAATCTAGAATGGAACTATAGCACATCATTTACCTGGTTTCCAATCTAGACTGCAACTAATGCATCATTTACCTGGTTTTCCCTCTAGGCTGCAACTAGTGCATCATTTACCTGGTTTCCAATCTAGACTGCAACTATAGCACATCATTTACCTGGTTTCCCCTCTAGACTGCAACTATAGCATCATTTGCCTGGTTTCCCCTCTAGACTGCAGCTAGTGCATCATTTACCTGGTTTCCATTCTAGACTGGAACTATAGCACATCATTTACCTGGTTTCCAATCTAGACTGCAACTATAGCATCATTTACCTGTTTCCAATATAGACTGGAACTATAGCACATCATTTACCTGGTTTCCCCTCTAGACTTGAACTATAGCACATCATTTGCCTGGTTTCCAATCTAGACTGGAACTATAGCACATCATTTACCTGGTTTCCCCTCTAGGCTGCAACTAGTGCATCGTTTGCCTGGTTTCCCCTCTGGGCTGCAACTAGTGCATCATTTGCCTGGTTTCTAATCTAGACTGCAACTATAGCATCATTTACCTGGTTTCCCCTCTAGGTTGCAACTAGTGCATCATTTACCTGGTTTCCCCTCTAGGCTGCAAGTAGTGCATCATTTACCTGGTTCCAATCTAGACTGGAACTATAGCACATCATTTACCTGGTTTCCAATCTAGACTGGAACTATAGCACATCATTTACCTGTTTCCCCTCTAGACTGCAACTATAGCATCATTTGCCTGGTTTCCCCTCTAGGCTGCAACTATAGTGCATCATTTGCCTGGTTTCCCCTCTAGGCTGCAACTAGTGCATCATTTACCTGTTTCCAATCTAGACTGGAACTATAGCACATCATTTATCTGGTTTCCCCTCTAGGCTGCAACTAGCACATCATTTACCTGGTTTCCCCTTTAGACTGCAACTATAGCATCATTTGCCTGGTTTCCCCTCTTGACTGCAACTAGTGCATCATTTACCTGGTTTCCAATCTAGACTGGAACTATAGCACATCATTTACCTGGTTTCCCCTCTAGACTTGAACTATAGCACATCATTTGCCTGGTTTGCAATCTAGACTGGAACTATAGCACATCATTTACCTGGTTTCCAATCTAGACTTGAACTATAGCACATCATTTACCTGGTTTCCAATCTAGACTTGAACTATACCACATCATTTGCCTGGTTTCCAATCTAGACTGGAACTATAGCACATCATTTACCTGGTTTCCCCTCTAGGCTGCAACTATAGCATCATTTGCGTGGTTTCCAATCTAGAATGGAACTATAGCACATCATTTACCTGGTTTCCAATCTAGACTGCAACTAATGCATCATTTACCTGGTTTTCCCTCTAGGCTGCAACTAGTGCATCATTTACCTGGTTTCCAATCTAGACTGCAACTATAGCACATAATTTACCTGGTTTCCCCTCTAGACTGCAACTAGTGCATCATTTACCTGGTTTCCCCTCTAGGCTGCAACTAGTGCATCATTTACCTGGTTTCCCCTCTAGGCTGCAACTATAGCATCATTTGCTTGGTTTCCAATATAGACTGCAATTAGTGCATCATTTACCTGGTTTCCAATATAGACTGGAACTATAGCACATCATTTACCTGGTTTCCCCTCTAGACTGCAACTATAGCACATCATTTACCTGGTTTCCCCTCTAGACTTGAACTATAGCACATCATTTGCCTGGTTTCCAATCTAGACTGGAACTATAGCACATCATTTACCTGGTTTCCCCTCTAGGCTGCAACTAGTGCATCGTTTGCCTGGTTTCCCCTCTGGGCTGCAACTAGTGCATCATTTGCCTGGTTTCTAATCTAGACTGCAACTATAGCATAATTTACCTGGTTTCCCCTCTAGGTTGCAACTAGTGCATCATTTACCTGGTTTCCCCTCTAGGCTACAAGTAGTGCATCATTTACCTGGTTCCAATCTAGACTGGAACTATAGCACATCATTTACCTGGTTTCCAATCTAGACTGGAACTATAGCACATCATTTACCTGTTTCCCCTCTAGACTGCAACTATAGCATCATTTGCCTGGTTTCCCCTCTAGGCTGCAACTATAGTGCATCATTTGCCTGGTTTCCCCTCTAGGCTGCAACTAGTGCATCATTTACCTGTTTCCAATCTAGACTGGAACTATAGCACATAATTTATCTGGTTTCCCCTCTAGGCTGCAACTAGTGCATCATTTACCTGTTTCCAATCTAGACTGGAACTATAGCACATCATTTATCTGGTTTCCCCTCTAGGCTGCAACTAGCACACCATTTACCTGGTTTCCCCTTTAGACTGCAACTATAGCATCATTTGCCTGGTTTCCCCTCTTGACTGCAACTAGTGCATCATTTACCTGGTTTCCAATCTAGACTGGAACTATAGCACATCATTTACCTGGTTTCCAATCTAGACTGCAACTATAGCATCATTTGCCTGGTTTCCCCTCTAGAGTGCAACTAGTGCATCATTTACCTGGTTTCCAATCTAGACTGGAACTATAGCACATCATTTGCCTGGTTTCCAATCTAGATTGGAACTATAGCACATCATTTACCTGGTTTCCCCTCTAGGCTGCAACTAGTGCATCGTTTGCCTGGTTTCCCCTCTGGGCTGCAACTAGTGCATCTTTTGCCTGGTTTCTAATCTAGACTGCAACTATAGCATCATTTACCTGGTTTCCCCTCTAGGTTGCAACTAGTGCATCATTTACCTGGTTTCCCCTCTTGGCTGCAAGTAGTGCATCATTTACCTGGTTCCAATCTAGACTGGAACTATAGCACATCATTTACCTGGTTTCCAATCTAGACTGGAACTATAGCACATCATTTACCTGTTTCCCCTCTAGACTGCAACTATAGCATCATTTGCCTGGTTTCCCCTCTAGGCTGCAACTATAGTGCATCATTTGCCTGGTTTCCCCTCTAGGCTGCAACTAGTGCATCATTTACCTGTTTCCAATCTAGACTGGAACTATAGCACATCATTTATCTGGTTTCCCCTCTAGGCTGCAACTAGCACATCATTTACCTGGTTTCCCCTTTAGACTGCAACTATAGCATCATTTGCCTGGTTTCCCCTCTTGACTGCAACTAGTGCATCATTTACCTGGTTTCCAATCTAGACTGGAACTATAGCACATCATTTACCTGGTTTCCCCTCTAGACTTGAACTATAGCACATCATTTGCCTGGTTTGCAATCTAGACTGGAACTATAGCACATCATTTACCTGGTTTCCAATCTAGACTTGAACTATAGCACATCATTTACCTGGTTTCCAATCTAGACTTGAACTATACCACATCATTTGCCTGGTTTCCAATCTAGACTGGAACTATAGCACATCATTTACCTGGTTTCCCCTCTAGGCTGCAACTATAGCATCATTTGCGTGGTTTCCAATCTAGAATGGAACTATAGCACATCATTTACCTGGTTTCCAATCTAGACTGCAACTAATGCATCATTTACCTGGTTTTCCCTCTAGGCTGCAACTAGTGCATCATTTACCTGGTTTCCAATCTAGACTGCAACTATAGCACATCATTTACCTGGTTTCCCCTCTAGACTGCAACTAGTGCATCATTTACCTGGTTTCCCCTCTAGGCTGCAACTAGTGCATCATTTACCTGGTTTCCCCTCTAGGCTGCAACTATAGCATCATTTGCTTGGTTTCCAATATAGACTGCAATTAGTGCATCATTTACCTGGTTTCCAATATAGACTGGAACTATAGCACATCATTTACCTGGTTTCCCCTCTAGACTGCAACTATAGCACATCATTTACCTGGTTTCCCCTCTAGACTTGAACTATAGCACATCATTTGCCTGGTTTCCAATCTAGACTGGAACTATAGCACATCATTTACCTGGTTTCCCCTCTAGGCTGCAACTAGTGCATCGTTTGCCTGGTTTCCCCTCTGGGCTGCAACTAGTGCATCATTTGCCTGGTTTCTAATCTAGACTGCAACTATAGCATCATTTACCTGGTTTCCCCTCTAGGTTGCAACTAGTGCATCATTTACCTGGTTTCCCCTCTAGGCTGCAAGTAGTGCATCATTTACCTGGTTCCAATCTAGACTGGAACTATAGCACATCATTTACCTGGTTTCCAATCTAGACTGGAACTATAGCACATCATTTACCTGTTTCCCCTCTAGACTGCAACTATAGCATCATTTGCCTGGTTTCCCCTCTAGGCTGCAACTATAGTGCATCATTTGCCTGGTTTCCCCTCTAGGCTGCAACTAGTGCATCATTTACCTGTTTCCAATCTAGACTGGAACTATAGCACATCATTTATCTGGTTTCCCCTCTAGGCTGCAACTAGTGCATCATTTACCTGTTTCCAATCTAGACTGGAACTATAGCACATCATTTATCTGGTTTCCCCTCTAGGCTGCAACTAGCACACCATTTACCTGGTTTCCCCTTTAGACTGCAACTATAGCATCATTTGCCTGGTTTCCCCTCTTGACTGCAACTAGTGCATCATTTACCTGGTTTCCAATCTAGACTGGAACTATAGCACATCATTTACCTGGTTTCCAATCTAGACTGCAACTATAGCATCATTTGCCTGGTTTCCCCTCTAGAGTGCAACTAGTGCATCATTTACCTGGTTTCCAATCTAGACTGGAACTATAGCACATCATTTGCCTGGTTTCCAATCTAGACTGGAACTATAGCACATCATTTACCTGGTTTCCCCTCTAGGCTGCAACTAGTGCATCGTTTGCCTGGTTTCCCCTCTGGGCTGCAACTAGTGCATCATTTGCCTGGTTTCTAATCTAGACTGCAACTATAGCATCATTTACCTGGTTTCCCCTCTAGGTTGCAACTAGTGCATCATTTACCTGGTTTCCCCTCTAGGCTGCAAGTAGTGCATCATTTACCTGGTTCCAATCTAGACTGGAACTATAGCACATCATTTACCTGGTTTCCACTCTAGACTGGAACTATAGCACATCATTTACCTGTTTCCCCTCTAGACTGCAACTATAGCATCATTTGCCTGGTTTCCCCTCTAGGCTGCAACTATAGTGCATCATTTGCCTGGTTTCCCCTCTAGGCTGCAACTAGTGCATCATTTACCTGTTTCCAATCTAGACTGGAACTATAGCACATCATTTATCTGGTTTCCCCTCTAGGCTGCAACTAGCACATCATTTACCTGGTTTCCCCTTTAGACTGCAACTATAGCATCATTTGCCTGGTTTCCCCTCTTGACTGCAACTAGTGCATCATTTACCTGGTTTCCAATCTAGACTGGAACTATAGCACATCATTTACCTGGTTTCCCCTCTAGACTTGAACTATAGCACATCATTTGCCTGGTTTGCAATCTAGACTGGAACTATAGCACATCATTTACCTGGTTTCCAATCTAGACTTGAACTATAGCACATCATTTACCTGGTTTCCAATCTAGACTTGAACTATACCACATCATTTGCCTGGTTTCCAATCTAGACTGGAACTATAGCACATCATTTACCTGGTTTCCCCTCTAGGCTGCAACTATAGCATCATTTGCGTGGTTTCCAATCTAGAATGGAACTATAGCACATCATTTACCTGGTTTCCAATCTAGACTGCAACTAATGCATCATTTACCTGGTTTTCCCTCTAGGCTGCAACTAGTGCATCATTTACCTGGTTTCCAATCTAGACTGCAACTATAGCACATCATTTACCTGGTTTCCCCTCTAGACTGCAACTAGTGCATCATTTACCTGGTTTCCCCTCTAGGCTGCAACTAGTGCATCATTTACCTGGTTTCCCCTCTAGGCTGCAACTATAGCATCATTTGCTTGGTTTCCAATATAGACTGCAATTAGTGCATCATTTACCTGGTTTCCAATATAGACTGGAACTATAGCACATCATTTACCTGGTTTCCCCTCTAGACTGCAACTATAGCACATCATTTACCTGGTTTCCCCTCTAGACTTGAACTATAGCACATCATTTGCCTGGTTTCCAATCTAGACTGGAACTATAGCACATCATTTACCTGGTTTCCCCTCTAGGCTGCAACTAGTGCATCGTTTGCCTGGTTTCCCCTCTGGGCTGCAACTAGTGCATCATTTGCCTGGTTTCTAATCTAGACTGCAACTATAGCATCATTTACCTGGTTTCCCCTCTAGGTTGCAACTAGTGCATCATTTACCTGGTTTCCCCTCTAGGCTGCAAGTAGTGCATCATTTACCTGGTTCCAATCTAGACTGGAACTATAGCACATCATTTACCTGGTTTCCAATCTAGACTGGAACTATAGCACATCATTTACCTGTTTCCCCTCTAGACTGCAACTATAGCATCATTTGCCTGGTTTCCCCTCTAGGCTGCAACTATAGTGCATCATTTGCCTGGTTTCCCCTCTAGGCTGCAACTAGTGCATCATTTACCTGGTTTCCAATCTAGACTGGAACTATAGCACATCATTTACCTGGTTTCCCCTGTAGGCTGCAACTAGTGCACCATTTGCCTGGTTTCCCCTCTAGACTGCAGCTAGTGCATCATTTACCTGGTTTCCAATCTAGACTGGAACTATAGCACATCATTTACCTGGTTTCCCCTCTAGACTGCAACTAGTGCATCATTTACCTGGTGTCCCCTCTAGACTGCAACTATAGCATCATTTGCCTGGTTTCCCCTCTAGACTGCAACTAGTGCATCATTTACCTGGTTTCCAATCTAGACTGCAACTATAGCACATCATTTACCTGGTTTCCCCTCTAGACTTGAACTATAGCACATCATTTATCTGGTTTCCCCTCTAGGCTGCAACTAGTGCATCATTTACCTGGTTTCCAATCTAGACTGCAACTACAGCACATCATTTACCTGGTTTCCCCTCTAGACTGCAACTATAGCATCATTTGCCTAGTTTCCAATCTAGACTGGAACTATAGCACATCATTTACCTGGTTTCCAATCTAGACTTGAACTATAGCACATCATTTACCTGGTTTCCAATCTAGACTTGAACTATACCACATCATTTGCCTGGTTTCCAATCTAGACTGGAACTATAGCACATCATTTACCTGGTTTCCCCTCTAGGCTGCAACTATAGCATCATTTGCGTGGTTTCCAATCTAGAATGGAACTATAGCACATCATTTACCTGGTTTCCAATCTAGAGTGCAACTAATGCATCATTTACCTGGTTTTCCCTCTAGGCTGCAACTAGTGCATCATTTACCTGGTTTCCAATCTAGACTGGAACTATAGCACATCATTTACCTGGTTTCCAATCTAGACTGCAACTATAGCATCATTTGCCTGGTTTCCCCTCTAGAGTGCAACTAGTGCATCATTTACCTGGTTTCCAATCTAGACTGGAACTATAGCACATCATTTACCTGGTTTCCCCTGTAGGCTGCAACTAGTGCACCATTTGCCTGGTTTCCCCTCTAGACTGCAGCTAGTGCATCATTTACCTGGTTTCCAATCTAGACTGGAACTATAGCACATCATTTACCTGGTTTCCCCTCTAGACTGCAACTAGTGCATCATTTACCTGGTGTCCCCTCTAGACTGCAACTATAGCATCATTTGCCTGGTTTCCCCTCTAGACTGCAACTAGTGCATCATTTACCTGGTTTCCAATCTAGACTGCAACTATAGCACATCATTTACCTAGTTTCCCCTCTAGACTTGAACTATAGCACATCATTTATCTGGTTTCCCCTCTAGGTTGCAACTAGTGCATCATTTACCTGGTTTCCAATCTAGACTGCAACTACAGCACATCATTTACCTGGTTTCCCCTCTAGACTGCAACTATAGCATCATTTGCCTGGTTTCCAATCTAGACTGGAACTATAGCACATCATTTACCTGGTTTCCAATCTAGACTTGAACTATAGCACATCATTTACCTGGTTTCCAATCTAGACTTGAACTATACCACATCATTTGCCTGGTTTCCAATCTAGACTGGAACTATAGCACATCATTTACCTGGTTTCCCCTCTAGGCTGCAACTATAGCATCATTTGCGTGGTTTCCAATCTAGAATGGAACTATAGCACATCATTTACCTGGTTTCCAATCTAGACTGCAACTAATGCATCATTTACCTGGTTTTCCCTCTAGGCTGCAACTAGTGCATCATTTACCTGGTTTCCAATCTAGACTGCAACTATAGCACATCATTTACCTGGTTTCCCCTCTAGACTGCAACTATAGCATCATTTGCCTGGTTTCCCCTCTAGACTGCAGCTAGTGCATCATTTACCTGGTTTCCATTCTAGACTGGAACTATAGCACATCATTTACCTGGTTTCCAATCTAGACTGCAACTATAGCATCATTTACCTGTTTCCAATATAGACTGGAACTATAGCACATCATTTACCTGGTTTCCCCTCTAGACTTGAACTATAGCACATCATTTGCCTGGTTTCCAATCTAGACTGGAACTATAGCACATCATTTACCTGGTTTCCCCTCTAGGCTGCAACTAGTGCATCGTTTGCCTGGTTTCCCCTCTGGGCTGCAACTAGTGCATCATTTGCCTGGTTTCTAATCTAGACTGCAACTATAGCATCATTTACCTGGTTTCCCCTCTAGGTTGCAACTAGTGCATCATTTACCTGGTTTCCCCTCTAGGCTGCAAGTAGTGCATCATTTACCTGGTTCCAATCTAGACTGGAACTATAGCACATCATTTACCTGGTTTCCAATCTAGACTGGAACTATAGCACATCATTTACCTGTTTCCCCTCTAGACTGCAACTATAGCATCATTTGCCTGGTTTCCCCTCTAGGCTGCAACTATAGTGCATCATTTGCCTGGTTTCCCCTCTAGGCTGCAACTAGTGCATCATTTACCTGTTTCCAATCTAGACTGGAACTATAGCACATCATTTATCTGGTTTCCCCTCTAGGCTGCAACTAGCACATCATTTACCTGGTTTCCCCTTTAGACTGCAACTATAGCATCATTTGCCTGGTTTCCCCTCTTGACTGCAACTAGTGCATCATTTACCTGGTTTCCAATCTAGACTGGAACTATAGCACATCATTTACCTGGTTTCCCCTCTAGACTTGAACTATAGCACATCATTTGCCTGGTTTGCAATCTAGACTGGAACTATAGCACATCATTTACCTGGTTTCCAATCTAGACTTGAACTATAGCACATCATTTACCTGGTTTCCAATCTAGACTTGAACTATACCACATCATTTGCCTGGTTTCCAATCTAGACTGGAACTATAGCACATCATTTACCTGGTTTCCCCTCTAGGCTGCAACTATAGCATCATTTGCGTGGTTTCCAATCTAGAATGGAACTATAGCACATCATTTACCTGGTTTCCAATCTAGACTGCAACTAATGCATCATTTACCTGGTTTTCCCTCTAGGCTGCAACTAGTGCATCATTTACCTGGTTTCCAATCTAGACTGCAACTATAGCACATAATTTACCTGGTTTCCCCTCTAGACTGCAACTAGTGCATCATTTACCTGGTTTCCCCTCTAGGCTGCAACTAGTGCATCATTTACCTGGTTTCCCCTCTAGGCTGCAACTATAGCATCATTTGCTTGGTTTCCAATATAGACTGCAATTAGTGCATCATTTACCTGGTTTCCAATATAGACTGGAACTATAGCACATCATTTACCTGGTTTCCCCTCTAGACTGCAACTATAGCACATCATTTACCTGGTTTCCCCTCTAGACTTGAACTATAGCACATCATTTGCCTGGTTTCCAATCTAGACTGGAACTATAGCACATCATTTACCTGGTTTCCCCTCTAGGCTGCAACTAGTGCATCGTTTGCCTGGTTTCCCCTCTGGGCTGCAACTAGTGCATCATTTGCCTGGTTTCTAATCTAGACTGCAACTATAGCATAATTTACCTGGTTTCCCCTCTAGGTTGCAACTAGTGCATCATTTACCTGGTTTCCCCTCTAGGCTACAAGTAGTGCATCATTTACCTGGTTCCAATCTAGACTGGAACTATAGCACATCATTTACCTGGTTTCCAATCTAGACTGGAACTATAGCACATCATTTACCTGTTTCCCCTCTAGACTGCAACTATAGCATCATTTGCCTGGTTTCCCCTCTAGGCTGCAACTATAGTGCATCATTTGCCTGGTTTCCCCTCTAGGCTGCAACTAGTGCATCATTTACCTGTTTCCAATCTAGACTGGAACTATAGCACATAATTTATCTGGTTTCCCCTCTAGGCTGCAACTAGTGCATCATTTACCTGTTTCCAATCTAGACTGGAACTATAGCACATCATTTATCTGGTTTCCCCTCTAGGCTGCAACTAGCACACCATTTACCTGGTTTCCCCTTTAGACTGCAACTATAGCATCATTTGCCTGGTTTCCCCTCTTGACTGCAACTAGTGCATCATTTACCTGGTTTCCAATCTAGACTGGAACTATAGCACATCATTTACCTGGTTTCCAATCTAGACTGCAACTATAGCATCATTTGCCTGGTTTCCCCTCTAGAGTGCAACTAGTGCATCATTTACCTGGTTTCCAATCTAGACTGGAACTATAGCACATCATTTGCCTGGTTTCCAATCTAGACTGGAACTATAGCACATCATTTACCTGGTTTCCCCTCTAGGCTGCAACTAGTGCATCGTTTGCCTGGTTTCCCCTCTGGGCTGTAACTAGTGCATCTTTTGCCTGGTTTCTAATCTAGACTGCAACTATAGCATCATTTACCTGGTTTCCCCTCTAGGTTGCAACTAGTGCATCATTTACCTGGTTTCCCCTCTTGGCTGCAAGTAGTGCATCATTTACCTGGTTCCAATCTAGACTGGAACTATAGCACATCATTTACCTGGTTTCCAATCTAGACTGGAACTATAGCACATCATTTACCTGTTTCCCCTCTAGACTGCAACTATAGCATCATTTGCCTGGTTTCCCCTCTAGGCTGCAACTATAGTGCATCATTTGCCTGGTTTCCCCTCTAGGCTGCAACTAGTGCATCATTTACCTGTTTCCAATCTAGACTGGAACTATAGCACATCATTTATCTGGTTTCCCCTCTAGGCTGCAACTAGCACATCATTTACCTGGTTTCCCCTTTAGACTGCAACTATAGCATCATTTGCCTGGTTTCCCCTCTTGACTGCAACTAGTGCATCATTTACCTGGTTTCCAATCTAGACTGGAACTATAGCACATCATTTACCTGGTTTCCCCTCTAGACTTGAACTATAGCACATCATTTGCCTGGTTTGCAATCTAGACTGGAACTATAGCACATCATTTACCTGGTTTCCAATCTAGACTTGAACTATAGCACATCATTTACCTGGTTTCCAATCTAGACTTGAACTATACCACATCATTTGCCTGGTTTCCAATCTAGACTGGAACTATAGCACATCATTTACCTTGTTTCCCCTCTAGGCTGCAACTATAGCATCATTTGCGTGGTTTCCAATCTAGAATGGAACTATAGCACATCATTTACCTGGTTTCCAATCTAGACTGCAACTAATGCATCATTTACCTGGTTTTCCCTCTAGGCTGCAACTAGTGCATCATTTACCTGGTTTCCAATCTAGACTGCAACTATAGCACATCATTTACCTGGTTTCCCCTCTAGACTGCAACTAGTGCATCATTTACCTGGTTTCCCCTCTAGGCTGCAACTAGTGCATCATTTACCTGGTTTCCCCTCTAGGCTGCAACTATAGCATCATTTGCTTGGTTTCCAATATAGACTGCAATTAGTGCATCATTTACCTGGTTTCCAATATAGACTGGAACTATAGCACATCATTTACCTGGTTTCCCCTCTAGACTGCAACTATAGCACATCATTTACCTGGTTTCCCCTCTAGACTTGAACTATAGCACATCATTTGCCTGGTTTCCAATCTAGACTGGAACTATAGCACATCATTTACCTGGTTTCCCCTCTAGGCTGCAACTAGTGCATCGTTTGCCTGGTTTCCCCTCTGGGCTGCAACTAGTGCATCATTTGCCTGGTTTCTAATCTAGACTGCAACTATATCATCATTTACCTGGTTTCCCCTCTAGGTTGCAACTAGTGCATCATTTACCTGGTTTCCCCTCTAGGCTGCAAGTAGTGCATCATTTACCTGGTTCCAATCTAGACTGGAACTATAGCACATCATTTACCTGGTTTCCAATCTAGACTGGAACTATAGCACATCATTTACCTGTTTCCCCTCTAGACTGCAACTATAGCATCATTTGCCTGGTTTCCCCTCTAGGCTGCAACTATAGTGCATCATTTGCCTGGTTTCCCCTCTAGGCTGCAACTAGTGCATCATTTACCTGTTTCCAATCTAGACTGGAACTATAGCACATCATTTATCTGGTTTCCCCTCTAGGCTGCAACTAGTGCATCATTTACCTGTTTCCAATCTAGACTGGAACTATAGCACATCATTTATCTGGTTTCCCCTCTAGGCTGCAACTAGCACACCATTTACCTGGTTTCCCCTTTAGACTGCAACTATAGCATCATTTGCCTGGTTTCCCCTCTTGACTGCAACTAGTGCATCATTTACCTGGTTTCCAATCTAGACTGGAACTATAGCACATCATTTACCTGGTTTCCAATCTAGACTGCAACTATAGCATCATTTGCCTGGTTTCCCCTCTAGAGTGCAACTAGTGCATCATTTACCTGGTTTCCAATCTAGACTGGAACTATAGCACATCATTTGCCTGGTTTCCAATCTAGACTGGAACTATAGCACATCATTTACCTGGTTTCCCCTCTAGGCTGCAACTAGTGCATCGTTTGCCTGGTTTCCCCTCTGGGCTGCAACTAGTGCATCATTTGCCTGGTTTCTAATCTAGACTGCAACTATAGCATCATTTACCTGGTTTCCCCTCTAGGTTGCAACTAGTGCATCATTTACCTGGTTTCCCCTCTAGGCTGCAAGTAGTGCATCATTTACCTGGTTCCAATCTAGACTGGAACTATAGCACATCATTTACCTGGTTTCCACTCTAGACTGGAACTATAGCACATCATTTACCTGTTTCCCCTCTAGACTGCAACTATAGCATCATTTGCCTGGTTTCCCCTCTAGGCTGCAACTATAGTGCATCATTTGCCTGGTTTCCCCTCTAGGCTGCAACTAGTGCATCATTTACCTGTTTCCAATCTAGACTGGAACTATAGCACATCATTTATCTGGTTTCCCCTCTAGGCTGCAACTAGCACATCATTTACCTGGTTTCCCCTTTAGACTGCAACTATAGCATCATTTGCCTGGTTTCCCCTCTTGACTGCAACTAGTGCATCATTTACCTGGTTTCCAATCTAGACTGGAACTATAGCACATCATTTACCTGGTTTCCCCTCTAGACTTGAACTATAGCACATCATTTGCCTGGTTTGCAATCTAGACTGGAACTATAGCACATCATTTACCTGGTTTCCAATCTAGACTTGAACTATAGCACATCATTTACCTGGTTTCCAATCTAGACTTGAACTATACCACATCATTTGCCTGGTTTCCAATCTAGACTGGAACTATAGCACATCATTTACCTGGTTTCCCCTCTAGGCTGCAACTATAGCATCATTTGCGTGGTTTCCAATCTAGAATGGAACTATAGCACATCATTTACCTGGTTTCCAATCTAGACTGCAACTAATGCATCATTTACCTGGTTTTCCCTCTAGGCTGCAACTAGTGCATCATTTACCTGGTTTCCAATCTAGACTGCAACTATAGCACATCATTTACCTGGTTTCCCCTCTAGACTGCAACTAGTGCATCATTTACCTGGTTTCCCCTCTAGGCTGCAACTAGTGCATCATTTACCTGGTTTCCCCTCTAGGCTGCAACTATAGCATCATTTGCTTGGTTTCCAATATAGACTGCAATTAGTGCATCATTTACCTGGTTTCCAATATAGACTGGAACTATAGCACATCATTTACCTGGTTTCCCCTCTAGACTGCAACTATAGCACATCATTTACCTGGTTTCCCCTCTAGACTTGAACTATAGCACATCATTTGCCTGGTTTCCAATCTAGACTGGAACTATAGCACATCATTTACCTGGTTTCCCCTCTAGGCTGCAACTAGTGCATCGTTTGCCTGGTTTCCCCTCTGGGCTGCAACTAGTGCATCATTTGCCTGGTTTCTAATCTAGACTGCAACTATAGCATCATTTACCTGGTTTCCCCTCTAGGTTGCAACTAGTGCATCATTTACCTGGTTTCCCCTCTAGGCTGCAAGTAGTGCATCATTTACCTGGTTCCAATCTAGACTGGAACTATAGCACATCATTTACCTGGTTTCCAATCTAGACTGGAACTATAGCACATCATTTACCTGTTTCCCCTCTAGACTGCAACTATAGCATCATTTGCCTGGTTTCCCCTCTAGGCTGCAACTATAGTGCATCATTTGCCTGGTTTCCCCTCTAGGCTGCAACTAGTGCATCATTTACCTGTTTCCAATCTAGACTGGAACTATAGCACATCATTTATCTGGTTTCCCCTCTAGGCTGCAACTAGTGCATCATTTACCTGTTTCCAATCTAGACTGGAACTATAGCACATCATTTATCTGGTTTCCCCTCTAGGCTGCAACTAGCACACCATTTACCTGGTTTCCCCTTTAGACTGCAACTATAGCATCATTTGCCTGGTTTCCCCTCTTGACTGCAACTAGTGCATCATTTACCTGGTTTCCAATCTAGACTGGAACTATAGCACATCATTTACCTGGTTTCCAATCTAGACTGCAACTATAGCATCATTTGCCTGGTTTCCCCTCTAGAGTGCAACTAGTGCATCATTTACCTGGTTTCCAATCTAGACTGGAACTATAGCACATCATTTACCTGGTTTCCCCTGTAGGCTGCAACTAGTGCACCATTTGCCTGGTTTCCCCTCTAGACTGCAGCTAGTGCATCATTTACCTGGTTTCCAATCTAGACTGGAACTATAGCACATCATTTACCTGGTTTCCCCTCTAGACTGCAACTAGTGCATCATTTACCTGGTGTCCCCTCTAGACTGCAACTATAGCATCATTTGCCTGGTTTCCCCTCTAGACTGCAACTAGTGCATCATTTACCTGGTTTCCAATCTAGACTGCAATTATAGCACATCATTTACCTGGTTTCCCCTCTAGACTTGAACTATAGCACATCATTTATCTGGTTTCCCCTCTAGGCTGCAACTAGTGCATCATTTACCTGGTTTCCAATCTAGACTGCAACTACAGCACATCATTTACCTGGTTTCCCCTCTAGACTGCAACTATAGCATCATTTGCCTGGTTTCCAATCTAGACTGGAACTATAGCACATCATTTACCTGGTTTCCAATCTAGACTTGAACTATAGCACATCATTTACCTGGTTTCCCCTCTAGACTTGAACTATAGCACATCATTTGCCTGGTTTCCAATCTAGACTGGAACTATAGCACATCATTTACCTGGTTTCCCCTCTAGGCTGCAACTAGTGCATCGTTTGCCTGGTTTCCCCTCTGGGCTGCAACTAGTGCATCATTTGCCTGGTTTCTAATCTAGACTGCAACTATAGCATCATTTACCTGGTTTCCCCTCTAGGTTGCAACTAGTGCATCATTTACCTGGTTTCCCCTCTAGGCTGCAAGTAGTGCATCATTTACCTGGTTCCAATCTAGACTGGAACTATAGCACATCATTTACCTGGTTTCCAATCTAGACTGGAACTATAGCACATCATTTACCTGTTTCCCCTCTAGACTGCAACTATAGCATCATTTGCCTGGTTTCCCCTCTAGGCTGCAACTATAGTGCATCATTTGCCTGGTTTCCCCTCTAGGCTGCAACTAGTGCATCATTTACCTGTTTCCAATCTAGACTGGAACTATAGCACATCATTTATCTGGTTTCCCCTCTAGGCTGCAACTAGTGCATCATTTACCTGTTTCCAATCTAGACTGGAACTATAGCATATCATTTATCTGGTTTCCCCTCTAGGCTGCAACTAGCACACCATTTACCTGGTTTCCCCTTTAGACTGCAACTATAGCATCATTTGCCTGGTTTCCCCTCTTGACTGCAACTAGTGCATCATTTACCTGGTTTCCAATCTAGACTGGAACTATAGCACATCATTTACCTGGTTTCCCCTCTAGACTTGAACTATAGCACATCATTTGCCTGGTTTGCAATCTAGACTGGAACTATAGCACATCATTTACCTGGTTTCCAATCTAGACTTGAACTATAGCACATCATTTACCTGGTTTCCAATCTAGACTTGAACTATACCACATCATTTGCCTGGTTTCCAATCTAGACTGGAACTATAGCACATCATTTACCTGGTTTCCCCTCTAGGCTGCAACTATAGCATCATTTGCGTGGTTTCCAATCTAGAATGGAACTATAGCACATCATTTACCTGGTTTCCAATCTAGACTTGAACTATAGCACATCATTTACCTGGTTTCCAATCTAGACTGGAACTATAGCACATCATTTACCTGGTTTCCAATCTAGACTGGAACTATAGCACATCATTTACCTGTTTCCCCTCTAGACTGCAACTATAGCATCATTTGCCTGGTTTCCCCTCTAGGCTGCAACTATAGTGCATCATTTGCCTGGTTTCCCCTCTAGGCTGCAACTAGTGCATCATTTACCTGTTTCCAATCTAGACTGGAACTATAGCACATCATTTATCTGGTTTCCCCTCTAGGCTGCAACTAGTGCATCATTTACCTGTTTCCAATCTAGACTGGAACTATAGCATATCATTTATCTGGTTTCCCCTCTAGGCTGCAACTAGCACACCATTTACCTGGTTTCCCCTTTAGACTGCAACTATAGCATCATTTGCCTGGTTTCCCCTCTTGACTGCAACTAGTGCATCATTTACCTGGTTTCCAATCTAGACTGGAACTATAGCACATCATTTACCTGGTTTCCAATCTAGACTGCAACTATAGCATCATTTGCCTGGTTTCCCCTCTAGAGTGCAACTAGTGCATCATTTACCTGGTTTCCAATCTAAACTGGAACTATAGCACATCATTTACCTGGTTTCCCCTGTAGGCTGCAACTAGTGCACCATTTGCCTGGTTTCCCCTCTAGACTGCAGCTAGTGCATCATTTACCTGGTTTCCCCTCTAGACTGCAACTATAGCATCATTTGCCTGGTTTCCCCTCTAGACTGCAACTAGTGCATCATTTACCTGGTTTCCAATCTAGACTGCAACTATAGCACATCATTTACCTGGTTTCCCCTCTAGACTTGAACTATAGCACATCATTTATCTGGTTTCCCCTCTAGGCTGCAACTAGTGCATCATTTACCTGGTTTCCAATCTAGACTGCAACTACAGCACATCATTTACCTGGTTTCCCCTCTAGACTGCAACTATAGCATCATTTGCCTGGTTTCCAATCTAGACTGGAACTATAGCACATCATTTACCTGGTTTCCAATCTAGACTTGAACTATAGCACATCATTTACCTGGTTTCCAATCTAGACTTGAACTATACCATATCATTTGCCTGGTTTCCAATCTAGACTGGAACTATAGCACATCATTTACCTGGTTTCCCCTCTAGGCTGCAACTATAGCATCATTTGCGTGGTTTCCAATCTAGAATGGAACTATAGCACATCATTTACCTGGTTTCCAATCTAGACTGCAACTAATGCATCATTTACCTGGTTTTCCCTCTAGGCTGCAACTAGTGCATCATTTACCTGGTTTCCAATCTAGACTGCAACTATAGCACATCATTTACCTGGTTTCCCCTCTAGACTGCAACTATAGCATCATTTGCCTGGTTTCCCCTCTAGACTGTAGCTAGTGCATCATTTACCTGGTTTCCATTCTAGACTGGAACTATAGCACATCATTTACCTGGTTTCCAATCTAGACTGCAACTATAGCATCATTTACCTGTTTCCAATATAGACTGGAACTATAGAACATCATTTACCTGGTTTCCCCTCTAGGCTGCAACTAGTGCATCATTTACCTGGTTTCCCCTCTAGGCTGCAACTAGTGCATCATTTACCTGGTTTCCCCTCTAGGCTGCAACTATAGCATCATTTGCCTGGTTTCCCCTCTAGACTGCAATTAGTGCATCATTTACCTGGTTTCCAATATAGACTGGAACTATAGCACATCATTTACCTGTTTCCCCTCTAGACTGCAACTATAGCATCATTTGCCTGGTTTCCCCTCTAGGCTGCAACTATAGTGCATCATTTGCCTGGTTTCCCCTCTAGGCTGCAACTAGTGCATCATTTACCTGTTTCCAATCTAGACTGGAACTATAGCACATCATTTATCTGGTTTCCCCTCTAGGCTGCAACTAGCACATCATTTACCTGGTTTCCCCTTTAGACTGCAACTATAGCATCATTTGCCTGGTTTCCCCTCTTGACTGCAACTAGTGCATCATTTACCTGGTTTCCAATCTAGACTGGAACTATAGCACATCATTTACCTGGTTTCCCCTCTAGACTTGAACTATAGCACATCATTTGCCTGGTTTGCAATCTAGACTGGAACTATAGCACATCATTTACCTGGTTTCCAATCTAGACTTGAACTATACCACATCATTTGCCTGGTTTCCAATCTAGACTGGAACTATAGCACATCATTTACCTGGTTTCCCCTCTGGGCTGCAACTATAGCATCATTTGCGTGGTTTCCAATCTAGAATGGAACTATAGCACATCATTTACCTGGTTTCCAATCTAGACTGCAACTAATGCATCATTTACCTGGTTTTCCCTCTAGGCTGCAACTAGTGCATCATTTACCTGGTTTCCAATCTAGACTGCAACTATAGCACATCATTTACCTGGTTTCCCCTCTAGACTGCAACTAGTGCATCATTTACCTGGTTTCCCCTCTAGGCTGCAACTAGTGCATCATTTACCTGGTTTCCCCTCTAGGCTGCAACTATAGCATCATTTGCTTGGTTTCCAATATAGACTGCAATTAGTGCATCATTTACCTGGTTTCCAATATAGACTGGAACTATAGCACATAATTTACCTGGTTTCCCCTCTAGACTGCAACTATAGCACATCATTTACCTGGTTTCCCCTCTAGACTTGAACTATAGCACATCATTTGCCTGGTTTCCAATCTAGACTGGAACTATAGCACATCATTTACCTGGTTTCCCCTCTAGGCTGCAACTAGTGCATCGTTTGCCTGGTTTCCCCTCTGGGCTGCAACTAGTGCATCATTTGCCTGGTTTCTAATCTAGACGGCAACTATAGCATCATTTACCTGGTTTCCCCTCTAGGTTACAACTAGTGCATCATTTACCTGGTTTCCCCTCTAGGCTGCAAGTAGTGCATCATTTACCTGGTTCCAATCTAGACTGGAACTATAGCACATCATTTACCTGGTTTCCAATCTAGACTGGAACTATAGCACATCATTTACCTGTTTCCCCTCTAGACTGCAACTATAGCATCATTTGCCTGGTTTCCCCTCTAGGTTGCAACTAGTGCATCATTTACCTGGTTTCCCCTCTAGGCTGCAAGTAGTGCATCATTTACCTGGTTCCAATCTAGACTGGAACTATAGCACATCATTTACCTGGTTTCCAATCTAGACTGGAACTATAGCACATCATTTACCTGTTTCCCCTCTAGACTGCAACTATAGCATCATTTGCCTGGTTTCCCCTCTAGGCTGCAACTATAGTGCATCATTTGCCTGGTTTCCCCTCTAGGCTGCAACTAGTGCATCATTTACCTGTTTCCAATCTAGACTGGAACTATAGCACATCATTTATCTGGTTTCCCCTCTAGGCTGCAACTAGTGCATCATTTACCTGTTTCCAATCTAGACTGGAACTATAGCATATCATTTATCTGGTTTCCCCTCTAGGCTGCAACTAGCACACCATTTACCTGGTTTCCCCTTTAGACTGCAACTATAGCATCATTTGCCTGGTTTCCCCTCTTGACTGCAACTAGTGCATCATTTACCTGGTTTCCAATCTAGACTGGAACTATAGCACATCATTTACCTGGTTTCCAATCTAGACTGCAACTATAGCATCATTTGCCTGGTTTCCCCTCTAGAGTGCAACTAGTGCATCATTTACCGGGTTCCAATCTAAACTGGAACTATAGCACATCATTTACCTGGTTTCCCCTGTAGGCTGCAACTAGTGCACCATTTGCCTGGTTTCCCCTCTAGACTGCAGCTAGTGCATCATTTACCTGGTTTCCCCTCTAGACTGCAACTATAGCATCATTTGCCTGGTTTCCCCTCTAGACTGCAACTAGTGCATCATTTACCTGGTTTCCAATCTAGACTGCAACTATAGCACATCATTTACCTGGTTTCCCCTCTAGACTTGAACTATAGCACATCATTTATCTGGTTTCCCCTCTAGGCTGCAACTAGTGCATCATTTACCTGGTTTCCAATCTAGACTGCAACTACAGCACATCATTTACCTGGTTTCCCCTCTAGACTGCAACTATAGCATCATTTGCCTGGTTTCCAATCTAGACTGGAACTATAGCACATCATTTACCTGGTTTCCAATCTAGACTTGAACTATAGCACATCATTTACCTGGTTTCCAATCTAGACTTGAACTATACCATATCATTTGCCTGGTTTCCAATCTAGACTGGAACTATAGCACATCATTTACCTGGTTTCCCCTCTAGGCTGCAACTATAGCATCATTTGCGTGGTTTCCAATCTAGAATGGAACTATAGCACATCATTTACCTGGTTTCCAATCTAGACTGCAACTAATGCATCATTTACCTGGTTTTCCCTCTAGGCTGCAACTAGTGCATCATTTACCTGGTTTCCAATCTAGACTGCAACTATAGCACATCATTTACCTGGTTTCCCCTCTAGACTGCAACTATAGCATCATTTGCCTGGTTTCCCCTCTAGACTGTAGCTAGTGCATCATTTACCTGGTTTCCATTCTAGACTGGAACTATAGCACATCATTTACCTGGTTTCCAATCTAGACTGCAACTATAGCATCATTTACCTGTTTCCAATATAGACTGGAACTATAGAACATCATTTACCTGGTTTCCCCTCTAGGCTGCAACTAGTGCATCATTTACCTGGTTTCCCCTCTAGGCTGCAACTAGTGCATCATTTACCTGGTTTCCCCTCTAGGCTGCAACTATAGCATCATTTGCCTGGTTTCCCCTCTAGACTGCAATTAGTGCATCATTTACCTGGTTTCCAATATAGACTGGAACTATAGCACATCATTTACCTGTTTCCCCTCTAGACTGCAACTATAGCATCATTTGCCTGGTTTCCCCTCTAGGCTGCAACTAGTGCATCATTTACCTGTTTCCAATCTAGACTGGAACTATAGCACATCATTTATCTGGTTTCCCCTCTAGGCTGCAACTAGCACATCATTTACCTGGTTTCCCCTTTAGACTGCAACTATAGCATCATTTGCCTGGTTTCCCCTCTTGACTGCAACTAGTGCATCATTTACCTGGTTTCCAATCTAGACTGGA
Organism: Leptasterias polaris; assembly: GCA_037783415.1. Taxonomy (NCBI): domain Eukaryota; kingdom Metazoa; phylum Echinodermata; class Asteroidea; order Forcipulatida; family Asteriidae; genus Leptasterias; species Leptasterias polaris. The sequence continues at coordinate 593,848 of JAZGTN010000149.1, forward strand.
ACTATAGCACATCATTTACCTGGTTTCCCCTCTAGACTTGAACTATAGCACATCATTTGCCTGGTTTGCAATCTAGACTGGAACTATAGCACATCATTTACCTGGTTTCCAATCTAGACTTGAACTATACCACATCATTTGCCTGGTTTCCAATCTAGACTGGAACTATAGCACATCATTTACCTGGTTTCCCCTCTGGGCTGCAACTATAGCATCATTTGCGTGGTTTCCAATCTAGAATGGAACTATAGCACATCATTTACCTGGTTTCCAATCTAGACTGCAACTAATGCATCATTTACCTGGTTTTCCCTCTAGGCTGCAACTAGTGCATCATTTACCTGGTTTCCAATCTAGACTGCAACTATAGCACATCATTTACCTGGTTTCCCCTCTAGACTGCAACTAGTGCATCATTTACCTGGTTTCCCCTCTAGGCTGCAACTAGTGCATCATTTACCTGGTTTCCCCTCTAGGCTGCAACTATAGCATCATTTGCTTGGTTTCCAATATAGACTGCAATTAGTGCATCATTTACCTGGTTTCCAATATAGACTGGAACTATAGCACATAATTTACCTGGTTTCCCCTCTAGACTGCAACTATAGCACATCATTTACCTGGTTTCCCCTCTAGACTTGAACTATAGCACATCATTTGCCTGGTTTCCAATCTAGACTGGAACTATAGCACATCATTTACCTGGTTTCCCCTCTAGGCTGCAACTAGTGCATCGTTTGCCTGGTTTCCCCTCTGGGCTGCAACTAGTGCATCATTTGCCTGGTTTCTAATCTAGACGGCAACTATAGCATCATTTACCTGGTTTCCCCTCTAGGTTACAACTAGTGCATCATTTACCTGGTTTCCCCTCTAGGCTGCAAGTAGTGCATCATTTACCTGGTTCCAATCTAGACTGGAACTATAGCACATCATTTACCTGGTTTCCAATCTAGACTGGAACTATAGCACATCATTTACCTGTTTCCCCTCTAGACTGCAACTATAGCATCATTTGCCTGGTTTCCCCTCTAGGCTGCAACTATAGTGCATCATTTGCCTGGTTTCCCCTCTAGGCTGCAACTAGTGCATCATTTACCTGTTTCCAATCTAGACTGGAACTATAGCACATCATTTATCTGGTTTCCCCTCTAGGCTGCAACTAGTGCATCATTTACCTGTTTCCAATCTAGACTGGAACTATAGCACATCATTTATCTGGTTTCCCCTCTAGGCTGCAACTAGCACACCATTTACCTGGTTTCCCCTTTAGACTGCAACTATAGCATCATTTGCCTGGTTTCCCCTCTTGACTGCAACTAGTGCATCATTTACCTGGTTTCCAATCTAGACTGGAACTATAGCACATCATTTACCTGGTTTCCAATCTAGACTGCAACTATAGCATCGTTTGCCTGGTTTCCCCTCTAGAGTGCAACTAGTGCATCATTTACCTGGTTTCCAATCTAGACTGGAACTATAGCACATCATTTACCTGGTTTCCCCTGTAGGCTGCAACTAGTGCACCATTTGCCTGGTTTCCCCTCTAGACTGCAGCTAGTGCATCATTTACCTGGTTTCCCCTCTAGACTGCAACTATAGCATCATTTGCCTGGTTTCCCCTCTAGACTGCAACTAGTGCATCATTTACCTGGTTTCCAATCTAGACTGCAACTATAGCACATCATTTACCTGGTTTCCCCTCTAGACTGCAACTATAGCATCATTTGCCTGGTTTCCCCTCTAGACTGTAGCTAGTGCATCATTTACCTGGTTTCCATTCTAGACTGGAACTATAGCACATCATTTACCTGGTTTCCAATCTAGACTGCAACTATAGCATCATTTACCTGTTTCCAATATAGACTGGAACTATAGAACATCATTTACCTGGTTTCCCCTCTAGGCTGCAACTAGTGCATCATTTACCTGGTTTCCCCTCTAGGCTGCAACTAGTGCATCATTTACCTGGTTTCCCCTCTAGGCTGCAACTATAGCATCATTTGCCTGGTTTCCCCTCTAGACTGCAATTAGTGCATCATTTACCTGGTTTCCAATATAGACTGGAACTATAGCACATCATTTACCTGGTTTCCCCTCTAGACTGCAACTATAGCATCATTTGCCTGGTTTCCCCTCTAGACTGCAACTAGTGCATCATTTACCTGGTTTCTAATCTAGACTGCAACTATAGCACATCATTTACCTGGTTTCCCCTCTCGACTGGAACTATAGCACATCATTTACCTGGTTTCCAATCTAGACTTGAAATATAGCACATCATATACCTGGTTTCCAATCTAGACTTGAACTATAGCACATCATTTGCATGGTTTCCAATCTAGACTGGAACTATAGCACATCATTTACCTGGTTTCCCCTCTAGGCTGCAACTAGTGCATCATTTGCCTGGTTTCCCCTCTAGACTGCAATTAGTGCATCATTTACCTGGTTTCCCCTCTAGGCTGCAACTAGTGCATCATTTACCTGTTTCAAATCTAGACTGGAACTATAGCACATCATTTATCTGGTTTCCCCGCTAGGCTGCAACTATAGCATCATTTGCCTGGTTTCCCCTCTAGACTGCAACTAGTGCATCATTTACCTGGTTTCCAATCTAGACTGGAACTATAGCACATCATTTACCTGGTTTCCCCTCTAGACTTGAACTATAGCACATCATTTGCCTGGTTTCCAATCTAGACTGGAACTATAGCACATCATTTACCTGGTTTCCCCTCTGTGCTGCAACTAGTGCATCATTTATCTGGTTTCCAATCTAGACTGCAACTATAGCACATCATTTACCTGGTTTCCCCTCTAGACTGCAACTATAGCATCATTTGCCTGGTTTCCCCTCTAGGCTGCAACTAGTGCATCATTTACCTGGTTTCCAATCTAGACTGCAACTATAGCACATCATTTACCTGGTTTCCCCTCTAGACTGCAACTATAGCATCATTTGCCTGGTTTCCAATCTAGACTGGAACTATAGCACATCATTTACCTGGTTTCCAATCTAGACTTGAACTATAGCACATCATTTACCTGGTTTCCAATCTAGACTTGAACTATACCACATCATTTGCCTGGTTTCCAATCTAGACTGGAACTATAGCACATCATTTACCTGGTTTCCCCTCTAGGCTGCAACTATAGCATCATTTGCGTGGTTTCCAATCTAGAATGGAACTATAGCACATCATTTACCTGGTTTCCAATCTAGACTGCAACTAATGCATCATTTACCTGGTTTTCCCTCTAGGCTGCAACTAGTGCATCATTTACCTGGTTTCCAATCTAGACTGCAACTATAGCACATCATTTACCTGGTTTCCCCTCTAGACTGCAACTATAGCATCATTTGCCTGGTTTCCCCTCTAGACTGCAGCTAGTGCATCATTTACCTGGTTTCCATTCTAGACTGGAACTATAGAACATCATTTACCTGGTTTCCCCTCTAGGCTGCAACTAGTGCATCATTTACCTGGTTTCCCCTCTAGGCTGCAACTAGTGCATCATTTACCTGGTTTCCCCTCTAGGCTGCAACTATAGCATCATTTGCCTGGTTTCCCCTCTAGACTGCAATTAGTGCATCATTTACCTGGTTTCCAATATGGACTGGAACTATAGCACATCATTTACCTGGTTTCCCCTCTAGACTGCAACTATAGCATCATTTGCCTGGTTTCCCCTCTAGACTGCAACTAGTGCATCATTTACCTGGTTTCCAATCTAGACTGCAACTATAGCACATCATTTACCTGGTTTCCCCTCTCGACTTGAACTATAGCACATCATTTGCCTGGTTTCCAATCTAGACTGGAACTATAGCACATCATTTACCTGGTTTCCAATCTAGACTTGAAATATAGCACATCATTTACCTGGTTTCCAATCTAGACTTGAACTATAGCACATCATTTGCATGGTTTCCAATCTAGACTGGAACTATAGCACATCATTTACCTGGTTTCCCCTCTAGGCTGCAGCTAGTGCATCATTTGCCTGGTTTCCCCTCTAGACTGCAATTAGTGCATCATTTACCTGGTTTCCCCTCTAGGCTGCAACTAGTGCATCATTTACCTGTTTCAAATCTAGACTGGAACTATAGCACATCATTTATCTGGTTTCCCCGCTAGGCTGCAACTATAGCATCATTTGCCTGGTTTCCCCTCTAGACTGCAACTAGTGCATCATTTACCTGGTTTCCAATCTAGACTGGAACTATAGCACATCATTTACCTGGTTTCCCCTCTAGACTTGAACTATAGCACATCATTTGCCTGGTTTCCAATCTAGACTGGAACTATAGCACATCATTTACCTGGTTTCCCCTCTGTGCTGCAACTAGTGCATCATTTATCTGGTTTCCAATCTAGACTGCAACTATAGCACATCATTTACCTGGTTTCCCCTCTAGACTGCAACTATAGCATCATTTGCCTGGTTTCCCCTCTAGGCTGCAACTAGTGCATCATTTACCTGGTTTCCAATCTAGACTGCAACTATAGCACATCATTTACCTGGTTTCCCCTCTAGACTGCAACTATAGCATCATTTGCCTGGTTTCCAATCTAGACTGGAACTATAGCACATCATTTACCTGGTTTCCAATCTAGACTTGAACTATAGCACATCATTTACCTGGTTTCCAATCTAGACTTGAACTATACCACATCATTTGCCTGGTTTCCAATCTAGACTGGAACTATAGCACATCATTTACCTGGTTTCCCCTCTAGGCTGCAACTATAGCATCATTTGCGTGGTTTCCAATCTAGAATGGAACTATAGCACATCATTTACCTGGTTTCCAATCTAGACTGCAACTAATGCATCATTTACCTGGTTTTCCCTCTAGGCTGCAACTAGTGCATCATTTACCTGGTTTCCAATCTAGACTGCAACTATAGCACATCATTTACCTGGTTTCCCCTCTAGACTGCAACTATAGCATCATTTGCCTGGTTTCCCCTCTAGACTGGAGCTAGTGCATCATTTACAGGGTTTCCATTCTAGACTGGAACTATAGCACATCATTTACCTGGTTTCCAATCTAGACTGCAACTATAGCATCATTTACCTGTTTCCAATATAGACTGGAACTATAGAACATCATTTACCTGGTTTCCCCTCTAGGCTGCAACTAGTGCATCATTTACCTGGTTTCCCCTCTAGGCTGCAACTAGTGCATCATTTACCTGGTTTCCCCTCTAGGCTGCAACTATAGCATCATTTGCCTGGTTTCCCCTCTAGACTGCAATTAGTGCATCATTTACCTGGTTTCCAATATGGACTGGAACTATAGCACATCATTTACCTGGTTTCCCCTCTAGACTGCAACTATAGCATCATTTGCCTGGTTTCCCCTCTAGACTGCAACTAGTGCATCATTTACCTGGTTTCCAATCTAGACTGCAACTATAGCACATCATTTACCTGGTTTCCCCTCTCGACTTGAACTATAGCACATCATTTGCCTGGTTTCCAATCTAGACTGGAACTATAGCACATCATTTACCTGGTTTCCAATCTAGACTTGAAATATAGCACATCATTTACCTGGTTTCCAATCTAGACTTGAACTATAGCACATCATTTGCATGGTTTCCAATCTAGACTGGAACTATAGCACATCATTTACCTGGTTTCCTCTCTAGGCTGCAACTAGTGCATCATTTGCCTGGTTTCCCCTCTAGACTGCAATTAGTGCATCATTTACCTGGTTTCCCCTCTAGGCTGCAACTAGTGCATCATTTACCTGTTTCAAATCTAGACAGGAACTATAGCACATCATTTATCTGGTTTCCCCGCTAGGCTGCAACTATAGCATCATTTGTCTGGTTTCCCCTCTAGACTGCAACTAGTGCATCATTTACCTGGTTTCCAATCTAGACTGGAACTATAGCACATCATTTACCTGGTTTCCCCTCTAGACTTGAACTATAGCACATCACTTGCCTGGTTTCCAATCTAGACTGGAACTATAGCACATCATTTACCTGGTTTCCCCTCTAGGCTGCAACTAGTGCATCATTTACCTGGTTTCCCCTCTAGGCTGCAACTATAGCATCATTTGCCTGGTTTCCCCTCTAGACTGCAATTAGTGCATCATTTACCTGGTTTCCAATATGGACTGGAACTATAGCACATCATTTACCTGGTTTCCCCTCTAGACTGCAACTATAGCATCATTTGCCTGGTTTCCCCTCTAGACTGCAACTAGTGCATCATTTACCTGGTTTCCAATCTAGACTGCAACTATAGCACATCATTTACCTGGTTTCCCCTCTCGACTTGAACTATAGCACATCATTTGCCTGGTTTCCAATCTAGACTGGAACTATAGCACATCATTTACCTGGTTTCCAATCTAGACTTGAAATATAGCACATCATTTACCTGGTTTCCAATCTAGACTTGAACTATAGCACATCATTTGCATGGTTTCCAATCTAGACTGGAACTATAGCACATCATTTACCTGGTTTCCTCTCTAGGCTGCAACTAGTGCATCTTTTGCCTGGTTTCCCCTCTAGACTGCAATTAGTGCATCATTTACCTGGTTTCCCCTCTAGGCTGCAACTAGTGCATCATTTACCTGTTTCAAATCTAGACAGGAACTATAGCACATCATTTATCTGGTTTCCACGCTAGGCTGCAACTATAGCATCATTTGTCTGGTTTCCCCTCTAGACTGCAACTAGTGCATCATTTACCTGGTTTCCAATCTAGACTGGAACTATAGCACATCATTTACCTGGTTTCCCCTCTAGACTTGAACTATAGCACATCATTTGCCTGGTTTCCAATCTAGACTGGAACTATAGCACATCATTTACCTGGTTTCCCCTCTGTGCTGCAACTAGTGCATCATTTATCTGGTTTCCAATCTAGACTGGAACTATAGCACATCATTTACCTGGTTTCCAATCTAGACTTGAACTATAGCACATCATTTACCTGGTTTCCAATCTAGACTTGAACTATACCACATCATTTGCCTGGTTTCCAATCTAGACTGGAACTATAGCACATCATTTACCTGGTTTCCCCTCTAGGCTGCAACTATAGCATCATTTGCGTGGTTTCCAATCTAGAATGGAACTATAGCACATCATTTACCTGGTTTCCAATCTAGACTGCAACTAATGCATCATTTACCTGGTTTTCCCTCTAGGCTGCAACTAGTGCATCATTTACCTGGTTTCCAATCTAGACTGCAACTATAGCACATCATTTACCTGGTTTCCCCTCTAGACTGCAACTATAGCATCATTTGCCTGGTTTCCCCTCTAGACTGCAGCTAGTGCATCATTTACCTGGTTTCCATTCTAGACTGGAACTATAGCACATCATTTACCTGGTTTCCAATCTAGACTGCAACTATAGCATCATTTACCTGTTTCCAATATAGACTGGAACTATAGAACATCATTTACCTGGTTTCCCCTCTAGGCTGCAACTAGTGCATCATTTACCTGGTTTCCCCTCTAGGCTGCAACTAGTGCATCATTTACCTGGTTTCCCCTCTAGGCTGCAACTATAGCATCATTTGCCTGGTTTCCCCTCTAGACTGCAATTAGTGCATCATTTACCTGGTTTCCAATATGGACTGGAACTATAGCACATCATTTACCTGGTTTCCCCTCTAGACTGCAACTATAGCATCATTTGCCTGGTTTCTCCTCTAGACTGCAACTAGTGCATCATTTACCTGGTTTCCAATCTAGACTGGAACTATAGCACATCATTTACCTGGTTTCCAATCTAGACTTGAACTATAGCACATCATTTACCTGGTTTCCAATCTAGACTTGAACTATACCATATCATTTGCCTGGTTTCCAATCTAGACTGGAACTATAGCACATCATTTACCTGGTTTCCCCTCTAGGCTGCAACTATAGCATCATTTGCGTGGTTTCCAATCTAGAATGGAACTATAGCACATCATTTACCTGGTTTCCAATCTAGACTGCAACTAGTGCATCATTTACCTGGTTTCCAATCTAGACTGGAACTATAGCACATCATTTACCTGGTTTCCCCTCTAGACTTGAACTATAGCACATCATTTGCCTGGTTTCCAATCTAGACTGGAACTATAGCACATCATTTACCTGGTTTCCCCTCTAGGCTGCAACTATAGCATCATTTGCCTGGTTTCCCCTCTAGACTGCAATTAGTGCATCATTTACCTGGTTTCCAATATGGACTGGAACTATAGCACATCATTTACCTGGTTTCCCCTCTAGACTGCAACTATAGCATCATTTGCCTGGTTTCCCCTCTAGACTGCAACTAGTGCATCATTTACCTGGTTTCCAATCTAGACTGCAACTATAGCACATCATTTACCTGGTTTCCCCTCTCGACTTGAACTATAGCACATCATTTGCCTGGTTTCCAATCTAGACTGGAACTATAGCACATCATTTACCTGGTTTCCAATCTAGACTTGAAATATAGCACATCATTTACCTGGTTTCCAATCTAGACTTGAACTATAGCACATCATTTGCATGGTTTCCAATCTAGACTGGAACTATAGCACATCATTTACCTGGTTTCCTCTCTAGGCTGCAACTAGTGCATCTTTTGCCTGGTTTCCCCTCTAGACTGCAATTAGTGCATCATTTACCTGGTTTCCCCTCTAGGCTGCAACTAGTGCATCATTTACCTGTTTCAAATCTAGACAGGAACTATAGCACATCATTTATCTGGTTTCCACGCTAGGCTGCAACTATAGCATCATTTGTCTGGTTTCCCCTCTAGACTGCAACTAGTGCATCATTTACCTGGTTTCCAATCTAGACTGGAACTATAGCACATCATTTACCTGGTTTCCCCTCTAGACTTGAACTATAGCACATCATTTGCCTGGTTTCCAATCTAGACTGGAACTATAGCACATCATTTACCTGGTTTCCCCTCTGTGCTGCAACTAGTGCATCATTTATCTGGTTTCCAATCTAGACTGGAACTATAGCACATCATTTACCTGGTTTCCAATCTAGACTTGAACTATAGCACATCATTTACCTGGTTTCCAATCTAGACTTGAACTATACCCCATCATTTGCCTGGTTTCCAATCTAGACTGGAACTATAGCACATCATTTACCTGGTTTCCCCTCTAGGCTGCAACTATAGCATCATTTGCGTGGTTTCCAATCTAGAATGGAACTATAGCACATCATTTACCTGGTTTCCAATCTAGACTGCAACTAATGCATCATTTACCTGGTTTTCCCTCTAGGCTGCAACTAGTGCATCATTTACCTGGTTTCCAATCTAGACTGCAACTATAGCACATCATTTACCTGGTTTCCCCTCTAGACTGCAACTATAGCATCATTTGCCTGGTTTCCCCTCTAGACTGCAGCTAGTGCATCATTTACCTGGTTTCCATTCTAGACTGGAACTATAGCACATCATTTACCTGGTTTCCAATCTAGACTGCAACTATAGCATCATTTACCTGTTTCCAATATAGACTGGAACTATAGAACATCATTTACCTGGTTTCCCCTCTAGGCTGCAACTAGTGCATCATTTACCTGGTTTCCCCTCTAGGCTGCAACTAGTGCATCATTTACCTGGTTTCCCCTCTAGGCTGCAACTATAGCATCATTTGCCTGGTTTCCCCTCTAGACTGCAATTAGTGCATCATTTACCTGGTTTCCAATATGGACTGGAACTATAGCACATCATTTACCTGGTTTCCCCTCTAGACTGCAACTATAGCATCATTTGCCTGGTTTCCCCTCTAGACTGCAACTAGTGCATCATTTACCTGGTTTCCAATCTAGACTGGAACTATAGCACATCATTTACCTGGTTTCCAATCTAGACTTGAACTATAGCACATCATTTACCTGGTTTCCAATCTAGACTTGAACTATACCATATCATTTGCCTGGTTTCCAATCTAGACTGGAACTATAGCACATCATTTACCTGGTTTCCCCTCTAGGCTGCAACTATAGCATCATTTGCGTGGTTTCCAATCTAGAATGGAACTATAGCACATCATTTACCTGGTTTCCAATCTAGACTGCAACTAATGCATCATTTACCTGGTTTTCCCTCTAGGCTGCAACTAGTGCATCATTTACCTGGTTTCCAATCTAGACTGCAACTATAGCACATCATTTACCTGGTTTCCCCTCTAGACTGCAACTATAGCATCATTTGCCTGGTTTCCCCTCTAGACTGTAGCTAGTGCATCATTTACCTGGTTTCCATTCTAGACTGGAACTATAGCACATCATTTACCTGGTTTCCAATCTAGACTGCAACTATAGCATCATTTACCTGTTTCCAATATAGACTGGAACTATAGAACATCATTTACCTGGTTTCCCCTCTAGGCTGCAACTAGTGCATCATTTACCTGGTTTCCCCTCTAGGCTGCAACTAGTGCATCATTTACCTGGTTTCCCCTCTAGGCTGCAACTATAGCATCATTTGCCTGGTTTCCCCTCTAGACTGCAATTAGTGCATCATTTACCTGGTTTCCAATATAGACTGGAACTATAGCACATCATTTACCTGTTTCCCCTCTAGACTGCAACTATAGCATCATTTGCCTGGTTTCCCCTCTAGGCTGCAACTATAGTGCATCATTTGCCTGGTTTCCCCTCTAGGCTGCAACTAGTGCATCATTTACCTGTTTCCAATCTAGACTGGAACTATAGCACATCATTTATCTGGTTTCCCCTCTAGGCTGCAACTAGCACATCATTTACCTGGTTTCCCCTTTAGACTGCAACTATAGCATCATTTGCCTGGTTTCCCCTCTTGACTGCAACTAGTGCATCATTTACCTGGTTTCCAATCTAGACTGGAACTATAGCACATCATTTACCTGGTTTCCCCTCTAGACTTGAACTATAGCACATCATTTGCCTGGTTTGCAATCTAGACTGGAACTATAGCACATCATTTACCTGGTTTCCAATCTAGACTGCAACTAATGCATCATTTACCTGGTTTTCCCTCTAGGCTGCAACTAGTGCATCATTTACCTGGTTTCCAATCTAGACTGCAACTATAGCACATCATTTACCTGGTTTCCCCTCTAGACTGCAACTAGTGCATCATTTACCTGGTTTCCCCTCTAGGCTGCAACTAGTGCATCATTTACCTGGTTTCCCCTCTAGGCTGCAACTATAGCATCATTTGCTTGGTTTCCAATATAGACTGCAATTAGTGCATCATTTACCTGGTTTCCAATATAGACTGGAACTATAGCACATAATTTACCTGGTTTCCCCTCTAGACTGCAACTATAGCACATCATTTCCCTGGTTTCCCCTCTAGACTTGAACTATAGCACATCATTTGCCTGGTTTCCAATCTAGACTGGAACTATAGCACATCATTTACCTGGTTTCCCCTCTAGGCTGCAACTAGTGCATCGTTTGCCTGGTTTCCCCTCTGGGCTGCAACTAGTGCATCATTTGCCTGGTTTCTAATCTAGACGGCAACTATAGCATCATTTACCTGGTTTCCCCTCTAGGTTGCAACTAGTGCATCATTTACCTGGTTTCCCCTCTAGGCTGCAAGTAGTGCATCATTTACCTGGTTCCAATCTAGACTGGAACTATAGCACATCATTTACCTGGTTTCCAATCTAGACTGGAACTATAGCACATCATTTACCTGTTTCCCCTCTAGACTGCAACTATAGCATCATTTGCCTGGTTTCCCCTCTAGGCTGCAACTATAGTGCATCATTTGCCTGGTTTCCCCTCTAGGCTGCAACTAGTGCATCATTTACCTGTTTCCAATCTAGACTGGAACTATAGCACATCATTTATCTGGTTTCCCCTCTAGGCTGCAACTAGTGCATCATTTACCTGTTTCCAATCTAGACTGGAACTATAGCACATCATTTATCTGGTTTCCCCTCTAGGCTGCAACTAGCACACCATTTACCTGGTTTCCCCTTTAGACTGCAACTATAGCATCATTTGCCTGGTTTCCCCTCTTGACTGCAACTAGTGCATCATTTACCTGGTTTCCAATCTAGACTGGAACTATAGCACATCATTTACCTGATTTCCAATCTAGACTGCAACTATAGCATCATTTGCCTGGTTTCCCCTCTAGAGTGCAACTAGTGCATCATTTACCTGGTTTCCAATCTAGACTGGAACTATAGCACATCATTTACCTGGTTTCACCTGTAGGCTGCAACTAGTGCACCATTTGCCTGGTTTCCCCTCTAGACTGCAGCTAGTGCATCATTTACCAGGTTTCCAATCTAGACTGGAACTATAGCACATCATTTACCTGGTTTCCCCTCTAGACTTGAACTATAGCACATCATTTGCCTGGTTTCCAATCTAGACTGGAACTATAGCACATCATTTACCTGGTTTCCCCTCTAGGCTGCAACTAGTGCATCATTTACCTGGTTTCCCCTCTAGGCTGCAACTATAGCATCATTTGCCTGGTTTCCCCTCTAGACTGCAATTAGTGCATCATTTACCTGGTTTCCAATATGGACTGGAACTATAGCACATCATTTACCTGGTTTCCCCTCTAGACTGCAACTATAGCATCATTTGCCTGGTTTCCCCTCTAGACTGCAACTAGTGCATCATTTACCTGGTTTCCAATCTAGACTGCAACTATAGCACATCATTTACCTGGTTTCCCCTCTCGACTTGAACTATAGCACATCATTTGCCTGGTTTCCAATCTAGACTGGAACTATAGCACATCATTTACCTGGTTTCCAATCTAGACTTGAAATATAGCACATCATTTACCTGGTTTCCAATCTAGACTTGAACTATAGCACATCATTTGCATGGTTTCCAATCTAGACTGGAACTATAGCACATCATTTACCTGGTTTCCTCTCTAGGCTGCAACTAGTGCATCTTTTGCCTGGTTTCCCCTCTAGACTGCAATTAGTGCATCATTTACCTGGTTTCCCCTCTAGGCTGCAACTAGTGCATCATTTACCTGTTTCAAATCTAGACAGGAACTATAGCACATCATTTATCTGGTTTCCACGCTAGGCTGCAACTATAGCATCATTTGTCTGGTTTCCCCTCTAGACTGCAACTAGTGCATCATTTACCTGGTTTCCAATCTAGACTGGAACTATAGCACATCATTTACCTGGTTTCCCCTCTAGACTTGAACTATAGCACATCATTTGCCTGGTTTCCAATCTAGACTGGAACTATAGCACATCATTTACCTGGTTTCCCCTCTGTGCTGCAACTAGTGCATCATTTATCTGGTTTCCAATCTAGACTGGAACTATAGCACATCATTTACCTGGTTTCCAATCTAGACTTGAACTATAGCACATCATTTACCTGGTTTCCAATCTAGACTTGAACTATACCACATCATTTGCCTGGTTTCCAATCTAGACTGGAACTATAGCACATCATTTACCTGGTTTCCCCTCTAGGCTGCAACTATAGCATCATTTGCGTGGTTTCCAATCTAGAATGGAACTATAGCACATCATTTACCTGGTTTCCAATCTAGACTGCAACTAATGCATCATTTACCTGGTTTTCCCTCTAGGCTGCAACTAGTGCATCATTTACCTGGTTTCCAATCTAGACTGCAACTATAGCACATCATTTACCTGGTTTCCCCTCTAGACTGCAACTATAGCATCATTTGCCTGGTTTCCCCTCTAGACTGCAGCTAGTGCATCATTTACCTGGTTTCCATTCTAGACTGGAACTATAGCACATCATTTACCTGGTTTCCAATCTAGACTGCAACTATAGCATCATTTACCTGTTTCCAATAAAGACTGGAACTATAGAACATCATTTACCTGGTTTCCCCTCTAGGCTGCAACTAGTGCATCATTTACCTGGTTTCCCCTCTAGGCTGCAACTAGTGCATCATTTACCTGGTTTCCCCTCTAGGCTGCAACTATAGCATCATTTGCCTGGTTTCCCCTCTAGACTGCAATTAGTGCATCATTTACCTGGTTTCCAATATGGACTGGAACTATAGCACATCATTTACCTGGTTTCCCCTCTAGACTGCAACTATAGCATCATTTGCCTGGTTTCCCCTCTAGACTGCAACTAGTGCATCATTTACCTGGTTTCCAATCTAGACTGGAACTATAGCACATCATTTACCTGGTTTCCAATCTAGACTTGAACTATAGCACATCATTTACCTGGTTTCCAATCTAGACTTGAACTATACCATATCATTTGCCTGGTTTCCAATCTAGACTGGAACTATAGCACATCATTTACCTGGTTTCCCCTCTAGGCTGCAACTATAGCATCATTTGCGTGGTTTCCAATCTAGAATGGAACTATAGCACATCATTTACCTGGTTTCCAATCTAGACTGCAACTAATGCATCATTTACCTGGTTTTCCCTCTAGGCTGCAACTAGTGCATCATTTACCTGGTTTCCAATCTAGACTGCAACTATAGCACATCATTTACCTGGTTTCCCCTCTAGACTGCAACTATAGCATCATTTGCCTGGTTTCCCCTCTAGACTGTAGCTAGTGCATCATTTACCTGGTTTCCATTCTAGACTGGAACTATAGCACATCATTTACCTGGTTTCCAATCTAGACTGCAACTATAGCATCATTTACCTGTTTCCAATATAGACTGGAACTATAGAACATCATTTACCTGGTTTCCCCTCTAGGCTGCAACTAGTGCATCATTTACCTGGTTTCCCCTCCAGGCTGCAACTAGTGCATCATTTACCTGGTTTCCCCTCTAGGCTGCAACTATAGCATCATTTGCCTGGTTTCCCCTCTAGACTGCAATTAGTGCATCATTTACCTGGTTTCCAATATAGACTGGAACTATAGCACATCATTTACCTGTTTCCCCTCTAGACTGCAACTATAGCATCATTTGCCTGGTTTCCCCTCTAGGCTGCAACTATAGTGCATCATTTGCCTGGTTTCCCCTCTAGGCTGCAACTAGTGCATCATTTACCTGTTTCCAATCTAGACTGGAACTATAGCACATCATTTATCTGGTTTCCCCTCTAGGCTGCAACTAGCACATCATTTACCTGGTTTCCCCTTTAGACTGCAACTATAGCATCATTTGCCTGGTTTCCCCTCTTGACTGCAACTAGTGCATCATTTACCTGGTTTCCAATCTAGACTGGAACTATAGCACATCATTTACCTGGTTTCCCCTCTAGACTTGAACTATAGCACATCATTTGCCTGGTTTGCAATCTAGACTGGAACTATAGCACATCATTTACCTGGTTTCCAATCTAGACTGCAACTAATGCATCATTTACCTGGTTTTCCCTCTAGGCTGCAACTAGTGCATCATTTACCTGGTTTCCAATCTAGACTGCAACTATAGCACATCATTTACCTGGTTTCCCCTCTAGACTGCAACTAGTGCATCATTTACCTGGTTTCCCCTCTAGGCTGCAACTAGTGCATCATTTACCTGGTTTCCCCTCTAGGCTGCAACTATAGCATCATTTGCTTGGTTTCCAATATAGACTGCAATTAGTGCATCATTTACCTGGTTTCCAATATAGACTGGAACTATAGCACATAATTTACCTGGTTTCCCCTCTAGACTGCAACTATAGCACATCATTTCCCTGGTTTCCCCTCTAGACTTGAACTATAGCACATCATTTGCCTGGTTTCCAATCTAGACTGGAACTATAGCACATCATTTACCTGGTTTCCCCTCTAGGCTGCAACTAGTGCATCGTTTGCCTGGTTTCCCCTCTGGGCTGCAACTAGTGCATCATTTGCCTGGTTTCTAATCTAGACGGCAACTATAGCATCATTTACCTGGTTTCCCCTCTAGGTTGCAACTAGTGCATCATTTACCTGGTTTCCCCTCTAGGCTGCAAGTAGTGCATCATTTACCTGGTTCCAATCTAGACTGGAACTATAGCACATCATTTACCTGGTTTCCAATCTAGACTGGAACTATAGCACATCATTTACCTGTTTCCCCTCTAGACTGCAACTATAGCATCATTTGCCTGGTTTCCCCTCTAGGCTGCAACTATAGTGCATCATTTGCCTGGTTTCCCCTCTAGGCTGCAACTAGTGCATCATTTACCTGTTTCCAATCTAGACTGGAACTATAGCACATCATTTATCTGGTTTCCCCTCTAGGCTGCAACTAGTGCATCATTTACCTGTTTCCAATCTAGACTGGAACTATAGCACATCATTTATCTGGTTTCCCCTCTAGGCTGCAACTAGCACACCATTTACCTGGTTTCCCCTTTAGACTGCAACTATAGCATCATTTGCCTGGTTTCCCCTCTTGACTGCAACTAGTGCATCATTTACCTGGTTTCCAATCTAGACTGGAACTATAGCACATCATTTACCTGATTTCCAATCTAGACTGCAACTATAGCATCATTTGCCTGGTTTCCCCTCTAGAGTGCAACTAGTGCATCATTTACCTGGTTTCCAATCTAGACTGGAACTATAGCACATCATTTACCTGGTTTCACCTGTAGGCTGCAACTAGTGCACCATTTGCCTGGTTTCCCCTCTAGACTGCAGCTAGTGCATCATTTACCAGGTTTCCAATCTAGACTGGAACTATAGCACATCATTTACCTGGTTTCCCCTCTAGACTTGAACTATAGCACATCATTTGCCTGGTTTCCAATCTAGACTGGAACTATAGCACATCATTTACCTGGTTTCCCCTCTAGGCTGCAACTAGTGCATCATTTACCTGGTTTCCCCTCTAGGCTGCAACTATAGCATCATTTGCCTGGTTTCCCCTCTAGACTGCAATTAGTGCATCATTTACCTGGTTTCCAATATGGACTGGAACTATAGCACATCATTTACCTGGTTTCCCCTCTAGACTGCAACTATAGCATCATTTGCCTGGTTTCCCCTCTAGACTGCAACTAGTGCATCATTTACCTGGTTTCCAATCTAGACTGCAACTATAGCACATCATTTACCTGGTTTCCCCTCTCGACTTGAACTATAGCACATCATTTGCCTGGTTTCCAATCTAGACTGGAACTATAGCACATCATTTACCTGGTTTCCAATCTAGACTTGAAATATAGCACATCATTTACCTGGTTTCCAATCTAGACTTGAACTATAGCACATCATTTGCATGGTTTCCAATCTAGACTGGAACTATAGCACATCATTTACCTGGTTTCCTCTCTAGGCTGCAACTAGTGCATCTTTTGCCTGGTTTCCCCTCTAGACTGCAATTAGTGCATCATTTACCTGGTTTCCCCTCTAGGCTGCAACTAGTGCATCATTTACCTGTTTCAAATCTAGACAGGAACTATAGCACATCATTTATCTGGTTTCCACGCTAGGCTGCAACTATAGCATCATTTGTCTGGTTTCCCCTCTAGACTGCAACTAGTGCATCATTTACCTGGTTTCCAATCTAGACTGGAACTATAGCACATCATTTACCTGGTTTCCCCTCTAGACTTGAACTATAGCACATCATTTGCCTGGTTTCCAATCTAGACTGGAACTATAGCACATCATTTACCTGGTTTCCCCTCTGTGCTGCAACTAGTGCATCATTTATCTGGTTTCCAATCTAGACTGGAACTATAGCACATCATTTACCTGGTTTCCAATCTAGACTTGAACTATAGCACATCATTTACCTGGTTTCCAATCTAGACTTGAACTATACCACATCATTTGCCTGGTTTCCAATCTAGACTGGAACTATAGCACATCATTTACCTGGTTTCCCCTCTAGGCTGCAACTATAGCATCATTTGCGTGGTTTCCAATCTAGAATGGAACTATAGCACATCATTTACCTGGTTTCCAATCTAGACTGCAACTAATGCATCATTTACCTGGTTTTCCCTCTAGGCTGCAACTAGTGCATCATTTACCTGGTTTCCAATCTAGACTGCAACTATAGCACATCATTTACCTGGTTTCCCCTCTAGACTGCAACTATAGCATCATTTGCCTGGTTTCCCCTCTAGACTGCAGCTAGTGCATCATTTACCTGGTTTCCATTCTAGACTGGAACTATAGCACATCATTTACCTGGTTTCCAATCTAGACTGCAACTATAGCATCATTTACCTGTTTCCAATAAAGACTGGAACTATAGAACATCATTTACCTGGTTTCCCCTCTAGGCTGCAACTAGTGCATCATTTACCTGGTTTCCCCTCTAGGCTGCAACTAGTGCATCATTTACCTGGTTTCCCCTCTAGGCTGCAACTATAGCATCATTTGCCTGGTTTCCCCTCTAGACTGCAATTAGTGCATCATTTACCTGGTTTCCAATATGGACTGGAACTATAGCACATCATTTACCTGGTTTCCCCTCTAGACTGCAACTATAGCATCATTTGCCTGGTTTCCCCTCTAGACTGCAACTAGTGCATCATTTACCTGGTTTCCAATCTAGACTGGAACTATAGCACATCATTTACCTGGTTTCCAATCTAGACTTGAACTATAGCACATCATTTACCTGGTTTCCAATCTAGACTTGAACTATACCATATCATTTGCCTGGTTTCCAATCTAGACTGGAACTATAGCACATCATTTACCTGGTTTCCCCTCTAGGCTGCAACTATAGCATCATTTGCGTGGTTTCCAATCTAGAATGGAACTATAGCACATCATTTACCTGGTTTCCAATCTAGACTGCAACTAATGCATCATTTACCTGGTTTTCCCTCTAGGCTGCAACTAGTGCATCATTTACCTGGTTTCCAATCTAGACTGCAACTATAGCACATCATTTACCTGGTTTCCCCTCTAGACTGCAACTATAGCATCATTTGCCTGGTTTCCCCTCTAGACTGTAGCTAGTGCATCATTTACCTGGTTTCCATTCTAGACTGGAACTATAGCACATCATTTACCTGGTTTCCAATCTAGACTGCAACTATAGCATCATTTACCTGTTTCCAATATAGACTGGAACTATAGAACATCATTTACCTGGTTTCCCC
This sequence comes from Leptasterias polaris, assembly GCA_037783415.1. Lineage (NCBI taxonomy): Eukaryota > Metazoa > Echinodermata > Asteroidea > Forcipulatida > Asteriidae > Leptasterias > Leptasterias polaris. The sequence continues at coordinate 612,821 of JAZGTN010000149.1, forward strand.
TCTAGGCTGCAACTAGTGCATCATTTACCTGGTTTCCCCTCCAGGCTGCAACTAGTGCATCATTTACCTGGTTTCCCCTCTAGGCTGCAACTATAGCATCATTTGCCTGGTTTCCCCTCTAGACTGCAATTAGTGCATCATTTACCTGGTTTCCAATATAGACTGGAACTATAGCACATCATTTACCTGTTTCCCCTCTAGACTGCAACTATAGCATCATTTGCCTGGTTTCCCCTCTAGGCTGCAACTATAGTGCATCATTTGCCTGGTTTCCCCTCTAGGCTGCAACTAGTGCATCATTTACCTGTTTCCAATCTAGACTGGAACTATAGCACATCATTTATCTGGTTTCCCCTCTAGGCTGCAACTAGCACATCATTTACCTGGTTTCCCCTTTAGACTGCAACTATAGCATCATTTGCCTGGTTTCCCCTCTTGACTGCAACTAGTGCATCATTTACCTGGTTTCCAATCTAGACTGGAACTATAGCACATCATTTACCTGGTTTCCCCTCTAGACTTGAACTATAGCACATCATTTGCCTGGTTTGCAATCTAGACTGGAACTATAGCACATCATTTACCTGGTTTCCAATCTAGACTGCAACTAATGCATCATTTACCTGGTTTTCCCTCTAGGCTGCAACTAGTGCATCATTTACCTGGTTTCCAATCTAGACTGCAACTATAGCACATCATTTACCTGGTTTCCCCTCTAGACTGCAACTAGTGCATCATTTACCTGGTTTCCCCTCTAGGCTGCAACTAGTGCATCATTTACCTGGTTTCCCCTCTAGGCTGCAACTATAGCATCATTTGCTTGGTTTCCAATATAGACTGCAATTAGTGCATCATTTACCTGGTTTCCAATATAGACTGGAACTATAGCACATAATTTACCTGGTTTCCCCTCTAGACTGCAACTATAGCACATCATTTCCCTGGTTTCCCCTCTAGACTTGAACTATAGCACATCATTTGCCTGGTTTCCAATCTAGACTGGAACTATAGCACATCATTTACCTGGTTTCCCCTCTAGGCTGCAACTAGTGCATCGTTTGCCTGGTTTCCCCTCTGGGCTGCAACTAGTGCATCATTTGCCTGGTTTCTAATCTAGACGGCAACTATAGCATCATTTACCTGGTTTCCCCTCTAGGTTGCAACTAGTGCATCATTTACCTGGTTTCCCCTCTAGGCTGCAAGTAGTGCATCATTTACCTGGTTCCAATCTAGACTGGAACTATAGCACATCATTTACCTGGTTTCCAATCTAGACTGGAACTATAGCACATCATTTACCTGTTTCCCCTCTAGACTGCAACTATAGCATCATTTGCCTGGTTTCCCCTCTAGGCTGCAACTATAGTGCATCATTTGCCTGGTTTCCCCTCTAGGCTGCAACTAGTGCATCATTTACCTGTTTCCAATCTAGACTGGAACTATAGCACATCATTTATCTGGTTTCCCCTCTAGGCTGCAACTAGTGCATCATTTACCTGTTTCCAATCTAGACTGGAACTATAGCACATCATTTATCTGGTTTCCCCTCTAGGCTGCAACTAGCACACCATTTACCTGGTTTCCCCTTTAGACTGCAACTATAGCATCATTTGCCTGGTTTCCCCTCTTGACTGCAACTAGTGCATCATTTACCTGGTTTCCAATCTAGACTGGAACTATAGCACATCATTTACCTGATTTCCAATCTAGACTGCAACTATAGCATCATTTGCCTGGTTTCCCCTCTAGAGTGCAACTAGTGCATCATTTACCTGGTTTCCAATCTAGACTGGAACTATAGCACATCATTTACCTGGTTTCACCTGTAGGCTGCAACTAGTGCACCATTTGCCTGGTTTCCCCTCTAGACTGCAGCTAGTGCATCATTTACCTGGTTTCCAATCTAGACTGGAACTATAGCACATCATTTACCTGGTTTCCCCTCTAGACTGCAACCAGTGCATCATTTACCTGGTGTCCCCTCTAGACTGCAACTATAGCATCATTTGCCTGGTTTCCCCTCTAGACTGCAACTAGTGCATCATTTACCTGGTTTCCAATCTAGACTGCAACTATAGCACATCATTTACCTGGTTTCCCCTCTAGACTTGAACTATAGCACATCATTTATCTGGTTTCCTCTCTAGGCTGCAACTAGTGCATCATTTACCTGGTTTCCAATCTAGACTGCAACTACAGCACATCATTTACCTGGTTTCCCCTCTAGACTGCAACTATAGCATCATTTGCCTGGTTTCCAATCTAGACTGGAACTATAGCACATCATTTACCTGGTTTCCAATCTAGACTTGAACTATAGCACATCATTTACCTGGTTTCCCCTCTAGACTTGAACTATAGCACATCATTTGCCTGGTTTCCAATCTAGACTGGAACTATAGCACATCATTTACCTGGTTTCCCCTCTAGGCTGCAACTAGTGCATCGTTTGGCTGGTTTCCCCTCTGGGCTGCAACTAGTGCATCATTTGCCTGGTTTCTAATCTAGACTGCAACTATAGCATCATTTACCTGGTTTCCCCTCTAGGTTGCAACTAGTGCATCATTTACCTGGTTTCCCCTCTAGGCTGCAAGTAGTGCATCATTTACCTGGTTCCAATCTAGACTGGAACTATAGCACATCATTTACCTGGTTTCCAATCTAGACTGGAACTATAGCACATCATTTACCTGTTTCCCCTCTAGACTGCAACTATAGCATCATTTGCCTGGTTTCCCCTCTAGGCTGCAACTATAGTGCATCATTTGCCTGGTTTCCCCTCTAGGCTGCAACTAGTGCATCATTTACCTGTTTCCAATCTAGACTGGAACTATAGCACATCATTTATCTGGTTTCCCCTCTAGGCTGCAACTAGTGCATCATTTACCTGTTTCCAATCTAGACTGGAACTATAGCACATCATTTATCTGGTTTCCCCTCTAGGCTGCAACTAGCACACCATTTACCTGGTTTCCCCTTTAGACTGCAACTATAGCATCATTTGCCTGGTTTCCCCTCTTGACTGCAACTAGTGCATCATTTACCTGGTTTCCAATCTAGACTGGAACTATAGCACATCATTTACCTGGTTTCCAATCTAGACTGCAACTATAGCATCATTTGCCTGGTTTCCCCTCTAGAGTGCAACTAGTGCATCATTTACCTGGTTTCCAATCTAGACTGCAACTATAGCATCATTTGCCTGGTTTCCCCTCTAGAGTGCAACTAGTGCATCATTTACCTGGTTTCCAATCTAGACTGGAACTATAGCACATCATTTACCTGGTTTCACCTGTAGGCTGCAACTAGTGCACCATTTGCCTGGTTTCCCCTCTAGACTGCAGCTAGTGCATCATTTACCTGGTTTCCAATCTAGACTGGAACTATAGCACATCATTTACCTGGTTTCCCCTCTAGACTGCAACCAGTGCATCATTTACCTGGTGTCCCCTCTAGACTGCAACTATAGCATCATTTGCCTGGTTTCCCCTCTAGACTGCAACTAGTGCATCATTTACCTGGTTTCCAATCTAGACTGCAACTATAGCACATCATTTACCTGGTTTCCCCTCTAGACTTGAACTATAGCACATCATTTATCTGGTTTCCTCTCTAGGCTGCAACTAGTGCATCATTTACCTGGTTTCCAATCTAGACTGCAACTACAGCACATCATTTACCTGGTTTCCCCTCTAGACTGCAACTATAGCATCATTTGCCTGGTTTCCAATCTAGACTGGAACTATAGCACATCATTTACCTGGTTTCCAATCTAGACTTGAACTATAGCACATCATTTACCTGGTTTCCCCTCTAGACTTGAACTATAGCACATCATTTGCCTGGTTTCCAATCTAGACTGGAACTATAGCACATCATTTACCTGGTTTCCCCTCTAGGCTGCAACTAGTGCATCGTTTGCCTGGTTTCCCCTCTGGGCTGCAACTAGTGCATCATTTGCCTGGTTTCTAATCTAGACTGCAACTATAGCATCATTTACCTGGTTTCCCCTCTAGGTTGCAACTAGTGCATCATTTACCTGGTTTCCCCTCTAGGCTGCAAGTAGTGCATCATTTACCTGGTTCCAATCTAGACTGGAACTATAGCACATCATTTACCTGGTTTCCAATCTAGACTGGAACTATAGCACATCATTTACCTGTTTCCCCTCTAGACTGCAACTATAGCATCATTTGCCTGGTTTCCCCTCTAGGCTGCAACTATAGTGCATCATTTGCCTGGTTTCCCCTCTAGGCTGCAACTAGTGCATCATTTACCTGTTTCCAATCTAGACTGGAACTATAGCACATCATTTATCTGGTTTCCCCTCTAGGCTGCAACTAGTGCATCATTTACCTGTTTCCAATCTAGACTGGAACTATAGCACATCATTTATCTGGTTTCCCCTCTAGGCTGCAACTAGCACACCATTTACCTGGTTTCCCCTTTAGACTGCAACTATAGCATCATTTGCCTGGTTTCCCCTCTTGACTGCAACTAGTGCATCATTTACCTGGTTTCCAATCTAGACTGGAACTATAGCACATCATTTACCTGGTTTCCAATCTAGACTGCAACTATAGCATCATTTGCCTGGTTTCCCCTCTAGAGTGCAACTAGTGCATCATTTACCTGGTTTCCAATCTAGACTGGAACTATAGCACATCATTTACCTGGTTTCCCCTGTAGGCTGCAACTAGTGCACCATTTGCCTGGTTTCCCCTCTAGACTGCAGCTAGTGCATCATTTACCTGGTTTCCCCTCTAGACTGCAACTATAGCATCATTTGCCTGGTTTCCCCTCTAGACTGCAACTAGTGCATCATTTACCTGGTTTCCAATCTAGACTGCAACTATAGCACATCATTTACCTGGTTTCCCCTCTAGACTGCAACTATAGCATCATTTGCCTGGTTTCCCCTCTAGACTGTAGCTAGTGCATCATTTACCTGGTTTCCATTCTAGACTGGAACTATAGCACATCATTTACCTGGTTTCCAATCTAGACTGCAACTATAGCATCATTTACCTGTTTCCAATATAGACTGGAACTATAGAACATCATTTACCTGGTTTCCCCTCTAGGCTGCAACTAGTGCATCATTTACCTGGTTTCCCCTCTAGGCTGCAACTAGTGCATCATTTACCTGGTTTCCCCTCTAGGCTGCAACTATAGCATCATTTGCCTGGTTTCCCCTCTAGACTGCAATTAGTGCATCATTTACCTGGTTTCCAATATAGACTGGAACTATAGCACATCATTTACCTGGTTTCCCCTCTAGACTGCAACTATAGCATCATTTGCCTGGTTTCCCCTCTAGACTGCAACTAGTGCATCATTTACCTGGTTTCTAATCTAGACTGCAACTATAGCACATCATTTACCTGGTTTCCCCTCTCGACTGGAACTATAGCACATCATTTACCTGGTTTCCAATCTAGACTTGAAATATAGCACATCATTTACCTGGTTTCCAATCTAGACTTGAACTATAGCACATCATTTGCATGGTTTCCAATCTAGACTGGAACTATAGCACATCATTTACCTGGTTTCCCCTCTAGGCTGCAACTAGTGCATCATTTGCCTGGTTTCCCCTCTAGACTGCAATTAGTGCATCATTTACCTGGTTTCCCCTCTAGGCTGCAACTAGTGCATCATTTACCTGTTTCAAATCTAGACTGGAACTATAGCACATCATTTATCTGGTTTCCCAGCTAGGCTGCAACTATAGCATCATTTGCCTGGTTTCCCCTCTAGACTGCAACTAGTGCATCATTTACCTGGTTTCCAATCTAGACTGGAACTATAGCACATCATTTACCTGGTTTCCCCTCTAGATTTGAACTATAGCACATCATTTGCCTGGTTTCCAATCTAGACTGGAACTATAGCACATCATTTACCTGGTTTCCCGTCTGTGCTGCAACTAGTGCATCATTTATCTGGTTTCCAATCTAGACTGCAACTATAGCACATCATTTACCTGGTTTCCCCTCTAGGCTGCAACTAGTGCATCGTTTGCCTGGTTTCCCCTCTGGGCTGCAACTAGTGCATCATTTGCCTGGTTTCTAATCTAGACTGCAACTATAGCATCATTTACCTGGTTTCCCCTCTAGGTTGCAACTAGTGCATCATTTACCTGGTTTCCCCTCTAGGCTGCAAGTAGTGCATCATTTACCTGGTTCCAATCTAGACTGGAACTATAGCACATCATTTACCTGGTTTCCAATCTAGACTGGAACTATAGCACATCATTTACCTGTTTCCCCTCTAGACTGCAACTATAGCATCATTTGCCTGGTTTCCCCTCTAGGCTGCAACTATAGTGCATCATTTGCCTGGTTTCCCCTCTAGGCTGCAACTAGTGCATCATTTACCTGTTTCCAATCTAGACTGGAACTATAGCACATCATTTATCTGGTTTCCCCTCTAGGCTGCAACTAGTGCATCATTTACCTGTTTCCAATCTAGACTGGAACTATAGCACATCATTTATCTGGTTTCCCCTCTAGGCTGCAACTAGCACACCATTTACCTGGTTTCCCCTTTAGACTGCAACTATAGCATCATTTGCCTGGTTTCCCCTCTTGACTGCAACTAGTGCATCATTTACCTGGTTTCCAATCTAGACTGGAACTATAGCACATCATTTACCTGGTTTCCAATCTAGACTGCAACTATAGCATCATTTGCTTGGTTTCCCCTCTAGAGTGCAACTAGTGCATCATTTACCTGGTTTCCAATCTAGACTGGAACTATAGCACATCATTTACCTGGTTTCCCCTGTAGGCTGCAACTAGTGCACCATTTGCCTGGTTTCCCCTCTAGACTGCAGCTAGTGCATCATTTACCTGGTTTCCCCTCTAGACTGCAACTATAGCATCATTTGCCTGGTTTCCCCTCTAGACTGCAACTAGTGCATCATTTACCTGGTTTCCAATCTAGACTGCAACTATAGCACATCATTTACCTGGTTTCCCCTCTAGACTGCAACTATAGCATCATTTGCCTGGTTTCCCCTCTAGACTGTAGCTAGTGCATCATTTACCTGGTTTCCATTCTAGACTGGAACTATAGCACATCATTTACCTGGTTTCCAATCTAGACTGCAACTATAGCATCATTTACCTGTTTCCAATATAGACTGGAACTATAGAACATCATTTACCTGGTTTCCCCTCTAGGCTGCAACTAGTGCATCATTTACCTGGTTTCCCCTCTAGGCTGCAACTAGTGCATCATTTACCTGGTTTCCCCTCTAGGCTGCAACTATAGCATCATTTGCCTGGTTTCCCCTCTAGACTGCAATTAGTGCATCATTTACCTGGTTTCCAATATAGACTGGAACTATAGCACATCATTTACCTGGTTTCCCCTCTAGACTGCAACTATAGCATCATTTGCCTGGTTTCCCCTCTAGACTGCAACTAGTGCATCATTTACCTGGTTTCTAATCTAGACTGCAACTATAGCACATCATTTACCTGGTTTCCCCTCTCGACTGGAACTATAGCACATCATTTACCTGGTTTCCAATCTAGACTTGAAATATAGCACATCATTTACCTGGTTTCCAATCTAGACTTGAACTATAGCACATCATTTGCATGGTTTCCAATCTAGACTGGAACTATAGCACATCATTTACCTGGTTTCCCCTCTAGGCTGCAACTAGTGCATCATTTGCCTGGTTTCCCCTCTAGACTGCAATTAGTGCATCATTTACCTGGTTTCCCCTCTAGGCTGCAACTAGTGCATCATTTACCTGTTTCAAATCTAGACTGGAACTATAGCACATCATTTATCTGGTTTCCCAGCTAGGCTGCAACTATAGCATCATTTGCCTGGTTTCCCCTCTAGACTGCAACTAGTGCATCATTTACCTGGTTTCCAATCTAGACTGGAACTATAGCACATCATTTACCTGGTTTCCCCTCTAGATTTGAACTATAGCACATCATTTGCCTGGTTTCCAATCTAGACTGGAACTATAGCACATCATTTACCTGGTTTCCCGTCTGTGCTGCAACTAGTGCATCATTTATCTGGTTTCCAATCTAGACTGCAACTATAGCACATCATTTACCTGGTTTCCCCTCTAGGCTGCAACTAGTGCATCGTTTGCCTGGTTTCCCCTCTGGGCTGCAACTAGTGCATCATTTGCCTGGTTTCTAATCTAGACTGCAACTATAGCATCATTTACCTGGTTTCCCCTCTAGGTTGCAACTAGTGCATCATTTACCTGGTTTCCCCTCTAGGCTGCAAGTAGTGCATCATTTACCTGGTTCCAATCTAGACTGGAACTATAGCACATCATTTACCTGGTTTCCAATCTAGACTGGAACTATAGCACATCATTTACCTGTTTCCCCTCTAGACTGCAACTATAGCATCATTTGCCTGGTTTCCCCTCTAGGCTGCAACTATAGTGCATCATTTGCCTGGTTTCCCCTCTAGGCTGCAACTAGTGCATCATTTACCTGTTTCCAATCTAGACTGGAACTATAGCACATCATTTATCTGGTTTCCCCTCTAGGCTGCAACTAGTGCATCATTTACCTGTTTCCAATCTAGACTGGAACTATAGCACATCATTTATCTGGTTTCCCCTCTAGGCTGCAACTAGCACACCATTTACCTGGTTTCCCCTTTAGACTGCAACTATAGCATCATTTGCCTGGTTTCCCCTCTTGACTGCAACTAGTGCATCATTTACCTGGTTTCCAATCTAGACTGGAACTATAGCACATCATTTACCTGGTTTCCAATCTAGACTGCAACTATAGCATCATTTGCCTGGTTTCCCCTCTAGAGTGCAACTAGTGCATCATTTACCTGGTTTCCAATCTAGACTGGAACTATAGCACATCATTTACCTGGTTTCCCCTGTAGGCTGCAACTAGTGCACCATTTGCCTGGTTTCCCCTCTAGACTGCAGCTAGTGCATCATTTACCTGGTTTCCCCTCTAGACTGCAACTATAGCATCATTTGCCTGGTTTCCCCTCTAGACTGCAACTAGTGCATCATTTACCTGGTTTCCAATCTAGACTGCAACTATAGCACATCATTTACCTGGTTTCCCCTCTAGACTGCAACTATAGCATCATTTGCCTGGTTTCCCCTCTAGACTGTAGCTAGTGCATCATTTACCTGGTTTCCATTCTAGACTGGAACTATAGCACATCATTTACCTGGTTTCCAATCTAGACTGCAACTATAGCATCATTTACCTGTTTCCAATATAGACTGGAACTATAGAACATCATTTACCTGGTTTCCCCTCTAGGCTGCAACTAGTGCATCATTTACCTGGTTTCCCCTCTAGGCTGCAACTAGTGCATCATTTACCTGGTTTCCCCTCTAGGCTGCAACTATAGCATCATTTGCCTGGTTTCCCCTCTAGACTGCAATTAGTGCATCATTTACCTGGTTTCCAATATAGACTGGAACTATAGCACATCATTTACCTGGTTTCCCCTCTAGACTGCAACTATAGCATCATTTGCCTGGTTTCCCCTCTAGACTGCAACTAGTGCATCATTTACCTGGTTTCTAATCTAGACTGCAACTATAGCACATCATTTACCTGGTTTCCCCTCTCGACTGGAACTATAGCACATCATTTACCTGGTTTCCAATCTAGACTTGAAATATAGCACATCATTTACCTGGTTTCCAATCTAGACTTGAACTATAGCACATCATTTGCATGGTTTCCAATCTAGACTGGAACTATAGCACATCATTTACCTGGTTTCCCCTCTAGGCTGCAACTAGTGCATCATTTGCCTGGTTTCCCCTCTAGACTGCAATTAGTGCATCATTTACCTGGTTTCCCCTCTAGGCTGCAACTAGTGCATCATTTACCTGTTTCAAATCTAGACTGGAACTATAGCACATCATTTATCTGGTTTCCCAGCTAGGCTGCAACTATAGCATCATTTGCCTGGTTTCCCCTCTAGACTGCAACTAGTGCATCATTTACCTGGTTTCCAATCTAGACTGGAACTATAGCACATCATTTACCTGGTTTCCCCTCTAGATTTGAACTATAGCACATCATTTGCCTGGTTTCCAATCTAGACTGGAACTATAGCACATCATTTACCTGGTTTCCCGTCTGTGCTGCAACTAGTGCATCATTTATCTGGTTTCCAATCTAGACTGCAACTATAGCACATCATTTACCTGGTTTCCCCTCTAGACTGCAACTATAGCATCATTTGCCTGGTTTCCCCTCTAGGCTGCAACTAGTGCATCATTTACCTGGTTTCCAATCTAGACTGCAACTATAGCACATCATTTACCTGGTTTCCCCTCTAGACTGCAACTATAGCATCATTTGCCTGGTTTCCAATCTCGACTGGAACTATAGCACATCATTTACCTGGTTTCCAATCTAGACTTGAACTATAGCACATCATTTACCTGGTTTCCAATCTAGACTTGAACTATACCACATCATTTGCCTGGTTTCCAATCTAGACTGGAACTATAGCACATCATTTACCTGGTTTCCCCTCTAGGCTGCAACTATAGCATCATTTGCGTGGTTTCCAATCTAGAATGGAACTATAGCACATCATTTACCTGGTTTCCAATCTAGACTGCAACTAATGCATCATTTACCTGGTTTTCCCTCTAGGCTGCAACTAGTGCATCATTTACCTGGTTTCCAATCTAGACTGCAACTATAGCACATCATTTACCTGGTTTCCCCTCTAGACTGCAACTATAGCATCATTTGCCTGGTTTCCCCTCTAGACTGCAGCTAGTGCATCATTTACCTGGTTTCCATTCTAGACTGGAACTATAGAACATCATTTACCTGGTTTCCCCTCTAGGCTGCAACTAGTGCATCATTTACCTGGTTTCCCCTCTAGGCTGCAACTAGTGCATCATTTACCTGGTTTCCCCTCTAGGCTGCAACTATAGCATCATTTGCCTGGTTTCCCCTCTAGACTGCAATTAGTGCATCATTTACCTGGTTTCCAATATGGACTGGAACTATAGCACATCATTTACCTGGTTTCCCCTCTAGACTGCAACTATAGCATCATTTGCCTGGTTTCCCCTCTAGACTGCAACTAGTGCATCATTTACCTGGTTTCCAATCTAGACTGCAACTATAGCACATCATTTACCTGGTTTCCCCTCTCGACTTGAACTATAGCACATCATTTGCCTGGTTTCCAATCTAGACTGGAACTATAGCACATCATTTACCTGGTTTCCAATCTAGACTTGAAATATAGCACATCATTTACCTGGTTTCCAATCTAGACTTGAACTATAGCACATCATTTGCATGGTTTCCAATCTAGACTGGAACTATAGCACATCATTTACCTGGTTTCCACTCTAGGCTGCAACTAGTGCATCATTTGCCTGGTTTCCCCTCTAGACTGCAATTAGTGCATCATTTACCTGGTTTCCCCTCTAGGCTGCAACTAGTGCATCATTTACCTGTTTCAAATCTAGACTGGAACTATAGCACATCATTTATCTGGTTTCCCCGCTAGGCTGCAACTATAGCATCATTTGCCTGGTTTCCCCTCTAGACTGCAACTAGTGCATCATTTACCTGGTTTCCAATCTAGACTGGAACTATAGAACATCATTTACCTGGTTTCCCCTCTAGGCTGCAACTAGTGCATCATTTACCTGGTTTCCCCTCTAGGCTGCAACTAGTGCATCATTTACCTGGTTTCCCCTCTAGGCTGCAACTATAGCATCATTTGCCTGGTTTCCCCTCTAGACTGCAATTAGTGCATCATTTACCTGGTTTCCAATATGGACTGGAACTATAGCACATCATTTACCTGGTTTCCCCTCTAGACTGCAACTATAGCATCATTTGCCTGGTTTCCCCTCTAGACTGCAACTAGTGCATCATTTACCTGGTTTCCAATCTAGACTGCAACTATAGCACATCATTTACCTGGTTTCCCTTCTCGACTTGAACTATAGCACATCATTTGCCTGGTTTCCAATCTAGACTGGAACTATAGCACATCATTTACCTGGTTTCCAATCTAGACTTGAAATATAGCACATCATTTACCTGGTTTCCAATCTAGACTTGAACTATAGCACATCATTTGCATGGTTTCCAATCTAGACTGGAACTATAGCACATCATTTACCTGGTTTCCACTCTAGGCTGCAACTAGTGCATCATTTGCCTGGTTTCCCCTCTAGACTGCAATTAGTGCATCATTTACCTGGTTTCCCCTCTAGGCTGCAACTAGTGCATCATTTACCTGTTTCAAATCTAGACTGGAACTATAGCACATCATTTATCTGGTTTCCCCGCTAGGCTGCAACTATAGCATCATTTGCCTGGTTTCCCCTCTAGACTGCAACTAGTGCATCATTTACCTGGTTTCCAATCTAGACTGGAACTATAGCACATCATTTACCTGGTTTCCCCTCTAGACTTGAACTATAGCACATCATTTGCCTGGTTTCCAATCTAGACTGGAACTATAGCACATCATTTACCTGGTTTCCCCTCTGTGCTGCAACTAGTGCATCATTTATCTGGTTTCCAATCTAGACTGCAACTATAGCACATCATTTACCTGGTTTCCCCTCTAGACTGCAACTATAGCATCATTTGCCTGGTTTCCCCTCTAGGCTGCAACTAGTGCATCATTTACCTGGTTTCCAATCTAGACTGCAACTATAGCACATCATTTACCTGGTTTCCCCTCTAGACTGCAACTATAGCATCATTTGCCTGGTTTCCAATCTAGACTGGAACTATAGCACATCATTTACCTGGTTTCCAATCTAGACTTGAACTATAGCACATCATTTACCTGGTTTCCAATCTAGACTTGAACTATACCACATCATTTGCCTGGTTTCCAATCTAGACTGGAACTATAGCACATCATTTACCTGGTTTCCCCTCTAGGCTGCAACTATAGCATCATTTGCGTGGTTTCCAATCTAGAATGGAACTATAGCACATCATTTACCTGGTTTCCAATCTAGACTGCAACTAATGCATCATTTACCTGGTTTTCCCTCTAGGCTGCAACTAGTGCATCATTTACCTGGTTTCCAATCTAGACTGCAACTATAGCACATCATTTACCTGGTTTCCCCTCTAGACTGCAACTATAGCATCATTTGCCTGGTTTCCCCTCTAGACTGGAGCTAGTGCATCATTTACCTGGTTTCCATTCTAGACTGGAACTATAGCACATCATTTACCTGGTTTCCAATCTAGACTGCAACTATAGCATCATTTACCTGTTTCCAATATAGACTGGAACTATAGAACATCATTTACCTGGTTTCCCCTCTAGGCTGCAACTAGTGCATCATTTACCTGGTTTCCCCTCTAGGCTGCAACTAGTGCATCATTTACCTGGTTTCCCCTCTAGGCTGCAACTATAGCATCATTTGCCTGGTTTCCCCTCTAGACTGCAATTAGTGCATCATTTACCTGGTTTCCAATATGGACTGGAACTATAGCACATCATTTACCTGGTTTCCCCTCTAGACTGCAACTATAGCATCATTTGCCTGGTTTCCCCTCTAGACTGCAACTAGTGCATCATTTACCTGGTTTCCAATCTAGACTGCAACTATAGCACATCATTTACCTGGTTTCCCCTCTCGACTTGAACTATAGCACATCATTTGCCTGGTTTCCAATCTAGACTGGAACTATAGCACATCATTTACCTGGTTTCCAATCTAGACTTGAAATATAGCACATCATTTACCTGGTTTCCAATCTAGACTTGAACTATAGCACATCATTTGCATGGTTTCCAATCTAGACTGGAACTATAGCACATCATTTACCTGGTTTCCTCTCTAGGCTGCAACTAGTGCATCATTTGCCTGGTTTCCCCTCTAGACTGCAATTAGTGCATCATTTACCTGGTTTCCCCTCTAGGCTGCAACTAGTGCATCATTTACCTGTTTCAAATCTAGACAGGAACTATAGCACATCATTTATCTGGTTTCCCCGCTAGGCTGCAACTATAGCATCATTTGTCTGGTTTCCCCTCTAGACTGCAACTAGTGCATCATTTACCTGGTTTCCAATCTAGACTGGAACTATAGCACATCATTTACCTGGTTTCCCCTCTAGACTTGAACTATAGCACATCATTTGCCTGGTTTCCAATCTAGACTGGAACTATAGCACATCATTTACCTGGTTTCCCCTCTGTGCTGCAACTAGTGCATCATTTATCTGGTTTCCAATCTAGACTGGAACTATAGCACATCATTTACCTGGTTTCCAATCTAGACTTGAACTATAGCACATCATTTACCTGGTTTCCAATCTAGACTTGAACTATACCACATCATTTGCCTGGTTTCCAATCTAGACTGGAACTATAGCACATCATTTACCTGGTTTCCCCTCTAGGCTGCAACTATAGCATCATTTGCGTGGTTTCCAATCTAGAATGGAACTATAGCACATCATTTACCTGGTTTCCAATCTAGACTGCAACTAATGCATCATTTACCTGGTTTTCCCTCTAGGCTGCAACTAGTGCATCATTTACCTGGTTTCCAATCTAGACTGCAACTATAGCACATCATTTACCTGGTTTCCCCTCTAGACTGCAACTATAGCATCATTTGCCTGGTTTCCCCTCTAGACTGCAGCTAGTGCATCATTTACCTGGTTTCCATTCTAGACTGGAACTATAGCACATCATTTACCTGGTTTCCCCTCTAGACTTGAACTATAGCACATCATTTGCCTGGTTTCCAATCTAGACTGGAACTATACCACATCATTTACCTGGTTTCCCCTCTGTGCTGCAACTAGTGCATCATTTATCTGGTTTCCAATCTAGACTGCAACTATAGCACATCATTTACCTGGTTTCCCCTCTAGACTGCAACTATAGCATCATTTGCCTGGTTTCCCCTCTAGACTGCAACTAGTGCATCATTTACCTGGTTTCCAATCTAGACTGGAACTATAGCACATCATTTACCTGGTTTCCCCTCTAGTCTTGAACTATAGCACATCATTTGCCTGGTTTCCAATCTAGACTGGAACTATAGCACATCATTTACCTGGTTTCCCCTCTGTGCTGCAACTAGTGCATTATTTGCCTGGTTTCCCCTCTAGACTGCAATTAGTGCATCATTTACCTGGTTTCCCCTCTAGGCTGCAACTAGTGCATCATTTACCTGTTTCAAATCTAGACTGGAACTATAGCACATCATTTATCTGGTTTCCAATCTAGACTTGAACTATACCACATCATTTGCCTGGTTTCCAATCTAGACTGGAACTATAGCACATCATTTACCTGGTTTCCTCTCTAGGTTGCAACTATAGCATCATTTGCGTGGTTTCCAATCTAGAATGGAACTATAGCACATCATTTACCTGGTTTCCAATCTAGGCTGCAACTAGTGCATCATTTACCTGGTTTCCAATCTAGACTGCAACTATAGCACATCATTTACCTGGTTTCCCCTCTAGACTGCAACTATAGCATCATTTGCCTGGTTTCCCCTCTAGACTGCAGCTAGTGCATCATTTACCTGGTTTCCATTCTAGACTGGAACTATAGCACATCATTTACCTGGTTTCCAATCTGGACTGCAACTATAGCATCATTTACCTGTTTCCAATATAGACTGGAACTATAGAACATCATTTACCTGGTTTCCCCTCTAGGCTGCAACTAGTGCATCATTTACCTGGTTTCCCCTCTAGGCTGCAACTAGTGCATCATTTACCTGTTTCAAATCTAGACTGGAACTATAGCACATCATTTATCTGGTTTCCCCGCTAGGCTGCAACTATAGCATCATTTGCCTGGTTTCCCCTCTAGACTGCAACTAGTGCATCATTTACCTGGTTTCCAATCTAGACAGGAACTATAGCACATCATTTACCTGGTTTCCCCTCTAGACTTGAACTATAGCACATCATTTGCCTGGTTTCCAATCTAGACTGGAACTATAGCACATCATTTACCTGGTTTCCCCTCTGTGCTGCAACTAGTGCATTATTTGCCTGGTTTCCCCTCTAGACTGCAATTAGTGCATCATTTACCTGGTTTCCCCTCTAGGCTGCAACTAGTGCATCATTTACCTGGTTTCCAATCTAGACTGGAACTATAGCACATCATTTACCTGGTTTCCAATCTAGACAGGAACTATAGCACATCATTTACCTGGTTTCCCCTCTAGACTTGAACTATAGCACATCATTTGCCTGGTTTCCAATCTAGACTGGAATTATAGCACATCATTTACCTGGTTTCCCCTCTGTGCTGCAACTAGTGCATTATTTACCTGGTTTCCCCTCTAGGCTGCAACTAGTGCATCATTTACCTGGTTTCCCCTCTAGGCTGCAACTAGTGCATCATTTGCCTGGTTTCCCCTCTAGACTGCAATTAGTGCATCATTTACCTGGTTTCCAATATAGACTGGAACTATAGCACATCATTTACCTGGTTTCCCCTCTAGACTGCAACTATAGCATCATTTGCCTGGTTTCCCCTCTAGACTGCAACTAGTGCATCATTTACCTGGTTTCCAATCTAGACTGCAACTATAGCACATCATTTACCTGGTTTCCCCTCTCGACTTGAACTATAGCACATCATTTGCCTGGTTTCCAATCTAGACTGGAACTATAGCACATCATTTACCTGGTTTCCCCTCTAGGCTGCAACTAGTGCATCATTTGCCTGGTTTCCCCTCTAGACTGCAATTAGTGCATCATTTAGCTGGTTTCCCCTCTAGGCTGCAACTAGTGCATCATTTACCTGTTTCAAATCTAGACTGGAACTATAGCACATCATTTATCTGGTTTCCCCGCTAGGCTGCAACTATAGCATCATTTGCCTGGTTTCCCCTCTAGACTGCAACTAGTGCATCATTTACCTGGTTTCCAATCTAGACTGGAACTATAGCACATCATTTACCTGGTTTCCCCTCTAGACTTGAACTATAGCACATCATTTGCCTGGTTTCCAATCTAGACTGGAACTATAGCACATCATTTACCTGGTTTCCCCTCTGTGCGGCAACTAGTGCATCATTTATCTGGTTTCCAATCTAGACTGCAACTATAGCACATCATTTACCTGGTTTCCCCTCTAGACTGCAACTATAGCATCATTTACCTGGTTTCCAATCTAGACTGGAACTATAGCACATCATTTACCTGGTTTCCCCTCTAGACTTGAACTATAGCACATCATTTGCCTGGTTTCCAATCTAGACTGGAACTATAGCACATCATTTACCTGGTTTCCCCTCTGTGCTGCAACTAGTGCATCATTTATCTGGTTTCCAATCTAGACTGCAACTATAGCACATCATTTACCTGGTTTCCCCTCTCGACTTGAACTATAGCACATCATTTGCCTGGTTTCCAATCTAGACTGGAACTATAGCACATCATTTACCTGGTTTCCCCTCTAGGCTGCAACTAGTGCATCATTTGCCTGGTTTCCCCTCTAGACTGCAATTAGTGCATCATTTAGCTGGTTTCCCCTCTAGGCTGCAACTAGTGCATCATTTACCTGTTTCAAATCTAGACTGGAACTATAGCACATCATTTATCTGGTTTCCCCGCTAGGCTGCAACTATAGCATCATTTGCCTGGTTTCCCCTCTAGACTGCAACTAGTGCATCATTTACCTGGTTTCCAATCTAGACTGGAACTATAGCACATCATTTACCTGGTTTCCCCTCTAGACTTGAACTATAGCACATCATTTGCCTGGTTTCCAATCTAGACTGGAACTATAGCACATCATTTACCTGGTTTCCCCTCTGTGCGGCAACTAGTGCATCATTTATCTGGTTTCCAATCTAGACTGCAACTATAGCACATCATTTACCTGGTTTCCCCTCTAGACTGCAACTATAGCATCATTTGCCTGGTTTCCCCTCTAGACTGCAACTAGTGCATCATTTACCTGGTTTCCAATCTAGACTGGAACTATAGCACATCATTTACCTGGTTTCCCCTCTAGACTTGAACTATAGCACATCATTTGCCTGGTTTCCAATCTAGACTGGAACTATAGCACATCATTTACCTGGTTTCCCCTCTGTGCTGCAACTAGTGCATCATTTATCTGGTTTCCAATCTAGACTGCAACTATAGCACATCATTTACCTGGTTTCCCCTCTAGACTGCAACTATAGCATCATTTGCCTGGTTTCCCCTCTAGACTGCAACTAGTGCATCATTTACCTGGTTTCCAATCTAGACTGGAACTATAGCACATCATTTACCTGGTTTCCCCTCTAGACTTGAACTATAGCACATCATTTGCCTGGTTTCCAATCTAGACTGGAACTATAGCACATCATTTACCTGGTTTCCCCTCTAGGCTGCAACTAGTGCATCGTTTGCCTGGTTTCCCCTCTAGGCTGCAACTAGTGCATCATTTGCCTGGTTTCTAATCTAGACTGCAACTATAGCATCATTTACCTGGTTTCCCCTCTAGGTTGCAACTAGTGCATCATTTACCTGGTTTCCCCTCTAGGCTGCAAGTAGTGCATCATTTACCTGGTTCCAATCTAGACTGGAACTATAGCACATCATTTACCTGGTTTCCAATCTAGACTGGAACTATAGCACATCATTTACCTGTTTCCCCTCTAGACTGCAACTATAGCATCATTTGCCTGGTTTCCCCTCTAGACTGCAACTAGTGCATCATTTACCTGGTTTCCAATCTAGACTGGAACTATAGAACATCATTTACCTGGTTTCCCCTCTAGGCTGCAACTAGTGCATCATTTACCTGGTTTCCCCTCTAGGCTGCAACTAGTGCATCATTTACCTGGTTTCCCCTCTAGGCTGCAACTATAGCATCATTTGCCTGGTTTCCCCTCTAGACTGCAATTAGTGCATCATTTACCTGGTTTCCAATATGGACTGGAACTATAGCACATCATTTACCTGGTTTCCCCTCTAGACTGCAACTATAGCATCATTTGCCTGGTTTCCCCTCTAGACTGCAACTAGTGCATCATTTACCTGGTTTCCAATCTAGACTGCAACTATAGCACATCATTTACCTGGTTTCCCCTCTCGACTTGAACTATAGCACATCATTTGCCTGGTTTCCAATCTAGACTGGAACTATAGCACATCATTTACCTGGTTTCCAATCTAGACTTGAAATATAGCACATCATTTACCTGGTTTCCAATCTAGACTTGAACTATAGCACATCATTTGCATGGTTTCCAATCTAGACTGGAACTATAGCACATCATTTACCTGGTTTCCACTCTAGGCTGCAACTAGTGCATCATTTGCCTGGTTTCCCCTCTAGACTGCAATTAGTGCATCATTTACCTGGTTTCCCCTCTAGGCTGCAACTAGTGCATCATTTACCTGTTTCAAATCTAGACTGGAACTATAGCACATCATTTATCTGGTTTCCCCGCTAGGCTGCAACTATAGCATCATTTGCCTGGTTTCCCCTCTAGACTGCAACTAGTGCATCATTTACCTGGTTTCCAATCTAGACTGGAACTATAGCACATCATTTACCTGGTTTCCCCTCTAGACTTGAACTATAGCACATCATTTGCCTGGTTTCCAATCTAGACTGGAACTATAGCACATCATTTACCTGGTTTCCCCTCTGTGCTGCAACTAGTGCATCATTTATCTGGTTTCCAATCTAGACTGCAACTATAGCACATCATTTACCTGGTTTCCCCTCTAGACTGCAACTATAGCATCATTTGCCTGGTTTCCCCTCTAGGCTGCAACTAGTGCATCATTTACCTGGTTTCCAATCTAGACTGCAACTATAGCACATCATTTACCTGGTTTCCCCTCTAGACTGCAACTATAGCATCATTTGCCTGGTTTCCAATCTAGACTGGAACTATAGCACATCATTTACCTGGTTTCCAATCTAGACTTGAACTATAGCACATCATTTACCTGGTTTCCAATCTAGACTTGAACTATACCACATCATTTGCCTGGTTTCCAATCTAGACTGGAACTATAGCACATCATTTACCTGGTTTCCCCTCTAGGCTGCAACTATAGCATCATTTGCGTGGTTTCCAATCTAGAATGGAACTATAGCACATCATTTACCTGGTTTCCAATCTAGACTGCAACTAATGCATCATTTACCTGGTTTTCCCTCTAGGCTGCAACTAGTGCATCATTTACCTGGTTTCCAATCTAGACTGCAACTATAGCACATCATTTACCTGGTTTCCCCTCTAGACTGCAACTATAGCATCATTTGCCTGGTTTCCCCTCTAGACTGGAGCTAGTGCATCATTTACCTGGTTTCCATTCTAGACTGGAACTATAGCACATCATTTACCTGGTTTCCAATCTAGACTGCAACTATAGCATCATTTACCTGTTTCCAATATAGACTGGAACTATAGAACATCATTTACCTGGTTTCCCCTCTAGGCTGCAACTAGTGCATCATTTACCTGGTTTCCCCTCTAGGCTGCAACTAGTGCATCATTTACCTGGTTTCCCCTCTAGGCTGCAACTATAGCATCATTTGCCTGGTTTCCCCTCTAGACTGCAATTAGTGCATCATTTACCTGGTTTCCAATATGGACTGGAACTATAGCACATCATTTACCTGGTTTCCCCTCTAGACTGCAACTATAGCATCATTTGCCTGGTTTCCCCTCTAGACTGCAACTAGTGCATCATTTACCTGGTTTCCAATCTAGACTGCAACTATAGCACATCATTTACCTGGTTTCCCCTCTCGACTTGAACTATAGCACATCATTTGCCTGGTTTCCAATCTAGACTGGAACTATAGCACATCATTTACCTGGTTTCCAATCTAGACTTGAAATATAGCACATAATTTACCTGGTTTCCAATCTAGACTTGAACTATAGCACATCATTTGCATGGTTTCCAATCTAGACTGGAACTATAGCACATCATTTACCTGGTTTCCTCTCTAGGCTGCAACTAGTGCATCATTTGCCTGGTTTCCCCTCTAGACTGCAATTAGTGCATCATTTACCTGGTTTCCCCTCTAGGCTGCAACTAGTGCATCATTTACCTGTTTCAAATCTAGACAGGAACTATAGCACATCATTTATCTGGTTTCCCCGCTAGGCTGCAACTATAGCATCATTTGTCTGGTTTCCCCTCTAGACTGCAACTAGTGCATCATTTACCTGGTTTCCAATCTAGACTGGAACTATAGCACATCATTTACCTGGTTTCCCCTCTAGACTTGAACTATAGCACATCATTTGCCTGGTTTCCAATCTAGACTGGAACTATAGCACATCATTTACCTGGTTTCCCCTCTGTGCTGCAACTAGTGCATCATTTATCTGGTTTCCAATCTAGACTGGAACTATAGCACATCATTTACCTGGTTTCCAATCTAGACTTGAACTATAGCACATCATTTACCTGGTTTCCAATCTAGACTTGAACTATACCACATCATTTGCCTGGTTTCCAATCTAGACTGGAACTATAGCACATCATTTACCTGGTTTCCCCTCTAGGCTGCAACTATAGCATCATTTGCGTGGTTTCCAATCTAGAATGGAACTATAGCACATCATTTACCTGGTTTCCAATCTAGACTGCAACTAATGCATCATTTACCTGGTTTTCCCTCTAGGCTGCAACTAGTGCATCATTTACCTGGTTTCCAATCTAGACTGCAACTATAGCACATCATTTACCTGGTTTCCCCTCTAGACTGCAACTATAGCATCATTTGCCTGGTTTCCCCTCTAGACTGCAGCTAGTGCATCATTTACCTGGTTTCCATTCTAGACTGGAACTATAGCACATCATTTACCTGGTTTCCCCTCTAGACTTGAACTATAGCACATCATTTGCCTGGTTTCCAATCTAGACTGGAACTATAGCACATCATTTACCTGGTTTCCCCTCTGTGCTGCAACTAGTGCATCATTTATCTGGTTTCCAATCTAGACTGCAACTATAGCACATCATTTACCTGGTTTCCCCTCTAGACTGCAACTATAGCATCATTTGCCTGGTTTCCCCTCTAGACTGCAACTAGTGCATCATTTACCTGGTTTCCAATCTAGACTGGAACTATAGCACATCATTTACCTGGTTTCCCCTCTAGTCTTGAACTATAGCACATCATTTGCCTGGTTTCCAATCTAGACTGGAACTATAGCACATCATTTACCTGGTTTCCCCTCTGTGCTGCAACTAGTGCATTATTTGCCTGGTTTCCCCTCTAGACTGCAATTAGTGCATCATTTACCTGGTTTCCCCTCTAGGTTGCAACTAGTGCATCATTTACCTGGTTTCCCCTCTAGGCTGCAAGTAGTGCATCATTTACCTGGTTCCAATCTAGACTGGAACTATAGCACATCATTTACCTGGTTTCCAATCTAGACTGGAACTATAGCACATCATTTACCTGTTTCCCCTCTAGACTGCAACTATAGCATCATTTGCCTGGTTTCCCCTCTAGACTGCAACTAGTGCATCATTTACCTGGTTTCCAATCTAGACTGGAACTATAGAACATCATTTACCTGGTTTCCCCTCTAGGCTGCAACTAGTGCATCATTTACCTGGTTTCCCCTCTAGGCTGCAACTAGTGCATCATTTACCTGGTTTCCCCTCTAGGCTGCAACTATAGCATCATTTGCCTGGTTTCCCCTCTAGACTGCAATTAGTGCATCATTTACCTGGTTTCCAATATGGACTGGAACTATAGCACATCATTTACCTGGTTTCCCCTCTAGACTGCAACTATAGCATCATTTGCCTGGTTTCCCCTCTAGACTGCAACTAGTGCATCATTTACCTGGTTTCCAATCTAGACTGCAACTATAGCACATCATTTACCTGGTTTCCCCTCTCGACTTGAACTATAGCACATCATTTGCCTGGTTTCCAATCTAGACTGGAACTATAGCACATCATTTACCTGGTTTCCAATCTAGACTTGAAATATAGCACATCATTTACCTGGTTTCCAATCTAGACTTGAACTATAGCACATCATTTGCATGGTTTCCAATCTAGACTGGAACTATAGCACATCATTTACCTGGTTTCCACTCTAGGCTGCAACTAGTGCATCATTTGCCTGGTTTCCCCTCTAGACTGCAATTAGTGCATCATTTACCTGGTTTCCCCTCTAGGCTGCAACTAGTGCATCATTTACCTGTTTCAAATCTAGACTGGAACTATACCACATCATTTGCCTGGTTTCCAATCTAGACTGGAACTATAGCACATCATTTACCTGGTTTCCCCTCTAGGCTGCAACTATAGCATCATTTGCGTGGTTTCCAATCTAGAATGGAACTATAGCACATCATTTACCTGGTTTCCAATCTAGACTGCAACTAATGCATCATTTACCTGGTTTTCCCTCTAGGCTGCAACTAGTGCATCATTTACCTGGTTTCCAATCTAGACTGCAACTATAGCACATCATTTACCTGGTTTCCCCTCTAGACTGCAACTATAGCATCATTTGCCTGGTTTCCCCTCTAGACTGCAGCTAGTGCATCATTTACCTGGTTTCCATTCTAGACTGGAACTATAGCACATCATTTACCTGGTTTCCCCTCTAGACTTGAACTATAGCACATCATTTGCCTGGTTTCCAATCTAGACTGGAACTATAGCACATCATTTACCTGGTTTCCCCTCTGTGCTGCAACTAGTGCATCATTTATCTGGTTTCCAATCTAGACTGCAACTATAGCACATCATTTACCTGGTTTCCCCTCTAGACTGCAACTATAGCATCATTTGCCTGGTTTCCCCTCTAGACTGCAACTAGTGCATCATTTACCTGGTTTCCAATCTAGACTGGAACTATAGCACATCATTTACCTGGTTTCCCCTCTAGTCTTGAACTATAGCACATCATTTGCCTGGTTTCCAATCTAGACTGGAACTATAGCACATCATTTACCTGGTTTCCCCTCTGTGCTGCAACTAGTGCATTATTTGCCTGGTTTCCCCTCTAGACTGCAATTAGTGCATCATTTACCTGGTTTCCCCTCTAGGTTGCAACTAGTGCATCATTTACCTGGTTTCCCCTCTAGGCTGCAAGTAGTGCATCATTTACCTGGTTCCAATCTAGACTGGAACTATAGCACATCATTTACCTGGTTTCCAATCTAGACTGGAACTATAGCACATCATTTACCTGTTTCCCCTCTAGACTGCAACTATAGCATCATTTGCCTGGTTTCCCCTCTAGACTGCAACTAGTGCATCATTTACCTGGTTTCCAATCTAGACTGGAACTATAGAACATCATTTACCTGGTTTCCCCTCTAGGCTGCAACTAGTGCATCATTTACCTGGTTTCCCCTCTAGGCTGCAACTAGTGCATCATTTACCTGGTTTCCCCTCTAGGCTGCAACTATAGCATCATTTGCCTGGTTTCCCCTCTAGACTGCAATTAGTGCATCATTTACCTGGTTTCCAATATGGACTGGAACTATAGCACATCATTTACCTGGTTTCCCCTCTAGACTGCAACTATAGCATCATTTGCCTGGTTTCCCCTCTAGACTGCAACTAGTGCATCATTTACCTGGTTTCCAATCTAGACTGCAACTATAGCACATCATTTACCTGGTTTCCCCTCTCGACTTGAACTATAGCACATCATTTGCCTGGTTTCCAATCTAGACTGGAACTATAGCACATCATTTACCTGGTTTCCAATCTAGACTTGAAATATAGCACATCATTTACCTGGTTTCCAATCTAGACTTGAACTATAGCACATCATTTGCATGGTTTCCAATCTAGACTGGAACTATAGCACATCATTTACCTGGTTTCCACTCTAGGCTGCAACTAGTGCATCATTTGCCTGGTTTCCCCTCTAGACTGCAATTAGTGCATCATTTACCTGGTTTCCCCTCTAGGCTGCAACTAGTGCATCATTTACCTGTTTCAAATCTAGACTGGAACTATAGCACATCATTTATCTGGTTTCCCCGCTAGGCTGCAACTATAGCATCATTTGCCTGGTTTCCCCTCTAGACTGCAACTAGTGCATCATTTACCTGGTTTCCAATCTAGACTGGAACTATAGCACATCATTTACCTGGTTTCCCCTCTAGACTTGAACTATAGCACATCATTTGCCTGGTTTCCAATCTAGACTGGAACTATAGCACATCATTTACCTGGTTTCCCCTCTGTGCTGCAACTAGTGCATCATTTATCTGGTTTCCAATCTAGACTGCAACTATAGCACATCATTTACCTGGTTTCCCCTCTAGACTGCAACTATAGCATCATTTGCCTGGTTTCCCCTCTAGGCTGCAACTAGTGCATCATTTACCTGGTTTCCAATCTAGACTGCAACTATAGCACATCATTTACCTGGTTTCCCCTCTAGACTGCAACTATAGCATCATTTGCCTGGTTTCCAATCTAGACTGGAACTATAGCACATCATTTACCTGGTTTCCAATCTAGACTTGAACTATAGCACATCATTTACCTGGTTTCCAATCTAGACTTGAACTATACCACATCATTTGCCTGGTTTCCAATCTAGACTGGAACTATAGCACATCATTTACCTGGTTTCCCCTCTAGGCTGCAACTATAGCATCATTTGCGTGGTTTCCAATCTAGAATGGAACTATAGCACATCATTTACCTGGTTTCCAATCTAGACTGCAACTAATGCATCATTTACCTGGTTTTCCCTCTAGGCTGCAACTAGTGCATCATTTACCTGGTTTCCAATCTAGACTGCAACTATAGCACATCATTTACCTGGTTTCCCCTCTAGACTGCAACTATAGCATCATTTGCCTGGTTTCCCCTCTAGACTGGAGCTAGTGCATCATTTACCTGGTTTCCATTCTAGACTGGAACTATAGCACATCATTTACCTGGTTTCCAATCTAGACTGCAACTATAGCATCATTTACCTGTTTCCAATATAGACTGGAACTATAGAACATCATTTACCTGGTTTCCCCTCTAGGCTGCAACTAGTGCATCATTTACCTGGTTTCCCCTCTAGGCTGCAACTAGTGCATCATTTACCTGGTTTCCCCTCTAGGCTGCAACTATAGCATCATTTGCCTGGTTTCCCCTCTAGACTGCAATTAGTGCATCATTTACCTGGTTTCCAATATGGACTGGAACTATAGCACATCATTTACCTGGTTTCCCCTCTAGACTGCAACTATAGCATCATTTGCCTGGTTTCCCCTCTAGACTGCAACTAGTGCATCATTTACCTGGTTTCCAATCTAGACTGCAACTATAGCACATCATTTACCTGGTTTCCCCTCTCGACTTGAACTATAGCACATCATTTGCCTGGTTTCCAATCTAGACTGGAACTATAGCACATCATTTACCTGGTTTCCAATCTAGACTTGAAATATAGCACATAATTTACCTGGTTTCCAATCTAGACTTGAACTATAGCACATCATTTGCATGGTTTCCAATCTAGACTGGAACTATAGCACATCATTTACCTGGTTTCCTCTCTAGGCTGCAACTAGTGCATCATTTGCCTGGTTTCCCCTCTAGACTGCAATTAGTGCATCATTTACCTGGTTTCCCCTCTAGGCTGCAACTAGTGCATCATTTACCTGTTTCAAATCTAGACAGGAACTATAGCACATCATTTATCTGGTTTCCCCGCTAGGCTGCAACTATAGCATCATTTGTCTGGTTTCCCCTCTAGACTGCAACTAGTGCATCATTTACCTGGTTTCCAATCTAGACTGGAACTATAGCACATCATTTACCTGGTTTCCCCTCTAGACTTGAACTATAGCACATCATTTGCCTGGTTTCCAATCTAGACTGGAACTATAGCACATCATTTACCTGGTTTCCCCTCTGTGCTGCAACTAGTGCATCATTTATCTGGTTTCCAATCTAGACTGGAACTATAGCACATCATTTACCTGGTTTCCAATCTAGACTTGAACTATAGCACATCATTTACCTGGTTTCCAATCTAGACTTGAACTATACCACATCATTTGCCTGGTTTCCAATCTAGACTGGAACTATAGCACATCATTTACCTGGTTTCCCCTCTAGGCTGCAACTATAGCATCATTTGCGTGGTTTCCAATCTAGAATGGAACTATAGCACATCATTTACCTGGTTTCCAATCTAGACTGCAACTAATGCATCATTTACCTGGTTTTCCCTCTAGGCTGCAACTAGTGCATCATTTACCTGGTTTCCAATCTAGACTGCAACTATAGCACATCATTTACCTGGTTTCCCCTCTAGACTGCAACTATAGCATCATTTGCCTGGTTTCCCCTCTAGACTGCAGCTAGTGCATCATTTACCTGGTTTCCATTCTAGACTGGAACTATAGCACATCATTTACCTGGTTTCCCCTCTAGACTTGAACTATAGCACATCATTTGCCTGGTTTCCAATCTAGACTGGAACTATAGCACATCATTTACCTGGTTTCCCCTCTGTGCTGCAACTAGTGCATCATTTATCTGGTTTCCAATCTAGACTGCAACTATAGCACATCATTTACCTGGTTTCCCCTCTAGACTGCAACTATAGCATCATTTGCCTGGTTTCCCCTCTAGACTGCAACTAGTGCATCATTTACCTGGTTTCCAATCTAGACTGGAACTATAGCACATCATTTACCTGGTTTCCCCTCTAGTCTTGAACTATAGCACATCATTTGCCTGGTTTCCAATCTAGACTGGAACTATAGCACATCATTTACCTGGTTTCCCCTCTGTGCTGCAACTAGTGCATTATTTGCCTGGTTTCCCCTCTAGACTGCAATTAGTGCATCATTTACCTGGTTTCACCTCTAGGCTGCAACTAGTGCATCATTTACCTGTTTCAAATCTAGACTGGAACTATAGCACATCATTTATCTGGTTTCCAATCTAGACTTGAACTATACCACATCATTTGCCTGGTTTCCAATCTAGACTGGACCTATAGCACATCATTTACCTGGTTTCCTCTCTAGGCTGCAACTATAGCATCATTTGCGTGGTTTCCAATCTAGAATGGAACTATAGCACATCATTTACCTGGTTTCCAATCTAGGCTGCAACTAGTGCATCATTTACCTGGTTTCCAATCTAGACTGCAACTATAGCACATCATTTACCTGGTTTCCCCTCTAGACTGCAACTATAGCATCATTTGCCTGGTTTCCCCTCTAGACTGCAGCTAGTGCATCATTTACCTGGTTTCCATTCTAGACTGGAACTATAGCACATCATTTACCTGGTTTCCAATCTGGACTGCAACTATAGCATCATTTACCTGTTTCCAATATAGACTGGAACTATAGAACATCATTTACCTGGTTTCCCCTCTAGGCTGCAACTAGTGCATCATTTACCTGGTTTCCCCTCTAGGCTGCAACTAGTGCATCATTTACCTGTTTCAAATCTAGACTGGAACTATAGCACATCATTTATCTGGTTTCCCCGCTAGGCTGCAACTATAGCATCATTTGCCTGGTTTCCCCTCTAGACTGCAACTAGTGCATCATTTACCTGGTTTCCAATCTAGACAGGAACTATAGCACATCATTTACCTGGTTTCCCCTCTAGACTTGAACTATAGCACATCATTTGCCTGGTTTCCAATCTAGACTGGAACTATAGCACATCATTTACCTGGTTTCCCCTCTGTGCTGCAACTAGTGCATTATTTGCCTGGTTTCCCCTCTAGACTGCAATTAGTGCATCATTTACCTGGTTTCCCCTCTAGGCTGCAACTAGTGCATCATTTACCTGGTTTCCAATCTAGACTGGAACTATAGCACATCATTTACCTGGTTTCCAATCTAGACAGGAACTATAGCACATCATTTACCTGGTTTCCCCTCTAGACTTGAACTATAGCACATCATTTGCCTGGTTTCCAATCTAGACTGGAATTATAGCACATCATTTACCTGGTTTCCCCTCTGTGCTGCAACTAGTGCATTATTTACCTGGTTTCCCCTCTAGGCTGCAACTAGTGCATCATTTACCTGGTTTCCCCTCTAGGCTGCAACTAGTGCATCATTTGCCTGGTTTCCCCTCTAGACTGCAATTAGTGCATCATTTACCTGGTTTCCAATATAGACTGGAACTATAGCACATCATTTACCTGGTTTCCCCTCTAGACTGCAACTATAGCATCATTTGCCTGGTTTCCCCTCTAGACTGCAACTAGTGCATCATTTACCTGGTTTCCAATCTAGACTGCAACTATAGCACATCATTTACCTGGTTTCCCCTCTCGACTTGAACTATAGCACATCATTTGCCTGGTTTCCAATCTAGACTGGAACTATAGCACATCATTTACCTGGTTTCCCCTCTAGGCTGCAACTAGTGCATCATTTGCCTGGTTTCCCCTCTAGACTGCAATTAGTGCATCATTTAGCTGGTTTCCCCTCTAGGCTGCAACTAGTGCATTATTTACCTGTTTCAAATCTAGACTGGAACTATAGCACATCATTTATCTGGTTTCCCCGCTAGGCTGCAACTATAGCATCATTTGCCTGGTTTCCCCTCTAGACTGCAACTAGTGCATCATTTACCTGGTTTCCAATCTAGACTGGAACTATAGCACATCATTTACCTGGTTTCCCCTCTAGACTTGAACTATAGCACATCATTTGCCTGGTTTCCAATCTAGACTGGAACTATAGCACATCATTTACCTGGTTTCCCCTCTGTGCGGCAACTAGTGCATCATTTATCTGGTTTCCAATCTAGACTGCAACTATAGCACATCATTTACCTGGTTTCCCCTCTAGACTGCAACTATAGCATCATTTGCCTGGTTTCCCCTCTAGACTGCAACTAGTGCATCATTTACCTGGTTTCCAATCTAGACTGGAACTATAGCACATCATTTACCTGGTTTCCCCTCTAGACTTGAACTATAGCACATCATTTGCCTGGTTTCCAATCTAGACTGGAACTATAGC
The DNA here is from genome assembly GCA_037783415.1 of Leptasterias polaris. NCBI lineage: Eukaryota > Metazoa > Echinodermata > Asteroidea > Forcipulatida > Asteriidae > Leptasterias > Leptasterias polaris. Next base: position 642,777 of record JAZGTN010000149.1, read on the forward strand.
ACATCATTTACCTGGTTTCCCCTCTGTGCTGCAACTAGTGCATCATTTATCTGGTTTCCAATCTAGACTGCAACTATAGCACATCATTTACCTGGTTTCCCCTCTAGACTGCAACTATAGCATCATTTGCCTGGTTTCCCCTCTAGACTGCAACTAGTGCATCATTTACCTGGTTTCCAATCTAGACTGGAACTATAGCACATCATTTACCTGGTTTCCCCTCTAGACTTGAACTATAGCACATCATTTGCCTGGTTTCCAATCTAGACTGGAACTATAGCACATCATTTACCTGGTTTACCCTCTAGGCTGCAACTAGTGCATCGTTTGCCTGGTTTCCCCTCTAGGCTGCAACTAGTGCATCATTTGCCTGGTTTCTAATCTAGACTGCAACTATAGCATCATTTACCTGGTTTCCCCTCTAGGTTGCAACTAGTGCATCATTTACCTGGTTTCCCCTCTAGGCTGCAAGTAGTGCATCATTTACCTGGTTCCAATCTAGACTGGAACTATAGCACATCATTTACCTGGTTTCCAATCTAGACTGGAACTATAGCACATCATTTACCTGTTTCCCCTCTAGACTGCAACTATAGCATCATTTGCCTGGTTTCCCCTCTAGGCTGCAACTATAGTGCATCATTTGCCTGGTTTCCCCTCTAGGCTGCAACTAGTGCATCATTTACCTGTTTCCAATCTAGACTGGAACTATAGCACATCATTTATCTGGTTTCCCCTCTAGGCTGCAACTAGTGCATCATTTACCTGTTTCCAATCTAGACTGGAACTATAATAATAATAATAATAATAACAACATTTATAATGCGCACATATCCACCCCAAGGGATGCTCAAGGCGCCTAACATACTATTACCCCTGGTCACTGGGCCATTTATTTCATTCCTTAAACCATCTCAGCTCCCTGGGGAGTATACAGCCTGTGCTGCAATATATGCGCTACTAGGCTAAATCAATCACAAGAACCATCTCTGCCCTCACAGGTACCCATTTTACCCCTGGGTGGAGAGAAGCAATTATAGTTAAGTGTCTTACTCAGGGACACAAGTGTCACGACCGGGACTCGAACCCACACTCTGCTGAACAGAAACACCAGAGCTTGAGTTCGGTGCTCTTAACCGCTCGGCCACGACACGCCATAGCACATAGCACTATAGCACATCATTTATCTGGTTTCCCCTCTAGGCTGCAACTAGCACATCATTTACCTGGTTTCCCCTTTAGACTGCAACTATAGCATCATTTGCCTGGTTTCCCCTCTTGACTGCAACTAGTGCATCATTTACCTGGTTTCCAATCTAGACTGGAACTATAGCACATCATTTACCTGGTTTCCCCTCTAGACTTGAACTATAGCACATCATTTGCCTGGTTTGCAATCTAGACTGGAACTATAGCACATCATTTACCTGGTTTCCAATCTAGACTTGAACTATAGCACATCATTTACCTGGTTTCCAATCTAGACTTGAACTATACCACATCATTTGCCTGGTTTCCAATCTAGACTGGAACTATAGCACATCATTTACCTGGTTTCCCCTCTAGGCTGCAACTATAGCATCATTTGCGTGGTTTCCAATCTAGAATGGAACTATAGCACATCATTTACCTGGTTTCCAATCTAGACTGCAACTAATGCATCATTTACCTGGTTTTCCCTCTAGGCTGCAACTAGTGCATCATTTACCTGGTTTCCAATCTAGACTGCAACTATAGCACATCATTTACCTGGTTTCCCCTCTAGACTGCAACTATAGCATCATTTGCCTGGTTTCCACTCTAGACTGCAGCTAGTGCATCATTTACCTGGTTTCCATTCTAGACTGGAACTATAGCACATCATTTACCTGGTTTCCAATCTGGACTGCAACAATAGCATCATTTACCTGTTTCCAATATAGACTGGAACTATAGAACATCATTTACCTGGTTTCCCCTCTAGGCTGCAACTAGTGCATCATTTACCTGGTTTCCCCTCTAGGCTGCAACTAGTGCATCATTTACCTGTTTCAAATCTAGACTGGAACTATAGCACATCATTTATCTGGTTTCCCCGCTAGGCTGCAACTATAGCATCATTTGCCTGGTTTCCCCTCTAGACTGCAACTAGTGCATCATTTACCTGGTTTCCAATCTAGACAGGAACTATAGCACATCATTTACCTGGTTTCCCCTCTAGACTTGAACTATAGCACATCATTTGCCTGGTTTCCAATCTAGACTGGAACTATAGCACATCATTTACCTGGTTTCCCCTCTGTGCTGCAACTAGTGCATTATTTGCCTGGTTTCCCCTCTAGACTGCAATTAGTGCATCATTTACCTGGTTTCCCCTCTAGGCTGCAACTAGTGCATCATTTACCTGGTTTCCAATCTAGACTGGAACTATAGCACATCATTTACCTGGTTTCCAATCTAGACAGGAACTATAGCACATCATTTACCTGGTTTCCCCTCTAGACTTGAACTATAGCACATCATTTGCCTGGTTTCCAATCTAGACTGGAATTATAGCACATCATTTACCTGGTTTCCCCTCTGTGCTGCAACTAGTGCATTATTTACCTGGTTTCCCCTCTAGGCTGCAACTAGTGCATCATTTACCTGGTTTCCCCTCTAGGCTGCAACTAGTGCATCATTTGCCTGGTTTCCCCTCTAGACTGCAATTAGTGCATCATTTACCTGGTTTCCAATATAGACTGGAACTATAGCACATCATTTACCTGGTTTCCCCTCTAGACTGCAACTATAGCATCATTTGCCTGGTTTCCCCTCTAGACTGCAACTAGTGCATCATTTACCTGGTTTCCAATCTAGACTGCAACTATAGCACATCATTTACCTGGTTTCCCCTCTCGACTTGAACTATAGCACATCATTTGCCTGGTTTCCAATCTAGACTGGAACTATAGCACATCATTTACCTGGTTTCCCCTCTAGGCTGCAACTAGTGCATCATTTGCCTGGTTTCCCCTCTAGACTGCAATTAGTGCATCATTTAGCTGGTTTCCCCTCTAGGCTGCAACTAGTGCATCATTTACCTGTTTCAAATCTAGACTGGAACTATAGCACATCATTTATCTGGTTTCCCCGCTAGGCTGCAACTATAGCATCATTTGCCTGGTTTCCCCTCTAGACTGCAACTAGTGCATCATTTACCTGGTTTCCAATCTAGACTGGAACTATAGCACATCATTTACCTGGTTTCCCCTCTAGACTTGAACTATAGCACATCATTTGCCTGGTTTCCAATCTAGACTGGAACTATAGCACATCATTTACCTGGTTTCCCCTCTGTGCGGCAACTAGTGCATCATTTATCTGGTTTCCAATCTAGACTGCAACTATAGCACATCATTTACCTGGTTTCCCCTCTAGACTGCAACTATAGCATCATTTGCCTGGTTTCCCCTCTAGACTGCAACTAGTGCATCATTTACCTGGTTTCCAATCTAGACTGGAACTATAGCACATCATTTACCTGGTTTCCCCTCTAGACTTGAACTATAGCACATCATTTGCCTGGTTTCCAATCTAGACTGGAACTATAGCACATCATTTACCTGGTTTCCCCTCTGTGCTGCAACTAGTGCATCATTTATCTGGTTTCCAATCTAGACTGCAACTATAGCACATCATTTACCTGGTTTCCCCTCTAGACTGCAACTATAGCATCATTTGCCTGGTTTCCCCTCTAGACTGCAACTAGTGCATCATTTACCTGGTTTCCAATCTAGACTGGAACTATAGCACATCATTTACCTGGTTTCCCCTCTAGACTTGAACTATAGCACATCATTTGCCTGGTTTCCAATCTAGACTGGAACTATAGCACATCATTTACCTGGTTTACCCTCTAGGCTGCAACTAGTGCATCGTTTGCCTGGTTTCCCCTCTAGGCTGCAACTAGTGCATCATTTGCCTGGTTTCTAATCTAGACTGCAACTATAGCATCATTTACCTGGTTTCCCCTCTAGGTTGCAACTAGTGCATCATTTACCTGGTTTCCCCTCTAGGCTGCAAGTAGTGCATCATTTACCTGGTTCCAATCTAGACTGGAACTATAGCACATCATTTACCTGGTTTCCAATCTAGACTGGAACTATAGCACATCATTTACCTGTTTCCCCTCTAGACTGCAACTATAGCATCATTTGCCTGGTTTCCCCTCTAGGCTGCAACTATAGTGCATCATTTGCCTGGTTTCCCCTCTAGGCTGCAACTAGTGCATCATTTACCTGTTTCCAATCTAGACTGGAACTATAGCACATCATTTATCTGGTTTCCCCTCTAGGCTGCAACTAGTGCATCATTTACCTGTTTCCAATCTAGACTGGAACTATAATAATAATAATAATAATAACAACATTTATAATGCGCACATATCCACCCCAAGGGATGCTCAAGGCGCCTAACATACTATTACCCCTGGTCACTGGGCCATTTATTTCATTCCTTAAACCATCTCAGCTCCCTGGGGAGTATACAGCCTGTGCTGCAATATATGCGCTACTAGGCTAAATCAATCACAAGAACCATCTCTGCCCTCACAGGTACCCATTTTACCCCTGGGTGGAGAGAAGCAATTATAGTTAAGTGTCTTACTCAGGGACACAAGTGTCACGACCGGGACTCGAACCCACACTCTGCTGAACAGAAACACCAGAGCTTGAGTTCGGTGCTCTTAACCGCTCGGCCACGACACGCCATAGCACATAGCACTATAGCACATCATTTATCTGGTTTCCCCTCTAGGCTGCAACTAGCACATCATTTACCTGGTTTCCCCTTTAGACTGCAACTATAGCATCATTTGCCTGGTTTCCCCTCTTGACTGCAACTAGTGCATCATTTACCTGGTTTCCAATCTAGACAGGAACTATAGCACATCATTTACCTGGTTTCCCCTCTAGACTTGAACTATAGCACATCATTTGCCTGGTTTCCAATCTAGACTGGAATTATAGCACATCATTTACCTGGTTTCCCCTCTGTGCTGCAACTAGTGCATTATTTACCTGGTTTCCCCTCTAGGCTGCAACTAGTGCATCATTTACCTGGTTTCCCCTCTAGGCTGCAACTAGTGCATCATTTGCCTGGTTTCCCCTCTAGACTGCAATTAGTGCATCATTTACCTGGTTTCCAATATAGACTGGAACTATAGCACATCATTTACCTGGTTTCCCCTCTAGACTGCAACTATAGCATCATTTGCCTGGTTTCCCCTCTAGACTGCAACTAGTGCATCATTTACCTGGTTTCCAATCTAGACTGCAACTATAGCACATCATTTACCTGGTTTCCCCTCTCGACTTGAACTATAGCACATCATTTGCCTGGTTTCCAATCTAGACTGGAACTATAGCACATCATTTACCTGGTTTCCCCTCTAGGCTGCAACTAGTGCATCATTTGCCTGGTTTCCCCTCTAGACTGCAATTAGTGCATCATTTAGCTGGTTTCCCCTCTAGGCTGCAACTAGTGCATCATTTACCTGTTTCAAATCTAGACTGGAACTATAGCACATCATTTATCTGGTTTCCCCGCTAGGCTGCAACTATAGCATCATTTGCCTGGTTTCCCCTCTAGACTGCAACTAGTGCATCATTTACCTGGTTTCCAATCTAGACTGGAACTATAGCACATCATTTACCTGGTTTCCCCTCTAGACTTGAACTATAGCACATCATTTGCCTGGTTTCCAATCTAGACTGGAACTATAGCACATCATTTACCTGGTTTCCCCTCTGTGCGGCAACTAGTGCATCATTTATCTGGTTTCCAATCTAGACTGCAACTATAGCACATCATTTACCTGGTTTCCCCTCTAGACTGCAACTATAGCATCATTTGCCTGGTTTCCCCTCTAGACTGCAACTAGTGCATCATTTACCTGGTTTCCAATCTAGACTGGAACTATAGCACATCATTTACCTGGTTTCCCCTCTAGACTTGAACTATAGCACATCATTTGCCTGGTTTCCAATCTAGACTGGAACTATAGCACATCATTTACCTGGTTTCCCCTCTGTGCTGCAACTAGTGCATCATTTATCTGGTTTCCAATCTAGACTGCAACTATAGCACATCATTTACCTGGTTTCCCCTCTAGACTGCAACTATAGCATCATTTGCCTGGTTTCCCCTCTAGACTGCAACTAGTGCATCATTTACCTGGTTTCCAATCTAGACTGGAACTATAGCACATCATTTACCTGGTTTCCCCTCTAGACTTGAACTATAGCACATCATTTGCCTGGTTTCCAATCTAGACTGGAACTATAGCACATCATTTACCTGGTTTACCCTCTAGGCTGCAACTAGTGCATCGTTTGCCTGGTTTCCCCTCTAGGCTGCAACTAGTGCATCATTTGCCTGGTTTCTAATCTAGACTGCAACTATAGCATCATTTACCTGGTTTCCCCTCTAGGTTGCAACTAGTGCATCATTTACCTGGTTTCCCCTCTAGGCTGCAAGTAGTGCATCATTTACCTGGTTCCAATCTAGACTGGAACTATAGCACATCATTTACCTGGTTTCCAATCTAGACTGGAACTATAGCACATCATTTACCTGTTTCCCCTCTAGACTGCAACTATAGCATCATTTGCCTGGTTTCCCCTCTAGGCTGCAACTATAGTGCATCATTTGCCTGGTTTCCCCTCTAGGCTGCAACTAGTGCATCATTTACCTGTTTCCAATCTAGACTGGAACTATAGCACATCATTTATCTGGTTTCCCCTCTAGGCTGCAACTAGTGCATCATTTACCTGTTTCCAATCTAGACTGGAACTATAATAATAATAATAATAATAACAACATTTATAATGCGCACATATCCACCCCAAGGGATGCTCAAGGCGCCTAACATACTATTACCCCTGGTCACTGGGCCATTTATTTCATTCCTTAAACCATCTCAGCTCCCTGGGGAGTATACAGCCTGTGCTGCAATATATGCGCTACTAGGCTAAATCAATCACAAGAACCATCTCTGCCCTCACAGGTACCCATTTTACCCCTGGGTGGAGAGAAGCAATTATAGTTAAGTGTCTTACTCAGGGACACAAGTGTCACGACCGGGACTCGAACCCACACTCTGCTGAACAGAAACACCAGAGCTTGAGTTCGGTGCTCTTAACCGCTCGGCCACGACACGCCATAGCACATAGCACTATAGCACATCATTTATCTGGTTTCCCCTCTAGGCTGCAACTAGCACATCATTTACCTGGTTTCCCCTTTAGACTGCAACTATAGCATCATTTGCCTGGTTTCCCCTCTTGACTGCAACTAGTGCATCATTTACCTGGTTTCCAATCTAGACTGGAACTATAGCACATCATTTACCTGGTTTCCCCTCTAGACTTGAACTATAGCACATCATTTGCCTGGTTTGCAATCTAGACTGGAACTATAGCACATCATTTACCTGGTTTCCAATCTAGACTTGAACTATAGCACATCATTTACCTGGTTTCCAATCTAGACTTGAACTATACCACATCATTTGCCTGGTTTCCAATCTAGACTGGAACTATAGCACATCATTTACCTGGTTTCCCCTCTAGGCTGCAACTATAGCATCATTTGCGTGGTTTCCAATCTAGAATGGAACTATAGCACATCATTTACCTGGTTTCCAATCTAGACTGCAACTAATGCATCATTTACCTGGTTTTCCCTCTAGGCTGCAACTAGTGCATCATTTACCTGGTTTCCAATCTAGACTGCAACTATAGCACATCATTTACCTGGTTTCCCCTCTAGACTGCAACTATAGCATCATTTGCCTGGTTTCCACTCTAGACTGCAGCTAGTGCATCATTTACCTGGTTTCCATTCTAGACTGGAACTATAGCACATCATTTACCTGGTTTCCAATCTGGACTGCAACAATAGCATCATTTACCTGTTTCCAATATAGACTGGAACTATAGAACATCATTTACCTGGTTTCCCCTCTAGGCTGCAACTAGTGCATCATTTACCTGGTTTCCCCTCTAGGCTGCAACTAGTGCATCATTTACCTGGTTTCCCCTCTAGGCTGCAACTATAGCATCATTTGCCTGGTTTCCCCTCTAGACTGCAATTAGTGCATCATTTACCTGGTTTCCAATATAGACTGGAACTATAGCACATCATTTACCTGGTTTCCCCTCTAGACTGCAACTATAGCATCATTTGCCTGGTTTCCCCTCTAGACTGCAACTAGTGCATCATTTACCTGGTTTCCAATCTAGACTGCAACTATAGCACATCGTTTACCTGGTTTCCCCTCTCGACTTGAACTATAGCACATCATTTGCCTGGTTTCCAATCTAGACTGGAACTATAGCACATCATTTACCTGGTTTCCAATCTAGACTTGAAATATAGCACATCATTTACCTGGTTTCCAATCTAGACTTGAACTATAGCACATCATTTGCATGGTTTCCAATCAAGACTGGAACTATAGCACATCATTTACCTGGTTTTCCCTCTAGGCTGCAGCTAGTGCATCATTTGCCTGGTTTCCCCTCTAGACTTCAATTAGTGCATCATTTACCTGGTTTCCCCTCTAGGCTGCAACTAGTGCATCATTTACCTGTTTCAAATCTAGACTGGAACTATAGCACATCATTTATCTGGTTTCCCCGCTAGGCTGCAACTATAGCATCATTTGCCTGGTTTCCCCTCTAGACTGCAACTAGTGCATCATTTACCTGGTTTCCAATCTAGACTGGAACTATAGCACATCATTTACCTGGTTTCCCCTCTAGACTTGAACTATAGCACATCATTTGCCTGGTTTCCAATCTAGACTGGAACTATAGCACATCATTTACCTGGTTTCCCCTCTGTGCTGCAACTAGTGCATCATTTATCTGGTTTCCAATCTAGACTGCAACTATAGCACATCATTTACCTGGTTTCCCCTCTAGACTGCAACTATAGCATCATTTGCCTGGTTTCCCCTCTAGACTGCAACTAGTGCATCATTTACCTGGTTTCCAATCTAGACTGGAACTATAGCACATCATTTACCTGGTTTCCCCTCTAGACTTGAACTATAGCACATCATTTGCCTGGTTTCCAATCTAGACTGGAACTATAGCACATCATTTACCTGGTTTCCCCTCTGTGCTGCAACTAGTGCATCATTTATCTGGTTTCCAATCTAGACTGCAACTATAGCACATCATTTACCTGGTTTCCCCTCTAGACTGCAACTATAGCATCATTTGCCTGGTTTCCCCTCTAGACTGCAACTAGTGCATCATTTACCTGGTTTCCAATCTAGACTGGAACTATAGCACATCATTTACCTGGTTTCCCCTCTAGACTTGAACTATAGCACATCTTTTGCCTGGTTTCCAATCTAGACTGGAACTATAGCACATCATTTACCTGGTTTCCCCTCTAGGCTGCAACTAGTGCATCGTTTGCCTGGTTTCCCCTCTGGGCTGCAACTAGTGCATCATTTGCCTGGTTTCTAATCTAGACTGCAACTATAGCACATCATTTACCTGGTTTCCCCTCTAGACTGCAACTATAGCATCATTTGCCTGGTTTCCCCTTTAGACTGCAACTAGTGCATCATTTACCTGGTTTCCAATCTAGACTGGAACTATAGCACATCATTTACCTGGTTTCCCCTCTAGACTTGAACTATAGCACATCATTTGCCTGGTTTCCAATCTAGACTGGAACTATAGCACATCATTTACCTGGTTTCCCCTCTGTGCTGCAACTAGTGCATCATTTATCTGGTTTCCAATCTAGACTGCAACTATAGCACATCATTTACCTGGTTTCCCCTCTAGACTGCAACTATAGCATCATTTGCCTGGTTTCCCCTCTAGACTGCAACTAGTGCATCATTTACCTGGTTTCCAATCTAGACTGGAACTATAGCACATCATTTACCTGGTTTCCCCTCTAGACTTGAACTATAGCACATCATTTGCCTGGTTTCCAATCTAGACTGGAACTATAGCACATCATTTACCTGGTTTCCCCTCTAGGATGCAACTAGTGCATCATTTGCCTGGTTTCTAATCTAGACTGCAACTATAGCATCATTTACCTGGTTTCCCCTCTAGGTTGCAACTAGTGCATCATTTACCTGGTTTCCCCTCTAGGCTGCAAGTAGTGCATCATTTACCTGGTTCCAATCTAGACTGGAACTATAGCACATCATTTACCTGGTTTCCAATCTAGACTGGAACTATAGCACATCATTTACCTGTTTCCCCTCTAGACTGCAAATATAGCATCATTTGCCTGGTTTCCCCTCTAGGCTGCAAATATAGTGCATCATTTGCCTGGTTTCCCCTCTAGGCTGCAACTAGTGCATCATTTACCTGTTTCCAATCTAGACTGGAACTATAGCACATCATTTATCTGGTTTCCCCTCTAGGCTGCAACTAGTGCATCGTTTACCTGTTTCCAATCTAGACTGGAACTATAGCACATCATTTATCTGGTTTCCCCTCTAGGCTGCAACTAGCACATCATTTACCTGGTTTCCCCTTTAGACTGCAACTATAGCATCATTTGCCTGGTTTCCCCTCTTGACTGCAACTAGTGCATCATTTACCTGGTTTCCAATCTAGACTGGAACTATAGCACATCATTTACCTGGTTTCCCTCTAGACTTGAACTATAGCACATCATTTGCCTGGTTTCCAATCTAAACTGGAACTATAGCACATCATTTACCTGGTTTCCAATCTAGACTTGAACTATAGCACATCATTTACCTGGTTTCCAATCTAGACTTGAACTATACCACATCATTTGCCTGGTTTCCAATCTAGACTGGAACTATAGCACATCATTTACCTGGTTTCCCCTCTAGGCTGCAACTATAGCATCATTTGCGTGGTTTCCAATCTAGAATGGAACTATAGCACATCATTTACCTGGTTTCCAATCTAGACTGCAACTAATGTATCATTTACCTGGTTTTCCCTCTAGGCTGCAACTAGTGCATCATTTACCTGGTTTCCAATCTAGACTGCAACTATAGCACATCATTTACCTGGTTTCCCCTCTAGACTGCAACTATAGCATCATTTGCCTGGTTTCCACTCTAGACTGCAGCTAGTGCATCATTTACCTGGTTTCCATTCTAGACTGGAACTATAGCACATCATTTACCTGGTTTCCAATCTGGACTACAACTATAGCATCATTTACATGTTTCCAATATAGACTGGAACTATAGAACATCATTTATCTGGTTTCCCCTCTAGGCTGCAACTAGTGCATCATTTACCTGGTTTCCCCTCTAGGCTGCAACTAGTGCATCATTTACCTGGTTTCCCCTCTAGGCTGCAACTATAGCATCATTTGCCTGGTTTCCCCTCTAGACTGCAATTAGTGCATCATTTACCTGGTTTCCAATATAGACTGGAACTATAGCACATCATTTACCTGGTTTCCCCTCTAGACTGCAACTATAGCATCATTTGCCTGGTTTCCCCTCTAGACTGCAACTAGTGCATCATTTACCTGGTTTCCAATCTAGACTGCAACTATAGCACATCATTTACCTGGTTTCCCCTCTCGACTTGAACTATAGCACATCATTTGCCTGGTTTCCAATCTAGACTGGAACTATAGCACATCATTTACCTGGTTTCCAATCTAGACTTGAAATATAGCACATCATTTATCTGGTTTCCAATCTAGACTTGAACTATAGCACATCATTTGCATGGTTTCCAATCTAGACTGGAACTATAGCACATCATTTACCTGGTTTTCCCTCTAGGCTGCAACTAGTGCATCATTTGCCTGGTTTCCCCTCTAGACTTCAATTAGTGCATCATTTACCTGGTTTCCCCTCTAGGCTGCAACTAGTGCATCATTTACCTGTTTCAAATCTAGACTGGAACTATAGCACATCATTTATCTGGTTTCCCCGCTAGGCTGCAACTATAGCATCATTTGCCTGGTTTCCCCTCTAGACTGCAACTAGTGCATCATTTACCTGGTTTCCAATCTAGACTGGAACTATAGCAGATCATTTACCTGGTTTCCCCTCTAGACTTGAACTATAGCACATCATTTGCCTGGTTTCCAATCTAGACTGGAACTATAGCACATCATTTACCTGGTTTCCCCTCTGTGCTGCAACTAGTGCATCATTTATCTGGTTTCCAATCTAGACTGCAACTATAGCACATCATTTACCTGGTTTCGCCTCTAGACTGCAACTATAGCATCATTTGCCTGGTTTCCCCTCTAGACTGCAACTAGTGCATCATCTACCTGGTTTCCAATCTAGACTGGAACTATAGCACATCATTTACCTGGTTTCCCCTCTAGACTTGAACTATAGCACATCATTTGCCTGGTTTCCAATCTAGACTGGAACTATAGCACATCATTTACCTGGTTTCCCCTCTGTGCTGCAACTAGTGCATCATTTATCTGGTTTCCAATCTAGACTGCAACTATAGCACATCATTTACCTGGTTTCCCCTCTAGACTGCAACTATAGCATCATTTGCCTGGTTTCCCCTCTAGACTGCAACTAGTGCATCATTTACCTGGTTTCCAATCTAGACTGGAACTATAGCACATCATTTATCTGGTTTCCCCTCTAGGCTGCAACTAGCACATCATTTACCTGGTTTCCCCTTTAGACTGCAACTATAGCATCATTTGCCTGGTTTCCCCTCTTGACTGCAACTAGTGCATCATTTACCTGGTTTCCAATCTAGACTGGAACTATAGCACATCATTTACCTGGTTTCCCCTCTAGACTTGAACTATAGCACATCATTTGCCTGGTTTGCAATCTAGACTGGAACTATAGCACATCATTTACCTGGTTTCCAATCTAGACTTGAACTATAGCACATCATTTACCTGGTTTCCAATCTAGACTTGAACTATACCACATCATTTGCCTGGTTTCCAATCTAGGCTGCAACTATAGCATCATTTGCGTGGTTTCCAATCTAGAATGGAACTATAGCACATCATTTACCTGGTTTCCCCTCTAGACTTGAACTATAGCACATCATTTGCCTGGTTTCCAATCTAGACTGGAACTATAGCACATCATTTACCTGGTTTCCCCTCTGTGCTGCAACTAGTGCATCATTTATCTGGTTTCCAATCTAGACTGCAACTATAGCACATCATTTACCTGGTTTCCCCTCTAGACTGCAACTATAGCATCATTTGCCTGGTTTCCCCTCTAGACTGCAACTAGTGCATCATCTACCTGGTTTCCAATCTAGACTGGAACTATAGCACATCATTTACCTGGTTTCCCCTCTAGACTTGAACTATAGCACATCATTTGCCTGGTTTCCAATCTAGACTGCAACTATAGCACATCATTTACCTGGTTTCCCCTCTAGACTGCAACTATAGCATTATTTGCCTGGTTTCCACTCTAGACTGCAGCTAGTGCATCATTTACCTGGTTTCCATTCTAGACTGGAACTATAGCACATCATTTACCTGGTTTCCAATCTGGACTGCAACTATAGCATCATTTACCTGTTTCCAATATAGACTGGAACTATAGAACATCATTTACCTGGTTTCCCCTCTAGGCTGCAACTAGTGCATCATTTACCTGGTTTCCCCTCTAGGCTGCAACTAGTGCATCATTTACCTGGTTTCCCCTCTAGGCTGCAACTATAGCATCATTTGCCTGGTTTCCCCTCTAGACTGCAATTAGTGCATCATTTACCTGGTTTCCAATATGGACTGGAACTATAGCACATCATTTACCTGGTTTCCCCTCTAGACTGCAACTATAGCATCATTTGCCTGGTTTCCCCTCTAGACTGCAACTAGTGCATCATTTACCTGGTTTCCAATCTAGACTGCAACTATAGCACATCATTTACCTGGTTTCCCCTCTCGACTTGAACTATAGCACATCATTTGCCTGGTTTCCAATCTAGACTGGAACTATAGCACATCATTTACCTGGTTTCCAATCTAGACTTGAAATATAGCACATCATTTACCTGGTTTCCAATCTAGACTTGAACTATAGCACATCATTTGCATGGTTTCCAATCTAGACTGGAACTATAGCACATCATTTACCTGGTTTTCCCTCTAGGCGGCAACTAGTGCATCATTTGCCTGGTTTCCCCTCTAGACTTCAATTAGTGCATCATTTACCTGGTTTCCCCTCTAGGCTGCAACTAGTGCATCATTTACCTGTTTCAAATCTAGACTGGAACTATAGCACATCATTTATCTGGTTTCCCCGCTAGGCTGCAACTATAGCATCATTTGCCTGGTTTCCCCTCTAGACTGCAACTAGTACATCATTTACCTGGTTTCCAATCTAGACTGGAACTATAGCACATCATTTACCTGGTTTCCCCTCTAGACTTGAACTATAGCACATCATTTGCCTGGTTTCCAATCTAGACTGGAACTATAGCACATCATTTACCTGGTTTCCCCTCTGTGCTGCAACTAGTGCATCATTTATCTGGTTTCCAATCTAGACTGCAACTATAGCACATCATTTACCTGGTTTCCCCTCTAGACTGCAACTATAGCATCATTTGCCTGGTTTCCCCTCTAGACTGCAACTAGTGCATCATCTACCTGGTTTCCAATCTAGACTGGAACTATAGCACATCATTTACCTGGTTTCCCCTCTGTGCTGCAACTAGTGCATCATTTACCTGGTTTCCAATCTAGACTGGAACTATAGCACATCATTTACCTGGTTTCCCCTCTAGACTTGAACTATAGCACATCATTTGCCTGGTTTCCAATCTAGACTGGAACTATAGCACATCATTTACCTGGTTTCCCCTCTAGGATGCAACTAGTGCATCATTTGCCTGGTTTCTAATCTAGACTGCAACTATAGCATCATTTACCTGGTTTCCCCTCTAGGTTGCAACTAGTGCATCATTTACCTGGTTTCCCCTCTAGGCTGCAAGTAGTGCATCATTTACCTGGTTCCAATCTAGACTGGAACTATAGCACATCATTTACCTGGTTTCCAATCTAGACTGGAACTATAGCACATCATTTACCTGTTTCCCCTCTAGACTGCAAATATAGCATCATTTGCCTGGTTTCCCCTCTAGGCTGCAAATATAGTGCATCATTTGCCTGGTTTCCCCTCTAGGCTGCAACTAGTGCATCATTTACCTGTTTCCAATCTAGACTGGAACTATAGCACATCATTTATCTGGTTTCCCCTCTAGGCTGCAACTAGTGCATCGTTTACCTGTTTCCAATCTAGACTGGAACTATAGCACATCATTTATCTGGTTTCCCCTCTAGGCTGCAACTAGCACATCATTTACCTGGTTTCCCCTTTAGACTGCAACTATAGCATCATTTGCCTGGTTTCCCCTCTTGACTGCAACTAGTGCATCATTTACCTGGTTTCCAATCTAGACTGGAACTATAGCACATCATTTACCTGGTTTCCCCTCTAGACTTGAACTATAGCACATCATTTGCCTGGTTTCCAATCTAAACTGGAACTATAGCACATCATTTACCTGGTTTCCAATCTAGACTTGAACTATAGCACATCATTTACCTGGTTTCCAATCTAGACTTGAACTATACCACATCATTTGCCTGGTTTCCAATCTAGACTGGAACTATAGCACATCATTTACCTGGTTTCCCCTCTAGGCTGCAACTATAGCATCATTTGCGTGGTTTCCAATCTAGAATGGAACTATAGCACATCATTTACCTGGTTTCCAATCTAGACTGCAACTAATGCATCATTTACCTGGTTTTCCCTCTAGGCTGCAACTAGTGCATCATTTACCTGGTTTCCAATCTAGACTGCAACTATAGCACATCATTTACCTGGTTTCCCCTCTAGACTGCAACTATAGCATCATTTGCCTGGTTTCCACTCTAGACTGCAGCTAGTGCATCATTTACCTGGTTTCCATTCTAGACTGGAACTATAGCACATCATTTA
The DNA here is from genome assembly GCA_037783415.1 of Leptasterias polaris. Classification (NCBI taxonomy): domain Eukaryota; kingdom Metazoa; phylum Echinodermata; class Asteroidea; order Forcipulatida; family Asteriidae; genus Leptasterias; species Leptasterias polaris. The sequence goes on from JAZGTN010000149.1 coordinate 658,741, forward strand.
CCTGGTTTCCAATCTGGACTACAACTATAGCATCATTTACATGTTTCCAATATAGACTGGAACTATAGAACATCATTTATCTGGTTTCCCCTCTAGGCTGCAACTAGTGCATCATTTACCTGGTTTCCCCTCTAGGCTGCAACTAGTGCATCATTTACCTGGTTTCCCCTCTAGGCTGCAACTATAGCATCATTTGCCTGGTTTCCCCTCTAGACTGCAATTAGTGCATCATTTACCTGGTTTCCAATATAGACTGGAACTATAGCACATCATTTACCTGGTTTCCCCTCTAGACTGCAACTATAGCATCATTTGCCTGGTTTCCCCTCTAGACTGCAACTAGTGCATCATTTACCTGGTTTCCAATCTAGACTGCAACTATAGCACATCATTTACCTGGTTTCCCCTCTCGACTTGAACTATAGCACATCATTTGCCTGGTTTCCAATCTAGACTGGAACTATAGCACATCATTTACCTGGTTTCCAATCTAGACTTGAAATATAGCACATCATTTATCTGGTTTCCAATCTAGACTTGAACTATAGCACATCATTTGCATGGTTTCCAATCTAGACTGGAACTATAGCACATCATTTACCTGGTTTTCCCTCTAGGCTGCAACTAGTGCATCATTTGCCTGGTTTCCCCTCTAGACTTCAATTAGTGCATCATTTACCTGGTTTCCCCTCTAGGCTGCAACTAGTGCATCATTTACCTGTTTCAAATCTAGACTGGAACTATAGCACATCATTTATCTGGTTTCCCCGCTAGGCTGCAACTATAGCATCATTTGCCTGGTTTCCCCTCTAGACTGCAACTAGTGCATCATTTACCTGGTTTCCAATCTAGACTGGAACTATAGCACATCATTTACCTGGTTTCCCCTCTAGACTTGAACTATAGCACATCATTTGCCTGGTTTCCAATCTAGACTGGAACTATAGCACATCATTTACCTGGTTTCCCCTCTGTGCTGCAACTAGTGCATCATTTATCTGGTTTCCAATCTAGACTGCAACTATAGCACATCATTTACCTGGTTTCGCCTCTAGACTGCAACTATAGCATCATTTGCCTGGTTTCCCCTCTAGACTGCAACTAGTGCATCATCTACCTGGTTTCCAATCTAGACTGGAACTATAGCACATCATTTACCTGGTTTCCCCTCTAGACTTGAACTATAGCACATCATTTGCCTGGTTTCCAATCTAGACTGGAACTATAGCACATCATTTACCTGGTTTCCCCTCTGTGCTGCAACTAGTGCATCATTTATCTGGTTTCCAATCTAGACTGCAACTATAGCACATCATTTACCTGGTTTCCCCTCTAGACTGCAACTATAGCATCATTTGCCTGGTTTCCCCTCTAGACTGCAACTAGTGCATCATTTACCTGGTTTCCAATCTAGACTGGAACTATAGCACATCATTTATCTGGTTTCCCCTCTAGGCTGCAACTAGCACATCATTTACCTGGTTTCCCCTTTAGACTGCAACTATAGCATCATTTGCCTGGTTTCCCCTCTTGACTGCAACTAGTGCATCATTTACCTGGTTTCCAATCTAGACTGGAACTATAGCACATCATTTACCTGGTTTCCCCTCTAGACTTGAACTATAGCACATCATTTGCCTGGTTTGCAATCTAGACTGGAACTATAGCACATCATTTACCTGGTTTCCAATCTAGACTTGAACTATAGCACATCATTTACCTGGTTTCCAATCTAGACTTGAACTATACCACATCATTTGCCTGGTTTCCAATCTAGGCTGCAACTATAGCATCATTTGCGTGGTTTCCAATCTAGAATGGAACTATAGCACATCATTTACCTGGTTTCCCCTCTAGACTTGAACTATAGCACATCATTTGCCTGGTTTCCAATCTAGACTGGAACTATAGCACATCATTTACCTGGTTTCCCCTCTGTGCTGCAACTAGTGCATCATTTATCTGGTTTCCAATCTAGACTGCAACTATAGCACATCATTTACCTGGTTTCCCCTCTAGACTGCAACTATAGCATCATTTGCCTGGTTTCCCCTCTAGACTGCAACTAGTGCATCATCTACCTGGTTTCCAATCTAGACTGGAACTATAGCACATCATTTACCTGGTTTCCCCTCTAGACTTGAACTATAGCACATCATTTGCCTGGTTTCCAATCTAGACTGCAACTATAGCACATCATTTACCTGGTTTCCCCTCTAGACTGCAACTATAGCATTATTTGCCTGGTTTCCACTCTAGACTGCAGCTAGTGCATCATTTACCTGGTTTCCATTCTAGACTGGAACTATAGCACATCATTTACCTGGTTTCCAATCTGGACTGCAACTATAGCATCATTTACCTGTTTCCAATATAGACTGGAACTATAGAACATCATTTACCTGGTTTCCCCTCTAGGCTGCAACTAGTGCATCATTTACCTGGTTTCCCCTCTAGGCTGCAACTAGTGCATCATTTACCTGGTTTCCCCTCTAGGCTGCAACTATAGCATCATTTGCCTGGTTTCCCCTCTAGACTGCAATTAGTGCATCATTTACCTGGTTTCCAATATGGACTGGAACTATAGCACATCATTTACCTGGTTTCCCCTCTAGACTGCAACTATAGCATCATTTGCCTGGTTTCCCCTCTAGACTGCAACTAGTGCATCATTTACCTGGTTTCCAATCTAGACTGCAACTATAGCACATCATTTACCTGGTTTCCCCTCTCGACTTGAACTATAGCACATCATTTGCCTGGTTTCCAATCTAGACTGGAACTATAGCACATCATTTACCTGGTTTCCAATCTAGACTTGAAATATAGCACATCATTTACCTGGTTTCCAATCTAGACTTGAACTATAGCACATCATTTGCATGGTTTCCAATCTAGACTGGAACTATAGCACATCATTTACCTGGTTTTCCCTCTAGGCGGCAACTAGTGCATCATTTGCCTGGTTTCCCCTCTAGACTTCAATTAGTGCATCATTTACCTGGTTTCCCCTCTAGGCTGCAACTAGTGCATCATTTACCTGTTTCAAATCTAGACTGGAACTATAGCACATCATTTATCTGGTTTCCCCGCTAGGCTGCAACTATAGCATCATTTGCCTGGTTTCCCCTCTAGACTGCAACTAGTGCATCATTTACCTGGTTTCCAATCTAGACTGGAACTATAGCACATCATTTATCTGGTTTCCCCTCTAGGCTGCAACTAGCACATCATTTACCTGGTTTCCCCTTTAGACTGCAACTATAGCATCATTTGCCTGGTTTCCCCTCTTGACTGCAACTAGTGCATCATTTACCCGGTTTCCAATCTAGACTGGAACTATAGCACATCATTTACCTGGTTTCCCCTCTAGACTTGAACTATAGCACATCATTTGCCTGGTTTGCAATCTAGACTGGAACTATAGCACATCATTTACCTGGTTTCCAATCTAGACTTGAACTATAGCACATCATTTACCTGGTTTCCAATCTAGACTTGAACTATACCACATCATTTGCCTGGTTTCCAATCTAGGCTGCAACTATAGCATCATTTGCGTGGTTTCCAATCTAGAATGGAACTATAGCACATCATTTACCTAGTTTCCCCTCTAGACTTGAACTATAGCACATCATTTGCCTGGTTTCCAATCTAGACTGGAACTATAGCACATCATTTACCTGGTTTCCCCTCTGTGCTGCAACTAGTGCATCATTTATCTGGTTTCCAATCTAGACTGCAACTATAGCACATCATTTACCTGGTTTCCCCTCTAGACTGCAACTATAGCATCATTTGCCTGGTTTCCCCTCTAGACTGCAACTAGTGCATCATCTACCTGGTTTCCAATCTAGACTGGAACTATAGCACATCATTTACCTGGTTTCCCCTCTAGACTTGAACTATAGCACATCATTTGCCTGGTTTCCAATCTAGACTGGAACTATAGCACATCATTTACCTGGTTTCCCCTCTGTGCTGCAACTAGTGCATCATTTATCTGGTTTCCAATCTAGACTGCAACTATAGCACATCATTTACCTGGTTTCCCCTCTAGACTGCAACTATAGCATCATTTGCCTGGTTTCCCCTCTAGACTGCAACTAGTGCATCATCTACCTGGTTTCCAATCTAGACTGGAACTATAGCACATCATTTACCTGGTTTCCCCTCTGTGCTGCAACTAGTGCATCATTTATCTGGTTTCCAATCTAGACTGCAACTATAGCACATCATTTACCTGGTTTCCCCTCTAGACTGCAACTATAGCATCATTTGCCTGGTTTCCCCTCTAGACTGCAACTAGTGCATCATTTACCTGGTTTCCAATCTAGACTGGAACTATAGCACATCATTTATCTGGTTTCCCCTCTAGGCTGCAACTAGCACATCATTTACCTGGTTTCCCCTTTAGACTGCAACTATAGCATCATTTGCCTGGTTTCCCCTCTTGACTGCAACTAGTGCATCATTTACCCGGTTTCCAATCTAGACTGGAACTATAGCACATCATTTACCTGGTTTCCCCTCTAGACTTGAACTATAGCACATCATTTGCCTGGTTTGCAATCTAGACTGGAACTATAGCACATCATTTACCTGGTTTCCAATCTAGACTTGAACTATAGCACATCATTTACCTGGTTTCCAATCTAGACTTGAACTATACCACATCATTTGCCTGGTTTCCAATCTAGGCTGCAACTATAGCATCATTTGCGTGGTTTCCAATCTAGAATGGAACTATAGCACATCATTTACCTAGTTTCCCCTCTAGACTTGAACTATAGCACATCATTTGCCTGGTTTCCAATCTAGACTGGAACTATAGCACATCATTTACCTGGTTTCCCCTCTGTGCTGCAACTAGTGCATCATTTATCTGGTTTCCAATCTAGACTGCAACTATAGCACATCATTTACCTGGTTTCCCCTCTAGACTGCAACTATAGCATCATTTGCCTGGTTTCCCCTCTAGACTGCAACTAGTGCATCATCTACCTGGTTTCCAATCTAGACTGGAACTATAGCACATCATTTACCTGGTTTCCCCTCTAGACTTGAACTATAGCACATCATTTGCCTGGTTTCCAATCTAGACTGGAACTATAGCACATCATTTACCTGGTTTCCCCTCTGTGCTGCAACTAGTGCATCATTTATCTGGTTTCCAATCTAGACTGCAACTATAGCACATCATTTACCTGGTTTCCCCTCTAGACTGCAACTATAGCATCATTTGCCTGGTTTCCCCTCTAGACTGCAACTAGTGCATCATTTACCTGGTTTCCAATCTAGACTGGAACTATAGCACATCATTTACCTGGTTTCCCCTCTAGACTTGAACTATAGCACATCATTTGCCTGGTTTCCAATCTAGACTGGAACTATAGCACATCATTTACCTGGTTTCCCCTCTGTGCTGCAACTAGTGCATCATTTATCTGGTTTCCAATCTAGACTGCAACTATAGCACATCATTTACCTGGTTTCCCCTCTAGACTGCAACTATAGCATCATTTGCCTGGTTTCCCCTCTAGACTGCAACTAGTGCATCATCTACCTGGTTTCCAATCTAGACTGGAACTATAGCACATCATTTACCTGGTTTCCCCTCTGTGCTGCAACTAGTGCATCATTTATCTGGTTTCCAATCTAGACTGCAACTATAGCACATCATTTACCTGGTTTCCCCTCTAGACTGCAACTATAGCATCATTTGCCTGGTTTCCCCTCTAGACTGCAACTAGTGCATCATTTACCTGGTTTCCAATCTAGACTGGAACTATAGCACATCATTTATCTGGTTTCCCCTCTAGGCTGCAACTAGCACATCATTTACCTGGTTTCCCCTTTAGACTGCAACTATAGCATCATTTGCCTGGTTTCCCCTCTTGACTGCAACTAGTGCATCATTTACCCGGTTTCCAATCTAGACTGGAACTATAGCACATCATTTACCTGGTTTCCCCTCTAGACTTGAACTATAGCACATCATTTGCCTGGTTTGCAATCTAGACTGGAACTATAGCACATCATTTACCTGGTTTCCAATCTAGACTTGAACTATAGCACATCATTTACCTGGTTTCCAATCTAGACTTGAACTATACCACATCATTTGCCTGGTTTCCAATCTAGGCTGCAACTATAGCATCATTTGCGTGGTTTCCAATCTAGAATGGAACTATAGCACATCATTTACCTAGTTTCCCCTCTAGACTTGAACTATAGCACATCATTTGCCTGGTTTCCAATCTAGACTGAAACTATAGCACATCATTTACCTGGTTTCCCCTCTGTGCTGCAACTAGTGCATCATTTATCTGGTTTCCAATCTAGACTGCAACTATAGCACATCATTTACCTGGTTTCCCCTCTAGACTGCAACTATAGCATCATTTGCCTGGTTTCCCCTCTAGACTGCAACTAGTGCATCATCTACCTGGTTTCCAATCTAGACTGGAACTATAGCACATCATTTACCTGGTTTCCCCTCTAGACTTGAACTATAGCACATCATTTGCCTGGTTTCCAATCTAGACTGGAACTATAGCACATCATTTACCTGGTTTCCCCTCTGTGCTGCAACTAGTGCATCATTTATCTGGTTTCCAATCTAGACTGCAACTATAGCACATCATTTACCTGGTTTCCCCTCTAGACTGCAACTATAGCATCATTTGCCTGGTTTCCCCTCTAGACTGCAACTAGTGCATCATCTACCTGGTTTCCAATCTAGACTGGAACTATAGCACATCATTTACCTGGTTTCCCCTCTGTGCTGCAACTAGTGCATCATTTATCTGGTTTCCAATCTAGACTGCAACTATAGCACATCATTTACCTGGTTTCCCCTCTAGACTGCAACTATAGCATCATTTGCCTGGTTTCCCCTCTAGACTGCAACTAGTGCATCATTTACCTGGTTTCCAATCTAGACTGCAACTATAGCACATCATTTACCTGGTTTCCCCTCTCGACTTGAACTATAGCACATCATTTGCCTGGTTTCCAATCTAGACTGGAACTATAGCACATCATTTACCTGGTTTCCAATCTAGACTTGAAATATAGCACATCATTTACCTGGTTTCCAATCTAGACTTGAACTATAGCACATCATTTGCATGGTTTCCAATCTAGACTGGAACTATAGCACATCATTTACCTGGTTTTCCCTCTAGGCGGCAACTAGTGCATCTTTTGCCTGGTTTCCCCTCTAGACTTCAATTAGTGCATCATTTACCTGGTTTCCCCTCTAGGCTGCAACTAGTGCATCATTTACCTGTTTCAAATCTAGACTGGAACTATAGCACATCATTTATCTGGTTTCCCCGCTAGGCTGCAACTATAGCATCATTTGCCTGGTTTCCCCTCTAGACTGCAACTAGTGCATCATTTACCTGGTTTCCAATCTAGACTGGAACTATAGCACATCATTTACCTGGTTTCCCCTCTAGACTTGAACTATAGCACATCATTTGCCTGGTTTCCAATCTAGACTGGAACTATAGCACATCATTTACCTGGTTTCCCCTCTGTGCTGCAACTAGTGCATCATTTATCTGGTTTCCAATCTAGACTGCAACTATAGCACATCATTTACCTGGTTTCCCCTCTAGACTGCAACTATAGCATCATTTGCCTGGTTTCCCCTCTAGACTGCAACTAGTGCATCATCTACCTGGTTTCCAATCTAGACTGGAACTATAGCACATCATTTACCTGGTTTCCCCTCTGTGCTGCAACTAGTGCATCATTTATCTGGTTTCCAATCTAGACTGCAACTATAGCACATCATTTACCTGGTTTCCCCTCTAGACTGCAACTATAGCATCATTTGCCTGGTTTCCCCTCTAGACTGCAACTAGTGCATCATTTACCTGGTTTCCAATCTAGACTGGAACTATAGCACATCATTTATCTGGTTTCCCCTCTAGGCTGCAACTAGCACATCATTTACCTGGTTTCCCCTTTAGACTGCAACTATAGCATCATTTGCCTGGTTTCCCCTCTTGACTGCAACTAGTGCATCATTTACCCGGTTTCCAATCTAGACTGGAACTATAGCACATCATTTACCTGGTTTCCCCTCTAGACTTGAACTATAGCACATCATTTGCCTGGTTTGCAATCTAGACTGGAACTATAGCACATCATTTACCTGGTTTCCAATCTAGACTTGAACTATAGCACATCATTTACCTGGTTTCCAATCTAGACTTGAACTATACCACATCATTTGCCTGGTTTCCAATCTAGGCTGCAACTATAGCATCATTTGCGTGGTTTCCAATCTAGAATGGAACTATAGCACATCATTTACCTAGTTTCCCCTCTAGACTTGAACTATAGCACATCATTTGCCTGGTTTCCAATCTAGACTGGAACTATAGCACATCATTTACCTGGTTTCCCCTCTGTGCTGCAACTAGTGCATCATTTATCTGGTTTCCAATCTAGACTGCAACTATAGCACATCATTTACCTGGTTTCCCCTCTAGACTGCAACTATAGCATCATTTGCCTGGTTTCCCCTCTAGACTGCAACTAGTGCATCATCTACCTGGTTTCCAATCTAGACTGGAACTATAGCACATCATTTACCTGGTTTCCCCTCTAGACTTGAACTATAGCACATCATTTGCCTGGTTTCCAATCTAGACTGGAACTATAGCACATCATTTACCTGGTTTCCCCTCTGTGCTGCAACTAGTGCATCATTTATCTGGTTTCCAATCTAGACTGCAACTATAGCACATCATTTACCTGGTTTCCCCTCTAGACTGCAACTATAGCATCATTTGCCTGGTTTCCCCTCTAGACTGCAACTAGTGCATCATTTACCTGGTTTCCAATCTAGACTGGAACTATAGCACATCATTTACCTGGTTTCCCCTCTAGACTTGAACTATAGCACATCATTTGCCTGGTTTCCAATCTAGACTGGAACTATAGCACATCATTTACCTGGTTTCCCCTCTGTGCTGCAACTAGTGCATCATTTATCTGGTTTCCAATCTAGACTGCAACTATAGCACATCATTTACCTGGTTTCCCCTCTAGACTGCAACTATAGCATCATTTGCCTGGTTTCCCCTCTAGACTGCAACTAGTGCATCATCTACCTGGTTTCCAATCTAGACTGGAACTATAGCACATCATTTACCTGGTTTCCCCTCTGTGCTGCAACTAGTGCATCATTTATCTGGTTTCCAATCTAGACTGCAACTATAGCACATCATTTACCTGGTTTCCCCTCTAGACTGCAACTATAGCATCATTTGCCTGGTTTCCCCTCTAGACTGCAACTAGTGCATCATTTACCTGGTTTCCAATCTAGACTGGAACTATAGCACATCATTTATCTGGTTTCCCCTCTAGGCTGCAACTAGCACATCATTTACCTGGTTTCCCCTTTAGACTGCAACTATAGCATCATTTGCCTGGTTTCCCCTCTTGACTGCAACTAGTGCATCATTTACCCGGTTTCCAATCTAGACTGGAACTATAGCACATCATTTACCTGGTTTCCCCTCTAGACTTGAACTATAGCACATCATTTGCCTGGTTTGCAATCTAGACTGGAACTATAGCACATCATTTACCTGGTTTCCAATCTAGACTTGAACTATAGCACATCATTTACCTGGTTTCCAATCTAGACTTGAACTATACCACATCATTTGCCTGGTTTCCAATCTAGGCTGCAACTATAGCATCATTTGCGTGGTTTCCAATCTAGAATGGAACTATAGCACATCATTTACCTAGTTTCCCCTCTAGACTTGAACTATAGCACATCATTTGCCTGGTTTCCAATCTAGACTGAAACTATAGCACATCATTTACCTGGTTTCCCCTCTGTGCTGCAACTAGTGCATCATTTATCTGGTTTCCAATCTAGACTGCAACTATAGCACATCATTTACCTGGTTTCCCCTCTAGACTGCAACTATAGCATCATTTGCCTGGTTTCCCCTCTAGACTGCAACTAGTGCATCATCTACCTGGTTTCCAATCTAGACTGGAACTATAGCACATCATTTACCTGGTTTCCCCTCTAGACTTGAACTATAGCACATCATTTGCCTGGTTTCCAATCTAGACTGGAACTATAGCACATCATTTACCTGGTTTCCCCTCTGTGCTGCAACTAGTGCATCATTTATCTGGTTTCCAATCTAGACTGCAACTATAGCACATCATTTACCTGGTTTCCCCTCTAGACTGCAACTATAGCATCATTTGCCTGGTTTCCCCTCTAGACTGCAACTAGTGCATCATTTACCTGGTTTCCAATCTAGACTGGAACTATAGCACATCATTTATCTGGTTTCCCCTCTAGGCTGCAACTAGCACATCATTTACCTGGTTTCCCCTTTAGACTGCAACTATAGCATCATTTGCCTGGTTTCCCCTCTTGACTGCAACTAGTGCATCATTTACCTGGTTTCCAATCTAGACTGGAACTATAGCACATCATTTACCTGGTTTCCCCTCTAGACTTGAACTATAGCACATCATTTGCCTGGTTTGCAATCTAGACTGGAACTATAGCACATCATTTACCTGGTTTCCAATCTAGACTTGAACTATAGCACATCATTTACCTGGTTTCCAATCTAGACTTGAACTATACCACATCATTTGCCTGGTTTCCAATCTAGACTGGAACTATAGCACATCATTTACCTGGTTTCCCCTCTAGGCTGCAACTATAGCATCATTTGCGTGGTTTCCAATCTAGAATGGAACTATAGCACATCATTTACCTGGTTTCCAATCTAGACTGCAACTAATGCATCATTTACCTGGTTTTCCCTCTAGGCTGCAACTAGTGCATCATTTACCTGGTTTCCAATCTAGACTGCAACTATAGCACATCATTTACCTGGTTTCCCCTCTAGACTGCAACTATAGCATCATTTGTCTGGTTTCCACTCTAGACTGCAGCTAGTGCATCATTTACCTGGTTTCCATTCTAGACTGGAACTATAGCACATCATTTACCTGGTTTCCAATCTGGACTGCAACTATAGCATCATTTACCTGTTTCCAATATAGACTGGAACTATAGAACATCATTTACCTGGTTTCCCCTCTAGGCTGCAACTAGTGCATCATTTACCTGGTTTCCCCTCTAGGCTGCAATTAGTGCATCATTTACCTGGTTTCCCCTCTAGGCTGCAACTATAGCATCATTTGCCTGGTTTCCCCTCTAGACTGCAATTAGTGCATCATTTACCTGGTTTCCAATATAGACTGGAACTATAGCACATCATTTATCTGGTTTCCCCTCTAGACTGCAACTATAGCATCATTTGCCTGGTTTCCCCTCTAGACTGCAACTAGTGCATCATTTACCTGGTTTCCAATCTAGACTGCAACTATAGCACATCATTTACCTGGTTTCCCCTCTCGACTTGAACTATAGCACATCATTTGCCTGGTTTCCAATCTAGACTGGAACTATAGCACATCATTTACCTGGTTTCCAATCTAGACTTGAAATATAGCACATCATTTACCTGGTTTCCAATCTAGACTTGAACTATAGCACATCATTTGCATGGTTTCCAATTTAGACTGGAACTATAGCACATCATTTACCTGGTTTTCCCTCTAGGCTGCAACTAGTGCATCATTTGCCTGGTTTCCCCTCTAGACTTCAATTAGTGCATCATTTACCTGGTTTCCCCTCTAGGCTGCAACTAGTGCATCATTTACCTGTTTCAAATCTAGACTGGAACTATAGCACATCATTTATCTGGTTTCCCCGCTAGGCTGCAACTATAGCATCATTTGCCTGGTTTCCCCTCTAGACTGCAACTAGTGCATCATTTACCTGGTTTCCAATCTAGACTGGAACTATAGCACATCATTTACCTGGTTTCCCCTCTAGACTTGAACTATAGCACATCATTTGCCTGGTTTCCAATCTACACTGGAACTATAGCACATCATTTACCTGGTTTCCCCTCTGTGCTGCAACTAGTGCATCATTTATCTGGTTTCCAATCTAGACTGCAACTATAGCACATCATTTACCTGGTTTCCCCTCTAGACTGCAACTATAGCATCATTTGCCTGGTTTCCCCTCTAGACTGTAACTAGTGCATCATCTACCTGGTTTCCAATCTAGACTGGAACTATAGCACATCATTTACCTGGTTTCCCCTCTAGACTTGAACTATAGCACATCATTTGCCTGGTTTCCAATCTAGACTGCAACTATAGCACATCATTTACCTGGTTTCCCCTCTAGACTGCAACTATAGCATCATTTGCCTGGTTTCCACTCTAGACTGCAGCTAGTGCATCATTTACCTGGTTTCCATTCTAGACTGGAACTATAGTACATCATTTACCTGGTTTCCAATCTGGACTGCAACTATAGCATCATTTACCTGTTTCCAATATAGACTGGAACTATAGAACATCATTTACCTGGTTTCCCCTCTAGGCTGCAACTAGTGCATCATTTACCTGGTTTCCCCTCTAGGCTGCAACTAGTGCATCATTTACCTGGTTTCCCCTCTAGGCTGCAACTATAGCATCATTTGCCTGGTTTCCCCTCTAGACTGCAATTAGTGCATCATTTACCTGGTTTCCAATATAGACTGGAACTATAGCACATCATTTACCTGGTTTCCCCTCTAGACTGCAACTATAGCATCATTTGCCTGGTTTCCCCTCTAGACTGCAACTAGTGCATCATTTACCTGGTTTCCAATAATTGGTTATTATCCAATAAACTATCGATTAATGTACTGAAAACGAATTACATAATTTTCAGCTCAAGGCAAAATAGATATTATAATAATGGTAATATTTGTATAAATGGCACTGTTTTAAATCAAGTGGAAAGTATTAAGTTTTTAGGAATCTATATTAATGAGAATCTTTCTTGGAGTAAACATATTAATGTATTAGTGAGCAAAATTTCGAAAAATGTTGGAGTTATGAATAGATTGAAGCTAGTCCTACCTAAAAATATTCTTTTAACATTATACAATTCCCTTGTACTGCCATATCTTAATTATGCTATACTAAACTGGGGCAACTCAACAGCTTCACAGTGTAACCAACTTCTTCTTTTACAAAAGAAAGCAGTCAGAATCATATGTAAAACCAATTATAGAGAACACACCGATCCGTTGTTTGCAGAGTGGAAAGTTCTCAAATTTAATGACTTGTATAATCTTAATCTAGGTAAATTTATGTTTAGGTATAAAAGTGGCAAATTGCCATCCAATTTTAATGATCTCTTTATATCATGTTCATCAGTACATACGCATGGAACCAGAAGTGCATCTAGGGGTGATCTCTATACTATATACAATCGAACTTCTTTATCCAAAAACAGCCTCATACCAAGATGCATTCTATTCTGGAATAATCTTAACCTTGATATTAGACAGTCCCTCACACTTAAATCATTTTCCCAAAACCTGAAACATTACCTTTTGAGCATGTATTAACATGTATTAATAAAATGTATAATTTAGTTCTATATGTATCATTATTTCTACACAACATCGTATAATCATTTTAATTAGTTAGTCTGGTCTCACTGTCTCCTTGTCTTGTCCGAGTCCTTGTCTGTCATAGGGAATGGCATAAAAGCGTCACGCTTCACCCTTTTCCTACATGTTGGTAAATTTAACTATTGTTCTCATAATTTTGGAATTGTATGTACAGGTATGTACTGATTACTTAAATTGTATTTGCATGTATGATATTTATGTACCAGCATGAAATAAATGTTGTTGAAATCAAAAAAATCTAGACTGCAACTATAGCACATCATTTACCTGGTTTCCCCTCTCGACTTGAACTATAGCACATCATTTGCCTGGTTTCCAATCTAGACTGGAACTATAGCACATCATTTACCTGGTTTCCAATCTAGACTTGAAATATAGCACATCATTTACCTGGTTTCCAATCTAGACTTGAACTATAGCACATCATTTGCATGGTTTCCAATCTAGACTGGAACTATAGCACATCATTTACCTGGTTTTCCCTCTAGGCTGCAACTAGTGCATCATTTGCCTGGTTTCCCCTCTAGACTTCAATTAGTGCATCATTTACCTGGTTTCCCCTCTAGGCTGCAACTAGTGCATCATTTACCTGTTTCAAATCTAGACTGGAACTATAGCACATCATTTATCTGGTTTCCCCGCTAGGCTGCAACTATAGCATCATTTGCCTGGTTTCCCCTCTAGACTGCAACTAGTGCATCATTTACCTGGTTTCCAATCTAGACTGGAACTATAGCACATCATTTACCTGGTTTCCCCTCTAGACTTGAACTATAGCACATCATTTGCCTGGTTTCCAATCTAGACTGGAACTATAGCACATCATTTACCTGGTTTCCCCTCTGTGCTGCAACTAGTGCATCATTTATCTGGTTTCCAATCTAGACTGCAACTATAGCACATCATTTACCTGGTTTCCCCTCTAGACTGCAACTATAGCATCATTTGCCTGGTTTCCCCTCTAGACTGCAACTAGTGCATCATCTACCTGGTTTCCAATCTAGACTGGAACTATAGCACATCATTTACCTGGTTTCCCCTCTAGACTTGAACTATAGCACATCATTTGCCTGGTTTCCAATCTAGACTGGAACTATAGCACATCATTTACCTGGTTTCCCCTCTGTGCTGCAACTAGTGCATCATTTATCTGGTTTCCAATCTAGACTGCAACTATAGCACATCATTTACCTGGTTTCCCCTCTAGACTGCAACTATAGCATCATTTGCCTGGTTTCCCCTCTAGACTGCAACTAGTGCATCATTTACCTGGTTTCCAATCTAGACTGGAACTATAGCACATCATTTATCTGGTTTCCCCTCTAGGCTGCAACTAGCACATCATTTACCTGGTTTCCCCTTTAGACTGCAACTATAGCATCATTTGCCTGGTTTCCCCTCTAGACTGCAACTATAGCATCATTTGCCTGGTTTCCCCTCTAGACTGCAACTAGTGCATCATTTACCTGGTTTCCAATCTAGACTGGAACTATAGCACATCATTTACCTGGTTTCCCCTCTAGACTTGAACTATAGCACATCATTTGCCTGGTTTCCAATCTAGACTGGAACTATAGCACATCATTTACCTGGTTTCCCCTCTGTGCTGCAACTAGTGCATCATTTATCTGGTTTCCAATCTAGACTGCAACTATAGCACATCATTTACCTGGTTTCCCCTCTAGACTGCAACTATAGCATCATTTGCCTGGTTTCCCCTCTAGACTGCAACTAGTGCATCATCTACCTGGTTTCCAATCTAGACTGGAACTATAGCACATCATTTACCTGGTTTCCCCTCTGTGCTGCAACTAGTGCATCATTTATCTGGTTTCCAATCTAGACTGCAACTATAGCACATCATTTACCTGGTTTCCCCTCTAGACTGCAACTATAGCATCATTTGCCTGGTTTCCCCTCTAGACTTCAATTAGTGCATCATTTACCTGGTTTCCCCTCTAGGCTGCAACTAGTGCATCATTTACCTGTTTCAAATCTAGACTGGAACTATAGCACATCATTTATCTGGTTTCCCCTCTAGACTGCAACTATAGCATCATTTGCCTGGTTTCCCCTCTAGACTTCAATTAGTGCATCATTTACCTGGTTTCCCCTCTAGGCTGCAACTAGTGCATCATTTACCTGGTTTCCAATAATTGGTTATTATCCAATAAACTATCGATTAATGTACTGAAAACGAATTACATAATTTTCAGCTCAAGGCAAAATAGATATTATAATAATGGTAATATTTGTATAAATGGCACTGTTTTAAATCAAGTGGAAAGTATTAAGTTTTTAGGAATCTATATTAATGAGAATCTTTCTTGGAGTAAACATATTAATGTATTAGTGAGCAAAATTTCGAAAAATGTTGGAGTTATGAATAGATTGAAGCTAGTCCTACCTAAAAATATTCTTTTAACATTATACAATTCCCTTGTACTGCCATATCTTAATTATGCTATACTAAACTGGGGCAACTCAACAGCTTCACAGTGTAACCAACTTCTTCTTTTACAAAAGAAAGCAGTCAGAATCATATGTAAAACCAATTATAGAGAACACACCGATCCGTTGTTTGCAGAGTGGAAAGTTCTCAAATTTAATGACTTGTATAATCTTAATCTAGGTAAATTTATGTTTAGGTATAAAAGTGGCAAATTGCCATCCAATTTTAATGATCTCTTTATATCATGTTCATCAGTACATACGCATGGAACCAGAAGTGCATCTAGGGGTGATCTCTATACTATATACAATCGAACTTCTTTATCCAAAAACAGCCTCATACCAAGATGCATTCTATTCTGGAATAATCTTAACCTTGATATTAGACAGTCCCTCACACTTAAATCATTTTCCCAAAACCTGAAACATTACCTTTTGAGCATGTATTAACATGTATTAATAAAATGTATAATTTAGTTCTATATGTATCATTATTTCTACACAACATCGTATAATCATTTTAATTAGTTAGTCTGGTCTCACTGTCTCCTTGTCTTGTCCGAGTCCTTGTCTGTCATAGGGAATGGCATAAAAGCGTCACGCTTCACCCTTTTCCTACATGTTGGTAAATTTAACTATTGTTCTCATAATTTTGGAATTGTATGTACAGGTATGTACTGATTACTTAAATTGTATTTGCATGTATGATATTTATGTACCAGCATGAAATAAATGTTGTTGAAATCAAAAAAATCTAGACTGCAACTATAGCACATCATTTACCTGGTTTCCCCTCTCGACTTGAACTATAGCACATCATTTGCCTGGTTTCCAATCTAGACTGGAACTATAGCACATCATTTACCTGGTTTCCAATCTAGACTTGAAATATAGCACATCATTTACCTGGTTTCCAATCTAGACTTGAACTATAGCACATCATTTGCATGGTTTCCAATCTAGACTGGAACTATAGCACATCATTTACCTGGTTTTCCCTCTAGGCTGCAACTAGTGCATCATTTGCCTGGTTTCCCCTCTAGACTTCAATTAGTGCATCATTTACCTGGTTTCCCCTCTAGGCTGCAACTAGTGCATCATTTACCTGTTTCAAATCTAGACTGGAACTATAGCACATCATTTACCTGGTTTCCCCTCTGTGCTGCAACTAGTGCATCATTTATCTGGTTTCCAATCTAGACTGCAACTATAGCACATCATTTACCTGGTTTCCCCTCTAGACTGCAACTATAGCATCATTTGCCTGGTTTCCCCTCTAGACTTCAATTAGTGCATCATTTGCCTGGTTTCCCCTCTAGACTTCAATTAGTGCATCATTTACCTGGTTTCCCCTCTAGACTTCAACTAGTGCATCATTTGCCTGGTTTCCCCTCTAGACTTCAATTAGTGCATCATTTACCTGGTTTCCCCTCTAGGCTGCAACTAGTGCATCATTTACCTGTTTCAAATCTAGACTTGAAATATAGCACATCATTTACCTGGTTTCCAATCTAGACTTGAACTATAGCACATCATTTGCATGGTTTCCAATCTAGACTGGAACTATAGCACATCATTTACCTGGTTTTCCCTCTAGGCTGCAACTAGTGCATCATTTGCCTGGTTTCCCCTCTAGACTTCAATTAGTGCATCATTTACCTGGTTTCCCCTCTAGGCTGCAACTAGTGCATCATTTACCTGTTTCAAATCTAGACTGGAACTATAGCACATCATTTATCTGGTTTCCCCGCTAGGCTGCAACTATAGCATCATTTGCCTGGTTTCCCCTCTAGACTGCAACTAGTGCATCATTTACCTGGTTTCCAATCTAGACTGGAACTATAGCACATCATTTACCTGGTTTCCCCTCTAGACTTGAACTATAGCACATCATTTGCCTGGTTTCCAATCTAGACTGGAACTATAGCACATCATTTACCTGGTTTCCCCTCTGTGCTGCAACTAGTGCATCATTTACCTGGTTTCCAATCTAGACTGGAACTATAGCACATCATTTACCTGGTTTCCCCTCTAGACTGCAACTATAGCATCATTTGCCTGGTTTCCCCTCTAGACTGCAACTAGTGCATCATTTACCTGGTTTCCAATCTAGACTGGAACTATAGCACATCATTTACCTGGTTTCCCCTCTAGACTTGAACTATAGCACATCATTTGCCTGGTTTCCAATCTAGACTGGAACTATAGCACATCATTTACCTGGTTTCCCCTCTGTGCTGCAACTAGTGCATCATTTATCTGGTTTCCAATCTAGACTGCAACTATAGCACATCATTTACCTGGTTTCCCCTCTAGACTGCAACTATAGCATCATTTGCCTGGTTTCCCCTCTAGACTGCAACTAGTGCATCATTTACCTGGTTTCCAATCTAGACTGGAACTATAGCACATCATTTATCTGGTTTCCCCTCTAGGCTGCAACTAGCACATCATTTACCTGGTTTCCCCTTTAGACTGCAACTATAGCACATCATTTACCTGGTTTCCCCTCTAGACTGCAACTATAGCATCATTTGCCTGGTTTCCCCTCTAGACTGCAACTAGTGCATCATTTACCTGGTTTCCAATCTAGACTGGAACTATAGCACATCATTTACCTGGTTTCCCCTCTAGACTTGAACTATAGCACATCATTTGCCTGGTTTCCAATCTAGACTGGAACTATAGCACATCATTTACCTGGTTTCCCCTCTGTGCTGCAACTAGTGCATCATTTATCTGGTTTCCAATCTAGACTGCAACTATAGCACATCATTTACCTGGTTTCCCCTCTAGACTGCAACTATAGCATCATTTGCCTGGTTTCCCCTCTAGACTGCAACTAGTGCATCATCTACCTGGTTTCCAATCTAGACTGGAACTATAGCACATCATTTACCTGGTTTCCCCTCTGTGCTGCAACTAGTGCATCATTTATCTGGTTTCCAATCTAGACTGCAACTATAGCACATCATTTACCTGGTTTCCCCTCTAGACTGCAACTATAGCATCATTTGCCTGGTTTCCCCTCTAGACTGCAACTAGTGCATCATTTACCTGGTTTCCAATCTAGACTGGAACTATAGCACATCATTTATCTGGTTTCCCCTCTAGGCTGCAACTAGCACATCATTTACCTGGTTTCCCCTTTAGACTGCAACTATAGCATCATTTGCCTGGTTTCCCCTCTTGACTGCAACTAGTGCATCATTTACCCGGTTTCCAATCTAGACTGGAACTATAGCACATCATTTACCTGGTTTCCCCTCTAGACTTGAACTATAGCACATCATTTGCCTGGTTTGCAATCTAGACTGGAACTATAGCACATCATTTACCTGGTTTCCAATCTAGACTTGAACTATACCACATCATTTGCCTGGTTTCCAATCTAGGCTGCAACTATAGCATCATTTGCGTGGTTTCCAATCTAGAATGGAACTATAGCACATCATTTACCTAGTTTCCCCTCTAGACTTGAACTATAGCACATCATTTGCCTGGTTTCCAATCTAGACTGAAACTATAGCACATCATTTACCTGGTTTCCCCTCTGTGCTGCAACTAGTGCATCATTTATCTGGTTTCCAATCTAGACTGCAACTATAGCACATCATTTACCTGGTTTCCCCTCTAGACTGCAACTATAGCATCATTTGCCTGGTTTCCCCTCTAGACTGCAACTAGTGCATCATCTACCTGGTTTCCAATCTAGACTGGAACTATAGCACATCATTTACCTGGTTTCCCCTCTAGACTTGAACTATAGCACATCATTTGCCTGGTTTCCAATCTAGACTGGAACTATAGCACATCATTTACCTGGTTTCCCCTCTGTGCTGCAACTAGTGCATCATTTATCTGGTTTCCAATCTAGACTGCAACTATAGCACATCATTTACCTGGTTTCCCCTCTAGACTGCAACTATAGCATCATTTGCCTGGTTTCCCCTCTAGACTGCAACTAGTGCATCATTTACCTGGTTTCCAATCTAGACTGGAACTATAGCACATCATTTATCTGGTTTCCCCTCTAGGCTGCAACTAGCACATCATTTACCTGGTTTCCCCTTTAGACTGCAACTATAGCATCATTTGCCTGGTTTCCCCTCTTGACTGCAACTAGTGCATCATTTACCTGGTTTCCAATCTAGACTGGAACTATAGCACATCATTTACCTGGTTTCCCCTCTAGACTTGAACTATAGCACATCATTGGCCTGGTTTGCAATCTAGACTGGAACTATAGCACATCATTTACCTGGTTTCCAATCTAGACTTGAACTATAGCACATCATTTACCTGGTTTCCAATCTAGACTTGAACTATACCACATCATTTGCCTGGTTTCCAATCTAGACTGGAACTATAGCACATCATTTACCTGGTTTCCCCTCTAGGCTGCAACTATAGCATCATTTGCGTGGTTTCCAATCTAGAATGGAACTATAGCACATCATTTACCTGGTTTCCAATCTAGACTGCAACTAATGCATCATTTACCTGGTTTTCCCTCTAGGCTGCAACTAGTGCATCATTTACCTGGTTTCCAATCTAGACTGCAACTATAGCACATCATTTACCTGGTTTCCCCTCTAGACTGCAACTATAGCATCATTTGTCTGGTTTCCACTCTAGACTGCAGCTAGTGCATCATTTACCTGGTTTCCATTCTAGACTGGAACTATAGCACATCATTTACCTGGTTTCCAATCTGGACTGCAACTATAGCATCATTTACCTGTTTCCAATATAGACTGGAACTATAGAACATCATTTACCTGGTTTCCCCTCTAGGCTGCAACTAGTGCATCATTTACCTGGTTTCCCCTCTAGGCTGCAATTAGTGCATCATTTACCTGGTTTCCCCTCTAGGCTGCAACTATAGCATCATTTGCCTGGTTTCCCCTCTAGACTGCAATTAGTGCATCATTTACCTGGTTTCCAATATAGACTGGAACTATAGCACATCATTTATCTGGTTTCCCCTCTAGACTGCAACTATAGCATCATTTGCCTGGTTTCCCCTCTAGACTGCAACTAGTGCATCATTTACCTGGTTTCCAATCTAGACTGCAACTATAGCACATCATTTACCTGGTTTCCCCTCTCGACTTGAACTATAGCACATCATTTGCCTGGTTTCCAATCTAGACTGGAACTATAGCACATCATTTACCTGGTTTCCAATCTAGACTTGAAATATAGCACATCATTTACCTGGTTTCCAATCTAGACTTGAACTATAGCACATCATTTGCATGGTTTCCAATTTAGACTGGAACTATAGCACATCATTTACCTGGTTTTCCCTCTAGGCTGCAACTAGTGCATCATTTGCCTGGTTTCCCCTCTAGACTTCAATTAGTGCATCATTTACCTGGTTTCCCCTCTAGGCTGCAACTAGTGCATCATTTACCTGTTTCAAATCTAGACTGGAACTATAGCACATCATTTATCTGGTTTCCCCGCTAGGCTGCAACTATAGCATCATTTGCCTGGTTTCCCCTCTAGACTGCAACTAGTGCATCATTTACCTGGTTTCCAATCTAGACTGGAACTATAGCACATCATTTACCTGGTTTCCCCTCTAGACTTGAACTATAGCACATCATTTGCCTGGTTTCCAATCTACACTGGAACTATAGCACATCATTTACCTGGTTTCCCCTCTGTGCTGCAACTAGTGCATCATTTATCTGGTTTCCAATCTAGACTGCAACTATAGCACATCATTTACCTGGTTTCCCCTCTAGACTGCAACTATAGCATCATTTGCCTGGTTTCCCCTCTAGACTGTAACTAGTGCATCATCTACCTGGTTTCCAATCTAGACTGGAACTATAGCACATCATTTACCTGGTTTCCCCTCTAGACTTGAACTATAGCACATCATTTGCCTGGTTTCCAATCTAGACTGCAACTATAGCACATCATTTACCTGGTTTCCCCTCTAGACTGCAACTATAGCATCATTTGCCTGGTTTCCACTCTAGACTGCAGCTAGTGCATCATTTACCTGGTTTCCATTCTAGACTGGAACTATAGTACATCATTTACCTGGTTTCCAATCTGGACTGCAACTATAGCATCATTTACCTGTTTCCAATATAGACTGGAACTATAGAACATCATTTACCTGGTTTCCCCTCTAGGCTGCAACTAGTGCATCATTTACCTGGTTTCCCCTCTAGGCTGCAACTAGTGCATCATTTACCTGGTTTCCCCTCTAGGCTGCAACTATAGCATCATTTGCCTGGTTTCCCCTCTAGACTGCAATTAGTGCATCATTTACCTGGTTTCCAATATAGACTGGAACTATAGCACATCATTTACCTGGTTTCCCCTCTAGACTGCAACTATAGCATCATTTGCCTGGTTTCCCCTCTAGACTGCAACTAGTGCATCATTTACCTGGTTTCCAATAATTGGTTATTATCCAATAAACTATCGATTAATGTACTGAAAACGAATTACATAATTTTCAGCTCAAGGCAAAATAGATATTATAATAATGGTAATATTTGTATAAATGGCACTGTTTTAAATCAAGTGGAAAGTATTAAGTTTTTAGGAATCTATATTAATGAGAATCTTTCTTGGAGTAAACATATTAATGTATTAGTGAGCAAAATTTCGAAAAATGTTGGAGTTATGAATAGATTGAAGCTAGTCCTACCTAAAAATATTCTTTTAACATTATACAATTCCCTTGTACTGCCATATCTTAATTATGCTATACTAAACTGGGGCAACTCAACAGCTTCACAGTGTAACCAACTTCTTCTTTTACAAAAGAAAGCAGTCAGAATCATATGTAAAACCAATTATAGAGAACACACCGATCCGTTGTTTGCAGAGTGGAAAGTTCTCAAATTTAATGACTTGTATAATCTTAATCTAGGTAAATTTATGTTTAGGTATAAAAGTGGCAAATTGCCATCCAATTTTAATGATCTCTTTATATCATGTTCATCAGTACATACGCATGGAACCAGAAGTGCATCTAGGGGTGATCTCTATACTATATACAATCGAACTTCTTTATCCAAAAACAGCCTCATACCAAGATGCATTCTATTCTGGAATAATCTTAACCTTGATATTAGACAGTCCCTCACACTTAAATCATTTTCCCAAAACCTGAAACATTACCTTTTGAGCATGTATTAACATGTATTAATAAAATGTATAATTTAGTTCTATATGTATCATTATTTCTACACAACATCGTATAATCATTTTAATTAGTTAGTCTGGTCTCACTGTCTCCTTGTCTTGTCCGAGTCCTTGTCTGTCATAGGGAATGGCATAAAAGCGTCACGCTTCACCCTTTTCCTACATGTTGGTAAATTTAACTATTGTTCTCATAATTTTGGAATTGTATGTACAGGTATGTACTGATTACTTAAATTGTATTTGCATGTATGATATTTATGTACCAGCATGAAATAAATGTTGTTGAAATCAAAAAAATCTAGACTGCAACTATAGCACATCATTTACCTGGTTTCCCCTCTCGACTTGAACTATAGCACATCATTTGCCTGGTTTCCAATCTAGACTGGAACTATAGCACATCATTTACCTGGTTTCCAATCTAGACTTGAAATATAGCACATCATTTACCTGGTTTCCAATCTAGACTTGAACTATAGCACATCATTTGCATGGTTTCCAATCTAGACTGGAACTATAGCACATCATTTACCTGGTTTTCCCTCTAGGCTGCAACTAGTGCATCATTTGCCTGGTTTCCCCTCTAGACTTCAATTAGTGCATCATTTACCTGGTTTCCCCTCTAGGCTGCAACTAGTGCATCATTTACCTGTTTCAAATCTAGACTGGAACTATAGCACATCATTTATCTGGTTTCCCCGCTAGGCTGCAACTATAGCATCATTTGCCTGGTTTCCCCTCTAGACTGCAACTAGTGCATCATTTACCTGGTTTCCAATCTAGACTGGAACTATAGCACATCATTTACCTGGTTTCCCCTCTAGACTTGAACTATAGCACATCATTTGCCTGGTTTCCAATCTAGACTGGAACTATAGCACATCATTTACCTGGTTTCCCCTCTGTGCTGCAACTAGTGCATCATTTATCTGGTTTCCAATCTAGACTGCAACTATAGCACATCATTTACCTGGTTTCCCCTCTAGACTGCAACTATAGCATCATTTGCCTGGTTTCCCCTCTAGACTGCAACTAGTGCATCATCTACCTGGTTTCCAATCTAGACTGGAACTATAGCACATCATTTACCTGGTTTCCCCTCTAGACTTGAACTATAGCACATCATTTGCCTGGTTTCCAATCTAGACTGGAACTATAGCACATCATTTACCTGGTTTCCCCTCTGTGCTGCAACTAGTGCATCATTTATCTGGTTTCCAATCTAGACTGCAACTATAGCACATCATTTACCTGGTTTCCCCTCTAGACTGCAACTATAGCATCATTTGCCTGGTTTCCCCTCTAGACTGCAACTAGTGCATCATTTACCTGGTTTCCAATCTAGACTGGAACTATAGCACATCATTTATCTGGTTTCCCCTCTAGGCTGCAACTAGCACATCATTTACCTGGTTTCCCCTTTAGACTGCAACTATAGCATCATTTGCCTGGTTTCCCCTCTTGACTGCAACTAGTGCATCATTTACCTGGTTTCCAATCTAGACTGGAACTATAGCACATCATTTACCTGGTTTCCCCTCTAGACTTGAACTATAGCACATCATTTGCCTGGTTTGCAATCTAGACTGGAACTATAGCACATCATTTACCTGGTTTCCAATCTAGACTTGAACTATAGCACATCATTTACCTGGTTTCCAATCTAGACTTGAACTATACCACATCATTTGCCTGGTTTCCAATCTAGGCTGCAACTATAGCATCATTTGCGTGGTTTCCAATCTAGAATGGAACTATAGCACATCATTTACCTGGTTTCCCCTCTAGACTTGAACTATAGCACATCATTTGCCTGGTTTCCAATCTAGACTGGAACTATAGCACATCATTTACCTGGTTTCCCCTCTGTGCTGCAACTAGTGCATCATTTATCTGGTTTCCAATCTAGACTGCAACTATAGCACATCATTTACCTGGTTTCCCCTCTAGACTGGAACTATAGCACATCATTTACCTGGTTTCCAATCTAGACTTGAAATATAGCACATCATTTACCTGGTTTCCAATCTAGACTTGAACTATAGCACATCATTTGCATGGTTTCCAATCTAGACTGGAACTATAGCACATCATTTACCTGGTTTTCCCTCTAGGCTGCAACTAGTGCATCATTTGCCTGGTTTCCCCTCTAGACTTCAATTAGTGCATCATTTACCTGGTTTCCCCTCTAGGCTGCAACTAGTGCATCATTTACCTGTTTCAAATCTAGACTGGAACTATAGCACATCATTTATCTGGTTTCCCCGCTAGGCTGCAACTATAGCATCATTTGCCTGGTTTCCCCTCTAGACTGCAACTAGTGCATCATTTACCTGGTTTCCAATCTAGACTGGAACTATAGCACATCATTTACCTGGTTTCCCCTCTAGACTTGAACTATAGCACATCATTTGCCTGGTTTCCAATCTAGACTGGAACTATAGCACATCATTTACCTGGTTTCCCCTCTGTGCTGCAACTAGTGCATCATTTATCTGGTTTCCAATCTAGACTGCAACTATAGCTCATCATTTACCTGGTTTCCCCTCTAGACTGCAACTATAGCATCATTTGCCTGGTTTCCCCTCTAGACTGCAACTAGTGCATCATCTACCTGGTTTCCAATCTAGACTGGAACTATAGCACATCATTTACCTGGTTTCCCCTCTAGACTTGAACTATAGCACATCATTTGCCTGGTTTCCAATCTAGACTGGAACTATAGCACATCATTTACCTGGTTTCCCCTCTGTGCTGCAACTAGTGCATCATTTATCTGGTTTCCAATCTAGACTGCAACTATAGCACATCATTTACCTGGTTTCCCCTCTAGACTGCAACTATAGCATCATTTGCCTGGTTTCCCCTCTAGACTGCAACTAGTGCATCATTTACCTGGTTTCCAATCTAGACTGGAACTATAGCACATCATTTATCTGGTTTCCCCTCTAGGCTGCAACTAGCACATCATTTACCTGGTTTCCCCTTTAGACTGCAACTATAGCATCATTTGCCTGGTTTCCCCTCTTGACTGCAACTAGTGCATCATTTACCTGGTTTCCAATCTAGACTGGAACTATAGCACATCATTTACCTGGTTTCCCCTCTAGACTTGAACTATAGCACATCATTTGCCTGGTTTGCAATCTAGACTGGAACTATAGCACATCATTTACCTGGTTTCCAATCTAGACTTGAACTATAGCACATCATTTACCTGGTTTCCAATCTAGACTTGAACTATACCACATCATTTGCCTGGTTTCCAATCTAGGCTGCAACTATAGCATCATTTGCGTGGTTTCCAATCTAGAATGGAACTATAGCACATCATTTACCTGGTTTCCCCTCTAGACTTGAACTATAGCACATCATTTGCCTGGTTTCCAATCTAGACTGGAACTATAGCACATCATTTACCTGGTTTCCCCTCTGTGCTGCAACTAGTGCATCATTTATCTGGTTTCCAATCTAGACTGCAACTATAGCACATAATTTACCTGGTTTCCCCTCTAGACTGCAACTATAGCATCATTTGCCTGGTTTCCCCTCTAGACTGCAACTAGTGCATCATCTACCTGGTTTCCAATCTAGACTGGAACTATAGCACATCATTTACCTGGTTTCCCCTCTAGACTTGAACTATAGCACATCATTTGCCTGGTTTCCAATCTAGACTGGAACTATAGCACATCATTTACCTGGTTTCCCCTCTGTGCTGCCACTAGTGCATCATTTATCTGGTTTCCAATCTAGACTGCAACTATAGCACATCATTTACCTGGTTTCCCCTCTAGACTGCAACTATAGCATCATTTGCCTGGTTTCCCCTCTAGACTGCAACTAGTGCATCATCTACCTGGTTTCCAATCTAGACTGGAACTATAGCACATCATTTACCTGGTTTCCCCTCTAGACTTGAACTATAGCACATCATTTGCCTGGTTTCCAATCTAGACTGGAACTATAGCACATCATTTACCTGGTTTCCCCTCTGTGCTGCAACTAGTGCATCATTTATCTGGTTTCCAATCTAGACTGCAACTATAGCACATCATTTACCTGGTTTCCCCTCTAGACTGCAACTATAGCATCATTTGCCTGGTTTCCCCTCTAGACTGCAACTAGTGCATCATTTACCTGGTTTCCAATCTAGACTGGAACTATAGCACATCATTTATCTGGTTTCCCCTCTAGGCTGCAACTAGCACATCATTTACCTGGTTTCCCCTTTAGACTGCAACTATAGCATCATTTGCCTGGTTTCCCCTCTTGACTGCAACTAGTGCATCAATTACCTGGTTTCCAATCTAGACTGGAACTATAGCACATCATTTACCTGGTTTCCCCTCTAGACTTGAACTATAGCACATCATTTGCCTGGTTTGCAATCTAGACTGGAACTATAGCACATCATTTACCTGGTTTCCAATCTAGACTTGAACTATAGCACATCATTTACCTGGTTTCCAATCTAGACTTGAACTATACCACATCATTTTCCTGGTTTCCAATCTAGACTGGAACTATAGCACATCATTTACCTGGTTTCCCCTCTAGGTTGCAACTATAGCATCATTTGCGTGGTTTCCAATCTAGAATGGAACTATAGCACATCATTTACCTGGTTTCCAATCTAGACTGCAACTAATGCATCATTTACCTGGTTTTCCCTCTAGGCTGCAACTAGTGCATCATTTACCTGGTTTCCAATCTAGACTGCAACTATAGCACATCATTTACCTGGTTTCCCCTCTAGACTGCAACTATAGCATCATTTGCTTGGTTTCCACTCTAGACTGCAGCTAGTGCATCATTTACCTGGTTTCCATTCTAGACTGGAACTATAGCACATCATTTACCTGGTTTCCAATCTGGACTGCAACTATAGCATCATTTACCTGTTTCCAATATAGACTGGAACTATAGAACATCATTTACCTGGTTTCCCCTCTAGGCTGCAACTAGTGCATCATTTACCTGGTTTCCCCTCTAGGCTGCAACTAGTGCATCATTTACCTGGTTTCCCCTCTAGGCTGCAACTATAGCATCATTTGCCTGGTTTCCCCTCTAGACTGCAATTAGTGCATCATTTACCTGGTTTCCAATATAGACTGGAACTATAGCACATCATTTACCTGGTTTCCCCTCTAGACTGCAACTATAGCATCATTTGCCTGGTTTCCCCTCTAGACTGCAACTAGTGCATCATTTACCTGGTTTCCAATCTAGACTGCAACTATAGCACATCATTTACCTGGTTTCCCCTCTCGACTTGAACTATAGCACATCATTTGCCTGTTTCCAATCTAGACTGGAACTATAGCACATCATTTACCTGGTTTCCAATCTAGACTTGAAATATAGCACATCATTTACCTGGTTTCCAATCTAGACTTGAACTATAGCACATCATTTGCATGGTTTCCAATCTAGACTGGAACTATAGCACATCATTTACCTGGTTTTCCCTCTAGGCTGCAACTAGTGCATCATTTGCCTGGTTTCCCCTCTAGACTTCAATTAGTGCATCATTTACCTGGTTTCCCCTCTAGGCTGCAACTAGTGCATCATTTACCTGTTTCAAATCTAGACTGGAACTATAGCACATCATTTATCTGGTTTCCCCGCTAGGCTACAACTATAGCATCATTTGCCTGGTTTCCCCTCTAGACTGCAACTAGTGCATCATTTACCTGGTTTCCAATCTAGACTGGAACTATAGCACATCATTTACCTGGTTTCCCCTCTAGACTTGAACTATAGCACATCATTTGCCTGGTTTCCAATCTAGACTGGAACTATAGCACATCATTTACCTGGTTTCCCCTCTGTGCTGCAACTAGTGCATCATTTATCTGGTTTCCAATCTAGACTGCAACTATAGCACATCATTTACCTGGTTTCCCCTCTAGACTGCAACTATAGCATCATTTGCCTGGTTTCCCCTCTAGACTGCAACTAGTGCATCATCTACCTGGTTTCCAATCTAGACTGGAACTATAGCACATCATTTACCTGGTTTCCCCTCTAGACTTGAACTATAGCACATCATTTGCCTGGTTTCCAATCTAGACTGGAACTATAGCACATCATTTACCTGGTTTCCCCTCTGTGCTGCAACTAGTGCATCATTTATCTGGTTTCCAATCTAGACTGCAACTATAGCACATCATTTACCTGGTTTCCCCTCTAGACTGCAACTATAGCATCATTTGCCTGGTTTCCCCTCTAGACTGCAACTAGTGCATCATTTACCTGGTTTCCAATCTAGACTGGAACTATAGCACATCATTTACCTGGTTTCCCCTCTGTGCTGCAACTAGTGCATCATTTATCTGGTTTCCAATGTAGACTGCAACTATAGCACATCATTTACCTGGTTTCCCCTCTAGACTGCAACTATAGCATCATTTACCTGGTTTCCCCTCTAGACTGCAACTAGTGCATCATTTACCTGGTTTCCAATCTAGACTGGAACTATAGCACATCATTTACCTGGTTTCCCCTCTAGACTTGAACTATAGCACATCTTTTGCCTGGTTTCCAATCTAGACTGGAACTATAGCACATCATTTACCTGGTTTCCCCTCTAGGCTGCAACTAGTGCATCGTTTGCCTGGTTTCCCCTCTGGGCTGCAACTAGTGCATCATTTGCCTGGTTTCTAATCTAGACTGCAACTATAGCATCATTTACCTGGTTTCCCCTCTAGGTTGCAACTAGTGCATCATTTACCTGGTTTCCCCTCTAGGCTGCAAGTAGTGCATCATTTACCTGGTTCCAATCTAGACTGGAACTATAGCACATCATTTACCTGGTTTCCAATCTAGACTGGAACTATAGCACATCATTTACCTGTTTCCCCTCTAGACTGCAACTATAGCATCATTTGCCTGGTTTCCCCTCTAGGCTGCAACTATAGTGCATCATTTGCCTGGTTTCCCCTCTAGGCTGCAACTAGTGCATCATTTACCAGGTTCCAATCTATACTGGAACTATAGCACATCATTTATCTGGTTTCCCCTCTAGGCTGCAACTAGTGCATCATTTACCTGTTTCCAATCTAGACTGGAACTATAGCACATCATTTATCTGGTTTCCCCTCTAGGCTGCAACTAGCACATCATTTACCTGGTTTCCCCTTTAGACTGCAACTATAGCATCATTTGCCTGGTTTCCCCTCTTGACTGCAACTAGTGCATCAATTACCTGGTTTCCAATCTAGACTGGAACTATAGCACATCATTTACCTGGTTTCCCCTCTAGACTTGAACTATAGCACATCATTTGCCTGGTTTGCAATCTAGACTGGAACTATAGAACATCATTTACCTGGTTTCCAATCTAGACTTGAACTATAGCACATCATTTACCTGGTTTCCAATCTAGACTTGAACTATACCACATCATTTGCCTGGTTTCCAATCTAGACTGGAACTATAGCACATCATTTACCTGGTTTCCCCTCTAGGTTGCAACTATAGCATCATTTGCGTGGTTTCCAATCTAGAATGGAACTATAGCACATCATTTACCTGGTTTCCAATCTAGACTGCAACTAATGCATCATTTACCTGGTTTTCCCTCTAGGCTGCAACTAGTGCATCATTTACCTGGTTTCCAATCTAGACTGCAACTATAGCACATCATTTACCTGGTTTCCCCTCTAGACTGCAACTATAGCATCATTTGCCTGGTTTCCACTCTAGACTGCAGCTAGTGCATCATTTACCTGGTTTCCATTCTAGACTGGAACTATAGCACATCATTTACCTGGTTTCCAATCTGGACTGCAACTATAGCATCATTTACCTGTTTCCAATATAGACTGGAACTATAGAACATCATTTACCTGGTTTCCCCTCTAGGCTGCAACTAGTGCATCATTTACCTGGTTTCCCCTCTAGGCTGCAACTAGTGCATCATTTACCTGGTTTCCCCTCTAGGCTGCAACTATAGCATCATTTGCCTGGTTTCCCCTCTAGACTGCAATTAGTGCATCATTTACCTGGTTTCCAATATAGACTGGAACTATAGCACATCATTTACCTGGTTTCCCCTCTAGACTGCAACTATAGCATCATTTGCCTGGTTTCCCCTCTAGACTGCAACTAGTGCATCATTTACCTGGTTTCCAATCTAGACTGGAACTATAGCACATCATTTACCTGGTTTCCCCTCTAGACTTGAACTATAGCACATCATTTGCCTGGTTTCCAATCTAGACTGGAACTATAGCACATCATTTACCTGGTTTCCCCTCTGTGCTGCAACTAGTGCATCATTTATATGGTTTCCAATCTAGACTGCAACTATAGCACATCATTTACCTGGTTTCCCCTCTAGACTGCAACTATAGCATCATTTGCCTGGTTTCCCCTCTAGACTGCAACTAGTGCATCATCTACCTGGTTTCCAATCTAGACTGGAACTATAGCACATCATTTACCTGGTTTCCCCTCTAGACTTGAACTATAGCACATCATTTGCCTGGTTTCCAATCTAGACTGGAACTATAGCACATCATTTACCTGGTTTCCCCTCTGTGCTGCAACTAGTGCATCATTTATCTGGTTTCCAATCTAGACTGCAACTATAGCACATCATTTACCTGGTTTCCCCTCTAGACTGCAACTATAGCATCATTTGCCTGGTTTCCCCTCTAGACTGCAACTAGTGCATCATTTACCTGGTTTCCAATCTAGACTGGAACTATAGCACATCATTTACCTGGTTTCCCCTCTGTGCTGCAACTAGTGCATCATTTATCTGGTTTCCAATGTAGACTGCAACTATAGCACATCATTTACCTGGTTTCCCCTCTAGACTGCAACTATAGCATCATTTACCTGGTTTCCCCTCTAGACTGCAACTAGTGCATCATTTACCTGGTTTCCAATCTAGACTGGAACTATAGCACATCATTTACCTGGTTTCCCCTCTAGACTTGAACTATAGCACATCTTTTGCCTGGTTTCCAATCTAGACTGGAACTATAGCACATCATTTACCTGGTTTCCCCTCTAGGCTGCAACTAGTGCATCGTTTGCCTGGTTTCCCCTCTGGGCTGCAACTAGTGCATCATTTGCCTGGTTTCTAATCTAGACTGCAACTATAGCATCATTTACCTGGTTTCCCCTCTAGGTTGCAACTAGTGCATCATTTACCTGGTTTCCCCTCTAGGCTGCAAGTAGTGCATCATTTACCTGGTTCCAATCTAGACTGGAACTATAGCACATCATTTACCTGGTTTCCAATCTAGACTGGAACTATAGCACATCATTTACCTGTTTCCCCTCTAGACTGCAACTATAGCATCATTTGCCTGGTTTCCCCTCTAGGCTGCAACTATAGTGCATCATTTGCCTGGTTTCCCCTCTAGGCTGCAACTAGTGCATCATTTACCAGGTTCCAATCTATACTGGAACTATAGCACATCATTTATCTGGTTTCCCCTCTAGGCTGCAACTAGTGCATCATTTACCTGTTTCCAATCTAGACTGGAACTATAGCACATCATTTATCTGGTTTCCCCTCTAGGCTGCAACTAGCACATCATTTACCTGGTTTCCCCTTTAGACTGCAACTATAGCATCATTTGCCTGGTTTCCCCTCTTGACTGCAACTAGTGCATCAATTACCTGGTTTCCAATCTAGACTGGAACTATAGCACATCATTTACCTGGTTTCCCCTCTAGACTTGAACTATAGCACATCATTTGCCTGGTTTGCAATCTAGACTGGAACTATAGAACATCATTTACCTGGTTTCCAATCTAGACTTGAACTATAGCACATCATTTACCTGGTTTCCAATCTAGACTTGAACTATACCACATCATTTGCCTGGTTTCCAATCTAGACTGGAACTATAGCACATCATTTACCTGGTTTCCCCTCTAGGTTGCAACTATAGCATCATTTGCGTGGTTTCCAATCTAGAATGGAACTATAGCACATCATTTACCTGGTTTCCAATCTAGACTGCAACTAATGCATCATTTACCTGGTTTTCCCTCTAGGCTGCAACTAGTGCATCATTTACCTGGTTTCCAATCTAGACTGCAACTATAGCACATCATTTACCTGGTTTCCCCTCTAGACTGCAACTATAGCATCATTTGCCTGGTTTCCACTCTAGACTGCAGCTAGTGCATCATTTACCTGGTTTCCATTCTAGACTGGAACTATAGCACATCATTTACCTGGTTTCCAATCTGGACTGCAACTATAGCATCATTTACCTGTTTCCAATATAGACTGGAACTATAGAACATCATTTACCTGGTTTCCCCTCTAGGCTGCAACTAGTGCATCATTTACCTGGTTTCCCCTCTAGGCTGCAACTAGTGCATCATTTACCTGGTTTCCCCTCTAGGCTGCAACTATAGCATCATTTGCCTGGTTTCCCCTCTAGACTGCAATTAGTGCATCATTTACCTGGTTTCCAATATAGACTGGAACTATAGCACATCATTTACCTGGTTTCCCCTCTAGACTGCAACTATAGCATCATTTGCCTGGTTTCCCCTCTAGACTGCAACTAGTGCATCATTTACCTGGTTTCCAATCTAGACTGGAACTATAGCACATCATTTACCTGGTTTCCCCTCTAGACTTGAACTATAGCACATCATTTGCCTGGTTTCCAATCTAGACTGGAACTATAGCACATCATTTACCTGGTTTCCCCTCTGTGCTGCAACTAGTGCATCATTTATATGGTTTCCAATCTAGACTGCAACTATAGCACATCATTTACCTGGTTTCCCCTCTAGACTGCAACTATAGCATCATTTGCCTGGTTTCCCCTCTAGACTGCAACTAGTGCATCATCTACCTGGTTTCCAATCTAGACTGGAACTATAGCACATCATTTACCTGGTTTCCCCTCTAGACTTGAACTATAGCACATCATTTGCCTGGTTTCCAATCTAGACTGGAACTATAGCACATCATTTACCTGGTTTCCCCTCTGTGCTGCAACTAGTGCATCATTTATCTGGTTTCCAATCTAGACTGCAACTATAGCACATCATTTACCTGGTTTCCCCTCTAGACTGCAACTATAGCATCATTTGCCTGGTTTCCCCTCTAGACTGCAACTAGTGCATCATTTACCTGGTTTCCAATCTAGACTGGAACTATAGCACATCATTTACCTGGTTTCCCCTCTGTGCTGCAACTAGTGCATCATTTATATGGTTTCCAATCTAGACTGCAACTATAGCACATCATTTACCTGGTTTCCCCTCTAGACTGCAACTATAGCATCATTTGCCTGGTTTCCCCTCTAGACTGCAACTAGTGCATCATCTACCTGGTTTCCAATCTAGACTGGAACTATAGCACATCATTTACCTGGTTTCCCCTCTAGACTTGAACTATAGCACATCATTTGCCTGGTTTCCAATCTAGACTGGAACTATAGCACATCATTTACCTGGTTTCCCCTCTGTGCTGCAACTAGTGCATCATTTATCTGGTTTCCAATCTAGACTGCAACTATAGCACATCATTTACCTGGTTTCCCCTCTAGACTGCAACTATAGCATCATTTGCCTGGTTTCCCCTCTAGACTGCAACTAGTGCATCATTTACCTGGTTTCCAATCTAGACTGGAACTATAGCACATCATTTACCTGGTTTCCCCTCTGTGCTGCAACTAGTGCATCATTTATCTGGTTTCCAATGTAGACTGCAACTATAGCACATCATTTACCTGGTTTCCCCTCTAGACTGCAACTATAGCATCATTTACCTGGTTTCCCCTCTAGACTGCAACTAGTGCATCATTTACCTGGTTTCCAATCTAGACTGGAACTATAGCACATCATTTACCTGGTTTCCCCTCTAGACTTGAACTATAGCACATCTTTTGCCTGGTTTCCAATCTAGACTGGAACTATAGCACATCATTTACCTGGTTTCCCCTCTAGGCTGCAACTAGTGCATCGTTTGCCTGGTTTCCCCTCTGGGCTGCAACTAGTGCATCATTTGCCTGGTTTCTAATCTAGACTGCAACTATAGCATCATTTACCTGGTTTCCCCTCTAGGTTGCAACTAGTGCATCATTTACCTGGTTTCCCCTCTAGGCTGCAAGTAGTGCATCATTTACCTGGTTCCAATCTAGACTGGAACTATAGCACATCATTTACCTGGTTTCCAATCTAGACTGGAACTATAGCACATCATTTACCTGTTTCCCCTCTAGACTGCAACTATAGCATCATTTGCCTGGTTTCCCCTCTAGGCTGCAACTATAGTGCATCATTTGCCTGGTTTCCCCTCTAGGCTGCAACTAGTGCATCATTTACCAGGTTCCAATCTATACTGGAACTATAGCACATCATTTATCTGGTTTCCCCTCTAGGCTGCAACTAGTGCATCATTTACCTGTTTCCAATCTAGACTGGAACTATAGCACATCATTTATCTGGTTTCCCCTCTAGGCTGCAACTAGCACATCATTTACCTGGTTTCCCCTTTAGACTGCAACTATAGCATCATTTGCCTGGTTTCCCCTCTTGACTGCAACTAGTGCATCAATTACCTGGTTTCCAATCTAGACTGGAACTATAGCACATCATTTACCTGGTTTCCCCTCTAGACTTGAACTATAGCACATCATTTGCCTGGTTTGCAATCTAGACTGGAACTATAGAACATCATTTACCTGGTTTCCAATCTAGACTTGAACTATAGCACATCATTTACCTGGTTTCCAATCTAGACTTGAACTATACCACATCATTTGCCTGGTTTCCAATCTAGACTGGAACTATAGCACATCATTTACCTGGTTTCCCCTCTAGGTTGCAACTATAGCATCATTTGCGTGGTTTCCAATCTAGAATGGAACTATAGCACATCATTTACCTGGTTTCCAATCTAGACTGCAACTAATGCATCATTTACCTGGTTTTCCCTCTAGGCTGCAACTAGTGCATCATTTACCTGGTTTCCAATCTAGACTGCAACTATAGCACATCATTTACCTGGTTTCCCCTCTAGACTGCAACTATAGCATCATTTGCCTGGTTTCCACTCTAGACTGCAGCTAGTGCATCATTTACCTGGTTTCCATTCTAGACTGGAACTATAGCACATCATTTACCTGGTTTCCAATCTGGACTGCAACTATAGCATCATTTACCTGTTTCCAATATAGACTGGAACTATAGAACATCATTTACCTGGTTTCCCCTCTAGGCTGCAACTAGTGCATCATTTACCTGGTTTCCCCTCTAGGCTGCAACTAGTGCATCATTTACCTGGTTTCCCCTCTAGGCTGCAACTATAGCATCATTTGCCTGGTTTCCCCTCTAGACTGCAATTAGTGCATCATTTACCTGGTTTCCAATATAGACTGGAACTATAGCACATCATTTACCTGGTTTCCCCTCTAGACTGCAACTATAGCATCATTTGCCTGGTTTCCCCTCTAGACTGCAACTAGTGCATCATTTACCTGGTTTCCAATCTAGACTGCAACTATAGCACATCATTTACCTGGTTTCCCCTCTCGACTTGAACTATAGCACATCATTTGCCTGGTTTCCAATCTAGACTGGAACTATAGCACATCATTTACCTGGTTTCCAATCTAGACTTGAAATATAGCACATCATTTACCTGGTTTCCAATCTAGACTTGAACTATAGCACATCATTTGCATGGTTTCCAATCTAGACTGGAACTATAGCACATCATTTACCTGGTTTTCCCTCTAGGCTGCAACTAGTGCATCATTTGCCTGGTTTCCCCTCTAGACTTCAATTAGTGCATCATTTACCTGGTTTCCCCTCTAGGCTGCAACTAGTGCATCATTTACCTGTTTCAAATCTAGACTGGAACTATAGCACATCATTTATCTGGTTTCCCCGCTAGGCTACAACTATAGCATCATTTGCCTGGTTTCCCCTCTAGACTGCAACTAGTGCATCATTTACCTGGTTTCCAATCTAGACTGGAACTATAGCACATCATTTACCTGGTTTCCCCTCTAGACTTGAACTATAGCACATCATTTGCCTGGTTTCCAATCTAGACTGGAACTATAGCACATCATTTACCTGGTTTCCCCTCTGTGCTGCAACTAGTGCATCATTTATCTGGTTTCCAATCTAGACTGCAACTATAGCACATCATTTACCTGGTTTCCCCTCTAGACTGCAACTATAGCATCATTTGCCTGGTTTCCCCTCTAGACTGCAACTAGTGCATCATCTACCTGGTTTCCAATCTAGACTGGAACTATAGCACATCATTTACCTGGTTTCCCCTCTAGACTTGAACTATAGCACATCATTTGCCTGGTTTCCAATCTAGACTGGAACTATAGCACATCATTTACCTGGTTTCCCCTCTGTGCTGCAACTAGTGCATCATTTATCTGGTTTCCAATCTAGACTGCAACTATAGCACATCATTTACCTGGTTTCCCCTCTAGACTGCAACTATAGCATCATTTGCCTGGTTTCCCCTCTAGACTGCAACTAGTGCATCATTTACCTGGTTTCCAATCTAGACTGGAACTATAGCACATCATTTACCTGGTTTCCCCTCTGTGCTGCAACTAGTGCATCATTTATCTGGTTTCCAATGTAGACTGCAACTATAGCACATCATTTACCTGGTTTCCCCTCTAGACTGCAACTATAGCATCATTTACCTGGTTTCCCCTCTAGACTGCAACTAGTGCATCATTTACCTGGTTTCCAATCTAGACTGGAACTATAGCACATCATTTACCTGGTTTCCCCTCTAGACTTGAACTATAGCACATCTTTTGCCTGGTTTCCAATCTAGACTGGAACTATAGCACATCATTTACCTGGTTTCCCCTCTAGGCTGCAACTAGTGCATCGTTTGCCTGGTTTCCCCTCTGGGCTGCAACTAGTGCATCATTTGCCTGGTTTCTAATCTAGACTGCAACTATAGCATCATTTACCTGGTTTCCCCTCTAGGTTGCAACTAGTGCATCATTTACCTGGTTTCCCCTCTAGGCTGCAAGTAGTGCATCATTTACCTGGTTCCAATCTAGACTGGAACTATAGCACATCATTTACCTGGTTTCCAATCTAGACTGGAACTATAGCACATCATTTACCTGTTTCCCCTCTAGACTGCAACTATAGCATCATTTGCCTGGTTTCCCCTCTAGGCTGCAACTATAGTGCATCATTTGCCTGGTTTCCCCTCTAGGCTGCAACTAGTGCATCATTTACCAGGTTCCAATCTATACTGGAACTATAGCACATCATTTATCTGGTTTCCCCTCTAGGCTGCAACTAGTGCATCATTTACCTGTTTCCAATCTAGACTGGAACTATAGCACATCATTTATCTGGTTTCCCCTCTAGGCTGCAACTAGCACATCATTTACCTGGTTTCCCCTTTAGACTGCAACTATAGCATCATTTGCCTGGTTTCCCCTCTTGACTGCAACTAGTGCATCATTTACCTGGTTTCCAATCTAGACTGGAACTATAGCACATCATTTACCTGGTTTCCCCTCTAGACTTGAACTATAGCACATCATTTGCCTGGTTTGCAATCTAGACTGGAACTATAGCACATCATTTACCTGGTTTCCAATCTAGACTTGAACTATAGCACATCATTTACCTGGTTTCCAATCTAGACTTGAACTATACCACATCATTTGCCTGGTTTCCAATCTAGGCTGCAACTATAGCATCATTTGCGTGGTTTCCAATCTAGAATGGAACTATAGCACATCATTTACCTGGTTTCCCCTCTAGACTTGAACTATAGCACATCATTTGCCTGGTTTCCAATCTAGACTTGAACTATAGCACATCATTTACCTGGTTTCCAATCTAGACTTGAACTATACCACATCATTTGCCTGGTTTCCAATCTAGGCTGCAACTATAGCATCATTTGCGTGGTTTCCAATCTAGAATGGAACTATAGCACATCATTTACCTGGTTTCCCCTCTAGACTTGAACTATAGCACATCATTTGCCTGGTTTCCAATCTAGACTGGAACTATAGCACATCATTTACCTGGTTTCCCCTCTGTGCTGCAACTAGTGCATCATTTATCTGGTTTCCAATCTAGACTGCAACTATAGCACATCATTTACCTGGTTTCCCCTCTAGACTGCAACTATAGCATCATTTGCGTGGTTTCCAATCTAGAATGGAACTATAGCACATCATTTACCTGGTTTCCCCTCTAGACTTGAACTATAGCACATCATTTGCCTGGTTTCCAATCTAGACTGGAACTATAGCACATCATTTACCTGGTTTCCCCTCTGTGCTGCAACTAGTGCATCATTTATCTGGTTTCCAATCTAGACTGCAACTATAGCACATCATTTACCTGGTTTCCCCTCTAGACTGGAACTATAGCACATCATTTACCTGGTTTCCAATCTAGACTTGAAATATAGCACATCATTTACCTGGTTTCCAATCTAGACTTGAACTATAGCACATCATTTGCATGGTTTCCAATCTAGACTGGAACTATAGCACATCATTTACCTGGTTTTCCCTCTAGGCTGCAACTAGTGCATCATTTGCCTGGTTTCCCCTCTAGACTTCAATTAGTGCATCATTTACCTGGTTTCCCCTCTAGGCTGCAACTAGTGCATCATTTACCTGTTTCAAATCTAGACTGGAACTATAGCACATCATTTATCTGGTTTCCCCGCTAGGCTGCAACTATAGCATCATTTGCCTGGTTTCCCCTCTAGACTGCAACTAGTGCATCATTTACCTGGTTTCCAATCTAGACTGGAACTATAGCACATCATTTACCTGGTTTCCCCTCTAGACTTGAACTATAGCACATCATTTGCCTGGTTTCCAATCTAGACTGGAACTATAGCACATCATTTACCTGGTTTCCCCTCTGTGCTGCAACTAGTGCATCATTTATCTGGTTTCCAATCTAGACTGCAACTATAGCACATCATTTACCTGGTTTCCCCTCTAGACTGCAACTATAGCATCATTTGCCTGGTTTCCCCTCTAGACTGCAACTAGTGCATCATCTACCTGGTTTCCAATCTAGACTGGAACTATAGCACATCATTTACCTGGTTTCCCCTCTAGACTTGAACTATAGCACATCATTTGCCTGGTTTCCAATCTAGACTGGAACTATAGCACATCATTTACCTGGTTTCCCCTCTGTGCTGCAACTAGTGCATCATTTATCTGGTTTCCAATCTAGACTGCAACTATAGCACATCATTTACCTGGTTTCCCCTCTAGACTGCAACTATAGCATCATTTGCCTGGTTTCCCCTCTAGACTGCAACTAGTGCATCATTTACCTGGTTTCCAATCTAGACTGGAACTATAGCACATCATTTATCTGGTTTCCCCTCTAGGCTGCAACTAGCACATCATTTACCTGGTTTCCCCTTTAGACTGCAACTATAGCATCATTTGCCTGGTTTCCCCTCTTGACTGCAACTAGTGCATCATTTACCTGGTTTCCAATCTAGACTGGAACTATAGCACATCATTTACCTGGTTTCCCCTCTAGACTTGAACTATAGCACATCATTTGCCTGGTTTGCAATCTAGACTGGAACTATAGCACATCATTTACCTGGTTTCCAATCTAGACTTGAACTATAGCACATCATTTACCTGGTTTCCAATCTAGACTTGAACTATACCACATCATTTGCCTGGTTTCCAATCTAGGCTGCAACTATAGCATCATTTGCGTGGTTTCCAATCTAGAATGGAACTATAGCACATCATTTACCTGGTTTCCCCTCTAGACTTGAACTATAGCACATCATTTGCCTGGTTTCCAATCTAGACTGGAACTATAGCACATCATTTACCTGGTTTCCCCTCTGTGCTGCAACTAGTGCATCATTTATCTGGTTTCCAATCTAGACTGCAACTATAGCACATCATTTACCTGGTTTCCCCTCTAGACTGCAACTATAGCATCATTTGCCTGGTTTCCCCTCTAGACTGCAACTAGTGCATCATTTACCTGGTTTCCAATCTAGACTGGAACTATAGCACATCATTTACCTGGTTTCCCCTCTGTGCTGCAACTAGTGCATCATTTATCTGGTTTCCAATCTAGACTGCAACTATAGCACATCATTTACCTGGTTTCCCCTCTAGACTGCAACTATAGCATCATTTGCCTGGTTTCCCCTCTAGACTGCAACTAGTGCATCATCTACCTGGTTTCCAATCTAGACTGGAACTATAGCACATCATTTACCTGGTTTCCCCTCTAGACTTGAACTATAGCACATCATTTGCCTGGTTTCCAATCTAGACTGGAACTATAGCACATCATTTACCTGGTTTCCCCTCTGTGCTGCAACTAGTGCATCATTTATCTGGTTTCCAATCTAGACTGCAACTATAGCACATCATTTACCTGGTTTCCCCTCTAGACTGCAACTATAGCATCATTTGCCTGGTTTCCCCTCTAGACTGCAACTAGTGCATCATTTACCTGGTTTCCAATCTAGACTGGAACTATAGCACATCATTTACCTGGTTTCCCCTCTGTGCTGCAACTAGTGCATCATTTATCTGGTTTCCAATGTAGACTGCAACTATAGCACATCATTTACCTGGTTTCCCCTCTAGACTGCAACTATAGCATCATTTACCTGGTTTCCCCTCTAGACTGCAACTAGTGCATCATTTACCTGGTTTCCAATCTAGACTGGAACTATAGCACATCATTTACCTGGTTTCCCCTCTAGACTTGAACTATAGCACATCTTTTGCCTGGTTTCCAATCTAGACTGGAACTATAGCACATCATTTACCTGGTTTCCCCTCTAGGCTGCAACTAGTGCATCGTTTGCCTGGTTTCCCCTCTGGGCTGCAACTAGTGCATCATTTGCCTGGTTTCTAATCTAGACTGCAACTATAGCATCATTTACCTGGTTTCCCCTCTAGGTTGCAACTAGTGCATCATTTACCTGGTTTCCCCTCTAGGCTGCAAGTAGTGCATCATTTACCTGGTTCCAATCTAGACTGGAACTATAGCACATCATTTACCTGGTTTCCAATCTAGACTGGAACTATAGCACATCATTTACCTGTTTCCCCTCTAGACTGCAACTATAGCATCATTTGCCTGGTTTCCCCTCTAGGCTGCAACTATAGTGCATCATTTGCCTGGTTTCCCCTCTAGGCTGCAACTAGTGCATCATTTACCAGGTTCCAATCTATACTGGAACTATAGCACATCATTTATCTGGTTTCCCCTCTAGGCTGCAACTAGTGCATCATTTACCTGTTTCCAATCTAGACTGGAACTATAGCACATCATTTATCTGGTTTCCCCTCTAGGCTGCAACTAGCACATCATTTACCTGGTTTCCCCTTTAGACTGCAACTATAGCATCATTTGCCTGGTTTCCCCTCTTGACTGCAACTAGTGCATCATTTACCTGGTTTCCAATCTAGACTGGAACTATAGCACATCATTTACCTGGTTTCCCCTCTAGACTTGAACTATAGCACATCATT
The DNA here is from genome assembly GCA_037783415.1 of Leptasterias polaris. Taxonomy (NCBI): domain Eukaryota; kingdom Metazoa; phylum Echinodermata; class Asteroidea; order Forcipulatida; family Asteriidae; genus Leptasterias; species Leptasterias polaris. Next base: position 701,441 of record JAZGTN010000149.1, read on the forward strand.
TGCCTGGTTTGCAATCTAGACTGGAACTATAGCACATCATTTACCTGGTTTCCAATCTAGACTTGAACTATAGCACATCATTTACCTGGTTTCCAATCTAGACTTGAACTATACCACATCATTTGCCTGGTTTCCAATCTAGGCTGCAACTATAGCATCATTTGCGTGGTTTCCAATCTAGAATGGAACTATAGCACATCATTTACCTGGTTTCCCCTCTAGACTTGAACTATAGCACATCATTTGCCTGGTTTCCAATCTAGACTTGAACTATAGCACATCATTTACCTGGTTTCCAATCTAGACTTGAACTATACCACATCATTTGCCTGGTTTCCAATCTAGGCTGCAACTATAGCATCATTTGCGTGGTTTCCAATCTAGAATGGAACTATAGCACATCATTTACCTGGTTTCCCCTCTAGACTTGAACTATAGCACATCATTTGCCTGGTTTCCAATCTAGACTGGAACTATAGCACATCATTTACCTGGTTTCCCCTCTGTGCTGCAACTAGTGCATCATTTATCTGGTTTCCAATCTAGACTGCAACTATAGCACATCATTTACCTGGTTTCCCCTCTAGACTGCAACTATAGCATCATTTGCGTGGTTTCCAATCTAGAATGGAACTATAGCACATCATTTACCTGGTTTCCCCTCTAGACTTGAACTATAGCACATCATTTGCCTGGTTTCCAATCTAGACTGGAACTATAGCACATCATTTACCTGGTTTCCCCTCTGTGCTGCAACTAGTGCATCATTTATCTGGTTTCCAATCTAGACTGCAACTATAGCACATCATTTACCTGGTTTCCCCTCTAGACTGGAACTATAGCACATCATTTACCTGGTTTCCAATCTAGACTTGAAATATAGCACATCATTTACCTGGTTTCCAATCTAGACTTGAACTATAGCACATCATTTGCATGGTTTCCAATCTAGACTGGAACTATAGCACATCATTTACCTGGTTTTCCCTCTAGGCTGCAACTAGTGCATCATTTGCCTGGTTTCCCCTCTAGACTTCAATTAGTGCATCATTTACCTGGTTTCCCCTCTAGGCTGCAACTAGTGCATCATTTACCTGTTTCAAATCTAGACTGGAACTATAGCACATCATTTATCTGGTTTCCCCGCTAGGCTGCAACTATAGCATCATTTGCCTGGTTTCCCCTCTAGACTGCAACTAGTGCATCATTTACCTGGTTTCCAATCTAGACTGGAACTATAGCACATCATTTACCTGGTTTCCCCTCTAGACTTGAACTATAGCACATCATTTGCCTGGTTTCCAATCTAGACTGGAACTATAGCACATCATTTACCTGGTTTCCCCTCTGTGCTGCAACTAGTGCATCATTTATCTGGTTTCCAATCTAGACTGCAACTATAGCACATCATTTACCTGGTTTCCCCTCTAGACTGCAACTATAGCATCATTTGCCTGGTTTCCCCTCTAGACTGCAACTAGTGCATCATCTACCTGGTTTCCAATCTAGACTGGAACTATAGCACATCATTTACCTGGTTTCCCCTCTAGACTTGAACTATAGCACATCATTTGCCTGGTTTCCAATCTAGACTGGAACTATAGCACATCATTTACCTGGTTTCCCCTCTGTGCTGCAACTAGTGCATCATTTATCTGGTTTCCAATCTAGACTGCAACTATAGCACATCATTTACCTGGTTTCCCCTCTAGACTGCAACTATAGCATCATTTGCCTGGTTTCCCCTCTAGACTGCAACTAGTGCATCATTTACCTGGTTTCCAATCTAGACTGGAACTATAGCACATCATTTATCTGGTTTCCCCTCTAGGCTGCAACTAGCACATCATTTACCTGGTTTCCCCTTTAGACTGCAACTATAGCATCATTTGCCTGGTTTCCCCTCTTGACTGCAACTAGTGCATCATTTACCTGGTTTCCAATCTAGACTGGAACTATAGCACATCATTTACCTGGTTTCCCCTCTAGACTTGAACTATAGCACATCATTTGCCTGGTTTGCAATCTAGACTGGAACTATAGCACATCATTTACCTGGTTTCCAATCTAGACTTGAACTATAGCACATCATTTACCTGGTTTCCAATCTAGACTTGAACTATACCACATCATTTGCCTGGTTTCCAATCTAGGCTGCAACTATAGCATCATTTGCGTGGTTTCCAATCTAGAATGGAACTATAGCACATCATTTACCTGGTTTCCCCTCTAGACTTGAACTATAGCACATCATTTGCCTGGTTTCCAATCTAGACTGGAACTATAGCACATCATTTACCTGGTTTCCCCTCTGTGCTGCAACTAGTGCATCATTTATCTGGTTTCCAATCTAGACTGCAACTATAGCACATCATTTACCTGGTTTCCCCTCTAGACTGCAACTATAGCATCATTTGCCTGGTTTCCCCTCTAGACTGCAACTAGTGCATCATCTACCTGGTTTCCAATCTAGACTGGAACTATAGCACATCATTTACCTGGTTTCCCCTCTAGACTTGAACTATAGCACATCATTTGCCTGGTTTCCAATCTAGACTGGAACTATAGCACATCATTTACCTGGTTTCCCCTCTGTGCTGCAACTAGTGCATCATTTATCTGGTTTCCAATCTAGACTGCAACTATAGCACATCATTTACCTGGTTTCCCCTCTAGACTGCAACTATAGCATCATTTGCCTGGTTTCCCCTCTAGACTGCAACTAGTGCATCATTTACCTGGTTTCCAATCTAGACTGGAACTATAGCACATCATTTATCTGGTTTCCCCTCTAGGCTGCAACTAGCACATCATTTACCTGGTTTCCCCTTTAGACTGCAACTATAGCATCATTTGCCTGGTTTCCCCTCTTGACTGCAACTAGTGCATCATTTACCTGGTTTCCAATCTAGACTGGAACTATAGCACATCATTTACCTGGTTTCCCCTCTAGACTTGAAATATAGCACATCATTTGCCTGGTTTGCAATCTAGACTGGAACTATAGCACATCATTTACCTGGTTTCCAATCTAGACTTGAACTATAGCACATCATTTACCTGGTTTCCAATCTAGACTTGAACTATACCACATCATTTGCCTGGTTTCCAATCTAGGCTGCAACTATAGCATCATTTGCGTGGTTTCCAATCTAGAATGGAACTATAGCACATCATTTACCTGGTTTCCCCTCTAGACTTGAACTATAGCACATCATTTGCCTGGTTTCCAATCTAGACTGGAACTATAGCACATCATTTACCTGGTTTCCCCTCTGTGCTGCAACTAGTGCATCATTTATCTGGTTTCCAATCTAGACTGCAACTATAGCACATCATTTACCTGGTTTCCCCTCTAGACTGCAACTATAGCATCATTTGCCTGGTTTCCCCTCTAGACTGCAACTAGTGCATCATCTACCTGGTTTCCAATCTAGACTGGAACTATAGCACATCATTTACCTGGTTTCCCCTCTAGACTTGAACTATAGCACATCATTTGCCTGGTTTCCAATCTAGACTGGAACTATAGCACATCATTTACCTGGTTTCCCCTCTGTGCTGCAACTAGTGCATCATTTATCTGGTTTCCAATCTAGACTGCAACTATAGCACATCATTTACCTGGTTTCCCCTCTAGACTGCAACTATAGCATCATTTGCCTGGTTTCCCCTCTAGACTGCAACTAGTGCATCATTTACCTGGTTTCCAATCTAGACTGGAACTATAGCACATCATTTATCTGGTTTCCCCTCTAGGCTGCAACTAGCACATCATTTACCTGGTTTCCCCTTTAGACTGCAACTATAGCATCATTTGCCTGGTTTCCCCTCTTGACTGCAACTAGTGCATCAATTACCTGGTTTCCAATCTAGACTGGAACTATAGCACATCATTTACCTGGTTTCCCCTCTAGACTTGAACTATAGCACATCATTTGCCTGGTTTGCAATCTAGACTGGAACTATAGCACATCATTTACCTGGTTTCCAATATAGACTTGAACTATAGCACATCATTTACCTGGTTTCCAATCTAGACTTGAACTATACCACATCATTTGCCTGGTTTCCAATCTAGACTGGAACTATAGCACATCATTTACCTGGTTTCCCCTCTAGGTTGCAACTATAGCATCATTTGCGTGGTTTCCAATCTAGAATGGAACTATAGCACATCATTTACCTGGTTTCCAATCTAGACTGCAACTAATGCATCATTTACCTGGTTTTCCCTCTAGGCTGCAACTAGTGCATCATTTACCTGGTTTCCAATCTAGACTGCAACTATAGCACATCATTTACCTGGTTTCCCCTCTAGACTGCAACTATAGCATCATTTCCCACCCCACAGTAGTGTGGGCTGGGTCTACGAACGAATACTTACCTGTAGAGCGAATACTACAATTGCATTGTTCCCTATGCCGGCAGGCAAAAGGCTAAGAGTTTTACACACAATAGCGCCCTCTGGTGTCCGACCCCGACGCCCTGCGACATGCGCACTACGTCAGCTTCCTCTTTTCTCGAGCGCTACTTGACGCGTAAGCACCCAAAGAATCGAGTATAGTGGGGAAGGAGGGAGGGTGCTCTACAGGTAAGTATTCGTTCGTAGACCCAGCCCACACTACTGTGGGGTGGGAGTCTACTTCACTCTACTTACCTGTAGAGCGAATACTACAATTGCATAGACTCGCACCGAATAGGCGGTGGGTATACGCGAACTATCGTATGTCTATACAGGGGCGTAGGACACAGGGCGTGCCTAAAAAGACCCCGTAAGCGCACCGTAGCTCATGCGCAAAGTCAGGAGGGTATCACCGTTATGGGAGTAAAAACATAATGGGTACACCTCATTAGATTTTAAATGCACATAAAAATGTGTATGAGAAGTGAACTCACCGGTTAGTGTTTCTGGGAGGCTCGGCTGGCCTCCTTCAGCACTTCCCTTCCAGCCCTGCCATCTACTTGAAGGACATCCTTCAGGTAGTGCTCTGAAAAAGTGTTGGGGCTCTTCCAGCACGCAGCTTTGGTGATGTCTGCTATAGGCACACCCTTAAAAAAGGCCCAAGAGGCGGATACCCCCCTGACCTCATGCGCCCGAATGGGACCCTCGGCTGCTGGCCAGCCGCCCGGCACGGAGCGGATAGCTGTAACGATCCAGCGGGCGATGGTATCGCGCGACGCCGGCCGAAAGGGCGGGGTTGTCGTAATAAATAATTGGTGGTCCGTACGGAGTGATCTCGTACGGTGTACATACCACTTCAGTGCCCGGACTGGGCACCAAAATTAGTCGTCTGACTCGGACGAAAAGGACTTGATGTCCGGGACAAAAATGTCCGGAGGCGTAAAAGACGCCGACTGATTCTTTGTAAGGAAGCCGGCCGAAGGAATTAGGCGGACACCGCCTGGCTCCCAACGGATGTGGCCCGCTTCTACTGACAGAGCGTGCAGTTCACTGCGCCGCCGGGATGTAGCAACCGCCAACAGGAATGAAACCTTAATGGAGAGTTGCAATAGCGTGGAACAGTCCATTGGTTCGAAGGGGTGTTTTGCCAAAGTCGATAGAACGCTAAAGAGGTCCCAGGACGGCACTAGTTTGCGTACCGGGGGACGAGTGACGAACATCCCCTTGATCAGTTGGCTGATCGCCCGGTTATCCGAGACGGAAGAACCGTCTGGGAAGCCCATATGTATTGCGGCGACGGCCGACCGGTAATTTTTTACCGTGCCCGTCGAGAGGCCGCTGTCAAAAAGGTATAAGAGGAAATCCCCAACCTCCCCTACAGAAGTATTGGGGGGACGGAGGGATTTCCGTCTACACCATTTAAGGAAATGGCGTAGTCGGCTCTCATATACCTTTCTGGTGGAGGCTCGGCGCGAGTGAGCTGCGACAGTCGCAGCCCGTCGCGAAAGGCCTGCTGAGCGGAGGGATCTCGTGATAGTACCCAACAGGTCAGGTGAAGATCCCCCGGAGCCGAGTGAATCCTCCCCGAGCTGGGCTGATATAGGATATCCGCTCGCCTCGGTAGGATCACCGGGCAGTGAACCAGGAGCCTGATGATCCGGGGAAACCACGGCTGGCGGGGCCAGAACGGGGCTATGAGGAGGACTCGGCAGTCCTCCTGCTCGATCTTGGTCAGCACCCGAGAAATGAGGGAGATGGGCGGGAACGCATAGGCCAATAGGCCGTCCCACTGCACTGCCAGTGCGTCGATCTGCCACGCGTTGGGGTCTGGACCCCTTGCGCAGTAAACCGGCAGCTGGTTGTTCGCATGGGAGGCGAACAAGTCCACGTGGGGCCGGTCGATCAGTTGGAAGAGCGACCGGGCCACTTGCGGGAGCAGAGACCACTCCGTCGGGGCGATCCAGCCCCTGGAGAGAGCGTCGGCTGTGACGTTCTCTATGCCCGCGATGTGGACTGCCGACAGTGCTATCTCGTGGCGTATGCACCAAAGGACGAGGACCCACGTCAGTGCACACAGCCGGCCCGACCGAGTACCCCCCTGGTGATTGATGTAAGCCACCACCGTGGCATTGTCGCATCTCACCAGGACCGCTCGTCCTTTGACGTCTGCTTGGAAATGTTGCAGTGCGTTGGAGACTGCCAACATTTCCAAGACGTTGATGTGGGACGACTGGTGTTCGGGACCCCATACACCTGCGACCTCTTTCGGGTGTAGGGTCGCCCCCCATCCGTGTAGCGACGCGTCGGTAGTGACTGTCACTAACGGACGGGGCGGGCGGAAGGCGCGGCCCTGCGCGATGTTCGCCTCGGCTAGCCACCAACGAAGGTGGGGGACCAGCCATGGCGTAGTGGGCACCGGATGGTGGATAGGATGCCGGATGGGCTTGTAGACAGAGAGCAGGTGAAGCTGAATAGGCCTCATCCTCAGCCTGCAAAAGTCTACCAAATCCACCATGCTGGCCATAAGGCCCAACAGCCTGAGCCAGGCCAGAGCCGGAGCCACCACCGCTGGGAGGAAGAGGGAGACGCACTGTCGAAGGTTCGACAGACGGTCTTCCGAAGGGCGGGCCAGCCCCCTGCGAAGGTCGAGACACGCACCCAAAAAGGTGGGGACCTGCGAGGGGGTGGGGTGCGATTTCTCGGCGTTGATGATGAATCCGAGGTCGGACCCCAGTATGGTCCTCAGCGTCTCCATACGGAAACGCTTCGGACGTATGAATTTGTTGAGGGGCTTTAGATTCAAAATCGGGCGCCAAACGCCAGCCTCCTTCTTGGGTGTCAAGAAGAAAACTGACATGAAGCCCGTCCGAGCCCCCGATCGGGGGACGATCCGCACCGCCCGCTTCTGGAGGAGAGTGTTGATCTCCGCCTCGAGAGCGCGGCGCTTTGACATGTCGGACGGGACAGGTGTCGGCCGATTGAGCATGTCCGACGGGGGGGTTCTCGTAAACTCGAGCGCGTAACCGCGGCTGATCGTTTCGAGAACCCACCCGTCGGAGGTAACCTGGCCCCAGGACCCCATAAACTCCTGAATGCGGCCTCCCACGGGTCCGTCGGCGGGAGGTCGCCAGGAGGCCAGCCCATCACTTGCGCCACGCCCCCGTATATCGGGGGGTGGGCGCACGGAAACCGCGACCCGACTGGGCACGTTGTTGTCCGGGTTGGGGCTGCGTGAAGTGTGGGCCGGCGGTGTTATCGGTACGGCCACGAAAGCTGCCCCGGGTCGCCTTTTGCGGGCGGCGTCGTGGGATGGTAAAGGCCGTCTGCTTCCTCGCCCTACCCGCGGCTTTGGGGGCCGGGGGTTGAGGCTTCTTGAGGTTGATTTTATCCGTGGCCTTGAGGCGTTTAGCCTCGGCCTCCATGGATTCCTGGAACTGTCCCGCAAACAAATCCGGCCCTGAGAGTGGGAGATCATCGAGGCGCTTACGCGCCCCCGGTGATGGGAGAAACAGCGCATCGAGCACGTTGGCTCGGCGCGTTGTAGTCGCCAGGGTCGACACTCTGGTGAACTGGTCCAAGACGGACCGTAGACCATTGTCCAGACAGTGGAGGGCAGCCACCATCATATCGGCTGGCACCACTGAATCTTCCTCACATCCCAGTGCCAGATACTCGGAGAGTAGCAGGAGGAAGGAGGTAGCACGCATGCCCATGCGTGCCGAACGGTCCATCTTCCGGGCGACGTCTTCCAACTTCCCGCGGGTCTTGTCCGCAAACGGGAGTTTGGAGGACGCCGATCCTCTGTCGGCGGCTAATTTGTCGGTGGCCGAGTCCGGCAGGGCGGGGGTGGCAAAGTACTTTTTGTAATCCCGATCGGGGAAACGGTAGTACGGCTCCATACGTTTGGAGAATGGGGCCCATGTTTTCGCACCCATCACCCCGTCCATTCGGTCAACACACACGCGATCCAAGGGCATCACAGGGAAGGCCTTGGGCGCTTCAGCCGGACCCGATCTCCTAATGAACGATTGATGTTCCGGAGGAGGGGGTTCGGGGTCAGCGGGGAGTTCGAGGACTCTTATCATGTCCCTCTGGACTAGACGCAGTTCGGTCTCGGAGATCGAAAGGCGCTGGACAGAGTGGACTAACTCGGCGTCTTCCTCGGCCGAGTTGGCCGAGTCAGGGGGCCGAGATGCCTCCGAACCATACACCGCTGGTGAGATGGCACCGTCACGGTGTTCCGATGAGCCGTGATCCGACTCAAAGGACGCCGACGGGTGCAGGCTGATGCCTGGCGGGGATGCTATCATGCGGGGGGCCGTGCGTGGCACTACCCGCTGGTCTGCAGTCACGCGCCCCTGGCCGTGGTGACCGGCGGGCGGGGGCTGCCGGCCTGGGGGGGACTCCGGAGCACGGCTAGCCGTGTGTGGTAGGCTCCGTTGGCCCGGCGTCATCCAGCCGTGGTCATAGTGACTAAGGGGCACCTGTGAGGTGACCGAGTCAGGGGGGCCTTGTCCCCGGCCCGAAATTGAGGCGGCCAGAGTGTGAAAGGCCTCCAGAAAATCATCACGGGAGATCGGGTCCCCACCCCTGTTGCGTTTAGCACGGTGGGACCGTCCCGGGGACCCGCTCGAGCTCGAAGATGAACGACGAGAACGGCGGGCCTTTTTGCTCTTCTTTTTCTTGGAAGAGCGTCGGGTGGACTCCGAGGAAGCCTCAGAGGTCACCTGGGTCACGGGGATGCCCGAGCAGCGGGAAAAACCCGCTGTGGAGGGCTGGCTCCCGGGGAGTATCGCCCCAAGGGGGCCCCATGGGACCTGTTCCCCGTGCCCAATGGCCTGGGCGGCCGACAGTGCCCCAAGCCCGATGGCGTAGGCAGGCGCTGTGCGGTCGAGGCGGCCGTACAAGAGCCCGTCCCTAGGCACCGCGGAATTCACGATGGCATCGGGAGGGTCTGGGCGCATTGAGCCGTGGAGGGGTATTATTCCCTCTGGCTGTAAATGCTCCAAAGAGGGGGCTTTTATAGCTCCGTGGTCAGTCATGGTGGGCTCTGCAACCGAGTCACGCTTGACTGACCGCCCTCTTTTGGGTACAGCCGCAGTATCCGACAACTTCTTTGTCTTAATACCGGGGCGTTTCCCCTTCGGTTGGGTGGACCCATTCACGCTGGTCGGAGACGATGGGGCCGCAAGGTCCCTCGCTCGGCCAATGGGTCCCTCAGCTCCGCCAGCCGGTAGTGGCTGGGGGAGCTGATCGGGGGATTGCAGCCGCGGTGACGACGTGTCGCCGGTGCAAATCCCCGAGGGCTCGGGCTGTCCCGGTGGAACGCAAGTCCCTCCGGTTCTGACACGCCCTGTCCTCCCCAACTTCTTAGAATTACTCATTCTACACTCACTACACAACTACACACAACTCTACAAACTGTAGTTTAACTATATTTTATTTGAAACAAGCTTTCTCGAAGCAGTAAGCACGTAAATTTAATGAAATTTAATGAAATTTCTTTACGTGGCTTAAACTCACATGTAACCTGTGCCTGCGCTAAGAGAAAAAGAGGAAGCTGACGTAGTGCGCATGTCGCAGGGCGTCGGGGTCGGACACCAGAGGGCGCTATTGTGTGTAAAACTCTTAGCCTTTTGCCTGCCGGCATAGGGAACAATGCAATTGTAGTATTCGCTCTACAGGTAAGTAGAGTGAAGTAGACTGCCTGGTTTCCACTCTAGACTGCAGCTAGTGCATCATTTACCTGGTTTCCATTCTAGACTGGAACTATAGCACATCATTTACCTGGTTTCCAATCTGGACTGCAACTATAGCATCATTTACCTGTTTCCAATATAGACTGGAACTATAGAACATCATTTACCTGGTTTCCCCTCTAGGCTGCAACTAGTGCATCATTTACCTGGTTTCCCCTCTAGGCTGCAACTAGTGCATCATTTACCTGGTTTCCCCTCTAGGCTGCAACTATAGCATCATTTGCCTGGTTTCCCCTCTAGACTGCAATTAGTGCATCATTTACCTGGTTTCCAATATAGACTGGAACTATAGCACATCATTTACCTGGTTTCCCCTCTAGACTGCAACTATAGCATCATTTGCCTGGTTTCCCCTCTAGACTGCAACTAGTGCATCATTTACCTGGTTTCCAATCTAGACTGCAACTATAGCACATCATTTACCTGGTTTCCCCTCTCGACTTGAACTATAGCACATCATTTGCCTGTTTCCAATCTAGACTGGAACTATAGCACATCATTTACCTGGTTTCCAATCTAGACTTGAAATATAGCACATCATTTACCTGGTTTCCAATCTAGACTTGAACTATAGCACATCATTTGCATGGTTTCCAATCTAGACTGGAACTATAGCACATCATTTACCTGGTTTTCCCTCTAGGCTGCAACTAGTGCATCATTTGCCTGGTTTCCCCTCTAGACTTCAATTAGTGCATCATTTACCTGGTTTCCCCTCTAGGCTGCAACTAGTGCATCATTTACCTGTTTCAAATCTAGACTGGAACTATAGCACATCATTTATCTGGTTTCCCCGCTAGGCTACAACTATAGCATCATTTGCCTGGTTTCCCCTCTAGACTTCAATTAGTGCATCATTTACCTGGTTTCCCCTCTAGACTTGAACTATAGCACATCATTTACCTGGTTTCCCCTCTAGACTTGAACTATAGCACATCATTTGCCTGGTTTCCAATCTAGACTGGAACTATAGCACATCATTTACCTGGTTTCCCCTCTGTGCTGCAACTAGTGCATCATTTATCTGGTTTCCAATCTAGACTGCAACTATAGCACATCATTTACCTGGTTTCCCCTCTAGACTGCAACTATAGCATCATTTGCCTGGTTTCCCCTCTAGACTGCAACTAGTGCATCATCTACCTGGTTTCCAATCTAGACTGGAACTATAGCACATCATTTACCTGGTTTCCCCTCTAGACTTGAACTATAGCACATCATTTGCCTGGTTTCCAATCTAGACTGGAACTATAGCACATCATTTACCTGGTTTCCCCTCTGTGCTGCAACTAGTGCATCATTTATCTGGTTTCCAATCTAGACTGCAACTATAGCACATCATTTACCTGGTTTCCCCTCTAGACTGCAACTATAGCATCATTTGCCTGGTTTCCCCTCTAGACTGCAACTAGTGCATCATTTACCTGGTTTCCAATCTAGACTGGAACTATAGCACATCATTTACCTGGTTTCCCCTCTGTGCTGCAACTAGTGCATCATTTACCTGGTTTCCAATCTAGACTGGAACTATAGCACATCATTTACCTGGTTTCCCCTCTAGACTTGAACTATAGCACATCATTTGCCTGGTTTCCAATCTAGACTGGAACTATAGCACATCATTTACCTGGTTTCCCCTCTGTGCTGCAACTAGTGCATCATTTATCTGGTTTCCAATCTAGACTGCAACTATAGCACATCATTTACCTGGTTTCCCCTCTAGACTGCAACTATAGCATCATTTGCCTGGTTTCCCCTCTAGACTGCAACTAGTGCATCATCTACCTGGTTTCCAATCTAGACTGGAACTATAGCACATCATTTACCTGGTTTCCCCTCTAGACTTGAACTATAGCACATCATTTGCCTGGTTTCCAATCTAGACTGGAACTATAGCACATCATTTACCTGGTTTCCCCTCTGTGCTGCAACTAGTGCATCATTTATCTGGTTTCCAATCTAGACTGCAACTATAGCACATCATTTACCTGGTTTCCCCTCTAGACTGCAACTATAGCATCATTTGCCTGGTTTCCCCTCTAGACTGCAACTAGTGCATCATTTACCTGGTTTCCAATCTAGACTGGAACTATAGCACATCATTTACCTGGTTTCCCCTCTGTGCTGCAACTAGTGCATCATTTATCTGGTTTCCAATGTAGACTGCAACTATAGCACATCATTTACCTGGTTTCCCCTCTAGACTGCAACTATAGCATCATTTACCTGGTTTCCCCTCTAGACTGCAACTAGTGCATCATTTACCTGGTTTCCAATCTAGACTGGAACTATAGCACATCATTTACCTGGTTTCCCCTCTAGACTTGAACTATAGCACATCTTTTGCCTGGTTTCCAATCTAGACTGGAACTATAGCACATCATTTACCTGGTTTCCCCTCTAGGCTGCAACTAGTGCATCGTTTGCCTGGTTTCCCCTCTGGGCTGCAACTAGTGCATCATTTGCCTGGTTTCTAATCTAGACTGCAACTATAGCATCATTTACCTGGTTTCCCCTCTAGGTTGCAACTAGTGCATCATTTACCTGGTTTCCCCTCTAGGCTGCAAGTAGTGCATCATTTACCTGGTTCCAATCTAGACTGGAACTATAGCACATCATTTACCTGGTTTCCAATCTAGACTGGAACTATAGCACATCATTTACCTGTTTCCCCTCTAGACTGCAACTATAGCATCATTTGCCTGGTTTCCCCTCTAGGCTGCAACTATAGTGCATCATTTGCCTGGTTTCCCCTCTAGGCTGCAACTAGTGCATCATTTACCAGGTTCCAATCTATACTGGAACTATAGCACATCATTTATCTGGTTTCCCCTCTAGGCTGCAACTAGTGCATCATTTACCTGTTTCCAATCTAGACTGGAACTATAGCACATCATTTATCTGGTTTCCCCTCTAGGCTGCAACTAGCACATCATTTACCTGGTTTCCCCTTTAGACTGCAACTATAGCATCATTTGCCTGGTTTCCCCTCTTGACTGCAACTAGTGCATCAATTACCTGGTTTCCAATCTAGACTGGAACTATAGCACATCATTTACCTGGTTTCCCCTCTAGACTTGAACTATAGCACATCATTTGCCTGGTTTGCAATCTAGACTGGAACTATAGCACATCATTTACCTGGTTTCCAATCTAGACTTGAACTATAGCACATCATTTACCTGGTTTCCAATCTAGACTTGAACTATACCACATCATTTGCCTGGTTTCCAATCTAGACTGGAACTATAGCACATCATTTACCTGGTTTCCCCTCTAGGTTGCAACTATAGCATCATTTGCGTGGTTTCCAATCTAGAATGGAACTATAGCACATCATTTACCTGGTTTCCAATCTAGACTGCAACTAATGCATCATTTACCTGGTTTTCCCTCTAGGCTGCAACTAGTGCATCATTTACCTGGTTTCCAATCTAGACTGCAACTATAGCACATCATTTACCTGGTTTCCCCTCTAGACTGCAACTATAGCATCATTTGCCTGGTTTCCACTCTAGACTGCAGCTAGTGCATCATTTACCTGGTTTCCATTCTAGACTGGAACTATAGCACATCATTTACCTGGTTTCCAATCTGGACTGCAACTATAGCATCATTTACCTGTTTCCAATATAGACTGGAACTATAGAACATCATTTACCTGGTTTCCCCTCTAGGCTGCAACTAGTGCATCATTTACCTGGTTTCCCCTCTAGGCTGCAACTAGTGCATCATTTACCTGGTTTCCCCTCTAGGCTGCAACTATAGCATCATTTGCCTGGTTTCCCCTCTAGACTGCAATTAGTGCATCATTTACCTGGTTTCCAATATAGACTGGAACTATAGCACATCATTTACCTGGTTTCCCCTCTAGACTGCAACTATAGCATCATTTGCCTGGTTTCCCCTCTAGACTGCAACTAGTGCATCATTTACCTGGTTTCCAATCTAGACTGCAACTATAGCACATCATTTACCTGGTTTCCCCTCTCGACTTGAACTATAGCACATCATTTGCCTGGTTTCCAATCTAGACTGGAACTATAGCACATCATTTACCTGGTTTCCAATCTAGACTTGAAATATAGCACATCATTTACCTGGTTTCCAATCTAGACTTGAACTATAGCACATCATTTGCATGGTTTCCAATCTAGACTGGAACTATAGCACATCATTTAACTGGTTTTCCCTCTAGGCTGCAACTAGTGCATCATTTGCCTGGTTTCCCCTCTAGACTTCAATTAGTGCATCATTTACCTGGTTTCCCCTCTAGGCTGCAACTAGTGCATCATTTACCTGTTTCAAATCTAGACTGGAACTATAGCACATCATTTATCTGGTTTCCCCGCTAGGCTACAACTATAGCATCATTTGCCTGGTTTCCCCTCTAGACTGCAACTAGTGCATCATTTACCTGGTTTCCAATCTAGACTGGAACTATAGCACATCATTTACCTGGTTTCCCCTCTAGACTTGAACTATAGCACATCATTTGCCTGGTTTCCAATCTAGACTGGAACTATAGCACATCATTTACCTGGTTTCCCCTCTGTGCTGCAACTAGTGCATCATTTATCTGGTTTCCAATCTAGACTGCAACTATAGCACATCATTTACCTGGTTTCCCCTCTAGACTGCAACTATAGCATCATTTGCCTGGTTTCCCCTCTAGACTGCAACTAGTGCATCATCTACCTGGTTTCCAATCTAGACTGGAACTATAGCACATCATTTACCTGGTTTCCCCTCTAGACTTGAACTATAGCACATCATTTGCCTGGTTTCCAATCTAGACTGGAACTATAGCACATCATTTACCTGGTTTCCCCTCTGTGCTGCAACTAGTGCATCATTTATCTGGTTTCCAATCTAGACTGCAACTATAGCACATCATTTACCTGGTTTCCCCTCTAGACTGCAACTATAGCATCATTTGCCTGGTTTCCCCTCTAGACTGCAACTAGTGCATCATTTACCTGGTTTCCAATCTAGACTGGAACTATAGCACATCATTTACCTGGTTTCCCCTCTGTGCTGCAACTAGTGCATCATTTATCTGGTTTCCAATGTAGACTGCAACTATAGCACATCATTTACCTGGTTTCCCCTCTAGACTGCAACTATAGCATCATTTACCTGGTTTCCCCTCTAGACTGCAACTAGTGCATCATTTACCTGGTTTCCAATCTAGACTGGAACTATAGCACATCATTTACCTGGTTTCCCCTCTAGACTTGAACTATAGCACATCTTTTGCCTGGTTTCCAATCTAGACTGGAACTATAGCACATCATTTACCTGGTTTCCCCTCTAGGCTGCAACTAGTGCATCGTTTGCCTGGTTTCCCCTCTGGGCTGCAACTAGTGCATCATTTGCCTGGTTTCTAATCTAGACTGCAACTATAGCATCATTTACCTGGTTTCCCCTCTAGGTTGCAACTAGTGCATCATTTACCTGGTTTCCCCTCTAGGCTGCAAGTAGTGCATCATTTACCTGGTTCCAATCTAGACTGGAACTATAGCACATCATTTACCTGGTTTCCAATCTAGACTGGAACTATAGCACATCATTTACCTGTTTCCCCTCTAGACTGCAACTATAGCATCATTTGCCTGGTTTCCCCTCTAGGCTGCAACTATAGTGCATCATTTGCCTGGTTTCCCCTCTAGGCTGCAACTAGTGCATCATTTACCAGGTTCCAATCTATACTGGAACTATAGCACATCATTTATCTGGTTTCCCCTCTAGGCTGCAACTAGTGCATCATTTACCTGTTTCCAATCTAGACTGGAACTATAGCACATCATTTATCTGGTTTCCCCTCTAGGCTGCAACTAGCACATCATTTACCTGGTTTCCCCTTTAGACTGCAACTATAGCATCATTTGCCTGGTTTCCCCTCTTGACTGCAACTAGTGCATCATTTACCTGGTTTCCAATCTAGACTGGAACTATAGCACATCATTTACCTGGTTTCCCCTCTAGACTTGAACTATAGCACATCATTTGCCTGGTTTGCAATCTAGACTGGAACTATAGCACATCATTTACCTGGTTTCCAATCTAGACTTGAACTATAGCACATCATTTACCTGGTTTCCAATCTAGACTTGAACTATACCACATCATTTGCCTGGTTTCCAATCTAGGCTGCAACTATAGCATCATTTGCGTGGTTTCCAATCTAGAATGGAACTATAGCACATCATTTACCTGGTTTCCCCTCTAGACTTGAACTATAGCACATCATTTGCCTGGTTTCCAATCTAGACTTGAACTATAGCACATCATTTACCTGGTTTCCAATCTAGACTTGAACTATACCACATCATTTGCCTGGTTTCCAATCTAGGCTGCAACTATAGCATCATTTGCGTGGTTTCCAATCTAGAATGGAACTATAGCACATCATTTACCTGGTTTCCCCTCTAGACTTGAACTATAGCACATCATTTGCCTGGTTTCCAATCTAGACTGGAACTATAGCACATCATTTACCTGGTTTCCCCTCTGTGCTGCAACTAGTGCATCATTTATCTGGTTTCCAATCTAGACTGCAACTATAGCACATCATTTACCTGGTTTCCCCTCTAGACTGCAACTATAGCATCATTTGCCTGGTTTCCCCTCTAGACTGCAACTAGTGCATCATCTACCTGGTTTCCAATCTAGACTGGAACTATAGCACATCATTTACCTGGTTTCCCCTCTAGACTTGAACTATAGCACATCATTTGCCTGGTTTCCAATCTAGACTGGAACTATAGCACATCATTTACCTGGTTTCCCCTCTGTGCTGCAACTAGTGCATCATTTATCTGGTTTCCAATCTAGACTGCAACTATAGCACATCATTTACCTGGTTTCCCCTCTAGACTGCAACTATAGCATCATTTGCCTGGTTTCCCCTCTAGACTGCAACTAGTGCATCATTTACCTGGTTTCCAATCTAGACTGGAACTATAGCACATCATTTATCTGGTTTCCCCTCTAGGCTGCAACTAGCACATCATTTACCTGGTTTCCCCTTTAGACTGCAACTATAGCATCATTTGCCTGGTTTCCCCTCTTGACTGCAACTAGTGCATCATTTACCTGGTTTCCAATCTAGACTGGAACTATAGCACATCATTTACCTGGTTTCCCCTCTAGACTTGAAATATAGCACATCATTTGCCTGGTTTGCAATCTAGACTGGAACTATAGCACATCATTTACCTGGTTTCCAATCTAGACTTGAACTATACCACATCATTTGCCTGGTTTCCAATCTAGGCTGCAACTATAGCATCATTTGCGTGGTTTCCAATCTAGAATGGAACTATAGCACATCATTTACCTGGTTTCCCCTCTAGACTTGAACTATAGCACATCATTTGCCTGGTTTCCAATCTAGACTGGAACTATAGCACATCATTTACCTGGTTTCCCCTCTGTGCTGCAACTAGTGCATCATTTATCTGGTTTCCAATCTAGACT
Source organism: Leptasterias polaris (assembly GCA_037783415.1). NCBI lineage: Eukaryota > Metazoa > Echinodermata > Asteroidea > Forcipulatida > Asteriidae > Leptasterias > Leptasterias polaris. Next base: position 719,087 of record JAZGTN010000149.1, read on the forward strand.
GCAACTATAGCACATCATTTACCTGGTTTCCCCTCTAGACTGCAACTATAGCATCATTTGCCTGGTTTCCCCTCTAGACTGCAACTAGTGCATCATCTACCTGGTTTCCAATCTAGACTGGAACTATAGCACATCATTTACCTGGTTTCCCCTCTAGACTTGAAATATAGCACATCATTTGCCTGGTTTGCAATCTAGACTGGAACTATAGCACATCATTTACCTGGTTTCCAATCTAGACTTGAACTATAGCACATCATTTACCTGGTTTCCAATCTAGACTTGAACTATACCACATCATTTGCCTGGTTTCCAATCTAGGCTGCAACTATAGCATCATTTGCGTGGTTTCCAATCTAGAATGGAACTATAGCACATCATTTACCTGGTTTCCCCTCTAGACTTGAACTATAGCACATCATTTGCCTGGTTTCCAATCTAGACTGGAACTATAGCACATCATTTACCTGGTTTCCCCTCTGTGCTGCAACTAGTGCATCATTTATCTGGTTTCCAATCTAGACTGCAACTATAGCACATCATTTACCTGGTTTCCCCTCTAGACTGCAACTATAGCATCATTTGCCTGGTTTCCCCTCTAGACTGCAACTAGTGCATCATCTACCTGGTTTCCAATCTAGACTGGAACTATAGCACATCATTTACCTGGTTTCCCCTCTAGACTTGAACTATAGCACATCATTTGCCTGGTTTCCAATCTAGACTGGAACTATAGCACATCATTTACCTGGTTTCCCCTCTGTGCTGCAACTAGTGCATCATTTATCTGGTTTCCAATCTAGACTGCAACTATAGCACATCATTTACCTGGTTTCCCCTCTAGACTGCAACTATAGCATCATTTGCCTGGTTTCCCCTCTAGACTGCATCTAGTGCATCATTTACCTGGTTTCCAATCTAGACTGGAACTATAGCACATCATTTATCTGGTTTCCCCTCTAGGCTGCAACTAGCACATCATTTACCTGGTTTCCCCTTTAGACTGCAACTATAGCATCATTTGCCTGGTTTCCCCTCTTGACTGCAACTAGTGCATCATTTACCTGGTTTCCAATCTAGACTGGAACTATAGCACATCATTTACCTGGTTTCCCCTCTAGACTTGAACTATAGCACATCATTTGCCTGGTTTGCAATCTAGACTGGAACTATAGCACATCATTTACCTGGTTTCCAATCTAGACTTGAACTATAGCACATCATTTACCTGGTTTCCAATCTAGACTTGAACTATACCACATCATTTGCCTGGTTTCCAATCTAGACTGGAACTATAGCACATCATTTACCTGGTTTCCCCTCTAGGTTGCAACTATAGCATCATTTGCGTGGTTTCCAATCTAGAATGGAACTATAGCACATCATTTACCTGGTTTCCAATCTAGACTGCAACTAATGCATCATTTACCTGGTTTTCCCTCTAGGCTGCAACTAGTGCATCATTTACCTGGTTTCCAATCTAGACTGCAACTATAGCACATCATTTACCTGGTTTCCCCTCTAGACTGCAACTATAGCATCATTTGCCTGGTTTCCACTCTAGACTGCAGCTAGTGCATCATTTACCTGGTTTCCATTCTAGACTGGAACTATAGCACATCATTTACCTGGTTTCCAATCTGGACTGCAACTATAGCATCATTTACCTGTTTCCAATATAGACTGGAACTATAGAACATCATTTACCTGGTTTCCCCTCTAGGCTGCAACTAGTGCATCATTTACCTGGTTTCCCCTCTAGGCTGCAACTAGTGCATCATTTACCTGGTTTCCCCTCTAGGCTGCAACTATAGCATCATTTGCCTGGTTTCCCCTCTAGACTGCAATTAGTGCATCATTTACCTGGTTTCCAATATAGACTGGAACTATAGCACATCATTTACCTGGTTTCCCCTCTAGACTGCAACTATAGCATCATTTGCCTGGTTTCCCCTCTAGACTGCAACTAGTGCATCATTTACCTGGTTTCCAATCTAGACTGCAACTATAGCACATCATTTACCTGGTTTCCCCTCTCGACTTGAACTATAGCACATCATTTGCCTGGTTTCCAATCTAGACTGGAACTATAGCACATCATTTACCTGGTTTCCAATCTAGACTTGAAATATAGCACATCATTTACCTGGTTTCCAATCTAGACTTGAACTATAGCACATCATTTGCATGGTTTCCAATCTAGACTGGAACTATAGCACATCATTTACCTGGTTTTCCCTCTAGGCTGCAACTAGTGCATCATTTGCCTGGTTTCCCCTCTAGACTTCAATTAGTGCATCATTTACCTGGTTTCCCCTCTAGGCTGCAACTAGTGCATCATTTACCTGTTTCAAATCTAGACTGGAACTATAGCACATCATTTATCTGGTTTCCCCGCTAGGCTACAACTATAGCATCATTTGCCTGGTTTCCCCTCTAGACTGCAACTAGTGCATCATTTACCTGGTTTCCAATCTAGACTGGAACTATAGCACATCATTTACCTGGTTTCCCCTCTAGACTTGAACTATAGCACATCATTTGCCTGGTTTCCAATCTAGACTGGAACTATAGCACATCATTTACCTGGTTTCCCCTCTGTGCTGCAACTAGTGCATCATTTATCTGGTTTCCAATCTAGACTGCAACTATAGCACATCATTTACCTGGTTTCCCCTCTAGACTGCAACTATAGCATCATTTGCCTGGTTTCCCCTCTAGACTGCAACTAGTGCATCATCTACCTGGTTTCCAATCTAGACTGGAACTATAGCACATCATTTACCTGGTTTCCCCTCTAGACTTGAACTATAGCACATCATTTGCCTGGTTTCCAATCTAGACTGGAACTATAGCACATCATTTACCTGGTTTCCCCTCTGTGCTGCAACTAGTGCATCATTTATCTGGTTTCCAATCTAGACTGCAACTATAGCACATCATTTACCTGGTTTCCCCTCTAGACTGCAACTATAGCATCATTTGCCTGGTTTCCCCTCTAGACTGCAACTAGTGCATCATTTACCTGGTTTCCAATCTAGACTGGAACTATAGCACATCATTTACCTGGTTTCCCCTCTGTGCTGCAACTAGTGCATCATTTATCTGGTTTCCAATGTAGACTGCAACTATAGCACATCATTTACCTGGTTTCCCCTCTAGACTGCAACTATAGCATCATTTACCTGGTTTCCCCTCTAGACTGCAACTAGTGCATCATTTACCTGGTTTCCAATCTAGACTGGAACTAAAGCACATCATTTACCTGGTTTCCCCTCTAGACTTGAACTATAGCACATCTTTTGCCTGGTTTCCAATCTAGACTGGAACTATAGCACATCATTTACCTGGTTTCCCCTCTAGGCTGCAACTAGTGCATCGTTTGCCTGGTTTCCCCTCTGGGCTGCAACTAGTGCATCATTTGCCTGGTTTCTAATCTAGACTGCAACTATAGCACATCATTTACCTGGTTTCCCCTCTAGACTGCAACTATAGCATCATTTGCCTGGTTTCCCCTCTAGACTGCAACTAGTGCATCATTTGCCTGGTTTCCAATCTAGACTGGAACTATAGCACATCATTTACCTGGTTTCCCCTCTGTGCTGCAACTAGTGCATCATTTATCTGGTTTCCAATCTAGACTGCAACTATAGCACATCATTTACCTGGTTTCCCCTCTAGACTGCAACTATAGCATCATTTGCCTGGTTTCCCCTCTAGACTGCAACTAGTGCATCATCTACCTGGTTTCCAATCTAGACTGGAACTATAGCACATCATTTACCTGGTTTCCCCTCTGTGCTGCAACTAGTGCATCATTTATCTGGTTTCCAATCTAGACTGCAACTATAGCACATCATTAACCTGGTTTCCCCTCTAGACTGCAACTATAGCATCATTTGCCTGGTTTCCCCTCTAGACTGCAACTAGTGCATCATTTACCTGGTTTCCAATCTAGACTGGAACTATAGCACATCATTTATCTGGTTTCCCCTCTAGGCTGCAACTAGCACATCATTTACCTGGTTTCCCCTTTAGACTGCAACTATAGCATCATTTGCCTGGTTTCCCCTCTTGACTGCAACTAGTGCATCATTTACCTGGTTTCCAATCTAGACTGGAACTATAGCACATCATTTACCTGGTTTCCCCTCTAGACTTGAAATATAGCACATCATTTGCCTGGTTTGCAATCTAGACTGGAACTATAGCACATCATTTACCTGGTTTCCAATCTAGACTTGAACTATAGCACATCATTTACCTGGTTTCCAATCTAGACTTGAACTATACCACATCATTTGCCTGGTTTCCAATCTAGGCTGCAACTATAGCATCATTTGCGTGGTTTCCAATCTAGAATGGAACTATAGCACATCATTTACCTGGTTTCCCCTCTAGACTTGAACTATAGCACATCATTTGCCTGATTTCCAATCTAGACTGGAACTATAGCACATCATTTACCTGGTTTCCCCTCTGTGCTGCAACTAGTGCATCATTTATCTGGTTTCCAATCTAGACTGCAACTATAGCACATCATTTACCTGGTTTCCCCTCTAGACTGCAACTATAGCATCATTTGCCTGGTTTCCCCTCTAGACTGCAACTAGTGCATCATCTACCTGGTTTCCAATCTAGACTGGAACTATAGCACATCATTTACCTGGTTTCCCCTCTAGACTTGAAATATAGCACATCATTTGCCTGGTTTGCAATCTAGACTGGAACTATAGCACATCATTTACCTGGTTTCCAATCTAGACTTGAACTATAGCACATCATTTACCTGGTTTCCAATCTAGACTTGAACTATACCACATCATTTGCCTGGTTTCCAATCTAGGCTGCAACTATAGCATCATTTGCGTGGTTTCCAATCTAGAATGGAACTATAGCACATCATTTACCTGGTTTCCCCTCTAGACTTGAACTATAGCACATCATTTGCCTGGTTTCCAATCTAGACTGGAACTATAGCACATCATTTACCTGGTTTCCCCTCTGTGCTGCAACTAGTGCATCATTTATCTGGTTTCCAATCTAGACTGCAACTATAGCACATCATTTACCTGGTTTCCCCTCTAGACTGCAACTATAGCATCATTTGCCTGGTTTCCCCTCTAGACTGCAACTAGTGCATCATCTACCTGGTTTCCAATCTAGACTGGAACTATAGCACATCATTTACCTGGTTTCCCCTCTGTGCTGCAACTAGTGCATCATTTATCTGGTTTCCAATCTAGACTGCAACTATAGCACATCATTTACCTGGTTTCCCCTCTAGACTGCAACTATAGCATCATTTGCCTGGTTTCCCCTCTAGACTGCAACTAGTGCATCATTTACCTGGTTTCCAATCTAGACTGGAACTATAGCACATCATTTATCTGGTTTCCCCTCTAGGCTGCAACTAGCACATCATTTACCTGGTTTCCCCTTTAGACTGCAACTATAGCATCATTTGCCTGGTTTCCCCTCTTGACTGCAACTAGTGCATCATTTGCCTGGTTTGCAATCTAGACTGGAACTATAGCACATCATTTACCTGGTTTCCAATCTAGACTTGAACTATAGCACATCATTTACCTGGTTTCCAATCTAGACTTGAACTATACCACATCATTTGCCTGGTTTCCAATCTAGACTGGAACTATAGCACATCATTTACCTGGTTTCCCCTCTAGGTTGCAACTATAGCATCATTTGCGTGGTTTCCAATCTAGAATGGAACTATAGCACATCATTTACCTGGTTTCCAATCTAGACTGCAACTAATGCATCATTTACCTGGTTTTCCCTCTAGGCTGCAACTAGTGCATCATTTACCTGGTTTCCAATCTAGACTGCAACTATAGCACATCATTTACCTGGTTTCCCCTCTAGACTGCAACTATAGCATCATTTGCCTGGTTTCCACTCTAGACTGCAGCTAGTGCATCATTTACCTGGTTTCCATTCTAGACTGGAACTATAGCACATCATTTACCTGGTTTCCAATCTGGACTGCAACTATAGCATCATTTACCTGTTTCCAATATAGACTGGAACTATAGAACATCATTTACCTGGTTTCCCCTCTAGGCTGCAACTAGTGCATCATTTACCTGGTTTCCCCTCTAGGCTGCAACTAGTGCATCATTTACCTGGTTTCCCCTCTAGGCTGCAACTATAGCATCATTTGCCTGGTTTCCCCTCTAGACTGCAATTAGTGCATCATTTACCTGGTTTCCAATATAGACTGGAACTATAGCACATCATTTACCTGGTTTCCCCTCTAGACTGCAACTATAGCATCATTTGCCTGGTTTCCCCTCTAGACTGCAACTAGTGCATCATTTACCTGGTTTCCAATCTAGACTGCAACTATAGCACATCATTTACCTGGTTTCCCCTCTCGACTTGAACTATAGCACATCATTTGCCTGGTTTCCAATCTAGACTGGAACTATAGCACATCATTTACCTGGTTTCCAATCTAGACTTGAAATATAGCACATCATTTACCTGGTTTCCAATCTAGACTTGAACTATAGCACATCATTTGCATGGTTTCCAATCTAGACTGGAACTATAGCACATCATTTACCTGGTTTTCCCTCTAGGCTGCAACTAGTGCATCATTTGCCTGGTTTCCCCTCTAGACTTCAATTAGTGCATCATTTACCTGGTTTCCCCTCTAGGCTGCAACTAGTGCATCATTTACCTGTTTCAAATCTAGACTGGAACTATAGCACATCATTTATCTGGTTTCCCCGCTAGGCTACAACTATAGCATCATTTGCCTGGTTTCCCCTCTAGACTGCAACTAGTGCATCATTTACCTGGTTTCCAATCTAGACTGGAACTATAGCACATCATTTACCTGGTTTCCCCTCTAGACTTGAACTATAGCACATCATTTGCCTGGTTTCCAATCTAGACTGGAACTATAGCACATCATTTACCTGGTTTCCCCTCTGTGCTGCAACTAGTGCATCATTTATCTGGTTTCCAATCTAGACTGCAACTATAGCACATCATTTACCTGGTTTCCCCTCTAGACTGCAACTATAGCATCATTTGCCTGGTTTCCCCTCTAGACTGCAACTAGTGCATCATCTACCTGGTTTCCAATCTAGACTGGAACTATAGCACATCATTTACCTGGTTTCCCCTCTAGACTTGAACTATAGCACATCATTTGCCTGGTTTCCAATCTAGACTGGAACTATAGCACATCATTTACCTGGTTTCCCCTCTGTGCTGCAACTAGTGCATCATTTATCTGGTTTCCAATCTAGACTGCAACTATAGCACATCATTTACCTGGTTTCCCCTCTAGACTGCAACTATAGCATCATTTGCCTGGTTTCCCTCTAGACTGCAACTAGTGCATCATTTACCTGGTTTCCAATCTAGACTGGAACTATAGCACATCATTTACCTGGTTTCCCCTCTGTGCTGCAACTAGTGCATCATTTATCTGGTTTCCAATGTAGACTGCAACTATAGCACATCATTTACCTGGTTTCCCCTCTAGACTGCAACTATAGCATCATTTACCTGGTTTCCCCTCTAGACTGCAACTAGTGCATCATTTACCTGTTTTCCAATCTAGACTGGAACTATAGCACATCATTTACCTGGTTTCCCCTCTAGACTTGAACTATAGCACATCTTTTGCCTGGTTTCCAATCTAGACTGGAACTATAGCACATCATTTACCTGGTTTCCCCTCTAGGCTGCAACTAGTGCATCGTTTGCCTGGTTTCCCCTCTGGGCTGCAACTAGTGCATCATTTGCCTGGTTTCTAATCTAGACTGCAACTATAGCATCATTTACCTGGTTTCCCCTCTAGGTTGCAACTAGTGCATCATTTACCTGGTTTCCCCTCTAGGCTGCAAGTAGTGCATCATTTACCTGGTTCCAATCTAGACTGGAACTATAGCACATCATTTACCTGGTTTCCAATCTAGACTGGAACTATAGCACATCATTTACCTGTTTCCCCTCTAGACTGCAACTATAGCATCATTTGCCTGGTTTCCCCTCTAGGCTGCAACTATAGTGCATCATTTGCCTGGTTTCCCCTCTAGGCTGCAACTAGTGCATCATTTACCAGGTTCCAATCTATACTGGAACTATAGCACATCATTTATCTGGTTTCCCCTCTAGGCTGCAACTAGTGCATCATTTACCTGTTTCCAATCTAGACTGGAACTATAGCACATCATTTATCTGGTTTCCCCTCTAGGCTGCAACTAGCACATCATTTACCTGGTTTCCCCTTTAGACTGCAACTATAGCATCATTTGCCTGGTTTCCCCTCTTGACTGCAACTAGTGCATCATTTACCTGGTTTCCAATCTAGACTGGAACTATAGCACATCATTTACCTGGTTTCCCCTCTAGACTTGAACTATAGCACATCATTTGCCTGGTTTGCAATCTAGACTGGAACTATAGCACATCATTTACCTGGTTTCCCCTCTAGGCTGCAACTAGTGGATCATTTATCTGGTTTCCAATCTAGACTGCAACAAGTGCATCATTTACCTGGTTTCCAATCTAGACTGGAACTAGTGCATCATTTGCCTGGTTTCCCCTCTAGACTGCAACTAGTGCATCAGTTGCCTGGTTTCCACTCTAAACTGCAACTATATACGGGGAAGGTGGGGTAAGTGGTCCATGGGGTAAGTGGTCCAAAGTGAAGCTTTTTGTCACACTATAATGCATACCGCCCTCATTTGACCAGTATGAGTAAATGTGAACTTTGACACTTCCGTTTACTCTGTTCTTGCTAAAACTTCAGAAGTTTACGGAGACTTTATGTGTGATATTCTTCTGATTTCTGAAGCCACGAACATCGGTAGGAGATTGAAACATACACAGTTAGAAGGATTGATTGATGAAGGTGAGTTTGGATCAAGTTTTATATAATTTAAATGGTAAATAGAGATGCAGCAGTGGTACATATCCTTGAAGTGAAGTAAGCTTCCCGGGCTAATGGCCTACTGTTGTTGATTCATAGCTATTGTGGTGTGTATTGTATGAGTTTCCATCAAGTGATTTAAACAACTGGTAGTTGTTGAAAGGATTTAAAAATGGCGTCTTTTTGTTGCGTTTATGCCAATTTTGGTTTCTGCAACGTACAGATACAGATACAGATATGAAATTGGTGGTATGGGTTTGTATTATTTTTAAGAGTATTACAGAGTATTACAGACTCAATATTCAGTATGGGTTTCTTCAGTTGAGTTGGGTTAGTAATTTAAGTATTTTAATTTTATAATATTACAAGGTAAAAATGGTCACACTTTATTGGTAGGTCCTTGTCTATTTACGGGATCAACATACAATATGCAATACAATGTACAGTGAATTCAAAGATGGCCGCCAACTCGGACAGTTATTTCTGGTGAATAACAATATTTATGTGCATGTGCCTTTGTATGAAAGGATATAAACTAAATATGTTATTACATTGAATAATGATGTGTTATGAAGTATTTAGTTGAAAAGATGAGAATTCTACATGCATATATAAACAATTCTATGCCTTGAATACTGCTGATCAAATTTTGGGGTAAGTGGTCGAAAGGGACCACTTACCCCAACACAATATGTGAATCGATATTAACCAACTTACAGATACTCTACATATTGTTTTTCTGTTTAGCCTACTGTGTTTCAAATAAAGTGAGGTCATATGACATAAATAAATGGGCTGTTGAGAATAGATGAATGCAAGTTGTAACAAAAATTATATTAATTAATATTTCTTTCTTTTATTAAATTTCAGTATGAGGAACTACTTACCTTTGAAACGGGGACCCCAAAATAATTGGGAAAATGACGTTATGCAGAAAGCAATAGAAGAGGTGAAAAGTGGCAGAATGACCTGCAATGCAGCATATATACACTATAAAGTCCCTAAAACCACTTTGTTGAGAAGATGCTAAGGTAAAGTGAGTGAAAGTGCCCCAGGACTTCACCCGACAGTGTTGACATCAGAATAGGAAACCACACTTGCACAGTGGTGCATAGCACAGGAGGAAAGACAGTTTGGAGTAACACCTGAACTGTTGTGCAGCAATGCATATGAAATTGTGGAGAAAACAGACAGACCAAACCCATTCAACAAAAAAACTAAAACAGCAGGATATGATTGGTTGCAGGGTTTCAAACGCAGACAACCTAACCTTTCTGTTAGAAAGCCAGAGGCCCTTTCGGCACAACACGCAAAGTCTATGAATGAAGTTGCAGTCGGTCGCTATTTCAACTTGTTGGGAGAAATCATGGAGCAAAGTGGAATCACTGACAAGCCCGCACAAATATGGAACTGTGATGAATCGGGTCTTTCCTCAGTCCATAAGCCACCCAACATAATAGCATCAAAGGGAAAGAAACAGGTGCATTCTAAAACGAGTGGTGAACGCGGCTTCAACACAACTGTGTTGGTTTGTGCCAATGCTGGTGGTGCATTTATACCGCCTTTCATAATCTTCAAAGGTGTGAGATTGCAAGTAGGACTAACCCGGTTTGCTCCACCAGGATCTCTTTTTGGATGCTCCCCATCCTCATTCATTAATGCAGACCTGTTTCATTTGTGGCTCAGGTTCTTCATCAAGAATATCCCCCTGCTTGCCCAGTGCTTCTTATTCTCGATGGACATTCTTCCCATGTAACTTTGGAATCAATAACCCTCGCAAAGGACAACCAAATTGAGTTATTGTGTGTGCCACCACACACAACTCATTGGTTGCAGCCACTAGATCGATCTGTGTTTGGGCCACTTAAAAAAGCGTACAATGACGAATGCACAACTTTCATGGCTAAACATCCAGGAAGAGTAATAACACGATTTGAGTTCTCAGAACTCTTTGGAAGAGCGTACTATAAAACAGCAACAGTAAGCAATGCTGTAAATGGCTTCAGAGGTACAGGAGTCTTTCCATTTGATCAGGGTGCTGTCCCGCAGGCAGCATATTGCCCATCAAGAGCATGGGCTCTTGCAACTGCAGACAAATCCACAGGCACTTCTGTTGAAACAGATGATGTGTCAAAGACTGAAGTGGATGCTACATCAGCTGCAGAGCATGCAGAGACCGAAGTGAACGCTGTTGAGACTGAAGGGAATGCTACATCAGGAGAGTCTACAGAAGCTAATAATGAGAAGTCTGAAGCGAATGTGGAGACGAAAGAAAATGAGGCGACTGAAACGATTGTGGCGCCTGAAGCAAATGCTACGACAATAGAGTCTGCAGAGAGTGACGTTATTACTCCATCAGTCCCTGCAGAGACCGAAGTACCATCCACGAGTGCTGGACCTTTAGGTAGCATACTTACAATACCAACAACATTTGTCCAACCTGGTAAGAAAGCAAGCAAAAGACGGCAAACTACACACTCTCGAGTTCTTACAGCTGATGAATTCATGTCAGAATTAAGAGCTAACAAGAAAAGGAGGACAGGGAGAAGAAAATGAGAATACAAGAACGGAAGAGGAAAGCAGAGGAAAAACAGAGAGCAAAGGAGGAAAAACAGCGCAAGAAGAATGAACAAAAGGCAACAAAGTCAAAGTCAAAGATAACGAAAGCAACTAATGAGCCTACCTAAACACTAGATTCTCCAGATAGCGATATTTCAGACACTTTGCACCAAATGCAACATGCCATACTTTGAGGAAGAAGATGAATCATGGACAGCATGCAGGTCATGTAAGGGATGGTTCCATGATACCTGCACTCGTTGGCGAGGTGATATGGAGAGATTTATATGCACTCAGTGCGTAAACCAATATGGTTATGATTCAGATTACTGACAACATGAACCATCTTTGCTAAGCGCTCACAACACCCAAAAGATAAAAGAATATTTTCTGAAGAACTAAATGAATAGGCCCCTGCCACAAGATCTATAGGGTAGTTTATTAGTCTTTTAAAATGGCTGACTTTAACACTTAGTCATTTTTAAATGAGTGAAAATCATTGAATTGCTTTCATTCAGACACGGTTTACACATGTGTCACTAAACAGTAAACCTTTTATATTCATTTGGTGCTCTTTATACTAACAGTATTATGATGTTACATGTTTTTAGCTGTTCCGACCTACCTGTCGGAACAGGTTTTGTTTTCGTCGATATTTAGCTGTTCCGACCTACCTGTCGGAACAGGTTTTGTTTTCGTCGAGATTTTTATTTGTTTTTATTATTAGCTGTTCCGACCTAGCTGTCGGAACAGCTATTGTTTTCGTCGGGATTTTTATTTGTTTTTATTATTATTCTTTGTTTCCACCTAAATCGTTTTTTCTTGGCACCTAATATCCTAGAGCGTAAATATGAAAGAGTTCGATCATATATCAAATTGAAGCTTAGTACATAAACTTAACTCTAAATGTGATAAATGTTAACATTCTTAATTAATTAGTCACTTAACAGCGATGTGAATATTTAATTAGCAAACCTTGTTAGCACCATATCTCAAAAAGTATACCTCCGATCGTCAAACTTTTTTCAGTTTTAGAATTCTGTGATACTGTAGATGTGCCTTTCGGCCTAAAATTACGGACGACGTCACAATGACGTCATTTATTGCGCGTTTTCGTCCGTGTACAAAACACATGGAGATAGTGAAAACAAATCCGACATCTAGAAACAGTTTTTCAATTAAGCTCATATTTAACGTCCTAGATTACACAAATATTTCTTAAAACATGAAATATTTTATTGACGGTCAGTTTAAAAGCATCAAAACTTATTAAAACATTGTCAGTAGAAAAAAACCCCAAATTCTCAGGCAAATTGAACGCCATTGGTACTCTGCCTAGAATTTGATAAGTGTTTATTAACGACAAGGAGTAAAATTGTTTACTTTTTAACAGATTGAGGGCGCTATACGAGTTTAACGGTGCTTTTTCTGGAATTGTTTAGACTCGATAAAGCCCTGAACCCATTTATGACATGTGTTGTTGCCGTTTTTGTAGAATATACTTAGAGTCATCATTCCTGTCGCTGACTGACACAAGTCTACGTTCATTCACAAAAATCGAGAAGAATATTGTTGATGTCTGAGCGTCGCGTGTCGTGTGTACACGCTCAGATAGGTCGTTATTCAGGTTTCAACATGAACGACGAAAACACTCATTTTGCCGTAGGCGATATTGCCGGCGTAGTATATAGAGTTGCCTGCGCTCGGGTCCCGTTCGCCGGAAAACGATATGTTTTAGCGATAAAAAGAGCTGATTGAGGAAAGGTGTGGTAAAGAGAAATTAGTTTTTCCATGGCTAAACGGTCAGTGTTGGATTTGGGAGAGGGGGAAGCCTTTGGGGGTGTGAAGAGACAAAATTACAATACACTCGTATCCCATATGAATTTACTGTTTTAGCCTAAATAAATATAACATACTCGATTGGCATTTCAGGGTAAAAAATTGTTACAATTACGATTTAAATACAACATCATTTTGTTTACATGCATTTACAGTTATTTTTTAGTAAACTCGTAATCATTTCTGAAACGGTCAGTTACATGTGTAACCGTTTGCATTTATTATACGTAAACGTAAACATTTAAACGTTAACAGGATTATCGTTTGGTTAACCGGGTAACCGTGCAATTGATTTGTTGTGGAACGCCCTCTAGCGTTCACTGTTTCTTGCAACTAATGCCGCATGCAAAGTAATGGTCACAATTTCGCAGCACTTTTCAAGTGAATTTGTTTACGCTGATCCCAACCGTAAACATTTAAACGTTTAACAGGATTATCGTTTGGTTAACCGGGTAACCGTGCAATCGATTTGTTGTGAAACAGCATCTAGCGTTCAATGTTTCTTGCAACTAATGCCGCACGCAAAGTAATGAAATAACAAAGACTACGAGTCTGTAAATTGGGAATGATATGGGATATTGTGCTGTGAAAATCGTGATCACAGTTATTATGGTCAGCATTTCGCAGCACTTTTTAAGTGAATTTTTCAACATTTATCCGAACTGTACAAATGTGAACGTTTAACCGTAAGATCTGTCACTTAACCGGATGATCTGTCACTTAACCATGTAACCGTCACAGGCTTACGTACAAGCCCGCACACTCACGGTGTTTTTTGGTAAACGTGTAACCGTTTCTGAAACAGTTGGTTCAAATAAATAACCTGTTTACACAACTGGGCACGTTATCAAAAAATATTGTGTCTTTATTCTTTATCGCAGCATTTTGACTTTGCGCAATCTTCCTGCAAAATAAACATCGCATGCGCAATCAAATTGATGTGGAACGCCCGTAGCTATAGCGTTCAATGTTTCTTACAATATTGCTGCACGCACAGTTGTATTGAAATAAAGACTTCAAGCTAGCCTGTAAATTGGGAATGTAAAAATTGTAAGTGTGTGTGTTTTATGGAATATTGTGCTATGAAAATCGTGATCACAGTTATTATTGTCAGCATTACGCGGCACTTTTTTAGTGAATTTTTGTTCAACGTTTAATCGAACCTTAAAAATGTAAAAGTTTAACCGGATGATCTGTTAATTAACCGTGTAACCGTCTCAGGCTTACGTAAGCCTGTGCGTCATCACCCCCGATTGGGGTAGTTATCTGCCCGCGATACAGATCTCTATAGACTGGGCAAGTCTCGCGCGTATCGCAACGAGAAAACTTGTCCCCTCCATGTCAGACGAAGAATATATTTTTTCTAAAATCAACTCTTTCTTTTTAAAGTAAATCTATGAAAATATGTTCAACAAAAATACTCATAAAAATTTTGCCTGTCAATTTAAAAATATCAAAACATACATTTCTCAGTAGGAAAAAGAACCTGTATTCTCTGCAAATTTCACGGATTTGGTACCCGGCATAAAATTTGAGTTGTATTTTCGTAATTGAAAATTTTTGAACTCAAACAAGTCCCGGATCCACATGACCAGTGTTATGTCGTTATTTGTAGAATACATAGATTCATTCCTGTCGTCGACTTACACAAGTCTAAGTTTACTCACAATAATAATCGAACGTCGTGTGTATTGTGGCGGGATACCCTCGAGTCAGCGACTAGGTCGATGAAGACCAGACACAACCCAGGGTGATTATCCAACCCCAATAATATTTATTAACCTTATGCAAGGGTGAGCGGCTACCCAGACAAAAGGGGGGATAATAACGAACGGCGGCTATGCCTAGGGGCAGTTCGTTTGGTGGAAGTTTACCACCGATTGAGAATGATATTCCTAATAGCTAGAATCAGAGCAATCACCAGAAACCTCAATAAACCTCACAAGGATACTAGGTCTCCAATAACAGTAACAATGGTTTTATTCCTCATAAACGTTCAATGAATCACTCAACAATAATAGTAATTACACAACCAGGTAAAGATAATAAACCTCACCTAAATGTAATAAACCTCAGTAATACAGACAAGTATAGTAAGCAGCATAAACCTCAGTACAACCTCAGTCGGCCCAGCGCTAAGAATCAGCCTTGCCAAACACAGGTATACCTCACACTGTATTATGCTAATAACCCTCACAGACTGGCAAGTCTGCACAATTGAAACTTCATGCGGATTACAATAACCCTCTCTAAAGAACTCGTCAGCGCTACTCTAATAACCCTCCGGGTAGCCCGCACAGTGATCGCAACTGAATCGTATCTCAGCCGTCCTACACCAACGTGTATTCAACGGCATACAACTCACACAACCTTCCAATGCTTCAGCCTTCCCCCGATAAAGGTTACCCAATTCACGCTCTACAACTCCGAGCCTTACATTAACATAAAGTTTACTTATACAGTAAAACCCACCTCGCTATATCTCTCTCGCTGAACGTAGAAACACAACGGGTCACACAGCTCAACCACCAGCTAAAGATAACGCACACAGTAGCAGTGGGAACACGCAATTTGGTCTCAGCACAGTGCCAACGCACAGTTCACGGTCACAGAACTAGAACACTAACAGTAATAGAGCCACAGACTACACCAAAAAGCACTAGACCCAATAAGTAGACCAAAGACCAAAGAGAGCGGGAAACCCAGCGCTGCTCGCTTATAAGAACCCGCTAGCACCCCCCGCAAAGCACAATGCGCACTGCGTCTTTTGGTGCACTAAACTTCACCAAGTCTACCCCCTGTTCCGTCACAGTATCATAGTCTTGGCCCAAGACGTCTGTGATGGATAGTGGGTAGTGTGCTGCGCTCGGTTACGACTCGTTATAGCGCGCCCTCTTGTGGCTTGAATTATCCAAATAATATACAACGAGTTGTAACTGAGCGCAGTACACTACAATCGATTCCCTGACGTATTGTGCCAAGACTAAGTGTATCAGCGCTCATTATCTTATTCAGGTTTCACCGTAAACGTGGGACGATGTTGCGCGGGTGTGGCAGATGCGTTTGCGCTGGGGACCCAATTGCCTGAAAACCACATGATTTAGGGTTCTATGCGTATGCAATAATACTTCAGGAAATCACCGTGTAGAAAAAAGAAAAAAAATTGGAGAAAGGTGTAGAAAAGAGAAATTATGTTATGGCTATACGATCAGTGTTGGATTTGGGGGTCAAAAACCAAAATTAACAATATTGTGATAGGTGTAATATCCTATGATCATGCTGAAAAACCAAAATTAACAATTGTGATAGGTGTAGTAATCTATGATCATGCTTCATGTAAATGTTATAGCGCCACCTTGTGTTGAGACTTGACCAATGTCACATGTGCTGAGTCGTCGAATAAAGTAGCCATTCATAAGTGCACATTGTATCTTGTCACCGACATTTCAATTCTTACAATAGGCACACTTAAAGTCAAAATAAGAGCATGTCAAAGGTGAATTAATTTGGGTCTTCTGTCTGAAAGTCAGACCAACTTTAAAGGTCTGGAGTGCTTAATCAAAACAATAATACACGGAACAGCTTTGTGTTTGTTGACAAACACCTAATGTCTAGTTAGCTGTTCCGACCTAGCTGTCGGAACAGCTATTGTTTTCGTCGAGATTTTTATTTTTAGCTGTTCCGACCTAGCTGTAGGAACAGCTATTGTTTTCGTCGAGATTTTTATTATATTTCTTATACTTGTTTCCGCCTAAATCCCATAGCATTTGCACACGTTTTTTGTATACAGCAAATATCCTAGAGCGTAATACGAAAGAGTGAGATCATTATATCAAATTGAAGATTAGTAAATAAACTTAACATGTATTGTGATAATTTTTTAAATTCTTAATTAATTAGCAAATTAACAGCGAGGTGAATATTTAATTAGCCAACATTGTAAGCACCATATCTCAAAAAGTATAGCCCCGATCGTCAAACTTTTTTCGGTTTTAGACTTCTGGTATACTGTAGATGTGCCTTTTGGCCTAAAATTACGGACGACGTCACAATGACGTCATTTATTGCGCGTTTTCGCCCGTGTACAAAACACATGGAGATAGGGAAAACAAATCCGACTTCTAAAAACATAATTTTTCAATTAGGCTCAAATTTAACGTCCTAGATTACACACATTTTCTTAAAACAAGAAAGATTATAGTGACGGTCAGTTTCAACAGCATTGACCAAGCTATTAAGCCTGTGCTTACGTATAAGCCTGCGCATTTACGGTTATTTTTTGTAAGCGTGTAACTGTTTCTGAAACGTTCCGTTACACGAGTAACCATCTGTTCCATGAACAAAATTTTCAGTAAACAAACTGTTAAAAAATAAGGTTTAAGATATTTTATATAGAAAACTGCAAACAAGGTAAACAGTTTCTGAAACGACCAACATTTACATTTCAATTTTTTTTACATCAATCTAAATACATCAGGGCCCAATTTCATGGCTCTGCTTACCGTAAGCAAAGGATCGGCGCTTACTGAAGCAGGTTATTCTGTGCTTATGTCAAGCGTATTCTGCGGGTTAGCATGGAATTTTGTGTGCTTGCAGAGTCCATGTTACTAGGTGTTCTACGTTTACACAGCTAGCGCAGAAATTCTTCGCTTGCTCGGTAAGCGGAGAATGGTGACCCCAAGCGCAGAATTCAGCATTAAGCAGAGTCATGAAATTGGGCCCTGAAATTATGTGCCATAGAATTGTTACTATTCAAAGCGGGGCTTTTTCCCTATGGACTATAATATGCTAACAAAACACTTTTAAACATTTATCCGAACCGTACAAATGTAAACGATTAACCGGATCATCTGTCACTTAACCGTGTAATTGTCACAGGCTTACGTACAAGCCCGCACACTCACGGTGTTTTTATTGTAAACCGTTTCTGAAACAGTTGGTGACCCGTGTAACAGCAGTTTCACTGAAAAAAATTTCAAATAAAAAACCTGTTGACACAACTGCGCACATTATCAAAAAATATTGTGTCTTCATTCTTTATTGCAGCATTTTGACTTTGCGCAATCTTCCTGCAAAATAACCATCGCATGCGCAATCAAATTGATGTGGAACGCCCGTAGCTATAGCGTTCAATGTTTCTTACAATATTGCTGCGAGCACAGTTGTATTGAAATAACAAAGACTTCAAGCTAGCCTGTAAATTGGGAATGTAAGTGTGTGTGTTTTATGGAATATTGTGCTATGAAAATCGTGATCACAGTTATTATTGTCAGCATTACCCAGCACGTTTTGAGTGAATTTTTTTTCAACGTTTAATCGAACCTTAAAAATGATCTGTTAATTAACCGTGTAACCGTCTCAGGTTTACGTAAGCCTGTGCGTCATCGCCCCCGATTGAGGTAGTTATTATCTGCCCGCGATAAAGATCTCAATAGACTGGGCAAGTCTCGCGTGTATCGCAACAAGAAAACTTGTCCCCTCCATGTCAGACGAAGAATATATTTTTTCTAAAATCAACTCTTTCTTTTAAAATTAAATCTATGAAAATATATGTTCAACAAAAATATCAAAACATATATTTCTCAGTAGGAAAAAGAACCTGTATTCTCTGCAAATTTCACGGATTTGGTACCCGTCATAAAATTTGAGTTGTATTTTCGTAATTGAAAAATTTTGAACTCAAACAAGTCCCGGACCCACATGACAAGTGTTATGTCGTTTTTTGTAGAATACATAGATTCATTCCTGTCGTCGACTTACACAAGTCTAAATTTACTCACTATAATCGAACGTCGTGTGTATCATAGTCTTGGCCCAAGACGTCCGTGATAGATAGTGGGTAGTGTGCTGCGCTCGGTTACGACTCGTTATAGCGCGCCCTCTTGTGGCTTGAATTATCCAAATAATATCCAACGAGTTGTAACTGAGCGCAGTACACTATCCACAATCGATCCCTGACGTATTGTGCCAAGACTAAGTGTATCAGCGCTCAGTATCTTATTCAGGTTTCACCGTACACGTGGGACGATGTTGCGCGGGTGTGGCAGACGCGTTTGCGCTGGGGACCCAATTGCCTGAAAACCACATGATTTAGGGTTCTATGCGTACGTATTAATACTTCAGGAAATCACCGTGTAGAAAACAAAAAACATGGAGAAAGGTGTAGAAAAGAGAAATTATTTTGTTCATGGCTATACGATCAGTGTTGGATTTGGGGGTGAAAAACCAAAATTAACAATATTGTGATAGGTGTAATAATCTATGATCATGCTTCATGTAAATGTTATAGCGCCACCTTGTGTTGGGACTTGACCAATGTCACATGTGCTTAGTCGTCGAATAAAGTAGCCGAATAAAGTAGCCATCCATGAGTGCACATCATGTCTTGTCGCCAACATTTCAATTCTTGCAATAGGCACATTTAAAGTCAAAATAAGAGCATGTCAAAGGTGAATTAATTAGGGTATTTTACCTGAAAGTCAGACCAACTTTAAAGATCTGGAGTGCTTAATCAAAACAATAATACACGGAACAGCTTTGTGTTTGTTGACAAACACCTAATGGCTAGTTTTTCTTATTCTTTGTTTCTGCCTAAATCCCATAGCATTTGCACACGTTTTTTGTATACAGCTAATATCCTAGAGCGTAATACGAAAGAGTGAGATCATTATATCAAATTGAAGCTTAGTACATAAACTTAACTCTAAATGTAAAAAATGTTAAAATTCTTAATTAATTAGCCAATTAACAGCGAGGTGAATATTTAATTAGCCAACCTTGTAAGCACCATATCTCAAAAAGTATAGCCCCGATCGTCAAAATTACGAACGACGTCACAATGACGTAATTTATTGCGCGTTTTCGCCCGTGTACAAAACACATGGAGATAGGGAAAACAAATCCGACTTCTAGAAACATAGTTTTTCAATTAAGCTCAAATTTAACGTCCTAGATTACACAAATGTTTCTTAAAACAAGAAAGATTTTATTGACGATCAGTTTAAAAGCATCAAAACGTACATTGCAATCAGTGGATGGTCTCAAGCCGTAGAACAATTTTTCTAATTTTGTTAATTAAAACACTTTTTTTTTCCGCTGAAATTAATTTTCATCCAACCCTGAACACCCCTTAACAAAGTGGCTGAACCGATTTTGCCCTAGAGGTCGTTCACGGGTAGGCCAGCTGTCACAAAGTGGGTCTGCGCCAAGGCGGCAATTCCCTTGTGTACAAAAATTGCCGCCATAGTATGAACACATGCTCTTTGTCATATGTCTGTGAATGGAAACCAGAGCTGTTTGTTTACTATCCTGACCCAGAAATACCCTCAGGGTATATATAGGTGACCTGGCTACTGTTTCGTTTTTACCCTGTGGCTGTTTCATGTGTCAATTTCACTAATTACATAATATGCCTACCGCGTTCCACGGGGCAAATCACAAAAAATCCGCTTCTCGCAGGGTTAAAACATTGTCAGTAGAAAATAAACCCAAATTCTCAGGTAAATTGAACGCCATGGGTACTCTGCCTAGAATTTTATATGTGTTTATATACGAAAGGCAGTCAAATTTGTAACTTTTTAAAAGAATGAGGGCGCTATACGAGTTTAACGGTGCTTTTTAAACAATAATCAAGTCCTCAAACTATTTATGACCCGTGTTGTTTCCGTCTTTGTAGAATATACATAGAGTCATCATTCCTGTCGCCGACTGACACAAGTCTACGTTTATTCACAAAAATCGAGAAGAATTGTTGATGTTGTGCGTGTCGTGTGTACACGCTCAGATAGGTCGTTATTTAGGTTTCACCATGAACGTCGAAACAATTTGCCGTGTTATGAGCGATCTTGCCGACGCTTGTCTGCGCTTGTCTGCGCTTGTCTGCGCTCGGGTCCCGTTCGCCAGAAAACGATATGTTTTAGCAATAAAAAGAGCTGATTGAGGAAAGGTGTGGTAAAGAGTGATTAGTTTTTCCATGGCTAAACGGTCAGTGTTGGATTTGGGGGTGTGAAGAGACAAAATTACAATACACTCGTATCCCATATGAATTTACTGTTTTAGCCTGAACAAATATAACATACTCGATTGGCATTTCAGGGTAAAAAAATTGTTCAAATTACGATATAAATACAACAGCATTTATGATTTAGCTTTACATGCAGTTACGGTTATTTTTTAGTAAACTCGTAATCATTTCTGAAACGGTCAGTTACAAAATAGTCGCGACACTTTTTGAGGCTGATTTTTAAACATTTATCCGAACCGTAATAATGTAGATGTTTAACCGGTTGATCAGATCATAGAACAAGGATCGAATGGTTAACCGTGTGACCGTCACAGGCAGGCTTACAAAGCCTGAGCATTTACAGTTGTTTTTGTAATCGTGTAACCATTTCTGAAATGGTTGGTATCACGCGTTTCATTAACAAAAAAAACCATTAACACAACCACTCAAACGATCAAAAACATTGGGGCTTAATCACAGCATTTTGACTTTGCGCAGTCACCCAGCAAAATAAAAGATCAAGTGCAATCGATTTGTTTTGGAACGCCCTCTAGCGTTCAATGTTTCTTGCAACTATGCCGCACGCAAAGTAATGGTCACAATTTCGCAGCATTTTTCAAGTGAATTTGTTTACGCTGATCCCAATCGTTAACATTTGAACGATTAACAGGATTATCGTTTGGTTAACCGGGTAACCGTGCAATCGATTTGTTGTGGATCGCCCTCTAGCGTTCAATGTTTCTTGCAACTAATGCCGCACACAAAGTAATGAAATAACAAAGACTTAAGCCTGTAAATTGGAAACGATATGGGTGTGTGTGGCAATTATTATGGTCAGCATTTCGCAGCACTTTTCAAGTGAATTTTTCAACGTTTATCCGAACCGTACAAAACAAGTTTGAAAATCGGTTGTGTAGTTTAACCGTAAGATCTGTCACCTAACTGTTTAACTGTCACAGGCTTACGTATAAGCCTGCGCATTCACAGTTATTTTTGGGTAAATGTGTAACCGTTTCAGAAACAGTTGGTGACCCGTGTAACAGCAGTTTCATGAACAAAAATTCAAGTAAAAAAACCTGTTTACACAACCGTGCATGTGACCTAATATCCTAAAGCGTACAAATATGAAAGAGTTAGATCCTATATCAAATTGAAGCTTAGTACATGAACTTAACTCTCAATGTAATTTTTTTTAAATTCTGAATTAATTTGCCCATTTACAGCGAGGTGAACATTTAATTAGCCAGTCTTGAGACCACTGTATCTCGAAAAGTATACAACCTATTGTCAAACTTTTTCAGTTATAGACTCCTTGGGCATTAGAGATTAGCCTTGGGTAACCGTGACCCCATGTTGACCTTTACTTCCGGGTCAACCGGAAGTGGGACCTATCTCAAGAACTACACAACCGATTTTCAAACTTATTTTAGTTATAGACTCCTTGGGCATTGGAAATTAGCCTTGGTTAACCGTGACCCCATGTTGACCTTTACCTATGGGTCAACCGGATGTGGGACCATATCTCAAGAACTACACAACCGATTTTCAAACTTGTTTCAGTTATAATAATAATAATAATAATAATAATAATAGCACAGTACTTATATAGCGCATCACACAAAAGTCTCGATGCGCTTTACATCAATAATGGCAGTTAAACAATTAAATACAAGAATACAGGCAATTAAACAAGCAGGTAGCTTTTAAGGAGCGATTTAAACACAGTTTGAGTTCTTGCAGTTTTGATGTGATGTGGGAGTGAGTTCCAAAGAGAAGGTGATGAGTGCATGAATGACCGATGTCCGTAAGTCTTAGTGAGAGTAACTGGTGTATTGAGCAGCAACGTTGAGCTAGAACGGAGGGTGCGTGGTGGTTGATACACTTGAATGAGTTCACGAAGGTATGCTGGTGCCGAGCCATGGATGCATTTGTATGTGAGGAGTAGGATCTTGAAAATGATGCGCTTTTTATAGACTCCTTGGGCATTGGAGATTAGCCTTGGGTGACCGTGACCCCATGTTGACCTTTACTTCCGGGTCAACCGGAAGTGAGACCACATCTCAAGAACTACACACCGTATTTTCAAATTTTTTCAGTTATAGACTTCTTGGGCATTGGAGATTAGCCTTGGGTAACCGTGACCCTATGTTGGCCTTTACTTCTGGGTCAACCGGAAGTGGGACCATATCTCAAGAACTACCCACCCGTTTTTCAATTTCGTTTCAGTTAGAAACCCTTTGAGCATTAAATGTTAGACAAGGGTTACCATGACCCCATGTTGAACTTTATTTCTGGTTTAAAAGCTCCTTTCGATTCAGTATCAGAATGAAGACCAGGTTAAGGTTTTTAGGCACACATAACCCTTTCAGTACCAACACATATTGGCTACTTATGCCATGGTGACCAGAGACATTTCCTTGACATGGCTACCTGGAGACCAACACTATTTTGCAAAGTTTCAGGTTACAGCGCCCTCACAAGGCAGATTGGGGTTAGCCTAGGTCCTACTCACATAATGCAAGTTGAGCAAGCAATAACATATTACTGTTTCCTTTGGCATATTGCCTTGGACTAAATCATTGCCTTTAACATATATTTGAGGTATGGTATTATGACCACTAAATACACAATTGAGTAGTTTAAATGTTGAAGCTAAACATTTGTCAAGTAGCTGTTCATACCAATCTGCATGAAACGTTAAATAAACATAAGGTTTTAATAAATTACTTTTGAAACAGCATCCTCCCCCCCCCCAAACCCGCCCAAAATTAAATAACAATTGGTTGAGCCTCACAGATACTGGGAGTTGGTGACTATACCCATGTTGATCAATTGGTTAAGGCGGCCATTTAGATTGTTGGCAAATTATGAATCGTCCAAATAAAATAAAAGTTTTAATTAATTTTTTTGGAAGCACCCCCCCCCCCCCCAACCCGCTCCTAGGATAGGACATTAAATATAAACAAGAGAGTTTGGATTACGCACAATATGACTTATAAATAAATGACTGGTAAAATCAAGAGTTTTATTTATTTCTACATTTAATGACAAAGAAGTAACTGACATAAAATTACATTAAATATTGCCCATTTGTAAATGTCCGCCAAGCAATTTGGTTTTGGTCCGTATCTCCGTCTATGAGCCTCACATACATAAATTATAATTGCCATGGTGGTTCAGTCGCTTTAAAAAGGCGGCCATTTTGATTATTATAACATTAAAAATAACAAAGAGAAGTTTGATTAAGCACAATATGAACGTTACTCGAACAAAATAACTCATAAAATTTATGTGTTACCTATCATTAACCAATATGTCAAGAAGGAACTAACAAAAAATATTTCCAAAGTGCTATACTTGTTTTTTCGACGTACCATCCTCCCCCCCCCCCGCCTCAATGTTGGAAACTTGAATGTATTAAGGATCCAGGAACCCAACAAGACACATAATTAAGTAATTGCATCAGTCGGTTAAGGCGGCCATTTTAATAATAAAAATGGCCGCCAACCAATTTGGTTTTGGCCCGTAACATAAAATATGGCGAGGTTTTCAGGATGCAGGAACCCAATGAAACCAAATACAAACAATGTGGCTTAAGTCGGCCATTTTGATTAATGTAAAATTTGTTTCTGAAACCTTAAATAAACATAATGTTTTAATACATTCCTTTAGGATTGCACATTCAATAAACAGAAGAGAGTTTTGATTACGCACAATAGGAACTGGACAAAAATTACTCCTCAAATCAAATTTACACTTATCATGAAGCAATATGTAAAGAAGGAACTAACATTACATTTTGCCAAAGTGCTATACTTGTTTTTTCTAAGTACCATCCCCCCTCCCCCCCTCCCCCCCGCCTCAATGTTGATTGTTGGCAGGCATGCGATTGTGGGATTCAACATTGTAGCGGGGGGGGGGGGGGGGGGGGAGTATTCAGAAAGTTTAGAAAATTATTCGTTTGGTGTGGAAATTCTCCAATAATGGTATAACCGCTTTACACATTTTTTACATAATTAACTTAATAGTTGAATTGTTGACCTAATTTATCGCTTGGTGTGGAATTTTTCAAAGCATGGTATAACACACATTGGCTTGATACACTGCTTACAAATCGTGCGAGTTTGTTTCCGATTAGAGGTGGAACTGCATACAACACAGTCACGTTTCTTCCCGTCAACATTCGGACCTGGAAAGTGCTGAGTTGAAAGGGCGTTTGAAGCACTTGACACTTTACGGGCATGGTGAACTGGGTTGTTCTCGAAGCTTGAAATAAGTGCCTCTATCACCTTGACCCGAAAATCCAAAGTAGACAAGCTCTTGTTTGTATGGATGCTGTTGTATACGACATTAGCATTGAGCAAACATATGTCTAGGATTGTAATAAATACACGTTTCCACCATTTGAATGTTTTGTGGGTATGAGTATAGTACTTGCATAATTGTCCTGCCAGATCCGTGCCCCCCATGTATTTATTGTAATCCTCGACTATGCACGGTTTTTTGATATGACGAAATCCTGTTGAAGTTTTCCGGCTCCGAATCTTTTTACTAGTGACACTGCAATCGCCATAGTTTGAGAGGAGAGTGACACGTTTTGTGTCCTGCCACATAACGCATAGTTGGCCTGCTTTCTGAAAAAATTTGGGATCTGCACCGCTTTTCATAGGAAATTTCTTGGAGTTTGCTACGTCGGGTATCCCTAGGGTGGTATAGCGCACAGTTCCACAAGCTCCGAATCCTAGCTCAGACAACTTGGAGAACAGAGCCGGGCTAGTAAACCAATTGTCCATGTAGATGCAATGTCCTTTCTTTTCGAGTCCCTGCAAAAGGTTCAATACTATGTTGCCTGGTGCCCCTATTTCGGATGGATGGTTTGTCTCAGGATCACTTATAGAGGACTGTCCTTGTGGGCACCTGGGCTGCGATCCTGTGAACAACTCCCAGGCACATGTGTACCCTGTGTCGGATTCGTTCAATGAGAAAGATTTCAATCCCCATTTTGCGGCTTTTCTTGGCATGTACTGCGTGAAGCTCACCCGTCCTTTGAATTTGACCATCGTCTCGTCCGGTGAAAGGCTTCGTCCCGGCTGGTACACCCGGAGGAATGATGGTAGTACAATGTTTAACAGTGGCCGTAATTTAGCAAGTTTGTCACGGGGAGAGTCGCCCTCGACATCTCTGTTATTGGCGAGGTGAAAAAATCTTAGGATTGCAGTAAATCGGTTACGAGCCATGGTTGCTGAGTACAGGGGACTTCGTAGAATTTCAGACCTGGACCAATGCATCGAGTAACGAGGCCTTTTGTTGATTCCCATGCAAAGAAGTAGGGCCACGAATGCCATCATTTCAGGTACATCAGTTGGTCTCCATGCACACTTATTTTCTGCCCCCGCTCCCAATATTATTTTGTTCAGCATAACGATTAGTCTCTAGTACCATCATCTGCCACACTGCTTCACAAAAGTACAGTTTGAAGATTTGTATGGGGGAGAACGAACTGAAGTCTTCTGTAGCCCCGGTGTTTGCTGTAAATTTAACAGGCGGTCGCCGTGTGTAACAGTTGGCTTCACGCCATCCACACCTGAAATTCGGCTTTTTTTTGGTCTTCTTACCCTTCTTAGAACAGGTTAATGTTGCTGTTGATGTCGAGGCCCTCGGCTCTGTATCCTCACTGTCTTCTGACGTCTCCGAGTCCTCAAGTGGCGATTCCTCGTCAGATGACATTTCTGAAGCACTGTCTGCGAAAATTTCTTCCAAAATTTTATCATTTTCTTCGGCCATGTTCTCAGAATGATCTCTTACTGAAGAATGCGTGGGGGGACGCTTAACGATTGATACCGCTTAAATTTTAAAACGTGCGACGCTTCATCACAGGGCACACGTCACGCGGCCAGCTTGTTACCAAGGGGATGGACAAAAGGCGATTGAGGGGGCTATTAACATTTTGATAACTTACTTTTGGTCGATGTGCCACATCGGCTCATTGGTCACCAAGAGTGCTAATAATTCCGTGCCATACGGGCTCATTGGTCACCAAGTGGAATGTTGTTTTGAGCCGCTATGGCACGGCGGTACTGAAAGGGTTAAGTGAAAAAGGGCCTGTCAAAGGTCAAGAGTATTCTATTTTGAAATCAGACCAACTTAAAAGCTTTGAAACACTTAATCGAACAGCTTTGTGTTTGTTCACAAACTCCTAATGCCTAGTTTTTCTTATTCTTTGTTTCTGCCTAAATCCCATAGCAATTGCACACGTTTTTTGTTGGCTCCTAATATCCCAAAGCGTAAAAACGAAAGAGTTAGATCATATATCAAATTGAAGCTTAGTACATAAACTTAACTCTAAATGTAATAAATGTTAAAATTCTTAATTAATTAGCCACTTAACAGCGAGGTGAATATTTAATTAGCAAACCTTGTTCCCACCATATCTCAAAAAGTATACCCCCGATCGACAAACTTGTTTCAGTTTTAGACATCTGTGATACTGTAGATGTGCTTTCCGGCCTTAAACTACGGACGACGTCACAATGACGTCATTTATTGCGCATTTTCGCCCGTGTACAAAACAAATGGAGACAGTGAAATCAAATCCGACTTCTAGAAACATAATTTTTCAATTAAGCTCAAATTTAACGTCCTAGATTACACAAATGTTTCTTAAAACGATAAAGATTTTATTGACGGTCAGTTTAAAAGCATCAAAACTTATTAAAACATTGTCAGTAGGAAAAAAACCCAAATTCTCAAGCAAATTTAACGCCATGTGTACCCTGCCTTGAATTTGACATGTGTTTATTAAACAAAAGGAGCCAGATCCTAAACTTGTTCAAAGATTGAGGGCGCTATACGAGTTTAACGGTGCGATTTCTTGTTTTTTTAAACACGACCAAATCCTCAATCCATTTTTTACCCGTGTTGTTGCCGTTTTTGT
The DNA here is from genome assembly GCA_037783415.1 of Leptasterias polaris. Taxonomy (NCBI): domain Eukaryota; kingdom Metazoa; phylum Echinodermata; class Asteroidea; order Forcipulatida; family Asteriidae; genus Leptasterias; species Leptasterias polaris. Next base: position 747,335 of record JAZGTN010000149.1, read on the forward strand.
AGAATAATACATAGACACATCATCACTGTCGCCGACTGACACAAGTCTACGTTCATTCACAAAAATCGAGAGAATTGTTGATGCTCTGAGTCTGAGGTTCATGTCGTCGTGTGTACCACCACTCAGATCTTCAGGTCGTTATTCAGGTTTTAGCGTGGACGACGAAAACATGTTTCGCCGTGTTTTATGCGGATATTACCGGCGTTGTAGACTGTCTGCTCTTGGGTCCCGTTCGCCGGAAAACGATATGTTTTAGCAATAAAAAGAGCTGATTGAGGAAAGGTGTGGTAAAGAGAAATTAGTTTTTCCATGGCTAAACGGTCAGTGTTGGATTTGGGGGTGTGAAGAGCCACAATTACAATACACTCATATCCCATATGAATTTACTGTTTTAGCCTAAACAAGAATAAAATGTATACTCGATTGGCATTTTAGGGTAGAAAATTGTTACAATTATGATTTTAATACAACAGCATTTAACGTGACATGCATTTTTAGTTATTTTTTAGTAAACCCATAACCGTTTCTGAAACCGTCAGTTACATGTGTAACCGTTCGCATTTATTATGGTTACAATTTGAGGTTGATTTTAAAACATTTATCTGAACCCTAATAATTATAATGTAGATGTTAAGCCGTGGTTAACCGTGTCATCGTCACAGGTAGGCTTACAAAGCCTGAGCATTTACAGATGATTTTGTAACCGTTTCTAAAATGGTTGGTTTATACACGCATGTCATATAAACAAAAACAAACATTACGATTACGATTTTAATACAACAGCTTTTAGCTTGACATGCATTTTTGGTTATTTTTTAGTAAACCCGTAAATGTTTCTGAAACCGTCAGTTACATGTGTAACCGTTCCCAATTATTATGGTCACCATTTCGCAGTACTTTTCAAGTGAATTTGTTTACGCTGATCCCAACCGTAAACATTAAACGTTTAACAAGATTATCGTTTGGTTAACCGGGTAACCGTGCAATCGATTTGTTGTGGAACGGCCTCTAGCGTTCATATGTTTCTTGCAACTAATGCCGCACGCAAAGTAAGAAATAACAAAGACTTAAAGCCCGTAAATTGGAAATGATATGGGTGCGTGTAGCATGGGATCGTTTGCTGCGCAAATCGTGATCGCAAATATTATGGTCGGCATTTCGCAGCACTTTTCAAGTGAATTTTTCAACGTTTATCCAAACTGTACAAATGTGACGTTTAACCGTAAGATCTGTCACTTAACCGTGTTACGGTCACTGGCTTACGTGTATAAGCCTGCGCATTCACAGTAATTTTTGGCAAACATGTAACCGTTTCTGAAACAGTTGGTGACCCGTGTAACAGAAGTTTCATATACAAAATTTCAAGTTAAAAAACCTGTTTACACAACCGTGCATGTGACCTAATATCCTAAATTGTAAAAATGAAAGAGTTAGATCCTATATCATAAATTTTACTCTTAATGTAAAAAAGGTTAAAATTATTAATTAATTAGCCACTTCACAGTGGTGTGAATATTTGGTTAGCCAATCTTGCATCGACTCATTGGGCATTGAAGATTAGCCTTGGTGACTGTGACCCCATTTTGAACTTTACTTCCGGGTCAACCGGAAGTGGGACCATATCTAAAGAACTACACAACTGATTTTCAAACTTTTTTCAGTTATGGACTCCTTGGGCATTGGAGATTAGCATTGGGTAACCGTGACCCCATGTTGATCTTTACTTCCAGGTCAACCGGAAGTGATACCATATCTCAAGAACTACCAAACCGATTTTCAATATATTTTCAGTTATAGATACCTTGGGCATTGGAGATAAGCCTTGGGTAACCGTGACCCCATGTTGACCTTTACTTCCGGTCTTAACAGGAAGCTCATAATTTGAGATAATCATATCTCCTGAACCACATGTCGTAATGTTTGTGATTACTTGTTTATTGTTAAAACATTTTATGAATCAGAAAAACCGGAACAGCTCTGTGTTTGTCCACAAACACCTAATGTCTAGTTATGACTTTGTTTTAGCAGTGACACCAATTTAACAGAAGAAATGGGTTTTAGATGAAAACATTTATTGGGAAATGTTATTTGATTCAATTAGATTAACATTTATTTCGACAACCAATTCTGGAAGCCTTTCAAAAATGAACCTGTAGGTCAAAACCCATTTGCTTTTATTTAAATTGGTGTCACACTGAAAACCCTACTGTAATTGTAGGCCTAACAATTCACATTTTGGGATCTTCATTATTTGTAAGACATTTTACATGCATTTGGTGCTTAACATTTCATAGCAGCTTGTCTTTTTGGTCTTTGTAGTTATAAAGATTTGGTATACATTTGGTGGTTTTCATATTAAAGGAGCTCTATACTTCTGGTAAGATACAAAACAAAAAAGCTCACAGATTCACACTAAACTTACATGGTTTAAAGATATTGATAGTCGAAAGCTTCCCTTAAAATATTAGTGGCTGAGGTGCTGTAGTTTTTGAGAAATTAGTAAAACAATATCACGAAAAGACTTTTCGTCTCACTGAGACGAGAAGTCTTTTTTGAAGACAATTCGTTGAATGCTGCCCTCACACACTCGATAATAGTTGTCCATTTTCAGTTGGAAAGATTCGCAAATGGTTCATGTTTATGTTACCTCGTACCCACTAAAATAGGAGAATATCTATTTTGTGTTTGTCGTGTATAGTGGTGAGCACAGTTTCCGCGCGTGCGAGGTTGTTTGGAGTTGCTGTGTATACACACTCGCGTTGTCGATAAAAAATATCTTTGCAATCTTCATAAGTTATACCACGGCTTTTATCGATGTTAGAGTCTGAAAGGTCAATTTACTAGATCTAAACTGGATTCAACGGTTGCCAATAAACCCAGGAAGAAAATTGGGAGGCCAAAGTTGACAGAATAGGCCCTAAAACGATCAAAGAGTGCGTCGGTCAAACGCCATGTCAGGTATAGAAAACTCCAAAAGTTGTTACTTCCAAGTTCCATCCAGCATGAAATTGAAAGGGTCCTGTGTCGTCGGTGCTTGGACCATCTTGGACGTAGGACTAGACTAGGAAGATACCTGGAGAAGTAAAGCCATGGAACTGAGTCTTTCGAACGCTGACCTGGCGAGATTGCTGTTAGATATGCACACACAAGTGAGTTTTCTTTATATAAATCTTGATTATTTTAATACCAATGTGACCACTCTGTTCTGTAGGATAGGAGGCATTTTGGTTTGCCAGAAATCGTGGGCCTATTTTGATAGTGTCAAAGTGTGCCATTTGATTGAATGAAAAGGCTCTCTAAGTATTCATACTTTTTAACAGTAAAACAATCACATAATCATAATGCTGCCATGTATTTTTATTTATTTTTATTGATATATATTCTTCATTAGGTCTACTTCTTGATTAAATTTAACACAAACAAAAATATTTTTAACTTTTATAGATCTGCTGTCCATTCATCAGGGACTGCTACCCCCCTTTTGAGCCACCGGTTACGTCAACACCATCGTGGAGTTGGACCAGAAAATGTTGAAGGGGGACATTTCAGAATCTTCCAATGTGTAAGTTTATGGTACCAATTAAAAACTTTTAAAAAGGCGAGTTGTTGGCCAACAGCCAAGCACCTATAATTTATTGATTTAAAAAAATGTTTTATGAGAACATACAATGATACATGTACGTACAGATGTAACCATTACCAGCTGTCCATCAATTACAGTATACCTGTAGTCCCGCCGTATGTAGATCCAGATGACTTTGCAGTTTGTTTGAAAGGATGCAATTTCAAATTCTTGTTTGTGTTTATTTACATGAAGTTAACGTGCATTCAACAAGAAGTACCATGTATGATGTGTACGTGTTAATTTTTAGACATGTTGTACAGATTCATTACTTCAACTATTTTTATTTATTTTGTGCATCTTCTGTAGTTCTGTTATTTCTGGAGTTGCACCATTTGAATCACCAACAGAAAAGTGGTAGGTGCACACATTTTTATTTCTGTTAATGTCAGCTCTATTAGTATTAAATGTAAACTAGTTAACTGGTAAGTTGAACTCGTTTCTCGTTTCATGAATTTGGCCAATATTCATGTCAGAACATACAACGCAATTGAAAAAAGGGATGTATACTATGCCAAGCCAATGAGGAGGAGGCAGAGATAGCAATTATGTGAAAAGGGCACCACAGCATTTTTGTCTGAATTAGGGGGCATCATGGCAAAAACTAAATTTAACGAGACAGGTGAAAAAACTAAGGCCCCCAAAAAGGTGTACACAAAAACAATGCGTCTTAATAGGGGGCGACTTTGTAGTGGGCAACTTTGGAGTGGGCGAGTTGACAGTAACGACACTGTAGCCAATACGTTTGTTGTAAACACAATCCTTTGGCTGCTTTTTATTAGTTTTGTCTTGGTGTGATCATGCTGAATTTTGTCATTACAACAAGAGACAATTATTATTTTTTTTTAGTCCAGAGATAGTAAAACATTTCCTTTATCAGAAATGCATGAAATACAAGTGCGCCCAAGAAGTTTACCAAACATTCATCATTGCTTTTATGTACACCATGTATGATGATCATATGCAAAGTGATTTAGCCTTTTTTTCCTCTTATTATTTTAGGTATGATAGTATTGTGCAATACAAGTCTTTTATTCGAATTGCACTTGGTTTTATTGCATTTAAAATGGGTCGCTGTACTCAATTTATTTTTAAATTCTGATATCTGTGCAGATGCAAAAATTCAGTCTTTAACTTGACCATTTACGTTCAGGTTAAGACATTTCTGTGCACAGTAACCCTGGTTATTTCAATAACCTTATATTATTTTGAGTCCATTTTTGGTAATTATGTTACCTAACCTGGTACTTTTTTTTCCCCTCAAATTTCAGGCCTCTCTGTGACTGACCTACCGTTGTATCACGTTAAAGTTTTGGAGGATTCTGTCCGGAGGTGCTTGCAGCAGGAGAACTTGACCAGTGTCTGGTGTCTTCCTGATATTGTAACCTGGCCAGATTTCTGCAACCAGAGATATCCGTCACTTCGCTAAACGTGGATGGATTTTGCGTTCTTGTGTAAATACCGCGAAAGTTTTTGGCTGTTTTACCAGCATTTTTAGACACTGTATTCAGCTGAAACTTTCACATGTGATTTTATAGAATCTTTCTGTATAATTTTGCCTATAAATAAGTCTTTACATAGAAAAAAAACAAAACAATCTAAGACCCTACCTTTTCGGTCATTTATTATTTATGTTGTAACAAAGTACTGCTAGATAATTGCCTAATTGTTTGTTTATTAGGTGTTATAGAGGATTGGTACAGCCAACAAAAAATAGTTGCAGACAATATTGATGTTTTGTGTGATCAACCGTATACTTGAAAAAACAAATCTGTGAACATTTTTGCTCAATCCGTTGTGTGAGTCAGGAGAAAATAGTGAACAAGTATGCTCAGTTGTCAGCACGTAAATACATTGTCGTTATTTTGGGTTCTAACAACCGAAATCAGTAATATAGTGCATTTGTTTTAAGAGTTTCAGATACAGTTTTCTTGATTATGAATTAATATTTCACAGAAAAAAAGGTTCCAGTGTGAACTTCATAAAGTTTTCAATTCTGTATAATGACTGTAAGATAAAGAAAAATCAATGTTCATTGTGGATTTAAGATAAAGAAAAAGCCACGTTCATTGCTTTTTGTGGCTTCCGTTTAGTATCAATAGTAAACTTATTTTAAGCAATACTCACGACCAAGTGTGCCAAATGCTGTATTGCAAATGGATCCACTCCAGAGATAAGAGGGAGCATACAACAAATATTTCAACATTGATGCTTTATACCAGTCTACTAATTGCCTGGGCGTCCTTTAGTTGCTTTTAATTATACTTAGCATTAATATTTAAATGTTTAATATAATTAATTTGTACTAGTGTACATGAAAATGTGGGTATGTGTGTGAGAAATTCATGCAGCTGAAAGAAGAAACTTAAAATAAATGAATGTTTCCATAAAACAAGAAAACAAATGTCAAAGTGTTGTCATTAATATGGTGGTAAACATTGTTTTAAATTGGTTAACTGATCATAGGTTCCCTAGAGAGAAGGGTAAAACAATATTATCTACTTATATCGGAGGAATGGAATTATGCTTAAAAATATTTGTTTATTTTGTTGTATTATATTTTTTTATAGTGGGCTTGCGGGATTAGGCCTCTTTCTTTAGACGAATGCACCAAGCATTTGGAGAGCCAAACGTGAGGAAGCCACAGTAAACAGTTTGTAAGACCAAAAATGCAATCATTGTTGGTTTTTCCTTCTCAGTAATCTAGAGGACAAGTGTAAAAGTTTTTCAAACAAAACAAACGAAACCTTGATGAAATTTTGTTATAATAGCAATGACTCGTGTATATAATTATACTGCATAGTGAGTGTTCTCACAAGATAGTCGGGCACCTCAATGTTTACTCAAAACCGCATTCAGTTCTGTGTAGTAAGTAAGGAGCCATACGTTTCCTTACGCAGCAGCTGATTGGTTACATAGCAACATAGCACACTCAGTTTGGTTCACGGTTTTACCAATCAAGTAAGGGCTCTCATTTACAAACGAAATATGGCGGCCATTTCGATTCTGAACGGTATAAACGCTGACGAAGACGAATTCTTAAAGTATTCTTGACTGTTTCGAGAATCCTTAAAAATAAAGAATACAGTGAAAGACTAGATCAATAGTGTAGCTAACATTCTATGAGTAAAATTCTTCTGCCCAATTACGTTAACTATCATAAGCAAATGACTTTTCTGGAGACACTTAATTATTTCTAATTCTGCACACACGGATGCTTTGTTTTTGGTCTTATATTTCTTTATTTTGAACACAGAAAATTATGTCATAGTTTTTGTAGGTATAATGAAACATTGTTGCTTCGTTATGTGATGTTTTTGTTTTGTTACAATAATAAATTTTCCCTAAATGAATTTTTGAAAACGTGTCCTCCAAGCTCATTGTTTATGGAAAACCGTGGCGGTCATGCAAATAAAAGGAAGCACTTTTCTCCATGCACTGACTGTTACAGAAGTGATTTGAAAACCGAACAAAAGTAATTACTCCAGCCCACAAAACCACCCTCCAGCATATATGATATAAGTGTGTATAACACTGTACAACTATTGAAAGATTTGTTTGAATGCATTACTTATTACGTGAAGCGCAAAGCATGTGTAATTATAAATCACAGAGTAAAAACCAGTAATCTTTACACACAGCTATGCCGGTGTGTAGTTCAAACATCAGAACCCAGCTTCGTTGCAAGTACATAGTACATGTACAAACATTACACGATGACCAGACCCGTACCCCGTGTGTACAGTTCAAAAACCGCAAACATTTATAAGCTATTATTAGCACAGCGCGAGACACGCGCACGGTGGTGTTATCGATCGCTGGCTATGGCAAGTGACCTTTCATGACCTCGAACCCGATCTCTCTCTATTTTTAGTCAACTTTCGAATTCATTCACAAGTAAGAATCGCCGGTTCACGAATCATGAGTCTCTCGCTGCAAGAGGGCGCCATGCCAATAATTGTAATCTGCAACGGATTTACACAACTTTCCTGAAAAACTTCCGTGTAATTTTCACTTTTTTCTGAAAAACCTGACGACTTATGAGGCTGAAACTTCTACAGGTAAATTGTATTGTATACATCTTTATTCACAGTGAGTAGGGATTCATTCCATGGCCTAAAACTAGAAGTATAGAGCTCCTTTAATGAATGTATTTTTACAGATAAAAAAATCTCTAAATAGTAATTGGTCATCCAGCAAATCAATTGTGCCGGAAAAGAAATTGTAATGCCTCCTGCTGGCATCTAGAGAGAGAGAGGGACTTGGCTTCTGTCATGAACTTTGGTAGTTTTAATCACGTAAACACTTGGCAGCCATGTTGCATAAAATGTACATGAGTGAGGGATCAGACTCTAGAGGGCGCTAGTCCTGAATGTATGCATGTGCGAATGTAACATCCCCTCTTCTTTAAAGATTAATACAATGGAAATGAGGATTAATCTAAAATCACTTAAATCAAATGTTCATTAGTCCAGTTATTCCTTAAAAAGTTCAGTCCTCAGGAAAAACATTGTGCTGTTTCTAAGAGTCCAGGTTGATTAAACTTACAAATTAAACTGTTCTTTAGTGTTTGACTGTTTCATTGTTTGTTTGTGTGTGTATTTGTTTTGTTAAGTCATGATAGTATGTTGTTACAAATCAAGTCTGTTTGGCTTGTTGACTCTTCTGCCTGATCGGGTCACTGTCGGTGTTCCTGAAGAGCGGTTAGAAACTGGTTTGCTCTGGGGTTTTGAAGGAGAATTGCGAACAGGATTTGGTTTGGTAGACCTCAGAGGAGCTGGTCGCAGATGAATCCTGTTTCGTCTAAGCTGACTTCCACATTCCGTTTCCACATTGTAGGATCGAGGAGTAGTTGATTTGTTCATAACTCTACCTTGGCTCCAGGTTTTGTTAATCGGATTTTGGATGTAGATGGGTTGGTCGTTGAGGAGTTCTTGGATTGGGGTACTGGTAGAGTGTCTGTTGTAGTATTGAGTTTGTGAAGACTGGTCTGCCTGCAGTCTTTCTCACATACAATAACTTCTGGGATGCCTTGTTCGGCGAATAGCACACGTGAAACTCTTGTGATGGTGCTGGCGGTGAGGTTTTCAAGTTTGCGAATAAACGGAAATTTGGAGTAATAATCCGCGATGATCAGGTACCAGACCTTGTCATGGTGGAAGAGGTCTGCTCCCAGGGTGTGCCATGGACGGGGTGGGACTTCCATACTGATCATTGGTTCACGCTGCTGAGAACGTTGGTATTTCTGGCATGCATGGTAAGTTGTCACCATATTGTCAATGTCTTTGTATATACCTGGCCAGTAGACACAAGATTTTGCACGCAGCTTACATTTTTCAATGCCCTGGTGACCGCTATGGATCTGTTGTAATATGTTCTGTCGCAGAGAATTAGGAATCACGATTGTACTGCAACCAGGACTGTGCCGTCTTCTATAGCTACGTCATCTCGGACTGACCAGTATGGTCTGATGGAGCATTGAATTTTCTTGATGCTGTCAGGCCAGCCGTCTGTTTTTGCAGCTGGAGGGTCATATCTGTGGCTGTTTCCTGCCTTATCAGCTCCAACTTTGTTGGTGTCACACTCACGACATGGTGTATATAGCGTACCGTCTTGTTCTCTGGCCCCAAAACCTGGAACAACCTTCCTCCCAACATTACTTCCATTTCCTCATTGCTCACCTTTAAAAAAGTCCTCACCCAAGAGTCCTCACCCAATTTTGTCTCCAGGGGCCCTCGACCCATTTCTCCAGATTTGTTAAAATATTTTTAGTAAGTTCTAGCTAAGCATACCTCTTAGCCTCTACGAGTTGTTCTTCTGTCCTGTGTTTTTGTCCTTGTTTAAAGTCCTTCTGTGTTTCTATGTGTTTCAATTACTTCAAATAACTTTTGTACTTATTTGCCAATGGTAGGGTTGGAACTGCTTATTATGTTCTCCACTATCCAAATTGTTCTCTTTGTTTGGTTTTCTTCCCTAAGGATTATATTTTCTTTAAATCGAAACAAAAATTTTCCTACCCTACCATTGGCACATACATGGGGACATCAATACAAGCCCTACGGGTTTCTAGATGGTCCCCTCCGCTCAGCTTTTCATTCATCAATTACGCTGTTTCTAATTATATGTTTTTACTTGAGTGGAAATTAAATAAACCATACCATACCATACCATACCATACCATATGGACTTTCATCTCTGGTATCTCATGTTTTTCCACAGGGGATAGTCTTGAGAGTGCATCCGCAACGACCATCTCTTTACCAGGCTTGTAGCGTATTTCAATATCGTAAGCCTGTAGACGCAGAAGGATGCGTGTTTTTTTTTTTTTTTTTTTTTTTTAAATGAGATATCGCCTTACTCACAAGGCCACGGACAGCCACTTCAAGGTGAGGGCTACACATAACTGATTTGGGCTATCGACCCAAATCAATTGACACCAGGGGCACGTTGCCTCCTACTCCTGGGGCCGAAACAGGGTTACCCCTTCACAGTCCTTAAGGATGTAGGCATGGGTATCATCCACTAGGAGCCTGTCTGGTAGAGCAGAATGCACTACCTTCCCAACTTTTTCGAAGCAATTATGGTTAAGTGCCTTACTCAGGGGCACAAGTGTCATGACCGGGTATCGAACCCACACTCTGCTGCTGAAAACACCAGAGCTTAGTTCCGGTGCTCTAGACCGCTCGGCCACGACACGCCACACGCGTTGTAGTCGTGGTGGGGCCTGCATTAAGTTTTTCTTGTGGATATGTTGGAGTGGGCAGTGGTCATTTTCCACAAGAAATTGTCTGCCATATAGGTAAGTATGGAACTTCTCACATCCGTTTTGGACTGCTAGTAATTCTCTCTCTATGTTTGCATATCGTGTCTCTGCTGGTGTGAGAGCTTTTGATGCAAATGCTATTGGACGACCTTTTTGAACCAGGGTGGCTCCTAGTCCTCTGGTTGATGCGTCAACTTGCAGTATTACAGACTGCTTTTGGTCGTAGTAAGCGAGAGTGGTGTCTGATGCTATCAGAGCTTTGATGGAGTTGTGGAGTTGAACACTTTTGTGTGTGATGGAGACCAAATGTACTCGACATCCTCACGAAGGAGTTCCCGCAGTGATGCAGAGTGTTCAGCTAATTTGGGGATGAATGGTCCCATGTAGTTCACCATCCCTAGGAAGGTTCGCAGTTGTTTTCTGTCACCTGGGGGCTGCATCATTTCAACTGCTTTCACTTTATCTGGGTTGGGCCTCACTCCATCGGGTGAGTATATCAGTCCGAAAAAAGCTACATTCAGTCGTTTTGATGATGCATTTTTCGGCATTCAACTTGATGCCTGCACGTCTGGTGTGTTCCATAGCTTCATGAAGGTGTATGTCATGATCTCGTGCACTTTTGCCGAATACTTGAATATCGTTGGCAATGCCCACAGTGCCTTTACATCCACGAAAGGTTTCATCTATCTTTTGTTGGAATACATCCTGACTCATCCTGAGACCAAAAGGCATTCTGAAGAATCGGTATCGGCCAAAAGGGGTGTTGAATGTGGTGAGGTATGTAGATTGTTCATCTAACTGGACATTCCAATAGCCGTTTCTGGCATCAAGCTTGCTAAACATTTTAGCACCAGATAGCTTAGGTGTGATTTCTTCGAGAGTAGGCACAGGGTAGTGATCTCTTTTGATGGACTGGTTGAGGTCCTTGGGGTCTAGACATAGGCGCAGTCGGCCATTGACTTTCTCACGTATCACAAGTGAGTTGACCCAGTCTGTTGGCTTGGAAACTTTCATGACAATGGCTTTGGATTCCATCTCATCTAACTCTCCCTTGAGTTTGTCTCTGATCTCCAAGGGGACCATACGTGGCGGGTGTATGACCGGTCTGGCTTCCGGATCGAGAGTGATGTGATATTTAAAGTTCTCAAAGCAGCCAACAGTGCCATCAAAACAATCAGGATACATTTCGAGGAGTTCGGATTTGCTCCTGATATTTGGCCTTTCGAGTAGTGGTGTATTTCTGTGGATGTATTTTGGAGACCGGTGTGGTGTTGGTGATTCGGTTGTCGTCACCAATGGGTCTGCGAAGTGGACGCGTTGACCACTACATGTTTCTTTCGTGAGCTTTTCCTGTTGTTGTTTGACATGATTGTTCTTTTGCTCAGGTTTGACGGTCTCCACCACAGGTTTTGTTTGAGTGCTGGGCTCTGGATTTCCGTTACTGTCCAATTTCTCTGGAAAAATAATGCGGAATAGATGGACTGGCAAAAGATTGCTCTGTGCACCAGTGTCTACTTTGCATCGGAGCATTATTGGTCGTCTGCCCTTCTGGTTTATACGTATCTTTGCATAAACTTCATCTCTGGTGTCATCGGACGAGCCAATACTACTGACTTCTATGGTGCCAATGGTGAGGTATTCATCAACAATGTCATCCTCGTCAAGGTAGTGCACTCGTCTGTGTGGAGATTTGGGGCGAGGTTTGCGTTTTGGGGGTTTCCCCGACTTGCATACTGATTGCCAGTGATTGTCTTTCCCACAGTTTCGGCATGTGCTTCCATAGGCGGGACAGTTGCTCTTTGGTACTAGCTCGTGCACTCGGCCGCAATTGTAGCATGTAGGTTGTTTTTGTCCTTTGCCTGTCTGTTTTGATCTGGTCGTGCGTGATGCGTTTATGGACTTTTCAGTCGTGCCGGCTGTGTTAGTGTTCCGGCTTGTTTCTGGTAGGGACTTGAGTTGATTGGTAGTTGCTTCATGGCTTCGAACAACGTCGATGGCATCGTTCAGTATTAGTTTCTCGTCCCTTCCTATTAGCACTTTTTGTACGTCTTTGTGTGACGAACCCTAGATCAATTGGTCAACGAGACGTTCTTCCATTTCTTTGCCGTCTCTGTATTTGCATTTGACAGCTATGGCTTTCATCTTTGTCACAAAATCATCAGCTGCTTCATCGACATTTTGTCTCATGTCTTGCAGTTTGTATCGGTAGATACGATGATTTGACCTTGGGTTCCAAGTGTTGCTGGAAGCGGGACAGTAGCTTATCTGGCTTTTTTCTGTCTTCCTCTTCTTCAAAGGTCCAGCTGTTGTATTTATCTAGGCCTTGTTCTCCTACCCATAATAGGAGATAACTTACTCTCTCTTCATCATTAGCAGTTTTGAGTACGCTGGAAAACATTAGTTCACACTTTTGTTTGAACCTAGAGAATGTTGCCACAATATCTGGCGCTTCCCAGTCCATCCGGGGGGCTGAAACTGCAGAGCTGAACGCCATTGTAATGTGTTGTATACAGTATAGTATAGTAAATAGTTCTCAGTTCAGTTTCCAACGTTATAAATTCGTGAGCAAAAACGGCAAGCAAATCACACTTTTATTTACTTGATGACTTCGTTTTGCTACTCACATAAGTTTTCAGTTTACCGCTGCCACCATGTAATGCCTCCTGCTGGCATCTAGAGAGAGAGAGAGAGAGGGACTCAGCTTCTGTCATGAACTTTGGTGGTTTTAATCACGTAAACACTTGGCCGCCATGTTGCATAAAAGGTACACGAGTGAGGAATCAGACTCTAGAGGGCGCTAGTCCTGAATGTATGCATGTGCGAATGTAACAGAAATTAACAAATCAAATGTTATTAATCAAATTGTTCCTTACTTGATGCACGTCTGATGAAGTCCACAAGTGACTCGTAGTAAATATTTGATTTATTCTAAAATAACAGATTCTAAACAATTGGCTCTCTCAATAAATAAAAAACGGGTATTATACACCACAATAGCCCATTATTATTGTTGTTAAATATACTTAATACATATTAAAACATTCCTGTAGTTCCATTGCTGTTTTGTGCGTTTCTTAACTATTGTGTCAAGTCGGACCACTTGCCCCATTGATGGGGCAAGTGGTCCAAGTGAAGATAACTTTTTAATTAGTGCTAATTGACCAGATCATTAAATACTTTTTAAAATAAAGATGTGTTACATGTAGACCTTTCTATGGGTGATCATTACATAGCAATTCAGGAAAGATTAACTTGCAATTTAAGGTTTTGGTCATAAAATGTGCTTAAGTGGACCACTTACCCCACCTATAGCACATCATTTGCCTTCCCTCCATGCCAAGTGTTCACGTCACGATTCCACACTGTTACCTTAGTATGAAAATAATCCAAACATTACGGGTCCACGTTTACAATAGTTAAATTACCTCAAAATGTGTCAATCTTATTTAAGATTTACTTTTTTAAATATTTTTTTAAATATTGGATTAACCCTGCATATAATTATTGTACATGCGCATTGATAATCTTTGACATTCCACGGAAGTCTTCACTTTCAAGCTCAATGATATAATATGAAGGTTTTTTGATTTACAACCCAGACTTGAATAAGGATGTTAGTTTTATGTAAATTGTCATGTGAAAGGAAACATCGTGACTTTGCCTATAGGCGCACACATTGACGTCATCCCTCTCTAATTACTTTTCCCAAAGTTGCAAATATTGATTAATTTTGCAACGTTGCTCATAATAACGTAAATTTCACATAAGATTTGACGTCATGAAGACTTCAAAATGTGTGATGTTGCTTAAGAGCATTGTATGGTCTTATTTGAATTCGAGCCAAAATATTTGGTAAAAACGCTTTTTGATTTGAAGGTACATGTATAATGATCATGAATTTGCTATCATACTTTAGATTTTTCTTTACAGTTCAATCTTTTAAAATAGTTTATAACGAATAATTTAACAACAATATACAAACCTGTTTTTACCCTTCAGGTACAACCCGGTTCATTTAAATATTTTGCATAATAAAAATGTTACAATGAACTTCGAAAGCACTTTGAATAAATTATTATTATAATAATCAAATAATAAACCACAATTATTATAATAATCATCAAATAGAAACAGGCAAGTCCAAGTGAGAGACCGGAAAGTATATAATAGTTCTCAAAAGAAGTCTCATGAAGTCTGAAATAATATTTTTTGGTATTAATTTACAAAACAATCCATTATTTGTCCTTTTTAACTGCACTGTTTACGTCATGCGATGATCGAAATGAATATTTGTGAAAAACAAAGGTCAAAAGTTGCGCTAATAAGATCAAGCTAACGACGTACAACGCCACGCCACCTATCTTAAAAAACACATGCGGTAGCGGGTGCATCACGTGACAGAAGACAAAATAAGAGCCAATTCCTGCTCGGCAAACGATGAACGTCATAAGAAACGCAAGGTCATTCATCTCGTAGAGGATCCCATCTTTGATCCCGGACTGCCTCATGAAGTAACGTAGCTGAAGCATGGGGTTGGATAGTTCGCCTATGAATATACAGCTCCCAATCTCGGTCCCGGAGTGGCCTGATATTAGAGAGGCCGTTATGCCGATGATGGAGACTAAATGATGGGCTAACATAACTGCTGTGGAGCTATCGTAGAACCAGATACACCAGCAGAAGTCGTACAAGAAGTATCCCAGACATACCACCATCGTAATAACTTCAGGGATATTAGATTTTCCGCCTTGGGTATGAAAAGAAGAACAAATACACATTTTTAAAGGCATTTTCTTCTCAAACCAGAAGAAACGATACAAAAATTTCACACGCAGATGGCAACAGTGGCAGTTTGTTTGGTAGCCTGAACATCTGACGTCACACTTCCAGGCTAGTGAATAACGCCAGATACCACCCTGACCGGATGTTGTGAGATGTATTTTTGACCTTGCATTAATTTCACACGGAGATTCGTAGTGAATAAAACAACACTACGTGATGTAAACATTATGCACGCGCTGCATGCAGACGACCGAAAGTGCAAGCTGATAAATTACATCACATCTGACCAATCATTACAAAGATAAGGACAACTTACGTCACAGTACGTTTAACCAATGAAATCATTGTATCCAATAAGATCATTGGGCATGTAAGACCAGTGCCTGTCTTTAGGGGACCAGTCGTATATGATTGGGTGACTTTGGGTGGCACTAAAAATGGCAGTAGACTAGCCAGTTAATGGTGCAAAACACTAAATAAACTCCCATTGGAACCAATGCTAAATGCTTAATATTCAAAAATACTAAAATTATCGTTTAAGTCTCTCAGCCTCTTGAAAACTAATCAAACATATTTTCGGACAAATAAACTTCAAAATTCTTTTACATTTTTGGCAGGTCAGCCGTTTCGAATTTTTGCCAACTACCCCCCAGAAATATTGCTTTTTTCCCATTTGCCGCACATGTTATCTACTATACCTACCTGGATGCGTAAAAGGCCATGGATTGTACAGAATACCAAACGTAGACGACATAGTGATAACTACTAGTGCATGAATGAGTGTTACAATCCTACAGTTCCATTCACAAGACCGTGTCGGCTGGTAGTAGCACAACACACCGTAGAGGGCGGACCATAGAGTAAATGAAACAACGGTGAGTAAACTGATGTACTCTCGGCTCAGCTCATCCATGGTGTATTTCACCTGTACACAGAACAACAAAACAACGGCCGTATTAAGGAATTAACTCGACATGATAATAGTCACTTAACCAAGGCGATGAATATTAACGTAATTCTGTTATTTCCCTTCTCAATAAAGGGTACCACTTGAGTGACGGCAGGTTGCAACTTCCAACGACATATCGGCAAAGCCGTGTTCCGAATTGACAATTTCAGCTATGACTAAAGTTGGGTCCCCGGGTAATCATGTCCTTAGATGGTGACATTTGCACACGAGGGTTGTACCAAATCTATGGAACCCAGCACGCAAAATCCAGCGTGCAACACCCAGCATGCAACACCCAGCTTGCAACACCAGCGTGCACAACCAGCATGCAAAACCCAGCGCGCAACACCCAGCGCGCAACACCCAGCGCGCAACACCCAGCGCGCAACACCCAGCGTGGAACACTCAGCGTGCAACACCCAGCGCGCAACACCGAGCGTGCAACCAGCGTGCAAAACCAGCATGTGACACCCAGCGTGCAACACCCAGCTTGCAACACCAGCGTGCAACACTCAGCGTGCAAAACCAGCATGCGACACCTGCTGTGCAACACCAGCGTGCAACACCAGCGTGCAACACCAGTGTGCAACACCCAGCGTGCAACACCCAGCGCGCAACACCCAGCGCGCAACACCCAGCGCGCAACACCCAGTGCACATTACCCAGCGTGCAAAACCAGCATGCGACACCCAGCGTGCAACACCCAGCGTGCAACACCAGTGTGCGACACTCAGCGTGCGACACTCAGCGTGCGACACTCAGCGTGCGACACTCAGCGTGCGACACTCAGCGTGCGACACCCAGCGTGCAACATTCAGCGTGCGACACCCAGCGTGCAACACTCAGCGTGCAACACTCAGCGTGCGACACTCAGCGTGAGACACCTAGCGTACAACACCCACAGCGTGCAACAGTTTTTTTTTTTTTTAAACAATGGTAATAGTAGGATTGTGAACTCTGTCATCTTCCAACATTAATTCGATGACATAAAATGAGGACGAACAGTGACAGGCGAAACGTAAACAACAATGAAATTGCTCCACTGTTTCTAGGGCACATCGTACAGGAACGGCCAAGCGCCAGTGTATTTACAAGCGCACACCTGAGGCTCTCTGATATTATATAATGCGGTGGTAACGTTCGGTAGGCCCCATTGCCTCATCCAATAAGGCGGAGCAGGAATGGGCTGACTCATGCACATGAGCAATCGACCACCCCAATCTACAAGTCACCTACAAGTGACATATCATGAAAGATTCATTTTGACAGAAAGAAACATTTTATAGGCATAGGATTAAAAAGAAATCCATCCTGCCGCTGGAAAAAAAAAATTAAATTACCCGGGGGGCACGTACCCCCTGCCCCCCCCCCCCCCTGGATCCGCGCCTGAATGTTTTTTTTTGCCTTTTTGCCGACAATGGTTAACAAAACTCGCCGATATTTTCTCTTTAAAATGCTCATTTACGATTCCACTAATCGTCAATTAAATTTACATCATTTCGTCAGCTGCTCGATTATCGCTACATGCACCGTGACAAGGCTCATTATGTCTGTAATTGCTGTGTAAATTAATCCCCAGGGCTGTAAAGGGAACGGAAACCAGTGTGCTGTGGAAGAGTTTAATATTAAACCACATCTCTACATCGTAAAAATAACCGTACCCATGCATAATCATCAAATTCGGTGGTCACAATTACAGAAAATAATGAAAACAATTTGCGTTTATTCAGATCTGGCTTGTTTCAGCTAATAAGCTTCAAACGCTGCATATAGTTTCCTCTTCTTTGACAGCATTTCAGACGAAACCGTTTCCCTATAGCTGAGGCTTTGTACAGGTAATACAATGGTTCCTTCCTCTATGGTAATACTAACTGTGGCGTAAGTGGGGGGGGGGGGGGGGGGGGGTAGGGTCAATTGATGTCCATGCCCCCCGGATGCCACCATTTGGAATTTGGACTTTAGAGATAACAAATGACGAAAGTAAATTTTTACATTATGTGAATTTTCAATGTTTTAAAAACTAGTTTTCAATTTACACGCAGACAATGTCTTTGGTTTTACACTCACGTCAGTTTATCTATACAAGTAGTAGGCCTAAATGTAATATTATTATTTTAGCTGGTCACATATTTTTGCTGAGCAGATTTTTCTTCTCAGCAGATGATATTGGATCTAGAAAACAAAAAATTTCCTTATGAAAAGTTTTCATAAGCAAAATAATTGTAAAAGAAAAAGTGTAAGGAAAAGTATTATTGATATTTCTTTTATAGTTCAGTCTTAATGATTACAATAATTTTATACCGGAACCACCTCAAGAGAAATACCCCCTTCTAATGAAGACTCCCAAATTACTATTCAATCAACATTTATTTCCATACAATTTCCATACAAAAATGATTACTTGATTACTTATTAGAGACTATTGCCACAAACAATAAAAGCATGTACTACACCAAAACCCTCGACAAACAGTATACAATTTTTTGTCACAACGGATCACTTTTGAATGGAATTTTCAAAGGCTGGTTTCATGCAATTGACAACAGACGGGAATGATTTTTATGTTTCTAAAAAAGAAATGTAGGCCTATAGTGCCCCTTTATTGAATACGAAAGTGAAACCGTCAGCGTTATGAATAACAGACCTGGAAACATCAACATATTTTTTATTAGATTGCATGCATGACCAAACAGCAATAGAACGGAGCCCAAAATAATATTTGCTATTAAATTTTTCCGGCAAACCGCGTCCTTACAGCCTAAATATTGACAAACTGCATGCAACCATGTTTTTATCAAAGCTATCTTTTCAAATCAGAATCCCGCGGATCATGACGGGAAAATTTTTAACAGCCTCATATATGCATATACATATAATTTTAAATAAACTGGATATTACATCAACGATAATAAATTATACTAATACCTTTTGAAATGATCGAGCTCTGCAAATATAGAACATACGAGTTGGTTTTCAACTGCAAGGTCACTACACACTCTGCCCCTACAGTCGTCAGAAACAAGAGTAGAGCCAGTCAATATAGCCATAACCAGCAGCAGCAGCTGCAGTTGAATGAGAAAACAACCGTTGGTCTCCGTTGGGTTCATGTATTATTTTTAATGGCGCTCGTAGGTGTCTAGCTCGGCCGTGATGCACTATTGATGATATGGTGATGTAGTCAATTTATTACGCTTTATCTCGTTAATTGTGACAGATGAGTATTATCTTATGGTCGAACAAAGAATGGCGCTGTTGTTTGTACATTTTTCCACGATGATACAGTGTATTGTCAACAGCTCTATCTGGATGACCCGCATGTTGTGATTTGAAGGAAAATGTATTTCCGTGGTCCGGTTCAAGGGCCATCAAGCGTTGTGAATGCATAGACACGTGACTGTTTAAAGGGAAGTGTCTATCTCACATTAAAATAGGGAAAAATGTGGTATGAGAATTCACCGCTCCAACTTTTAAAAATATAATTCTCAGTTTGAAATGCTACCTACGATTCATAAAAGTATAGGCCTGCATTTTGGCCTATTTGAACTAATAATACTTCTCTTAAAATGGTTGGTATTATGAACAGATTAAAATGTTTTCTGTCAGAAAAAATTCTTTTAACATTGTACAATTCATTCATCCTTTCATATTTGAATTACGCAATACTATCTTGGGGTCACGGAAATGCACAATGTAACAAACTTTTTCTATTGCAAAAGAAAGCCGTTCGAACTATCACAAAAGCAAGTTATCTATCTCATTCTGCTCCTTTATTTGCCAAACTTAAAGTGCTAAAGTTTAATGATCTGTATAGTCTCAATTTGGGTAAATTCATGTTCAAATACAAATACGGCCTCTTACCAAACAGTTTTAATGAAATGTTTACTTTATCTTCATCAATACATTCTTATGGCACTCGTAAAGCATTGAAAGGGGATTTTTATGTCAATTATAGCAGAACTTCCATTCACAAAAACAGTGTTATACAACGTGGAACAGAATATTGGAATAGCCTTCATATACATTTTAAGCAACCTGCTTCAATTAATACATTTTCTAGAAAACTTAAAAACTACCTGTTAGATACATATTTGTAATGTCATCGTAGATTCATAATATTTTATTCGGTCATGTTTGTTTGGTCTCGGCTGTCAGCCTATCTGTATGTGTTTGTCTGTTTTGTCTGTCAAATAGGGAAAAGTACAAAAGTAATATTGTTTACTTCACTTTATTCCTACATATTGTCTCATGTATTTAAATTTTCAGTTTAATCATATAATGTAAAAATATTGATTAATTATTTGATTTCTACAATGTATTGTATTTGTTGAGACGGTATGAAATAAATGTTTCTGTCATCATTAAAGATTTCTATAAGTCATGATATGTCAGGTTGAACAAGTTAGTTTGTAATTGACCTAAATGTATATAACGGTTTGCATGTGCTATTTATTCAACCATAAACACAAACACAACAAAAAACCAAACAAACAAACACCCCAACAAACAAACAAACAAACCATGTTATAATCCAAATTCAAAATCATTTAGAGCAACTCATAACAGCAACAGTACTAATAGCAATCATCTTTGATAAAATAACAATAGCCTGGGTCCTTATTCACAAGTGTTTCAATTGTTCCTGAAATCCCAATACACGCGCATTTATTTGAGACGATCATTGCTAATTACAACTGTTGAAAATGTGGACGTGTGTGGCGTGTTTTACTCACATGTAAGGGTGTGGTGGTGAGGGGCTAACAACAGCCTCCTTGCGAGTTCGTTTTTCGAATTGTAAGAATGTGTCTTTGACAAATATCCCATGTCAATTTGACCGGTATTGCTCTCTATATTCCGACACGTTCCGACAACCAGTGAAAACCCTATGCGATTATTCGCTAGGGTTAGGGTAAGGAACAATTATACACTAAGGTTGTCTGAACATAGGGGTGTAACCAATATTACCTGTGGATTAAAATTTACGAGAGATCTTACCTACAAAGCAAAGTGAAGTGTGATGTCACAATACAAATCACAGTGGTGATATTGACAATCTCAGTGCTTCATGAAACCAAGTACTCTGGTGCTGGGTCAGCTTTTATAGTTCGGTCACGTGCAATCGTAAAAAATAAGGGTTGGACTAAATTCTTGCACACCGTGGTGTTTTAAACGGGAATACTATAAAGACAATTGGTACTGGTGTCAAGTTAAGGATTACGTTTTCTATTTTAATTTTGTTTCCATATTTTTGTCCGATAGTGTTACCTTTAACATCTGCCATGTATTATAACACGCTATTATGAAGGCTTCATATATATTACATTTGACCACATACCCAGGTGAAGGATTTAACGCAATACGAGTTGTTGTTTCAAGTGCACACATTCTTTTAATTCAAAAACAATAACACAATCAAATCATCATATCAAAATAAACATATAGGAAAAATAACTTAATGTAAAACAGTCAACCGTGATAAGTACTTTTTGTATTCATTTTTAAATTCAGATTGTGGATCCACTCCACGACTCTGCTCGATCCCCAACAAACAATAATAATAAATTAATAACAGACAAAAAAATAAGTATCAAAAGTTAAAAAACATACAAGTCAACTTCATTAAATGCGTGTACGGTGTAGTACTGACAAAAACCTTGTGTACTGTAAGAAATAAACAATAAATGAAATGTTTGAAGCCATATATGGAAGACTATAAGGCACATTATGAAACCTTTGTAAAAAGTCCCTCCCAATAAGGTTTTTTGAAACCTCATTTGTAATGAACCCCTTGCAAGAAGGTTATCATTAGAGTATTGGCATTATGCACACCAGCATTCAATATCCCATGTCGCAATGCGCATGATCGGCGCGCAAAGCAATCCGGGTGAAATAGAGCTGATGTAGTAGGCAAAAGTAAGGGTGGCCTTCACTGCAAAAAAAATACAAAGTTTATAGTTTGACCAATCAGCTGTCAAATGATACCAATAGTACTGATTAATAAAAAATATTATAACTCGCCTCCCCCCCACCAAAAAAAAAACACCCACAAAAAACATCACAAAACTAACACCCCCCAAAAAATAAACCCCCAACAAAAAACCAAACAAAACAAACTTAAAAATTAGATTATTTTTTTTTTAAGTGATTTTTTTTGCAAAGCCATACTTCTTTTTGCTGCTCAAGGCCTTCCCTTCAAAATAGTTGTCAATGTTTGTAAACTAAAAAAGGTCTATACTCAGTTTCCCAAAATGCGTTGCGGTATATTATAAAGACGGCGCTTGTGCATGTTTGGGCTATTACATTAAGCTTTTAAGCACAAACAATTGCTTAGAACAAAAACATCGTGCTCAAAGCAAATGAACAACATTGGTAATTGTCAAAGACCATTATCCACACTTGATGTGAACCAACATAATACATGAATTAACAAAACTATAGCATTTAAAGGCCCTGTACACTATTGGTAAGATCGAAAAACACAAATGTTCACAGATTCACACATAACTTACATGATTTAAAGTAAGTAATGGTAGAAAGGGTTCCTTAAAATATTTCTGCCTA
Source organism: Leptasterias polaris (assembly GCA_037783415.1). Taxonomy (NCBI): domain Eukaryota; kingdom Metazoa; phylum Echinodermata; class Asteroidea; order Forcipulatida; family Asteriidae; genus Leptasterias; species Leptasterias polaris. The sequence goes on from JAZGTN010000149.1 coordinate 770,009, forward strand.
AAATGCTATCGTTTCTGAGAAATGGGTAAAACAATAGTTTTTGTCGCGCGCGATAATAAACTCGATGTTTGAAAAACAGAAAACACATAAGGTCTCTTTTCACTATTTTCTCGTGACCTCGATGACCAATTGAGCTCAAATTTTCACAGGTTTGTTATTTCATGTATGTGGTTGATTACACAAAACATGAACACTGTCTGTGATTATTTTGTCAGCTCTGCCAATCCTGTATAATACCTTTAAAGCAAAACTATTTCACGGGAAGTTTTCTATCATGACCATCTTTATACCATATAAGTTATGTTCAAAAATATGTGAAGATTTCTATTTTTAAACTTACCAATGTTGCACACACCCTTTAACAGAAACAGGTTACCAGCCAAGTACCATGTAATGTACACTGTGACTGTTTCCCTGTTTATTTTTGTTCAGCACATCAATTTGCTTAGCACGACTTCCTGCTTATTAGATTTATGAAACTGGGCCCAAGGGCCAATTACATAGAGCTGCTTAACTGTATTACACATTTTTATGCTTAATAGCAGGAAAACACATTTACTTAGCACAAATGTATTTCACAGGTTATTAAGAAAATAAGACCTTGCGCATTACCATAAATTTGCATTGTTACGACACTCAATCGCTTACGGTACATGCAAGAGCCAGAAGGTAATTAGCACACTACGAAATGGAAATTGCATAGTATGCACAATATTAGCCACTAAGCAGCTATATGAACTTCATAAAACATGTAGAACTACTTTAGCACAAAAAGTAGCTTAGCACAGCAACATTTCGCTTAGCAGGTTAAGGTTACCAGCCAAAATGACATGTTACGTGGACTATTTTTGACTGGTATCCTGCAGATTTCTGCTGAGAAATATTTTCTGCTGAGCAGCTCTATGAAACTGGGCAAAGGTCTGGACTCAGGCAGCGGTAAATTGTACCTGCTGCTCCTTTTCTTGACCTTGATGCCCCTTCAACACGTCCACAGATTGTCATTACTGCATAGGAAGTGCTCTTTGCAAAATGAAAGTAGCCTTGCTCATTCAAAAGTGGTATAACCAGACATTTTCATTTCTTAGGGGGGAGGGGGTAAGCACTGTTACAACACTGTATATACAGCTCATAGAGGTTTAGAAACATAAACATTTTGATATGAACATGTTACAGTTTGAAATCACTTTTCCCATTATCATTGTCATGATCTGTTGTATTGAACTTTTTACGACTCACAACCTTTGATAAAGAGTATACCCAGAGCTGCCAACATACATCTTTTCAGGGAGGGTTTGTACAATAATCATGGAGATAGTTAGAAAATTACATTCAACATATACATGTAATAGGGGAAAAGTTGCCATATTCAGGGAGATTTTTGAAGAAAAAAAAATTCATCAGAATATGGAAAGATTGGTTTATTTTCAGGGAACTTTCTGCAGAATTAGGGAGAGTTGGCAACTCTGTTATACCTTGTAATGTTTTTTTTTTTTTTACTTGAAACAAAATTATACACATTGTACTAACATAGAGAAAAAGCTCTGGTCTGGATGTCACAAAGCATATAGATTCATCTTCAAATGAGTTTACCTACGAATCAATCTTGATTGCTAAGCAAAATGTGATGTCACAATACACATCATTATGGCAATAATAATTGGTGACTCATCTTCAGTTGAATACAGTTGCTTTGTGAAATCAAGCCGTAATGTAGAAATATTTGTCAACAAGTTATCACAGTGAAAACATGTACCTACAATAATTGACTACTACTAAACTTAATTTTTGTGCCGTCAGAGCTGTTGGTTCAGGACCCGGCAGGGCTCAAATTATTTATACTGCACCACAGGCCTGAGGCAAGTGGGTTTAGAGGAGGCTAATCCCTGTCTTGTTGGCTGCACCTTGTATACCTTAACAAGGCACCATAAAATTGGGTCTCATAATTCAAAACAGCTTGTACTGAGATAAAGTGCTACATACAACATTGAGACAGCAGATGTCATACGTAAGGTAAGCAAGACACACTACCATAAGGCAGATCTCATGAAAACTGGATTTACCACCAATGCCCAAATTCATAGAGCTGCTTAAGCACAAAAAGTAGCCAAGCACAATAAGAGTTTGCCTACCAGATAAGGTTACCAGCCAAACTACGATGTCATGTGCACCATTTCTGAATGGTATCCTGCTCATTTTTGATTTTGGGTTGAACAAAGAAAAATTGACTAGAGCGGGATTTGAACCAACGACCTCCGGATTAACATGCCGGTGCTCTACCAACTGAGCTATCTAACCCTATGTTGGTGGTCTCCCTATTTTGTCAAAGATATTTACATGGGGGCAACTTTTGTTTCATACTGTAACTGATAAAAAAAGGTTATATTTACTAATCTGTCTGTAAAGTAAGCAGCCATACCTTGTTGCATAACTGCTTGCAATGGTTTATTGTCTGACACAATGTATCTGACAACCACACTCTCAAACAAAGATATTGACAATATAGGGAGACCGCCAACATAGGGCTAGATAGCTGGGTTGGTAGAGTGCCGGCACGTTAATCCGGAGGCCGTTGGTTCAGATCTCCGCTCTAGTCAAATTTTCTTTGTTCAACCCAAAATAATTTAAAATTTACCCAGTCAGTTTCCCTTGTGGTTTATTATCAGTTTCCCTTGTTAAGCACAACAATTGTAAGCTAATTGTCTGCTTGAGCAGCTCTATTGGGCCCTGATGGTCAAGATAAATTAACATAAACACCTTAAAGTTATTTTTTTCTTTAATTTCAGAAAGACATTTTTTAAAGACTACCAAGAAATAGCCCCCTCCCACAAAAAAATAAATATAGAAATTAACGAGCAGATTTCATTCAGTATGCACCTTTCAATCAAGCAAGAAATTTAGAATGAGAAAGGCGTAAAAAAGACAAAAAGTACTTTTGATTATTTGCTGCTAGAGACATGCCCATTCCGAAACGTTACGCCTTCACGATTAGGACTAACAGGCACAGAAAACTCAAGACTGCCTTTGTCTGACTTCACAGTCCTCTGCCAAAAGCGATCGAATATTTTGAAATACTTACGGTAGGCGAATATTGCAATATTATACATTAAAATCCAGCTCACAAGATAAAGTAACAACGCACCGAACTTGAAGAACAACGCAGGCAAATGATGCGTTAACTCACAGTACATGAAATACGTGCCAATGCCAATACGGCATATGGTAAAAGATAAGACAAACAGTAAGTCATTGATTTCATAGGGGATGGATTCTTTCCAACCTGACTCACGCATAAACCAGCGGATCTGCAGGAACGGGTTGCTCAGCTCGGCTCCAAAGATGGTAGCTCCTATTTCGGTGCCTGAGTGTCCATATATTAATGCGGCCAGGATGCCTATGATGGTGATAAGATGATGAACAAGCATTATGCTAGCTTCGGAATCTTGAGCATCAAAGGACCACAGGCACCAGCAGATGTCATACAAGAAGTAACCAAGGCACACGATCATAGTGCAGACCTCATGAAAACTGGATTTACCACCTGATGGTCAAGATAAATTAACAACACTTTAATATTTGTGCAATCTCAAGAAATCAACAATTAAAGTTTGAGTTGAGATAGTGATGAATTTGATAACAGGCATGGCATGGCAATGGGACTTAGGTTTTAGCAAGGATTTGGTAAAAGGGTGTCTAAATTTGCTGGAAATTAACAAACTGAGGGTCCAAAGTGTTTAATTACAATGCATTAAAATGTAAATAACAGATAAAACAGGGTGTTCAAATGCAAGACTGGTTGTAGTGTAAACATTTGAAGTAAAGTAAAGTCTGTCCCGAGCCCATATGGCTCCTTAGGTTAAGGTTTATTCTGTTTTCTTTGGCATTATTAAACAACTGCAAATATTTCTATACACCCTGGACTGGATGCCAATTAGTCCCCAGCTCTCGCCGGTATCATTTGTACTCCTTGGTGGGGAGAAGCAAATCATGATAAAGTGCCTTGCTCAAGGACACAAATGTCACAACTGCCCAGGCCAGGATTCGAACCCACATTCTGTAAACAACAGAACTTAAGTCCACCGCCCTGGACTGCTCAGCCACGACACCCCATAAAGTTGTAAAATTTTGAAAAATAATTATTAAGAGGTAAAGATTATGTTTTACCAGGATGTGTAAACGGCCATGGGTTGTAGTAAATGCCAAACACATATGACAGCACTACGATGGTAACAGCATGTATCAGCGTAACACAACGACAGTTCCATTCGTAGGTTCGATGAGGATTAAAATAACAGAAGAGACCATAGAGGGACGACCAAAAGGCAAAAGATGTCAATATGAGGAATGTCACAGTGGACGAGGAGAGCTCCATTCTGTAATCTCCTCTGCAGTTAAAGTTTCTGTTGAGAACCAAATAAATAAATGACATCATGAACACTACAAAATATGGGTTTACTTTTTTTTGGCCAGCAAGACCAGTTAGAGTGTCCATTCACTAGTCTGTTAGCATTTTCACAAGTCAATGTTTCAAATAAAACAGGGATGCTTCGCAACACTGACCTAGTCAGCTGGCCCACTTGGCACTTGGAGAGAATTCTAACATGTGTTGTGGCATTTGGCCAGCGGACAACTGTTAAAGAAGAATGCTCACATAAATATGGAACTCATTGAGTGCCAAACCAAATTACCACATGATAACTTATAATTTTGATGTTACCATACGGTGTACATGAACGTGTAATAAGCACTGTTGTAGACCCATGGGTGCCCTTGGCTGAAGCATAGAGCAAGGACCTTGCTCTATGGCTGAATACACTATGGGTTGCTCATTGGTTCATCCTGTCCACCCCACACACGTGTACACGTAAGCATTTTCCATTGTTTCATCATCATTTTAACTCCAAGATGGTGGCAAAAAGATATCAATGCCTAAGGTCAATACTGACAAAAAGATCACAGGCTACTCAGGTGAGATCCCCCCCACTAACCTACACCCAGTAACTGGGGCGCTGTACTCCATTAAAATAATGTGTACGACTGCAGATGTACAAAAATATTTAAAAGGAGTACAGCACCCCAGTTACTAGGTCTACTCACTCACTCACAAACTCACTCACTTTTGGTGGCCAATCAGCGTTGTTTTTCCCACATCTTTACCAGGTGTTTAGTGACGAGAGGTACATGTACAGGTGTATCGATCCCTGCATTGCCCAAGATATGAGGCTGATTTGAAGGACTTGAAATAACTTACCAGCTGTCTTGGCAATGTAAATTATTTCAAGCATCGACTCAACACTGAATTTTTGTTTAAGTATACAGTGCTTTACACATCGGTATAAGGGAAAAAACAATTTGTTTGTTTTCCCCAATGCAAAATTCAGGGATGTGATACATGTAGGCTGTTGAAAAAAACCAACTGAACTCTGAGTGCAAAGCGCGAAAGCTTGCGAGCTCGAAAACTTGCGAGCACGAAGCTCACTTATAACATTTATGGTTTTAAAAGCCCTACTCTGAAAACAGATTTATTTTTTTGGAGGGCAAAAAACCCAACAGATTTCCGGTTAAAAACGGAGGAATCACATCCCTGAAAATTTTACATAAATCATTGTGGTACCCAGTGGGCCAGTGCTAACAAATAAAATTCAAACTGCCTGTAGCCACAAGGCTAGCTCGGTGGTTTAGTGGTAAGACATCTTCTCTAGTAAGGCAAAGGTCGTGGGTTTGAATCCCATCCGAGTGATTTGCCTGTAGTTTTTTTCACTTAACTCGGGTAAGTACTGAGTATACAGTGCTTAATACACATCGGTGTACATTGTAAGGTTAAAATAACAAACAAATTATTCAATATTCAGTTTATGTCTATTGGACTTTACAATTCTTCATGTTTATTCCATTTGATAAAATTCCACTGGATTGTTCATGCTAAATTATTGACAGTTTTTTTAGTGTAAATTCAAATGGGCATTTCATCACATGGCCCGAACTCTTGCAAACTCATGCCCAAAAGAACTAAAATTACGTTTTACGAGTACCTGGACATATTCAAGACTAACCCTGCTAACCATAGACCTGGAATATGGTATTGATTCCAACACTCTGTTGGCCCTTCAATTTAAAAGTACCTGCTTCACTCTGTATACATTCTGTCAACCTTTCTGGCTGAACTGGTATGAATTTTAATGTGAGCTAAATACATGTAAATGAAGGGATAACTAATTAATGCAAAAATTATTTATATGTAGTGGCCTGACGTTTCGACCCTAGCAGAGTCTTTCTCGAAGGCTAATTAAAGTGGCAGTCGGAGTCATGGAGTAGGATACTGCATTTTTGCCGCAGGTTCCATATGGATGAACCTAGCCCCATGAATACACATGTACATGTACATGTACAAAAATACATGTAGGGCCAATCCACTCCGTATCCTTGGCCCTAGCACCATTGCGAACCTATGTTTGTGCCCATTGAGATTTTTATGCAAAGATCTGGATCATGAAACTTACCAATCAAATGCTTCTATACTTCTAGATAGCCCTCCTGCTGATTTTCTTTTTTAAGCCCTCCTGCTGATTTTCTTTTTTAAGACATCACAGATTTTTGGGGAAAATTGATTGCTTTTCGAGTCGCGAGTGTGAATTTTTGTTCACATAATTGTGAACTTGCGCGAAAACCATGTTTTGTCAGGTTCCCTCAACAACTCCACAACAGTTATACGATCTGACTGCTGCAATTTAATGGGGGACCAGACTGATTTACTCAGCACGCCGAGCACAATCTAGGTTTTGTGAAATAATTAACATGTAATGAGGTGCGCATCTCTCGCCCGTCAGCGCAAAGAGATATTGTGCTCAGCGCAATAAGTAAATTAGTCTGGTCCCAATAGATTGTAACAGTTGATCATATTAATGTTGTGTAAATGTTGAGGGAACCTGACAAGTATGGTTCTCGGTGCAAGTTGTTAATACGTGATCAAAAATTCACACTCGCGACTCGAAAGGCAATTAATTTTCCCCAAAAATCTGTAATGTCTTAAAAAGAAAATCAGCAGGAGGGCTATCTGGAAGTATAGCATTCGATCGGTAAGTTTCATGATCCAGATCTTTGCAGATTAAAAATCTCAATAATGGGCACAGAAATGTTTGCAATGGTGCTAGGGCCACGGATACAGAGTGGCCCTATTCAATCATGCATGGTGCTAGGATGAACCTTGTTCAAGACTGTCATGACTGTGTACGATGGCAACGCAAAATTATATTATTTCTGATGAGCTGCAAACCAGAGTTTATGATGATGATTATGGGAACCTACATCATGTACTCCTACAGAGTCCTTGTCCTAGTCCTACCGTCCTAGCTAGAGCTAAAATGAGGTTTGTTCCGCTATCGTCTCCATGGAGACGATAGTGGAATAAACCTCACATTATTCACAATTAATAGTTTTAATATAGGAATCAGGAGTAATGGGAAACTAAGCGTGGCAGGACATTAGTTTCCGTTGCAACGGAGGAGTCCAACCTGGGATATATTGACTAGTATAAACGGGAACCGGTCATTCGACAAATACTTCACATTGTATAGACTCAACCTCAAGGAAGGCACTAAAAACTAACGCTTCCAGCGGTTCGGTGCCTTTCGGCCTGTCGGGTGCCTTAAGCTTTCGGATGCGACGGATACACGCACACGCACACGTACGTCCGTCCGTGCCTTGCATATATGCCAATAATTTGGATGAACTGTGTGTGTGTGCCGTAGCATGGGCTCCATGGTAGGGTTGCCTGCCTAGACCAGGGCAGCGCGGTTATGGACGGTAGAGGGGAGGGAGGGGAAAGTGAATCAATCGAGGACGACAATATTGTCCGTTGTGATGTGCTATTCATTTTTGGCAGATCTTTCGTTGGTAGTGGATTATACAGACTAGGGTCTTCCTAAATTGAAAATAGGCCTAACTCATAACTGCCTATGGGAAATTCACACCTCTGGTGAATTTTCAGTTACCCCAATGGCAATAGGAAATAGCCCTTAGCCCTCAGGCTAGATTCAAACTGTGTGTAAATTGTTCAACATAATTACTTAAACAAAAATGTATGAGGGTGTTCACTATCACAGAAGAAAAATATAAGTACACAAATATTCAAGAACATGTCAACGTTTATTTAAACTAACCTCTGTAACCTGGTTATTAAAAATTCCCATGATTAAATACAAGTGCTGTTCCCCATATCAAGGAACAGGTCTCAGACGTTAGTACATGAAGCAAACTAACCTCTGTGACCTGGTAATTAAAAAAATCCCATGATTAAATACGAGTGCTGTTTTTAAATATCTTTTTCCATCCTCATATCAAGGAACAGGTCTCAGACGTTAGTACATGAAGCAAACTAACCTCTGTGACCTGGTAATTAAAAAAATCCCATGATTAAATACGAGTGCTGTTTTTAAATATCTTTTTCCATCCTCATATCAAGGAACAGGTCTCAGACGTTAGTACATGAAGCAAACTAACCTCTGTGACCTGGTAATTAAAAAAATCCCATGATTAAATACGAGTGCTGTTTTTAAATATGTTTTTCCATCCTCATATCAAGGAACAGGTCTCAGACGTTAGTACATCAAGCAAACTAACCTCTGTGACCTGGTAATTAAAAAAATTCCATGATTAAATACAAGTGCTGTTTTTTTAAATCCCTATATCCTCATATCAAGGAACAGGTCTCAGACGTTAGTACATGAAGCAAACTAACCTCTGTGACCTGTTCCTTGATATGGGGAGGATAGATATAAAAACAGCACTTGTATTCATGGGATTTTTTAAATTACCAGGACACAGAGGTTATAGTTTGCTTCATGTACTATTCCGTCTGAGACCTGTTCCTTGATATGGGGAACAGCACTTGTATTTAGTCATGGGATTTTTTTAATTACCAGGTCACAGAGGTTAGTTTGCTTCATGTACTAACGTCTGAGACCTGTTCCTTGATATGGGGAACAGCACTTGTATTTAGTCATGGGATTTTTTTAATTACCAGGTCACAGAGGTTAGTTTGCTTCATGTACTAACGTCTGAGACCTGTTCCTCGATATGAGGATGGAAAAAGATATTTAAAAACAGCACTCGTATAATCATGGGATTTTTTTAATTACCAGGTCACAGAGGTTAGTTTGCTTGATGTACTAACGTCTGAGACCTGTTCCTTGATATGAGGATGGAAAAACATATTTAAAAACAGCACTCGTATTTAATCATGGGATTTTTTTAATTACCAGGTCACAGAGGTTAGTTTGCTTCATGTACTAACGTCTGAGACCTGTTCCTCGATATGAGGATGGAAAAAGATATTTAAAAACAGCACTCGTATTTAATCATGGGATTTTTTTAATTACCAGGTCACAGAGGTTAGTTTGCTTCATGTACTAACGTCTGAGACCTGTTCCTTGATATGAGGATGGAAAAACATATTTAAAAACAGCACTCGTATTTAATCATGGGATTTTTGTAATTACCAGGTCACAGAGGTTAGTTTGCTTCATGTACTAATGTCTGAGACCTGTTCCTTGATATGAGGATGGAAAAAGATATTTAAAAACAGCACTCGTATTTAATCATGGGATTTTTTTAATTACCAGGTCACAGAGGTTAGTTTGCTTCATGTACTAACGTCTGAGACCTGTTCCTTGATATGAGGATATAGGGATTTGAAAACAGCATGTGCATCTACTACTATTAAATACTAGTTTTCGTGTTGAATCTGAACGTTTGACATATTCTGGAATATTTGTGTACTTGTATTTTCCTTCTTTGACTGTGAACACCCCCTCCTACATTTGTTTTAATAATTATGGTGAACAATACACACAGTTTGGATCTAGGGCCGAGGGCTAGGGCTACCATTCCATTGGGATAACTAAAAATGCAGAGTTGTGAATTTCCCTTTATAGGCCTATTTTGCGCACACAGCCAACGGCCAACGCTCTGTACATGGGTGCGTGTGCGGGTGCGTGTTTCCTTCGCCCGTCGCATCCGAAAGGCACACGACCGGCCGAGAGGCGCCGAACCGCTGAAAGCGTTAGTTTTTAGTGCCTTCCCAACCTCAAGCGCAACTCAACTTCTAGTCTACAACAAGTACAAGTCAAGTTATATCATTCGTCATGTTCGTTCTTGCTCTATTGTAAAATTGTTCGACAAACACTTAAATCCATGATTAATGTAGCCCCATTTATAGTGCCAATACTCTGGACTTCCTCAACAGGGGGCGCCCTGCGCTAGGGCATGCTGGGATAGGCAGGGGAACATCTCCCATACCCTAGCGCGCGAAAGGGTCTCTTGCCTATCCCAGCATGCCCTAGCGCAGGGCGCCCCCTGTTGAAATTAACCGATTAACAAAATGGATGCCGGGCAGTCAAATCGGTGGCAGTAACGTCTCAGAATTTCTTCAAAATTACACCAAAACGAGGTTGCACAATGGCGTTTTAATGTGCTTTTCACAAAACGGATACAATGAGTGACGACTGGGGAAAAAATCTCGGCATAAAACGTGAGTTGATATTCGAAAAATTATCACACCTTTTGGCGGTACATGGGCGTAGGGCCAAGGATCGGAGGAAGTCCAGAGTATTGGCACTATAAATGGGGCTATGATTAATGCAACAACTCCAATCATCTACATCGTGTAAATGTACTTTAGGAAACTTACATATCATTCCTCCATGCACCAGAGGTCAGTCGATCACAATACTTTTGAAGCTAGACTACAGTCTACAAAGTACAATATTGTTTGTTGATCACATGAACAAGGCGTGACTTTCAGTTTACATCCGGACATCGGCGGCACCGTTCGCTTTCTCAGCTCTATATTTTGCATGCTATGGATGGTCGGTCGGATGTTGTAATGGTGCCAATACGTGTGTCTGGTATCTGTACGACGACGACGACGACAGTAGCAGCAGTTCTAGCGTTAAAACGTAACTGTCTCGGGTGGTTGCTTTCGATACCCGTTTATTTGTTTCCAAGCACGATAGCGGGCGCTGTTTCACACAGCTCAGAGAAAATTATTGAGTGTCATAGCCTAACTCAATAATTACGAGTCCAGTGCATGTTCACCCCATTATTTTCAACCGATTAAAAAATTCTTATATTCAATCCTCAGTTGTTTTAATGAAAACATGACCTCAAGAAGTGTATTGTACTAACTTGTAGGTCTGCTGAGGCGTGAATTGACTAAAAATGTCAGTTGCGGGAAGGAAACCGGCGTCTCAGGACGACGAAAGCTCGCAATTAGTGACTGAAAGCACACATGCAATGCTCGAATTAGAGTACTCGCGAAAAGGCCGCCTTCGGCGGCCTTTCGCGAGGCTGTTAGTTCCCTGTTTCAGTAAGTTTTCGTGTTTTGAATGCAGGGAAAAAATAGATTAAAAACAAAATAGAGAGAAGTTTATGGGAAAATGAATATATCCTGGATTTTCCGATACCCCGGGGAGGTAATATGGACGGACAGTCCAACCCCAAACCATGTTACATTATTTTGTACACTGGTTTTTGGAAATTGTAAGTTTGTGACTCTTTAGTCTTTCAAACACGTTGGATGGATGAAAGTTCAGCCCAGATTTTGACCGAAAATTACTGCTTTGCTCAAAATAGTAAGAAACACAATCGAACCTTTTTATGAACCGTGCGCATCCCTGGTGTATTTTGAAGGCGAGTTTGAAGTATTTTGTACAGGTATTTGATAGTTTTTACCAGTCAATGGCCCAGGTAAGAAAGTGCTTCCTTTCATTTGCTGCGATGACCGTCATGGTTGTGCATAAACAATGAGCTCGGAGGATACGTTGTTAAAAATTCATTTTGGGAAAATTAACAATTGTATCAAAACAAAAACATCACATAACGAAGCAATAATGCTTCGTTTTACCTTCAAAAATTATGACATAATAAAGAAATATGAGGCAAAAACATAAGCATCCGTGTGCTTCATAAGGGTCTCCAGAAAAGTAATTTGCCTAATTAGTAACAGTTAACGGAATTGGGCAGAAGAATTTTATTATTAATGGGATGTTAGCTGGACTATTGAAATGGTCTTTCACTGTATTCTTTATTCTCGAAACAGTCAAGAACACTTAAAGAATCCGTCTTCAATTCGTCAGCGTTACCGTTCAGAATCGAAATGTCCGCCATAAAAATCTCGTCTGTAAAATGAGGGCCCTAACTTGATTGGTCAAACCGTGAACTGATTGTATCTGGCCTATGTAACCAATCAACTGCTGCGTAAGGAAACGCTATAGGCAAAATGGTCATGTAGGCCCTATGGCTCCTGACGTACTACACAAAACTGAATGCGGTGTTGGGTAAACATTGAGGTGCCTATAACTATCTCGTGAGAACACTATGTACACGAGTTATTGCTAGTAAATTATTTCATCGTTATTTAAAAGGTTTTGTTTGTTTTGTTTGAAAAACTTTGACATCAGTCATCTAATTACTGAGAGGGAAAAACCAACATTGGTACATTTTTTGGTCTTACACTACAGACTTTTCACTTTGGCAAGCAGTCCTAGCGCCAATTATAACAAAAAAGTAAATAATAATAAACAAATATTTTTAAAGCATTATTCCATTCCTCCGAAGGTAGGCCTATAAGCATTCTACCTGCATAAGTAGATCACTATATTTTACACTTCTACTGAGGGAACCTATGGTCAGATAATTAATTTTAATAACTGTTTACCACCAAAATGACAACTCTTTCATATTTGATTTTCTTGTTTTACGGAAACATTTATTTAAATCTAAGTTTCTTCTTTCAGCTGCATGAATTTCTTGCACACATTTTTCTTTATAATGAACATTGCGTTTTCTTTTAATATCTTAAAGTTATTATACAGAACTGAAAACTTTATGAAGTTCACACTTGAACCTTTTTTCTGTGAAATATAAATTCATAATCAAGAAAACTGTATCTGAAAACCTTAAAACAAACGTACTTCATACTTAGATAAGTATGGTTGAGTAGTCACGTCACGTCATCTGATCGCTCCCCCAAATTTTAGTGAAAATTAATCAAACTTCGCCATATTCACACAATTCCCATCATAAATCTCATCACCTGCATTGTGCCAAACATGTCTGAGTCAACCAAATCCCCAAAATCATCAAAATCAAGCAAGAAACGGGCTTCTAAAAGACTTCAAATTTCACGGCCTTCAACAGAGACCAGTGACGACCAAGATGGCGCCGACGATCACCAATGTACTTGCGTGAGCAACAACGCTTCCATCAATGCAAAGCTTGATAAGATCATCTCATCACTGGCCTCAATGGACTCTAGACTTACCTGTCTCGAGGTTCAACTCCATGAAATTTGAAAAAAACAAGGGCAATATTAAAGGTACTTGGAAAGTGATCAATTCTGTGTTGAACAAGCCCAATCCCTCTTATTTTGTCAAAGATGGTGCGTCAATCGAAGGAAACAAAGAAATTAGTGAGGCATTTAATGAGTATTTTGTTAACATTGGCGCTTCACTTGCTAGTAAGCTTCCCTTATGTAACACTACTTTTCAATCCTTTCTTGACGATAAATGTTCCCATTCTCTGTTCTTTAGTCCTATTTTACAAGAAGAAATTGCAGATGTTTTAAATAATCTCCCTTCTGGCAAATCGCCAGGTTGTGATTCTTTAAATTCTTTTCTTATCAAGAAAGCCAGGTACTCCTTAGCAAAACCACTAGCCAAGATTTTCAATAGGTCTATAAGTTCTGGGGTTTTTCCAGACGGGCTTAAAATAGCTAAAGTCATTCCGGTTCACAAAGGAGGGGATAAACATGTCATTGGTAATTTCAGACCTATTTCTGTTTTATCTACTTTTTCCAAGGTATTTGAAAAGTTGATATATAGTCGCCTCATTGCATTCATAAATAAACATAACATTCTTTCGGAGTCACAGTTTGGTTTCAGGGCAAATCGCTCTACTGAGCTAGCAACGTCTTATGTAATGAATAATTTGCTAAATGCCGTTGAAGAAAACAACATTTCTATTGGTGTATTTTTAGACCTATCTAAAGCTTTTGACACGATTAACCATGATATTTTGATATGTAAACTAGAGTATTATGGAATCCGTGGAGTAACCTTGGAGTGGTTCAAAAGCTATTTATCTAATAGAAAACAGTTTGTTTCATATAATTCTGTCCATTCATCTGAAAAACCTATTTCTTGTGGAGTACCTCAGGGTTCTGTTTTGGGTCCTCTTCTTTTTATTATTTATATTAATGATATCTGTAACACATCCGAAATTATATCATTTTGTCTTTTTGCCGATGATACAAGTTTAGTGTACAGCCACAGAAATGTAGATACAGCTATTCTTAACCTTAACGTTGAAATGGTAAAAATAAGTACGTGGCTTGTTGCTAATAAACTGTGTATTAATCTACTCAAAACAAATTATATGATATTTTGTCCAAGACAACGTAAATATATCCAATCTGTGCCTTTAATCTTAAATGGAATTGACCTTCAAAGAGTAACAAGTACTAAATTCCTTGGTATAAGAATTGATGAAAATTTGTCTTGGAAAAGTCATATTAATGATGTTGCAAGTAAAATATCAAAGAATATTGGTATAATTAATCGGCTAAAGAAATTTTTACCAAGCCATGTCTTATTAACTCTATATAATTGTTTTGTTCTTCCCTATTTAAGTTACTCAGTTCTTACTTGGGGTGGTTTACCTACACAATGTAATAGGCTTCTTACTTTACAAAAGCGAGCTGTTAGGATCATTTCTGGTTTTCTTGATCATACTGCTGCATTATTTTGTAATCTTAAATTGTTAAAATTTAATGATCTTTATCATTTGAAATTAGGTAAATTTATGTACAAGTACATGAGTAATGCATTACCACCTTGTTTTAGTTCATTTTTTACTCTAACTACTAGCATTCATTCATACAAAACTCGAAGCACTTCAAAGAATTTTTTTTTGTTTCTCGCAACCGAACCTCAATGTATAAAAACAGCCTTGTTCAACGCGGTGTTACATACTGGAATAGTTTGGATGGTTCTGTTAAATCTGCAATCACTCTACCTATATTTTCAAAAAAATTAAAACAATTACTACTTAATGCATATTCATTATAATTATTTCATGGCTTACTTTTGGTATATTGTTGATACACCTACATTTGTTCGTCTGTCCTTGTAGTCCCATGTCTTTGTGAGTCTTATTGTTTTGTTAGTCTGTCAATAGGTTAGGGTACAAAAGCCAAGGCTTCACCCAATCCTAAGTTTTGCCCTTCTGACTTGTTAATAATTTTGGCTACTGTTTATAACTGCCACTGTTAATATTTATAAAAAAACAATGATGTATTATATCATGTGAGGGCAATACCGAAATAAATGTTTATTGAATTGAATTGAATTGAATTGGATTTCGGTTGTTAGAACCCAAAATAATGACAATGTATTCACGTGTTGAAATCTGGGCCAGATTTTGGACTATTTTTCTCCTGACTCATACAAGGGGTTGAGGAAAAAATGTGTAACACACACACAAACTGACTCCGTGCAAATGAATTAAAACTTGAAAGAACCACTTTTAATGACCTTCATAGCTCTTTCTTCAAGAAGATAACAAACTTTAACTTTTAGCTTAAATGCAAAATACAATAAAACATGAACAGCTGTATACTAAATATTGGCCAACACAAAATCTCACTACACCAGGATCCTGGATTTATCGTTCAGTCCACTGAGAGTTCAAATCCGCGATTATCAAGGATACAAGAACTGTTAAATACTCCTCCACTTGACACCTTGCAGCTACATGTAGGTACGTGTAGGTCAATGACAATAGTTCAGAGTTCACCTTGAAACTTGGCGCAGCTATATGTACGTGTAGATCAACAGTTCAGGATTCAACTTGAAACTTGCTGCAGCCAGGTAGTAGGTCCTATGCCGTGTGCGGATTCCCTCACCAACAGTCCAGACATCGAGTCCAGAGTTCACTTTGAACGCTTGCTGCAGCTAGCATGTGTAGGTCCTACCAACATGCAGTGCAGCTTCATTCATCACCAACAGTTCAGAGTTCATTAACTTGAAAAGCTGAGATCATTCAGAGAAAATCTAAAATCGTAGATCTGAGATCCAACAACTGCAATCAATAATCTTTAATGATGTTGGAAGAAATCTTGTTTGAACAGGAAGTTACTATTTCTTCCCCAAAACTATTTAATTTCTGAACAAAACGATGATTAAACCTTTTACATGACAACAAACATGTCTGCCACCAAAACACTGTCACATGGCCTGGACACATCCTGCCTTTTGAGGGCGCTATCTCCTTTTATGCTCTGTGCTACATCCTCCCCTTCTAAACTTGCTGCATCGTCCCGATGCACTCATTTCGTCTGGTCCCAAACAAAAACCTGCTTAGTGCTGGAACGAAATCTCCAAATGTAGGGGTAACTGACAAACTGTAGGTAGGCTGACCTAGCGTATCGTAAGTGAATCGCTGAGGGAGTTTTCGTACTCTTGAGGGGCGGGAACTCGGGAATGTACCTTGGTCATCCTCAAGACTTTCCGATTCAACCTCATCCACAACTTGTTCCACAGAGATATCCGATGGCAATGTAGCATCAGGTAGGCTAAGATCAGGCTGTGACGAAATCGGGCTTTGATTGACATTTTTTTCAGTAATCTCAACATGTGTAGTCTCGACATGGGGTTCATGGGGTTCATGATCATCAGCATTGCTGCCAATCCCTTCAGGGTCCATACTATCACCAGGTGGGTGGTCGGATACTGCAAGGTCATCTGCTGGTATCTGCTTGAGATCATCCTCGCTGGAAGTTAAACCACTGCTCTGGACATCATGACTGCTGGCGCATTCATTGAAGGAAGTGACAATGTGTCCCCCTCAACACTGGGGTCTAGTGCGACAGGAATACCATCATCGTGGACATCGTCAACGGGTTTCAGCAGACCGTCTTCAAGGCAGGAGTTCACATTCGGTTCGGTATCACTAAAGGGTTCGGCTTGGGTGTCCAAATCAGGTGTCTTCTCAGCAGGATCCATAATCGAACATCTTTCAGAGTTCAACAACTGGGAATAAGGAACAAATTCCTCCGCCGATTCTCTCAATGTCGAAACTACTTCAACTGAAGAATTTCCATCAAGTGCACTAACCTGTGGTCCAAAATCAATTGAACCTTCATCCATCAGGATGTTCTGTACACTAGATTGGGTATCAGGCTGTGAAGTGGAGTCTCGCTTCTTGGGCCACACAACAACTACATCAGATTCCTCGGAGTCTGACTCTATGTGTTCGAGTTCTCTTTCTGGATCATCGGGGTCAGACTGGACAGTTTCGGGTTTCTTTGACTTTCTTGTTATGGGTCGATGTACCTTCTCAGAGGGCGGCTGCTTGTGTTCACCTGTAAGCATTCCAATAGGAAGAATCATGTTCCTGTGAAGTGTCTTACTCTTACCCTCACCAGCTTCAGGTTTGAGCTGATACACTGGTATATTGTCACTATGTCTGCAAACAACGAGGTACACGTCTTGTCCCCATTTATCAGCTAGATTATGAGTACCTTTCAAACCAACATTCCTGATAAGGACACTGTCTCCCTTCTGAAGTTCATTTCCTCGCACTTTCAGGTCATACCTTCGCTTGTTTGCTGTTGCCGACTTGGCTGACTCTTCTGATGCTCGTCTAAATGCGCTTTCTAGATTACTTCGCAACTCTTGAACATACTTTGAGTGGTCCTTGTTCGTCACACAATCAGGAGAAGTACCAAAGGAAACATCAATAGGAAGCCTGGCTTCCCTTCCAAACATGATGAAGTATGGGGAGAATCCAGTGCTATCATTTCGAGTGCAATTGTAAGCATGTACCAGGGAGCTAACATGCCTACTCCAGTGCTGCTTGTCTTCATTCTGCAAAGTTCCCATCATACTCAACAGTGTCCGGTTAAACCTCTCAGGTTGAGGGTCACCCTGAGGGTGGTAGGGTGTAGTCCGTGATTTGCTTATACCCAACATACCAGTCAGTTCCTTGATGAGTTTGTTGTCAAATTCACGTCCTTGATCTGAATGCAATCTGGTAGGCAGACCATAATGCAAAAAGTACTTCTCCCATAGCAACCTGGCGACTGTTCGAGATGATTTGTCCTTTGTCGGATGTGCTTGAGCGTACCGAGAGAAATGATCAGTGATGACTAGAATGTACTGAGCACCACTTCGGTCCTGTTCCAGTTTCAAAAAGTCTATGCAAACCAACTCCAACGGGTAAGTAGTCGAGATGTTGACCAAAGGAGCGGAGATCTTGGTGAGTGTCTTATGCGTCACACATCTTTCGCAACATCTGATCCACTCCTCCACATCAGACACCATCTTTGGCCAGTAGAATCTTGGTCTAACCAAAGTGACTGCTCTCTCCACACCAAGATGTCCGAGGTCATTGTGTAGGCCTCTCATTGCTTTGGCTCTATAGTTCTTGGGTAATACCAACTGAAATCTGGCAAGACCGTTGGAATCAATTGATCTTCGATGCAATATTTCATCTCTCAGAACAAGACGATTGAATTGGCCAAGCATAATGTTCAAGTCCTTGGAGAAATCATCAGATCTCTTGGGTCGTACCCCTTCTTTGACAAATTTGATAAGTTGACTAATATCTGCATCAGCTTCTTGCTCCTTCCTCCAATCAACATTATCCAGAGCAACCACCTTTGTTTCAGTGTCTGGATTGCAGTAGTTTGACGGAACAGCTTCGGCACTCATTGCCATGGAGTACACGAGGGGTAGATCATCAACAGAGGCAGAGTTTGAAGATGGACTGAAAACATCGCCTGCAAGATAACGAGCACAGATCGCATCAACATGTTCCTTGCCACAGGTTTGGTATTTCTCCTCGCTGTCCTCTTTCAATCGTGCCTCAAGATCACAGATCATCTCGGTCTGGTTAAACTCTCCACCACCGACAGAATTTGGGTCAGGTCTCCGTGATAGAGCATCAGCATCCCGGTTGCAGTGCCCGGGCTTGTAGTGAATTGTAAAATCAAATGTGGCCAGTGCTGCTAGCCACCTGTGCCCAGTCGCATCTAATTTAGCTGAGGTAAGTATATACGTGAGCGGGTTGTTATCTGTGTAGATCCTGGTACCCCGGGCCGAGTACAAGTAATCTTTAAATTTTTCAGTTACGGCCCACTTGAGGGCGAGGTACTCCAACTTGTGAGCAGGGTAGTTTTTCTCCGCCGGGCTCAAACTGCGGCTAGCATATGATATAGGTCGTACTTTGTGATCTATTTCCTGACAGAGAACTGCTCCTAGACCGTCACGACTGGCATCTGTATGTAGAATAAAGGGACTGGCCATATCTGCGAACGCCAACACAGGTGCAGTACAACGCCGCTCTTTCAAGGTTTGAAATGCTGTTTCACAATCTGGTGTCCAACGTGGTCCAAATGGAGCCCTTGGGTTGACAGAATTTTCCTTAGTCACAGAGTCCTTCTTCTGAACACCCCCGTCAGCTGAAAAAGAGGTTTGGCCACAACAGAAAACCCTTCAATGAATCTACGATAATAACTCGCAAACCCTAAAAAGGATCGCAGTTGACGGACATTCTCTGGATGAGCCCAAGTTTTCAACGCCTCTACCTTCGCAGGGTCAGTCTGAACTCCCTCTCCAGAGACAATATGACCGAGGTATCGCACAGAGGTACAACAAAACTGGCATTTGTTCGGCGAAACCTTCAGCCAAACTCTGCAAGACGGTCGAACACCTTAGCAAGTCGCTCTTCCATTTGCTCCAACGTTGAAGAAAATACAATAATGTCGTCCATGTACACCAAAACTTCCGACATGTTCAAACCAGCCATACACCTCTCCATCAACCTTTGGAAAGTTGCAGGAGCCCCTTTTACACCTTGCGGCATCCTCTCAAACTGGTAAAACCCGACGGGGCACGTAAAGGCTGTCTTCTCTTTGTCGTCAGGGTTCATTGGTATTTGATAATATCCGGACTTGAGATCAATGACGGAGAACCAGTTACACCCATGTAGGCAGTCTAACGCTTCATGAACAAGTGGAACTGCATATTGGTCTGGAATAGTTCGTGCATTCAAGGTCCTATAGTCGATACACAGGCGTATTTGGCCATTCTTCTTACGGACAATAACAATGGGTGAGGCATATCTACTTCTCGACTCTGTGATCACTCCTATGTCAACTAAACTCTGGATGTGTTCTCGAAGATCCTGCAAATCCCTTGGAGCAACCCGTCGAGATCTTTCACGAAACGGCTCATCATTGTTCAGTCGAATTTCATGATACGCCTCAGTAGTCACACCAATGTCCCACTCATGTGTAGAGAAAACTTCAGATCTCTGGAATGCAATCTTTAGTAGTCGGTCTTTCTCCTTGGCATCTATCGGTCCCCAATCAAAGGGTAGTTTCCGGAATTCCTCCTCTGTGATTGAACAATTTTGGCTCTGTGAAGTCTGGTTCGGTGTCCTCACTGTTGACGACGTCACCTTACATTGTGCCACTCCAGATGAAGATGGATTCGGAACATCACTGGTTTCGCTGCTTGTGTCACTTACCCATGATGTCAGGTAAGCCCCCGCTACAATACATCTTCGAGACAAAATAACAGGCCTGTTGTTCTGGTTTTGATTTGTGAGGCAGACCTTTACTTTACTAAACCCTCTTTTGATGGTACAAAGCGAGCAAGAAACCTCTATCCCTCCAGGTAGCTTATTTGGGACAAATGAATCCAGTAATCCGGTAACAGACTTCCCACATTTATTTCTGATCACTCCAACCACTTGTTTGGTTGATCCCGCTGGAATTTCCACTCTACCTCTGGCTTTGAGTTTGACATACCCAAGTAAACCATCGGGGCCTGCTTTTGTCGAACATCTAATATCTTCGTAGATTTTATCACAAACTGCATCAATCGTCACTTCACTTGAGTCACGCTGCACTTCTGAGTAGCAGTCCTTGAATACTCCAGCATTTGTACCAACTATCAACTGGTAATCAACAGCACTTTTGCTATCAGGGACCACCAGAGCAAGGGTTCGAAACATCTTTCGTGTACCACAGAATTTCTCGTTGAAACCAAGGTTGATTTCAGTCCATCCTAAGTATGGCATAAGATCATCACCACCATGCCACAACACTAAATCTTTAAGTGGGTACAGTGATCTATCGAGGGTGTCAAAAAACTTCTTGTAAATAAGTGTCACTTGGGAACCACTATCTACAAGTGCACTCGCATCTACCCCATCCACCTGCATGTCCTGATGGTCAGTCCCCCAATCAACCCCTCTGGAATGTCGGTGTCGGCTTGACATCGAAAGCTTGGTTGAGTACTGCATGGCCTTAGTTCTGTTGGGGCATCACATCGGCCTCTTTGGAATGCCCTTTCCCGTTTCCCTGAATATAGAATTGGATAAACCTTTCGCTGACTTTATCTGGGTCAGACGGATTGGCACATTTGGGACGGTAGTGGCCTTCCAAACCGCACTTGAAACAAAAGTTTGGACGCTGATTTGCTCTGCCTTTATCACATCTCTGGTCAAACTTACAACTTTTGGCCTGTGGTTTGGGTTGTTGTTGTGGGATGGAGACTGGACATGGGTTGGAAACAGCCTCGGGCTCTCTATGGCTGATCTTTTCTGCTTGTTCGGCCTCTTCCCTCCTCACCATCTGAAGAAGAGATAGATACTTAGGTGACGTTTTCACTTTATCCTTCAGTCTGAGGTTGATAAGCATCATGTCGTTGTATAGTGTTCCCCGAATGAACTGAGACAACAGCAGTGAGTTTGCTGAATCCAGTGGTGCACCCCCTTTTCGAATCAGCTTCCTAAGGAGACCTTGAAGGCGTGTCAGAAAGTCAGAGGGCTTTTCTTCTTTCTTCTGATGTAGCTGATGAAACTTGATTTCCAACTCCTCTGCTGATTGTGTGTCACCAAATGCAAGTTCTAAAGCTGTTAGGTAATCTGCTGCTGTGGCTTGTGGGTTGTCTCTCCTATAGTCTGTGATCAGATTTGCAGCTGGGGCACGCAGTGCTTCTCTTAGTCTTTTTCTCTTCTCTCCTTCATCGCTTTCCTCTTCTAATTGACCATGGACGATTTCCACCCACAGATCAAAGGTTTCTTCATCTCGTGCTGGCTGCTTAGATCCAGAAAAAGAAGGAAGTCTTCGGCTGTTTGATATTTTGCACATAGACAGCGCCTCTCTCAACCCCACTGCCACATCCTTGGATCCATTGGCTGCAGATTTCTTTTCCTCTCCATGATCTTCGGGTTGTTTCTCTGCTGAGGATGGCATGTCTTTGGAAGATGATGGCAGCAAACCTCTGGACATTAAGTCGGCTATGGTCACCTTTTCCCTTTTCACGGGGGGATCCAAACTGATGAATCATGAACACAACTTGCTCATCAGAAATGTTCAATCTGATCCTCCCATCATGCGGAAGTGTGACATCCTTCACAGCTTGGTCGAACTCAATGAGAAGGAGAGTTTGATTGCCTTTGTCATGGCGTGAAACACTGGTGAGATGGTTGACAGTCTGGTAAAGCGCAAGGGCTATGGTGTCTGTGGGAGCATGTATAGTGTCTGCACTTACGAGAAGAAAGCAATGAGTATGACGCAGATCTTCCTTTTTACACCACGATAGACCAAATTCACGAAGCTCTGGTGAACAGTCAGGCATGTTGTATTTTTACGATTGAATGAAAACAAAACGAATTTTCAATATAATCAATTTTTCACTCAAAAAGCGCTTGCATGCTGCGGCACATTTGAATTTGACAATGCACAAATTTCATGCAACACACAAATCAGTTGTTGGCTCTCACAAAAAATCACTAAAATTAAACTTGTTAAACACCAGCTATGAAGAACACTAAAATATTTAATAAAATTCAACTTGCACAAGCAGATGTTTTGTTGTTTCAGGGCTTCTACTTTTCGAGTAGGTCCTGGCAAGGTCGCCAATTATGTAACACACACACAAACTGACTCCGTGCAAATGAATTAAAACTTGAAAGAACCACTTTTAATGACCTTCATAGCTCTTTCTTCAAGAAGATAACAAACTTTAACTTTTAGCTTAAATGCAAAATACAATAAAACATGAACAGCTGTATACTAAATATTGGCCAACACAAAATCTCACTACACCAGGATCCTGGATTTATCGTTCAGTCCACTGAGAGTTCAAATCCGCGATTATCAAGGATACAAGAACTGTTAAATACTCCTCCACTTGACACCTTGCAGCTACATGTAGGTACGTGTAGGTCAATGACAATAGTTCAGGATTCAACTTGAAACTTGCTGCAGCCAGGTAGTAGGTCCTATGCCGTGTGCGGATTCCCTCACCAACAGTCCAGACATCGAGTCCAGAGTTCACTTTGAACGCTTGCTGCAGCTAGCATGTGTAGGTCCTACCAACATGCAGTGCAGCTTCATTCATCACCAACAGTTCAGAGTTCATTAACTTGAAAAGCTGAGATCATTCAGAGAAAATCTAAAATCGTAGATCTGAGATCCAACAACTGCAATCAATAATCTTTAATGATGTTGGAAGAAATCCTGTTTGAACAGGAAGTTACTATTTCTTCCCCAAAACTATTTAATTTCTGAACAAAACGATGATTAAACCTTTTACATGACAACAAACATGTCTGCCACCAAAACACTGTCACATGGCCTGGACACATCCTGCCGTTTGAGGGCGCTATCTCCTTTTATGCTCTGTGCTACAAATGTCACAGATTTGTTATTTCAAGTCAGTTGATCACACAAAAAATCAAGCAGGTCTACGACTATTTTTGTCGGCTGTACCAATCCTCCATAACACCAACTAACATTCACAACTAACAGTACTTTGTTACAACATTAGTAATAAATTACCTAAAGTAAAAGGTAGGGTCATAGATTGATTTTTGTCTATGTAAGGCTTATTTATAGGCAAAATTATAAGGAAAGATACAATAAAGTCACAAGTGAAAGTTCAAGCTGAATACAGTGTCTATATGCTGAGAAAACAACAGCAAAAAAAAACTGCCACAGTATTTTCACAAGAACGTTGAATCCATCCACGTTTAGCGAAGTGACAGATAGATCGCATATCTGGTTGCAGCATTCTTGAACGGGACACCATTACACAACCCACAGAAATCTGGCCGGGTTACAACATCAGGAAGATACCGCAAGATACCAGTCACTGTACCTCCTGATGTAATTGGAATCCTCCAAAACTTTTACTTGAAAGAACGGTAGGTCACAGAGAGTGCTAGGCCTGAAATTTGAGGTAAAAAAAAAAACACACAAAAAAAACACGTCATATTTTAATAATGCGAAATTACTTTTTCTTGTTCAACCAGATCCAATCAGTTACTAAAAGGGGACTGAAAATATAAGTTTATTGAAATAACCAGGCTTACTGTCAACAGAAATGACTGAACCTGAACGTAAACGGTCAAGCTACTTAAATACTAAAATTTTGCATCCGTGCAATATCGGGAAAAAACACGAAAAAAACCAAACGGAGCATAGCGACCCAGTTGGGACAACTCCATGCAATAAAACAATACCCTAAAAATAAAAGAAAAAGAAAAAAGATAGCTAAATCAGTTTGGGTATGATCATCAGTATGATCATTCAGCAAGAACTTCATTGGTGCACATAGTGCTTCATGCATTTTTGATGAAGGAAATGTTTTACTAACTCTTGACTAACAAATACTGAGTTTTGTCCTTTGCAAGAGACTTGGTATTGTAATGAAAAAAATCAGCATGAACATACCAAAGACCAAGACATAACGAATAAAAAGCAGCCACATTATTGTATTCACAAGGAATGTTTTGGCCCTATTACTAAAGTATTGTTACGACATTACGCAACAATGAGTGCCACGCAGCGGCGACATTTCAGATTTTTCCTGAATTTCCCAGAGCGAAAAAAACGACAACGGTTTTATGGGCAGAAGTGAATGTGGCATCGATCATCCTTCGTCTAACCATGGTCTAACGAACGTAACGTATAATCGAGCTCAAATGTTTCCTTCCTGCTCGAATCAATCAGGTTCACCAAAAGTATGAATCTGTTCATCGAAAATTGTCAAAACCTAAGTACACATCAGGTGAATATTTAAATGTCTTTGAGTGGTTAAATTGAGGTGGAAAGGGGTTTTTATACTACGTTAATTGTCAAGAAATCTACTTACCACTCGAAAGCGGCCGGGTTCGCGGGTGGCTTGGCTGCCAACAATCGCAGTTCGCCAACAGTTGCGATTTTTTCCCCCAGCGCGGTAAAGGCCATTCTGTGCAGGTGCTAGTTGATATTGTAATGAAGCTTGGCACGTACGGATCCCAGTGAGATAATGCGCAGAATGGCCTTTATCGCGCTGGGAAAAAAAATTTCGCTGCCAGGTTAAGGGCCAGGTTTTGGTGCCGCACGTGATTCGTGCCGCACGGGACGTGAACGTTGTTTTTGTCGCGCATGTTTTCGTATTTCATCAGCCGCGCTTTCGTACCTTGCGTTCGTTCATCCTCTTTCGAAAAAATTATGTGAAATAAATCAATTTTTGAAATACGAAGGAAATAAAAAAATCGTACCCCCTTAGTATGATCACCGGACCGAAAAGGGGCCTTCTGAAAATTTGCAGCCCGATCCATATAGGCACCTGTGAGTTTTTCTTACACAAACAGACACCTTACTCGCATTAGTATATAGATAGATAGATAGATATAGATATATAGATAGATAGATAGATAGATAGATACTAGAGAATTTATAGACTTGTGGACAAGTCGTTAAATGTCTGTCGCGGTGATAGCCGAACGGCTTTCTCGCAATATCCCGCGAGAGGGCTGCTCTGTGCGAGATTACTGCTCTCAAGACTGGTCGCATTTACCGACTTGTGAAACCCGCAGGCGGTTTGTGCACGGCCTATGGGCACTTCAGCCGATTTCGTACGGACGCATCTGATTGGTCAATTTCGTTATAATTATCTATGAATATTCAAACTGTAGATGAATATTAAAAATCATGGTTTTCGCGCAAGGTGTTAATATGTGAACAAAAATTCACAACCGCGACGCGAAAAGCAATCAATTTTCCCTCAAAATCTGTGATGTTTTTTAAACGAATATCACCTGTCCGGCTATTTACAAGTATATTGGCACTCAATCGGTAAGTTTTCATAATGCAGATCGTGGCAGAATAAAATACCAAGGGGGCACAAGAATAGGTTTGCAGTCGCGCTAGGGCCAAGGATACAGAGTGGATTGGCCCTAAATTGGGGCTAGCCAAGAGATGGCTCTACCTGGAAGCTCATGAACATGTGGGAGGGGTAGGGAGCCAGACCACCAACTACCTTGTCATTGCGGGTTTGTTAGTCGGTAAACCTCGCTGATCGAATCAGCTGTTTTAAATCGCAACGTTTCAATGCTCGGGGTTCCTTCCCCCGATTTGGAAATTAAATAAGATTTGTGTCAATAAATAGGAAAACCACTCTTATGTTGACGGTGCAATTAGGTTAAACAATTTGTGTGACAAAAATGAGCCCCCCCCCCCAAAAAAAAACCCCCCAAAACAAAAAACAAAAAACAAGAGCGCCCCTGAAGGAACAGGTGAAAAATAAATTACAAATTAAAATGTGAAAACAAAATTCTCACTCGGAATTTCTTTTTCCATCTCTCGACACACAAAATTCCAACAAAGTAATTTCGTTTCCTCAAAATATTATTAAATTCAATCAAAATATAATTTTGTCACATAAAATAATATTTTTAAAAATTTGAAAACAAAGTTGTGTTTTTCTAGGTAACGAAATAGATTTTTGAGAAAATAGAATTAGCTGTTGCAAACTGCTTACCAACCAAAAGGACCTGTGGTATAAATGCAAAAAATAAGTTAGTGACCTGACGTTTCGACCCTAGCAGAGTCTTTCTCGAAGGCTAAATGACAACACACAACACACAACACACATACAAGCAGACAAGAGTTGCAAGAGTAGTCAAGTGGAAATACATGAATAGAGAGAGTGGAGGGAGAAAAGCAGAAAGCATTCAGAGAAGGCAGGGGGTAAGCAGGGATTATGAAGACAAAGGGTTATGAAGGGAAGGGGATAGCTTGACCACAAGAAGTTGGGAACACAAAGGACAAAATGGAAGGTTAGAAGAGAGGTAAATAATTAGTTAATACAATGAAGGGCAGACTAATAAAGTGGATAACTGTGTGGGAAAAGGAGAAGGCAAAAACAAAATGTTATTAGTCATTTCCTTCTTGGATATTCAAACCATGGGGCTGAGTGGTCTTTATGCGCCTTATCCAAAGTTTTTCCCTACTCAGACGGACAGTCTCTCTGCAGTTACCTAGTGCCTCAATGCCCTGTAAATTCATGTCAGAAATGGAGTGGTTAGGAAGGTTGAAGTGGTGTCCTACAGGTGTATCCAGCTTTTGGGTGTTGACTGTGGATCTGTGGCCATAGAAACGCCTCTTGAGTGTAGTTCTTGTTTCACCTATATATTGAACACCACAGACTCTGCAAGATATTAGATAGATTAGATTAGTGGTGGTGCCGGTGACATGACCCCTTGTCTTGTGGGTGGTACCACCAGTATGGCTGGTAAAGGAGTCCGATTCCCTGATGTGTTGTCTACAAACGGTGCATTTGGATGTGTTGGAACGCCTAAAAGTACCCTGTGGCAAAGGGGGATTAACATCATCATTAATGGGGGAACTTCTGCCCGGACGATGAGATCCCTGATACTGGGTGGGCCTCGGTAGGCAACTATGGGTTCTTCCTGTACAGCACGTTGAAGTCGATCTGATGTGTGAAGAATATGATGGTTAGAACTGGTTATTTTACGAATGGGAGGAAGTGAGGGGTGGAAAGTAACAACAAAAGGAACTTTCCCTTTGGAACTCCGTTGTTGCCTGGGTCCTTCGGAGAGTACAGACTCCCTAGAACGAGCCTTGACTTTCTGGATCGCTCGATGGACTGCTAGGGAGCTATGACCCCTGGAAACAAGGTGTTTCTTAAGTTCCTGTGAGTGGTGGAAAAAATCAGAATCATTAGAACAGATTCGACGGAGTCTGAGGGCCTGACTGTAGGCTATGCTGGTTTTGCAGTGTCTGGGGTGACAGCTGGTTGAGTGGAGGTATTGATGTTTATCTGTGGGCTTAACAAAGAGATCTGTGGTTAATCCATCATCCGTCTTTATGACCTTGACATCCAGAAAGTGGGTGTCCTTGGTCGAGTATTCATTCGTGAATTTGATGGTCCTGTGGAAGGAATTAATGTGGTTAATGAATGCTATGAGGCTTTCTTCATCACTAGTCCAGATGAAAAAGATGTCATCGATATAGCGCCACCAGACCCATGGACGGCAAGGGGCCGACGCCAACATGCGCTGTTCAAGTTGACTCATGAAAAGGCAGGCCATTGAAGGTGCCATACGTGTACCCATTGCAGTGCCATGTACCTGTAGGAAATTCTTACCCAAGAACGAAAAGTTGTTTTGTGTTAGAACATGTTGCATGAGGGATACAATGTCAGAAATGGGCGGTGACACGTGACCACTCTTAAACAGGGCTGAGGAGCAGGCAGCAATCCCTTCATCTTGGGGGATGTTGGTGTACAAAGAGGACACATCAAAAGTACCGATGAGCTGTGTTGGGGACCTGCTTCTGAATACCTGAGATTTTACGAAGGAAATCTGGAGTGTCATGAATATATGATGGAACCTGTGGCATAAGCGGCTTTAGAAAACTGTCAACAAAAAGAGATATATTCTCAGTGGGGGAACCATTGCCAGATATGATGGGTCTCCCTGGGTTGTCTGGTTTGTGTACCTTGGGAAGGAGGTAAAATCTTGCTGTTATACAGTCTACCGGGGAGAGAAACTTGTGAGCTTTCTTGGAGAGGTGGTCACGGTCATGCATCTCGTCCAGTGTTTGTTGAATCTCCTTTGAGAATGTGCCTGTTGGATCAGTGTCAAGGGGTTTGTAGTTAGTTTGGTTGTTGAGTTGTCTCATGGCTTCATCGATGTATTGCTGACGGCCCATGACAACAACAGCAGAGCCCTTGTCAGCTGGCTTGACGATGATGTCCTTCCTTGCTCGTAGAGTCTTAAGGGCCTCACGTTCTTCTCTAGGGAGGTTGTCATGAGTCCTGTGGGTGGAATGATCACCTGGATTAATTTGTGAACTAACAACCTGTATGTAAGTCTCAAAAGATGGCACACGGTTCTT
Organism: Leptasterias polaris; assembly: GCA_037783415.1. Taxonomy (NCBI): domain Eukaryota; kingdom Metazoa; phylum Echinodermata; class Asteroidea; order Forcipulatida; family Asteriidae; genus Leptasterias; species Leptasterias polaris. The sequence continues at coordinate 799,269 of JAZGTN010000149.1, forward strand.
AGGTGGTACCCATCTACTCTTGCAGTAAAAAGGCTCAGGGTCCATAGGTGGTGAGTCAAGGAAAAATTCACGGAGGCGAATTCTGCGGTAGTAGTCAGTGAGGTCCTGACTGAGCTCAACCTGATTAACTGTGGGGGGAGTGGGGCAGAAGTTGAGTCCCTTGGAGAGCAGGCTGTGTTCTGCATCTGAAAGGGTAGATGATGAGAGGTTAATGACTGTGGACTGAGGGACTGACTGCTCAGCCTCAGGGTTATGTTGCGCTTGAATCGTCTCCGTCTGTGATGTTGCTGTTTCGAGACAAGACGGCCAATCTTGCCATTTCTCCTAGAATTTAGAACAGATTCAAGTTTAGATAAACCAGCACCAATCTCACTGTTGAATTGCTCAAAACAGGCAGGTGAGCAGATGGATCTAAGTTCTGCTTCAATACAGGATATGTCTTTGTTGAAGCTGTTGAGACAAAGTTCACAGTGTTCTGTTAGAATACGGATGAGATTAAGCGAAGTGCTATGGAGTGTGTGGTTCCACTGTCTGCGAAGTGGGGTGGACAGAGACCCAAGGGCTGGGTCAGATTTCACCTGTAAACCTGTGGGAATGAAACGGGTTAGTGTGTAGAACCTGTAGTTGTCTCGATGATACGAATAACGAAGGGCTTTCTCTTTAAGTTTCCTAAGTTCCTGAAACAAGCGAACGCATCTTTGGTTAGACATGGTCAAAGAGAAAAACAAACATGAAAGAAACCTGTGGATAAAAACTATAGAGTTACATTGATAATAAATAGATGTACTAATAAATAGATGTACAAAGTCAGAAATACTCTGGGGAGGAAACAGGGTTATATTATAAAAGGAAATGTACACTGAAAAACAACCTGTAACAAACAAAACAAAACAAAATATGACAAAGAACAAGGGAGGTAAGGAGGATCACCAAAGGGATACTGCAACAGAGATGATATAAATGAGAAAATAGAATTAGCTGTTGCAAACTGCTTACCAACCAAAAGGACCTGTGGTATAAATGAAAAAAATAAGTTAGTGGCCTGACGTTTCGACCCTAGCAGAGTCTTTCTCGAAGGCTAAATGACAACACACAACACACATACAAGCAGACAAGAGTTGCAAGAGTAGTCAAGTGGAAATACGTTTTTGTTCCCTCGAACACACTTTCTTTCCCCCGAAATACGATTTTGTTACCCAGAAGTACGCTTTTGTACCCCGCAAGATACTCATTCGTTTCCTCGAAATATGATTTTGTTCGAACAAAATATACTTTCGTTCGCTCGAAATATGCTTTCATTCAATAAAAATGAGTTTTTTCGACCGAAAGGAGATTTCTTTCCCTAAAAACAAGCTTTCGTTTCATCGAAATACGACTGTGAACTAGGTGTCCGAAATATACTTTTATTCGTCCGAAATATGCTTTCGTTCCCTAAATATACGCTCCCGTTCCTTCGCAATGAGATTTTGTTCCCCAAAATTCCTCTTTCGTTCCCTCAAGATAGCTAGCTTTTGTTCCCTTAAGATAGCTTTCGTTGCTCTGAAGTCCAATCACACAAGTTTGTTAAATTCCCTTGTGAGGGGCGACTTTGAGAGGGGACGAGTTTGTATGTCAGGGGGCGACTTTGCTAGGGGGCGACTTTGTAGTTGGTGACTTTGTACATGTGTTTTTTTAAATTGGCGACTTTGCTATGGAGGCGAGTTGACTGGTTTCCGTGTCCATTGTTTATAGACCTTTCTTTTGTTGATAAACAAAGTGCGCCGGTTGGCATGGACGGCCGAATGTTAGCAAAACATTCAATCGTGTTAGAAAATGTTGTGACCAAATTCAACATTTTCTGTAAAGATTCATGAACGGAAACACCTTCCATGATTGGTTGATTTGTTTCCAACAAATTCAACACTATTTTTGAATATTTGTGTAACACTGCTACAAACTGTGGCAATCTGTTTTTGATTTGCAGTTATTGCTTTCCATACTTTTCCAACCTGGGTTGGCAAAAACTCGGGCTGTGACGTTGCAAAAGAAAGGTCTATACACACTTAATACACACAATCACAGAACACATCGGGTTAAAGGACTGGAGCGGATCAGCAACTATTCACAGTAGGCATTATTTATTTTTATGAGGCAAAACACACATCTTAAACAATTATATAATAATGCATTTTAAGATAAGTTTACTTTATGTCTTTAGTTACTAAATTAATGAAGGAGTTTACACACAGAAAACATACTCACAGATGTCTGAAGTGCAAGCATTTATCACATTTACAGTAACTAAAATTAGTACTACCCTCTGATAAAATGGACTCGTCTCAATGATCGTCTCTACAGCAACCGTAATGTATACTGCGTTCGTACCTGAATAAATGAATACGTACAGTATTCGGGTTTCACAAGTCGTTAATGACGAAGAGTCGGCAGCCAGCAACTTCGCGCGAGAGCAGTGATCTCGCGAGAGCATTCTTTATTACGCAACAGCACCACATGCGACTCGACTCACCATTAACGACTTGTCAACAAGTCTAGAGAATTTATAGTCCGCAGGATTTATGGAGTAATCGAGGGGGGGGGGGTGTACAATTTCGAGGGAAGGGGACAAATATGATACTTTGGGGGAGGGAAAATACTAATTCAAGTGAAACAATTAATTTTCTACTCCTTTTTCATATGTTTATTTTTGACTTTTCCTTTCGCATATTTTTTTATTTTGTACATACAAATCTAAAATTTCATTGAGGCGGCGGCCTACAATATTCGTAAAAGTAGGCCAAACGGGCATATAAACATTTGTTCTTCTATGTCTAGTATTTTTTAAAAACATTTTGCGTAATTTAAATTTAATTTGCTCTGGGTCGGGGTAAAGGAAGAAAATACAATTAGCTGAATTACACAACGTTATCAAAAGTGACATTGTTTTTTATAATACCATTGCTAGGCCTGTGCCAAAGCTCATAATATAGGCCTACTTTATTTATGACATATCTAAATTAAGTATTTGTTCTGAATCTTTGTGTTTCTTTGTTTTGCTGCCCTCTTTTACCTATAAAAAAGCTTCTGGAGGATTTTGGTCAGTGACGGTGATCTTGTTTTAAACAAAAGTCGACTGATGAACATGTAACTATAGTTGGGTGCAATGAATGGTGCGTGTGTTTAGTCACAAATAGTTAAGAAAACATCAAAAACACAAAGAAACACTATACTTTTCGCTTATTTGCATTTGAAATACGAGTGCTGAAAACTGAGTTTCCGTGAACCTTAGTCTGGTGTATTTTTGACTCTCGGAATGGGTGGCTAGTAGTAGTACAGCAGCGTCGAAACTAGGGTAAAATTTTAAGGGGCACAATTTGGTACACAATTTCTTTTCCGGGGGGGGGGGAGGAGGGGCACTCCTCATGGCCAATTAAAACAACTGTGGTTTCAGTTTGCATTTTGCTTGAGCAAGTACCTTTTGAGCGCTCTTGTTATGCCATTTCTATTTTTTTTGAAAGATAATCTGACGAGTCTTAGAACAAATACATAGTCTGCGTTCTCAATGGAAAAATAGTTTTTTTTAAACATAGAAATTAGTTTAGTAACGAGTTACTCTGGCAATTTTTCCCAAAAGCATAATAGGCTACTTCAAAGGGGGGTGGCACTAACATCAATGGGGGAGTGGGGTGGGGGTCGATGGGGTGGGGGGGGGGGGGGTGCCTCATGCTCTCTTATAGTTACACAACCTGGACCATACAGCTACGGATACGAACGCATCGATCGCTGCGTCATCATTGTTGTTAAAGGGACACGTTGCCTTGGATCGGACGAGTTGGTCTATAAAAAGCGTTTGTAACCGTTTGTGAAAGATGTTTTAAAAGTAGAATACAATGATCCACACAAATGTGCCTCGAAATTGCGTGGTTTTCCTTTTACTTTGCGAACTAACACGGTCGGCCATTTTATGGGAGTCAGAAATTTGACTCCCATAAACGCCGACCGTGTTAGTCGACGATTACTGGAGGCATACCGTGCTGTTGATCAGAGAGAGCAGTTGGATGTTGTATATACGGATTTTTCTAAAGCGTTTGATCGAGTCATGAATTTCTTTTGCACAAACTGAATTCCTACAATATTCATCCCAATGTATTAATCTTGTTGAAAAATTATCTAACTGGCAGAAAACATAGAGTAATTGTGGATGGTTTTTCATCTGAATGGAAAACAGTGCCCTCTGGTATTCCACAGGGCTCTATTCTAGGACCTCTATTATTTACATTATTTGTTGATGATCTTCCTGAATGTTTAAGTAATAAGTGTTACTTTATGCTGATGACTTAAAGGTTTTTCGTCAGATTGGTTGCACTGCCGATTTTCTTTCTTTGCAGGCTGACTTAGATAGAATTCTTGACTGGTCTAAAACCTGGCGTCTATTTCTTAACCTTAACAAATGTAGTATTTTGACCTTGACTCTTAAGAAGAAGCCTTTCAAATTTGATTACACGTTAGGTGATAATGTTCTAACTCATGTTGATGTTCAGAAGGATCTTGGCATTTTTATTGACAAAAGACTCACTTTCATCCCTCATGTTAATTCCATTATCAAAAAGCTAATCGCATGAGCGGTTTAGTATGTTTATAATGTGTTTGATTCAAAGGTCCGAATTAAATAATGCAACCTAATTGATTGTCTAATTAATACTATATATGACGCAGTGAATAAAACACAATGCCTTGATACCGCGTAAACTACAAACGGTGAAAGAAAAAGTAGAAATCTCCACAGGAATTAGTTAAAATGTGTTTAAGGCACGCGTTCTACATGTAAACACTGTGTTGAGTTAGTTCCTTGACCAGCTTCTCCCATGCACGCTTAGATGTTACTGCAGCCATTGACCTCGAAGCGGATGCTGCACCACTTATGCCAGACAATAGGCAGAATGCGCAGGTTTCTTGTATGCAAGAAGACGACTCCAAACATCGCAGTCACCGGTGTGTTTCTATCGTTGTTACCAACGAACTTTGTGGGAAAAGGGCAAATTAAACAGAAAGGTATGAACGTTGGTATACGGCTTATTATCGGCTAGATTGGTACACTGCGCAAAAACCTGGATGTTTATTGACACCACGGGTGTTGTCACATAAAGATACACAAAAAAGAATCAAATTTACACCAAAGGCTGGTAAAATAACACTAACTTCTGGAAGGAAAAAATACATTAGGTGTTGTTTTAACACCCTATGATGTTACTTTGATTCTCTCTTCGGTATAACAATACCCATGGTGTCAATTTTAACACCCAGTTTAGTTATCAGGAACCAAGTTCATGAACTTTTTGAAATCAATCTGAGCTCTTCATATCAATATCAATAAATATTCCACGATCCAGCGCAGTCATATTTCGGTGCTCCTTCTGCAGATATAATTGAGCAATTCGGGCACAAGGATGGTCTAAGGAACCTAGACTAGTACCAATAGGACTTTCACCCCATGAATATATAGGCCTACTACACTGCAACAATCGGGGTGTGTTGTCACTCAAAAAAGAATCAAAATTTACCCCATAGAACAACACTAAATTCTGCTTTAAAAAAATTCATTGTGGATATTTTGACACCCATTTGATACTCTTCGGTGTATCAATTTTAACAATCCTGTTTTTGCAGAGTATACTGGTAACCGCCTTTCGGGAGTCCATAGACATCCACAAAATAGAGAGAGCGCCCCCCTCGAGCTGTAATTTCACCCCAAAATAGTTCCTCCGAGGTTCTGCAAGTGGTGACGTCATGGGACTGTGACAGATTAAAAATTCAGCATTCAAACTGTCAAATTGCAAGGTGAAGTGGACGATGAATCAGAAAAGAAAGAGCCAATGACAGTTTTCCAGCTTACATGCTGACAATAAATAATAGCTTTTTAAAAGTTATTAAGGATGATTGAGTTAAAAGCCCAGCTCATAATTCTTACGAAAGCGCAACTGAAGCGAATTTTCTTGAGTCACAATTTCCAAAACCGCGCGTATCGACTATTGCGTCATCAAAGTTCGCTTCGCATTTATAATATAAATATTTGCTTTCGCCAGTGAACCGGGCTTTATGTGTAAGATCGAAGAGAACCGGGCTCACATCCATGGAGCTCTTTTAACAAAAGTTTGCCTGACAGGCGAACCAGTCACAAGTAATTCAACTAGACAGCAATGACTTTTAACCCCATCTGCGATCTAACAATGTCAGTGCTTCGCAAATTGTTTTGTTTAAAATTGTTCCATGAAGTTGGGCAAGACATGACAGCCAACATCTTACCAGAGCTGTAGCGCCGTTTACATCGAGGACGTAACTGTAACTGTTCTGATCATCAACACTGTACATTACATTATACGTCTCCACCCACTCGTCATTTCCGGATTTGCTGTCTCGCCCTTGAGTAGTTAGACTTGTGATGAATACCTTGATTTCAAAATCAACTTGAATCCAGGGTTTTTTGTCGTCGACATAAGCAGCCCAGGCTTGTTGATCTGCAATGTTATTTAAGAAAAAGAAAAGAAAAATCAACAACATGTAGGTATAACTGGAAGTTGATGGTGAACATGATTAGATTCAGTTTGCATTGAACTGAATTTGTTAAAGTCATCGTTAATTTATCACTTTAATCAGGCTTCTTAGTTGTGCTTTGTCACTCTAAGGAGATGATTTTTAGGTGTTCGGGCATTTAGTCCGAACAACTCTTTGTTATTGTTCGTTTTTGACCTTTACTCCCGGCGAAAATATTAACTTCTGTATATCTGATCAACTTCAAATTTAAACCATGTAAGGACCTTGATAAAACCTCCATCAAGCAGTTGTGACGTCATGATGACGTCATCAGGTGTCAAATTACAGGTATTATAGGTCTTCATTTTTTATTGTGTGCGTGACATGACATGACCTCTACTTCCGGTCGAAACCGGAAGTGGCTTGTAGTTTAAAAGGGTCTGGTTTACAAAAATCGAATCGGTGACGTCATAACATTTAAAAGCGCCCTCTAGCGGCAGGTTAAAACAGCTCAAAATACACTTTTACTAGACGTCTGTGGCGAAGTTTATGACAATCGTTTCAAAATTGGTATACATAATGACCTTTTTGCAGACAACATATGTGTGGAGTTTCAGATTGATGACGTCATCATGTGTCACGTGGTATTGCCTTAAAGGTTTACTTTTTGAAGCTTTCCATCTCAAAAACCACAAGTTTGACTGAGTTGAAACTTGGCATATAGATAGACAACGATAATGACTACGTAAATCTTAAGTGACGACATGATGACGTCATCACAATAATTTCTACAAATTTTTGAAATGTTGACCATTTGTTACTTACATTGAATACAAAGCAAGCTATAGTCCTATTGAAAAACGGCTCATCATTACCCCACCACAGAAACTGAACACCTTGAGTTTGTGGTAGTACAAACTCTGAATCTCTATTTTTTTTTCTTCTTCTTTGTTTTGCTTATTCTTCTCAGTGGGCAAACGCATACTTGCGAATCTTTGATCAACTTGAAACTTAATGCGAAGTTAGACCATAACTAGGAAAAGCCGAGTAAGTTGTGACGTCACGATTACGTCATCAGGTGTCAAGTTACAAGACATTTTAGCTCAAAAAGTGCCCTCATGCCAATGCCTGTATGTCTCTGAATATTAACACTACAGTATTCATATTTGGACATATGATAGATCAAGATACGGGCAACATTTGAAAAGTTAACGCCAAAATCGTCCGACCTTAACTTCCGGGTCATTACCCTAGGTCGAAGTTCGTCTTCGTTTTTTTCCTTCAAAAAACCACTTTCGAGCATATCTACGGAATAACTCAAGATTGAGATTGAATTGAACAATGAAACTCAACAGATAGTTGAACCTCATTATCAAGACGACACAAACCTATTTACGTCATGATGACGTAATCGGGCATCGAATTATAATAAATCAAAGTTTAATATTTGTAAAAAGCATAACTCATGAACCATTCGTTTGTTTTTTTATAATCTACACATCATCGGATAGCTCATTTAAAGTCCGACAAACGCTACACAGAACCCGTACAACATTTGAACTTACTTCCGGTTCAAATCGGACGTTGAACATTTCATAATATCTTATCTTATTCATATCTTTAAAACTACTGATCATTTGAGCATAATTTTTGTATCAGGTTGTAGAAAGTTAATCCTGCTCAAACTTTTGCACAAACATGACAACATTTTGATCTTAACATCTGGTCAAAACCGGACAATGAAGCGCACTTACCCATTTCGTACCCCCCACTTTAATTGACAAATCATTGTGTACACATAATGTTGATGCAAGCTACAGTTCACGCGCTGACTGTGTGCACTGTCGTCGTCGTTGTTTGCTTGATCTGGTGGCGGGAAACAACATTTGTCAACAGCGCCCTCTTTCGTTGGATATTTGTTAAATAGCGCTGATAAATAAATCGTTTTTGGGGGGCTTATCTTCAGAATAACTCAAGATTGAAATTGAATTGAACATTGAAACTCATAAGATAGTTGAACCTCAGTATCAAGACGCCACAATTTTAGAGACGTCATGAGAGGTCATCGGGTATCGAATTTAGTTAAATCGAAATTTAATGTTTTGTAAAAGTCATTATTCATGAACCATTTGTTTGATTTTTACAATGTCTGTGGTGAAGTTTATGACAATCGTTTCAAAAATGGTATACATAATGACCTTTATGCAGACAACATAATGTGTGAAGTTTCAGATTGATGACGTCATCGTGTGTCACGTGGTAATACATTTAAGTTTTACTTTTTGAAGCCTTGCATCTCAAAAACCAAAAGTTTGACTGAGTTGAAACTTGGCTGATAGATAGACAGTGATATTGACTACGTAAATCTAAAGAAATAACATGAAGACGTCAATCCTTTTTTTTTGTTACAAATACTTGAAATTTTGACCAATTATTACGGGTATTTATTGACCCGCTGTCAAACCACGGGATACACACACACTATGTGATCTAAACCAGTTAACGGTGAGCAAATCAACCGCAAGGTTCAAAAGTCAATCAAACATGCTTGTGGTCTAGTCTCTGTTTAAGGTTCGCGCAACCTACTTTTGACAATACGCTTTGTTAGTCTCTAAAACAGCCATCTATGCCAACCTCGTTAACAATCAAATGCTTGGCTTATGATCGTGTGTTTTTTTATAGACTTTTGCTAAAGTGTGTAGTTTGTTACGCACCTCAAAACAGTAATAGCACCAAAGTTCAACTTAATGAAATAGCCCACGCATTGACAGAGCACTGACCCCAGCGATACTAGCCTTTTGTCAAGGCCATCATGGCTTGGACAGCTTTGTAAACAGTGGAGCGACTGGAACGAGAGACCACGCGCGCGAGCCGAGTGGCGAAGCCACGAGGGCCTTTGCCAACTTGTTTGCGGTTTTTTTAATGAATTATTCATGAAGTATGAAACGTGCGTTATGCACTTCTGATTGGTTTGGACTTTTGCTACCGTTTCGGGTAGCAAAAGTCGAGATTATAAAGAAACACATAAGAAACCGCAAACAAGTTGGAAAAGGCCCTCGTGGCTTCGCCACTCGCGTGCGTGGTCTCCCATTTCAGTCGCTTGGGATCGCGGCTCTACAAAGCTGTTCAAGCCACGACGGCCTTGACAAAAGGCTACAGCGATACCCGAACACCTAGTGTTTGTTGTCACAAACACGTTAAGCCTAGTTTCTTTTTTCTTTTTTCTTTTTCTTCTCGATGGGCTTTGTCCGCAAGCAAACGCATAGTTAAAAAACTTTGATGAACTTGAAACTTTGCATGTAATTAGAGTATAACTAGGAGATGCTGAGTAAGTTGTGATGTCATGATGACGTCATCAGGTGTCAAATTACAAGGTTTTGAAACATTAACAATTTTAATATTTGAAAATCCATATCAAATCAAGACGAAGAGACCGTCGGTTGCTTTTTGCGGGATTATATAGAGGTATTATAGGTCATCCTTTTTCTTTGTGTGCGTGACCTGACATGACCTCTACTTCCGGTCGAAACCGGAAGTGCCTTGTAATTTAAAAGTGGCAAATTTTTTCAAGTTGTTTTCAACGATGTTATAATCCAGCAAGGGTCTAGTTTACAAACATCGGACCGGTGACGTCATAACATCTAAAAGCGCCCTCAAGCGGCAGGTTAAAAACATACCAAAATACACTTTTGCTAGATGTCTGGGGCGAAGTTTATGACAATCATTTCAAAATTAGTATACATAATGACCTTCATGCAGACAACATATGTGTGGAGTTTCAGATTGATGACGTCATCATGTGTCACGTAGTATAGACTTAAAGGTTCAATTTTTGAAGCCTTGAATCTCACAAACCACAAGTTTGACTGAGTTGAAACTTGGCATATAGATAGACAATGATGATGACTACGTAAATCTAAAATGACAATATGATGACGTCATTTCAATAATTTTTACAAATATTTGAATTTTTGACCAATTATTACGTATCTTATGTACAAAGCAAGCTAAAGTCCAATTTTATTTTGAGAAAAATAATGACTAGTGATGTTTACAAACTTGTCAAATAATACTTTTCACACATCCGTTCCCGAACACCTAGAGTTTGTTTTACAAACTCTAAATCTCTAGTTATGTTCAGTCTTGGATGGGTCAAGGTAGGTAATCCTACCACCACCACGTCAAAATCAAGATCAATATCTTTACTATCGTTTTACATGCCCCAAAACGACAGTTTTTACAACCGCAGTGTACGCTGAAACTCCTTGTTGAGCTGTAGAGCAATCTTCGATGTGATGTCCTCTGTCTACAGGAGACGCAGAGAGGGTGCAACAACAATCATACCCGGTATGGTCTTGGCTACGGCTTGGGTTTTGTTTTGCTGATGGTTGCTATCGTCTTCGTTCATCACGTCACCATCAAGCTGAAGCCACAGTCGCTAATCAGACACAACCTAAGTCTTACCAGGATTATTCAGCCTAGCCTGAAAGGGCTGATACTTGGTTTCTTCTGTGTACACCGAGGATGCTGTTATGCTCTCATTAGGAATAGCGCCACTCTCCATGCCCAAGGGTTCCTCGACGAGGCAAACGTCGACTTTTCCTGTGGAGAGTGAGTGTAGATGAACATTATGAAACTTCACAGTTTAATGGCTGTCACGACACTTGAAATTAGTTTCGAAGTTTCTTCTAACCCTCTAATTAGTCGTTTGAGCTTCACTTTGGAGATGCATTGCCGGTGTCAAAGGGAAATCTGTCCCCCGGAGATTCTGCCCCCATCTGGAACACTAACATGTGCTGAACAAGGTTGATTCAAAAGAGGGCGCTATCGTATGGTGGGACAGAATCTCCGGGGTAGGGGGGGGGGGTAAAATCTCATGCCACAACGGTGTTTGGATGAGAGGGTCTAACAACTAATTTTCATAAGCGAACGAACAAAGAAAGTATCATGACATTGTAACGAGAAATACAAATTAGGACAGATTTCAAACGTAGGGAACTGTAGACACAAGTTTTTGTTTTAAACGGGGTTCATTCCTGGCAGCAAATCAAGAACAAGCAAGTTAATGAATAGTCATGACTCTTGCGACCTCTTTGAACGTGAACAGGGCACGAGTGCACAAAGAGCTAAGCTTGTTTGTTTAAATGCGAATCAAGCAAAATGTGATGTCACAATACACATCACAATGGAAACACTCAAAAAGCATCATAAAGGGAGTCGTTGTCTTCGAATTGGGCGTTTGGACTACTACAAGCGTTTGCTATTGCATCAATATGGTTGGAAAGATGCTTTAAAAGTAGAATGTTGTGATTCACATGTGGTTATGTGTTTTTCTTTTACTTCGTGAGCTAACACGGTCTGCAATTTTGTGGGCTCAAAATTTTTTAAGTCCTCAAATCTCCATGGAATTGATGGGAGATCCCTTGGCTTTATTAAGAAATCAATTTGCATTACGTTCCCCCAATTTTTTTTAAAAATAAAATAAAATAAAATACAAAAAAAAAGAAATACAAAAGGTTATTAATGAAATTCCAAGCTTGACAAATTTTCATGAATTGTACTTTAAAGCCAGCCGGACGGAGTGACTCCACGGGGGTCAGAGTTTGCTGAATGACAGCGCTATAGCAAAATAAATACAACGTTTGATTTAAAACTGTAGGCGCATGCATTTTTCTTGATTTGGTTCTGTGTTATAACTATGTGGGCTGCTTTCAGAAAATTCTGTTGTGTACATTTTGACTCCCAAAATGGCGGACAGGACAGGCGCGTGTATGTGGTGCGTTGTGCAATGGGTCAGTAGGGAAAACTCAAAATAAAAAAACTTCACAGTTTGTTCACTATGAGTAATTTCTGTGATTTGGTTCTTTCACACTAGTCTTACTTTGCGTGGTGTTATACAAGAACATCTCACCAAGCATCACTTTGATTTTGATTGTTATTATTTTTATAAGTTGCATGTCATCTTAAATGCTCTGCTGACCACATTTTGGCGAGAAAACAAAAATAACGACATCACAAATATTTATTTGCACAAGTAGGCCTTTTTGTACGGAGCCCCTAAAGGGACAGGTAAAAAAAAAATCAGAAAAGGTAAAAAAAATATCAAAATTATTTCGTTCCCTCGAAAGAATACTAGTTCGTTACCACGAAATATTATTTCGTTCCCTCGAAATGTTATTTCGTTACCTCGAAATCATTTCGTTCCCTCGAAATATTATTTCGTTCCCTCGAAATGTTCGGGGGAACGAAATAACATTTCGAGGGAACGAAATAAGTTATTTCGTGGGAACGAAAAATTAATTTGAGGTAACGAAATAACATTTCGAGGTAACGAAATAATATGTTATTTCGTGGGAACGAAATATTTCTTCGTTCCTTGGTTTATTTTTGTGTGTCTTGGTTTATTTTTTTGGTTTTGTTGTTGTTGTTGTTGTTGTTGTTGTTGTTACTGCTGCTGCTGCCTTTGTTTCTTTGGTGTTTTTCGGGAGGGTTAATAATTAAATTCAAGATGCAATTAAAGTCCCTAGTAGAGTGAGAAGATACGGAGCCCCTAAAGGGACAGGTAAAAAAAAAAGTTGAAAAGGGGGGAAAAAATATATACATATTTCGTTCCCTCGAAATATTATTTCGTTCCCTCGAAATATTATTTCGTTACCTCGAAATACTAATTCGTTCCCTCGAAATATTATTTCGTTCCCTCGAAATCATTTCGTTACCTCGAAATCATTTCGTTCCCTCGAAATATTATTTCGTCCCCTCGAAATATTATTTCGTTCCCTCGAAATATTATTTCGAAGGAACGAAATAGATTATTTCGATCGAACGAATTAATTTATTTCGTTCCCTCGAAATCATTTCGTTCCCACGAAATCATTTCGTTACCTCGAAATCATTTCGTTCCCTCGAAATCATTTCGTTCCCTCGAATTATTATTTCGTTACCTCAAAATCCTTTAACTGCTACGGAGTCCATGAAATGCCGTTTCATTTATTTCAGTATGCAAATAATATTGCGTTCCCTCGAAATATTATTTCGTTACCTCGAAATACTAATTCGTTCCCTCGAAATATTATTTCGTTCCCTCGAAATCATTTCGTTACCTCGAAATCATTTCGTTCCCTCGAAATATTATTTCGTCCCCTCGAAATATTATTTCGTCCCCTCGAAATATTATTTCGTTCCCTCGAAATATTATTTCGTTCCCTCGAAATATTATTTCGTTCCCTCGAAATATTATTTCGAAGGAACGAAATAGATTATTTCGATCGAACGAATTAATTTATTTCGTTCCCTCGAAATCATTTCGTTCCCACGAAATCATTTCGTTACCTCGAAATCATTTCGTTCCCTCGAAATCATTTCGTTCCCTCGAAATCATTTCGTTCCCTCGAATTATTATTTCGTTACCTCGAAATCCTTTAACTGCTACGGAGTCCATGAAATGCCGTTTCATTTATTTCAGTATGCAAATAATATTGCGTTCCCTCGAAATAGCATTCCTAGTTGAAAACAAAAAAAACCAACTGTTGCATGCTGCACGTGTTTCTCCATGCAAGATCGGGGTACGATTCGGGCACGGTGTTCAAGGTGTTCGAGGGAACGAAATGTCATTTCGAGGGAACGAAATACATTTCAATATTGTTTCTCTTACCTGTCTCCTCAATGGCTCATTATTATGGCCTAATCTGAATATTATTTGCATACTGAAATAAATGAAACGGCATTTCATGGTCTCCGTAGCAGTTAAAGGATTTCGAGGTAACGAAATAATAATTCGAGGGAACGAAATGATTTCGAGGGAACGAAATGATTTCGAGGTAACGAAATGATTTCGTGGGAACGAAATGATTTCGAGGGAACGAAATAAATTAATTCGTTCGATCGAAATAATCTATTTCGTTCCTTCGAAATAATAATTCTAGGGAACGAAATAACATTTCGAGGGAACGAAATAATATTTCGAGGGGACGAAATAATATTTCGAGGGAACGAAATGATTTCGAGGTAACGAAATGATTTCGAGGTAACGAAATAATATTTCGAGGGAACGAATTAGTATTTCGAGGGAACGAAATAATATTTCGAGGGAACGAAATAATATTTCGAGGGAACGAAATAATATTTCGAGGGAACGAAATATGTATATATTTTTTCCCCCCTTTTCAACTTTTTTTTTTACCTGTCCCTTTAGGGGCTCCGTACTTTAGGGGCTCCGTATCTTGGCATATCGAGGACTCCATACGAGCTGAAATATTTCGTTACCTCGAAATATTATTTTGTTCGAACGAAATAATTATATTTCGTTCCCTCGCAATAGTATTTCATTCCCACGAATTAACTTATTTCGTTCCCTCAAATTAATATTAAGAGGGAACGAAATATTATTTCGAGGGAACGAAATAATATTTCGAGGGAACGAAATAGTTTCGATATTTTTTTTACCTTTTCACATTTTTGTTTACCTGTCCCTTTGAGGGCTCCGTAGCCATGCACCCTACAGTATGAATTTATGGTAGCTGGTACGCGCATGAAACAAACATTAATAATGCAAAGTATAAATCCAAACACCAACCAAAGTAGGCCCCTATTTCTATTATAGTGCTGTTAATTTTCGAAGGTCATAGTCTGGTTCTAAAAGTATGCTTAGTAACTATGTGTAAAAAATTATGTCCATTGCAAAAAAGGTGGACAGCCTAAAGAAAGGGTTTTGCACATGAATAGACTAATTTTGAAAGTGTCGGCGATTTTTTTCCCCTTCAAATTCTGAAGCTTTTCACCGTTTTCTCGTGAACTTTGGCTTGTGTCCCCAAAATTGATGTCCGTACTTTCTGGGGTCGGTAACCAGACACAGTTATTGAAAACAAATAAAATTCAATAAAAATACTGCAATCATTCTACTTTCAAGTATTGGATGGTAGTCTGTATGATTTTAGTAATATTATTGAAATGAAGTGCCTCATTTTTAGGTGTTCGCGACCGGTCTTATAAGACCGAACAACTCTTTGTTATTGTTCGTTTTTTAGGTGTTCGGGCCTTACGCCCGAACAACTCTTTGTTTTTGTTCGTTTTTTTCTTCTTCTTCTTCTTTGTTTTGCTTATTCTTCTCCCCGAGCTTTGTCCGCAAGCAAACGCATACTTGCGAACCTTTGATCAACTTGAAACTTCATGTGAAGTTAGAACATAACGAGCAGAAGCTGAGTAAGTTGTGACGTCACGATTACGTCATCGGGTGTCAAGTTACAAGCCATTTAAGTTCGAAAGGTGCCCTCTTGCCAACGCCTGTATGTCTCTGAATATTAAAGCTACAGTATTCATATTTAGGCATATGATAGATCAAGACACGGGCAACATTTGAAAAGTTAACGCCAAATTTACATGACCTTTACTTCCGGTCGTACCGGAAGGTCAAAGTTTGCCTTTGTGATTTTCTTTAAAACAACATTTCCCGGCAACAAAATAAACTTCTGAATATCAGATCAACTTCAAATTTTCACCATGTTAGGACCTTGATAAAACCTCCATTATGTAGTTGTGACGTCATGATGACGCCATCAGGTGTTGAAATACAGTAAATCAAAGTTTAATACTTCAACAATTCATAACTCAAGAAGTACATAAGATATAACAATCTATACATCATCGGAGAGGTTTTGAAAAATGTAGCAAATACTACACAGAGTCTTATGCTGATTGTCCTCGACTTCATGTTCAAACTGGAAGTAGAACATTTCAAAATACATACTTTAAGAAATATTCATAGGGGGGCCTACTTTTTACACACACACTGCGGACAATTTTTATATCAGATTGTAGGTCCTTAAGCCTTCTCAAACTTTTCCACAGAGATGTTACCTTTTTGAAATTCACTTATGGTTGAAATCGGGTATACATTGACCCGCTGTCAAACCGCGGGAAAATAAACTGCACTGAGAAAACACACAATACGCGATCTAAATGGTGACCGCGGCTGCTGCATTGAATCAACCACAAGGTTCAAAGTACATCAAACACGCCATCAGTAGTCTAGTCTCCGTTCAAGGTTCGCGCAACCTGATTTTGGCGTTATGCTTTGTTAGTCTCTAAAACAGTCGTCCATGCAAACCTCGTTAACAATCAATGTTAGGATCTTGATAGTGTCTGCTTTCTTAGGCCATACTAGGACCTTGATCAAACCTCCATTAAGTAGTTATGACGTCATGATGACGTCATCATTTGTCAAAAAACAAGCTTTTTAAACATTAACAATTTTAATCTTTGAAAATCTATATCAAATCAAGACGAAGAGACCGTCGGTTGCTTTTTGCGGGATTATATAGAGGTATTATAGGTCTTCATTTTTCAAAGTGTGCGTGACATGACATGAACTCTACTTCCGGTCGAAACCGGAAGTGCCTTGTAGTTTAAAAGTGGCAAATTTTTTCAAGTTGTTTTCAACGATGTTATAATCCAGCAAGGGTCTGGTTTACAAAAAATTGACCGGTGACGTCATAACATCTCAAAGCGCCCTCTAGCGGCAGGTTATAAACATACCAAAATACACTTTTACTAGATGTCTGCGGTGAAGTTTTTGACAATCGTTTCAAAATTGGTATACGTAATGAACTTTATGCAGACAACATATGTGTGGAGTTTCAGATTGATGGCGTCATCGTGTGTCACGTGGTAATGCCTTTAAGTTTTACTTTTTGAAACCTTGCATCTCGGAAACCAAAAATTCTACTGAGTTGAAACTTGGCATATAGATAGACAATGATAATGACTACGTAAATCTAAAGTTACAACAAGATGACGTCATTACATTTATTTTTATAAATATTTGAAATTTTGACCATGTGCATGCACATGAAGCGTACAGTAAAGTTGATGCGTTATCCATGGTGGCGCTATACCAAGGTAATGGTCCTTTGTTACTGCACTCGTCGATAAATGCAACCATCCTTCGGAAATCTACGTTGTTCGACGGTGGTCCAATGAATAGCTCATTGCATAACCTTCGTGTTAGCCTTTTGTTGTCTTGGTGGTAAATATCAACTGAACGAGTGTATTTTGCTGACCTGTTTTGGTGATTTGAATAACTTTTGATAGCGGAGAAAATGCAATCGGAAAAAGGTCAACATAACTTTGACTCCATGATCAACACCGGTTTTTACGAGAATCTAATTTTTAGATCCTGTTGAATACTTCAAAGAAATACAATGTGAACAGCAAAATAAATTCAACATAAATTGCATATCGTGTAAACAGTAGGTTCTTATGCCCTTTTCATAATCATGACAAATTATGTTGCTTCAGTAATCGGCACCACACATAAGGTAGCAAGCAGGCGTAGTTCGATAACATTTATTTTTGAATTGTTAGTGATAGTCTTTTAAACTATCAGTTCAGTTTGTGACTATTTACATAAAAATTGTTATACATGTGTATATAACACTTTTTGGCGACTCGTACAGCAACGATATCATTTTTCCCCGTGTACACTAAAAATAAAAAATAATGTAATAGGTTTGCAAACGACTTTTTTGAAAATTAAAAAACTATCAATAATCTGCTAGCGCATTTTATTAACACAATCGATACACGAACACCTCGAATTTGTTATCAAACAAATTCTTATGTCTAGTTAAATTTATTTGTTAATGAATTCCTTTTAAATTTTTGATTAATTTGTGGAATCCGACATCTTGACACCAAGCCTAGCTGCGCCAACAACTCGATTGTGTTTTGTTCGCAACAACTGCGTCATCGCGCGCGGTTCAACCGAACATGCAAAAACGCTAAAAGGTACGATCATAGTTTGATTTTTGTCAATGTAACACTGATTTGTGAGCAAAATTATCAAAAAAGATACTATAAATATCACTTGTAAAAGTTTCAGTTGAATCCATTTGAGTCAAATCCATCCACGTTTTAGCGAGGTTACAGCGGATACCAACCGCTTCTCTGGCCGCAGTTTTCGCGGCCCTTAATGGCACTTAATTATGATGATGAGCCAACTTGACAGCGGGTTATTGTATATAGATTTGCAATGATAATACACAGCCTTAAACAATTCAAATGTTGAGATGAAATCGATCGTTCACAGGATCAAACAGGCGTACTTAATGAAAATGAAAGCCCCCATGACTCCCACCAGGGATATAACAACACAATTAAGTTTTTTTTTTTTTAAGGAGTGTTCACAAAGCTAATGATAAATTGTCTGAAACAATTCTTTGATAAAATTATCAGGCTAACTATCTAAAAATATTTAATTACTCTGAGTTGTTGCATACAACATATCACAGTTCTACTCAATTTCTGTTTTCGTTCTTATGTCGTGACGACAACCACACGGTTACTCCAAGTTCTGTTATGGACGTGTTAGTTAATCTTTCTATTGTTGTTATTCTCAGGATGACATGGGAGAACAAAAAACAAACAAAGAAAAGAACAATCAAAGAAAAAAACACACAAAGAAACAAAGGAACAAACAAAGAAACAGCCAGACAAACAGACAGCCCGACTGAGAGACAGCCCGACAGAGAGGCAGACAGAGAGACAGACAGAGAGAGAGAGAGACAGCCCGCCCGAGAGACACACAGACAGACAGACAAACAAACAATCAATAAAGAAAAAACCCACCCCCCCAAAAAACCCAAACAAACAAACAAACAAACAAACAAACAAACAACCCAACAAACAAACAGACAAACAAACAAACAAACTGTTTTACAACTGACTGTATTTGTTTAAAAAAGCAGCTTAATATCGAAATGTCGGGCTTGATACATCTAAAACTACCAAGTCTTAGTTCAACGTCATCGGGCATTATTTAAAAGTTACGGCCTTTTTTCTCTCTCCTTTTTGACCAATTAATACATTAGCCAAAGAGTGTCGTTGTGGTTATACACAAGAAGCATGGAGCATCCTCCGGCCTTGAGCCATGCCGTCTGTCAGGCACGGTTGACCAGCTAGTGCGGTCTTGCTTACGCTGAATTTTGAATCTCGGGGTGTTGCACGTTGACTATCTAGATACAATTTTCCTCGTATTTTAGGTTTGATTTCACCTAAGATGTTGAACATTTCAGACCTAAATTGTAGTCATCATCTAATATCATAGCTAAATTGTTGTGGAGTTTGAAAAAGCAAGAGTGATTTGGGGGTTTTGCTATCTGAATTTTGGGATCAAATAGTACAGTGTCCAACAACTGCCTGTTCTTTCAAAACTGTTAACGGCCTGTGCAACTGAATTTGTTAAAAGCAATATATATCGGAAAATGTCGGGCATGATACATTTACATTGTGAACTCTTGTATAGGGGATTTTTTTTAAAGAGAACAGTCATACATACAATAGTTTGTTGATTAAAACAACTGTAAAGTAACGAAGTTGAATATTATTTAGAAATAAGTCTTCACCGAATCTGCCGTAATGGTTTTACTCACAACAGCGCTACCACAGGTCATGTGCCTGACATGTTGATACATTTGCGTGCGTAATACAATAAAGGGGCCTTGCTAAAGTGCGCCCTCTTGTTTTATTAAAAATAATTTAGACCGAGAGAATTGTGTACCAGCCTCAGCCGAGTGTTTGTTTATTTAAAGAAATTTTTCAAAATGATTAAACGTTAATAAATTTGCGTCATTACACAATATAGACAGTGTGATAAAAATATTTCAGTTCCTAAATTATCCATGTGTGTTGAACAATAATGGAAAGTAAAGCATTTGTTTTGTTTTGTTTGGCATTTTTCCCCCGTCGCATTTGTTTTATATAAAACAACGAATAAAAGTGGCACATAATTAATTATGAAACACCATATCAGAGACCAGTTGTTAGTTGCGGAAGGCAAACATACCCAGCAAACACGTAACGTCATCGTAACGTTACTGTGAAGTTGTATTTTGGTAACGTTAATTCCCAACTAAAACACAACCAACCTGCAACGTTGCAAAATGGTTGCGGTTTGGTCTTGTTACTTAATAACCTAAATACAACGTTATAACAAGGTTTATTTTATCCGTCGTCTAAAAACGTCTTGTGAATACTATTTTGCAACGTTTTCTGAATGTTATGGTTCTGTCACGTTACTTGGTAACGTTACTTGGCAACGCAGATACAACATTTTCCAACGTTGGTTTTTGACGTCATATACAAACGTTAGGTGAATGTTCTTTCAAAACGTTACCTGAATTGTGGTTTTGTCACGTTATTTGAAAACATAAATACAACGTTTAATGGCAATGTACTTCAAAACCTCTAAATAAAGTCGCGTAAACGTTTTTTGCAACGTTGCTTGAATGTTGTAGTTTTGTCAGGTTACTTGGGAACGTTATGACAACTTAATATCACATTATGCCAATAATAGATTGGGCTTAGAAGCTGTAACATATTTACAAAAGTTTTCAAGAAATTTGCCAAATTTATGAATTAGGTGTACTCATTTCTTCATGTATCAGAGGATTTAGTGACAAATTTAATGTACTAACCAAACATGTAATTTTACTTTCAAAAATATTATTAAAATGGAAAAACGTAAGTAAAAATACACACCCATGACTGCCAAAGCAAGAAGTTGGTCTAGTAAGAATATTACATGCCGTACAATGTAGAGTATACAGGTGCAGTGGTCATCAGGAAACCGCAACAAGTAGTAACGGCCTACTGGTAAGTTTGTATTGTTGAAAGTAATTCGTTATTCATGTTGATGTAACAAATACTAATATTCATGGAACTATTATGTAATATAAACGATTTGTACTTAATTGAAAAACGTCAGAAAAAAATATAGTATACAATTACGTCAGGAAATAACATTTTTTTAAAGTGTTTTTACGTTGTCACAACGTTATTATAAAACATCATAACGCAACGTCATCTAGACGTTGACAAAACTCCACACTAGTCCGTCCGTACGACGTTAAATAAAAACTTTCTCCGAACATTCGAATAACGTCCTAGCGACGTCGAGGGGACGTTATTTTGTTTGCTGGGTAGCTGGGTCCACGAATTATAAATGGAATTATAAACGGAGATATACGGAGGAATATTCTTATCCTCCGTAGTCCTGTGCCGTGTAACTGTAAGTCCATCATTATGTTTATATTCCTACTCCGATTCATCTCTGCACCAAAGAATTTCAGATCGAAGTAGTAAAACGTTTTTTTTAATTGTACAAACAGATTTTCAGATGAAATCATTCCTTAGATTTTTGGCAAATGCAGTCATACCTTATAAAACCGCAATAGAACTCACGTTTATTTATTTTCTTGTTTCCTGTGGCAAAAATAAGGGGGAGTGCGTGCCCGTTGGTCCTTTCCTTCAATCCATCTTTGTTTATTAAAACAGATACCTAATGCAGGAGTGTATGCTTATAATCGCCCTCTGCCGATTTTTTTCATATTAAATCTGGCCTCCGTAACCACTACCTCACCAGTGACTTGTAATTTGGGGTAGGGTATTTTTTTTGTTATTACCATTTTTACCATACGTAGGCGTTATTGAATTATTTATTGTCTATTTATTTACATATATATGTTTATTTTTTCATTGTGCTTTTTAACCCTTTTTACTGTACATATACTTCCATGTTTTTCTACTTTTGTTTTTGCTTTGTGTGATCAAGGATCCCCATTTAGTGGGCCTACGTGCCTGATCGGGGTTTCTCTTTTGTACTACGTTGTATTTGGACGTTTGTGCAATAAAGGTAATAAAATATAAAACTAGAGATTCAGTTTTTGTTAATTACAAAAACAAGGTGTTCGTGGAGAGTGATTGAATGAATAGGTAACACAATTATACCTTATCAATCCAATGCCTGAATCAGGAGTTAGGAATTTTTCAAAAATTAAACATCAACTTCCGATTTGGACCGGAAGTCGAGGTCAAATAGGGTCACATGTTGATTAGTTTATGAAGACCTTTCAAATGATGTATAGATTGAAAAAATCCAATGTGTGGTTCAGAAGTTATGATATTTTGAAATATAAAGTTTCAACTCCGGTTTGAACCGGAAGTCAAGGTCAAAAGAGGTCACACTTTATAGCGTTTTTTAAGTTACAAAAGTTTTAACTGAAGATGTACAGAAAATGAACAACCAATGAGTGGTTCAGAAGTTATGATTTTTTCAAATAATAAATGTTAACTTCCGGTTTGAACCGGAAGGCAGAATCAATAGGTCACGCTTGGTAGCGTTGGTGAAGTCTACGAGGTCCTTTCTGCTGACGTATATATGATAAAATTCAAATAAGTGGTTCAGGATTTATGATTTTTAAAACATTAAAAAGCAACTTCCGACTTTAACTGGAAGTCAAGGTCAAACGGGGTCACATAATGTGTAGCGCGTGATTAGTTTATTACGACCTTTCAAACGATGTATGAATTGTTAAAATCCCATGTGTGGTTCAGCAGTTATGAATTTTTCAAATAATTTAGATAGACCACCTCTGGGATGCAATGCGAAACATATTCCTAAATGAACCTACTTCTCAGAGAATACGCTTGAGAAACATAATTTAAAGTTTGAGTGGCCAGGGCAAGGTTGTTTACACGTTAATACACTATCGTGCGTCGTCAATGCGGGTCAACTGATAAGTGCGTGTTATCGTCCTTTTTCGACCAGATGTAACGGTAAAAATGTTGTCATGTCTGTCCAAAAGTTTGAGCAGGCTTAACGGTCTTCACCTTGATACAAAAATTATGCTGAAATGATCAGTGGTTTTAAAGATATGAAAACGATAAGATATTTGGAAATGTTCAACTTCCGGTTTGAACCGGAAGTCAGTTCATGTTGGAAAGGTTCTGTGTAGCATTTGTCAAACTGTTAACGACCTATCCGATGATGTATAGATTGTACAAATCCATTCAGTGGTTCATAAGTTATGATTTTTTCAAGTATTACAATTTAATTTAATGTAATTTGATACTCCGATGACGTCATCATGACATCATCAAGTGTTTGTCATCTTATTATCAAGGTCCAGCTATCTGATGAGTTTCAATGTTGAATTCAATCTCAATCTTGAGTTATTCCGTAGATAGGCTCAAAAATGATTTTAAATAAGGAAAAACAACGAAGGTGAACTTCGACCTTGGGTAACGACCCGGAAGTTAAGGTCGTATGATTTTGGCGTTAACTTTTCAAATGTTGCCCCAGTCTTGATCTATCAGATGCCCAAGTATGAACATCATAGCTTTCATATTCATTGAGATACAGCAAAAAGCAAATGGTTATTTTTCAACTTTAAAAACCTTGTAATTCGACACCTGATGACGTCATCATGACGTAATGACAACTGTGCCGTCTTCGTATTGAGGTTCAATTGTCTGATGAGTTTCAAGGTTCAATTCAGTTTCAATCTTGAGTTATGTTCCAGAGAAGAGTTGAGTGGAAGAAGAAGAAGGAGAAGAACTAGAAATCTAGAGTTTGTGGACAAACTCAGGGTGTTCGGCTCGAACGAAATAAAGTGACTGCGTAAATAAAAATAGGAAAATTATTGTGTGAAGGTTTTTTGTCTAATTGTGCTGTGCTGATGGGCAAAATATTTATTTGTACCTCTTGTTGATATCTGTGCAAAATCATAGCATAAAGGTTGTCATATGAAACTTCAACTTCCGGTTTTGACAGGGAAAGGTCAAATGGGGTCACACTTTGTACAAAGCATCTAGAATTTCCCAAGAGCTTTAAATTGTGTGTTTTGAACTGTTTTCAGCCTGCCGCTAGAGGGCGCTTTTGAATTATGTGACGTAAACCAGACACTTGCCAGATCACAACATAGTTAAAAACAACTCGAAACAAATTCCCACTTTCAAGTTACTGGGCATTTCCGGTTTCGACCGGAAGTAGAGGTCATGTGAGGTCACGCGCATGACAAAAAATTAAGACCTATTTGACCTTAAGTATGATCCGGCATAAAGCAACCGCCGGTCTCTTAAGTGTGATTTGTTACAGACTTTCAAACATACAAAAATAAATAAGAGAATACGCTTGAGAAACATAATTTAAAGTTTGAGTGGCCAGGGCAAGGTTGTTCACACGTTAATACGCTATCGTGCGTCGTCAATGCGGGTGAACCGATAGATGCGTGTTTTCGTCCTTTTTCGACCAGATGTAAAAGAAACATGTTGTTATGTCTGTGCAAAAGTTTGAGCAGGCTTAACGGTCTACACCCTGATAAAAAAATTATGCTGAAATGATTAGTAGCTTTAAAAATATGAACATGATCAGATATTTTGAAATTTTCAACTTCCGTTTTGAACCGGAAGTCAGTTCAAATGTTGTAAAGGTTCTGTGTAGCATTTGTCAAACTCTTAACGACCTATCCGATGATATGTAGATTGTACAAATCCATTCAGTGGTTCATGAGTTATGTTTTTTTCAAGTATTAAACTTTGATTTAGTGTAATTTGATACCCGATGACGTCATCATGACATCCTCAGGTGTGTGTCGTCTAGATACTAAGGTGCAGTTGTCTGATGAGTTTTAATGTTCAATTCAATTTAAATCTTGAGTTATTCCGTAAATAAGCTCGAAAGTTGTGTTTTGAAGGGAAAAAAACGAAGGCGAACTTTGACCTAGGGTAAAGACCCGGAAGTTAAGGTCATACAATTTTGGCGTTAACTTTTCAAATATTGCCCCAGCCTTGGTCTATCAGATGCCAAACTATGAACATCATAAATGTTATTTTCAGTGAGATACAGCAACAGGCAAATGGTCATTTTTCACCTTTAAAAACCTTGTAATTCGATACCTGATGACGTCATCATGACGCAATTCTTCGCGTGCCGTCCTCATATTAAGGTTCAAGTGTATGCTAAGTTTCAAGTTTGTACAACTTTTACTTTTTGAGAAATCTGCAAGAGAAAGTTCAGGGAAAAGAAGAAGAGGAAGAAGAAAAAAATAAAAAAAAAACCCTTAACAATAACAATAGGTTTTCGGCTGCTAGCCGAACACCTAAAAAAACAAAAAACTTAACAATAACAATAGGTTTTCGGCTGCTAGCCGAAAACCTAAAAAAACACACTAGAAATTTGATTTTTGTATACACAAAAACCAGGTGTTCGTGATTAGAAAGCATGTAAAAATTTCGTAGTACAGTGGCTGTAGAATATTAAATTTGTTGGTTTTGAACTTCCGATCTCAGTCCATTGTCATTGGCAATTGCCCCACTTTCAAGATCGCGGAATACCACAGGGATCGGTTGATGGCCCTTTAGCTTTTACTCTTTACTCATGTGCACTAGAGAAGAAGTAATCACCATGGTATATCCAACATAATGTACGCTGATGACACCCAGTTTAACATTATTCTCAAACAAGATGAGTGGAGAGGTTCAAATCTTATCTTAGAAATCATGAGCAATGTGGGTTTTTTCAGGTAGCATCCAATGTTTCTAATACCAGTTGTGGATTCCCTCAAGGTACAATTCTAGGTCGTCTCTTTTTATATCAATAGCATTATTAATTCCTCTCAAAAACTTTAATAACATTATTCGCGGTTATTGCACCATTTTACATTATTAAACCTTATGTCATCTTCCTGTTTCAACCGAAAGTCAAGGCCAAATAGGGTGGAATTCTGTGTACCGACCGTGTCATAGTTTTCCAATTATGTATAGACTGTTAAAATCCATTGTATGGTTCAGAGGTTTTGATTTTTCAAATAAAAAGTTTCAACTTCCAGCTTAAACCGGAAGTCAATGGCAAATGAAGTCTCACTTGGTAGCATTGGTGAAGTCTTCGGAGTCATTTCTGTGTGCTTAGTTTATTACGACCTTTCAGTTGATGCATGAATGAATAAAATCCTTTTTGTAGTTCAGGAGTTATGTATACACACAGAGAATCGACTCAGTGCTATGAATTTGTAAAGTTGAACAATTTCTTTAATACTCTATGCTTTCCTTCTCCAAGAACAATATCACAATAACAATAGAATAATAAGGTTACACAACGCTTTTATGTTTAACACAACAAGTACAATATCAAATACACTCCGCGTATACCAGGATCCTGGGTTTCATTATTTCCACTCAGCTCTGTGAGTAATTTACCATAAAGTTCAATCCGATGAATGATATCTCGATTTCGGTCAAAGGATACAACGTGAGCTATTGTTCGTTGAATCTGCGTCCGGCTCTACAACGTTGTCCACAGCTATAAAAGTGCGGTGACGATGCTATTAATGAAGATGCTGTCTCTGGGGTCAAAGTTTCCCTGGGTAGTCCTCCTGCCTCTCAGGGCTGGTTACAGCTGTCCTCCCACGATACGTATAACTCAGCCTATCATCATTGTCAAGCGTACTCCATGTACGGTAGGTATTTGGAAATGTGTGTGATTTGATCCAAGATCTGAAAGTTCAAATATAAATCAAAACATAAAATAGACTTTCGCATGTGCAGGCCATAGTGTATGATCTTATAATTAATCATTAATTATAACCTGTACCTTAAGTTCTATACCATAAGTGTCAGTGCCGAACTATAATATCACATGAATCAGACTCACGTACAGAGAATGATACATGACTTTATAATATAAAACAACTGGGGCATAAACATCTACTAGCCCCCTCTGAATTATATTTACTCAACCATCTTCAATTATTAATCCACAATTAAAATTAAATCGAACAATCTCTTATGAACAAATGAAACTTCACTATTTCCTAAGTTTCCTACAATAAGGAATCATTTACGGTTCATGTAAATGTTTATCAGTAACTCCAAACATCAGTGATTTTATACAATGAAAATCGGTACAATGCACACTATAAAACGGTACACACACACGTACAATGTATGTCAACACTCTACTGCTGATATGGTGCATAACCGAACTTGTCACATGGTTACTTTACAAAACAAACTTGAATAATAATGAAAAATCTGCTTACCTGAAAGCTGACAGTCATGCTGTACTTTAACTCAACAAGTAATTATTGTTTCTGGAACATACGATTTTCAAATTCCGATTTGAACCGGAAGAAAGGGGCACAGTGGTTATGTTCTGTGTAGCGTTTGTCGAGCTTTTAACGACCTATCCGATGATGTATAGATTGTAAAAATCCACGTTGTCGTTCACGACTTACGAATTTGTAAAGTATTAAACTTTGATTCACTGTAATTTGATACCCGATGACGTCATCATGACATCATCAAGTGTGTGTCATCTTGATACTAAGGTTTACTTTTCTGATGAGTTTTAATGTTCCATTCAATTTCAATCTGGAGTTATGCTGTAGATAACCCCGAAAAACGTTTTTTTTGAAGAAAAACACAAAGGCAAACTTTGACCTTCCGGTACGACCAGAAGTAAGGGTCATACGCATTCGATGGTAATCTTTCAAATGTTGCCCCACTCTTGAACTATCATATGCCCAATTATGAATATCATAGCTTTCAAATTCAATGAGATACAGCAAATAGCAAAGGGTAAGGTTTCAACTTTAAAAACCTTGTAATTCGACACCTGATGACGTCATCATTACGTCATGACTATTGTGCCGTCTTTATATTAAGGTTCACATGTATGATGAGTTTCAAGGTTCAATTCAGTTTTAATCTTGAGTTATGCTGTAGAGAAGAGTTCCGTGGAAGAAGATGGAGAATAAATTAAGTTTTTGTTTAAGAACAAAAACAGGGTGTTCGGCATTTGTACAATAAGCCATATGGTCAAGTTATGTTACTATTCTGGTTGTGGTAGAGTAATGAAAGAAGGGGTCGAAAATGTGAAGTAATGGTTTTGCTAATGACGCTATTATTATGTATGCAAAGCCTATTTTCTTCTCTGATCAAAAGTTTGGATTTTTTTTTTGATTTATTCAACAGGTTTTCAGCAATTAATAGGTTTATTAAAAACTCGTCAAGAGAGGGCGCTGTTGAAATTATTATAATTTCTCTTTCAATTGAAAGGCCAAGGGGTCAAACCTTTTTCATACAAAGAGACCTAATCCTAATAGAAGATAATAATGTTTTCGTATCACAAAACGAGGCCTGGGAATATTTACTTTCAATTCCTCTTCTGTTTTTGACCGAAAGAAAATGTCACACGGGCCAGAGTTTGTGTAAGAGTTCAAGGTCAAATGGAGCCACACTCTGCGTAGCATTTGTGAAGATAAAAAATGCTTTTCCAATGATGTATAAATTGCAAAAATTCCAATGTGTGGTTCAGAAGTTATTATTTTTCAATGATTAAACTTCAACTTCCGGATTGAATCGGAAGTCAAGGTCAGAGGGGGTCAGGTTCTATGTAACTTTTGTCGAACTTTTCACAACCTGTCCGATGATGTGTAGATTGTCAAAATCGACTTTGTGGTTCATGATTCATGATTTTTCCGTTACTAAACTGAAACTTCCGGTTTCAAGCGGAAGACAAGGTCAAACGGGGTCATATTTTGTGTATCATCCATTCAGTTTTTGAATACCTTTCTGATGATATGTAGATAACAAAAATCCAATGTCTGGTTCGGGAGTAATGGTTTTTTCAAATACTAAGCTTTGATTTTATAAAAAATTGAAAAAAATAATTTGATGACGTCATCATGACGTCACTCCATATTTTACAAGCCGTGGCCAATGTCTAACAGTACACCAAGTTTCAACTCAATTGGCCGTTTGGTTTCGTAGTTACAAGGCTTCAAAAAGTGCACATTTAAGGCCTTACCACGTGACACACGATGACGTCATCAAACTACGACTCCACAAATATGTTGTCTGCATAAAGGTCATCATATTTACCAGTTTTGAACAGATTCTCGTAAACCTTTCCACAGACATCTAGTAAAAGTGTGTTTTGACCTATTTTCAACTTGCCGCTAGAGGGCGCTTTTGGATTGTGTGACGTCACCGGTACAATTTTTTCAAACCTGACACTTCCAAGATTACAACATCGTTAAAAACAACTCAAAAAAACATTGCCTCTTTCTGCCACTGTCAATTTACTAGGCACTTCCGATTTCGACCGGAAGAAGAGGTCATGTGAGGTCACGCACTCAACACAAATTAAAGACCTATATGACCTAAGTATGATCCCGCATAAAGCAACCACCGGCCTCCTAAGTGTGATTTGTTACAGAATTTTAAAGATTAAAAAAAAAAATCTAAAAACCCTGTAATTCGACACCTAATGACGTCATCATGAAGTCATTGTTTGTATGCCGTCTTCATGTTAAGGTTCAAGTATATGCCAAGTTTCAAGTTTGTACAACTTAAACTTTTTGCGAAATCTGCAAGAGAAGGTTCAGAGAGAAGAAGAAGAAGTGAAAAACTAGCCTTAAGGTTTTGTTTAAGAACAAAAACAGGGTGTTCGGCATTTGTTCAATAAGTCATTCGTTCAAGTTTTGTTATTACTCTGGTTGTGGTGGAGTAATAAAAGAAGGGGTCGAAAAATGTGAAGACAAGGTTTTGCTAATGACGCTATTATTATGTATCCAAAGCCTATTCCTTGTCGGATCATAAGTTTGAATCCTTTTGGATTTATGCAACAGGTTTTCAGCTTAATACCGCATTTTTTATAGGGGTCACACTGCTGTGTACCGCATTTTTTCACAAAAAAAAAAAAAAAGAAGCAACGTGCAGTGTTCACATTTTTTCAATCTTGATTTTCTGTGTGAAGACATATTTTTGTGGAAAAACTTTATGCATACAATTTGTAGCTTATGAAATTACCTTTTATATGATGTCAAATTTGTATACATTATCTTTATGTCCTTTGTCACCTCGATCGGCACGAATGGGTCGAGGCCCGCCGGGTCCACGCCCAAGCCTACGGCGTTGAACGGGTGCCGTCCAGATACCGGTATATCGTCAGGATAGTTGTCATAATTGAACGTGCCTGGCGACGAAACATCACGAGTTTCATCTGAATCTTCACTAGGTTCTTCTTCAGATATTTCCAAGTCCAATTCGGAGTCACTTACGACAAATATTTCAACCAAAACCTCCAGGTCACGAACAGCCATGATGGTGATTTTTTTTCGGGAAAACGGAAGCGTGAAATCTGGAAGTACTGCTGCATGCAATGTAATTTTTCTCGGAATATCGTAATGGCGACCCCCTATACAATACACACCATTGTGAAGCTCGATAAACAAGCTACCCGTCTATATAAAGGTCAACAGCAGAGGGCGCCAAACAAAATAATTACAGGCTCTCAAACGCCGCTGCTTTTTGTGTCGAGTAAACTCGACATTGGTACGGAAGCAACTTACGGCGCACTGTCGAGTAAACTCGACAATGGTATTGAAAGGGTGTTAATAGTTTCTATTTAAAACCTTGTCACGAGAGGGCGCTGTTGAAATTATTATCATTTCTCTTTCAAAAAGTGCACCTTTAAGGCCTTACCACGTGACATACGATGACGTCATCAAACTACGACTCCACAAATATGTTGTCTGCATAAAGGTTAATATGTTTACCTGTTTTGAAGAGATTCTAATAAACTTTGCCACAGATATCTAGTAAAAGTGTGTTTTGACCTATTTTCAACCTGCCGCTAGAGGGTGGTTTTGAATTATGTGACGTCACCGGTCCAATTTTTTCAAACCTGACACTTGCAAGAATACATTATCGTAAAAAAAACCTCAAAAAATTATTGCCACTTTCTGCCACAGTAAATTTACTAGGCACTTCCGGTTTCGACCGGAAGTAGAGGTCATGTGAGGTCACGCACACAACAACAAAATAAAGACCTATATGACCTAAGTATGATCCCGCATAAAACAACCACCGGCCTCTTAAGTGTGATTTGTTACAGAATTTTAAAGAGTAAAAAAAAATGTCTAAAAACCCTGTAATTCGACACCTGATGACGTCATCATGACGTCATTGTTCGCATGCCGTCTTCATGTTAAGGTTCAAGTATGTGCCAAGTTTCAAGATTTTACAACTTTTACTTTTTGAGAAATCTTGTCGAGAAGGTTCAGAAGGAAGAAAAGAGGTGGGAAAAAACCAAAAAACTTAACAATAACAATAGGTTTTCGGCTGAAGAGCCGAACACCTAAAAACAAAAAATTTAACAATAACAATAGGTTTTCGGCTAAAGAGCCGAACACCTAAAAAAACCGGAACAAAAACAATAGGTTTTTGGCTGACGAGCCGAACACCTAAATAGGTTTTCGGCTGAAGAGCCGAACACCTAAAAAAAAAAAGAACAAAATCAAGAGGTGTTCGTGCTCATATTGCACGAACACCTAACAAAAAAACAGAACAAAAACAAGAGGTGTTCGTGCTCATATTGCACGAACACCTAACAAAAAAACAGAACAATATCAAGAGGTGTTCATAAAATAAAAGTTCCATGTTTTAGGAGCATTGGTCAAAGTGACATGATATATAAAACGATACAGTTAATAGTCAAATTGCCCACACAATCCTAAATCTCACATTTCGTCAGCATGACATTGCTCAAGGCATCACTTTTCTTTGAGCCCATCTCCAAATTATTCTCTTCATCAAATTGTTTCACAGTTTTTAGGGACGCACGTGGAATCATGTATACAAAATAATGTATCAAAATTTATCCAAATGGTAAGTATTATCTGGTCAACAGCTTTCCGGTTTTCAGGGATGAAAATATCTATTGAATTGTAATGCGCAGTTGTACATACACTATTATAATCGTTTTTTAAATATTTTTTTAGTCCCTTTTCCGTTTTCAAAATGTCTTTTCATTTTTTGTTCTTCTTTGTTTGTTTCTTATTTTATTTCGTTTTATTTCCCTTTTTTCTTCAACCTGTGGCTCCGCTCCTGGTTCAGGGAATTGGACGCAGCTCTTCAATTCTTGGTGGTTTTGTCTTAGGAACTGGAACAGCATATATGCAGATTTCCATAATATGTCTGGAAAAACACCATCAATCAGTGAGCTGTTGAAAAACTTCGACATTGGAAAACAGAGTTCGTAGGTAAATTCCTTGATCAGCGGAGGTTTATGGCCTTGAGCAAGTATAGGTACGCAGGTAAGCAATTCTTTTAATTTGCAGGTGCAATTGTCTAGGATTTAAGTTCTTTAAGCTGGAAACACTGAGATTGTAAACATTGTGTTTTGCCTGTTTGATGAGTCATGGCCACGTGGCCACGTGATCTCCTCTCGACCAATCATAATGTTTTACCAATCAAATGACAAGGATTTGGTTTATTAGATGTTTGCTTTTTGAATTTGTCTGAACGCGTCGTGTTTTAAGTAAAACGGCCTTTGATAGAGAGCAGGCAGCCTCTTGCTTTGCAATGTAGTCTGCGAGGAATTTGCGGACTTCGTCTTTCAATGTTTTAAGCATTTTTGTCGTCACTAGTAACAATTTTACAAAACACTAGGAATTACACAGATTTTGTGTCGGGCGTCCTACCTTTGTACTTCTCATCAATAATGGGCCTTTAAAAAAAGCCATAATAGGGCCTAGTTAATTAAAACACGTCAGTCCCAGTCAATTGCTGGCTCAATCTTTAGTAAATACAAAAAAAATCGCTCTGTCTTGTTTTCCTCAAATAAGTCGCATTAGGTTCAAAATTGGTTTCAAAAACCTGAAGAAAAAACAAAACAAAAAACGGATTAATAATTGTTCAACATAAGTACCTACTTACCAGGGCATTTGAGGATGTTCTTAATGTTCTCTATTGAGTCGCTGTAAGTGTTGAAGTAAGTAACTTGAAAGTTCCGTAATGGTGAGTAGGTATTCAGACCACCGGGACGAATCTCAGTGCATTTACAGGGATCCTGTACAGGAATCACCCAACGGTACATTTGGTGGTGTGTAGGATCCGGTTCAGAACCCATGAAACACACCATCGCTTTAATAGGAAAAGTTAACATCATTATTTAAAACAAAAAGAAAAACAAGTAGATATTGTGTCAATATCTTTTTTGTGATTGGAAACCCCCAAATAAGATATTGACAAAAATAGGGATACCGCAATCATCATAAAGGGCTAGACAGTTCAGTTGGTATTGGTAAAGCGCCGGAACCTGAAATCGGAGGTCACAGGTTCAAATTCCGCTATTATAGTGAACCTTTCTTTGCTGAACCGAAAACGTAATAAACTAGAAAATAAAGAATACAATTCCGTAGAGCACCCTAATTTATTCAGACATCTAATTTAACGCAAGAGCTCAAATTACGGTATTGGTTTGAGCTACATTTTAGGACCGGGATGCATTCTCTTGGCTAGGAGAGTAACTGAGTTCCTTTTGCGCGAGGGACGAAACAATGACATAATCAAGTATCGTGCTTAAGGTCACAAGTATTACTCTTTTTTTGTTTGGGGTGAACAAAGACATTGACAAACTAGACATAAATTGTTGTTGCATAACAAAAACAAGGTGTTGATATTAAAATTTTGGTCGTAATACATCCCAGCTTGAATTCATGCAAGCTTGGTTTCAGCTTGACCAAGCATTTATTTCTCTGCATAAAGATCTTGTAAAACTGCATAATGAAGGTGAAGTCATGTTACACTTAAGGACGTCATCGTGATGTGAACTAAATTTGTGGATGTAACACATCCCAACTTGAATACGTGCAGAGTTTCACCTTGATCACCAAAGTTGTTCTTTACATGTAGATCTCGTTAAAAAAACTACCGTTTTGGTAATGTAACGTGACAAATGATGACGTCGTGAAGACGTCTGTCCATATTTTAACCATAAATGACCTTCCGAGCCTTATGCAAAAAAAAATTTGATTGCAGCATGTTTTGTTATAAAGATATGCAAAAAGTGGTAATCAATTTTATTTTTAAAGTAAAAAATAACATAATGACGTCATCAATCTGAAACTCCACAAATATGTTGTCTGCATAAAGGTCATTATGTATACAAATATGTAAACGATTGTAATAAAGTTCGCCACAGATATCTAGTTAAAAAGTATTTTGAACTGTTTCTAACCTGCCGCTAGAGCGCGCTCTTGGTATTTATGACGTCACTGGTCCTATTATTTAAAACCGGACCCTTGCTGGACTATAACACCGTTGAAAACAGCTCCCCGAAAATTCTCATTTTTACATTACAAGGCACTTCCGGTTTCTACCGGAAGTAGAGGTCAAGTAATGTCACGCACACATTGAAAAAATAGTTGAAAAAATAGGCACAAATTGAAAAAAGCAACCTACGGTCTCATGCCCTTGATTTGATAATATGGATTTTCAAAGATTAAAAAAAAATAAGCTGACAGTCAAAAATCATACCATGATCAAAATGTCGTATTCGTAATCTTAAAAAAGCCACCACTTGTCAAGTAATGGACAAAATATATGACAAGTACTGTACACGAAGTAAATTGCGACGTTTTTTGTAAACGATGATATTTACATAAATCTGACCATTTTCATCACCGTGTCTGAGAGACATACTCAGCGGGCCTAGAACGCCTTCGGCAGGCATGGTCACGTCGATCAACGTGCCGTCGGTCTCGATGTTTGATGAGAAGCGAACTAATTTCGATCTTTTTCAGATTGAGTTTAAGTCAGTTATTAAACGTCATGCATATTACTAAATCAGGTGGACATCTCAGTGAGAACTCGTCTTCTGTTCGTTGTTTACCATCAAACCATCAGACGGGCAAAAGGGAAATCATTTAAGTTTAACTTCACTTAAGTTTAACTTCAAATCATCGTTTTGTTCGATGACGTTTGACATGTCCAGTTGCACACATACACAATACATGGCTGCGACAACACACAAGCCTCGTGGACTTATGATACTGTGATCAATGGAGCGGAACAGCCAGCCACAGCGCTGTGTACATAGTTAACATGCATGTCAATACATACGTCGGCTTTATCGTCCGATTTTGAAGAAAATATTCAAAGGCAAACTTTGACCTTCCGGTACGACCAGAAGTAAAGGTCATACGCATTCGATGGTAATCTTTCAAATGTAGCCCCAGTCTTGATCTATCAGATGCTAAATTATAAATATCATAGTTGTAAAATTCAAAGACATACAGCATATAGTAAATGGTCACTTTTTAAATTAAAAAACCTTGTTATTTGACACCTGATTACGTAATCATGACGTAACTGAAGCGGTTTCATCTCCTAATGGTTGTCTAACTATATGTACAGTTTCAAGTTTATATGAGCTTGCGAAGTGTGCTTTTGTTAGCGGACAATCGCAGGGGATAGAAGAAAAAGAAGAAGTATTAACTAGGGAATCAGAGTTTGTCTTACCACAAACTCAACTCAGTCAAACATGTGGTTTGTGAGATACAAGGCTTCAAAAAGTAAACCTTTAAGGTGATACCACGTGACATATGATGACGTCGTCAATCTAAAACTTCACACATATGTTGTCTGCATAAAGGTCATTAAGTATACCAATTTTGAAACGATTAGGGAAGTGTGCTTTTGTTAGCGGACAAGCGACGGAGAGAAGAAGAAGAAGAAGTATTAAGAAAAAAAAAAAAAAAGAAAAAAAAAAAAACGAACAAAAACAAGGGGTGTTCGGCTGTCGCCCGAACACCTAATTAATTAAAACAAACTTGATAGAGACCTTACCTTCGGTGTGCTGTGAAAATAGGATAAGCAATTCAACTAAAATTTGCAGAAACGCTGCCATATGTTTTTATGAACTCACACAGCACTTGCAACTTCTCGACTGTCACACTCCAACCAAAGCGTCATTATTATTTACTACCCTAATTGGCAGCGTTTAGTACGGTCAGCCGCACTTCAAATACCACAGCAGCCTAATCGTTCTATTTTGAGAATTTTCGCAACTTCTTTGTTGTTCAAATTAAATAAAAATGGCTTGCGTCCTTCGTTTGAAGTCAATATTAGGTTCTGTTTACATTTAAATCTACGCAGTGAGGGATTGGGGCTATTAAATAAAAATGGCTGGCGTCCTTCGTTTTAGGTCAAGAATAGGTTTGTTTACCTTTAAATTTATGCAGTGAGGGACTGGGGCTGGGGATTGTGCGTGGCTCTGAAGCAGCGAGCTACAAGCTACCGCAATGCACATGTCTGGAAAAAGCGCGTTTACGTTCTGACAACTAAAGATGCAATAATGACGATTGTGTATCAAAAAGTTTCATTTAAACAATTTATGTGTTGTGAGTTGAATAACATCAGACTAATGAAGTACAGTGGCCTTTAAAGGACCACCGAGCATATATATTTACGTAAATATTTACGATTTTCGCCTCTAATCGGAAATATTCACGATTTCGTCCGAGTCGCAAGTATTTACGTACATAAAAATTACACACTTGCAATTTGGGGCACAAATCGTGAATCGATGTACCTTTATATCCACCATAATGATGTAACTCAGCTGTGCTTGACCATCATGCGTTTTTTTATTCTTCCAAGGGTAACGAAATTGAAGATCTAAACACTAACCTGGCTCTCGATCTCCTCGTCTTTCAAAGCGGCTAGAAAGCCCAAGGAGCTGGCACCTCTAAACCTGTATTTCGCTCATTTTAAAGCTGCATCTGATCAGTAACAAAGTGTCTGACTTATCCCATTGTTACCACGAAATGAAATATTATTTCATTTCGTTCCCTTTAAATACTATTTCCTTCCCTGGACAAATATTTTGTTCCCCCTAAATGTTGTTTCGAGGGAACGAAATGTCATTTCGGGGGAACGAAATAGTATTTCGAGGGGAACGAAATAGCATTTGGAGGGAACGAAATAATTTTGATTTTTGGGGGATTACTTTTTCATATAAAAAAAAACTTGTCCTTTAGGGGCTCCGTAGGTTCAGATCGCTTTCTTAATAAATAAATTGAATTGTCATTATAGTCTCAAGTCGAGTGAGAAGAAAAGGGTTGATAACGGAATAATAGGGATAAAGATAAGATGCACAAGTGGCAATAATTTTGCTGGGTGCTTCATTATTTGCTTCGCTCATTTATGAAAGTCAGTGAAATACAACCTGATGTATTTGTAAAAGAATTCGGAAAAGATACACTAAATAATGGCTAAAATATCTCAGAAATTCTCTTGGCATATCAAGGACAACGTACCAGCTAAATTATTTTGTTCCTTCGAAATATTATTTCGTACGATCTATATCAATTTTTTTTTTTTTTTTAACTATACGAATAAACAGGGATTGTTACCAAATTAATCTTTTTTTTTCTCTTCACTGAGTTGTGCCAATCCCTTTTTCAACAACACAGGATCAACATTAGCAGCAGTGGGGCCTATTTCTTATATACTTATTATTTTAATTTACATTTATACATTATGTTTTAATGAAGAAAGACCTACAGTCCAACTGCCCTACGCATACCTCACGGTATATAGGAGACGTTAAAGACACCACCGTGGAGTAAAGGATTTCACTGTTCCAGAGTATGCATAGAATGAGTGTAACGACTAGTTATAATAGATCTAGACATTGTATACACTCGGCATGAAGGGAAGACAAATAAAAAAAATACGAAGCTAAGGTTTGGTCATTTTATGAAAAGTGTTGTGTGGAGGAGGCACAAGAAGGAGAAAACAAAAGGTGAGGGGGGAGGGGTTCGGTTGGGGACGCTTGATGTGGTGCATGAGACCTGATTAAGTTTATTTCTAAGTGTGAAAGTAAAATAACTTGTGACCGGATTTAGTCCGCGAAACCTGACTTACTCCATGAAACTTGACTCACACGGAGCCCGAGGTTCTGAAGGTCATTTTAGAAAAGGGAAATATGAACTTGTGACCGAATTAAGTCTGTGAAACCTGACTTACTCCATGAAACATAAAGTTCTGAAGGTTATTTTAGAAAGGGGAAACTAAAACGTTTGAAAACAAAAAATATACTTTAGCAATTTTGAATTAATAAGTAAATTGGACAGGGAAGGGGGTTGAGTTGGGTTTTAGTCAGTATGTAAAGCCGGCAATTTAAAGTACTTAACCACCTCTTTTAGAAAAAAATTAAAAATGAAATACCCCGCCATTCTTATCGATTATTCTTGAGACTGTTGGCAATAAAACATGATAGCAAGAGAGATATATTCAAAAAGTAACTTATGTACAAGGCCCGCCCTCTATGTAAGATTGTGAATTTTATGAACTACAAACGGTGAAAGAAAAACTAGAAATCTCCACAGGAATTAGTTAAAAATGTGTTTAAGGCACGCGTTCTACATGTAAAAAATAACATAATGACGTCATCAATCTGAAACTCCACAAATATGTTGTCTGCATAAAGGTCATTATGTATACAAATTTGTAAACGATTGTAATAAAGTTCGCCACAGATATCTAGTTAAAAAGTATTTTGAACTGTTTCTAACCTGCCGCTAGAGCGCGCTCTTGGTATTTATGACGTCACTGGTCCTATTATTTAAAACCGGACCCTTGCTGGACTATAACACCGTTGAAAACAGCTCCCCGAAAATTCTCATTTTTACATTACAAGGCACTTCCGGTTTCTACCGGAAGTAGAGGTCAAGTAATGTCACGCACACATTGAAAAAATAAGACATAAATTACCTTGGTATAATCTCGCAAAAAGCAACCTACGGTCTCATGCCCTTGATTTGATAATATGGATTTTCAAAGATTTAAAAAAAATAAGCTGACAGTCAAAAATCATACCATGATCAAAATGTCGTATTCGTAATCTTAAAAAAGCCACCACTTGTCAAGTAATGGACACAATATATGACAAGTACTGTACACGAAGTAAATTGCGACGTTTTTTGTAAACGATGATATTTACATAAATCTGACCATTTTCATCACCGTGTCTGAGAGACATACTCAGCGGGCCTAGAACGCCTTCGGCAGGCATGGTCACGTCGATCAACGTGCCGTCGGTCTCGATGTTTGATGAGAAGCGAACCAATTTCGATCTTTTTCAGATTGAGTTTAAGTCAGTTATTAAACGTCATGCATATTACTAAATCAGGTGGACATCTCAGTGAGAACTCGTCTTCTGTTCGTTGTTTACCATCAAACCATCAGACGGGCAAAAGGGAAATCACTTAAGTTTAACTTCACTTAAGTTTAACTTCAAATCATCGTTTTGTTCGATGACGTTTGACATGTCCAGTTGCACACATACACAATACATGGCTGCGACAACACACAAGCCTCGTGGACTTATGATACTGTGATCAATGGAGCGGAACAGCCAGCCACAGCGCTGTGTACATAGTTAACATGCATGTCAATACATACGTCGGCTTTATCGTCCGATTTTGAAGAAAATATTCAAAGGCAAACTTTGACCTTCCGGTACGACCAGAAGTAAAGGTCATACGCATTCGATGGTAATCTTTCAAATGTAGCCCCAGTCTTGATCTATCAGATGCTAAATTATAAATATCATAGTTGTAAAATTCAAAGACATACAGCATATAGTAAATGGTCACTTTTTAAATTAAAAAACCTTGTTATTTGACACCTGATTACGTAATCATGACGTAACTGAAGCGGTTTCATCTCCTAATGGTTGTCTAACTATATGTACAGTTTCAAGTTTATATGAGCTTGCGAAGTGTGCTTTTGTTAGCGGACAATCGCAGGGGATAGAAGAAAAAGAAGAAGTATTAACTAGGGAATCAGAGTTTGTCTTACCACAAACTCAACTCAGTCAAACATGTGGTTTGTGAGATACAAGGCTTCAAAAAGTAAACCTTTAAGGTGATACCACGTGACATATGATGACGTCGTCAAT
The DNA here is from genome assembly GCA_037783415.1 of Leptasterias polaris. NCBI lineage: Eukaryota > Metazoa > Echinodermata > Asteroidea > Forcipulatida > Asteriidae > Leptasterias > Leptasterias polaris. The sequence goes on from JAZGTN010000149.1 coordinate 839,362, forward strand.
CTAAAACTTCACACATATGTTGTCTGCATAAAGGTCATTAAGTATACCAATTTTGAAACGATTAGGGAAGTGTGCTTTTGTTAGCGGACAAGCGACGGAGAGAAGAAGAAGAAGAAGTATTAAGAAAAAAAAAAAAAAAGAAAAAAAAAAAACGAACAAAAACAAGGGGTGTTCGGCTGTCGCCCGAACACCTAATTAATTAAAACAAACTTGATAGAGACCTTACCTTCGGTGTGCTGTGAAAATAGGATAAGCAATTCAACTAAAATTTGCAGAAACGCTGCCATATGTTTTTATGAACTCACACAGCACTTGCAACTTCTCGACTGTCACACTCCAACCAAAGCGTCATTATTATTTACTACCCTAATTGGCAGCGTTTAGTACGGTCAGCCGCACTTCAAATACCACAGCAGCCTAATCGTTCTATTTTGAGAATTTTCGCAACTTCTTTGTTGTTCAAATTAAATAAAAATGGCTTGCGTCCTTCGTTTGAAGTCAATATTAGGTTCTGTTTACATTTAAATCTACGCAGTGAGGGATTGGGGCTATTAAATAAAAATGGCTGGCGTCCTTCGTTTTAGGTCAAGAATAGGTTTGTTTACCTTTAAATTTATGCAGTGAGGGACTGGGGCTGGGGATTGTGCGTGGCTCTGAAGCAGCGAGCTACAAGCTACCGCAATGCACATGTCTGGAAAAAGCGCGTTTACGTTCTGACAACTAAAGATGCAATAATGACGATTGTGTATCAAAAAGTTTCATTTAAACAATTTATGTGTTGTGAGTTGAATAACATCAGACTAATGAAGTACAGTGGCCTTTAAAGGACCACCGAGCATATATATTTACGTAAATATTTACGATTTTCGCCTCTAATCGGAAATATTCACGATTTCGTCCGAGTCGCAAGTATTTACGTACATAAAAATTACACACTTGCAATTTGGGGCACAAATCGTGAATCGATGTACCTTTATATCCACCATAATGATGTAACTCAGCTGTGCTTGACCATCATGCGTTTTTTTATTCTTCCAAGGGTAACGAAATTGAAGATCTAAACACTAACCTGGCTCTCGATCTCCTCGTCTTTCAAAGCGGCTAGAAAGCCCAAGGAGCTGGCACCTCTAAACCTGTATTTCGCTCATTTTAAAGCTGCATCTGATCAGTAACAAAGTGTCTGACTTATCCCATTGTTACCACGAAATGAAATATTATTTCATTTCGTTCCCTTTAAATACTATTTCCTTCCCTGGACAAATATTTTGTTCCCCCTAAATGTTGTTTCGAGGGAACGAAATGTCATTTCGGGGGAACGAAATAGTATTTCGAGGGGAACGAAATAGCATTTGGAGGGAACGAAATAATTTTGATTTTTGGGGGATTACTTTTTCATATAAAAAAAAACTTGTCCTTTAGGGGCTCCGTAGGTTCAGATCGCTTTCTTAATAAATAAATTGAATTGTCATTATAGTCTCAAGTCGAGTGAGAAGAAAAGGGTTGATAACGGAATAATAGGGATAAAGATAAGATGCACAAGTGGCAATAATTTTGCTGGGTGCTTCATTATTTGCTTCGCTCATTTATGAAAGTCAGTGAAATACAACCTGATGTATTTGTAAAAGAATTCGGAAAAGATACACTAAATAATGGCTAAAATATCTCAGAAATTCTCTTGGCATATCAAGGACAACGTACCAGCTAAATTATTTTGTTCCTTCGAAATATTATTTCGTACGATCTATATCAATTTTTTTTTTTTTTTTAACTATACGAATAAACAGGGATTGTTACCAAATTAATCTTTTTTTTTCTCTTCACTGAGTTGTGCCAATCCCTTTTTCAACAACACAGGATCAACATTAGCAGCAGTGGGGCCTATTTCTTATATACTTATTATTTTAATTTACATTTATACATTATGTTTTAATGAAGAAAGACCTACAGTCCAACTGCCCTACGCATACCTCACGGTATATAGGAGACGTTAAAGACACCACCGTGGAGTAAAGGATTTCACTGTTCCAGAGTATGCATAGAATGAGTGTAACGACTAGTTATAATAGATCTAGACATTGTATACACTCGGCATGAAGGGAAGACAAATAAAAAAAATACGAAGCTAAGGTTTGGTCATTTTATGAAAAGTGTTGTGTGGAGGAGGCACAAGAAGGAGAAAACAAAAGGTGAGGGGGGAGGGGTTCGGTTGGGGACGCTTGATGTGGTGCATGAGACCTGATTAAGTTTATTTCTAAGTGTGAAAGTAAAATAACTTGTGACCGGATTTAGTCCGCGAAACCTGACTTACTCCATGAAACTTGACTCACACGGAGCCCGAGGTTCTGAAGGTCATTTTAGAAAAGGGAAATATGAACTTGTGACCGAATTAAGTCTGTGAAACCTGACTTACTCCATGAAACATAAAGTTCTGAAGGTTATTTTAGAAAGGGGAAACTAAAACGTTTGAAAACAAAAAATATACTTTAGCAATTTTGAATTAATAAGTAAATTGGACAGGGAAGGGGGTTGAGTTGGGTTTTAGTTAGTATGTAAAGCCGGCAATTTAAAGTACTTAACCACCTATTTTAGAAAAAAATTAAAAATGAAATACCCCGCCATTCTTATCGATTATTCTTGAGACTGTTGGCAATAAAACATGATAGCAAGAGAGATATATTCAAAAAGTAACTTATGTACAAGGCCCGCCCTCTATGTAAGATTGTGAATTTTATGAACTACAAACGGTGAAAGAAAAACTAGAAATCTCCACAGGAATTAGTTAAACATGTGTTTAAGGCACGCGTTCTACATGTAAACATTGTGTTGAGTCAGTTCCTTGACCAGCTTCTCCCATGCACGCTTAGATGTTACTGCAGCCAATGACCTCGAAGCGGATGCTGCACCACTCATGCCAGCCAATAGGCAGAATGCGCAGGTTTTTTGTATGCAAGACGACTCCGAACATCGCAGTCACCGGTGTGTTTCTATCGTTGTTACCAACGAACTTTGTGGGAAAAAGGCAAATTAAACAATAAGGTATGAAAGTTGGTACGGCTTATTATTGGTACACTGCAAAAACCTGGATGTTTATTGACACCACGGGTGTTGTGACATAAAGATACCAACAAAATAATCAAATTTACACCAAAGGGTGGTAAAATAACACTAACTTCTGGAAGAGAAAAAATACATTTGGTGTTGTTTTAACACCCTATTATGTTATTTTGATTCTCTCTTGGTATCTGTATAATTATGACAATACCCATGTGTCAATTTTAACAACCAGGTTTAGTTATCAGGAACCAAGTTTATGAACTTTTTAAAATCAATCTGAGCTCTTTATATCAGTACCAATAAATATTCCACTATCCAGAGCAGTCATATTTCGGTACGCCTTCTGCAGATGTAATTGAGCAATTCGGGTAGTTTGGTAAACAACACAAGGAGGGTCTAAAGAACGCAGATTAGTACCAACAGGACTTTCACCCCTTGCATTGACGTTATGAATCTACTACACTGCAACAATCGGGGTGTCTAAATTAACACAATGGGTGCTGTCACTCAAAAAGAATCAAAATTTACACCGTAGGATGTTAGAATAACACTGCTTTAAAAAAATCATTGTGGTTATTTTGACACCCATGCTGTTTTTGATACTCTCTTCGGTTTATAAATTTTAACAATCCATTTTTTGCAGGGTACTGGTAACCGCCTTTCGGGAGTCCATAGACATCCACAAATAGAGAGAGCGCCCCCCCCCCCCCCCCCCCCCCCGAGCTGTAATTTCACCCCAAAATAGTTCCTCCAAGGTTTTGCAAATGGTGACGTCATGGGTCTGTGACAGGTTACAAGTTCAGCATTCAAACTAAAACTGTCAAATCGCAAGGTGAAGCGGACGATGAATCAGAAAATAAAGAGCCAATGAAAGTTTTCCAGCTTACATGCTGACAATAAATAATAGCTTTTTCAAAGTTACTAAGGATGTTTGAGTTAAAAGTCCAGCTCATAATTCTTACGAAAGCGAAACTGAAGCGAATTTTCTTGAGTCACAATTTCCCAAACGGCGTGTATTGATTATTGCGTCACCAAAGTTCACTTCGCATTCGCTTTTGCATGAACCGGGCTTTAGGTTTAAGATCGTAGAGAACTGGGCCCACTTTCATGGAGCTCTTTAACAAAAATTAGCCTGACAGGAACCAGTCACAAGTAATTCAACTAGACAGCAATGACTTTTAACCCCATCTGCGATCTAACAATGTCAGTGCTTCGCAAATTGTTTTGTTTAAAATTGTTCCATGAAGTTGGGCAAGACATGACAGCCAACATCTTACCAGAGCTGTAGTGCCATTTACATCAGTTACGTAACTGTAACTGTTCTGATCATCAACACTGTACATTACATTATACGTCTCCACCCACTCGTCATTTCCGGATTTGCTGTCTCGCCCTTGAGTAGTTAGACTTGTGATGAATACCTTGATTTCAAAATCAACTTGAATCCAGGGATTTTGGTCGTCGACATATGCAGCCCAGGCTTGTTGATCTGCAAGGGTATTTAAGAAAAAGAAAAGAAAAATCAACAACGTGTATTAAAGTATAACTGGAAGTTGATGGTGAACGTGATTAGATTCAGTTTGCATTGAACTGAATTTGTTAAAGTCATCGTAATAATTTATCACTTTAATCAGGCTTCTTAGTTGTGCTTTTTCACTCTAAGGAGATGATTTTTATGTTCAGTTTTGGATGGGTCAAGGAAGGTAGGTAATCCTACCACCACCACATCAAAATCATGATCAATATCTTTACTATCGTTGTACATGCCCAAAACGATAGAATATGAAAGACATAAAATATACTAGATCTTCTCGGGCCTGCTGTGACTGTTTTTTGTCTGCGAACGTCGAAGTTTTTCAACCGCACTGTGCGCTGAAACTTGTTGTTGAGCTGTAGAGCAATCTTCGATGTGATGTCCTCTGTCTACAGGAGACGCAAAGAGGGTGCAACAAAAATCATACCCAGTGTGGTCTTGGCCATCGAGCAACTCAAGAGAAATGTTTTATCAATGTATGTTCGGTATTATAGAAGCAGCCTCCCCATCAGAAGCTTTGAAGCACTTTCGGTTAACCCTTTCAGTACCAACACATATTTGCTACTAATGCAATGGTGACCAGAGAAATTTCCTTGACATGGCTACCTGGTGACCAACACTATTTAGGAAAGTTTTAGGTTACAGCGCCCTCACAAGGCAGATTGGGGTTAGCCTAGGTCCTAGTAACATAATGCAAGTTGTACAAGCAAGCAATTAAATTACTGTTTCCTTTGGCATATTGCCTTGGACTAAATCATTGCCTTTAACATATATTTGAGGTATGGTATTATGACCACTAAATACACAATTGAGTAGTTTAAATGTGAAAGCTAAAAATTTGTCAAGTAGCTGTTCATACCAATCTGCATGAGAATTATTTTTGAAACGTTAAATAAACATAAGGTTTTAAGAAATTACTTTTGAAACAGCATCCTCCCCCCCCCCAAACCCGCCAAAAAATATAAAAAATTGGTTGAGCCTCACAGATACTGGGGGTTGGTGACTATACCCATGTTTTCAGGATGAAATAGTTGATCAATTGGTTAAGGCGGCCATTTAGATTTTTGGCAAATTATGAATCCTCAAATAAACAGAAGGTTTGAATAAATTTCTTTTGAAGCACCCCCTCCCAACCCGCTCCTAGGATAGGACATTAAATATAAACAAGAGAGTTTGGATTACGCACAATATGACTTAGAGATAAATTAATGCTAAAATCAAAACTATTATTTTTTTCAACATTTAATGACAAAGAAGGAACTGACATAAAATAAAATTAAATATTGCCCATTTCAAAATGTCCGCCAATCAATTTGGTTTTGGCCCGTATCTCCGTCTACGAGCCTCACATAAAAAAAATAAAATTGCCATGTTTTCAGGATGAAGGAACCCAAATGAGAGCAAATACAAAAATGGTGGTTCAGTTGCTTTTAAAAGGCGGCCATTTTGATTATTATAACATTGGTTTATGAAACCAAAAATAAACAGAAGGTTTTAATCCAAAAAATTATTTGTTACCACATTTAATGACAAAGAAGGAACTCGCATTAAATAACATTATATATAGCCAAAGTGCTATACTTGTACTTTCAAACAATCATCCTACCCACCCCCCCCCCCCCCCCCCCCCCCACCCGCCTCAATGTAGGAAACTTGGATTAGCGCTCATAGGATTCACCGGTATTATACATTCAAAATAAACAAGAGAAGTTTGATTAAGCACAATATGAACGTTACTCGAACAAAATAACTCCTCAAATTAATGTTTTACCTATCATGAACCAATATGTAAAGAAGGAACTAACATAAAATATTTCCAAAGTGCTATACTTGTATTTTCTAAGTACCATCCTCCCCCCACCTCAATGTTGGAAACTGGAATGTATTCAGGATCCAGGAACCCAACAAGACACATAATTAAATTATTGGATCAGTTGGTTAAGGCGGCCATTTTAATAATCAAAATGGCCGCCAATCAATTTGGTTTTGGCCCGTAACTTAAAATATTGCCAGGTTTTCAGGATGCAGGAACCCAATGAGACCAAATACAAACAATGTGGTACAGTTGCTTAAGTCGGCCATTTTGATTATTTAAAAATTTGTTTCTAAAACCTAAAATAAACATAATGTTTTAATAAATTCCTTTTGAAGCACCCCCCCAAACCCGCTCATAGGATTGCACATTCAATAAAAACAAGAGAGTTTTGATTACGCACAATATGACCTGCAACAAAATTAAGGCTAAATTGCAAACTATTCTTAGTTACCACATTTAATTACAAAGAAGGAACTCACATTAAATATTGGCAAAGTGCTATACTTGTACTTTCTAATTACCATTACCCCCCCTCTACTTGTACTTTAGAACCACCATCCTACCCCCTCCCCCCCCACCCGCATGAATGTAGGAAACATGGATTAACGCTCATAGGATTCAACATTCAATATTGCCTAAAATAAACAAGAGAAGTTTGCTTAAGCACAATATGAACTGAAAAAAATTACTCCTCAAATCAAATTTACGCCTATCATGAACCAATATGTAAAGAAGGAACTAACATTAAATTTTGCCAAAGTGCTATACTTTTATTTTCTAAGTACCATCCCCCCCGGCCTCAATGTTGATTGTTGGCAGGCATGCGATTGTGGGATTCAACATTGAGGCCGGGAGGGGGGGGGGGTTTCAGAAAGTATTGAAAATTATTTGCTTGGTGTGGAAATTCTCCAATCATGGTAAAACAGCTTTACACATTGTTTACATAATTAACTTTATTGTTTAATTGTTGACCTAATTTATCGCTTGGTGTGGAAATTCTCAAAGCATGGTATAACACACATTGGCTTGATACACTGCTTACAAATCATGCGAGTTTGTTTCCGATTAGAGGTCGAACTGCATACAACACAGTCACGTTTCTTCCCGCCAACATTCGGACCCGGAAAGTGCTGAGTTGAAAGGGCGTTTGAAGCACTTGACACTTGACTGGCATGGTCAACTGGGTTGTATTCCAAGCTTGAAATAAGTGCCTCTATCACCTTGACCCGAAAATCCAAAGTAGACAAGCTCTTGTTTGTATGGATGCTGTTGTATACGACATTAGCATTAAGCAAACATATGTCTAGGATTGTCATAAATACACGTTTCCACCATTTGAGTGTTTTGTGGGTATGAGTATAGTACGTGCATAATTGTCCTGCCAGATCCGTGCCCCCCATGTATTTATTGTAATCCTCGACTATGCACGGATTTTGGATATGACGAAGTCCTGTTGAAGTTTTCCGGCTGCGAATCTTTTTACTAGTAACACTGCAATCGCCATAGTTTGAGAGGAGAGTGACACGTTTTGTGTCCTGCCACATAACGCATAGTTGGCCTGCTTTCTGATAAAATTTGGGATCTGCACCGCTTTTCATAGGAATTTTGGGGGGGTTTGCTACGTCGGGTATCCCTAGGGTGGTATAGCGCACAGTTCCACAAGCTCCGAATCCTAGCTCAGACAACTTGGAGAACAGAGCCGGGCTACTAAACCAATTGTCCATGTAGATGCAATGTCCTTTATTTTCGAGTCCCTGCAAAAGGTTCAATACTACGTTGCCTGGTGCCCCTATTTCGGATGGATGGTTTGTCTCAGGATAACTTACAGAGGACTGTCCTTGTGGGGACCTGGGCTGCGATCCTGTGAACAACTCCCAGGCACATGTGTACCCTGTGTCGGATTCGTTCAATGAGAAAGATTTCAATCCCCATTTTGCGGCTTTTCTTGGCATGTACTGCTTGAAGCTCAGCCGTCCTTTGAATTTGACCATCGTCTCGTCCGGTGAAAGGCTTCGTCCCGGCTGGTACACCCGGAGGAATGATGGTAGTACAATGTTTAACAGTGGGCGTAATTTAGCAAGTTTGTCACGGGGTGAGTCGCCCTCCACATCTCTGTTATTGGCGAGGTGAAAAATTCTTATGATTGCAGTAAATCGGTTACGAGCCATGGTTGCTGAGTACAGGGGACTTCGTAGAATTTCAGACCTGGACCAATGCATGGAGTAACGAGGCCTTTTGTTGATTCCCATGCAAAGAAGTAGGGCCACGAATGCCATCATTTCAGGTACATTAGTTGGTCTCCAAGCATGCTTATTTTCTGCCCCCGCTCCCAATATTTGTTCAATTCAATTCAATTCAATTCAATTCAATTCAATTCAATTCAATTCAATTCAATTCAATTCAATTCAATTCAATTCAATTTATTGTTCGTCATATGAAAACACATGAAATTTGTTTTCCATTGTACAGCATTTAAAAAAATTACATAAAAACTACACCAAGTACATCAAAAATAGACAATATTATTATATACACAATGAAAAGGAGAGAGACATAAAAAACAGGAAGAGTCAAAAAGGTTGTACAAATTATCTGTTAAAACTACTGTTAAAACTATAGATGGCACTTGGTATGAAGGCATTTTTGAATCTGTTTGTTTTAAGGCCTAGTTGTCGAATCCTACCTGATCTATTGGTTACAATCACTGAGTGAAGAGGATGTGTGCTGTCAGTCATAATACAATTAAATGTTTTCATAAGGCTGCTATCTACCAACTTCTGAAGGCTCTCCATGTCAGCACCTATGATTCTGCTGGCGTGTTTAACAATACGTTGAAGTTTCTTCCGGTTTTGAACAGTCAGGGAATTAAACCAAGCGATTGAACAGAAAGTTAATAAAGATTGAATAGTGCTCTGATAAAACAATGTTAAAATTCTGGTGTTCACATTAAAATATTTGAGTTTCCTTACGAAATGTAAGCGCTGGTTGGCTTTTTTATAAACCCTAGAGGTGTTGGAATTCCAGTTCAATTGGTTATCGACTACTGTGCCAAGATATTTGTACTCGCTTACAATTTCAACAGACACATCATTAATTTTAATTGGTAGCATGATCTGTTTGTTTCTTTGAAAATTAAAAACCATTTCTTTCGTTTTTTGAACATTGAGGACCAAATGATTTTTGGCACACCAATTAGCAAATTGATTAATTGATGAAGTCACCCGTCGCATCGTGGCGTCTTGGCGTCGCGTCGTCGCATCATGAAGTCGTACCGTGGCATCGTGTTGTCACTTGCCGACACCTTTAACAACGACACGCCGCGAGACAAAGATGGCACAACGAAACGCAATGGCGCCACGACGCAACGGGCATTTTTACGTCTTTAGGAAACATATACTACGACGGTATAACTACAACACCATACTAGACTAAGGCACTTCAGAGGAGCCGTGTCCGAATTAGCGGTTACGGCTACGGCTTTGGTTTTTTGCTGACGGTATTTCTATCGTCCTCGTTCATTCACGGCACCATCAAGCCGCAGCCACAGCCGCTAATCAGACAAAACCTAAGTCTTACCAGGATTATTCAGCCTAGCCTGAAAGGGCTGATACTTGATTTCTTCTGTGTACACCGAGGATGCTGTTATGCTCTCATTAGGAATAGCGCCATTCTCCATGCCCAAGGGTTCCTCGACGAGGCATACGTCGACTTCTCCTGTGGAGAGTGAGTGTTGATGAACATTTTATGAAACTTCACAGTTTGACGGCTGTCCCGACACTTGAAATCAGTTTCCAAGTTTCTTCCGAGAAGCCTCTAATTAGTCGTTTGAGCTTCATTTCGGAGATGCATTGCCGGTGTCATATAGGGAAATCTGTTCCCGGGGAGATTCTGCCCCCATCTGGGACATTAACATGTGCTGAAAGAGGTTGATTCAAAAGAAGGCGCTATCATTTGGTGGGACAGAATCTCCGGGGGGGGGGGGGGGGGGATAGAAAAGGCGAACGAACATATTAATTGTGTTGCAGTCACTGTGTAGACATTCCTTTGTTCTATACACTTAGGGAAATTCCTATTCCTCAACACTGTAAATAACTCTGTGTAGACGTGTGTAAGTCCACATAGTGTTTCAAAACCCTGCCTTGTGTGGACCTCTTTTGTTCTTAGGTCCACACTTCGTATTTACGCACCCCAACAAACACCCAACTAACACCCCAACAAGCATGCAACAATAACAACAAACAATACATTTAACAAGTTTTCAACTGAGTAAGGAGCACCTACTTACCAGGGCATTTGAGGATGTTCTTAATGATCTCTATCGAGTCGCTGTAAATGTTGAAGTATGTAACTTGAAAGTGTCGTAATGATGGTGAAAAGGTATTCAGACCACCGAGACGAATCTCAGTGCATTTACAGGGATCCTGCACAGGAATCACCCAACGGTACATTTGGCGGTTTGTGGGATCCGGTTCAGAACCCATGAAACACACCATCGCTGTAGGAGACAGAAAGAATGGGAAAATTAACTATTACACTCATGTCAAAGCTACTGCATTGACACAAAAGTCTAGCGGCCTTAAAAAACACCACATTGTCTCTAAAACAACCTAAAGACATTCTGACACGTCCAGGCAGTATTTTTCAATTTTCTTCTAAGTTTTATTTTACGTTAAATTTCCATCGGAGAAACAAAGAAAACAACAACAATAACAAAAAACAAAAACATTATTGTTGAAGCCTCGTCAGATAAAGGATGCATTTATTTGAGGGATTAACCGTAACAAAATATCGTCGCTCGTACCACGAACTGACCTATCTGACGAATATCACTTACACTGTGAACGGCCTGGGTGTGATTTTACAACTAAAATGGAAAGGCAGTTTTGGTGGATGTGATTTGGGGGCTAGAATGTGATCTTGGCCAAAATCACATCCGACCCAGAAATCACATCCATGATAATTGCCAATTACCAAAATCACATCCACTGTCTAGGCCCTAGCCAAAATCACATCCGAGTTAGAAATCACATCCTTGGTTAATTGCCTTAGCCTAAATCACATCCACTGTCTGGCCCCGAAACCAAAATCACATCTAGTGTCTGGGCCCTAGCCAAAATCACATCCAATCCCGAAATCACATCCCCGGTTAAATGTGCCAATCCAAAATCACCTCCACTGTCTGGTTGCATTATCTTCTGTCTAGGCCCCACCCAAAATCACATTCGAGCCAGAAATAACATCCATGCTTAATGGCTACTTGACAAAATCCATCCACTGTCTGGCCGATTACCAAAATCACATTCGAGCCAGAAATTGCCTCACATCTTGGTTCCCTGAAGTGGTTGCGGGTAAGCGGAATGGGTGGGACGCATTATGAAATACAATGAAACATGATCATAGAGAAAGGTCTCCGTCCTTTTTCTATGCTTTGTAAACGAGACCAATAGACTACAAAAAGTAATCTCCACAATCAAAGTAGAGAAACATACGGAAGCCGGATAGTGCCAGAAAATAAGAAGTGAAATAATTTTTTATCAGCACGAGAATATTTTTTTGAACCATTTATCTGGCGGCCGCCACTTAATTAAGTGGCAGCCACCACTTATTTATCCGGCGGCCGCCACTTATTATCCGGCGGCCGCGACTTAATTGTCCGGCGGCCGCCACTTCATTGTCCGGTGGCCGCCACTTAATTATCTGTGCCACACGTTCTTTATTTTGCGGATTTTAAGAGGACAGGTCATAGGATTCAGGGGAGGGGTGGTTAGAGGACAGGTCGTAGGATCATCGGGGGGGGGGGGGGGTTAAGAGGTAAAGTCATAAGTTCATGGGGGGGGGGGGGTGGGGTAAGAGGCGTGTCATAGGAATGGGGGTGGGTAAGAGTACAGGTCATAGGATCAAGGGTGGTAAGAGGACAGGTCATAGGATCCAGTGGGGTAAGAGGACATGTCATAAGATCCAGAGGGGTAAGAGGACATGTCAAGATGGCAGAGAATGGGGAGTGATCCATAGAGACACCAAAGTCATGTCCTCTCATCCCCCAATTATGATCCTATGACATGCCCTCTAACACTTAACCCCCCTCCCCCTCCCGGATCCTATGACATGTCCTCTTAACCCCCTTGATCATTATGACCTGTCCTCTTACCCCCATGATCATTTATGACCTGTCCTCTTATCTCCCTGGATCCTTTGACCTGTCCTCTTACCCCCCATGATCCTATGACATGTCCTCTTACCCCCCTTGATCCCATGACCTGTCCTCTTACCCCCCTGACCTTTCCTCTTTATTCCCCTGGTTCCTATGATATGTCCGCCCCCCGAATCCTATGTCCTGTCCTCTTAAAATCCGCAAAATAAAGAATGTGTGGTACAGATAATTAAGTGGCGGCCGCCGGATAATTAAGTGGCGGCCGCCGGATAATAAGTGGCGGCCGCCGGATAATTAAGTGGCGGTCGCCGGATAATAAGTGGCGGCCGCCAGATAATTATGTGGCGGCCCCCAGATAAATGGTACAAAAAAAATATTCTCGCGCTCATGAAAAATATATTTCACTTGGCACTATCTCCTGGCACTATCCGGCTTCCGTAGAAACATGCATTTACAACACAACGATGTTGAACATTGCGGCGTGAATCTATTTAAAAAACTGAATTGTCTACCCTGCAGTGTTACATCTTATCCTTGTGGGACGTTGACTGGCGTAAGTCTGTACGTACCAGCATGGTTAGAATTGCAAACCAGTGAATTCCGGGTTGTTCTAAAACCCCCTCGACCTCCACTACCCACGACCACCACTACCCACGACCACCTCGACCCCTCGACTTATGCTACAGTACCATTTTGCAATTCCATGCATATCTCTTATAGACTTTTGATCACACAGATCATGAGAGAAAACTGTCTGCAGCTCAATATTTAAAATAGCTAGCGTTTAGTATCACAAAAATGCTATTTTGCCCCCAAATGTACTCTGGTAGGAATGGCATTAAGCTCAAATAGTATTACTACTTTGAGCATGCATAACCCTAGTTTAGAGCGCACTCAATTTCCTTGCATTTTGTTTAAAATTTTTCATCTTCTTAATTGTTTGCAGGACAATGGGGAAACTTACATAAAGTGACATACAAGCTGACTGTTCAGTACATTCGTTTATACGATAAGATCACTGTTTAGTGTTAAGATCGGTCATCTGTTTACTGTATTACATCATGACAATGTTCGAAAACATTCTCTCTGTATTCTTCAACTTTGACAATTTCAGCTGCAATGGGCTGTGCAATTTAGACCATATCAGTAGCATTTGCATCTTCCATGCTGGGTCCATCCCCAGTCTGCAGGACTTTGTGTTTCAGGCTGACAAACTATCGACTGGCTCCATATGCAACCTGCATGTATGCTGCCTGCTTGGCATGCTGAATGAGTGCCGCTCGAGTTGGAGGAATGGCTTCATAAGATCTCTGCTTTCGAGCAAACATGTCGAGCCGAGCATCGTCAACACCCTCTGCGGTACTAGGCCTGTCATACATAATAACAACAAACCTCTCCAAGTTATTAAGGTCACTTTCTTCCAGTATTGGTGGATACTCACTGAGCTTGGCAAATATTTTGGTGGTCTCAGGGTACATGTGTTCCATGTCTGCCAAGCTGATTTTTTGCCTTTACCATGGAAGGCAGACACAGCATCGCAGCCTGTGAATCCGTGGAAGAATAGCATGCCTCTGGACTTGTCAGAGCCAACTGCGATTGTCATTTCATTTATGGGAATCCACCTCAGCTTGGCTCCTACCCCAAAGAAGATCCACAGCTTCTAGAGACCAAGATTCTGCAGGGATGGAAGAACCAATTTAACTACTATGATGAGGACATCAGTGTCATTAGCTTTGATGATGAGATTTTTGCCGCCCGCTGCAACTGCTTGTGTGGCATGCACAAAGATCCAGGTGTCTGCTTTCTCGTGGGTACATGGAGCCACATTTTCTTGGGTGATTGGCTGATTGCAGAGAGCCTCTTCTCCCTTTGTGATAACAACAATGCAGTACAAATCTCAATTATCTTGCCAGCCAGAAAGTGGAAGAGCTCTGTCTTGTTATCATCATCCCTGAGGAAGCTCCTCCAGTTCTGGGGTACTGAGGTGCATTTACCTGTCGCTCTGCGTCTTGCACATAGCCCTCGCTTTGACCTCGTTTCTGCCTTTACACTAGATGGAAGATTGACATCAAACACAATGTCTGTCCTTTTGTACTTGGAAGAGTATGATTTTTTCTTTAAAGTAGGAAGGACATCCAGTTCGGCATAGTCATCAAACGTCTTTGACCTTCGTCGTGGCAAGGCGTTCACCAAAGGTGACCCATCAATAATTATTACATCGACCTCCGGTTCAGTGTCTGGTATCACAACAAGGCTCTCAAGAATGGCAGCAAGCTGGGATTGTTGGCATGTGCAAAGCTTTCCACCATCACTAAGTGCAGCTGGAAAAGGCCGATTTTCGGGTTGAAAGAACTTTTGAAGGTCACACTCTCTGGTCCGGAATGAGATGAAGGTTTTGAAAAAGAGTTGGCAGTCTTCCTTCAGCCCTGTTTGCTTGCGGACATTGTGCACTGGTTCTTGTCGAAAGAAATATATCGTGTTCATCTTCACTGGTTCATAGAAGACACATTTGTTGTTACTTTCTAGCACCTTCATGAATTTCTTGAAGCGGATTCTGCCTCGCTCAAGGTGTGTGGATGAATCATTTTAGCAGCCCTGGGGTGTGGGTAATTTTCTTTGTATCAAGTGTCAGTAGATCAGTGGTTTCTTCTTGGAATGGATTTCTCAAATCCTGAATAGCAACAAACAGCTTCTGCACTTTCTCCAAGAAGACTATCTGGGCTCGTCTTGTCTGTTCATGATGTCTGGTACAGTCATTGCCAACTTTGGCATCTGAAGCAACATCATACTTGGCAACCAAGTAGCTTACTTCAGGACCAGCAACCATCCACCTTCTCAGCGCTGATGGATCTTCAGTGACGCCAATTGCACCCCATCACCTTTAATGACGGCATTCGCATGTTCATGAGCCTGGTCTATGGCCATTGCTGAGAAGTCCCGTGAAGTTTTGTGCACCACAAATTTTCCACCGTTGAATTCATTAGCAACTTGTAGGTGTTTCTGCTCTAGAGTCATCATGTCTCTCAGATGGACGGGGAGCCACCGTGCATATTCGATATTGTTATTTGCAAAGAAGAATGGAATCAGTTCAGTGAGTGCAAGACAGTAGGATGTGAAGTTAGCTTCTCTTATAATGACCTAAAGAGTGACAGAATCACCAGTTCCATGTACAGAACCAGGTTCCAGCACTGGAATTGAGGGCTTTGTAGTTTGCGTCTCTGACACCAGTCTTCATAAGTCAAAACTCTGTCAGAGCCTTCCTCTGCTTCACTGCAGTTGTCTGCATAGGCTGCCTTCATGGTTTGTATAGACTGTTCGCTGTTATTTGGTGCATCTGACGTGTTCTTGTGACACTTGATGCTGACAGAAATTGTTTTGCAGTACCAGCAGAGGCAATTTCTGCCTCAACAAGGGCTCTTGTCCATCCACTGTTTTGCAGCAGAGTTCCGATCGACCTCAATGCAGCCATCTCAATATGCAGTCCACCAAACATGATGATAAACTTGTTCTCACCAAATTGCTCAGGCCAGTGCCACTGGATCTGCTTGGCTACAGCGTTGATTGGCTGGTCAGCAGCAATGACAGGTACTTGTCCTGAGTTGAGGAATGCTACCGTATCCTTGATCTTTTCCATCACGTCTCACATTTGCTACCGACTGGGCTTGATCTCGAAGAAGAGGTAACGGTGAAACTTCAAATGCTGGGCTCCTCTTTTTGATGCGTGATGGGCTGATCAAGTAACATCTACTGCCCTGTATACATTCTGGATGACACTGACCTTCTCTAGCTACTCATACTCTAGTGCCAGGTGTGATGTCAGTTGTAAATATAATAAATGACACTTGTTGAAGTTGACAACTGTTGTTTTATTGTCGAGTTAAAGGGACACACCGGCTTCGTTGGGCTATTTTGGCTACAAAATAGACTAAAACATGACTCCAAAGGTCTTCAAGGAATGGAGAAGAAAGGTTCCTTAAAGAAACCATCAATTTTGGTCGTTTTTGAGCATTTTTCAAAAAACGAAAGTCACGTGGGTTATCCGAACCACATTTTTGGTTCGGATAACCCTCGTGATCTTCGGAGTTAGTTTTACTTCCAGCCGTATACAAATTAATTACTGCACCGAATTCAACTCTGTTTTTCAACAAGAATTCATGAGTACTTGACACACAAAAATACGTATTCAAATTATGGATACAAGTTGTAAATAATACAAAAAAATCGAACGTAAGATTTTATTTCAGAGAGTCCGAGCAACGGAAGCGTGTCTTACAGTGCACAGCGTAACACAGGGACAGTCGCGTAGCTGGCTTGCAGAGTAGCTACACGTAACACAGGGACAGTCGTGTAGCTGGCTTGCAGAGCATTGAAAAGTTGCGATTTTGAAACAACGGATTCGATCAGCGAGGTGTACCGACTAGCAAACCCGCAATAAACAACAACGTAGTTTTGGTGGTCTCGCTCCCTACCCCTCCCACATGTTCATGAGCTTCCAGGTACAGCTATCTCTTGGCTAGTGGGTTTTCGTCGCGCTAGCACCGCCGAGATACTCTGCAAGCCAGCTACACGACTGTCCCTGTGTTACGTGTAGCTACTCTGCAAGCCAGCTACGCGACTGTCCCTGTGTTACGCTGTGCACTGTAAGACACGCTTCCGTTGCTCGGACTCTCTGAAATAAAATCTTACGTTCGATTTTTTTGTATTATTTACAACTTGTATCCATAATTTGAATACGTATTTTTGTGTGTCAAGTACTCATGAATTCTTGTTAAAAAACAGAGTTGAATTCGGTGCAGTAATTAATTTGTATACGGCTGGAAGTAAAACTAACTCCGAAGATCACGAGGGTTATCCGAACCAAAAATGTGGTTCGGATAACCCACGTGACTTTCGTTTTTTGAAAAATGCTCAAAAACGACCAAAATTGATGGTTTCTTTAAGGAACCTTTCTTCTCCATTCCTTGAAGACCTTTGGAGTCATGTTTTAGTCTATTTTGTAGCCAAAATAGCCCAACGAAGCCGGTGTGTCCCTTTAACTCGACAATAAAACAACAGTTGTCAACTTCAACAAGTGTCATTTATTATATTTACAACTGACATCACACCTGGCACTAGAGTATGAGTAGCTAGAGAAGGTCAGTGTCATCCAGAATGTATACAGGGCAGTAGATGTTACTTGATCAGCCCATCACGCATCAAAAAGAGGAGCCCAGCATTTGAAGTTTCACCGTTACCTCTTCTTCGAGATCAAGCCCAGTCGGTAGCAAATGTGAGACGTGATGGAAAAGATCAAGGATACGGTAGCATTCCTCAACTCAGGACAAGTACCTGTCATTGCTGCTGACCAGCCAATCAACGCTGTAGCCAAGCAGATCCAGTGGCACTGGCCTGAGCAATTTGGTGAGAACAAGTTTATCATCATGTTTGGTGGACTGCATATTGAGATGGCTGCATTGAGGTCGATCGGAACTCTGCTGCAAAACAGTGGATGGACAAGAGCCCTTGTTGAGGCAGAAATTGCCTCTGCTGGTACTGCAAAACAATTTCTGTCAGCATCAAGTGTCACAAGAACACGTCAGATGCACCAAATAACAGCGAACAGTCTATACAAACCATGAAGGCAGCCTATGCAGACAACTGCAGTGAAGCAGAGGAAGGCTCTGACAGAGTTTTGACTTATGAAGACTGGTGTCAGAGACGCAAACTACAAAGCCCTCAATTCCAGTGCTGGAACCTGGTTCTGTACATGGAACTGGTGATTCTGTCACTCTTTAGGTCATTATAAGAGAAGCTAACTTCACATCCTACTGTCTTGCACTCACTGAACTGATTCCATTCTTCTTTGCAAATAACAATATCGAATATGCACGGTGGCTCCCCGTCCATCTGAGAGACATGATGACTCTAGAGCAGAAACACCTACAAGTTGCTAATGAATTCAACGGTGGAAAATTTGTGGTGCACAAAACTTCACGGGACTTCTCAGCAATGGCCATAGACCAGGCTCATGAACATGCGAATGCCGTCATTAAAGGTGATGGGGTGCAATTGGCGTCACTGAAGATCCATCAGCGATGAGAAGGTGGATGGTTGCTGGTCCTGAAGTAAGCTACTTGGTTGCCAAGTATGATGTTGCTTCAGATGCCAAAGTTGGCAATGACTGTACCAGACATCATGAACAGACAAGACGAGCCCAGATAGTCTTCTTGGAGAAAGTGCAGAAGCTGTTTGTTGCTATTCAGGATTTGAGAAATCCATTCCAAGAAGAAACCACTGATCTACTGACACTTGATACAAAGAAAATTACCCACACCCCAGGGCTGCTAAAATGATTCATCCACACACCTTGAGCGAGGCAGAATCCGCTTCAAGAAATTCATGAAGGTGCTAGAAAGTAACAACAAATGTGTCTTCTATGAACCAGTGAAGATGAACACGATATATTTCTTTCGACAAGAACCAGTGCACAATGTCCGCAAGCAAACAGGGCTGTAGGAAGACTGCCAACTCTTTTTCAAAACCTTCATCTCATTCCGGACCAGAGAGTGTGACCTTCAAAAGTTCTTTCAACCCGAAAATCGGCCTTTTCCAGCTGCACTTAGTGATGGTGGAAAGCTTTGCACATGCCAACAATCCCAGCTTGCTGCCATTCTTGAGAGCCTTGTTGTGATACCAGACACTGAACCGGAGGTCGATGTAATAATTATTGATGGGTCACCTTTGGTGAACGCCTTGCCACGACGAAGGTCAAAGACGTTTGATGACTATGCCGAACTGGATGTCCTTCCTACTTTAAAGAAAAAATCATACTCTTCCAAGTACAAAAGGACAGACATTGTGTTTGATGTCAATCTTCCATCTAGTGTAAAGGCAGAAACGAGGTCAAAGCGAGGGCTATGTGCAAGACGCAGAGCGACAGGTAAATGCACCTCAGTACCCCAGAACTGGAGGAGCTTCCTCAGGGATGATGATAACAAGACAGAGCTCTTCCACTTTCTGGCTGGCAAGATAATTGAGATTTGTACTGCATTGTTGTTATCACAAAGGGAGAAGAGGCTCTCTGCAATCAGCCAATCACCCAAGAAAATGTGGCTCCATGTACCCACGAGAAAGCAGACACCTGGATCTTTGTGCATGCCACACAAGCAGTTGCAGCGGGCGGCAAAAATCTCATAATCAAAGCTAATGACACTGATGTCCTCATCATAGTAGTTAAATTGGTTCTTCCATCCCTGCAGAATCTTGGTCTCTAGAAGCTGTGGATCTTCTTTGGGGTAGGAGCCAAGCTGAGGTGGATTCCCATAAATGAAATGACAATCGCAGTTGGCTCTGACAAGTCCAGAGGCATGCTATTCTTCCACGGATTCACAGGCTGCGATGCTGTGTCTGCCTTCCATGGTAAAGGCAAAAAATCAGCTTGGCAGACATGGAACACATGTACCCTGAGACCACCAAAACACTTACATAAACAGAGCACCAGTCTACTTGCAACATTGCACAGCATGTATCCCTTGACAGCAACGGCTGGTAAAGCGTATACGATGACCTTTGACCGCTTTTGTTTTTTCGGTCATTTCTCGTTAATTACGTGATATTTTTGTATACATTTTTTTAAAAAACCATCTAGAAATAATTGTCTTTGATTCTACATGACTAAATTACGTAAACAGGTAACCGGTGTGTCCCTTTAAGAGGTGGAAAAAATACCTCACTCGAAATTTCTATTTCATCTCTCGACTGACAAAATTCCAACAAAATCATTTGGTTTCCTCAAAATATTATTTAAATTAATCAAAATATATTTTTGTCACATAAAATACTATTTTTTATTTTGTGAACAAAGTTTGTTTTTCTAGGTAACAAAAAAGATTTTCCCTAGAAAATATGTTTTCGTTCTCTCGAACGTGCATTCTTTCCCCCGAAATACGATTTTGTTCTCCAGAAATACGCTTTCGTTCCCTGAAGATACGCAGTCGTTTCCTCGAAATATGATTTTGTTTGCACAAAATATACTTTCGTTCGCTTGGAATATGCTTTCAGTCCCTAAAAATACGCGTTTTTTCCCCCGAAAGGAGATTTCGTTCACTAAACACAAGCTTTCATTTCCTCGAAATACGACTTTGAATTGTTTGCCCGAAACATACTTTCGTTCATCCGAAATATGCTTTCGTTCCCTAAATATACACCTTCGTTCCCTCGCAATGACATTTTGTTCCCCCAAATTCCTCTTTGTTCCCTCAAGATATTTAGCTTTTGTTCCCTCAAGATAGCTTTTGTTCCCCTGAAGTCCACTCACACCAACTTGTTAAATTCCCTAGTGAGGGGCGACTTTGAGAGGGGACGAGTTTGTATGTGAGGGGGCGACTTTGCTAGGGGGCGACTTTTTAGTTGGTGACTTTGTAATTGGCGACTTTGCTTGGAGGCGAGTTGACTGGTTTTCGTGTCTGTTGTTTATACACACTTTCAACAGATGGATAACGTCGACTGGATCCTCATGCCTTGCCGTAGTAAAACATTCACATAAACAGAGCACCGGTCTACTTGCAACAGTGCACAGCAAGTATCCCGTAAATTTTCACTTGCAACGGCTGGTAAAGCGTATACGCTGACCTTTGACCGATTTTGTTGTTTTTCAGTCATTTCTCGTTAATTACGTGATATTTTTGTATAAAAAATATAAAAATCATCTAGAAATAATTGTCTTTGATTCTACTTGACTAAATTACGTAAACAGTTAACTGGTGTGTCCCTTTAACTATTTTAGAAAAAGACAAGAAATAATAATAATATATATGTGTCAAATTGTATACTAGATCACAAGTTGGATAAATGATCATGTGTACATAGGTTCAACCATTTGCTTCATATTGCTTCATATACATCAACCACTACCTGTAGATCAATATCACTCTGCAAGACGCACTGCATTTTTAGATGTGGTTTTCACTTTGATGCACATACTTCTTTGATGCACATACTTCATTTATTTGTACATTTCTTTTCAATATCATTTTAAATGAACACTTGAAAACCTGGTAAGTTTCGGTAAGATTGCTTGAGTAATTCCAACTGACACATCACCACTAGTTATTGATATCAGTTTGCTCTCTACCTACAAGTTACACTTGCTTCAAGGACCTAAGAATAAATATTGAGCTCAACACTTGACTCATTTAAAATTACTACTCTCAAATCACACAAAATCTACTAACATGTGTTTCGCTAGACCTTTCTAAATTGTATATTATTACCCAACCCCACCAAAAAAAAAAAAACTAAGTCCAATTAAAAAGTTCCACTAACATTTACAATCATGGTTATCTAGCTTTTGTGCCTAATGAGCAAAATTAGGAACAGGCAAATCAGAGTTGACAATAATATACTAGTGTGGGGAAGTGATATTATAATGTTAAAAGAAAGCAACATCAGCAGTGGCTGCTGAATGTGCCGCAGCACCTTGTAAACCCTTACAAGGTGTTACATAAAAAGGTCTCATAATTACAAACTTTAAAAACCTGTCTGGAAACAAATAATAACTTGAGATAACATCCAATCGATTCACTTTTCCATTTTAGTTGTAAAATCACATCCAGGCCATTCACTTTGTAATTTTTACAAATAATCTTGTTTACAAATTATTAGTATTGTTACGAACCTCACATTGATCCATATGCCTTTCTAGCGCACTCTTTTGAGTAGCCAATAGTTATCAATGTAACAACTTAAGATCAATGCTCGATGATATAATCTAGAATTGCTAGCTTGCAACTTTCACCAACCTCACAAGACTCCCCCGTCCAGTCAGCACATTTTAATGCCGGACCCTCGATCGTCCGAGCATGGTCTGAGGGACCAGTGCTACACCCGCTCATGTATATTCAGTGCCAGAGCCTTGTGAGCGATCTCTAAGCCACTCCCTCAATCAGCTAAAGAATAGCCATTACTTTATCACAGCGCAATGCTTTGTGTATTACTCTTGCCTGTGTACAAAAGTCGAATGCCATAACGATGTGCGTAATCGGTGTACTACACGAATCCCATGCCATAACGATGTGCGTGATCGTTGTACACGAAGCCCATGGGGTTATCCCTCCCGCCAGCGTGTGCAAGGTGCATGCAATGTGCTTTGTACACGCAACCCAATTGCGTGTATTCCTAACGTAGTAGCATTTGGTACGCAAGTGATCTGGTGTGTTATTTCCAATGTAATATCCTTATGCACATTCTGAATTGTACACAAGCAATGGTAAGCACCGCCCTTTACGTTAGTTGTCACTCACTGTACTCTTGCAACCCACCACTCCTTATTTGGGTTATCAACTTGCCATGTCCGATGACCTGGCAGTTTTCCATTGGTCAATACCCCATACTTGGCTAATGTTTTATTCATTTCTATACTCTAGATTCCTATATAAACCCCAGATTTCCTTCGTCCAGGACACGCATCATGATCAGTCTGGATGCACTCATATCAGAGAATCACGATCAGTTTAAATGCACTCAGTCAGATAAACAGCAGTCTTTACCCTATGGTAAGACTCAGATCTCAGCGAATAGCTCAGTATACCTTTATCAGTTAGACCACGTTATACCATTTGCCTTATGGAACTCTCTAGAACAAGTAGCATTACTTACGCTACCAATATTGTAATGTAAGTTATGTGAACAATAAAACAGTTAATGAATTTGTCACAAGTCAGACTCCCGCAAATCTCTTTATAATGATTGCCATTCCCCGTTTGGAGAAGCCTGCCCACTCGCCCCATAAGAGGAATGCAACAGTATACTCATTACTGTTAATATTTTTAGCAAGTTTTAGTACCTAATACGTCATAGTTTCTTAATTTCAATAAGGCCTAAACAAAAATATAAATTGTTATGTTGGCGTAACGCGACTTACCTTAAAAAAGGGCCTACCCTGGATATTTTAAGTTTTTTCAAGGGAAGAAATTTAATAATTAAAGTCTACAGAAATCAGTTATAAATACGCCTGAAAACATTTCTGACTGTTTCTCTTCAATTGTATGGCGATAGCGTTCAAGAAACTTTGGAGTGCACAATATTTTGCACAACATGCTAGAGATCGTCGCTGGCCGATACTTTAGTGCATGTATAGTCTCGTTCAACCAGTCTGCAACAAGTGTTTAGATGATGGGAAAATTTCCCAAAATCTAGGCCATTTAAACACTGAAAGGTCAGTATAGCTGGAATGTCCTATCATATAAAAAAATTAAAATATAAAAATATATAAAATAAAAACCCTACCTACCTACCCTATTTTTTCTGGCCCGTTACACCAATATAGGTTTTTTTTTTTGCCTAATTAATAAAACGACTAATTACTAGACTTGCCATTTTGTCTTTCCACGGGACCTATCTAGATACGTCTCTTTACCAATGCTATACTTTGCGCACAGTGACATTTGCATGTCATGAAGTGACCTATCTTGAAGCGTAGTATTTTCACGAAGTGACCTATTTCGATAGGTCTCTTTTATGCATTGTTTTTACACAGCGCTCTGCTAGCAAAACTCGTTTTTTTTATTTTCACGAAGTGACCTATCTATTTTCGAATTAATTACCAATTAAAATAGTTGCAGAGATGAAAACACACATTGACATTTTTGTATGATTAAAGTAGTCAGCTTTAAGAAAAATAAAAGAAAAAATAAACAGTAGTTTGAAAAGTAGTGATTATTATATATATATATTTTTTTTTTAATACTTTGGGACGAGAAAGGTCACTTCGTGGTACCAGCGACATTATCTTTAAAATAATCTACACATGGTTTTGTATAAACCTCAAAACTTGTCGAAATAAAGTATTCCCTTGTTTGCACATTTCAACCACGAACATACAACAAAAGAAAAATAATGTTTTTTCAAGATGCGGAGGTAAACAATAATAGGAAATCCTCGGTGGAGCCAACCAACTAATGTGTTGATGAGTAATGTACCAAATAAAACAAATAAGAGTCAAATTCAACACGCGAATTTTGTTTTGTTTAATACACTCAGTGAACATATTTCATCAGTGGCAAACATAAATTTGTCTTACCTTGTGTCCAATGTATGAACAGAACAATCAGAATTGTTACGACAGGTTTAGGAATTGCTGGCATGCTGACAGTTTGCTGTATAAACTGCTCTGTACTACACAACACGTTTTACTCTCCTTGCATATCTGGCTTGCATCGGGGTTTTGTTATCATTCATTAGGTGGCTCAGAAGGCCAGGTAGTGGAAAAAACCGTTTATGGTGCATGTAAAAACAAAAATTGCTGGAAAGTCTTTTGTTTTTAACAACAGTTTTCTTTACTTTTTTTTGGAGGCAGCTACTCTTCGTAAACCTCTAAGTCGAATTTAAGACAATACGGGCCACAACGTTAAAACAAATGATATTTGCGGTGAACATAATAAGAATTGCTCCACTTGCGTAAAGTTACAGTTTTTCTTATGTGTCATGCATCGATAAAAAGAATCCATAAATCGTAAATGCACAGCGAGCACGCTGTGAGTAGCCATAGTACAGTGTGTGGCGCCTATTGTTTCAAAGCATGTGAGTCAAACGAGGGTGGGCTGTGAAGACACGCTCACATGATAGAGCCAGACATGTTGACAAGTAGTAAAATGGAATAAACCACGCAGCAGAAGCTGACTTATTTACATGCATAATTATTATAAGAACGACACTTTTCATCGGGTTCTAACACTGACGCGCGTCAACCCTTTGACTCATTCTAACAAACCAAATTAAAGCTGTTTTTATTTCATTATTTTATTTATTTATTCTCTCATTACAAACAGCGCAATAGACCCTTCTCATGAAATATGTAAATTGCACTTCGCGCGTGCGCACTAACACTTTGGTTGGCAAAATGATGTGCACATCTCTATGGCGTTTCATGGGAAGGGTCTATTAGCGCCAATCGACTGTGCACGTCTCGCACGTATCGGAGCAAGAAAATACGTCAAACGAAGAACATCCTTTTTCTGAAATCAAATTTTCATTTTAAATTTATATCTACGAAAAAAGCAACATGTTTAAAGCAACATGTGACAGTTCAATAGTACACCAACAGGCAAAATATCATATCATTTAAAATATCTCAATCAAATCCACTAGGTGTTTGTTTACAACGTTTTCAACAAACACACCGTACAACAAACAAACACATCAGAAAATATTTTAAATAATGATAAAACAGAGAGAGATCGGAGAGAGAGAGAGAGAGAGATGGGGAGAGAAAAGAAGAAGACATATTTGCTGTTCATATTTGTGACCCGCTCTGCAAAAAAGGCCCGTAAGTTGCGCTATGCCATTTCACGTCATGAGCTCTTCCATGTTGGAAGGGGAATTTTTTTTTCAAAAATCTAAATTTCTTGTAACCCTTTTTTCCATACCTGATGTCTACTCTTTCATAATTTTAAATCAGGAAGGTTGATTTTGATCAATAAAGATGAAAAACCCTGTGTTTTGTGATAAGGTTTTACGTGGTTTGGTACGATCGATTCCCGTTCGATGTTACACAAATGCCGATATGTTCACCTCTGGCAATGCTCTTCCAGGAACCCCCACCCCCTATTATAAATTTGGTAGCATTGTAGCCGCCAGAATATCCTTTTGTTTACCTTTTTTTTATGCAGCGCCTCGCCTTTTGAGGAAGTCAATGGAGGGCGCTATTTTCAAGTCTCATTATAAGTTGTATATTGTCACCGTATACACACATTGCCAAGTTTTAGAAGAAAACCATTTAGTTCAGACATCTATGCCTACTAATACCTGGGCAGCTCAGCAAAGTGAGTGTTCACATTTTATTTGCATTTTATTGTCGATATTGAGTAATTTAGAAGTGTTTTTGATATACAAAAAATAAGGTTTTGTTGAGTGAAAACTACACGTTTGTACATGCATGTACATGACATGTAGGCCCATTGCTCTGCATGTGTTACGTTCTGCGTTCATGTATGTGTTATTGATGCCATTGATTATGTAATTTTCAATAATTGGTTCTTGTATGAAGATACACTAGATATTTGTAGTAAATTGATAAGTTTAGGAGTTGATGCATAATAATCTAGTTGAAGGCAAATATGTGGCCTTGGTTTATGTATCTAATTTGCAAGATGTTATTTTTCTCTTTATATTGCAGTCGAACCACCTATTGTCACCTATTGTCACCCATTGTCACCTATTGGCATTGCCACCTTATGTCACCTAGTAACTACCTTACGTCAACTTTCACCTAACGACACCTACCTGTTACCACCTATAGTAATCTACTTCAATCAATAGTCAACCGTCAAATCTTAATCATCCGGATACAACAATCAGAACTCAATCATTAAGTTTAAAGTTTATTCGTCACTAACAGTAATTATTGTAATTTTGCCTGTGGATCAAGAACAATTAAAGAATAGTTTTGAACAGTTAATTTGGTGCGTATAATTGCTGAGCACAATTTTCCTAAAATTTAATATAAGACGATCTGTAGCATCACAAGCTACAAGCATCTTGAAGCTTACGACTAACTCTTTCTATATTTAGACATAAGGTCACAGGCAAATGCTATGCAGGTCATTCTTGCCTGTGATCTGTTTATGTTTTGTCATGAACTTCATGTAGGTCAAGTCAGGCTTGCTGCGTTAAAACACTTAAGTGAGGGCTGTCAACACTAGATCATGGATCATTTTATGTATTTCCTTTTTTTCTCTCCAAAACGCAATGCGCTGGGGATTTAAAGTCCTTTTCCTGGACTGGACTGTTCCACATCTAAGAGGGGAACAGGTCACAGCGTTGTGTATGTTTTTTTTGGAGGGGCTGACAAATATTTTTAGTCTCATACTTCGTGCCAAAATTGACCGACTCAGACCTACTCAGATCTAACCCTCTGATAAAGTGGAGCCATCTGTTCTTTGTAGCAGGCTTCCTGGTGTCCTGATGACAACATGGGCTAGGTTCTGAGGTTTCCAACACCCCCTACCTCTTAAACCAAAATTATGGGCTTACTGGGAGCCAGCCAATGGAACCACCCCGCATTTTCGTAATTATTGGGCTTATTCTCTCATCTTGAAGGTTTTTAAAAAGCAATCAAAAGAAAATTCAAATGCAACAATGTCAGACTGACCTGATTCACTGCAGTTAAGTTACTGGTATGAACGTTTGAGCTTTCAGAGTAAATACACAAACCTTTTCCACAAATTACTAATGTTTATCAGCATTTGCAAAGACGTTGAACATAAAAAGCATTAAAAAGAGCAAAAGAAGACCCGAGGTTATTGTTAGCACAGTATGCCAAGTTATTATTAGCAGACTCTAATGAAGCTAATGAAGTGATAAAAAGGGTTTCGTAGATTATATGACATTTTGTTCAGTCTGTAACAGTTGTTAGGAAGTTTGTGGACAACTGGGAAAGGACAATCCAAACTAATTATGATTCCACAAAATGGTCTCAGGTATTTAGTATACCATTTACATGTACTGTTGATTCCAAGCTTTAAAATGGTTCCAGTTCCATTTGACACACAGTATTTTAGGTAAAAATTCCTTTCTTTTCAAAATCAACAAAAAATATTCCAATGTATGTACTTTTTGTCAGACTGAAGAGGAATCCCTCATTCATCCTTTTTGTCAATGTTATTATGTAATCTCTTTCTGGAACTCTACTTTCGATTGGATCAAGGAAAAGACCAAGGCCAGTCTTGTAGTAGACAACGAGTTGATGTTGTTCGGTATTACTGGTAACACATTCAAATGCCTGAATCTTATTCTTTTAATTGCTCGAGCGTTTTCACATTTATAAAATGAAAATGAACGACAAACGTCCTTGCATCGTAGTTTAAAAAAGACCTGAAGAGCTATTACATCTGCAAGAAATATTTGTCAGTTGTCAACGGAACCTCTCAGAAATTTAATTCGAAATGGAATAAGGCCAAGTAAAAAAACTTACGAGTTTCCCGTCCCCGCCCGCCTCCTTTTTGGCCGCCGCCTCCTTTTATTTACTATTTACTATTCAGAAAAAAAGAAAAAGAAAAACATAAACAAATTATCTGAAATCATATTTTTTGAAGATTTAAAGCTGAAATCAGATTTTTTTTGAAGCCCAGAATGCAGCGCTTTTATTTATTTTTAGTCATTTTGGGGCTTTCTTGCCCAAATTTACGCACTTCAGAATTTTTGGATAAAACTGAGTGGCATCTCTGATATTTTGAATCTCCTGAATCCAATTAGATAGGCCGAAAATAGCAGCTTTGCCTCAAGAATTCCCAACTTTCTCATTTCAATATTCTCAGTCCCTAGCTAGTTGAGGGCTAAACGTGTGATTCTCCTGACTTAATATATCATCAGTGTCTTGGCACCAAACCCAGCTTGGCGTTCTTTTCAGAGCGGGCAGAGCTGGAGCTTTTCAGAGCGGGATTCTGCAGTGAAAGGTCTTACAAATCATTTGTTTTGTCATAAATTGCATCAGTATACTCAAATAGCACAATATCTGTGAATAAATATACCTTAGCCAGCCATATTTAGCATGGCGGCCATCTTGGAGAAAATAGCTAAAAATTGAAAAATAGTAAATAGTAAAGCGCTGCCTCCTCCTTTTTTGAAAAAGTCTGGACGAGAAACTCGTTACTTTTTTTACTTGGCCTAAGTATTCTGTACTCTGTGAATAGACTGTGCAAGTCTCGCGCGCATTCGAACTTCCGGGACCATAGTGGTCCCAACCATGTGGAGTTTTACGTGGGCGAGATTTTGTTTCGTCAATTATTTTAGTTTAACGTAGTTTATGACCTAGAAAATTATACATGTTGTTGGGAATGTAATACTAAGTGATAACAACATATGAAAGTAAAACCAATTCAACAATATAACGAAGAAAACCCGAGAATTAAACTTGACCTCAGCTACCGGTTATTGCACAAAATTAAGAATTTTGTGCTCACCTCCGATCATAAAACTTATGTAAAAGCTTGTTTTTGATGCGCGATTATAATCGCCAGATGCTGTAATTGCAAAGCGAACCCTTTTCATTGCAGTCTATGGTGTTGAGGCGTCGGCATTCCTCTTTAAACTGCGATACGGGTCAATTTAAAACCCGTTTGACCTTCACGAATCTGCGTAAGGGGTTTCTAAAAAGTTAACATCAAAAAAGCATCCTTGTCCCAGAGTTTTAATTTGTTTTTAATAATAATTAACACACTTTGGCGTATTTATTTAAAAAGCTAAAACTAATTTCATAAAATTGTAATGATTTATTTTTGTTGTTCAGATTTTGTCATGAGATATAATTTAAAACAAAGATTTGATTTCAGAAATAAAAATGTTCTTCGTGTGACGTGTTTGCTCGTTCGGATACGCGCGAGACTTGCACAGTCTATAACCTACTGTAACCAGTTTAATTCTTATTTACTGTAAGATACGCTGTTTCATTTATTCTCCTTTCTATGTTAAAGGTGCTGCATACGTTTGGTAGTTGGAGCCTACTGATTGTGTTAATCCTATATAAATGTAGCATACCATAAATTTAACCTGTGAAAATTTCACTTCAAAAGGTGGTCGCGTTTTTGAGATATCACCGAAAAACCGGAGCGAATATTTCCACGCAGGCAGAATATTCCCCATAGGAATGCACAGTCTGAGAAGCGTTTCTGACAGAAACGCTTCTCAGATTCAAATTTTGGGGAATAAAAAGTGATATATTTTTCCATAAACGTAGTACTTTAAGTTAAAAGTTTCTCAAAATTAATTATACTACTCAAAGCTGCTGTACTTCTTACCAAGTAAGTTTTTATTGCCATTAATTTTCATAGTCATTACCAAACGTACTGTGCCTTTGATAAGAGAGCAATAAAATGTTATCCCCGGGAAAAAAAAAAATGATACATTGTCTGCGCATTTACGCAAACGCGTGGTATGGGCGTACACGCGGCACCATCTGTCCTCGTCAAAATAACCAAAAACAATACGCAATGAAAACAGTTGTGATAGTTTCCGCACAACAAGGCATGGTGCAAATGTTAACTTTTACACAACATTGTGCTTGTTTAGGGCCCATTTATTTGCTAGTTTACAGAGCCGGTCTTTATATCACATGTTAATACACCCCCACGTGACCAAACAGAATGTACAAACTCTCCGAGGTATTTATTACTGTTAATATTTTCAGCAAGTTTCATTACCTTGTACGTAATAGTTTCGTAATTACACTAATTAGTAAAAACGACGTATCATTAGATTCGCAATTTTGTAATTCCACGAAGTGACCTATCTAGATACGCCACTTTACTAATGATAATTATACAAAGCACTAAAGCGCACAGTTCAAGTGCGTATGCAACATTTTGCGTGTAATGACATGACTCATCTTGAAGCGTAGTATTTTAAGGGACACACCGGTTATCTGTTTACGTAATTTAGTGATGTAGAATCATAGACAATTATTTCTAGATGGTTTTTATATTTTTTAAATAAAAAAATATCACGTAATTAACGAGAAATGACCGAAAAAACCAAAGGTGGTCAAAAGTCAGTGTATACGCTTTACCAGCCGTTGCAAGTGTACAATTTACGGGATACTGCTGCGCAATGTTGCAAGTAGACTGGTGCTAAGTTTATGTAAATGTTTTACTATGGCAAGGCATGAGGATCCAGTCTACGTGTTCGATCCAGCTCAAAAGTGTGTTTAATTATAAACAACCGACACGTGCCCCTAATACATGTTCACGCGTCAGTCCAATCATGGTCCAATCTACGTTCCTTCGAAATCCAAAGATTGCCCCCCAAAACACAGAGAATAAAAATAAAAAAATATGGTAGAACAACAAGAAAAGTAAAAAAATCATAATAAATCCAAAGGTGAATGACAGACGTTCTACAACAAGTACATGTACCACACTAGGCCTACTACTTTTGCATTGTCAAAAGTAGTTGGAATGCAATCGTAACCCTCCATCCACCCGACGGTCGTTGCGACGACAAGGTTTTACTTTTGGTACGGGGAGCCCTTAAAGGGACAGTTGATTTTTTCTTTCAAGATTAAAACAAAAAGGAAAATAGATTTGTTCCCTCTAAATAATATTTGTGTTCCTTCGTAATAATATTTTGTTCCGAGAATTGCTATTTCATTCCATCGAAATGTTATTTTGTTCCTTCAAAATATGATTTCCAGGGAATGTAACAAATTGTTTTGATTGGACTTCAGGGGAACGAAAGCTATCTTGAAGGAACGAAAGCGGAATTCTGAGGAACGAAATCTCATTTCGGGGGAACGAAAGTGTATTTTTAGGGAACGAAAGCATATTTCGGTCGAACAAAAGCATATTTCGGAAGAACAAAATCGTATTTCGAGGAAACGAAAGCGTATGTTTAGGGAACGAAAGCTTATTTAACGGAAACGAAATCATATTTCGGATGAACGAAAGCGTATTCCGAGGGAACGAAAGCGTATTTCTGGGGAACGAAATCTCATTGTTCCTTCAAAATATGATTTCCAAGGAATGTAACAAATTGTTTTGATTGGACTTCAGGGGAACGAAAGCTATCTTGAGGGAACGAAAGCATATTTCTGGGGAACGAAATCTCATTGCTGGGGAACGAAATCGTATTTCTGGGGAACGAAAGTAAATTCGGGCAAACGAAAGTATATTTCGGGCGAACAAAATTGTATTTCGAGGAAACGAAAGTGTATCTTGAGGGAACGAAATTGTTCGAGGGGATCGAAAACGTATTTTCTAGGAATGATCTATTTCGTTACCTAGAACGTACACTGAGCATTGAAACGTTGCGATTTTGAAACAGCGGATTCGATCAGTGAGGTGTACCGACTGGCAAACCCTCAATGACAACAATGTAGTTGGTGGTCTGGCTCCCTACCCCTCCCACATGTTCATGATCTCCCAGGTACAGCTATTTATTGGCTTGGGGTTTCCGTCGCGCTAGCCCCACCGAGCCACTCCGCCCGCCAGCTACACTGTGTTACGTGTAGCAAGCCCCAACGCTGTGCACTGTAAAACACGCTTCCGTTGCTCGGACTCTATGAAATAAAATCTTACGTTCGATTTAAAAAAAATTATTTACAACTTGTATCCATAATTTGAATACGTATCTTCTTTTGTCAAATACTAATGAGTAATTGTTAAAAGACAGAGTTGATTTCGGTGCATTAATTAATTTGTATGCGGCTGGAAGTAAAACTTACTCCGAAAATCACGAGGGTTATCCGAACCAAAAATGTGGTTCGGAAAACCCACCACGTGACCTTCGTTTTTGAAAAATGCCCGAAAACCGCCAAAATTGATGGTTTCTTTTAGGCACGGTTCCTCTCCATTCCTAGAAGACCTTTGGAGTCATGTTTTAGTCTAATTTGTAGCCAACAATAGCCCTACGAAACCGGTGTGTCCCTTTAACGAAGAGTCCTATCTCGGTTAGGTCTCTTTTTGCACTGGTTTGCACAAAGCGCTTGCTTTTTCATTTTCACGAAGTGACCTATCTGTTTAAGAATTAATTACCAATTAGAACAGTTGCAGGGACGAAAACATACATTGACAGTCCTGTATGATTAAAGTAGTCAGCTGAATGTTTACTACCAAACCCCATCTCCGCAGCACCCAGGCCTTCACACAGCACACCGTTGTGAACCTTAGCCAACGTCGGCTCACCCCGATGGAAACTAAGGTTCTCTCCAAAGGCATGAACTTCGCCCTCACTCCTCGCACGATTCCAGTGAAAGACATCATCCAGTCCACCGAACCAGCACTCAAGCATCTAGACAAGACAGCCGCCAATCAAGTCCGTATCCAGATACTGCAAACCCTCAAGAACGCCAAGCTACCAAGACCCAACACAAGCAAGCAAGAGAATGCCGCCATCCGAGCTCTCCATCAAGACCAGTCCATCCACATCATGTCAGCCGACAAGGGCAATGCCACTGTGGTCATGTCGACCACTGATTATGACCAAAAGGTGACTGATATCCTGTCGACTGACACATACAAACGTCTGTCAAGAAACCCCATCCCGGCCATCGAACGCAAGATTACCAACCAACTCCGGTCTCTCTACCAGTCCCAAGTCATCGACGCACCAACGTACCGCCACCTCAAGCCCTCTACATCCTCCTGCCCACGGTTCTTCGGTCAACCCAAGATACACAAGCCTCATGTTCCCCTCCGCCCCATCGTGGCGTCCAGGGGCTCACCAACCTACAACACGGCCAGATATCTCACCAAGATCCTCCACCCACTGGTCGGCCTCACACAGCACCACATCACCAACTCCAGCCAGTTCGTCAACGTCATCAAGGACATCCATCTCAATCAATCTGACATTCTCGTCAGTTTTGACGTAGTCTCGCTGTTCACCAACATACCAACAAAAGAAGCATGCTACATCGCCACACAACGCCTTCAAGCCGATCCTACCATGACAGACCGCACAAGCCTCACTCCTGAACAAGTCCAAGATCTCCTCATCACCTGCGTCTCATCATCTAGCTTCCGGTGGAGGGATCAGTTCTATGAACAAACCTCGGGGGCCGCCATGGGATCTCCTCTATCCCCGGTCCTGGCAGATTTGTTCATGGAAGAGTTTGAACTGGACACCATCGAGAATGCTGATCTTCGCCCCAACCTCTGGCTCCGCTACGTTGATGACACCTTTGTGGTTTGGCCCCACGGCAAGACAGCACTCGACCAGTTCCTCCAACACCTCAACAACCAGCATCCTCTCATCAAATTCACCATGGAACAAGAAGAGAACAACACCATCTCCTTCCTAGATGTTCAAGTCACAAGAAGAGCGGATGGCACCCTCGCCCACACCGTACACCGCAAACCAACCCACACTGACCGGTATCTACACAGCTCTTCGTTTCATCATCCACGCTTCAAGTCTGCCGTCCAGAACACCTTGGTCCGCCGTGCATTTAACATCTGCGACCAAGACAGCTTGAAGCAGGAACTCCATCACATCCAGACATCGCTACGACTCAACGGATACAAGACCTTCAACTTCAACCAGCCCAAGCCAAGCCTACCAGCAGAACGGCCAGATTTCAAGGCAACCATCACTCTCCCGTACATCGGCCTCACATCACACAAGCTACAACGGATCTTCAGCCAAGCCCAAGTCAAGACCTTCCACACAGCACCGAACAAGATTCAAGCATCTCTTCACACACACAAGGACAAGCAAGACACCCAAGCCAAGGCCGGCGTTTACCGCATTCCTTGTGAATGTGGTAAAGTATACATCGGAGAAACCGGCCGCAACGTATCAACAAGAATCAAGGAACATCAAGCACACGGCAGACTGGGACACCTGGACAAATCCGCAATCATCAAACATTCACAAGAACAAGATCATCTCATCAAATGGAAGCAAGCCAAGCTCATCGCACCTGTCAAGTTCTGGCACCAACGCAGAGTCAGGGAAGCGATCGAGATCAAGTCGCACAACACGGTTCCACAAGACATCGGGTTTTTCATCAATGACATCTGGTCACCTCTACTCAAGCCAGTCCTCCCAGCAGCAGCTCACCACAACACTGACACACTCCAGCGCACACACATCCAGCCAGCAGCCAATAGGCCATAATACATGGGTCATTTTTCTGTTCGTTCGTGCAACACAGCTGGGGATTACTTACTTTTTTCACCATACAAAGAAAATGTCATACTAATGCCAAATCCACTTATCCCCAGATGTATTTCGTGCACATGGTTGAGAAAATGACGAAAAAATGACCGTAATTTTGTGAAAAATAATGATTTTACCCAATCAACAATCTGTCCCAACTTAGAATCTAGTACGCACAATCTGTGTATACTAATTTCAAATTGGGCCATATTCTGAGTTGGGCCACATTCCACATGTTGTCAACAACCAAGATGGCGGCACTCCCAACGTGTGACAATGTGGGGAGTAAAAGTCAACATTTTTCAGACTTTTTGTGTGTGATGCACATAGTACCATCAACAAAAAGTAAGTTCATTGAATTTAGCAAGGATTCCTGGAGTAGATTTGTAAGTTTTGGGGCCAAATGGACAAAATTTGACTGCAGAGAAGGAGAAATTGCACGGAGTTCTGCAGTCAATCTCGGTATTGACTTCCATAATGAGCAAGAATGTATGAATGCAAAACCCAACTCGGACCACGTTGGGTACCACTACGAGTGCTATAAGCGTTTCTGTGACATCAGTAAGATCCGGAGAAAAGAGGAAACAACCCAGAAGTTGAAAGAAGTGAATAGCACAGGTAAGATTTTTGGTTTTTGATAATCTTGGAGAGGTGGGGTGGGAGTATTATGCCTTCTCAAAAAAAGAAATGGAGTGAGGGTAAACAAGTTAATGAGGTCAACTCGGCCCTACACCAACTCATATGTTTTAGCAACCCTTTTTAAATTGTATGTTGAACATCATTAAAGTCAGTTTGCTGCCCAGCCACTGGATGATCATAAATTGTTTGTAGCGAATTTTACCTAGTTTTAAATTGGGAAAGGGAAAGCATATGGTAGAATTATAAATATATTTTTTTTATTAAAATAAAAATCCCCAAAGTATTGGAAAGCGTTGAGTTGTTTCCTCCTGAATAAAAAAACACCCCCAGATTTGTATTTAATTTTATTGTAGTATTTTAGGATTTGGTGTGCACATAGTTCACCTACCTTGCTGTGCACACTTTACTTGGTATAATTGACAGACGTTTGGTGTTTTTGTGTGTGTGGTTTTTTTTTTGGGGGGGGGGGGGGTGTTATTGGGGTGTTATTTGTGTACCTTATTGACATATATAGGAATTAAATTTTTACATGTTGCTTGAATGTAATTTAATCACATTTACTGTTTGATCATTAGTTAGTTCTGCTTTTGAATCTTTTGCGATTTCAAACCCCAGTGACAATCTTTTTTTTTTTTTTACTTTTACACCGTGTTTTCGAACACTGTTGGTTCAATAATTAATGGCTTTTGAGAAATTACAGAAAACGAACTGAAAGAGCAATCACATACTTTTTATTGAGCATACAAATGCGTACAGTGCTGCCTACGTTTGCTCTGACAGTTAGAGGTGGGGGAAGGGGGAAGAAGATGAGCAGGGTGGGGGTTGTC
Source organism: Leptasterias polaris (assembly GCA_037783415.1). Taxonomy (NCBI): domain Eukaryota; kingdom Metazoa; phylum Echinodermata; class Asteroidea; order Forcipulatida; family Asteriidae; genus Leptasterias; species Leptasterias polaris. The sequence continues at coordinate 876,012 of JAZGTN010000149.1, forward strand.
TGTCAGCATCAGGGGGGGGGGCTCTATCAGATTAAGAGCATTTTGTGAAATATGCTACCATAACTGTTTTCATGTAGGTATTTTTGTCTTTTTCATGTTTTGTTGAAATGTCACATGATTTGACTTGTTTATGGGCTTAGAGTTGAAATGAGAACATTATAATAAATGTTTACTTTGACAAATGATGTTCATTGTTAACATTGAAGTAAACTAATTCTTAATAATTAGCGTTGTATAAATGAAATATGGCATTCAAGGTATAACAATTTTTTTTTTTTCCCTTTCCTCGAAAACCAGACCCCAACATAGACGAAGACCATGGAGAATGCTCTGGTTTGAGCACTGTTGATGACAGCTTTCAGCGTGAGCTCAGATCTTCTGAAGGAAAGAGGGCAAGACCATGGATAAGAAGACACATGTTCCCAGATGAGTGTTTGTTGTGTAATAGCACAAAATATCGCAGAGATCGTGTCTCAGGCAAAAGGTCAGTGGTAAGGTTAATAAAATGTGAGCAGGTTAAAGGAGAGTATGCTGGAACTCATGTATTGTACTTGTAAAAAGTCAAAATGCAAGCTTTCTTCTAACTATGTTGTAACTGCTGGAAGCAAGTCAAAATGCTGTGTTGAGATCGGTCTGCGTTGTACACAACTGTGCACGTGTGTTGGGTGTGACAATCTCCAGGAAGATTCCATGTCAGATGAAGATTTAGAGGATGATGTCGATTCTGAGGCTGATGAATGATTTCCTCTGGCAACTTTGGTTTTACTCGTTTGGTTATGAGCTCTGGCTTCTTTCTTCAAACATTTCTAAAACATACTCAATAAAAACGTATTGAGTTTTACAACTTGGTTAATTCAGGTGCATAGAAAGTTAAAACAAAGGGAGTTGTAAATCAACAGCGTTTTTGATTCACGTGGATTATTTATTCCGTAAATTAATAATGTAAAATCGCAAATCAAAACTTAACCTTTTGGCAGGCCGTTGTGCAATTTTCATTGAATCTAACAAAGAAATAAGTAACATCTTCAGATTGGTTGTTTTTGTTAGCTCTTACCAAAACAATTTGCCATCCACGACATATTTCTGACACAACCGAAAGGGAATTTGGTTACACTGTACATGTAAATCCTTTCTATTGAAATGAAAAAACCTGTGTCATGAGAAGCATGTACAGTATTTTTTGTCGGTGCTGACATTAGCTCAAAATTGTAACAACTGCAAAAGCTACATCCATCTTTAAAACGATTTAAACAGAAAATAAAACAAATATTATGGGTTGGAGTCTTTGGGAGGGGGGAGGTTGCAGGGGGTTCCACAGTAAGAATACGGTTAGAAAAAAGGTAGAGGATACATATATTTTGGTGCACCCAATCAGGTCTGGTGTTTGGGCCTTGGTTTGAAATAACAATAATGCATATCCTTCCACTCTCCCCAACTGTTGAGCTAAATTTGAAATTTTATAACCACCGTTAAATACAGGCTTGCTACTGATTTGTGAGGTAACAAAAAATTAAAATAAACATTTACACATGAGAGAGAACACTCCCCCCCCCCCCCCCCCCCCCCCCCCCCCCATCCCACACTCCTCCGGTCCCGGGCAAGACCACTACTCAAGATGAAAGTTGTCACCACCACCCTACCCAAAAGCTGCTTTGCCAAACACCACATTTCATTATGCTTGAGCTATAAGTTTAAAAGGGGGGGGACACACCCCCTCCACTAACCCCACCCCACCCCCACCCCCGGGCAAGCAAGACCACTACTCAAGATGAAAGTGCCCAACACCACCCTATTCAAGAGCTGCTTTGACAAACACCACATTTCATTGTGCTTGGGCTATAAGTTTTAAAAAAAGGGGGGGACACACCCCCTCCCCTAACCCCATCCCACCCAACCCCCACCCCCGGGCAAGACCACTACTCAAGATGAAAGTGTCCAACACCACCCTATTCAAGAGCTGCTTTGGAAAACACCACATTTCATTATACTTGAACTTTTGAAGCATATCAACACAGTGTTTTAATGTATGGCAAATGCAGCTTATTAGTAAAATGACATTATTCATATAGTTTTATTAATAACCCCCAAAAAAATTAATGTGCAGTTTTCACGCTTGGGGATAAGCTGTTTTGGATTTAGATACATATTTGCAACCCGTTCAAAGTAGTTTTAAGTAATCCCCAGCCGTGTTGCACGAAAATTGAAAAATAGAGACACTTTGCCTCCATGTATTATGGCCTACAACTACCATGCATCACCGGTCAACAACAACTTGGATACTTCCCGCCCAAAAGTGCACCCCACTAGCTCTACTTAAGCTGCAACACCACCAGCAGTCCAGCATTCTCCTGAAGACGAGCAGAGTATACTGTTCGAAACGTCGAGACCAAACCGGCTCTTTTCAGAGCCAACACTCCTCCCAAAAGAGATTATACACATGGTTGTACCCGCAAGTTCACTACTATTTACATTTATAGTTATAGTTACTTCTTACTTTCAACACCATGCAAAGCTTCAAACACCACTTAGCTGAATGTTTGTTTATAAAAAAAATAAAAATAAAAAAAATTGTCAGCAGACCCCGAAAAAGCAGGTTGAAAAGAAGTGCAACCTCATTCGTGATTTTCTCCAAACACGTTTTTTAATATACTTTGGACGAGATAGGTCGCTTCGTGGTACCAGTGACGATATCTTAAAATAATCTACAAATAGTTTTGTATAAATCTCAAAACCTGTCGAAATAAAGTATTCCCTTGTTTGCACATTTCAACCACGAACATACAACAAAAGAAAAATAATTTTTTTTCAAGGTGCGAAGGTAAACAATAATATGAAATCCTCGGTGGAACCAACTAAAAACTAATGTGTTGATGAGAAATGTACCAAATAAAACAAAGAATAGTCAAATTCAACACGCGTCTTTTGTTTTATTTAATACACACAATTTTTTTTTTTATTATGTATAAACAGAACAATCAGAATTGTTACGACAGGTTGAAGAATTGCTAGCATGCTGACAGTTTTTCTGAATCAACTTCTCTGTACTACACAGCACGTTTTACTCTCCTTGCATATCTTGCTTGCATCGGGGTTTTGTTATCATTCATAAGGTGGCTCAGAAGGCCAGGTAGTGGAAAAACCCGTTTATGGTGCATGTAAACAAAATTGCTGGGAGGTCTTTTGTTTTTAACAACAAATTTCTTTACATTGGTCGATTTTTTGAAGCAGCAACTCTTTGACGAATTTAAGACAATACGAAACACAGCGTTAAAACAAATGATATTTGTGGTGAACATGATAAACATTGCTCCAGTGGCATAAAGAGAAACAGTTTTCTATATGTGTCATGTATCCATAAAATGAATCCACAAATCTAATGCACATGTAAGCACGCACACTGTGAGTAGCCATAGTACAGTGTGTGGTGCCTATTGTTTCAAAGCATGTGAGTCAAACGAGCGTGAGCTGTGAAGACACGCTCACATGATAGAGTCAGGGCCCAATCATAGCGCTGCTTAACGGTAAGCAAATTCTCGGGCTAACTGTAGCAGAAAATGTTGCTTAAGCATAAACGTATTTCTCAGGTTAGCAAGCGCCGGCCACATTGCGCGTTCACAATGGATTTGCATTGTGACGTCATTCATTTTCGTGCCGTAAGCACCGGAAGGTTAGCATGCCTTTTCGTGTGATTAAGGTTAGCAGCAGAATCGGCCGAATCAGCTCTATGAAATTGGGCCCAGAAATGTAGACAAGTAGTAAAAGGGTTTTCTTCGCTATATTGTTGATATGACTTTACCCCCATATTTTGTAACACTTACATTACATTCCCAACAACATGTATGATTTTCATGGTCATAAATTACTTTAAGCTAAAAAAAAAATACACGAAACAATTAAATCTCGCCCACATAAAACTCCACATGATTGGTACCACAATGGTCATAAATACGTGTGAGACTTGCACTTGCACGATCTATAATAATAGGATGACTATGAAACGTCGGATGGTGAAAAGCCACTCATTGAGGTAGGGACTGAAAAATAAATCCAATGGCAAGCTCTGGTTAAAGGTGAATTCGAACCGGGGTCCAAAGAGGTGAACTGCAGGGAAATGAACCAATGAACCAATCTAATCCCTTTTTTTTACATGACTACCGGTTGATCGAATACCTTTACACACGTATCGGGTAAATATCGATGCTTAAATAAACCTGTTTGCAACGTTCTTTTAAGACTAAATACTTATAATGTTTAAAGCAACATGTAACAGTTCAACAGTACTTGGACGGGAGACCTCCTGGGAATACCGGGTGCTGTAGACATCTTTTGTATTTTTCCTCAAAATATGGGGGTTAGATATCTAAACTGGAAACTGAAGCCCCTATATTAAAGTCAACAAAGTGTATACGGCCATACTACGCTGAAAACACCGGTTCTCGTCTGTTCACCGAAGTTAAGCATCGTCGGGCCCGTTCAGTACTTGGACGGGAGACCTCCTGGGAATAACGGGTGCTGTAGACCACTTTTGTATTTTTCCTCAAAATAAGGAGGTTAGATATCTAAACTGGAAACTGAAGTCCGTATATTAAAGTCATCAACGTGTCTACGGCCATACTACGCTGAAAACACCGGTTCTTGTCTGATCAACGAAGTTAAGCATCGTCGGGCACAGTCAGTACATGGACGGGAGACCTCCTGGGAATACCGGGTGCTGTAGACCTCTTTTGTATTTTTCCTCAACATACTGAGGTTAGATATCTAAACTGGAAACTGAAGTCCGTATGTTAAAGTCATCAACGTGTCTACGGCCATACTACGCTGAAAACACCGGTTCTCGTCTGATCACAGAAGTTAAGCATCGTCGACCCTGGTCAGTACTTGGACGGGAGACCTTCTGGGAATACCGGGTGCTGTGGACCTCTTTTGTATTTTTCCTTAAAATACGGAGGTTAGATATCTAAACTGGAAACTGAAGCCCCTATATTAAAGTCATCAACGTGTCTACGGCCATACTACGCTGAAAACACCGGTTTTCGTCTCATCACCGAAGTTAAGCATCGTCGGGCCCAGTCAGTACTTGGACGGGAGACCTCCTGGGAATACCGGCCGGCTGTAGACCTCTTTTGTATTTTCCCTCAACATACCGAGGTTAGATATCTAAACTGGAAACTGAAGTCCGTATGTTAAAGTCATCAACGTGTCTACGGCCATACTACGCTGAAAACACCGGTTCTCGTCTGATCACCGAAGTTCAGCATTGTCGGGCCTGGTCAGTACTTGGACGGGAGACTTCCTGGGAATGGGGTTCGACCCCCCCGAGTACCTTTCCTTGACCATCCTGGACCCCCGATCACCGGATATGACCAACCCGATCACAGGAAGTTAATGTGCCGATTTTCACTACATTTGCATATACTTTTGTCCACAGGAAGTCTTTTCACCGAATTTGCATATACGTTTGCCTTCTCTGGACTCATTTGTTTAAAGCAAGACTCAGTGATTTTTGTTTGTACAAAATAATTTGTCTCATTGCTCTTTAGATTAATATCTTACCCCAAATAAATCTTCCAAGTTTTATACATAAAAGAGCTCTAGAAACTGACAAATAAAACTGCTTAGCTGTGCTATAATTTTAAACATGGTTGCTGAATTCAGTTACCTGAATAAATAGGAGCACCAAATAAAGATGGCCGATTCCATCAAAGTGTATTTTTCTAACATTTGCAGTTCGAATTTGGCTTATTACTTTCAGTTGGTTGGTTAGACATAGGTAAGCTTTGCAATCATGCTAAAAGCTTCAATTCAACAAAATTGAGGAATTAAAGCACTGAGTCTTGCTTTAAGAGAGAAAATAACTACTCATATTAAAATCAAGCAATATACACAACACAAAGTGTAGATTTTAAAAGACAAGTATTTTATTTGTTTTCACCTCTTATTCATTCTTTCTTTAAAACAAGAGCAAGTTCATGACTCCAAGAACAATACTGTTAACCTACAAATTCCTCTCTGTTGGATGGGACAGTAGGTTTTCACTTTCATGTACCCCCCCCCCCCCCCCCCCCCTCTCCACCCCATGTGTAGGCTAGGCCTACTTCCACCCATGAATACCGTACCGACACCAGTATAATCCCACCCGCAGTGCATACACAACACAACCTGGCATTGATCTATTGGCATGTATTGCAAGTGGGACTACACTGGAGTCAGTACAGTTTACCCCTCCCTCTCTCCCCCTCCCCCACCCCAGGATGTGTACTCTCTCTGCGTGTATATCGTATAGACCAGCTGACTTCAGAATAATCCCACCTGCAGTACATTTGCCTATACACCACATAACCTGGCATTGATGTACTGCAAGTGGGACTACACTGGAGTCAGTAGGGTTCACTCCCTCCCTTTTGTACTCTGTCTAATGTATAGGGCCTACCTTACTGACTTCAGTATAATCCCACCTGCAGTACATACACAGCACAACCAAGCATTGGTTTCTTAGCATGTACTGCAAGTGGGGCTACACTGCATCAGTATGGTTTACCCCTCCCTCCCTTCACCCACTTTGTGTGAAACATTACGTATGGTACTTCAAAATATGATATTTCTGTACTATTTCCAGTATGAACAAATGCTGCAAAATCTAGCAGATTAACTATGTAAGGAAGTATTAAAGCCACAGTCATACTTGTATGTAAATATGTAAATAGCATCATCCTTTAACTAATGGTAGCTGAAAACCACATTCTATTTGACCGAACTATTTACAAGAACCGATCAAAAACAAACAATGCCATGCATTAACAATGGTAATGTTGACAAATTCTTCTCATATCTCAAAAAACTCCCATCAAAATGGAAAACTGTTTTCAGCTACAAAAGCTAAAAGATAAAGGAGGGATATACTTTAAAAGTAGCAAATAGTTCTGTAAACCTTGTTTCTGAGGTTGACAGGGATGAGATGATGATCACCATCATCAGAAAGTTGTAGGAGAAGTGCCAGGTTCTCTACATCATATCCAGGGAGATGAAGATGACTTGGTTTCATTAGTATATCTTCCAGGACAGGACTGATCTGTCCTGCTATCTGCTCCTCATTGGTCACTGTTGTATTGTGGTGTGTTGTGTTATCATGAACTACAAGTTAATACTAAATAAATGTTTCGAAGATGGCCGCCCCCATCACGACAGTTAAACGGTGAGTTCGTTCCATGATCATATTTACTAGTTTGAAGGACCCTGAACATAACAGTCACAACAGCATGCTTGGTACTGATTAAGTCCATGGGGTCCACTTGAATGTCACTAGCGTCTGCGTCTGTGCTCGCATCTGTGCTCTCATCTTTAATGCCCTCGTCCTCGGACTCCATCTCTTCTACATTGGATTGCTCTTCTTCAGCTGTATAAACAAAAAAATAGAATACAAACATGTAGACAACTGCATACAATGTTTTTACATTCTAAAGTCAAATATTTGGATATTTTAAATCATAAGTTGTTAATTTGACATTTTCATTGAGGATATATTGTTTAAACATTATGAACATACATTGTTATGGGGTCTTCTATAAAATATGTCAGACCTCATTTGGAACAAATTGGAAGTCATCAACTTTTAACTTTCTATGAAGTTTATCAGGGTTCTTTGTCATCATTGAATCATTATACCACTGCATTATTTAGTTATAAAATGAAGTATAGGGCTTAAAAAGATATGGGGTCACACATACAAAAGTTTGATACTTATACACAGCAAAATTCATACGGCCTGCTGATTGAAAAACAATAGTCCAGTTACATCACCGGTACCAGCCTGCGAAGTTCCGATATTGGTACAGGAGTGTAACTGTGTCGTTACAATTCAGTTGGGCACAGGGATACAGTACCGATACTGGATTGTAACGACACCGTTACGCTGCCGGTGTTGTAACTCAACTATTGTTTTTCAATCAGCGGGCTGTAGGAATTTCGCTGTGTATGTAATGACCCATTGTGTAACCTTACCTGCATACAACTCAGATGTTTACTGGCAGAAGCCCAATGCTTATCGACAGCTTCTGGAGACTTATACAAAGGGATACCATCGATGTCTAGACCAGCTGGACAATTGAACTCTTCCAGGATGTACTCAACAGCAAATGCACTCTCCTGCAGAAAAACAAGCAAGAAAACTGTGTAAATGCACTAATTTAAAGTAATCATGATTCCTTTAGTTTTCAATTTCCACATTATTGTTTCCTGTGTTAAAAAGAAAAGAAAACAGTAAAAAGTCACTGATCTTTCACAATTTGCAACTCCTCAAATCCTCATTAACTGATGAAGGAAAACAAGTGTTCACATTGCAGAGACTAATTTCGAAGATCAACAATGTGTTTTGATGCATTCAATGCATATATCATTCTTAATATCAAGTTCTTGAAATGAAAATATGCACAAAATAATAACAAATAACAAACCACAAGGGAAACTGACTGGGTAAATTTTAAATGATTTTGGGTTGAAGAAGGAAAAATTGACTAGAGCGGGATTTGAACCAACGACCTCCGGATTGACGTGCCGGCGCTCTACCAACTGAGCTATCTAGCCCTATGATGGCGGTCTCCCTATTTTGTCAATATCCTTGTTCGGTGGGTGCCAGTCAGAAGCCATTTAACCGTAGACTGCCGTGTTGCCAAGGATCACACCCAAGTTACGATACAACCTGGGAAGCGGCAGCCAGGGGATCACCATAAGGGGATGCGACTTTTTATATCAGATATCAAATAACAAACCACACGGGAAACTGACTGGGTAAATTTTAAATGATTTGGGGTTGAAGAAGGAAATAATAATAACATCAGCTTACCTGGACACCACGTGTCACTCGGCGCACATAAGCTAATGCCTGATGTGGCTTGACGAAAGACAGCATTTCTTCATCGCTGTACTGCGAGAAGTCCTTGTTCCCTTTGCGAGTGACTTGGATGAGTTGGTCCATGCCATGTTTGTTGTGTGCCAGTACTGCACCAGAGCACTGATGAACACTCCATACTTGGCATGTGACTGCTTTATCACAACAACATCCCACCGGTGGAGCCAGTGCCAAATGTCAAGTCTGATGACCATACCATCATCACTCCAGTCTTGGAAGAGGGATTCAAGCCATGAGGCCCCACCATCCTTGAAACAAATGCAGACAGAATTGAACAGAATCGATAACCATTTCCACCTTATCCCATATAAATCTATATAGTGAAAATAAGCACACTTCATAGATTTGTTTGCCAAAGTGATTGTTTGAGCAAAAAAATTGCTCATAAGAGAACACACCCTTACTGCTGTGTAGTTGCGATAATCGTAACCCTCCACGAAGGTCGCTTGCGACAAGCGACCTTCGTGGAGGGTTACGATTATCGCAACTAACTGCTGTGCATTTTAAGGTCAATGAAGACGTCATTGTTGAATAATTAAAGTATTTGTACAGTATAAAACACAAAAACACAGGAGTTAAATTTGAAAGCACTTCGGCGAACAAAACTATGAACCATGATGGTCAAGGGGTTACGTATCGGGTCTATTGATTGGTGTTGTATGTTCGAGGGTCAGGATGTTGGTCCCCATGAAGAGAAATTATTATGATAAATTCCTGGTAATAATGGCTGTGCACTATGACCCTGGTGAAAAGCTGATGGCGGCAAATTACTAATAATATGTACATATTTAGCACAAAATACTTCACATACCTACAACAGCTGAGTTGTATACAACAGCTGAGTTGTTGTCAGCGTAGAGCACCTTTAGCGCTGCAGCATTGGCACGTTTTAAAACGTGCGATGAGTCCATGAGCACTCCTTTAGCAATTCTCCGACTCAGCCGTCAGAGGCGACCACAACAGTTGTCAGAAACTGCCCCATCAAATAGCACACTTGTGCCTTTTCCATCTCCCTGAATTTTTTTCTTAAGAACCTGTATTAGAAAACATGCAAATACACACACAGAATTACAGCTGCAGTAAAAGATTTCTGTCTGAGACTACTATAACTATACTTCAATTCATTTCATTTTAATCAATCACAACATGATTGATAGGGCCTACATTAAAAAAAAAAAAAAATGAATTATTGGTGAATCGAATGATTGGCAGTGTTGTATGACTCGAGTCCAGGACTCGGACTCGAGTCCGTCTCGAGTCACAATTTCGGTGACTCGGACTTGACTCGAGTCACGTCTGCAAAAGACTCGGACTCGGACTCGGACTCGACTATCATGACTCGGACTTGTCCCCGAGGACTCGTGACTCGAGTCACGTATTTTTTTACAAACAATACCTTTTTTAAATATTAAAAACAATTCCGACGATCCGATCGTCATTCCCGGAGTGCACATGTCATAGAGTTAACGTCTAGCACAATAAATAAGTACTGTCGTATGGTGTTGCAAGTAATAGTGTTCGTGATTATTGTGTAGATGGCCATCTAAGTACAGCGCGTGTATGTTCGATTCGTATGTGCACGACACCAGCAGTATTATGCTGGTATTCTGTCAACGTTAACACCATAGCCGTACTGCTTGTGCTTGATGCCAGGGAAATGGCATGTCTGGTACCTGTAAAACACAGCCTGCATATTGCACTGTGATGGCTGTGTGTTGTTTGCACCAGTTTCTACACATGGTCGAGACACAAACACGACGTCAAGTTTGGTCACGTCACTAGTAAAAAGTAGTACAACATTTTTTTAATCATGGCATCTGCCGTTCCGCCCCGTATTGTTTTATTTTGGTTATACCAACTTTAACAAAAAACTTTAACAGAACTTTGTTTAAAATAAATGTGTTTTATTTTGTCATTTCCAATTCTTATTTTACGACATTTGGTTTGCAATAAAAAAAAACAAGTGACTCCCGTGACTCGGACTCGGACTCGGACCAAGTGACTCGTGACTCGGACTCGGACTCGGACCGGGAGACTCGGGACTCGGACTCGGACTCGACCCAAGTGACTTGAGACTCGGACTCGGACTCGACACAGGTGACTCGACTACAACTGATTGGCAAATTTAATTTCCCACCCATGACATCTAACTTTTTCAATTTTTTCCATCCACGACACGAACATTTATTAACATTGTTTATTATTGGAAATTGGTAACATCAAACCTTCGATAATTATGTTTTTAATTCTACCTCAGTTATGTTACCAAGCAGTGTATACGTCGTACGTGCTGACGGATCCATATGTCATTCTGTCAATTCAACATTATCGTGCCATTATTTAGCTTTATTTGTGGGAAATTGTACCGTATAAATCCACAAAATTATTTTGTTTTCGAGTGAATGAATTGTTGGTCGACCTTTGACCATGCTTTGACACTATCGTGAAGAAAGGTCACAGAGGTGACGTCATCCTCAACATCGGTCGGTGATTGGTCTGTTGAGCAAACAGCTTGCTCAACAGAGCTCAATGATTGGCCTGTTGAGGAAACTGGCTGCTCAACAGAGCTCAATGATTGGTTGGTTAAGGGCCCGGTTAAGTACTTGGATGGGAGAGCGCCTGGGAATACCGGGTGCTGTAGACATATGTTGTATTTTTTCTCAACATACTGAGGTTAGATATCTAAACTGGAAACTGAAGTCCGTATATTAAAGTCATCAACGTAGACATCTTTTGTATTTTTCCTCAAAATACGGAGGTTAGATATCTAAACTGGAAACTGAAGCCCCTATATTAAAGTCAACAAAGTGTCTACGGCAATACTACGCTGAAAACACCGATTCTCGTCTGATCACCGAAGTTAAGCATCGTCGGGCCCGGTCAGTACTTGGACGGGAGACCTCCTGGGAATACCGGGTGCTGTAGACATCTTTTGTATTTTTCCTCAACATACTGAGGTTAGATATCTAAACTGGAAACTGAAGTCCGTATGTTAAAGTCATCGACCTGTCTACGGCCATACTACGCTGAAAACACCGGTTGTCGTCTGATCACCGAAGTTAAGCATCTTTGGTCCCGGTCAGTACTTGGACGGGAGACTTACTGGGAATACCTCTTCCGAGTTCAACCATACTAGATGGGCGCTGCGAGATCGGTCATCCTTCAAAACAACGTTTGCTGTGAACCATAGAATCGACCGTTCTTGCGTGTGCCGAATTGAGAGAAAAAATAACTATTATTTGTCGACATATATTCAAAAAATGAATAAAACGCTCACTGAGCGATAAACTCCAATCTGAAATTTGTTTTATTTATTTCACATCAAATAATGGCATTTCAGACATACATATTTCAAGGGATGTTTTCTACCATCATCATCATTAGACCGTGTAAGTTTTATGTTAATCTGTGATCTTAAAGTATATTTTGTTCCTTTAAGTTATTTTATATTTTCCCTTTCCTGTTATTGGCGGCTCGTCCGCTGTTTGTTTGGACAATAAATACAAATACAAATACAAATAACCATCAACCGTATTCGAAGCTGCATCTGATCACGAACAATTTGTCTAACTTATCCCATTGTTACCACGAAATATGATTTCATTTCGTTCCTTTTAAATACTATTTCGTTCCTTCAATAAATTATTAAGTTCCCTCGAAATATTGTTTCGTGGGAACGAACTGTTATTTCGGGGTAAAGATTGTTTCGTCCCTCGAAAAGTTAGTTCGTTCCCACGACATAATTTATATTTTTTGTTTACCTTTTCACATTTGTTTACCTGGCCCTTTAGGGGCTCCGTAGGTTCAGATAGCTTTCTTAGTAACTTCTCAAATCAAGTGAGAAGAGGATGGTTGATATTAACGGAGTTATGTGTAAGTCTTAGTTTTGGTAAAGCAATTTAATAGGGATAAAGATAAGATGCACAAGTGGCAACTAACGCGGGCTGTCAATAATTTTGCTGGGTGTTTCATTATTTGCTTCGCTCATTTGGGAAAGTCAGTGAAATGCATTCTGATGTCTTTGTAAGAGAATTTGGAAAAGATACACTAAAATAATGGCTAAAATATCTCTGAAATTTTCTTGGCATATCAAGGACAACGTTCCAGCTAAATTATTTTGTTCCCTCGAAATATTATGTCGTACGATCTATATCAAAATGTGTATTCTTTTAACTATACGAATAAACATGAATTTTAACCAAATTATTCACACAGGATCAACATTAGCAGCAGTGGGGCCTATTTATTATCTACTTATTATTTTAATTGATATTTATACATTATGTAAGAGAGCCTTGATAGTTTGAGTCAAAATACATTGATCCAGGACCCAGCTTTTATTGTAGTGGCATGTAATTTATTCTGCAAATACAACAAAGGCAACATTATACAAGTTGACTCGTCTTCTAGCGCATTCTTTTGTGAATCAATGAAAATTAACTAACAAAGAAACAGGAATCACTACAGCATATTTACATGTCTTAATGGAATGATGCAACATAAACATGTTTGCTTTAGGAACTTTAAAAAGAAAACACGATGGCTCAGCGTATCCTGGCAAAAGCTTGCTGACAGCCGCCATCCTGAAAATACCTAAAGTTCATTGATAAAAACATCTCTTAAATACTATGGTTGTGTTATTATTCAATTGCGTGAATTTATATTTAACATACACAGTGTGAACAACAGCTGAGTAAAGTCATTGTTTTCATCGTAACATTTGTTTTTGCGAAGAATGTCTTCTTGCAAAAATGCCATAACTCAAAAGTTGATATATTAAGTGTATGTACCTACGTCTATGAATACACAAATGAAATAAAATTGCGCCATAAGTTATATGATAAGTAATATACATGTTGGCTATTCTTCTAACGGATTAGGAATGACGGTAAAACTAAAACAATTTACATCAATTGAATATAAATAGTGATGTAATGCTACATCAAAATATAAAGGAGATAATTATTCATACCAAGTTGATATATTTATTTGTAGATGTACATTAAAACGAACATTAGTTGTCGCAAACTGCTTACAAAGCAAAATGATCTAAGGTGTAAATGCAGGACATTTAAAAGCACCTAAAACAAGGGGGAACTATAAACATGAAGTATTGTGTTAACGGGTTTTGTTTTACAATTGTTATGCAAATTATGTTTTTAGTTATTTTTTTATTTTGTTTTGCCACGCAGTTTATTTGGGTTGACTCCAAAATGCACCCACAAGTTGGATTTAAATTTTATATCTGATATCACGGTTATATAGATGCATGATACATGCAATCAAACTGTTTTTTCGGCTACTACAACAGAGCTGAGTATTGAGAGAGTTGCGTCATAGGCGGACCAGGACTCCATTTTCAGTCCGTTTATAGCAGAACCCAACGTGCAGTCTGTTGCACTCTATGTCATCATTGTACCTAATAAGACCCAAGCTCTACTTAGGTATATGAATGCAGCCTGAAACCTCCTGGATCTTAATTGACCCGCATTCCGAGTCCCAGGAAGCCTGACCCATTTTGTGGTCAGGCTGACCAGGAAAGTGGTTAAAACAATGGTTTTTTTTACCCGAATTATGCTTCATTTCGACAAAATCCAGAGTAATTTTGAGACAGATTTCAGGTCATATACAGACCCAGAAACGAGTCAACACGGGACAAAGGACTGGGTCAATTCTGACCCGAACATTTTTGCGTCTATTGAGTCCTGGAATACGTATATGCATAAATGTTAAGCTACTTTTAGGCCAAGTGTATGTCTATTGCTACATTAAATTTATTATGTTGAATGGAGAATAAGCTGGATTCAATTAGTAACTGCAGCCCAGCAACTCAAATCTCATGCTACACCAGCCGAACCATGACAGGGGCAGTATTCGCATGCATCTGGTTTGCAGGACGACACCGAAGCTAGAGGTTGAATAGCTGTTTCTGTCTGTATTACCTGTGAACTTTGAATTATCAAAATAAAATTGTATAGTTTTAATTAGTTTCCCAATAAATTCAAAACACAACATTGAAACAAAAAAAGCTTTGTTTGTTAATGTTCATAGCTCCATAATGTTTTGTTTTAGGTATTGAACGTGTTCATCATAAACATACCGCAAAGAAAAAAATGCGTATTTTTTCTAATGAAACTACGAATAATTATTACAATTGATGTTAATTATCCATTGTGTTACCATTTTGTCTAGATCCTTTAGGGACTTTTCGCCAGGGCAACTGTATAAACTTGTGGACAAGTCGCCATTAAGAGAGGCAACGCCCCTCTATTTTACTGTAATGCTGGAAATGGCCAAAAGATGGTACCACACCATCAAAGAGACATTGAACATCTTTTCTGTGCATTTCTGATGATGTTTTACATTTAAATGACTGCTTTTTGTGACCAGCTATTGTCTAAGATTATTTGCATTTTTTAATAAATTGTTAAATTAATTTTGTTTTAATTTATTAAGTAATACAGAAAAATAGAAACAACATAAACTAAAACGCCTCGTGCCAAAACAAATAAAAACTAAAAATATCATTGTTTGAATGACTGAAGGACCTTTTACATTTTGTGTTGAAAACCAGAACCTTGTACCCACAAGTTTTTGACAAGATAAGCAGACACATGATAAACAGACGGTTCCGCTGTAAATGAAAGGGTTTTATATTGGTAGGTCTGTCCTTAATCTATGGTATTTGACATGTGATATTTACATGGTAAGTACATGGGTGCAAACAAGTTTTCGGCCCATCCATACAAAAAAATATATAAAAATGGGACCCACCCCCCCTTTTATTTTATTTTAGATATGTGCAATGGTTCAGATGAGGCTATCACTGAATTTCACTCCCCAGGTCATTGCACTTCGGAGATATGGCTTAATTAATTAATGTGTGGTACCGTCTATTACCCATTTCCCTCACTTAAGGGTTAAATGTTTGTCGCAGTGATAGCGAAACTACTCTCTCGCAACTATCTCGCGAGGCTTCTGCTCCGCGCGAGACTACTGCTGTCACGACTATGTTCCCATTGTTAACGACTTGTACAATCCAACCTGTCCGTTAGTTGTACGTAATCGTATATGCACGTTTGCTAGTAGTACATTATTTCTATCGGTGTGGCGGCCAACGAGACTGCTTGGACGCGTCCAGTTTATCTGAGAGTGGTAACATAATTAAAACTGAGAGCAATTGTATTATAAACTGAGAGAAATTGTACATGAGTTCCATTCTGTTATCTGCACCGGCGATTTAATAGATTTACTTATATGACATACTTACCATCTTCATTTATTATATATCTGGGAAGATTTGTCCCTTGCTTCATAAACAAGATTTAATGAAACCTAAGGTAAATATCTGCTCAGTCCGTATACCGACATGTTTATGATTGTACGGATAATAATAATTTTGCTCATTGAAATTACAGAAAAAAACTTTCAGTCACAACATTTCTTTCTTTATAAGTTTTGCATACCCAGCTCATTGGGTTTAACACGGTTTCAATCACTGTGTGGTTTTAATTTGGATGATGACCGACTCCATTTCCCTATGGGAAACTCCCCATCCTCTGTGCAAAATGGGTTTTGTAGACATATAGCCTATAGTTTGAATATGTAGATTTTACAAAATTTACCAATCAAATGCTTCCGTTTACAACAGTATCGAATTGTACAAGTCGTTAAATGGGGCAGTAGTCTTGAGAGCAGTAGTCTCGCGCGGAGCAGCAGTCTCGCGTGATAGTTGGGGAGAGCCGTTTTGCTATAAGTCTATAAGACAAAAGTTAAAAATGCAGTCACAGTTGATGTGGGCAGCTGTTTTGAAGGAAGCTCCTGACTCACTTGGTTTGGTTTGTCTTGGTTTGTCGATATAGCCATGCAGGCTTGATAAAACACAATAACAAGCCATTGGACCTAGGGAAGATCTTCTTGAATTTGCCTTTTAGACAAAATGACATTGCAAGTTGCTACGTACTGAATTTACCTCTTGTTGGTTCCCGTCAGTATTACGAACATTCATGCGAGTATCACCGTAACAGTACGCCACGTTGTAAAACGTTACCCACTCGAAATAGATATCACTGTCACGGCCTTGCATGATAACACCTGTAACATGCCTCTCACCAATAAAGGAAACCTCGATCCAAGGACTGGGGTCACCCAGGTCTGCAACCCAGGAATTATAACCTGTTTGAGTTAAACACAAACAAGTTAACGTTAACTTAAATATACATGTAACATCCAATATGGTAGAATATACTGATAACACTTGGAATGTAAAGCGCATTACGTAAACGTAGAACGATTAACAAGTGAAACGCACGTATCTTTCAATCCTTTTTCATTTTCATTTTATTTAATTTATTAATTCTGTTTTAGAAGCCAAGGATTTCGAGAAAAGTAAACCCCATCACTATTTTAGCCTACAACCCCCTTGAGAGAAGACATGGAAGAACGTTTCAGTTTTAGATATAGGAGGAAAACCGGAGAGAGTTATTCCAGGGAAAACCCACACATTACGACTAAAAACCCAATCCATACAGTGCCTCGGGGATTCGAACCGGGATCCCAGAGGTGGAAGGTGAGAAAAGGTACTCCTACGCCAACCAGAGAGCCAAACTGTCTGACGGCAGACTGCTCTATTGGTTTTGGTATGCGGGTAGAAGGTGTAGCAAGTGGTAGAATTACAATTTGTATGTATTAATGCGTTCCATTTCGTTTTTGTGCACAAATGATTTCGTTTTTCTCATTCAGATTCGTTTAAGTCATTATATTTCAAGTGGCATCTTATAATAGCGCTTATATCCATCACTCAGTGACGCTCTTAGTCGTTTCAACATTCAGTATTTTCCTGCAAGGTATGTGGAGCTACGTATTGAGGCATTCGATACTACACTTTGACCATTCTGAAGTTAAATCTCTACTACTTAATTTACACTTGCTGAAATTGAATGGTTGAACAACTCTTGCTGCTGGCTTTTACGAAATTGAATGAGTCCAGCGGCCTAATGAAAATAAATGATCTTATTTAACCAGTGAATGCTAAACTGTTGCAATTGAACATTCATTTTCAAACGAAATTGAATGAGCCCGTTGTTAAAAACCGGAAAAACCTGTACTTAAAAGTAAAGTGAAATCCTAACAGGCCCACTTGCATGCTCTGAAAAAATACCTGGAGTGTTGAGTCGAGCTTTACTTGGTGAATACCGTTCATAATCGTAGTAGACGGAGGATGCTTCAATGTTATCATCTGGAATTACTCCACTCTCCAATCCTAGTGGGTATCCCTCGGAACAAACTCGTGGACCTGAAAAAATATCACCGGTTCCTCATTTTGTTTCACACATTGATGAATTTGGAATGGTTGGTTTGCATTGACACAATTGAAGAAGTGGTGCTTGGAAAGAATGAGGATATTGTTATTGTACTACTCCGAACAGATACAAACACATAGACTTTGTGGGCTTCTGATATTCAGAGGGGGGAATTTCTCCGGAAAATCACCATCACCATCATACACGAATCACTTACGTGGTAGCTCTTGTGTTAAAACTCGAAACAGCACTTCCAGAAAACATTTTGTTTCAGTTTGTAATTGACTATCGCCTATTTTTTTTTTTTTTCAGAGTAAAATATTTAAGAAATTACACGATAAGTAAATGTATAATATAATCTCACCATGTTGTCATAGGAATCAAGATTGTCGAACCATACAATTACCAACATTCTTTATAATGATTGTAAAATGAAGTTTGACATGTGACACGTGTTCTATCGATAAAAAATGACAAGGTTTTAGCCTATAAGTGCGGTAAATCGAAAGTATTCTTGACCAGCCTTTAGGTGTAGCTGAACATACAATGCCCATTTGATACTGCTTTTAGCGGACTGGGAGCTGTATCACAACAAGGTGATGTTTTCTTCCGCCATACAAAGAATGCACGTCATAGCTTTTACATATAAATTGTTCAGTGATTCACTTCACTAGAATGTGTCTATTACTATATAAATTTCCATTTAGGTTTTAGTGACGATAAAAGTCGACATAAGTTGCTCGGTTTCACCAGAACTTCACAAGATAGGCTGTCAGCATCAGTTGTGACATAATACTTAGCAACTAACATTTATTTGCATTTATAATCAAATTTGGCTATTTGAGATATCATAGAGAAAAAAGTGAGTACATGCCTACGAAGCAAACGTTTACCTAGCCCTAACACTACAATACCTTCGGATGTCACGTCAGTTGATGCAGTGGTCATTGTTGAGCTTTCGTGCTCTTGGAAAATAAAATAAATACACAATTTTACATTAATGCATGCTTCGGAAACACAGTCAGGTAATACAGAATGGTTTATTTACAAACTTATCATAAGCAGCCACATGCTGGATTGCAACAATTTACAATAAGAAAAAAATAAACAAAGTCAATGCAGAAATCCTGTTAAAGAAATATTTTGCATTAAAATCGGAGAAAAAAGTAATTAAAGGCAACAAACAAGTTAAAACAATTTATATTACTAGAGTATGACACTTACTGTGAATTAACAAAAATGATTAAATATGAGACAGCACTATAAATTATCTGACTTTTCAAAGGACCGTATGAGTTTTGGGAGATGGGAGGAGGTGCGACATAGTCTGTTTAGCAGTTAACTTTAAGCCAATTTTTGAACACAATGACCTGCGTCGATTGTTCAGACTTGGTAAATTGAGAGACCATAATGCACTGAGGGAGTAATTGTAATCAACCCTAAAATTAGCTTGATGACACGCCCCTGGAGTCTTTCTAATTGTTGTTTATGTTATTGAGTTATTGCACCATTCCAGAGAGGTACTGCGTATTAACCCTATCAGTACCACGGGCGACAAATGGCACATATTTGGGGTCATTCTTCCCGACCAGGGCTCCATATGGCACCTTGTCAAATGTATTGTTTAACGACCAGTGGCGCTTATTGGTCCCCACCCATAATGCTTATTGAGAAAGTAACAAGGGCGCCCTCTATTGGCAAATTCGTTAATCCCATTGTTATTTATAGCGTTCCCCCGCGGACCTGTTGGCGCGCATTCATTCAAACGAACAAGTGGCTGCAACATTATGGACGGCGATAGAAATGCTGAAATTTTGGCCGAGATATTTGCAGACAGCGACTCGGAAGGAGGGGAGATCGACTCGGAAGGAGGGGAGATCGACTCGGAAGGGGAGATCGACTCGGAAGGGGAGATCGACACGCAGGATGGTGGTGAATCAACCTCCAGCGAATCGGCGAGCGAGGTGGAGCAGGTAAGCACGATGTTGTTAGGGAGTAGGTCATGACCGTGCATGCAGTTAGAGGGCAGGAATAACTTGGGCATAAATTTGTCCAAAAGTACCCCTTTTTACATTGGCTTTTAATTTGATTTAGGACAATGGCTCTTAAAGGTACATTGAACAATAAAAAGGCGTTTCTGCGGGCGTTCTGAATGATTAAGTTTGTCACTTAAAGTTATGATGTGTCGACTCGGACAACAATGAATACAAAAAGACCATCAACGATGGGCCACCATTGGCGGCCATGTTGGATGTAAAGATTTATCCCATAAGGGCGCACCACACTAAATAAACTCCCATAGGAACCAATGCTAAATGATAAATATTCAAAAATACTCAAAAAATCGTGTAAGTCTCTCAGCCTCTTGAAAACCGATCAAACATATTTTCGGACGACTGAACTTTAGAATTCTTTTCAATTTTTGCCAGGTCAGCCGTTTGGAATTTTTGCTAACTACCCCAGAAGAAAAAAACGCGAAAATTTGTTTTTTTCCAAAACCGACTTGCTGCCAGTTTTCGTGAAGCACTTCTCCACTTTCCCGTTCAAATAGGGCCAACTTTAACGCCTAAATTTATCAAGTCTCCTCAAAGGTTGAAGCACAGAACCCCCAGGTTGTGATAGATTATTATATTTACACAATCTATTAATTGCATGACCCCCAAAACGTTGTAATTAAAAATAAGTTGTGGGTTTACAAATTATGATAAGTAGCTTGGCGCATTAATTCTGGCTTATTTGGTGTGGTGCACCCTATAAGGGCACTTAATTATTCTTTATGGTTAAAAAATTATGCTTAAATTGTTGAAAATAAGTCACTGACTTGATATCTGAAAAAATTAATTGGAAATGTTATTGCGTTCGTCTACAACAAGGTCAAACATGTTAGAGCATTTACATGTACTCTAAGCAATGCGATAAGAAAAACATGCATTACACGCTGTGTACACTCTAATGACAAGTCAGTTGTTATATTCAAATCCTAGTCACTCAACAAGTTATAAACTTATCTCTTTTTTTTAGTTATACGATTCTAAACGCCTTACAATTATTTTTAATAATTGACAAGAGGGGGTTAACTAATGTGGAAGCTGTAAAAGGGAAAGGGGATTGAAGAGGGAGGGCCTGAGAAGGGGGGGGGGGGGTAGATTTTGCTTACCCGCCAACATTTTTAACCATGTAATCATATTGAGTTTAAAATGGTGAACTTTATAACAAAAAAGAATATACATAGGTCATTTTACCACGTTTAATTGTCATTCCAAGTTTCATTTTACCTAGCTTTAAGGGATAAGGGGGTGAATGGGTGGGCGGGGCGTGGGCGGGGCTTGTTGCAAAATGCCCTTCCAGACACTTTACGGTTAATAATTTGTGGGTGAACGGGAACAATTGGACTATAGTTAAGAGTTAAGACTGTAAGCTAATAAGGTGTTTGGGCTGGGGGCTAGGGTCCGGGCTGACCGCTAGGGTTTTGGGCTTTGGGGGTAGGCTCGGCTGGGGGTTAGGGTTTGGGCTGGGGCTATGATTTCGGCTAGGGGCTAGGGTTAGGGCTGGGGGCATGACTCGGCTTGATGGGTGTAGGGTTTGGGCTGGGGGCTGGGGTTTGGGCTGACGGCTACGGTTTTTGCAGTATAGTGTAGGGTTTAGGCTGCTGGTTGGGGGCTAGGCCTAGGGTTTCACACGCATCAGAGTGCATTCACCTTCCGGAAACTTGACATATGATGCCATATCCACCACCCCCCCTACTCCTCTTCAAATAGTCTATTGGTGGTTTTTCTCTCCTTTTTTCATATTCAACCAGCCACGTTGGCTCATGATTCTTTGAATGTGACTAAAACCGTCAGTCTCATACTTATTACTTGTCATAGTTTAACCATGAAGGTTTAGAAAGCAAACCCCTCTTTGAGTTTGAAACGTTGAAGTATTCTCGGTTAATAAATGTATTGTAATTTGAGGAAATAGAAACATTATTGCTATACTAACAGTTTACAGTCAAAGAAATGATGTTTCCAATGTAAAAACAGCAACAAAGTGACACACAATGCCCCCACACAACTCATTACTGTCGTTGTTTCAAGCCTACATCTGTAAACAGAACACAAACATGGCTGCACGGGCGCCGCCATGTTGTATATAAAGGGCGCACCACACTAAATAAACTCCCATAGGAACCAATGCTAAATGATAAATATTCAAAAATACTCAAAAAATCGTGTAAGTCTCTCAGCCTCTTGAAAACCGATCAAACATATTTTCGGACGACTGAACTTTAGAATTCTTTTCAATTTTTGCCAGGTCAGCCGTTTGGAATTTTTGCTAACTACCCCAGAAGAAAAAAACGCGAAAATTTGTTTTTTTCCAAAACCGACTTGCTGCCAGTTTTCGTGAAGCACTTCTCCACTTTCCCGTTCAAATAGGGCCAACTTTAACGCCTAAATTTATCAAGTCTCCTCAAAGGTTGAAGCACAGAACCCCCAGGTTGTGATAGATTATTATATTTACACAATCTATTAATTGCATGACCCCCAAAACGTTGTAATTAAAAATAAGTTGTGGGTTTACAAATTATGATAAGTAGCTTGGCGCATTAATTCTGGCTTATTTGGTGTGGTGCACCCATAATGGTTTGCGGAAGGGCGCCCTCTGTTGGTGCAACGCAATGAATTAACCCTCGGTTAAGATACCAGCGCTATATAAGTTTTATTATTATTATTTGCGATAAGGAATATTACACTAAAAAGCACACAAACAAAGGGAAAGTTCATTACAACAATTTGACATGGCAACTGCATGCACACCCCTCCCCCACTTCCTTCCCCTTCCCCCACCCCTTTCCCTTCTCACCCCTTCCCCCACCCCTTTCCCTTCTCACCCCTTCCCCCTCCCCCACCCCCTTGCCCTATATTTGTGGAACGAGAAGGTTACATAATAACATTTTCATCAATCTGGGTCCTCAAATAACTCTGCATATAGCACACTTTACGTAAAGTGATAGATCTACAGCGCCCTCATGCATTTTGCCTCTTTCCTCTTTCCTACTGCAGGAAAACGCTAAATCTACACGGAAGAAACCAGACTTCAGATCGGGTTGGAAAGAGATCGGTCGTCTCAACAGGAAGCCGATGCAATTCACCGGAGATGCCGGCCCCACCAGTGATTTTACAGGACTTTCTGCAACACAGGTATTCCAGTTGTTCTTTTGCAGTACGGTTTGGGATATGCTTGTAGACGAAACAAACCGCTACGCAGAACAAACTGCTTCACAAACGTCCTGGACCCCCACTCACTTAAATGAAATGATGGCATTTGTCGCACTCCTGCTTGCTATGGGTATCAACAAGTCACCTCAGTACAGCATGTACTGGTCAACATCTGAAGTTCTACTCACGCCATTGTATCCATCCATTATGTCCAGAAATAGATTTAGTTCCATTATGAGATTTTTTCACCTGTCTGACAACCAGTTGCCTCAACCAGCCTCTGGATGTGACAAGCTTAAGAAAGTTAGGCCTTTGCTGGATGTCATCCTCCCCAAATTTCGCAACCTGTATTACCCTGGACAGAACTTATCTCCTGATGAGAGTATGATCAAATTTAAGGGACGACTCGGGTTTCTACAGTACATGCCCAGAAAACCGGTCAAATGGGGAATGAAGGCATTCTCTTTGAATGAGTCGGAGACTGGTTACACGTGCTCTTGGGTATTGTACACAGGAGCTGCTCCCAAGGAGACGAAGACTTCACAAAGGCCACCTGTAAATACCGAATCATCCCCAGCAAAATGCCATCCCTCTGACCTAACCATCCCAGGAGAAGTCGTCCTTGAACTTGTAAATGGATTTGAACATAAAGGACATGTAATTTATTGTGATAATTACTTTAACAGGCCAGCTCTGGTATCAAAAATGGACAACCTAGGATTTGGATGTAGTGGTCCTGTGCGTTATACGGCACGGGGCATACCTCGTGCAGCACACCCAAAGACAAATGGAATGAAAAAGGGAGATGACCCCAAATTTTATGAGAAGGCTGGTCAGTTATGCATTGTTTGGCGTGATAACAAAAATGTTGTATTCCTAACAAATGTAGGCGATTGCCAAGTAATAAGCAAAAAAATTCGGTGTAAGAAAAGCGAAAGTGGATTGCGTGAAATTGCTAAGCCAAAATCTATAGATTACTACAACAAATTCATGGGAGGAACAGATCTCGCTAATCAAATTTGTCAGTACTACACGCATACACACAGAAGTTTGAAATGGTGGAAACGGGTGTTTTTTTGTTTGTTGAACATATGTATGCTCAATGCTACGGTAATTTTCAACAGCATACCAACAAATAAGCATGTCAGTAATCTTGACTTCCGTCTTCAAGTTATAGACGGCTTGCTCACGGGTTGGGAGCGTTCTACAATGCTGCGTTGTAGACGATCCAATGCGAATAACTTTCCTATTGGGATGATAGAGAAAATGCATTATCCTGGCAAAAACCCTTCCGGAAGAAAACGTGACTGCATCGTTTGTAGTAACCGTCGATTACACAAGAGAAAACAAACGAGGATGATTTGCAAACAATGTACATATCCAATGTGCGTCGTTCCTTGCTTTGAGAATTACCATACATTGCACTTGGTTTAAATTTATGGCATAAAGAAATATGTAGCTCCATATTTGTAGGCATTTTTAACAATAGCCCCCCCCCCCCTGCCCCCCCTGCCCCCCCTATTCAATGTTGCCGCCAAAAATGTGTTCGTGTGTCCGCAATCCAAGGCAACTTTGAAAGAGGGGGGGAGGGGGAGGGGGAGGGGGGGAGGGGGAGGGGGGGAGGGGGTGGTCGTTTGTCAACACTTTTTTGTGGTTCATTTGTATTTAATGTCCTTCAATAAATAGTTCAGTGACATAAAATGATTTAGATTTGGTCGTTTGTCAACACTTTTTTGTGGTTCATTTGGATTTAATGTCCTTCAATAAATAGTTCAGTGACATACAATGATTTAGATTTGGTGGTATGCTATAATGCTATTTGATTTACTTACACCATGGAGGATTACACTGTATGCCTGTACAGTGCATACAATACACATGAAAAATCACTCACTGCACATTGGTGGCGCTCTTCATTAAAATCCACACAAATTCGTTGGTGCAGAAGCATTGTGAGGGGTAACACACTGCTGGTATGCAAGGTCCTACTGTGAAATATTTGCTGGTAATGAAAGGGTTAAAGGAGTGGTCGCAAGTATCCTTTGTAGATGGTTATTATGTCATCTACTGGTAGCGCAGATGGGGGACATCGAGAAAAAGTACAAGTGTAATATCTATGAAGTTTCGCTTTGGGGGATCAAGCTTCATATTATTAAAGGCTGACCATTTGTTCATAATTCAATGTGGTTTGTAATTTGACATCATAGTTATCAATTTGGATTTATTTACACTTAAAATCAGTCATACTCTTGTTGAAGTCGAGCCCATTTCTAGGATTTAAATGTCACTACATTACCTTCAGACGTCACATGACTGTCAGTCATTGCAGTGGACGTCGATGAGCTACTGTATTCTATGACAAAATGATAGAGGGGGTAATTTACCAAAATGCGTGGTTCGGAATAGTTAGTAATAAAATACACTAAATATTCGTGTTTCATTGTTGTGTCATCATCATGTCATTGCACTGGACGTCGATGAGCTACCGTATTATTTGAAAAAGGGACAGAGATAGACAGTAACTTACCAAAATGCTAGGTTCGGAAGAATTAGTTATAAAGTACGTACATTCGTGTTTCATTGCGGTGTTGTACTTTGTGATCACACTTAGTTGCACTTAAAATCAGCCATAGCTCTTTGTGAAATCGAGCCCAGGCCTACGAGGCAAACGTTCACCTATCATTATCACTACCTTACCTGTGGACGTCACATGACTGTCATTCATTGCAGTGGACGTCGTTGAGATACCGTGTTCTAAAAAAGAAGAAGATATATACATGGATTTGCATGTTTCGGTAGTGTAGTCACAAAATACACTAATTCATGCTTCAATGTGGTTAGTAATGTGACATCACACTTAGCAATTCAGTTGTATTTGCACATCAAATCGGTCATAGGATAGCCTTTTGTGAAATCAAGCCCAGGCCCACTATACCTTCTGACGTCACATTGCAGTGGACATCGTTGATCTGTTGTGTTCTTGAGAAGGAGGATAGAGACATTAATTAACCTTAATGCATGGTTCGACGGTATGGTCATCAAAACACACTGATTCATGCTTTAATGTCAATATAAAATCACAGTGTCCCCTTACCTTCAAAGGTACCATCGCGATTTTTCTCGCCAAAGTATAGACAGCCAACGGCATGTTTTAATGTAAGTCCTTCGGAAAATTCTGCTGTGTTCAGCTCGCAAAGTTTGTCAGTTTGACAATAGTTGAAGGACTTGCAGGCATCATCTTGCAAGCAAAATACCGCACACGTTTCGTTTGAACTCGCTAAGAAGGTACGATAGACACTTCCTTGAAGTAAACTGTCACGAATTGGTTTTTGAAATTGATGGCTGTTTCCTTTCCTCAGTCGGTAAATTCGAGATGTCGGTGGACACGCAGTTTGCATTGAGTTACATGAAGCCAATGCTGTTATAATTACATCGAACATAACAAAGCAAACTGGCACAAATGTAACGTAATACATGATATCAGAATTGATTTGTGAACTGGAACCGTCAACTTATTGTCAAACTGAAATACCTGCTTCATCCACGATACAGAAGCGTCAACCGTCATGAAAGTCTCATAACATAACGTTTGGCACGGTAGGTTAGCAACTTTCCCAGAGTGCATACAACATTCAATTGTATAATTTGCAGCGATCCCAGTTTGCTAAAGACCATCTACCTTCTGAAATTAAGTCCAAAGAGCATCGCTCAAAAGCATAAAGGCTCGAGCTTTTAGTGACAAGACAGAGTCGTAAAGTCGGTAACAAACTACTTAAGCTCAAATTATAATAGGCGTTAATAATAAATGACCGTTATAATATACGAACTCGCATATATAATTTAGACGAATCACCGAAAGCTTTACGTTTAGATACAACAACATTGTGAGAGTTTGTTTTTTCATCGCAGGTTTGAATTGAAGTCCGTTTCGTTTTGAGGCTGTGTGTTGGTGTTTCTGTTTTAAAACTTCAATGTAAACATTTGGATTAAAGGTTGTGTAAAACATTGGTATTTGCCAAAGACCTGTATCCACACTTGATGGAACCTAACATATACATGAAATAACAAACCTGTGAAATGATTAGCCCAACGGAGTCATGAGAAAATAATGAAAACACATTATGTTTTAACCCTTTTTCAAGCGTTAGGTGCAAATCTGTGAACATTTATATTTCCAATCTTACCAATGTTATACACACCCTTTAAATCAACCCCAAAAGGGACATACAATCTTTAATCAATGGATACTAACATTTAACCTCTACATATATTCATTTCCTCCATTGGCGAATCACCCGTAATAGTAAGTCGGTAGTTTCGCTATCTGATTTCTGAACAGCTCTATTAACAGTTTTAATTTGTCTTAAAGGCACTGAACATGTTTGGTAATTATCAAAGACCAGTATTGTCACTCGGTGTATCCCAACATATGCATAAAATAACAAACCTGTGAAAATTTGGGTTGAATCGGTCATCGAAGTTGCAAGAAAATAAAGAAAGAAAAAACACCCTTGTTGCACAATTTTGTGTGCTTTCAGATGCTAATAAAAGGCTTCATGCATGAAGTCTTTTATTATTTTAGTGAGAAGTTACCTCTTTCTCAAAAACTACGTTACTTCAGAGGGAGTCGTTTCTCACAATGTTTTATACTATCAACAGCTCTCCGTTGCTGGTTACCAAGTAAGTTTTTATGCTAATATATATTTTGAGTAATTACCAAACGTGTTCAGTGCCTTTAACACTGATTTCAAAAACACTGGCAATAATATTTGCAAAAAACAATGTTACATATTTCTCTCCAGCACTTTAATCGTCACGTTTTTAGAACACTGCTCTTAGGTGCTAAACTTTCTGCAGATTTATTTATTTACAAGGCTATACTCATTTAGTTTATGAATCAATATTTGGTTTTGAAAAAAAAAAAAAATACATTTTAATTCACTTGCTTGCCCATGTCTATCCATTTCGTAATTAATACGTGTTATGCTCGTTTATCTATAGTAAATTAGTTGTAGTATTTACGTTGTGCTTTGTGTATAACAATAATTAGAACGTCAATACCCAGAGTAAACGCACAGTTGATTGATGATCAGGATGATTTCTTCTCCAGTTGCTTCAGAACATTATCATGCATGTCAAATGCACTAAGTATAACAGTATGTTTTTCATTAGACACACTACTCGGTTTAGATATTACTCTGAATGGATGGAAACAGCAGGGCCGAACAACAATAAATGTCGAAAGGTTAACAACGACGAGCCTCAGAAGAAATCTAACGATCGTATCTCAGATTATCTACTCTGTGTGTTAATTTTTGCTGTTCACTAATTTTGCAAAAGGAAAAGTAATTTTAAAAGTGATACAAATAAAACTAGTTTCCAACCTCTAGCTCTTCCTGGTGTAATATGTCATTTTATTTGACACTCATTCAGAGGAAACTTTGTAACATGACGTCATTGACAACAAAGGTCATCGAGAGGAGTTTTTCCCGACAGTCAACAGATCACACTTAGTGCTGTTTTGATTTTAATCGAAATTTAGGGACGACTAAACTTTCCTGTTCGAAAATTTACAAACTAGTAAATATACAAATGTGACGTTATATTGACTTTGTTGTGACGTTGACAAATTCGCGCTGGAGGGGTGTCAAACTAAGCATTTTACACCATTTTAGCGTTGGGTTTGATACTTTTGATCTTCCGCTATCATAAGGACTCGCTCTATGAGTGCATTACAAACTGGAGTCAACCTAGAGCCTATTGACTCTTGCCAAAAGGAAACTAACCAAACTAACCCTTATAATATATTTATTTATCCTAATTATTACAGGAAAAAACTCTTACCATCAAGATGAAAATGGTCGTTTCAAAGCTATGATTACGACCGGCCTACATTACAACGCTTTAAATAAGTAATGCACTTTCGGCTAATGCGATTGCCTGGCAATTAGGAGTAGGGTCACATTTAGATCTAGCCTTTCGTCAATGACTTCTTATGAGACAGCTGTGTTGCAGCAAAGCGTCTGGAATTGGAGACCACACACACGAGTGGCGAAGCCGTAAGTGGCGAAGGTAGTTTGTTGCCCTCAAGGTTGTTTAGACCATAGAGGAACTTATTGTACCCTTGCTACGTTTGGACGTTCGTTGCGGAATCAAATCTCCAAATGGAAAAAAACTATGTGAGATGGAGCTACACCCAACATACTGGAGAATGGCTATTTTAACCAGGCGCAACTTACGCCGATTCCTAATTGCTCGTCCAAGTTAATTTATGCTGATATAAACCTTTGTGAATTGCGAAGTAACGCGAATATTCTGTTGACATAGTAATTGATCAACGAAACGGTAACGGCACTTTGCGGCTCCCGTCGCCCGTAGAATCCTATGTTGTTGTAGATCCCTCTTTCACCAACCAGAACTTCTGGTCATACTGTGTGTACCACTCAGTGGTCACATTGTGTTTCTGTTGTGACACTATGAAGCTTGGAAAAAACCTATCGTGACAGTTTGAACATAGACTAATCATAGTGTTATCATAAAGAAGTCACAGTGTAGTGTCACGAATATGGAAATCAACGTGTTCACAAGGTTCTGCCTTTTGAAAAATTACAAGGTTACGATTGTGCGACCATAAAACTTTAAATAATAAACAGTGTCGGTGTAGTGTCACTACAGTGTGACCATAATATACTGTGCAAGTCTCGCGCGTAATCAAGCTTCCGGGACCATTGTTGTCACAACCATAATGTAGTTTTACGTTGGCAAGTTTTTGTTTCGTCTATTACGTTACTTGTAAGTTACTCATAAGTCGACATACGTCGAGATAATTTCTAGCGTACCCTATACATATTTATAACCTATGAGTAACGTGCTTTGAACCTATATCAAATTTATCTCCAACGCAATTGTTGACGTATGTAGACGTTTTGACGTTTTCCGGACGACCTGAGAACTTACAGCTACCGTATAATGGCGTATTGGCAGAGTTTTTTTGAGGTTTTTCGGCATGACGGTGATGTTGATATGGTGATGTTGGTACTGCGATGTTAAGTGCAGTTATGATTGGAATCGTCGAGCGGCAGCCTTTTTATAGGGTTCGACACGTGATCGTCGGCGATGCGCTCCGCGCGCTATGCTTTTATAGTTAGACTATCGTTGGGCATATGTTGTGAACGCTGTCAAGATGCTAAGCATTCGATGGTATAAGTTGGAATAAGTTATCTAAACGCTATGGAAACGTTGTATATAAGTTACTACTACGATATGTATACGTCCAATTCGTTGTGAATACACTTTGAATACGCTCCAAAAAAAAAACCCAAAACACATCAATAGTTCAGCGTATGCCAGCGTTTTAGAAAAATTTGTATACGTCCGCATACGCTGGCTAAAACGTCAATGTGTGACAGGGCCTTATAAAGTATGGGAACATTGCGGGAATACCCTCTGCCCCATATCTAGTATGGTATAACTCAGATTTATACGATGGTGACGTCAGGTGAATTGGGTCAAAACAGCATACAAATAGAAAATCAATTGTCGTCTGTGTCAGCAGTGCACATCCCTAAATGTCAACTGTGGACAAAGTATCATTACCACGTGACATGCACGTATGGCAAAATTAACCAGATCAACCAATGGGAAAGCTAAAATGTGCATACAGCAACAAATAGACTGTGCAAGTCTCGCGCGTATCCGAACGAGAAAACACGTCAAACGAAGAACATTTTTATTTCTGAAATCAAATCTTTGTTTTAAATTATATCTCATGACAAAATCTGAACAACAAAAATAACTCATTACAATTTTGTTAACTGTTTAGAAACCCCTTATGCGGATTCGTGATCGTCAAACGGTTTTAAAATTGACCTGTGACCCAGTTTTAAAAGGATGCTGACGCCTCAACAAACATATACTGCAATGAAAATGGTTCGCCTTGCAATTACAGCATCTGGCGATGATAATCGCGCATCCAAAACAAGCTTTTACATATGTTGTATGATCGGAGGCGAGCACAACATTCTAAATTTTTGCAATAACCGGAAGCTGAGGTCAAGTTTAATTTTCGGGTTTTCTTCGTTACATCGTTGAATTAGTTTTACTTTCAAATTTTGTTATCACTTAGTATTACATTCCCAACAACATGTATAATTTGCTAGGTCATAAACTACCTTAAACTAAAAAAATTGACGAAACAAAATCTCGCCCACGTAAAACTCCATATGGTTGGGACCACTATGGTCCAGGAAGTTCGAATGCGCGCGAGACTTGCACAGTCTATTGCAGCAATCACGAGTTGGCTCACAGCAGACAATATGCATGGATAAATTACACAAAAAACTGCAAAAACCACTGTGTTATTTATATAGAGCCACGCATACAAATAGTAAAGTGCAACGTACAAATTGTGGATCTGAGAACCAAAGGGTTCTTACACACGTCCACACAGTGTGATTTGTTTTACACCGTTGAATAATATAATCTTTCTTCAGAATAAAAAACAAAGAAATGTCCACATAGTGTATGCAATACAAAGCTGAGTAGTTAAACACCTGCAATCGGGACCTCCTATTGTCCAACTTTTCTTTGTACTTAAACTTTTTGGCGATATCTCCTATTGGTTTTTACACACACTCTTAATCTGAGGACCGACTGGTTTGAATGTGTATACCTATCCACTGCTCTCAAACATCTGGTTACAGATCTTTCTATGCCGTTTTAATTAATTTCTTTCTAGTTTTTGAATTGTGCATGAAAGGGAGCATCTTCTATAGTAGCTGAGTTGTCAACAAGAAAAACAGGTTAATTAAAATAATTACACACGATACACACACAAAACTTACAGTTTCGAGTTCATAATTTCCGCATCTAGAATATTTTTTTATTGCACTGAAGTTTAAAGCAAAGGAAACATAATTTTAATATAATAATGTCCCACACAATTATCAACGTAGGCTACTTTAAACGCATATTAAATACTTGTGAAACCTACGGTTTTCTTTCTTTTACAATATCGGTAAATAGATGTCAAATACTAGTATCTGGCCCTGTTCGAAACGACCGGCTTCGACCTCGGGATCAGGATTAGGTTTTTGAGGCTTCGTGCGGCTTCGTGCGGCTTTGGTCTCACTATAAACAAAATGGCCGCGTGCTTCTTCCGATTATATATCTCTTCTTTATAGACTCGGTAGGAATGCATTTTTGGCGATCCAAACCAGAAGCATGTTTTGGCTTTCGTCAACAAAAACGAAACGTTTGCATTAAGCAAAAGCCAAGCGTTTTCTATTGAGCTTCAAAATTGCTCTGAGGACTGGATTCAAAGCCGAAGCATGATAGTTCGTTTCAAAAATGCCCTTTGTGATCTAACATACAATAATTTACAAACCTCTAAAAGTTTTAAACTCGATCAGTCGTCAGAGCTACGAAAAACGATGTAATTTTTTTTTTTCGGTTCTTATAATTCACTGTTGTCAAACAATGGATGTTTGACTTGAAAGATCAAAACTAATAACTTTTACTCCTTTCTCAAAGCCTATATCATTTAAACCAAACATAAAACAAGGGAGGTGTTCTTAACATGGCCAGCTTTATACCATGTATGTTATGTTGAAAATTGTGAACTTTTTAAATATTACCTTTGTTGTACTTATCTGTGGATAAATCTATTTGTTTTGTATTATTTGTGTTCACTGGGTTGACAAATATTAGTTCTAACTTAGGCCTATGACTCTAAAATCTACGAAAATGTATTTATTAATATAATTGCTTTTTCATCGTAGAGTACTAGTTTCGATCAAAACAAACGACTGTTTCTTCTGTATTTTCGTGAAGTCTGTGTAGCTTCCCGAACTAACTAAAGTGTCGGGATTTGTAACAAATAAACCATAATAGAAAGAAATAAAAAATTCCGATCGTTGTGGCACTTCAACTTTCATTAGCAGGGCAAATAGCCACGATAACAACTCTGTTCTGTAAAACTTTAGGCCTATTGCAAGTTGACAATGATGTAAAGTGTATGCTCTTCCTTTCCAGTCTGTAATTGCAGACAGTCATTCATTCCGAATCAAACTAAACAAACACATTATAAGTGAAAACAATCAAACCAACCGTAAAACTTAACTAGGTTGCAAATGACGAATTATTATTAATAATCTTATTAGGAGACAAGTCTTTGAAATCCATAAACAAAATAGGTCCGTGGTCAGTTTCTTGGCAGTCTTATCAATGATATCATCTGCAATGAACAGAGAAGGGTACAGGTAATCGGTGAAAACATAAACTGGACAACTTGTACTCAAACTCCAGCCTACTTTAGCTCATTATGCAAGACATTCAAATTCGGGAAGTAAAACAAAAACTAAAAACTTTCGTTCAAAATGACAGCAATTTTTTAACCAGTCATGAACTTTAATATTATTTGTGACTTTTCTAATTTATTTGTAATGATTTTTCCCCCTAAAAATGTCAGTGACATTTTAATATAAATAGCCCGAAAAAGTCAATAAAAACATTGTATTTCGGTAATATTTTCAACTTTTTGCCAAGGGCCATTGCCTGAGAAACAATACTTTATTCAAAGAGGTATACCTAGGCCAACAAGCATTTTTGTGAAAAAGCTTTTGAATATTTTAGTGGTCAATGTTGGAAATGGGAAACCCCACATGATCCCTGTTTAGACCCTTATACGCCGAAGTCCATCAATTCTAGGTGTACAGGCGTGTGGTCAAACCCAACAGAGGGCGCCCTGCATGTAAATTAATTATTGGTTTTCTTACCGTTTCAAAAAGACCTTTTATATTTCATTGTCAATTATTTTATTTATTTCTGATTTAAAAGTTTAAGTACAAACATAATGCAATATAATAAGGAAAACAGAAAAAAAATCACCTTTGTAATGACTTGCCAACAAGTGTCTTTATTGAGGTTTTGCCTTCATCTTTCGATTGCGGGAAAGCAGCTTCTGCACCAGGGTAGCCTTCTCACCATCAACCCCATCCTTCTTAGAGGCCCTTCCTGCTGGAAAGTCAAACAGTAGTCATTTTAAAAACTCATGCTTAATTTTCAATGTAATATGTAACAGACAGTTGATGGCAGTGATTCTATTCCTACAATTTCCCAGGCCTCAGCAAGCGTTTCTTATTTGAAACACGTAAAATATCTTCAAGTAAAAACATCCTGACGCAAAATACACGAAGTGCAACTTTTGGGGCATGATCGAAAAGCTAACAAACCTGAACAGGATATCCCGGGAGCGGGACTGAAAGGGTTAACACACATTGGTTTCAGGGTAAAAAACAAAAAACCCCAAAACAATATACTCGCAGGGTATTACAATCGAAATTACCATGATGAACCAGAAAACATTTACCGTAATAGTGTGAGTCTCCGTAGTCAGACCAGTAGTTGGATGGACCGTCGTAAACGTACAAGTCATCTGGTCGACTACCTGAGGACGAATGGAAAATAAATACATAAGTGAGACCTTGATATGTTATTAGGATCAATGACATTGGTTTGTATGCTTTTACTGATGACAATATTATGTAGAAGGTTTTTACATATATTTTTTCTGCCATGTATCAAATATGGAAACGTTTTGGTTTCTTAGTTACAGTTATGTTATTAAGCTAACATGTTTTTTTCTACAAAGTGATGGATTGTAGCTTTGTGCTCTTGCTACTGCATGTGACACGGCGTGGTTTTGCTTTTGTTTTCAGTTTTCACGAAGTGACCGAATGGGTCTCGCGACAAAGAGCAGTGTGTTTTCAATGATGAGCCAAGCTCGAACCCCAAAATGGATTCTCTTACAAACAGGTATAGGCCTACTGTTCGAAAAGTCCAGACTTATTGAACACCCCGACGTAATGGCCAGATAATGATTAAACAAATTGGTAATATGTTCGACTTTCCTGATCGGCCCAATCCGAAAATGGGTCAGGCTCCCGGTGCCCCGGGAGTATTAAATACAACATTTAAACAAATTAATATACAAAAAACCCAGAAAATAATACCTATTATTCATGAAGATAAAAAGTCAACTCTACCATGGTAGTCGGATGGGCCATGTCGAATGTCGTAGTTGTATGAAGGGTAATCCGATTTATAGGACAAGAAGCAAAGAAAAGATTGAAACTTATTTTAATTTTTATAATTATTGAAGTGTCTTTTGTTATACACATTTTGTAACAACTTTTACTCTTTACAAACAAATGATTATTTGTTTTATTCAAGAAGTCCAACACACTATTTGTATTGGTTTAAACGTCAACTTTACCATTGTAGTCGGATGGGCCATCAATGTCGTAGTTGTATGAAGGGTATCCGATTGATATCCTGAGGACAAGAGGTAAAAAAAGATTAGAACATGTTTTAATTTTTTTTATGATTATGGAGGTGTCTTTGTTTTGAAGCTTTTGAGACAACTATTACTCTTAATAAACGAATGATTTTTTTAATTCACAAAGTCCATATTACTTTTTGT
This sequence comes from Leptasterias polaris, assembly GCA_037783415.1. NCBI lineage: Eukaryota > Metazoa > Echinodermata > Asteroidea > Forcipulatida > Asteriidae > Leptasterias > Leptasterias polaris. Next base: position 911,898 of record JAZGTN010000149.1, read on the forward strand.
ATTGGTTTAAAAATTTACCTTGGTTGTTGGATGGGCCATCAATGTCGTAGTTGTATGAATGGTAATTTGATTGATATCCTGAGGACAAGAGGTAACGAAAAGATTGGATTTGATTTGTATTTTTAATGATTATGGAAGTGTCTTTGTTTTGAAGCCTTTAAGACATCTTTTACTCTTAATAAACGAATGTTTTGTTTTGAACTTGATGAGGTCTAGAGTGCTTGGTGTGTGGGAAACGGGTACTCGTCGCTGGTAGTCCAGCGGATAGGTGGGAATATTGTGCACTTTGTGGTAAAAGCATGAAACTTGGCACACATGTACTTTATACCAAAACATGAAATTTTAGATATAGTACCATCTCTGATTTGGCCTGTGGTGGCCTTGGCGGCCATTTTTCAAAACAAACAAAAGTACAACAAAAACAATGACACAAGACAAACAAACTAATGAAAGAAAAGCAAGTAAACAATAAATGAAAGGGCGAAGGGAAAACGGGATAACTATATACAAGAGTAAATGGGAGTCTAATAACCAATAAAGAAAAAACACTGAACTGAAAATAAACAGAAGCCAAATAAATAACAGCAAGCGAAAATAAAAAAAATGATAAAAAAGCGGGCTGAAGACAAAACATAAAATGGAATTGCAGTAAGGGAAAAAACTAGCTACAACAAATGAACAAAAAGCAATAAATCAACCACAAAGAACTAAAAGGCACAGTAAAGAATAACAAATAAGAACAGTAGGAGAGATAATGGAATGCATAAACATTAACAAAATAAAGCAAATGAAGCTGATGCTTAAAGGCACAGCAAATAATAAAAATTAAAACATTTGTGAAAAACAAATAATAATTTAATGCAAAGCATAAACCAAACGAAGCAAATGAAAATGAATGCAAAACAGGCAGGAAAACAGTTCATCATAATGGCTCAAGGGATGAGATGCAGCAACAAAACAGATGATACACAAGATGGAAGATGGATGCTGGAAGTGCGAATGGTAAATGTTAAGCTTGACGGTAGAAGTCAGCTAATACGCCGCCAGTACCTCTCCACTTACCAGCCACAAATCTGTATTTCCGTCCCTCCTTGTACGATGCAGAGACTTGTGCCGACCATTTCCTCTTCTCCTGTAGGTCTGCTCTGGTCAAGTCTTCGACACAGAAAAAGGGGTAACTGCTCAGGACTTGTCGTTGCTGCTGGAGAACCTTAATCTTGTCCTGATAGCAGTTAAGTTTGATGAGAAGGTGTTGGGGCCTACCATCCAACTTGGGGCCATCACGATGGGCACGTTCCACCTTAACATCATCGGTCATGTTGAATTTCTCCTTGCGAAGCTCCTGAGAGAGAGCCAGGCAGTCTTCACCTTTCTGCTGTGGGAAGCCAATAACCCGAAGATTATTTCTCCGAGAGAAGCGCTCAAGCTTGTTGATTTGCTCGGCATGTTCGACCATGATTTTCTCAGCCTTGGCGACTGCTTCTGTCAATTTGTCAAGTTCTTTCATCTTGAGTTCCTAGCTGTCTATACGCTTACTCTGGAATTCAATGGAGTCATTGACGTTTTCTTCTAGCCTATGAATATGGTTACGTAAGTCCTTTTGTCCTGATTGTATCTCTGACAGAGTTGTACGGACGAAGTGTTCAAAGTCGTTGGTGTCGGAAAAGGACCTCACTGAGCTTGGGTTTGGCGATTGGGGTGATAACGTCGGTGGTGATCCAGAATCACTCACTGGTTTGGTGGTTTTCTTGCGTCCAGCCGGCATGACGAATCACCAGATGTTCCCAAAGTATGTATCGTCCTTGCTGCTTATTAGTAAGATGTAGATTTATGCTTAGGCTAGAATATTGACAATATGTAGGCTTGATCAATGGAGACCCCCAATTACTCTTGCATCTCACTCGGTCGCCATCATTCAATTAGTTCAGCGGTGGCCCGCGGTTTGAAGCGTGTGGAAATCGTCACAGGACGAAGACGAGGATTGAGAGACTACGCAAGGCAGGAAAGCCTATCATATGGTGAAAGCTAGATGCATTAAAAAACACTCTCACCTTGTTACTCTGATATGCGGTGAATCCTCTAGAGTTGAACAGTAAAGTTAAACTTCGTGTAGAAGTGTTACAGTGTCAGTGATGAAGAAATATTAATATTAGTGAAGTGAATTTTGTTTGTGAACGAAAGTTCAAAACTGCTACTTAAAACGGAAGTATATAACCAATTGGCGCTTTTCCTCCGATAGTGATTAGGTTTTTAAAATATAACTGAATCACTATTTTGGGTATTGATTTGTACAAAGTGAAGTTCTAATAATTAATTAAAACATTCGGAATAATCTCAATATTCTGTCACCTAGTTGGGAACCAAACATAGGATTTTAATCAGTGGTTCCAGACATACTTACCTCAAGCTTGAGACCTAATTAATTGTGGGAGTTATTGGTGTATATTGATGTATATTGCTGTAAATTATTTAAAAATAAATTAATAGTGTAAAGTGAGAAAATCTCTCTGAGTTTTATTCAGTGTATTGTGGAATACTAGAAGAGACTAGGTTTGTTCTGACAGATGTATAGATTATAAAAATCCAGTGTGAGTTCTGGGAGTTGTGTTTTGTATCAATAAACAAATTCCACTTCCTTTTTAACCGAAGGTATAGGTCAAACGGCGGTCAAACTTAACTCTGTGTAGCGTTTATGAAGCTGTTTATTACCTCCCAATGATGTATAGATTATACAAATCCAATGTGAGTTCTTGAAGTTTTGTTTTGTTTCAATAAACAAATTCCACTTCCGTTTTTAACCTACGGTCTAGGTCAAATGGGGGTCACACTTGTTGCACTTTTTTGAAGTTGTTAAATACTTTCCAATGATGTATAAATCATAACTCTTTAACAATAGATTAAGTGATCCATAACCTTTCAGCTGATGTATAGATAAAAAAAAAAATTTGTGTGGTTCAGGAGTTATGAAGTATTAAACGTTGCCTTAAAGAGGAAGGGAAATGGCCAATTGCTTTTTTGTGATGTGCTAATTTTCCAACAGACAGGGTTCTCATGTGAGTGAGGAAAAAATTGCAAGTCTCTAACATCACATTGTAAAATGGTGTAAAGTGCTATTGCATTTGAAATCATTCCAATGTAAAACATCTGCTGACATCATTCTGATAAAAATGGGTCTCTACATTTTGGTAATATTCAATCAAAACAGCCTTGAATTTGTTGACCTTTTGACTGCCGATCAATTCCTTCTCATCAAATGTAAAGATCAATTAGTATTTTAAACCACTGACGTCATCTTTCAAATTTCGTTCCCCAAAAAGTATGTTTTGAACAAAAACATCCACTTACAAAAATGTAGAGACCCATTTCACAAAATGGTGTTATCAAATGTTTTGGATGTTGATAATTTTGCACTGAATGTATCGAATGCAATTTCACGATTTTAAAGCGAGGTTAGAGACTTTCCCTTCTCACATGAAGACTCTATCTATAGAAAAATGAGCACTTCACACAATTTAATATGTTATTTCCCTTCCTCCTTTAACATAATTCAATATCTGATGACGTCATCATGACATTATCTAGTTTGTGTAATTTTGATATTGAGGTTCAATAATGTGATAAGTTTCAATGTTGAAATCAATTTTAATGTTGAGTTATGTTTGAGACAATGATGACAACATCACTTAGTCAATATGTACAAAAGATTAGTCAAACGAGAACAAAAAGTTAGTCTCTCAGAAAATAACAACTTTTCATATCACAAATACTAATATAAGACAAATATTGACTAATTTGAAAAACGTGCAAACTAAGTCTTATTTTGCAAAGACTTATTACAGTTTTTATAATACTAATTTTATGTTCTGACTAATTGATAAACTGCTGATTTACCTTTGCAGTTAGTCATTTCATTTTGAATTTACCAATTTTATGACACAATTCTCCCTCCACTCAAAATCGACAACACCTTTATCAAAGAGAGTTTCCTCCTCCAAGGACGAGTTTCCTCCTTTACCATCTCTCTTGGACGAAACATATCTCTTTCATCTATGAAGTTGCCTCACGCGTTTTAAGCTTCGTTCCTTTGGACACGTTTGGTAATTGTGAAAGATCAGTATTCGCACTTGGTGTATCCCAACGTTATGCATATTAATAACAAACCTGTGAAAATTTGGGCTCAATGGGTCATCGAGGTTTCAAGAAAATATTGAAAGAAAAAACACCCATGTTGCACAAATTTGTGTGCCTTCAGATGCCTGAAAAAGGCTTCAGACCTGAAGTTTTTTTTAGATTCAAATATTTTAGTGAGAAATGACCTCTTTCTAAAAACTACGTTACTTCAGAGTGAGTCGTTTATCACAATATTTTATACTATCAACAGCTCTCCGTTGCTCGTTAGGCCTACCCTAGTTTGTATGCTAATAACTTTTTAGTACCAATCGTGTCCAGCTCCTTTAAGTTACTCTACATAAACTAAAGCCACCTTGATCTTATGTTAAAAGTCTCTTATACACTGCAAAAACTGGGTTGTTAAAATTGACACCATCGTCACATACCGATTTCCAAGAGAGAATTAAAATTAAAACATAAGTGTGATAAAAGAACATCAATTTAATTGTGTTGGCAAACAACAGTGTTATTTTAACACCATTGTTGTAAATTTTAATCACAAGATCGAAAAAGACATAAAGGGGCAAGTTGCTGTATGTGTGCACCCCACTAAAGAGGGAGAAACCAGAGCGTGCAGCCTCAGTAATATTTTGTAGGCCCTCAATTTTTTTAATTTTATATTAGACAAATTTTAAAGAGCCAAATTAAAGGGGTACTTTGTAAATATTTTACCCAATTGTGACATGGGGGTTGGTGACTTCCAACTTTAGGTATTTTTGATGATACAGAAAATAAACAGTCTTAATTATCGAGAGGTACATGGACTGTTTTCAAGATTGATGCTCCGACGTTTGGAAACTAGACTGGTGTAGGGGTGTTCTTATTTGGATGGATAATAACTTGACGGGCCTTTAGACTCCCCATATAAAATTGAGCAGATGGATACAAGTTCAAGAGTCAATGGACATATTAATCTTTACTGTATAAACATATTTGAGAAATTATTTTGTTTAATATTAACACTTTGCCCTGTATGTTATGGGAATATATTTAGTGGGTTGCACCCCGGTCTTTAAAATGATATCACGGTCTGCGCTCTCACAAGATGGACAAACCATAGGTTAAAGAAACCAATACATTTTGAAATTTCAAAGTCACGTTTCCAAGTTGTTATTATTATATTTTTTTTAATGAGATATCGCCTAACTCACAAGGCCACGGACGACCACTTCAAGGTGAGGGCTACACATAACTGATTTGGGCTATCGACCCAAATCAATTGACACCAGGGGCTCGTTGCCTCCTACTCCTGGGGCTGAAACAGGGTTACCCCCTTCACAGTCCTTAATGATGTAGGCATGGGTATCATCCACTAGGAGCCTGCCTGGTAGAGCAGAATGCACTACCTTCCCAACTTTTTCGAAGCATTTATGGTTAAGTGCCTTGCTCAGGGGCACAAGTGTCATGACCGGGTATAGAACCCACACTCTGCTGCTGAAAACACCAGAGCTTAGGTCCGGTGACCTAGATCGCTCGGGCACGACATTGTTACGATCGAGCAAGGCATTCTGGGAAATAGCAAAAATTGCACGGCGAGATCGTACACCACTTGGAACGAGGTTGGCCTCAACCTGAAAAAGACATTATTCATGAAGCGGCAATGATGGAAAGCGCCACCAACCGATCCATGGAGAGAAAGTAGACATTTGCAAGGATCTGCCATGCATACAAGCGTGGCGAGTATAACGCGTCAGATGAAAACATAATTTTTCCCGGTTAAAGCTAGGCTTTTTTCAAGCCTCGCTTATTACCAGCGGTAGGTATAGTCGAATCAGGTAGCTAAACGGTAAATCCATTACCGTAACTTGTCTTCTTAGTAGTCAACAGTAATTGCACTTCCACCACTGTGACCTGTGGTCGGAATCATAGCCGCGGGAAAATTTTGAGCGCTATGGCAACTAAACAAATCACAACATACAAGAATGGAAACATTTCCACTTGCTTAGTAATCCGACAATCGCAACAATGTGTTTGTTGGCTGTCTTTGCCGTAAAAACTTGCCTACCTCGAGGCATATGGGAAAAAAATAACTTTCACGCCTGATCAAGGGGAGTCATGAAAGACTGAACTATTTATCCCATGTAATTTCGTGAACAAAATGCAGGTCATATCTAAACTGCCCTTGCACAATCTTCTAATAAATGTCCTCGATACGTCAATCATCTGTACGGTTTTGTAATGGTTTCTATAGGGCTATTTCAAAATAGAGGTGCTTTCCAAAAACAAAGGAGTGCATTTAATGTTGTTATTTTGTTGAGTTTAATCCCAATTGAAATGGTACGTTTCCATGTCACCCTATTGGCATTCAGAGCTCTGATACTAAATTTGAAACAAGAATGCTTAGACGAAATACATGAAATATTTTAGCTGGCTCACAAAATCGAGCTTTTAAAATTAAATAAAAAGTCAAATTCCATTTTTACATTTTGCATGCGAGAGAGAAAAAGAAATTGGAAGCTAGCGATTTTCAGGGAGAATAATCCATTAATTTAATACACAAACTAAGAAACGTTTCATGCAGAAACTTTTTCAGACTCAGATATTTTTGAATCCCTCTCTCTTAAATTACATTCATTTGAAAGGAACCGTTTTCTAAAAAAAAATTATACTTTATCAACAGTTTATATGGTCAATAATTTATAGAATAATTACTAAAAGTACAATCTCCCTTTAAAATGGAAAATCTCACGTTTTAAGAGAATTTACACTAGAGAACCAATTAGTTAGTTTGTTTATTTAGTACTCCATTTCTAAAAGTGTAATAACATTTAAGCACGGCATTGTTTTAAAAGTACCGAGAGTGCCATTCCAAAAATTCAAAAACAAAAAATGGTTATCTGCGATTATGTGATTTCTGGTTACGACACTATTTTTTGTAAATGTGTCAATTCCTTATTGACTATGATTTGATAAAATGACGATTGTCCATTTGAAAATGTTTTCCTTGTTTCTTCTGTTATCGGAAAATAATGTTTAAGAGAATAAATATTATTTATTTGTATCATAAAAATGACATTTACATTTTAAGTGAAACAATAATTCATGTGCTGTTTATTATTTTAATTACATGACATTCATATTCATAGCATTTACTCATTAGTCCCGATTGCATGACAACTTTTAGCAATTGTGGTATACTTTAGCAGTTTGACTTAAACGATTACTGGAAGTTCACCCGGAGTTATACAATAAATAATGTATAGGTGTTATGCAATAAGTACTGTTTTAAAGTTGTGTGCTGTCGACAGGAAATGCAATTTGTTTCATTTTGTAAAATCCATCATCAGACACCTTTTTATAATAATACCTGTAGGTCAAAAGTCATAAAAACCCAGTCAAACACAAAGTATACTCCAGAGGAGGTTTCTGCACAGTATAGGAAGATGATGATGATCTGCAAAACATGTATATTAGATAAAAGCAAATCTAGTGATATTTCTTCTGATTATAGCTTCTTCGTCGCTGGTGTCTGATGAATATTGTGTATTTGGTGTTAAAAAGAAAAGGCATTACTGTAACAAACTAATTGACCGATCGGTTCGTAAGATTTTCCTCCCTTCTGATTTCAGTTAAAGTTTCTAAGCAAAAATTAATACAACAATCCAATAGGCCTAATACATGAATGTTTTGAGGGTTATTCAATTTCATTCCTCGAAAAACATATTTCGTTCACAAACTAACATTGTGTGTGTCACAGTTATATTTTAACGGGATTAAACAGAAACATTAATCTTTGTTCGGATTATGTTTGTCTGGAGATGAACGAAATGTTTTTGAAGAAACGAAGTAATTTCTTGACCCAACAACATATTATTGTAGTGGAATTAAGTAATACTTTGAGGGATGAAATAACATTTTGAGGGAACATTATTAATATAACTATTATTATTTTTACATTTTAATTAGTTTTATTAAATTTTTCCTCTTTCGGGGCTCTGTATTTTAGCCTTTTTGTCACAAAATTGTTTCAAATAAGCACAATTGCACCGTCAATACAACAAAAGTAGTATTCGTTTGTATTGACATTGTAACAAAACAAAATCAGGAAATGCCGTAAAAATCAGGGTGAAGGAACGTACACAGAGCTATATTGAAACGTTGCGATTTTTAAACAGCGGAGTCAAACACCTAGCTAAATGTCCTGTCTCTGGGATTTCTCTCTCGCTAGCTCCAATCAGGTGCACCCCAAGCAATTTTTTAATGCGCGACGGGATAGCATTTTTTTCCGGAATCCCGAACAGTTTGACTTGTTTGCATTAAAACAAGTTTTCAAAGGCTGTGACCTTCAATCAAACACTTGGTTTCTGTGTTTCATTTTAATCTGTGTATAAGAGCAGCATAACTATCGCCATTGCAATAATAAATCCAGCTGAACTATTTGTATGTAGTGTGTCGTAGCCAGCAGTCTAGAGTCCAACTCAAGTGTTGATGGCTGCCTGAGTCATCAGAGCATAGAGCAAGGACATCCCAGTGTGTAGCGCGAACGGCGGGAGTTTCCAGAATCATCCACCCCATATAAACGGATGCAGTGTTTGCACCCAGTCAATTCCGTGGCGGCTTTACCGGCGAAGTAAACTGGCGAATCAATTATAGTCCAGTTTCCAACAATTCCGGTGAGCATCACACGTCGTAAGGAAACTGAACGTTGAAAGGGTTTCCTTCGTTTTCTGTGTTTTAAACTTCTTAGTAAACTGTTTAATACATAACAGGCATGTTTCCGTTATTTACCATGGGCATCACACATCGTCAGGAAACTGAACACTTTAAAAGTTTCCTTTGTTTTTGGCGTGTCGAAACAACTTGTTTTATGTTCAAACTGTCACATTATATCACTCTTATTTACATGTACATGTGCAGTAATAGACATTACATGTACAGCTTTCCCGTCAGTCAATACGCATGTACATGGTATACGGGATTTATTTTAGATTAGGCCATGTTGTCAAGACAAATGATGGAGATTACCCCTTCATATCATAATGTGAAAAAAATGTGTACGCCATGGTATACTTCATGAGAAAATGTCACATTTAAATGTGTATGCGTTTTCCCATAGTCATTCACAACAAAATTAACTGTTTTGTCAATAGCTTGTGTCATCAAATAATTCGTACGTGTTATAAAGCCGGGTCGTTAAGGGTGTGAAGTCTTTTATGAATGTGAATGTGAATGTGGACTTCGAGGCATTATGGGAATGTTGTAAGTTTATGTAGCTATTGAAATTTAGTGGTCCTGTTTCAAAGCTATCGGTTATTACCCAGGTAGCAAGCCCATATGGGCCCCATATGGGTCCCATATGGGCCAGAATATGGGCCCCATGTGGGGATAACCCATATGGGGCCCTGTGGATCCTGCACCCGGGATTCATATGGGGCCCATATGGGATGGCCCATAACCCATATGGGTCCCATATGGGGCCCACATGGGCCAACATATGGGGCCCATATGGGTCCCATATGGGTTGGCCAAGATAACCCGTCTGGGATACATCTGGGGCCCATCTGGGTTATCCCATATGGGCATTACCTGGGATTCGTATGGGCATTCTGGGCCAAAATGAGTGTCCCATGTGGGTAGCGTACATATGGGGCCCATGTGGGGCCCATATGGGCCAGCCCAGATAGCCTTATAATATATTCAAGTAATTATTTAATGTTAATGATAAGTCTATAATTATATGAACGATAATTACACTACATGTATACTAATCTACAATACCACTAAATACAAACTATATTACTCATTTATAATATGGTGTATAAGTATATACCTTTACCTACTGGGCATGTATTATATATATAGTCCACAAACTGAAGACCTACAGTCAATTAAAAATGTCATTATTTGAATTAGCTTGTTTTAAATGAAAGCGTCTAATTCTAAATTTTATGTATGTATTTTTCTTATAGACGAATATCTTACAAAAAGTACAAAAACAACTTTACAGAGCTAAATTTCACTAAATTGTTTTTAAAAATTATTAAAAACACACTACTTCAATGCCCTGTCCCATAAATTTGCATATTGCCAATATGGGTTTGCCCAGGTCTTACCCATATCGTACCCATATGGGTCTTTGCATATTTTAACCCCAAAGTTTGCTTAGGTCGTGCTTATAGGATAACCAAATGAACCTTTTCATATCAATGCACACAAGGGATTGCTTAAAGGTAATTCCTATTCTTATGTGGGCCTTTCCATAAATGTTTTCATCCAAGTTTTTTCCGGAGAAAATTACAAAATCCATTGGAAGGGTCATAAACCCTTGGGCTTGCTAAACTAGACAATTATATTCTAAACTATAATATTAACCCCGTAATGGCCGAGGTATTTCTTTGTATTATCTTTGCCCAGGTCTTTTTAATACCACCCATATGAGCCTTCCTGCCCATATGGGATTGTCCATATTTTTCCACTATTTGGTCTTTTGAATCTTAGCCCATATGGGAATTAAATGCCCATGTTTTCCTATATGATAACCACACGGGACAATGCATATTTTGCCCATATGGGCTAGCCCATGTTTTCCCCACACGAAACCCATATGGGCCCCTTCATATTCTGCCCATATGGGATTGTCCATGTTTTCCCCATCTGATACCCATATGGGCCAATTCATTTTGTGCCCATATGGGGCAATCCCTTGTTTTCCCCATATGATACCCATATGGGACACTGCATATTCTGCCCATATGGGCTAGCCCATGTTTTCCCCATATGATACCCATATGGGCCACTTCATATTCTGCCCATATGGGATTGCCCACATCTTCCCCATATGATACCCATATGGGGCCTTGCATATTCTTCCCATATGGGCTAGCCCATGTTTTCCCCATATGATACCCATATTGGACAATGCATATTTTGCCCATATGGGCAAGCCCACGTTTTCCCCATATGATACCCATATGGGCCACTGCATATTCTGCCCATATGGGATTGCCCATGTTCCCCCATATGATACCCATATGGGACACTGCATATTTTGCCCATATGGGCTAGCCCATGTTTTTCCCATATGGGCCCCATATGGGAATATTCCCCATAACCCACACCCATAAGGGCCCCATATGGGTACCATATGGGTTGGCCCAGGTCCATATGGCCCAGATATTTCCCATATGGGCCCCATATGGGCTTGCTACCTGGGTAACCATCGCCCGGGACATGCGCCAGCTATCGAAACGAATTTAACCCATCACTGTCTGTTGCCGTAAAATGCCTGGGGTATCTAATATATCCCATAATGGCTCTAGCCATAGATAGTTACCGTGGTGGGTATAACAAAGATTACTTGGCGATGTCTGCATGTGAGGTATGAGATTTACCTCGCGGGGTCAATCGAAGTCTGTGGGTCAAGGCTTTCCGGTGTTATTATTATACTGTCTCAGTATTTATCCAGCTATCTGGGTGACTTAACCGGGCATTAGTGGCATTAATATACTGTTGGCAGCTAGCTGAGAGTCGAGACCGTGACACCAGAATGTCAACCGATCGGCGTAGAGAAGATCTGTACAATAAAAAAATCACCCATCGCGCTTTTCAGGACTATTAATATGACCGTCCTGTTTATGTATAATATCTGTTTTACTACTGTAAAAGAAAACGTCAATTAAACAAACAAACAATCAAACAAACAAACAAACAAACACCATCAAACACCACCAACACTCCAACGGCCCAACACCGCTGGCGCTACTGACAAAACTCTCCAGCCATGTATTTAGGAGAACAATCCAAAATAAGCCAGTGTTAATTTTAGACAAACTAGACCTGGGTCGTATTTCACGGCTCTGCTTACCGCGGAATGCTGCACTTACAGCCCTTAGAACTACGTGCTTTACATAGCACCATAATCACACAGTTCCATAGTAAAACAGAGCCATGAAATTGGACTCTGATGGAAGGAAGGTACAATGATGATGTACGTGTGTCTTTACAAATAAGTAGGTAGTGTGGTTAACAAGATTACCTCATACACCTCTTCTATGGATTCTGTTGAAATTTAAACACAAAACAACATTTATGAATTTGAAATAAAACAAGAGGTGTTCCGGGCGGAGTGCCCGAACACCTAATAACGTCGGTTGGGATTGCTAGTTTTCCCTTATTGTCTTGTTTATATCTTGCGCTTAACAACATGGATGGTCAGGCAGCAAGAAACACCGTCATGCTACTGAATGACAAATCAATGTTAAACGGTTTTAAAGCTCTGACATCATCCGGGGTTGTTCTGATAACACTTATCCAGCCGACTCTGTCCAAACATAAACGTGATCAAAATTGTTTAGAAATATTTTAAATCTTACTGCATTAAACTACAACTGAATACCAATAATGTTGAAAGCAGAGCAGCTGTTTCGTCGATGCAGTGAATGTATTTTAACCTCACATTAACACACTCTTCACAGCCCCAAACCATATAGATCAAGGCCCAAACAAAGCAAAACTCTTACAAGCTTTGCAAACGGGGACCGCACGGTTTCCTGGCGAAGGCGGATATGACCTCATGTTTGAATCGTGTGAAAAGAAACATGTGACATTGCTTGAGGATCAAGCGTTACTCCGTGCCCTTACACTGGGCATCACTGGGTATGCCATCGAGTCTTGCGATTGTCACTTCTGTAAGTTTTCCTGTTGTCGTTAGCGGTACTGCAGTATAGTGACTAGTCAACTAGTATTTTAAAAAACGCGTGCTTGTTCATCCGTTTCATTCATAAATCGAGGAATAACGGAAAAGTATGTTTAGCTCTGGAACTTTCTTCGACTTCCCCTCGTCAAGCCTCATCAGCCAGTTTAAAAAAAAAAGTGGTTCAAAACCTATTAATTTTTGTTCACACTTTAATCCAACTCCAAATTCTATTTATTTTCTCATGTTCTTCGTTTTTGCTATTGTTGAGCGCCACTGCGTGACGGAATTGTGCGCCAATAAGAAGCCACTATCATTATAAACAAACACACAAACAATTACCCCAACAAACAACAGCAACAACAAGTGGTGAAGGTATTACTGCATAGGGTCTATATAATTATAAGCATCCATTGTGATTTTTTCGTGGAATTGTCTTCCGTGCATGACATGGTATCTGCTGTCGGACAGCATAAGACAAGGACAGTAAACTGCTGATTTCATTACCATGCATAACGCCAAGAATTGTTTAGGCCTACAATGATATGGAAAGACCCTCCGGTTTTTCAAACACTCGAAATATATAAACTTATATTTTTAGCAAAGACCTTGCTTTGGAAATCTTGAGCAAAGACCCTGCTTTGAAAATCAAGAGAGTGTTAACACACGAAAAACCGACTTGCCTAAGTCACTTCAGAGGCCAGTCGCACCAAAAGGAGATTGGCATTATATTCAATTTAACAATATATCAGTTTGTGTGTCACCTGCCCAGGTCCTGAAATTTGAAACAATCTCCAATTTACATGATATGCATACGTACACTGAGTAAAACTCATAATACTTTGAAGGGTATTCACAGAATAAACTGCAAATAGTTACTGGAAATGTGTAACAAATATCCCTTTTACACCCGCCCCTTTGTGGGGAACAAAGCTCTGCCGGGCCCCTTCCGTACGCGAGGGTCTATACTAGCACAATGTGACCACCGGGTGATTCCCGCCTCTCCCAGGCCCGGGACCCAGTGGGACCCTCGACCCCTATCCCCTAGACGGGTTGCCTGTTGTCCCATGACCGTTCTCTGAACACTCCCTCAGCAGCCACTTCGTGGGGACCGGAGCTCTGCGAGACCGGTACAACATCACGATTGAATATACAGTGTTCTGTCAAAAATAGAATGACATAGCATCAACTTGCACATTCCTTCTACTTTTCTTCAGAACAATTATGTCATAAAGAAAGCTATACAATATTTCTCAAGATATAGTGTTCAAAACATTAATATTATCATGTATCGTAATTGTTTCCATATTTCCAAATTTCGCGGATTGCAAAATATAAATTATTAATATACTTGCAACAAGCACTTTTGCATTTTAACCATTATACTTGCAAAAGACTTGTAAAAATGTAGCGCCCTCTTGCGTTTGGTATTTGTGATAATTATTGCTCAAATATTTGTATTCCTTTTAATCTGAAATTAATTACTTACGAGCCATTGAGCGATTTAAAAAAATTGATCTGTATTACTAATATAACGGAAGATTACATTGTAACAAAAAAACTGCCAAAATAAACATTTTCATTTTATCAGCACTTTGCCTTTTTTCTACACGACAAACGCCTTGGCTAGTTAGGTGAATGCACCAAATGTTTTACACCGCAAATTTCCACAATTATTTCTCCTTAATTACGTGTTAAAAAATTAAAAAAATACTTTTAGTCTGCTTATTGTTTTTTAAGATTGACAAAAAGTCATATCCCATGTTATGGTGATTATGTAATAGCTTATGCATGTCAAAAGACGTCGATTTGAAAACAAATCCCTCTTTATTCCTCGTATCTAAGAACGCTTTTGAACATGAGAAGTCTCGTCGATTAATGTATGAAAACATTACTCTTGTTTCTTTGCTTTCCTCTGCTCCCAACTCATGTCCGATAATCATTATTCATGTAACTTTTAATTAATCACAATTTTCAATTCACATTGTGTTATGATGTATTTATACAAGTTTTCAGACTTAAAACAACCCTCTCTAAAACAAAAATTCATTTGATTATTATAAAGCTCATTGTCTTTTTGTTTAAAGGGCTGTTAAATTTTAAAAGTTGTTTCTTTTGTTATGAAATATTTGAATCGAAAAACAACAACAAATTTGAAGTTGCAAACGTTCGCACTTAAAAATTGATGTCTATAAACTTCTATTTTGAGCAAAGACCTTGCTTTTGGTAATATTGAGCAAAGACCCTGCTTTGAAAATCAAGAGTGTTAACACACGAACAACCGACTTGGTTTAAACATTAAAGTCACTTCAGGGGCCAGTCACACAAAAAGGAGATTGGTATTCTCTGCCGAGCCCCATGACGGTGGTCTTTCTTCGCGAGGTGACACCGGGACTCCCGCGCCTCACAGGCCCGCCGGGACCCTCGACACCTTTCCCCTAAACAGGTCGCCTGTTGTCCCATGACCGTACTCTGAACACTCCCTCAGCAGCCACTTCGTGGGGACCGGAGCTCTGCGAGACCGTTACAACATCACGATTGAAAATAGAATGACAAAACGTCAACTTGCACAGCCTTTCTACATTTCTTCTGAACAATTTGTTCACAAAGTTGCAAACGTTCGCACTTATTTTCAGCTTAAAGTGAGATTTGTATTCTTAATTGGTTTTCGGAACAGCCTACCAGTTTCTTGGCATAATCATAATGAAAGAAAAAAACACGTATTAATTACTCGCCTTATACCATCATGGGTTTGTGCTTATGCGTCAAAGCACACTTACTTTCGCAAAAAGGTGTTTTTTGTTTGCTGTTTGTTTACTTTTAAAAATGCGGCGTAATACATACATTGGCTTATTAAAATGCCACATAAAAACAGCATAATTATAGTAATTGACACAATAACTGACTGTAATTAAATATTAAATCTTTTATTGACGCAAATAATTCACGCACATACACAAATATAATATGCAACAAATGATGGAAAAGACATACATTGAATATAAAACAACAATACATAAATAGGGCTATAGTTGCGATGTATTATTATACAGGATTTGTAATGATAATAAACAACACATTTTGTGAACATCAATAACAACATACGGGTCTGCGTAAAACAAAGATTTGCAGGCTAAATACGAGTATGGGATTTACCCCGGGAGGTCAAAGGGTACATTCTCCGTGAATAGATCCGTGGGTCAAGGCTTTCCGACGTCGGTTGCAACACAGAAGGTCCATGCAAAAAATCACACACCGTGGGATTATGCCCTCGCTTGTTTCTTTTTATATTTTCAAAAACAGACAAACAACAAACAGATAAACACCCCAACAAGGAAAATAAATCAAACAACAAACTCCACAATAGCTCCACAAACACACCTAATTTTGCATGAAGGAATCTTTCGGAATTTGAAAAAAAAACAAAAAAAACATCCAATCCGTTGCCATTTATAATTGCTCTCATGAAGTTGTCCTGTGTAATTTATCCAGTCGACTCGGTTCAAACACGAAAATTGTAAGCCATTATTTTTTGTCAAATCTGATGGCACGACATAATTGGCATTTATTCTTGCGATGATAATACCGTTGTTTTCGGGTTTTTGTGTTGTTTTTCCCGGCACTTTTCACGACGAAAGACATAAAATATGTAACAAAAGGGAGATAAAACTTCACTAAAATTGAGCCCATTAAACCCATTTGTTGACAAAATCTGATGGTCAATCCGACGATTAAATCCCACACAGCAAGCAGCTGTTTGGTAGTATATTTATATCTAAGTTGATTGAATGTATATCGTCTTATCATTATTATTTCTACCTCCATGTTATCAGCAACGTGCTAGATTCAGAACATGCATCCGATGTTTTATTTGGTTATTTCAAAATTAACAATTTAAAGATGACGAAAAATAACCAGACGAGAGAACAAAACCATAACAAACAAACAAAACAACAACAACATCAAAACAATAACATCGACGACAACCAAGGGCAATTGGGCTATCATCCATTGTGATTTTTCGAATTAGCTTCCCTGCATATTATGACACAAATAATTATAATGATCTCTGTGTTGCATGCTTGACAGTAAGCTGAGTCTACAACAAGTTCAACAACCACTAAAAAGAACATTCATTGATATAACTCCAAGAATGTTGTAGCTTGATAATGGAAAGACTACTGTGGCTCTTATAATTTGTCTACTGAGGAATAATTTATAACAAATAATGGTGCTAAAAGGGTATCTTAAACATTTTTTTAAAAGGGTAGATGCCTGTCACACAAAAATATTAATGATGTAAACAAATTGATGTCATCAATTCAAAAAAATATTTAAAACAAGTTTGTGTACCACCTGCCCGAGGCCTGAAATTGAAAATAATTTCCAATCGCAATTACGTATAATTATGCATAATTATAGAGAAGTAAAGCTCATATTTTGGAGTCACAGCATAAACTCTACATAATAATAACATGAGGAGGTCAAACTATTCCGTTATCATCAACTACTTCGTGTGGAACAGAGCTGGTTGTATCGGGGTGTTTTTCTCCCTTGCCCGGTCTGCTCCAGCCACCTTGTGGAGAGCGGAGCTCCGCTGGGCCCCACGCCAGTCTACCGGCAATTGCATGCAACTACGTACTTTGTGATCATACCCTCTCAGGCCCGGGGCCAGCCAGCCGGGTTCCTAGACTTGCTCAGTCAACTTACTTACTCTTTTGACAAACACAAAAAACAAAAACAATTGTCTCATGATGGAGTATCCACAACATTAATACATTCATGAATCATAATTTGTGCAGTTTTTCAACTTATTGACTGCAAAATACCAAGATTCATTTATATTTCCAATACACACGTTTTACAGTTTAACCAAAGCTAGAACGAGTTTAGTAAAATGAGTCAAATGTAGCGCCCTCCTGCGCTTTGTAGTTCCCAAATAATTATTGTCTAACTATTTGTTTTCTATTTAATTTGAAATAAAATACTTACAAACCATTCAGCGCTTAAAAAACTACACGAACTTTTAAACTATAGGCCTATACCGGAAACTTATTTAAACAAAGAAAAAATCAACAAAACGTTATTTCAATTTTTTCAACACTCGGCCGATTTTTTACAAATAGAACGCACTGTAAGCGGTATGGTTACACACCAACTTTTTATGCACCTACATGTGCAACAATATTTTTATTTTTCTCTGAATAATTTGCTTTATAGAAGTCTGTTTGTCAAATTGTACGTTTACAAATGTAAAACTTGCCAATTTGGGGGTGTTTATTCATAGAATTGCATATGCATGTCAAAAGACGGCGATTAGAAAATGTATATACACAAACAAAAAGGCTTGTTTTTATAACACTACTAAATTTTGATCAAGATTTCAACGAACAGTACAAGATACAACTTAGCAGATAATAGCAGTCCAAGAAACAAGAAATGTATACTTTAACAACATTATTTTCTGACGCCTAGAACAATTTAAAAATCCGACATGACAAGCCCAACCTAAGATGAAAGTGAACCTAACAACTGTGACACGATATCCCATCAATCCAATTATAAAAATCTTTAATGGGAATTGAATTTTTCACAAATAATTAAGAAACAATAACAGAGAAATTGTTGAAACAAAATTTATTATGACAAACAAAATAATAAAGGAAAGCCCATACACATGCAGCAAGATAACTTGAAAGAGCATATTCTTTAGTTTTAAAAACTAAGAACAAACGAAGAAATAAGTACACCAAAAAGGCTGTTCTTGATAGGGGTGTAATGATAATTCATTTGGAAGAACTCTAAAGGTCTCGAAAGAGCCAAAACTATTATATATTAAGAGTGAGGGAATTTGAGATATTGTTGGCAGACTACTTATTCCAAACACTAGGGAAAGAATGAACTGACGTGTTTTCAGGCTGAGGGTTCTATAGCATATACAAATGGCTGAATACAAGCAGGTGTCGGAATACGGTGCTGGTATTGACTGAAATCAAGATTATGTTAGAACAATATAGCAAATAAACACCTAGTGTTAAATTGTGACAATGGCTCTTTGACTTCTGGATTCAAGGGTTTGCCAGTTCAGAGTTTTAAGACACCTCTTTATGTTGCTTTTAAGAAACATCCTCGTAGCCCTCGTTTTTGGACATTTTCAAGTTTTGCAGTGCTGTAATAGTGCCTGCACTGACACAGCAGGCAACCCATGTACTCTGAACTGGCAAACCCTTGAATCCAGAAGTCAAAGAGCCATTGTCACAATTTAACACTAGGTGTTTATTTGCTATATTGTTCCAACATAATTAGGGATCTATTTAGGGATGTTCCATCCACCTGCAGTATGCCATACGATCAGTATGAAAATGAGTCTTAGAAAATTAGTCTTATTATTTGCCTTGGAGATAACACTTGGTGACATGGTCAAGACCTATCTTTAATTCTACCTCCGTGGGCACAGTCAGACCAATACGTGATCACGACTCCGAATGTATAATTTTGCGGTCTCTGGCTGGTGTATTAAATACTTCCAAACTATGGTGTGTGGCAAATGACACAATTATTGATTGAAATTAAATTTCAAACTGTTTTATCGATAAATGAAGTTGCACAAACACAACAAAAAAATATCCCAAAAAGTGAATGAAGTGAAAACCTGAAATAAAAACAAATAATCGTGGTTTTTGTGGACTAAAAGTTAAAGCAAACAGAAGAAATGTGATGTCAAAGTTGCTGTGTAAAAACAATTTGGAAATTGATTATTAGTGAAAATAACAGTAAAACGGTATTATCCAACAGCTGTATGATGCTATACAAAACTTTCTCGTTACCAAGCTTTAGACCTACTTTAAAAAAACATTCCCCGATGAGTGGTGCAGTGTTTTAATTCGACCTCCATGGTTTTAGAGATAACGAGGTAAAATTTCCCAATGTAGGCCTAAATAAACTTTACCCCCCCCAAAAAAAAAAAATATTAAAAATTAAAATGGTTTTCTGTTGTAACTTTCGAAAGTCTTAACCATGCTACCTACCAAAACAGTTCAAGTTGGATGTTTGTCAATGGCAAACTGATGTAGCTTTACTGTGTACATTAGGCCTACAAAGAGTAAAGGGACATTTTAATGGGGTCTGATTGTTTTATTTGTTTTAAGAATTAGCCAAGCTCTTCTGAACGTTTCAAATCACCAAATGGTTGACTCATCTAGAAATTGTCACAACAAAAGACTATTTTCTGCCAGTTTCAATTTATTTTTAAATTCAATAGTATGTTTTATTGATATGAGTTTTAATAAAGAACAAATTATCCATGTTCTTGCATCTGTTTGATGCACATGTGCAATAACATGTACTGCCTTAATATTTAAATATTTTAATGAACAGCATTCGGATACAGGTGTAGAAAGCCCAAGGTGTTTCGTTTTATTTTGTCTAGGTCGTTCATAGGAAAAGCTGACTTTATGGTGATGTAGTCATCATTCATGAGGAATCAGTCATCAGACTGTTGGCATACTGTAATTCTAACAAAATGTATCACGCTTTATCAAAAGCTGCTTTCAAAACAGGCTTGAATTATGTAGTATATGCCAGGGTGATGTTTTGAAACAGATAAAGTTGTTTTATTTGTGCAATATAGGAATCGGAGTGCCCCATTGTCATCAACTTATTCTGCATATCAATAACAACGAACAAGAAAAGAAAACCATCGTGCCCCCCCCCCCCCCCCAACACTCAGAAAATGACATGGGTGAGAGAATTGACCATGAAAATGTATCATACGTTATATTCATTGACTAGTTATGCCAATTTATACCAGAAACTATAGAAAGGATAAAACACAACATTGGTCCAAGCGTGCATACATTGAAGCACTGACATTGTACTGCCTAGGTGTATATGTACAGGTGTACCAGAAAATCAGACATGGATTCTACGATCGGCTATGAAACCCTTTGCACTGCTGAGTGTTGCAAGGATGAATTAATTACGGGAGAACGGCAAAGGCTTGACCCCTAAAATGGCTCGACAACATTGTGACACATCAAAACCTGGCCTTAAAACTTAACCCCCACCAGTGTATAGAGCAAGAAGTAGTGTACATCCATGGACAAATGCAAGCCAAAAAACCTTAGCACCGTACAGAGCCTAACACCATTCCGTCGTAAATAAGTTGAGTATTGCAGAGAATTATATTGACTAAATTTTTCTCAAATTTATAAGCTTTTGTGTCTAGTTATTTTTAAAAGTAAAAAACAAACAAAACAAGCAAAAACCCAAAACCAACATTGCATTCGAACACAGACATCGTTTTGGAGCCAATATCAATGCATCCTCTTTTCTGAAGTACCTACAAAGAATTAAACAGTAAAAATCAACCCTAGTTATATCGATAATGTATTTACAATTCAATACCTAACAATGAATACTTGGTATTTGAAAGCCTTTGTAATGAACACAAACAACGTTGAATGTATTAATCATTGTTAAAAGTCTCAATATAATTGTATTAAAAATAAGAACATTTGTTTTTAAGGTTTTTCTTTTAATCAAAATCCCTGTAAATCAAAACATGCGTGTTTTGGTTGTTTAGTTTTTCCCATTGTAAACTTTTGTGTGTAGGCCATGTAAACCGACAATAGACAAAAAGGCAGGCATGTGTGTTTGCCCCATTTGAGAAAATTTAGGATGTTGCAAACTGTACTTTGCTTCCTAAAAGTCTTCCACGTACGCATCTAAAATAAACAAACCCCCCTATCTAATTATAACCATCCCAGGTAGCAAGCCCATATGGGGCCCATATGGGAAATATCTGGGCCATATGGACCTGGGCCAACCCATATGGTACCCATATGGGGCCCTTATGGGTGTGGGTTATGGGGAATATTCCCATATGGGGCCCATATGGGAAAAACATGGGCAATCCCATATGGGCAGAATATGCAGTGGCCCATATGGGTATCATATGGGGAAAAGATGGGCTAGCCCATAATTATGGGCAAAATATGCATTGTCCCATATGGGTATTATAAGGGGAGAACATGGGCATTCCCATATGGGTATCATATGGGGAAAATGTGGGCAATCCCATATGAGCAGAATATGAAGTGGCCCATATGGGTATCATATGGGGAAAACATGGGCTAGCCCATATGGGAAGAATATGCAAGGGCCCATATGGGTATCATATGGGAAAAATGTGGGAAATCCCATATGGGCAAAATATGCATTGTCCCATATGGGTATCATATGGGGAGAACATGGGCATTCCCATATGGGCAGAATATGCAGTGGCCCATATGAGTATCATATGGGGAAAACATGGGCTAGCCCATAATATTATGGGCAAAATATGCAGTGTCCCATATGGGTATCATTTGGGGAAAACAACGGATTGCCCCATGTGGGCACAAAATGAATTGGCTCATATGGGCAAAATATACATTGTCCCGTGTGGTTATCATATGGGAAAACATGGGCATTTAATTCCCATATGGGCTGAAGATTCAAAAGACCAAATATGGAAAAATATGGACAATCCCATACGGGCAGAAAGGCTCATATGGGTGGTATTAAAAAGACCTGGGCAAAGATATCACAAAGAAAGGCCTCGGCCATTACGAGGTTAATTTTATAGTTTAGAATAGAATAGAGTTTAGCAAGCCCAAGAATAGAGTTTAGCAACCCTTCCAATGAATTTTGTAATTTCCTCCGGACAAACTTGGATGAAACATTTATGGAAAGGGCCACATAAGAATAGGAATTACCTTTAAGCAATCCCTTGTGTGCAGTGATATGAAAAGGTTCATTTGGTTATCCTATAAGCACGACCTAAGCAAACTTTGGGGTTAGAATATGCAAAGACCCATATGGGTACGATATGGGTAAGACCTGGGCAAACCCATATTGGCAAATTTATGGGACAGGGCATTGAAGTAGTGTGTTTTTGATAATTTTTAAAACAATTTAGTGAAATTTAGCTCTGTAAAGTGGTTTTTGTAATTGTTTGTAAGATATTCGTTTATAAGAAAAATACATACATAAAGTTTACAATTAGACGCTTTCATTTAAAACAAGCTAATTCAAATAATGACATATTTAATTAAAAAACTGTTAACCATGACTGTAAGTCTTCAGTTTGTGGACTATATTTATAATACATACCAAGCAGGGACAGGTATATATACTTATGCGCCATATTATAAATGAGTAATATAGTTTGTATTTAGTGGTACTGTAGATTAGTATACATGTAATGTAATCGTTCATATAATTAGACTTATCATTAACATTAAATAATTACTTGAATTACTTGAATATATTATAAGGCTATCTGGGCTGGCCCATATGGGCCCCACATGGGCCCCATATGTACGCTACCCACATAGGGGACATTTTGGCCCCTCATTTTGGCCCAGAATGCCCATACGAATCCCAGGTAATGCCCATATGGGATAACCCAGATGGGCCCCAGATGTATCCCAGATGGGTTATCTGGGCCAACCCATATGGGACCCATATGGGACCCATATGGGTTATGGGCCATCCCATATGGGCCCCATATGAATCCCGGGTGCAGGATCCACAGGGCCCCATATGGGTTATCCCCACATGGGGTCCATAATCTGGCCCACATGAGACCCATATGGGGCCCATATGGGCTTGCTACCTGGGATGGTTCATTCAGGCAGCAGGTTCATCCAGGCGTGTCATAGCAAAAGCCATTCATCATGTTGTATGATGGGGAAGGGCAGTTTGGAACTAGTGTGAACCTACTATAGATTGTTGGCTATTATAAATGATAAATTTGTTTTGGCGTTATTATTTTAAAAAACTACAATCCCTCTTGCTATTCAAATACTCGAACAATTAAGTATGTCCAATTCTCTTGCAGCTCTTTATTTTATAATGACGAACTGTTGTCAGATCTGACTCGCATGTTATTGGGAATGTTTCAAAGTCTTTCAACAAATCCGGTTAATGTGATGGAACATTCTAAACTTTAGTGAACTATATTATGCTCAATAAGTCACTGCACCATTTAGAATGAGAAATCAATGCAAACTAAAACGTTAATAGATCAAGCCAATTGTCTATAACAATTGCAGCAATACATTGCCAGAACGATTTGTAATTGTTGTTGTGCCGCGGGTATGACCTAAGTAGACCTAGCCCAGATGTTAAACCAATTGTCTTTGTTTTGTTTTGTGTTTTGTGTGTGTGTTTTTTTTACTACGTTATTTCATAGTACGAAATAAGAGTAATCCTTTTTCAACTTTACAAACCATTTAACAGCATGGGGCACTGTTAATTGATGGTGTGTGTGTATAGCCACACCATGGTCACACTGCCACACCATGAAGGTCACACTGGGCATGTCCATAATACGAGTATATGCTATAACTTTGCTGAAATATTCGTAGCGGGGGATCCATTGAGAAACGGACTTGGCTAAAAAATCCCTTGATCAATGGTCGTATTCATACCTCGACTAGCTTCTATAACAACAATGTTTAGTCAAATATCAATATATCTCCATTACTTAGAACATTAATGAAATACTCTTCAAGTTGTGTCTTTTACTTTTTGTCAATAATATTTTTGCTATGTATGTTCCATCAAGTGCATTCACAAATTTTAGGAAGGGAGCTAGGGGGGTACAACATAATTACCCCCACGACCCGATGGAGTTTGAGCATTGTGGATGGTTTGAACTTCCTGTATAATTTAGATTAGGCCTAAGCATATACAAAAAGTACCTGCTACGTCACAATGCATAAGTATTATTCGTCCCGGTGGGAGCATAAAAACAACTGTCGATCTCTTTCAGAAAAGAGGCAAACAAATCTGAATTACTTTCTATTCCTTCCTACATGCTTTTACCATTCTCATTTTTTCAGTCAAGGGTCAATATTATTCTAGTCACCCTCTTTAATAACCCCAAGGACGAGCCCCACTGGATCTTGAAGTCATTTTCTCTTTTTAAAACTTTTGTATGCAAAATGTAGAACAATCATGATTTTTATCGAAAGAAAATCAAGTAAATTGTTCATGTTGTATGATTAATTTTTTATTTGTTAAACTTAATATTAAGTGACAGTAGTTTTGTCGAAATATTGCGTACGTGGATTTTTTTGAAATTGCGTAATTGGTGAACATTAGAGACACACTCTCGTAAAAAGTGCGACCTATTACAGTCTATGGGAAACCCCAAGGCTTTGGGGTTTTCATAAGAAAAAGCAAGGAAGTGACCTTTCAATTTGGCCTTACTTAGCGCTGGGGTAAGATTGATCGTTTGAATCTCCCGCGGCACTTGCCACACAGCAGCGGGAGGTCGTCCACTGGCTCTCACTTTCGGTACCTTCTGGAGACCAAGGACAAAACAAAAAAGGGAAAACAAAAGGACTCCACATGGAATTTCTAAAGACCGGGGTGCTCCACAAGGAAATTTGTGTACAAAGTCTATGGGAAACTGTTAAGTGCAGGGACAAAGGAAAGAACAAAAGAGTGCTCCACAAGGATGCATTTTTCCGTCTGTGTGAATGTGGCGTGTGTGTGAGCTGCACGAGTCACCTACTCGCGCATGCTCAGATCAGGTAAACCACGGACCCTCCTACATAGAGAAAGGTCCTTTCTCTGTGCTCCTAAATGGGTCCGGGTAAGCAGTGATGATGTACATTACATGTACATGTACTGTACATGTATAAATGTATATTGTGCAGCCCACCGTGATGTTCCCACGGATTGGCACTTGTGGGGTCCTGACAACAATGGAACAATGGACCCCACAAGGTCATTTCAATAGGAACAATTGGACCCCACAAGGGAATTCTTCAGAAAAGGGAATAATAGAACAACAATAGCAGTACCCCACAAACCGGATCTGTAAGGGTGGGTGACCGCGTAGGGTTATTAAACTTGAGACACGAGAGGGAAGTCCAGTTCTGCTTTCGATGTCAAGGAGTGAACAAGTTATTGTAGGGAAGAAATTGCCCCATAAAATTACATACATTCCTAGAATTGCGTCGATAAATTACCCATACCTACGCATTATTACCCTTTTCCATCTGTCACATAGTTTCATTAATTCTCCTCTGACAATAGCCCTTAAAACTCTTCATAATTTTATAATTCTTCAAACGGCCACAGTATGAATGCATACTGGCAAAACAATTTTGATGGGCAAATTGTGAACGGTAAGATATTTATTCCCGTATCAACTGCACTCACCTTCCTTGGTCAAGAAGGGAGAAGGCGGAAAAGAGGTTGGAAGCCAAGTGACGCAATCCTTGTGCAGCAGGGTCTTGTTATTGAAGACAATTTCTTACCGAGGGGAACTTGTCAAAGGCGAGCCATATCAATAGGAGCTTTTATAACATTACTATTTGGCGGCGGTTCCCTTAAAGATCCAACACTTTCCGAAGAAGAACAAGAGACATTGAAAAGACGGACGAATGCCTTGAAAGATAGGTTAATTCAAGTTATTTCATTTCCAAATGGCCAAGCGGAGGATGAGGCACCACTCCAAGAATTAGCCATCGGAGAAAACAGAGATAATTTAGAAGATGCTCCCGTAGAACGACACCGTGTTGGCCCCCGTACAAAAAATACAAGAACCCTCTATCAGAAAATCGTTGACAAGCAACACGACAACCCCGACGTCACTATTTCACCCTTGCGATCTAAAGGAATTAGTCAACGATTGAAGCGCCAGAGGAAGTGCTTTAAGAATATAGCACACGATATACATAAGGGTGAAAAAGAAGATTTTCTTCTTGGTGTTGCGTTGGATGTAAAAAAAAAAGGAGCATTAATGCCAGAGACGGCGAGTGGAATGGAGTTTTAACAGTTAATGACATCATTCAAATGCTGAAGATGATTATGGTCGAGAAAGATTTCACGTTATACGACGATTTGGTGCAGGTACATTCGGCACGCCATTTCAACATTTCTGCGACGGATGTATTAAACATGATAGACTCTAAGAACCCATTAAGCGAAATAGTTGAACATCTCCGACATAAATTTCCGGGGTTTTTTGCCACAAGGAGAATGGTAGGAGCTGCAAAAGCTGAACATGAATCGAGAGGTAGCAATACTCCATCCGAGACCAACTGCTACGGGTATGTCTATTTCTCCCCACGAATTACGTCTCTGTCTGCTATATTTATATCACTGGTTGAGTGGAAATGAGATGTGGAGAATTTTCGGAGATGCCTGTACCCTAGGCAAAGAATCGACGACAATAATAGGCATGACTTGCATCAACAATATTTAAGAACTCGCATCCCTTTTGGAAGAAGTCGCATCCCTTATATAAAGCCCGAGTCACATAGAAACAATCTTTAAGAACTCGCATCCCTTTTGGAAGAAGTCGCATCCCTTATATAAAGCCCGATCACATTAAACAATCTTTAAGAACTCGCATCCCTTTTGGAAGAAGTCGCATCCCTATAAAGCCCGAGTCACATATAAACAATCTTTAAGAACTCGCATCCCTTTTGGAAGAAGTCGCATCCCCTATATAAAGCCCGAGTCACATTAAAACAATCTTTAAGAACTCGCATCCCTTTTGGAAGAAGTCGCATCCCTTATATAAAGCCCGAGTCACATAGAAACAATCTTTAAGAACTCGCATCCCTTTTGGAAGAAGTCGCATCCCTTATATAAAGCCCGAGTCACATTAAACAATCTTTATGAACTCGCATCCCTTTTGGAAGAAGTCGCATCCCTTATATAAAGCCCGAGTCACATAGAAACAATCTTTAAGAACTCGCATCCCTTTTGGAAGAAGTCGCATCCCCTATATAAAGCCCGAGTCACATTAAAACAATCTTTAAGAACTCGCATCCCTTTTGGAAGAAGTCGCATACCCTATATAAAGCCCGAGTCACATTAATACAAATTTTAAGAACTCGCATCCCTTTTGGAAGAAGTCGCATCCCCTATTAGAAAGCCCGAGTCACATAGAAACAATCTTTAAGAACTCGCATCCCTTTTGGAAGAAGTCGCATCCCTTATATAAAGCCCGAGTCACATAGAAACAATCTTTAAGAACTCGCATCCCTTTTGGAAGAAGTCGCATCCCTTATATAAAGCCCGAGTCACATTAAACAATCTTTATGAACTCGCATCCCTTTTGGAAGAAGTCGCATCCCTTATATAAAGCCCGAGTCACATTAAAACAATTTTTAAGAACTCGCATCCCTTTTGGAAGAAGTCGCATCCCCTATATAAAGCCCGAGTCACATAGAAACAATCTTTAAGAACTCGCATCCCTTTTGGAAGAAGTCGCATCCCTATAAAGCCCGAGTCACATATAAACAATCTTTAAGAACTCGCATCCCTTTTGGAAGAAGTCGCATCCCCTATATAAAGCCCGAGTCACATTAAAACAATCTTTAAGAACTCGCATCCCTTTTGGAAGAAGTCGCATCCCTTATTTAAAGCCCGAGTCACATAGAAACAATCTTTAAGAACTCGCATCCCTTTTGGAAGAAGTCGCATCCCTTATATAAAGCCCGAGTCACATAGAAACAATCTTTAAGAACTCGCATCCCTTTTGGAAGAAGTCGCATCCCTTATAAAGCCCGAGTCACATTAAAACAATCTTTAAGAACTCGCATCCCTTTTGCAAGAAGTCGCATCCCCTATATAAAGCCCGAGTTACATTAAAACAATCTTTAAGAACTCGCATCCCTTTTGGAAGAAGTCGCATCCCCTATATAAAGCCCGAGTCACATTAAAACAATTTTTAAGAACTCGCATCCCTTTTGGAAGAAGTCGCATCCCCTATATAAAGCCCGATCACATTAAACAATCTTTAAGAACTCGCATCCCTTTTGGAAGAAGTCGCATCCTCTATTATAAAGCCCGAGCCACATAGAAACAATCTTTAAGAACTCGCATCCCTTTTGGAAGAAGTCGCATCCCTTATATAAAGCCCGAGTCACATAGAAACAATCTTTAAGAACTCGCATCCCTTTTGGAAGAAGTCGCATCCCTTATAAAGCCCGAGTCACATTAAAACAATCTTTAAGAACTCGCATCCCTTTTGGAAGAAGTCGCATCCCCTATATAAAGCCCGAGTCACATTAAAACAATCTTTAAGAACTCGCATCCCTTTTGGAAGAAGTCGCATCCCTTATATAAAGCCCGAGTCACATTAAAACAATTTTTAAGAACTCGCATCCCTTTTGGAAGAAGTCGCATCCCCTATATAAAGCCCGATCACATTAAACAATCTTTAAGAACTCGCATCCCTTTTGGAAGAAGTCGCATCCTCTATTATAAAGCCCGAGCCACATAGAAACAATCTTTAAGAACTCGCATCCCTTTTGGAAGAAGTCGCATCCCTTATATAAAGCCCGAGTCACATAGAAACAATCTTTAAGAACTCGCATCCCTTTTGGAAGAAGTCGCATCCCTTATAAAGCCCGAGTCACATTAAAACAATCTTTAAGAACTCGCATCCCTTTTGGAAGAAGTCGCATCCCCTATATAAAGCCCGAGTCACATTAAAACAATCTTTAAGAACTCGCATCCCTTTTGGAAGAAGTCGCATCCCCTATATAAAGCCCGAGTCACATTAAAACAATCTTTAAGAACTCGCATCCCTTTTGGAAGAAGTCGCATCCCCTATATAAAGCCCGAGTCACATTAAAACAATCTTTAAGAACTCGCATCCCTTTTGCAAGAAGTCGCATCCCTTATATAAAGCCCGAGTCACATAGAAACAATCTTTAAGAACTCGCATCCCTTTTGGAAGAAGTCGCATCCCTATAAAGCCCGAGTCACATATAAACAATCTTTAAGAACTCGCATCCCTTTTGGAAGAAGTCGCATCCCCTATATAAAGCCCGAGTCACATTAAACAATCTTTAAGAACTCGCATCCCTTTTGGAAGAAGTCGCATCCCTTATATAAAGCCCGAGTCACATAGAAACAATCTTTAAGAACTCGCATCCCTTTTGGAAGAAGTCGCATCCCTTATATAAAGCCCGAGTCACATTAAACAATCTTTATGAACTCGCATCCCTTTTGGAAGAAGTCGCATCCCTTATATAAAGCCCGAGTCACATAGAAACAATCTTTAAGAACTCGCATCCCTTTTGGAAGAAGTCGCATCCCCTATATAAAGCCCGAGTCACATTAAAACAATCTTTAAGAACTCGCATCCCTTTTGGAAGAAGTCGCATCCCCTATATAAAGCCCGAGTCACATTAATACAAATTTTAAGAACTCGCATCCCTTTTGGAAGAAGTCGCATCCCCTATTATAAAGCCCGAGTCACATAGAAACAATCTTTAAGAACTCGCATCCCTTTTGGAAGAAGTCGCATCCCTTATATAAAGCCCGAGTCACATAGAAACAATCTTTAAGAACTCGCATCCCTTTTGGAAGAAGTCGCATCCCTTATATAAAGCCCGAGTCACATTAAACAATCTTTATGAACTCGCATCCCTTTTGGAAGAAGTCGCATCCCCTATATAAAGCCCGAGTCACATTAAAACAATCTTTAAGAACTCGCATCCCTTTTGGAAGAAGTCGCATCCCTTATATAAAGCCCGAGTCACATTAAAACAATTTTTAAGAACTCGCATCCCTTTTGGAAGAAGTCGCATCCCCTATATAAAGCCCGATCACATTAAACAATCTTTAAGAACTCGCATCCCTTTTGGAAGAAGTCGCATCCTCTATTATAAAGCCCGAGCCACATAGAAACAATCTTTAAGAACTCGCATCCCTTTTGGAAGAAGTCGCATCCCTTATATAAAGCCCGAGTCACATAGAAACAATCTTTAAGAACTCGCATCCCTTTTGGAAGAAGTCGCATCCCTTATAAAGCCCGAGTCACATTAAAACAATCTTTAAGAACTCGCATCCCTTTTGGAAGAAGTCGCATCCCCTATATAAAGCCCGAGTCACATTAAAACAATCTTTAAGAACTCGCATCCCTTTTGGAAGAAGTCGCATCCCCTATATAAAGCCCGAGTCACATTAAAACAATCTTTAAGAACTCGCATCCCTTTTGCAAGAAGTCGCATCCCTTATATAAAGCCCGAGTCACATAGAAACAATCTTTAAGAACTCGCATCCCTTTTGGAAGAAGTCGCATCCCTATAAAGCCCGAGTCGCATAGAAACAATCTTTAAGAACTCGCATCCCTTTTGGAAGAAGTCGCATCCCCTATATAAAGCCCGAGTCACATTAAAACAATCTTTAAGAACTCGCATCCCTTTTGGAAGAAGTCGCATCCCTTATATAAAGCCCGAGTCACATAGAAACAATCTTTAAGAACTCGCATCCCTTTTGGAAGAAGTCGCATCCCTTATATAAAGCCCGAGTCACATTAAACAATCTTTATGAACTCGCATCCCTTTTGGAAGAAGTCGCATCCCTTATATAAAGCCCGAGTCACATAGAAACAATCTTTAAGAACTCGCATCCCTTTTGGAAGAAGTCGCATCCCCTATATAAAGCCCGAGTCACATTAAAACAATCTTTAAGAACTCGCATCCCTTTTGGAAGAAGTCGCATCCCCTATATAAAGCCCGAGTCACATTAATACAAATTTTAAGAACTCGCATCCCTTTTGGAAGAAGTCGCATCCCCTATTATAAACCCCGAGTCACATAGAAACAATCTTTAAGAACTCGCATCCCTTTTGGAAGAAGTCGCATCCCTTATATAAAGCCCGAGTCACATAGAAACAATCTTTAAGAACTCGCATCCCTTTTGGAAGAAGTCGCATCCCTTATATAAAGCCCGAGTCACATTAAACAATCTTTATGAACTCGCATCCCTTTTGGAAGAAGTCGCATCCCTTATATAAAGCCCGAGTCACATTAAAACAATTTTTAAGAACTCGCATCCCTTTTGGAAGAAGTCGGATCCCCTATATAAAGCCCGAGTCACATAGAAACAATCTTTAAGAACTCGCATCCCTTTTGGAAGAAGTCGCATCCCTATAAAGCCCGAGTCACATATAAACAATCTTTAAGAACTCGCATCCCTTTTGGAAGAAGTCGCATCCCCTATATAAAGCCCGAGTCACATTAAAACAATCTTTAAGAACTCGCATCCCTTTTGGAAGAAGTCGCATCCCTTATATAAAGCCCGAGTCACATAGAAACAATCTTTAAGAACTCGCATCCCTTTTGGAAGAAGTCGCATCCCTTATATAAAGCCCGAGTCACATTAAACAATCTTTATGAACTCGCATCCCTTTTGGAAGAAGTCGCATCCCTTATATAAAGCCCGAGTCACATAGAAACAATCTTTAAGAACTCGCATCCCTTTTGGAAGAAGTCGCATCCCCTATATAAAGCCCGAGTCACATTAAAACAATCTTTAAGAACTCGCATCCCTTTTGGAAGAAGTCGCATCCCCTATATAAAGCCCGAGTCACATTAATACAAATTTTAAGAACTCGCATCCCTTTTGGAAGAAGTCGCATCCCCTATTATAAAGCCCGAGTCACATAGAAACAATCTTTAAGAACTCGCATCCCTTTTGGAAGAAGTCGCATCCCTTATATAAAGCCCGAGTCACATAGAAACAATCTTTAAGAACTCGCATCCCTTTTGGAAGAAGTCGCATCCCTTATATAAAGCCCGAGTCACATTAAACAATCTTTATGAACTCGCATCCCTTTTGGAAGAAGTCGCATCCCCTATATAAAGCCCGAGTCACATTAAAACAATCTTTAAGAACTCGCATCCCTTTTGGAAGAAGTCGCATCCCCTATATAAAGCCCGAGTCACATTAAAACAATCTTTAAGAACTCGCATCCCTTTTGGAAGAAGTCGCATCCCTTATATAAAGCCCGAGTCACATTAAAACAATTTTTAAGAACTCGCATCCCTTTTGGAAGAAGTCGCATCCCCTATATAAAGCCCGATCACATTAAACAATCTTTAAGAACTCGCATCCCTTTTGGAAGAAGTCGCATCCTCTATTATAAAGCCCGAGCCACATAGAAACAATCTTTAAGAACTCGCATCCCTTTTGGAAGAAGTCGCATCCCTTATAAAGCCCGAGTCACATTAAAACAATCTTTAAGAACTCGCATCCCTTTTGGAAGAAGTCGCATCCCCTATATAAAGCCCGAGTCACATTAAAACAATCTTTAAGAACTCGCATCCCTTTTGGAAGAAGTCGCATCCCCTATATAAAGCCCGAGTCACATTAAAACAATCTTTAAGAACTCGCATCCCTTTTGGAAGAAGTCGCATCCCTTATATAAAGCCCGAGTCACATTAAAACAATTTTTAAGAACTCGCATCCCTTTTGGAAGAAGTCGCATCCCCTATATAAAGCCCGATCACATTAAACAATCTTTAAGAACTCGCATCCCTTTTGGAAGAAGTCGCATCCTCTATTATAAAGCCTGAGCCACATAGAAACAATCTTTAAGAACTCGCATCCCTTTTGGAAGAAGTCGCATCCCTTATATAAAGCCCGAGTCACATAGAAACAATCTTTAAGAACTCGCATCCCTTTTGGAAGAAGTCGCATCCCTTATAAAGCCCGAGTCACATTAAAACAATCTTTAAGAACTCGCATCCCTTTTGGAAGAAGTCGCATCCCCTATATAAAGCCCGAGTCACATTAAAACAATCTTTAAGAACTCGCATCCCTTTTGGAAGAAGTCGCATCCCCTATATAAAGCCCGAGTCACATTAAAACAATCTTTAAGAACTCGCATCCCTTTTGGAAGAAGTCGCATCCCCTATATAAAGCCCGAGTCACATTAAAACAATCTTTAAGAACTCGCATCCCTTTTGGAAGAAGTCGCATCCCTTATATAAAGCCCGAGTCACATAGAAACAATCTTTAAGAACTCGCATCCCTTTTGGAAGAAGTCGCATCCCTTATAAAGCCCGAGTCACATTAAAACAATCTTTAAGAACTTGCATCCCTTTTGGAAGAAGTCGCATCCCCTATATAAAGCCCGAGTCACATTAAAACAATCTTTAAGAACTCGCATCCCTTTTGGAAGAAGTCGCATCCCCTATATAAAGCCCGAGTCACATTAAAACAATCTTTAAGAACTC
This sequence comes from Leptasterias polaris, assembly GCA_037783415.1. Taxonomy (NCBI): domain Eukaryota; kingdom Metazoa; phylum Echinodermata; class Asteroidea; order Forcipulatida; family Asteriidae; genus Leptasterias; species Leptasterias polaris. The sequence goes on from JAZGTN010000149.1 coordinate 945,750, forward strand.
GCATCCCTTTTGCAAGAAGTCGCATCCCTTATATAAAGCCCGAGTCACATAGAAACAATCTTTAAGAACTCGCATCCCTTTTGGAAGAAGTCGCATCCCTATAAAGCCCGAGTCACATATAAACAATCTTTAAGAACTCGCATCCCTTTTGGAAGAAGTCGCATCCCCTATATAAAGCCCGAGTCACATTAAACAATCTTTAAGAACTCGCATCCCTTTTGGAAGAAGTCGCATCCCTTATATAAAGCCCGAGTCACATAGAAACAATCTTTAAGAACTCGCATCCCTTTTGGAAGAAGTCGCATCCCTTATATAAAGCCCGAGTCACATTAAACAATCTTTATGAACTCGCATCCCTTTTGGAAGAAGTCGCATCCCTTATATAAAGCCCGAGTCACATAGAAACAATCTTTAAGAACTCGCATCCCTTTTGGAAGAAGTCGCATCCCCTATATAAAGCCCGAGTCACATTAAAACAATCTTTAAGAACTCGCATCCCTTTTGGAAGAAGTCGCATCCCCTATATAAAGCCCGAGTCACATTAATACAAATTTTAAGAACTCGCATCCCTTTTGGAAGAAGTCGCATCCCCTATTATAAAGCCCGAGTCACATAGAAACAATCTTTAAGAACTCGCATCCCTTTTGGAAGAAGTCGCATCCCTTATATAAAGCCCGAGTCACATAGAAACAATCTTTAAGAACTCGCATCCCTTTTGGAAGAAGTCGCATCCCTTATATAAAGCCCGAGTCACATTAAACAATCTTTATGAACTCGCATCCCTTTTGGAAGAAGTCGCATCCCCTATATAAAGCCCGAGTCACATTAAAACAATCTTTAAGAACTCGCATCCCTTTTGGAAGAAGTCGCATCCCTTATATAAAGCCCGAGTCACATTAAAACAATTTTTAAGAACTCGCATCCCTTTTGGAAGAAGTCGCATCCCCTATATAAAGCCCGATCACATTAAACAATCTTTAAGAACTCGCATCCCTTTTGGAAGAAGTCGCATCCTCTATTATAAAGCCCGAGCCACATAGAAACAATCTTTAAGAACTCGCATCCCTTTTGGAAGAAGTCGCATCCCTTATATAAAGCCCGAGTCACATAGAAACAATCTTTAAGAACTCGCATCCCTTTTGGAAGAAGTCGCATCCCTTATAAAGCCCGAGTCACATTAAAACAATCTTTAAGAACTCGCATCCCTTTTGGAAGAAGTCGCATCCCCTATATAAAGCCCGAGTCACATTAAAACAATCTTTAAGAACTCGCATCCCTTTTGGAAGAAGTCGCATCCCCTATATAAAGCCCGAGTCACATTAAAACAATCTTTAAGAACTCGCATCCCTTTTGCAAGAAGTCGCATCCCTTATATAAAGCCCGAGTCACATAGAAACAATCTTTAAGAACTCGCATCCCTTTTGGAAGAAGTCGCATCCCTATAAAGCCCGAGTCGCATAGAAACAATCTTTAAGAACTCGCATCCCTTTTGGAAGAAGTCGCATCCCCTATATAAAGCCCGAGTCACATTAAAACAATCTTTAAGAACTCGCATCCCTTTTGGAAGAAGTCGCATCCCTTATATAAAGCCCGAGTCACATAGAAACAATCTTTAAGAACTCGCATCCCTTTTGGAAGAAGTCGCATCCCTTATATAAAGCCCGAGTCACATTAAACAATCTTTATGAACTCGCATCCCTTTTGGAAGAAGTCGCATCCCTTATATAAAGCCCGAGTCACATAGAAACAATCTTTAAGAACTCGCATCCCTTTTGGAAGAAGTCGCATCCCCTATATAAAGCCCGAGTCACATTAAAACAATCTTTAAGAACTCGCATCCCTTTTGGAAGAAGTCGCATCCCCTATATAAAGCCCGAGTCACATTAATACAAATTTTAAGAACTCGCATCCCTTTTGGAAGAAGTCGCATCCCCTATTATAAACCCCGAGTCACATAGAAACAATCTTTAAGAACTCGCATCCCTTTTGGAAGAAGTCGCATCCCTTATATAAAGCCCGAGTCACATAGAAACAATCTTTAAGAACTCGCATCCCTTTTGGAAGAAGTCGCATCCCTTATATAAAGCCCGAGTCACATTAAACAATCTTTATGAACTCGCATCCCTTTTGGAAGAAGTCGCATCCCTTATATAAAGCCCGAGTCACATTAAAACAATTTTTAAGAACTCGCATCCCTTTTGGAAGAAGTCGGATCCCCTATATAAAGCCCGAGTCACATAGAAACAATCTTTAAGAACTCGCATCCCTTTTGGAAGAAGTCGCATCCCTATAAAGCCCGAGTCACATATAAACAATCTTTAAGAACTCGCATCCCTTTTGGAAGAAGTCGCATCCCCTATATAAAGCCCGAGTCACATTAAAACAATCTTTAAGAACTCGCATCCCTTTTGGAAGAAGTCGCATCCCTTATATAAAGCCCGAGTCACATAGAAACAATCTTTAAGAACTCGCATCCCTTTTGGAAGAAGTCGCATCCCTTATATAAAGCCCGAGTCACATTAAACAATCTTTATGAACTCGCATCCCTTTTGGAAGAAGTCGCATCCCTTATATAAAGCCCGAGTCACATAGAAACAATCTTTAAGAACTCGCATCCCTTTTGGAAGAAGTCGCATCCCCTATATAAAGCCCGAGTCACATTAAAACAATCTTTAAGAACTCGCATCCCTTTTGGAAGAAGTCGCATCCCCTATATAAAGCCCGAGTCACATTAATACAAATTTTAAGAACTCGCATCCCTTTTGGAAGAAGTCGCATCCCCTATTATAAAGCCCGAGTCACATAGAAACAATCTTTAAGAACTCGCATCCCTTTTGGAAGAAGTCGCATCCCTTATATAAAGCCCGAGTCACATAGAAACAATCTTTAAGAACTCGCATCCCTTTTGGAAGAAGTCGCATCCCTTATATAAAGCCCGAGTCACATTAAACAATCTTTATGAACTCGCATCCCTTTTGGAAGAAGTCGCATCCCCTATATAAAGCCCGAGTCACATTAAAACAATCTTTAAGAACTCGCATCCCTTTTGGAAGAAGTCGCATCCCCTATATAAAGCCCGAGTCACATTAAAACAATCTTTAAGAACTCGCATCCCTTTTGGAAGAAGTCGCATCCCTTATATAAAGCCCGAGTCACATTAAAACAATTTTTAAGAACTCGCATCCCTTTTGGAAGAAGTCGCATCCCCTATATAAAGCCCGATCACATTAAACAATCTTTAAGAACTCGCATCCCTTTTGGAAGAAGTCGCATCCTCTATTATAAAGCCCGAGCCACATAGAAACAATCTTTAAGAACTCGCATCCCTTTTGGAAGAAGTCGCATCCCTTATAAAGCCCGAGTCACATTAAAACAATCTTTAAGAACTCGCATCCCTTTTGGAAGAAGTCGCATCCCCTATATAAAGCCCGAGTCACATTAAAACAATCTTTAAGAACTCGCATCCCTTTTGGAAGAAGTCGCATCCCCTATATAAAGCCCGAGTCACATTAAAACAATCTTTAAGAACTCGCATCCCTTTTGGAAGAAGTCGCATCCCTTATATAAAGCCCGAGTCACATTAAAACAATTTTTAAGAACTCGCATCCCTTTTGGAAGAAGTCGCATCCCCTATATAAAGCCCGATCACATTAAACAATCTTTAAGAACTCGCATCCCTTTTGGAAGAAGTCGCATCCTCTATTATAAAGCCTGAGCCACATAGAAACAATCTTTAAGAACTCGCATCCCTTTTGGAAGAAGTCGCATCCCTTATATAAAGCCCGAGTCACATAGAAACAATCTTTAAGAACTCGCATCCCTTTTGGAAGAAGTCGCATCCCTTATAAAGCCCGAGTCACATTAAAACAATCTTTAAGAACTCGCATCCCTTTTGGAAGAAGTCGCATCCCCTATATAAAGCCCGAGTCACATTAAAACAATCTTTAAGAACTCGCATCCCTTTTGGAAGAAGTCGCATCCCCTATATAAAGCCCGAGTCACATTAAAACAATCTTTAAGAACTCGCATCCCTTTTGGAAGAAGTCGCATCCCCTATATAAAGCCCGAGTCACATTAAAACAATCTTTAAGAACTCGCATCCCTTTTGCAAGAAGTCGCATCCCTTATATAAAGCCCGAGTCACATAGAAACAATCTTTAAGAACTCGCATCCCTTTTGGAAGAAGTCGCATCCCTATAAAGCCCGAGTCACATATAAACAATCTTTAAGAACTCGCATCCCTTTTGGAAGAAGTCGCATCCCCTATATAAAGCCCGAGTCACATTAAAACAATCTTTAAGAACTCGCATCCCTTTTGGAAGAAGTCGCATCCCTTATATAAAGCCCGAGTCACATAGAAACAATCTTTAAGAACTCGCATCCCTTTTGGAAGAAGACGCATCCCTTATATAAAGCCCGAGTCACATTAAACAATCTTTATGAACTCGCATCCCTTTTGGAAGAAGTCGCATCCCTTATATAAAGCCCGAGTCACATAGAAACAATCTTTAAGAACTCGCATCCCTTTTGGAAGAAGTCGCATCCCCTATATAAAGCCCGAGTCACATTAAAACAATCTTTAAGAACTCGCATCCCTTTTGGAAGAAGTCGCATCCCCTATATAAAGCCCGAGTCACATTAATACAAATTTTAAGAACTCGCATCCCTTTTGGAAGAAGTCGCATCCCCTATTATAAAGCCCGAGTCACATAGAAACAATCTTTAAGAACTCGCATCCCTTTTGGAAGAAGTCGCATCCCTTATATAAAGCCCGAGTCACATAGAAACAATCTTTAAGAACTCGCATCCCTTTTGGAAGAAGTCGCATCCCTTATATAAAGCCCGAGTCACATTAAACAATCTTTATGAACTCGCATCCCTTTTGGAAGAAGTCGCATCCCCTATATAAAGCCCGAGTCACATTAAAACAATCTTTAAGAACTCGCATCCCTTTTGGAAGAAGTCGCATCCCTTATATAAAGCCCGAGTCACATTAAAACAATTTTTAAGAACTCGCATCCCTTTTGGAAGAAGTCGCATCCCCTATATAAAGCCCGATCACATTAAACAATCTTTAAGAACTCGCATCCCTTTTGGAAGAAGTCGCATCCTCTATTATAAAGCCCGAGCCACATAGAAACAATCTTTAAGAACTCGCATCCCTTTTGGAAGAAGTCGCATCCCTTATATAAAGCCCGAGTCACATAGAAACAATCTTTAAGAACTCGCATCCCTTTTGGAAGAAGTCGCATCCCTTATAAAGCCCGAGTCACATTAAAACAATCTTTAAGAACTCGCATCCCTTTTTTAAGAAGTCGCATCCCCTATATAAAGCCCGAGTCACATTAAAACAATCTTTAAGAACTCGCATCCCTTTTGGAAGAAGTCGCATCCCCTATATAAAGCCCGAGTCACATTAAAACAATCTTTAAGAACTCGCATCCCTTTTGGAAGAAGTCGCATCCCCTATATAAAGCCCGAGTCACATTAAAACAATCTTTAAGAACTCGCATCCCTTTTGCAAGAAGTCGCATCCCTTATATAAAGCCCGAGTCACATAGAAACAATCTTTAAGAACTCGCATCCCTTTTGGAAGAAGTCGCATCCCTATAAAGCCCGAGTCGCATAGAAACAATCTTTAAGAACTCGCATCCCTTTTGGAAGAAGTCGCATCCCCTATATAAAGCCCGAGTCACATTAAAACAATCTTTAAGAACTCGCATCCCTTTTGGAAGAAGTCGCATCCCTTATATAAAGCCCGAGTCACATAGAAACAATCTTTAAGAACTCGCATCCCTTTTGGAAGAAGTCGCATCCCTTATATAAAGCCCGAGTCACATTAAACAATCTTTATGAACTCGCATCCCTTTTGGAAGAAGTCGCATCCCTTATATAAAGCCCGAGTCACATAGAAACAATCTTTAAGAACTCGCATCCCTTTTGGAAGAAGTCGCATCCCCTATATAAAGCCCGAGTCACATTAAAACAATCTTTAAGAACTCGCATCCCTTTTGGAAGAAGTCGCATCCCCTATATAAAGCCCGAGTCACATTAATACAAATTTTAAGAACTCGCATCCCTTTTGGAAGAAGTCGCATCCCCTATTATAAAGCCCGAGTCACATAGAAACAATCTTTAAGAACTCGCATCCCTTTTGGAAGAAGTCGCATCCCTTATATAAAGCCCGAGTCACATAGAAACAATCTTTAAGAACTCGCATCCCTTTTGGAAGAAGTCGCATCCCTTATATAAAGCCCGAGTCACATTAAACAATCTTTATGAACTCGCATCCCTTTTGGAAGAAGTCGCATCCCTTATATAAAGCCCGAGTCACATTAAAACAATTTTTAAGAACTCGCATCCCTTTTGGAAGAAGTCGGATCCCCTATATAAAGCCCGAGTCACATAGAAACAATCTTTAAGAACTCGCATCCCTTTTGGAAGAAGTCGCATCCCTATAAAGCCCGAGTCACATATAAACAATCTTTAAGAACTCGCATCCCTTTTGGAAGAAGTCGCATCCCCTATATAAAGCCCGAGTCACATTAAAACAATCTTTAAGAACTCGCATCCCTTTTGGAAGAAGTCGCATCCCTTATATAAAGCCCGAGTCACATAGAAACAATCTTTAAGAACTCGCATCCCTTTTGGAAGAAGTCGCATCCCTTATATAAAGCCCGAGTCACATAGAAACAATCTTTAAGAACTCGCATCCCTTTTGGAAGAAGTCGCATCCCCTATATAAAGCCCGAGTCACATTAAAACAATCTTTAAGAACTCGCATCCCTTTTGGAAGAAGTCGCATCCCCTATATAAAGCCCGAGTCACATTAATACAAATGTTAAGAACTCGCATCCCTTTTGGAAGAAGTCGCATCCCCTATTATAAAGCCCGAGTCACATAGAAACAATCTTTAAGAACTCGCATCCCTTTTGGAAGAAGTCGCATCCCTTATATAAAGCCCGAGTCACATAGAAACAATCTTTAAGAACTCGCATCCCTTTTGGAAGAAGTCGCATCCCTTATAAAGCCCGAGTCACATTAAAACAATCTTTAAGAACTCGCAACCCTTTTGGAAGAAGTCGCATCCCCTATATAAAGCCCGAGTCACATTAAAACAATCTTTAAGAACTCGCATCCCTTTTGGAAGAAGTCGCATCCCCTATATAAAGCCCGAGTCACATTAAAACAATCTTTAAGAACTCGCATCCCTTTTGGAAGAAGTCGCATCCCCTATATAAAGCCCGAGTCACATTAAAACAATCTTTAAGAACTCGCATCCCTTTTGCAAGAAGTCGCATCCCTTATATAAAGCCCGAGTCACATAGAAACAATCTTTAAGAACTCGCATCCCTTTTGGAAGAAGTCGCATCCCTATAAAGCCCGAGTCACATATAAACAATCTTTAAGAACTCGCATCCCTTTTGGAAGAAGTCGCATCCCCTATATAAAGCCCGAGTCACATTAAAACAATCTTTAAGAACTCGCATCCCTTTTGGAAGAAGTCGCATCCCTTATATAAAGCCCGAGTCACATAGAAACAATCTTTAAGAACTCGCATCCCTTTTGGAAGAAGTCGCATCCCTTATATAAAGCCCGAGTCACATTAAACAATCTTTATGAACTCGCATCCCTTTTGGAAGAAGTCGCATCCCTTATATAAAGCCCGAGTCACATAGAAACAATCTTTAAGAACTCGCATCCCTTTTGGAAGAAGTCGCATCCCCTATTATAAAGCCCGAGTCACATAGAAACAATCTTTAAGAACTCGCATCCCTTTTGGAAGAAGTCGCATCCCTTATATAAAGCCCGAGTCACATAGAAACAATCTTTAAGAACTCGCATCCCTTTTGGAAGAAGTCGCATCCCTTATAAAGCCCGAGTCACATTAAAACAATCTTTAAGAACTCGCATCCCTTTTGGAAGAAGTCGCATCCCCTATATAAAGCCCGAGTCACATTAAAACAATCTTTAAGAACTCGCATCCCTTTTGGAAGAAGTCGCATCCCCTATATAAAGCCCGAGTCACATTAAAACAATCTTTAAGAACTCGCATCCCTTTTGGAAGAAGTCGCATCCCCTATATAAAGCCCGAGTCACATTAAAACAATCTTTAAGAACTCGCATCCCTTTTGCAAGAAGTCGCATCCCTTATATAAAGCCCGAGTCACATAGAAACAATCTTTAAGAACTCGCATCCCTTTTGGAAGAAGTCGCATCCCTATAAAGCCCGAGTCACATATAAACAATCTTTAAGAACTCGCATCCCTTTTGGAAGAAGTCGCATCCCCTATATAAAGCCCGAGTCACATTAAAACAATCTTTAAGAACTCGCATCCCTTTTGGAAGAAGTCGCATCCCTTATATAAAGCCCGAGTCACATAGAAACAATCTTTAAGAACTCGCATCCCTTTTGGAAGAAGTCGCATCCCTTATATAAAGCCCGAGTCACATTAAACAATCTTTATGAACTCGCATCCCTTTTGGAAGAAGTCGCATCCCTTATATAAAGCCCGAGTCACATAGAAACAATCTTTAAGAACTCGCATCCCTTTTGGAAGAAGTCGCATCCCTTATATAAAGCCCGAGTCACATAGAAACAATCTTTAAGAACTCGCATCCCTTTTGGAAGAAGTCGCATCCCTTATATAAAGCCCGAGTCACATTAAACAATCTTTATGAACTCGCATCCCTTTTGGAAGAAGTCGCATCCCTTATATAAAGCCCGAGTCACATAGAAACAATCTTTAAGAACTCGCATCCCTTTTGGAAGAAGTCGCATCCCCTATATAAAGCCCGAGTCACATTAAAACAATCTTTAAGAACTCGCATCCCTTTTGGAAGAAGTCGCATCCCCTATATAAAGCCCGAGTCACATTAATACAAATGTTAAGAACTCGCATCCCTTTTGGAAGAAGTCGCATCCCCTATTATAAAGCCCGAGTCACATAGAAACAATCTTTAAGAACTCGCATCCCTTTTGGAAGAAGTCGCATCCCTTATATAAAGCCCGAGTCACATAGAAACAATCTTTAAGAACTCGCATCCCTTTTGGAAGAAGTCGCATCCCTTATATAAAGCCCGAGTCACATTAAAACAATTTTTAAGAACTCGCATCCCTTTTGGAAGAAGTCGCATCCCCTATATAAAGCCCGATCACATTAAACAATCTTTAAGAACTCGCATCCCTTTTGGAAGAAGTCGCATCCTCTATTATAAAGCCCGAGCCACATAGAAACAATCTTTAAGAACTCGCATCCCTTTTGGAAGAAGTCGCATCCTTTATATAAAGCCCGAGTCACATAGAAACAATCTTTAAGAACTCGCATCCCTTTTGGAAGAAGTCGCATCCCCTATATAAAGCCCGAGTCACATTAAAACAATCTTTAAGAACTCGCATCCCTTTTGGAAGAAGTCGCATCCCCTATATAAAGCCCGAGTCACATTAATACAAATTTTAAGAACTCGCATCCCTTTTGGAAGAAGTCGCATCCCCTATTATAAAGCCCGAGTCACATAGAAACAATCTTTAAGAACTCGCATCCCTTTTGGAAGAAGTCGCATCCCTTATATAAAGCCCGAGTCACATAGAAACAATCTTTAAGAACTCGCATCCCTTTTGGAAGAAGTCGCATCCCTTATATAAAGCCCGAGTCACATTAAACAATCTTTATGAACTCGCATCCCTTTTGGAAGAAGTCGCATCCCTTATATAAAGCCCGAGTCACATTAAAACAATTTTTAAGAACTCGCATCCCTTTTGGAAGAAGTCGGATCCCCTATATAAAGCCCGAGTCACATTAAAACAATCTTTAAGAACTCGCATCCCTTTTGGAAGAAGTCGCATCCCTTATATAAAGCCCGAGTCACATAGAAACAATCTTTAAGAACTCGCATCCCTTTTGGAAGAAGTCGCATCCCTTATATAAAGCCCGAGTCACATTAAACAATCTTTATGAACTCGCATCCCTTTTGGAAGAAGTCGCATCCCTTATATAAAGCCCGAGTCACATAGAAACAATCTTTAAGAACTCGCATCCCTTTTGGAAGAAGTCGCATCCCCTATATAAAGCCCGAGTCACATTAAAACAATCTTTAAGAACTCGCATCCCTTTTGGAAGAAGTCGCATCCCCTATATAAAGCCCGAGTCACATTAATACAAATTTTAAGAACTCGCATCCCTTTTGGAAGAAGTCGCATCCCCTATTATAAAGCCCGAGTCACATAGAAACAATCTTTAAGAACTCGCATCCCTTTTGGAAGAAGTCGCATCCCTTATATAAAGCCCGAGTCACATAGAAACAATCTTTAAGAACTCGCATCCCTTTTGGAAGAAGTCGCATCCCTTATATAAAGCCCGAGTCACATTAAACAATCTTTATGAACTCGCATCCCTTTTGGAAGAAGTCGCATCCCCTATATAAAGCCCGAGTCACATTAAAACAATCTTTAAGAACTCGCATCCCTTTTGGAAGAAGTCGCATCCCCTATATAAAGCCCGAGTCACATTAAAACAATCTTTAAGAACTCGCATCCCTTTTGGAAGAAGTCGCATCCCTTATATAAAGCCCGAGTCACATTAAAACAATTTTTAAGAACTCGCATCCCTTTTGGAAGAAGTCGCATCCCCTATATAAAGCCCGATCACATTAAACAATCTTTAAGAACTCGCATCCCTTTTGGAAGAAGTCGCATCCTCTATTATAAAGCCCGAGCCACATAGAAACAATCTTTAAGAACTCGCATCCCTTTTGGAAGAAGTCGCATCCTTTATATAAAGCCCGAGTCACATAGAAACAATCTTTAAGAACTCGCATCCCTTTTGGAAGAAGTCGCATCCCTTATAAAGCCCGAGTCACATTAAAACAATCTTTAAGAACTCGCATCCCTTTTGGAAGAAGTCGCATCCCCTATATAAAGCCCGAGTCACATTAAAACAATCTTTAAGAACTCGCATCCCTTTTGGAAGAAGTCGCATCCCCTATATAAAGCCCGAGTCACATTAAAACAATCTTTAAGAACTCGCATCCCTTTTGCAAGAAGTCGCATCCCCTATATAAAGCCCGAGTCACATTAAAACAATCTTTAAGAACTCGCATCCCTTTTGCAAGAAGTCGCATCCCTTATATAAAGCCCGAGTCACATAGAAACAATCTTTAAGAACTCGCATCCCTTTTGGAAGAAGTCGCATCCCTATAAAGCCCGAGTCGCATAGAAACAATCTTTAAGAACTCGCATCCCTTTTGGAAGAAGTCGCATCCCCTATATAAAGCCCGAGTCACATTAAAACAATCTTTAAGAACTCGCATCCCTTTTGGAAGAAGTCGCATCCCTTATATAAAGCCCGAGTCACATAGAAACAATCTTTAAGAACTCGCATCCCTTTTGGAAGAAGTCGCATCCCTTATATAAAGCCCGAGTCACATTAAACAATCTTTATGAACTCGCATCCCTTTTGGAAGAAGTCGCATCCCTTATATAAAGCCCGAGTCACATAGAAACAATCTTTAAGAACTCGCATCCCTTTTGGAAGAAGTCGCATCCCCTATATAAAGCCCGAGTCACATTAAAACAATCTTTAAGAACTCGCATCCCTTTTGGAAGAAGTCGCATCCCCTATATAAAGCCCGAGTCACATTAATACAAATTTTAAGAACTCGCATCCCTTTTGGAAGAAGTCGCATCCCCTATTATAAAGCCCGAGTCACATAGAAACAATCTTTAAGAACTCGCATCCCTTTTGGAAGAAGTCGCATCCCTTATATAAAGCCCGAGTCACATAGAAACAATCTTTAAGAACTCGCATCCCTTTTGGAAGAAGTCGCATCCCTTATATAAAGCCCGAGTCACATTAAACAATCTTTATGAACTCGCATCCCTTTTGGAAGAAGTCGCATCCCTTATATAAAGCCCGAGTCACATTAAAACAATTTTTAAGAACTCGCATCCCTTTTGGAAGAAGTCGGATCCCCTATATAAAGCCCGAGTCACATAGAAACAATCTTTAAGAACTCGCATCCCTTTTGGAAGAAGTCGCATCCCTATAAAGCCCGAGTCACATATAAACAATCTTTAAGAACTCGCATCCCTTTTGGAAGAAGTCGCATCCCCTATATAAAGCCCGAGTCACATTAAAACAATCTTTAAGAACTCGCATCCCTTTTGGAAGAAGTCGCATCCCTTATATAAAGCCCGAGTCACATAGAAACAATCTTTAAGAACTCGCATCCCTTTTGGAAGAAGTCGCATCCCTTATATAAAGCCCGAGTCACATAGAAACAATCTTTAAGAACTCGCATCCCTTTTGGAAGAAGTCGCATCCCCTATATAAAGCCCGAGTCACATTAAAACAATCTTTAAGAACTCGCATCCCTTTTGGAAGAAGTCGCATCCCCTATATAAAGCCCGAGTCACATTAATACAAATGTTAAGAACTCGCATCCCTTTTGGAAGAAGTCGCATCCCCTATTATAAAGCCCGAGTCACATAGAAACAATCTTTAAGAACTCGCATCCCTTTTGGAAGAAGTCGCATCCCTTATATAAAGCCCGAGTCACATAGAAACAATCTTTAAGAACTCGCATCCCTTTTGGAAGAAGTCGCATCCCTTATAAAGCCCGAGTCACATTAAAACAATCTTTAAGAACTCGCAACCCTTTTGGAAGAAGTCGCATCCCCTATATAAAGCCCGAGTCACATTAAAACAATCTTTAAGAACTCGCATCCCTTTTGGAAGAAGTCGCATCCCCTATATAAAGCCCGAGTCACATTAAAACAATCTTTAAGAACTCGCATCCCTTTTGGAAGAAGTCGCATCCCCTATATAAAGCCCGAGTCACATTAAAACAATCTTTAAGAACTCGCATCCCTTTTGCAAGAAGTCGCATCCCTTATATAAAGCCCGAGTCACATAGAAACAATCTTTAAGAACTCGCATCCCTTTTGGAAGAAGTCGCATCCCTATAAAGCCCGAGTCACATATAAACAATCTTTAAGAACTCGCATCCCTTTTGGAAGAAGTCGCATCCCCTATATAAAGCCCGAGTCACATTAAAACAATCTTTAAGAACTCGCATCCCTTTTGGAAGAAGTCGCATCCCTTATATAAAGCCCGAGTCACATAGAAACAATCTTTAAGAACTCGCATCCCTTTTGGAAGAAGTCGCATCCCTTATATAAAGCCCGAGTCACATTAAACAATCTTTATGAACTCGCATCCCTTTTGGAAGAAGTCGCATCCCTTATATAAAGCCCGAGTCACATAGAAACAATCTTTAAGAACTCGCATCCCTTTTGGAAGAAGTCGCATCCCCTATTATAAAGCCCGAGTCACATAGAAACAATCTTTAAGAACTCGCATCCCTTTTGGAAGAAGTCGCATCCCTTATATAAAGCCCGAGTCACATAGAAACAATCTTTAAGAACTCGCATCCCTTTTGGAAGAAGTCGCATCCCTTATAAAGCCCGAGTCACATTAAAACAATCTTTAAGAACTCGCATCCCTTTTGGAAGAAGTCGCATCCCCTATATAAAGCCCGAGTCACATTAAAACAATCTTTAAGAACTCGCATCCCTTTTGGAAGAAGTCGCATCCCCTATATAAAGCCCGAGTCACATTAAAACAATCTTTAAGAACTCGCATCCCTTTTGGAAGAAGTCGCATCCCCTATATAAAGCCCGAGTCACATTAAAACAATCTTTAAGAACTCGCATCCCTTTTGCAAGAAGTCGCATCCCTTATATAAAGCCCGAGTCACATAGAAACAATCTTTAAGAACTCGCATCCCTTTTGGAAGAAGTCGCATCCCTATAAAGCCCGAGTCACATATAAACAATCTTTAAGAACTCGCATCCCTTTTGGAAGAAGTCGCATCCCCTATATAAAGCCCGAGTCACATTAAAACAATCTTTAAGAACTCGCATCCCTTTTGGAAGAAGTCGCATCCCTTATATAAAGCCCGAGTCACATAGAAACAATCTTTAAGAACTCGCATCCCTTTTGGAAGAAGTCGCATCCCTTATATAAAGCCCGAGTCACATTAAACAATCTTTATGAACTCGCATCCCTTTTGGAAGAAGTCGCATCCCTTATATAAAGCCCGAGTCACATAGAAACAATCTTTAAGAACTCGCATCCCTTTTGGAAGAAGTCGCATCCCTTATATAAAGCCCGAGTCACATAGAAACAATCTTTAAGAACTCGCATCCCTTTTGGAAGAAGTCGCATCCCTTATATAAAGCCCGAGTCACATTAAACAATCTTTATGAACTCGCATCCCTTTTGGAAGAAGTCGCATCCCTTATATAAAGCCCGAGTCACATAGAAACAATCTTTAAGAACTCGCATCCCTTTTGGAAGAAGTCGCATCCCCTATATAAAGCCCGAGTCACATTAAAACAATCTTTAAGAACTCGCATCCCTTTTGGAAGAAGTCGCATCCCCTATATAAAGCCCGAGTCACATTAATACAAATGTTAAGAACTCGCATCCCTTTTGGAAGAAGTCGCATCCCCTATTATAAAGCCCGAGTCACATAGAAACAATCTTTAAGAACTCGCATCCCTTTTGGAAGAAGTCGCATCCCTTATATAAAGCCCGAGTCACATAGAAACAATCTTTAAGAACTCGCATCCCTTTTGGAAGAAGTCGCATCCCTTATATAAAGCCCGAGTCACATTAAAACAATTTTTAAGAACTCGCATCCCTTTTGGAAGAAGTCGCATCCCCTATATAAAGCCCGATCACATTAAACAATCTTTAAGAACTCGCATCCCTTTTGGAAGAAGTCGCATCCTCTATTATAAAGCCCGAGCCACATAGAAACAATCTTTAAGAACTCGCATCCCTTTTGGAAGAAGTCGCATCCTTTATATAAAGCCCGAGTCACATAGAAACAATCTTTAAGAACTCGCATCCCTTTTGGAAGAAGTCGCATCCCCTATATAAAGCCCGAGTCACATTAAAACAATCTTTAAGAACTCGCATCCCTTTTGGAAGAAGTCGCATCCCCTATATAAAGCCCGAGTCACATTAATACAAATTTTAAGAACTCGCATCCCTTTTGGAAGAAGTCGCATCCCCTATTATAAAGCCCGAGTCACATAGAAACAATCTTTAAGAACTCGCATCCCTTTTGGAAGAAGTCGCATCCCTTATATAAAGCCCGAGTCACATAGAAACAATCTTTAAGAACTCGCATCCCTTTTGGAAGAAGTCGCATCCCTTATATAAAGCCCGAGTCACATTAAACAATCTTTATGAACTCGCATCCCTTTTGGAAGAAGTCGCATCCCTTATATAAAGCCCGAGTCACATTAAAACAATTTTTAAGAACTCGCATCCCTTTTGGAAGAAGTCGGATCCCCTATATAAAGCCCGAGTCACATTAAAACAATCTTTAAGAACTCGCATCCCTTTTGGAAGAAGTCGCATCCCTTATATAAAGCCCGAGTCACATAGAAACAATCTTTAAGAACTCGCATCCCTTTTGGAAGAAGTCGCATCCCTTATATAAAGCCCGAGTCACATTAAACAATCTTTATGAACTCGCATCCCTTTTGGAAGAAGTCGCATCCCTTATATAAAGCCCGAGTCACATAGAAACAATCTTTAAGAACTCGCATCCCTTTTGGAAGAAGTCGCATCCCCTATATAAAGCCCGAGTCACATTAAAACAATCTTTAAGAACTCGCATCCCTTTTGGAAGAAGTCGCATCCCCTATATAAAGCCCGAGTCACATTAATACAAATTTTAAGAACTCGCATCCCTTTTGGAAGAAGTCGCATCCCCTATTATAAAGCCCGAGTCACATAGAAACAATCTTTAAGAACTCGCATCCCTTTTGGAAGAAGTCGCATCCCTTATATAAAGCCCGAGTCACATAGAAACAATCTTTAAGAACTCGCATCCCTTTTGGAAGAAGTCGCATCCCTTATATAAAGCCCGAGTCACATTAAACAATCTTTATGAACTCGCATCCCTTTTGGAAGAAGTCGCATCCCCTATATAAAGCCCGAGTCACATTAAAACAATCTTTAAGAACTCGCATCCCTTTTGGAAGAAGTCGCATCCCCTATATAAAGCCCGAGTCACATTAAAACAATCTTTAAGAACTCGCATCCCTTTTGGAAGAAGTCGCATCCCTTATATAAAGCCCGAGTCACATTAAAACAATTTTTAAGAACTCGCATCCCTTTTGGAAGAAGTCGCATCCCCTATATAAAGCCCGATCACATTAAACAATCTTTAAGAACTCGCATCCCTTTTGGAAGAAGTCGCATCCTCTATTATAAAGCCCGAGCCACATAGAAACAATCTTTAAGAACTCGCATCCCTTTTGGAAGAAGTCGCATCCTTTATATAAAGCCCGAGTCACATAGAAACAATCTTTAAGAACTCGCATCCCTTTTGGAAGAAGTCGCATCCCTTATAAAGCCCGAGTCACATTAAAACAATCTTTAAGAACTCGCATCCCTTTTGGAAGAAGTCGCATCCCCTATATAAAGCCCGAGTCACATTAAAACAATCTTTAAGAACTCGCATCCCTTTTGGAAGAAGTCGCATCCCCTATATAAAGCCCGAGTCACATTAAAACAATCTTTAAGAACTCGCATCCCTTTTGCAAGAAGTCGCATCCCTTATATAAAGCCCGAGTCACATAGAAACAATCTTTAAGAACTCGCATCCCTTTTGGAAGAAGTCGCATCCCTATAAAGCCCGAGTCACATATAAACAATCTTTAAGAACTCGCATCCCTTTTGGAAGAAGTCGCATCCCCTATATAAAGCCCGAGTCACATTAAAACAATCTTTAAGAACTCGCATCCCTTTTGGAAGAAGTCGCATCCCTTATATAAAGCCCGAGTCACATAGAAACAATCTTTAAGAACTCGCATCCCTTTTGGAAGAAGTCGCATCCCTTATATAAAGCCCGAGTCACATTAAACAATCTTTATGAACTCGCATCCCTTTTGGAAGAAGTCGCATCCCTTATATAAAGCCCGAGTCACATAGAAACAATCTTTAAGAACTCGCATCCCTTTTGGAAGAAGTCGCATCCCCTATATAAAGCCCGAGTCACATTAAAACAATCTTTAAGAACTCGCATCCCTTTTGGAAGAAGTCGCATCCCCTATATAAAGCCCGAGTCACATTAATACAAATTTTAAGAACTCGCATCCCTTTTGGAAGAAGTCGCATCCCCTATTATAAAGCCCGAGTCACATAGAAACAATCTTTAAGAACTCGCATCCCTTTTGGAAGAAGTCGCATCCCTTATATAAAGCCCGAGTCACATAGAAACAATCTTTAAGAACTCGCATCCCTTTTGGAAGAAGTCGCATCCCTTATATAAAGCCCGAGTCACATAGAAACAATCTTTAAGAACTCGCATCCCTTTTGGAAGAAGTCGCATCCCTTATATAAAGCCCGAGTCACATTAAACAATCTTTATGAACTCGCATCCCTTTTGGAAGAAGTCGCATCCCTTATATAAAGCCCGAGTCACATAGAAACAATCTTTAAGAACTCGCATCCCTTTTGGAAGAAGTCGCATCCCCTATATAAAGCCCGAGTCACATTAAAACAATCTTTAAGAACTCGCATCCCTTTTGGAAGAAGTCGCATCCCCTATATAAAGCCCGAGTCACATTAATACAAATTTTAAGAACTCGCATCCCTTTTGGAAGAAGTCGCATCCCCTATTATAAAGCCCGAGTCACATAGAAACAATCTTTAAGAACTCGCATCCCTTTTGGAAGAAGTCGCATCCCTTATATAAAGCCCGAGTCACATAGAAACAATCTTTAAGAACTCGCATCCCTTTTGGAAGAAGTCGCATCCCTTATAAAGCCCGAGTCACATTAAAACAATTTTTAAGAACTCGCATCCCTTTTGGAAGAAGTCGCATCCCCTATATAAAGCCCGATCACATTAAACAATCTTTAAGAACTCGCATCCCTTTTGGAAGAAGTCGCATCCTCTATTATAAAGCCCGAGCCACATAGAAACAATCTTTAAGAACTCGCATCCCTTTTGGAAGAAGTCGCATCCTTTATATAAAGCCCGAGTCACATAGAAACAATCTTTAAGAACTCGCATCCCTTTTGGAAGAAGTCGCATCCCTTATAAAGCCCGAGTCACATTAAAACAATCTTTAAGAACTCGCATCCCTTTTGGAAGAAGTCGCATCCCCTATATAAAGCCCGAGTCACATTAAAACAATCTTTAAGAACTCGCATCCCTTTTGGAAGAAGTCGCATCCCCTATATAAAGCCCGAGTCACATTAAAACAATCTTTAAGAACTCGCATCCCTTTTGCAAGAAGTCGCATCCCTTATATAAAGCCCGAGTCACATAGAAACAATCTTTAAGAACTCGCATCCCTTTTGGAAGAAGTCGCATCCCTATAAAGCCCGAGTCACATATAAACAATCTTTAAGAACTCGCATCCCTTTTGGAAGAAGTCGCATCCCCTATATAAAGCCCGAGTCACATTAAAACAATCTTTAAGAACTCGCATCCCTTTTGGAAGAAGTCGCATCCCTTATATAAAGCCCGAGTCACATAGAAACAATCTTTAAGAACTCGCATCCCTTTTGGAAGAAGTCGCATCCCTTATATAAAGCCCGAGTCACATTAAACAATCTTTATGAACTCGCATCCCTTTTGGAAGAAGTCGCATCCCTTATATAAAGCCCGAGTCACATAGAAACAATCTTTAAGAACTCGCATCCCTTTTGGAAGAAGTCGCATCCCCTATATAAAGCCCGAGTCACATTAAAACAATCTTTAAGAACTCGCATCCCTTTTGGAAGAAGTCGCATCCCCTATATAAAGCCCGAGTCACATTAATACAAATTTTAAGAACTCGCATCCCTTTTGGAAGAAGTCGCATCCCCTATTATAAAGCCCGAGTCACATAGAAACAATCTTTAAGAACTCGCATCCCTTTTGGAAGAAGTCGCATCCCTTATATAAAGCCCGAGTCACATAGAAACAATCTTTAAGAACTCGCATCCCTTTTGGAAGAAGTCGCATCCCTTATAAAGCCCGAGTCACATTAAAACAATCTTTAAGAACTTGCATCCCTTTTGGAAGAAGTCGCATCCCCTATATAAAGCCCGAGTCACATTAAAACAATCTTTAAGAACTCGCATCCCTTTTGGAAGAAGTCGCATCCCCTATATAAAGCCCGAGTCACATTAAAACAATCTTTAAGAACTCGCATCCCTTTTGCAAGAAGTCGCATCCCTTATATAAAGCCCGAGTCACATAGAAACAATCTTTAAGAACTCGCATCCCTTTTGGAAGAAGTCGCATCCCTATAAAGCCCGAGTCACATATAAACAATCTTTAAGAACTCGCATCCCTTTTGGAAGAAGTCGCATCCCCTATATAAAGCCCGAGTCACATTAAAACAATCTTTAAGAACTCGCATCCCTTTTGGAAGAAGTCGCATCCCTTATATAAAGCCCGAGTCACATAGAAACAATCTTTAAGAACTCGCATCCCTTTTGGAAGAAGTCGCATCCCTTATATAAAGCCCGAGTCACATTAAACAATCTTTATGAACTCGCATCCCTTTTGGAAGAAGTCGCATCCCATATAAAGCCCGAGTCACATTAAAACAATCTTTAAGAACTCGCATCCCTTTTGGAAGAAGTCGCATCCCCTATATAAAGCCCGAGTCACATTAAAACAATCTTTAAGAACTCGCATCCCTTTTGGAAGAAGTCGCATCCCTTATATAAAGCCCGAGTCACATAGAAACAATCTTTAAGAACTCGCATCCCTTTTGGAAGAAGTCGCATCCCTTATATAAAGCCCGAGTCACATTAAACAATCTTTATGAACTCGCATCCCTTTTGGAAGAAGTCGCATCCCTTATATAAAGCCCGAGTCACATAGAAACAATCTTTAAGAACTCGCATCCCTTTTGGAAGAAGTCGCATCCCCTATATAAAGCCCGAGTCACATTAAAACAATCTTTAAGAACTCGCATCCCTTTTGGAAGAAGTCGCATCCCCTATATAAAGCCCGAGTCACATTAATACAAATTTTAAGAACTCGCATCCCTATTGGAAGAAGTCGCATCCCCTATTATAAAGCCCGAGTCACATAGAAACAATCTTTAAGAACTCGCATCCCTTTTGGAAGAAGTCGCATCCCTTATATAAAGCCCGAGTCACATAGAAACAATCTTTAAGAACTCGCATCCCTTTTGGAAGAAGTCGCATCCCTTATAAAGCCCGAGTCACATTAAAACAATCTTTAAGAACTCGCATCCCTTTTGGAAGAAGTCGCATCCCCTATATAAAGCCCGAGTCACATTAAAACAATCTTTAAGAACTCGCATCCCTTTTGGAAGAAGTCGCATCCCCTATATAAAGCCCGAGTCACATTAAAACAATCTTTAAGAACTCGCATCCCTTTTGCAAGAAGTCGCATCCCTTATATAAAGCCCGAGTCACATAGAAACAATCTTTAAGAACTCGCATCCCTTTTGGAAGAAGTCGCATCCCTATAAAGCCCGAGTCACATATAAACAATCTTTAAGAACTCGCATCCCTTTTGGAAGAAGTCGCATCCCCTATATAAAGCCCGAGTCACATTAAAACAATCTTTAAGAACTCGCATCCCTTTTGGAAGAAGTCGCATCCCTTATATAAAGCCCGAGTCACATAGAAACAATCTTTAAGAACTCGCATCCCTTTTGGAAGAAGTCGCATCCCTTATATAAAGCCCGAGTCACATTAAACAATCTTTATGAACTCGCATCCCTTTTGGAAGAAGTCGCATCCCTTATATAAAGCCCGAGTCACATAGAAACAATCTTTAAGAACTCGCATCCCTTTTGGAAGAAGTCGCATCCCCTATATAAAGCCCGAGTCACATTAAAACAATCTTTAAGAACTCGCATCCCTTTTGGAAGAAGTCGCATCCCCTATATAAAGCCCGAGTCACATTAATACAAATTTTAAGAACTCGCATCCCTTTTGGAAGAAGTCGCATCCCCTATTATAAAGCCCGAGTCACATAGAAACAATCTTTAAGAACTCGCATCCCTTTTGGAAGAAGTCGCATCCCTTATATAAAGCCCGAGTCACATAGAAACAATCTTTAAGAACTCGCATCCCTTTTGGAAGAAGTCGCATCCCTTATATAAAGCCCGAGTCACATTAAACAATCTTTATGAACTCGCATCCCTTTTGGAAGAAGTCGCATCCCTTATATAAAGCCCGAGTCACATTAAAACAATTTTTAAGAACTCGCATCCCTTTTGGAAGAAGTCGCATCCCCTATATAAAGCCCGAGTCACATTAAAACAATCTTTAAGAACTCGCATCCCTTTTGGAAGAAGTCGCATCCCTTATATAAAGCCCGAGTCACATAGAAACAATCTTTAAGAACTCGCATCCCTTTTGGAAGAAGTCGCATCCCTTATATAAAGCCCGAGTCACATTAAACAATCTTTATGAACTCGCATCCCTTTTGGAAGAAGTCGCATCCCTTATATAAAGCCCGAGTCACATAGAAACAATCTTTAAGAACTCGCATCCCTTTTGGAAGAAGTCGCATCCCTTATATAAAGCCCAAGTCACATAGAAACAATCTTTAAGAACTCGCATCCCTTTTGGAAGAAGTCGCATCCCTTATATAAAGCCCGAGTCACATTAAACAATCTTTATGAACTCGCATCCCTTTTGGAAGAAGTCGCATCCCTTATATAAAGCCCGAGTCACATAGAAACAATCTTTAAGAACTCGCATCCCTTTTGGAAGAAGTCGCATCCCCTATATAAAGCCCGAGTCACATTAAAACAATCTTTAAGAACTCGCATCCCTTTTGGAAGAAGTCGCATCCCCTATATAAAGCCCGAGTCACATTAATACAAATTTTAAGAACTCGCATCCCTTTTGGAAGAAGTCGCATCCCCTATTATAAAGCCCGAGTCACATAGAAACAATTTTTAAGAACTCGCATCCCTTTTGGAAGAAGTCGCATCCCCTATATAAAGCCCGAGTCACATTAAAACAATCTTTAAGAACTCGCATCCCTTTTGGAAGAAGTCGCTTCCCTTATATAAAGCCCGAGTCACATAGAAACAATCTTTAAGAACTCGCATCCCTTTTGGAAGAAGTCGCATCCCTTATATAAAGCCCGAGTCACATTAAAACAATTTTTAAGAACTCGCATCCCTTTTGGAAGAAGTCGCATCCCTTATATAAAGCCCGAGTCACATAGAAACAATCTTTAAGAACTCGCATCCCTTTTGGAAGAAGTCGCATCCCTTATAAAGCCCGAGTCACATTAAAACAATCTTTATGAACTCGCATCCCTTTTGGAAGAAGTCGCATCCCCTATATAAAGCCCGAGTCACATTAAAACAATTTTTAAGAACTCGCATCCCTTTTGGAAGAAGTCGCATCCCCTATATAAAGCCCGAGTCACATTAAAACAATCTTTAAGAACTCGCATCCCTTTTGGAAGAAGTCGCATCCCTTATATAAAGCCCGAGTCACATAGAAACAATCTTTAAGAACTCGCATCCCTTTTGGAAGAAGTCGCATCCCTTATATAAAGCCCGAGTCACATTAAAACAATTTTTAAGAACTCGCATCCCTTTTGGAAGAAGTCGCATCCCTTATATAAAGCCCGAGTCACATAGAAACAATCTTTAAGAACTCGCATCCCTTTTGGAAGAAGTCGCATCCCTTATAAAGCCCGAGTCACATTAAAACAATCTTTAAGAACTCGCATCCCTTTTGGAAGAAGTCGCATCCCCTATATAAAGCCCGAGTCACATTAAAACAATCTTTAAGAACTCGCATCCCTTTTGCAAGAAGTCGCATCCCTTATATAAAGCCCGAGTCACATATAAACAATCTTTAAGAACTCGCATCCCTTTTGGAAGAAGTCGCATCCCCTATATAAAGCCCGAGTCACATTAAAACAATCTTTAAGAACTCGCATCCCTTTTGGAAGAAGTCGCATCCCTTATATAAAGCCCGAGTCACATAGAAACAATCTTTAAGAACTCGCATCCCTTTAGGAAGAAGTCGCATCCCTTATATAAAGCCCGAGTCACATTAAACAATCTTTATGAACTCGCATCCCTTTTGGAAGAAGTCGCATCCCTTATATAAAGCCCGAGTCACATAGAAACAATCTTTAAGAACTCGCATCCCTTTTGGAAGAAGTCGCATCCCCTATATAAAGCCCGAGTCACATTAAAACAATCTTTAAGAACTCGCATCCCTTTTGGAAGAAGTCGCATCCCTTATATAAAGCCCGAGTCACATAGAAACAATCTTTAAGAACTCGCATCCCTTTTGGAAGAAGTCGCATCCCTTATATAAAGCCCGAGTCACATTAAACAATCTTTATGAACTCGCATCCCTTTTGGAAGAAGTCGCATCCCTTATATAAAGCCCGAGTCACATAGAAACAATCTTTAAGAACTCGCATCCCTTTTGGAAGAAGTCGCATCCCCTATATAAAGCCCGAGTCACATTAAAACAATCTTTAAGAACTCGCATCCCTTTTGGAAGAAGTCGCATCCCCTATATAAAGCCCGAGTCACATTAATACAAATTTTAAGAACTCGCATCCCTTTTGGAAGAAGTCGCATCCCCTATTATAAAGCCCGAGTCACATAGAAACAATCTTTAAGAACTCGCATCCCTTTTGGAAGAAGTCGCATCCCTTATATAAAGCCCGAGTCACATAGAAACAATCTTTAAGAACTCGCATCCCTTTTGGAAGAAGTCGCATCCCTTATATAAAGCCCGAGTCACATTAAACAATCTTTATGAACTCGCATCCCTTTTGGAAGAAGTCGCATCCCTTATATAAAGCCCGAGTCACATTAAAACAATTTTTAAGAACTCGCATCCCTTTTGGAAGAAGTCGCATCCCCTATATAAAGCCCGAGTCACATTAAAACAATCTTTAAGAACTCGCATCCCTTTTGGAAGAAGTCGCATCCCTTATATAAAGCCCGAGTCACATAGAAACAATCTTTAAGAACTCGCATCCCTTTTGGAAGAAGTCGCATCCCTTATATAAAGCCCGAGTCACATTAAACAATCTTTATGAACTCGCATCCCTTTTGGAAGAAGTCGCATCCCTTATATAAAGCCCGAGTCACATAGAAACAATCTTTAAGAACTCGCATCCCTTTTGGAAGAAGTCGCATCCCTTATATAAAGCCCAAGTCACATAGAAACAATCTTTAAGAACTCGCATCCCTTTTGGAAGAAGTCGCATCCCTTATATAAAGCCCGAGTCACATTAAACAATCTTTATGAACTCGCATCCCTTTTGGAAGAAGTCGCATCCCTTATATAAAGCCCGAGTCACATAGAAACAATCTTTAAGAACTCGCATCCCTTTTGGAAGAAGTCGCATCCCCTATATAAAGCCCGAGTCACATTAAAACAATCTTTAAGAACTCGCATCCCTTTTGGAAGAAGTCGCATCCCCTATATAAAGCCCGAGTCACATTAATACAAATTTTAAGAACTCGCATCCCTTTTGGAAGAAGTCGCATCCCCTATTATAAAGCCCGAGTCACATAGAAACAATTTTTAAGAACTCGCATCCCTTTTGGAAGAAGTCGCATCCCCTATATAAAGCCCGAGTCACATTAAAACAATCTTTAAGAACTCGCATCCCTTTTGGAAGAAGTCGCTTCCCTTATATAAAGCCCGAGTCACATAGAAACAATCTTTAAGAACTCGCATCCCTTTTGGAAGAAGTCGCATCCCTTATATAAAGCCCGAGTCACATTAAAACAATTTTTAAGAACTCGCATCCCTTTTGGAAGAAGTCGCATCCCTTATATAAAGCCCGAGTCACATAGAAACAATCTTTAAGAACTCGCATCCCTTTTGGAAGAAGTCGCATCCCTTATAAAGCCCGAGTCACATTAAAACAATCTTTATGAACTCGCATCCCTTTTGGAAGAAGTCGCATCCCCTATATAAAGCCCGAGTCACATTAAAACAATTTTTAAGAACTCGCATCCCTTTTGGAAGAAGTCGCATCCCCTATATAAAGCCCGAGTCACATTAAAACAATCTTTAAGAACTCGCATCCCTTTTGGAAGAAGTCGCATCCCTTATATAAAGCCCGAGTCACATAGAAACAATCTTTAAGAACTCGCATCCCTTTTGGAAGAAGTCGCATCCCTTATATAAAGCCCGAGTCACATTAAAACAATTTTTAAGAACTCGCATCCCTTTTGGAAGAAGTCGCATCCCTTATATAAAGCCCGAGTCACATAGAAACAATCTTTAAGAACTCGCATCCCTTTTGGAAGAAGTCGCATCCCTTATAAAGCCCGAGTCACATTAAAACAATCTTTAAGAACTCGCATCCCTTTTGGAAGAAGTCGCATCCCCTATATAAAGCCCGAGTCACATTAAAACAATCTTTAAGAACTCGCATCCCTTTTGCAAGAAGTCGCATCCCTTATATAAAGCCCGAGTCACATATAAACAATCTTTAAGAACTCGCATCCCTTTTGGAAGAAGTCGCATCCCCTATATAAAGCCCGAGTCACATTAAAACAATCTTTAAGAACTCGCATCCCTTTTGGAAGAAGTCGCATCCCTTATATAAAGCCCGAGTCACATAGAAACAATCTTTAAGAACTCGCATCCCTTTAGGAAGAAGTCGCATCCCTTATATAAAGCCCGAGTCACATTAAACAATCTTTATGAACTCGCATCCCTTTTGGAAGAAGTCGCATCCCTTATATAAAGCCCGAGTCACATAGAAACAATCTTTAAGAACTCGCATCCCTTTTGGAAGAAGTCGCATCCCCTATATAAAGCCCGAGTCACATTAAAACAATCTTTAAGAACTCGCATCCCTTTTGGAAGAAGTCGCATCCCCTATATAAAGCCCGAGTCACATTAATACAAATTTTAAGAACTCGCATCCCTTTTGGAAGAAGTCGCATCCCCTATTATAAAGCCCGAGTCACATAGAAACAATCTTTAAGAACTCGCATCCCTTTTGGAAGAAGTCGCATCCCTTATATAAAGCCCGAGTCACATAGAAACAATCTTTAAGAACTCGCATCCCTTTTGGAAGAAGTCGCATCCCTTATAAAGCCCGAGTCACATTAAAACAATCTTTAAGAACTCGCATCCCTTTTGGAAGAAGTCGCATCCCCTATATAAAGCCCGAGTCACATTAAAACAATCTTTAAGAACTCGCATCCCTTTTGGAAGAAGTCGCATCCCCTATATAAAGCCCGAGTCACATTAAAACAATCTTTAAGAACTCGCATCCCTTTTGCAAGAAGTCGCATCCCTTATATAAAGCCCGAGTCACATAGAAACAATCTTTAAGAACTCGCATCCCTTTTGGAAGAAGTCGCATCCCTATAAAGCCCGAGTCACATATAAACAATCTTTAAGAACTCGCATCCCTTTTGGAAGAAGTCGCATCCCCTATATAAAGCCCGAGTCACATTAAAACAATCTTTAAGAACTCGCATCCCTTTTGGAAGAAGTCGCATCCCTTATATAAAGCCCGAGTCACATAGAAACAATCTTTAAGAACTCGCATCCCTTTTGGAAGAAGTCGCATCCCTTATATAAAGCCCGAGTCACATTAAACAATCTTTATGAACTCGCATCCCTTTTGGAAGAAGTCGCATCCCTTATATAAAGCCCGAGTCACATAGAAACAATCTTTAAGAACTCGCATCCCTTTTGGAAGAAGTCGCATCCCCTATATAAAGCCCGAGTCACATTAAAACAATCTTTAAGAACTCGCATCCCTTTTGGAAGAAGTCGCATCCCTTATATAAAGCCCGAGTCACATAGAAACAATCTTTAAGAACTCGCATCCCTTTTGGAAGAAGTCGCATCCCTTATATAAAGCCCGAGTCACATTAAAACAATTTTTAAGAACTCGCATCCCTTTTGGAAGAAGTCGCATCCCTTATATAAAGCCCGAGTCACATAGAAACAATCTTTAAGAACTCGCATCCCTTTTGGAAGAAGTCGCATCCCTTATAAAGCCCGAGTCACATTAAAACAATCTTTAAGAACTCGCATCCCTTTTGGAAGAAGTCGCATCCCCTATATAAAGCCCGAGTCACATTAAAACAATCTTTAAGAACTCGCATCCCTTTTGCAAGAAGTCGCATCCCTTATATAAAGCCCGAGTCACATATAAACAATCTTTAAGAACTCGCATCCCTTTTGGAAGAAGTCGCATCCCCTATATAAAGCCCGAGTCACATTAAAACAATCTTTAAGAACTCGCATCCCTTTTGGAAGAAGTCGCATCCCTTATATAAAGCCCGAGTCACATAGAAACAATCTTTAAGAACTCGCATCCCTTTAGGAAGAAGTCGCATCCCTTATATAAAGCCCGAGTCACATTAAACAATCTTTATGAACTCGCATCCCTTTTGGAAGAAGTCGCATCCCTTATATAAAGCCCGAGTCACATAGAAACAATCTTTAAGAACTCGCATCCCTTTTGGAAGAAGTCGCATCCCCTATATAAAGCCCGAGTCACATTAAAACAATCTTTAAGAACTCGCATCCCTTTTGGAAGAAGTCGCATCCCCTATATAAAGCCCGAGTCACATTAATACAAATTTTAAGAACTCGCATCCCTTTTGGAAGAAGTCGCATCCCCTATTATAAAGCCCGAGTCACATAGAAACAATCTTTAAGAACTCGCATCCCTTTTGGAAGAAGTCGCATCCCTTATATAAAGCCCGAGTCACATAGAAACAATCTTTAAGAACTCGCATCCCTTTTGGAAGAAGTCGCATCCCTTATAAAGCCCGAGTCACATTAAAACAATCTTTAAGAACTCGCATCCCTTTTGGAAGAAGTCGCATCCCCTATATAAAGCCCGAGTCACATTAAAACAATCTTTAAGAACTCGCATCCCTTTTGGAAGAAGTCGCATCCCCTATATAAAGCCCGAGTCACATTAAAACAATCTTTAAGAACTCGCATCCCTTTTGCAAGAAGTCGCATCCCTTATATAAAGCCCGAGTCACATAGAAACAATCTTTAAGAACTCGCATCCCTTTTGGAAGAAGTCGCATCCCTATAAAGCCCGAGTCACATATAAACAATCTTTAAGAACTCGCATCCCTTTTGGAAGAAGTCGCATCCCCTATATAAAGCCCGAGTCACATTAAAACAATCTTTAAGAACTCGCATCCCTTTTGGAAGAAGTCGCATCCCTTATATAAAGCCCGAGTCACATAGAAACAATCTTTAAGAACTCGCATCCCTTTTGGAAGAAGTCGCATCCCTTATATAAAGCCCGAGTCACATTAAACAATCTTTATGAACTCGCATCCCTTTTGGAAGAAGTCGCATCCCTTATATAAAGCCCGAGTCACATAGAAACAATCTTTAAGAACTCGCATCCCTTTTGGAAGAAGTCGCATCCCCTATATAAAGCCCGAGTCACATTAAAACAATCTTTAAGAACTCGCATCCCTTTTGGAAGAAGTCGCATCCCCTATATAAAGCCCGAGTCACATTAATACAAATTTTAAGAACTCGCATCCCTTTTGGAAGAAGTCGCATCCCCTATTATAAAGCCCGAGTCACATAGAAACAATCTTTAAGAACTCGCATCCCTTTTGGAAGAAGTCGCATCCCTTATATAAAGCCCGAGTCACATAGAAACAATCTTTAAGAACTCGCATCCCTTTTGGAAGAAGTCGCATCCCTTATATAAAGCCCGAGTCACATTAAACAATCTTTATGAACTCGCATCCCTTTTGGAAGAAGTCGCATCCCTTATATAAAGCCCGAGTCACATTAAAACAATTTTTAAGAACTCGCATCCCTTTTGGAAGAAGTCGCATCCCCTATATAAAGCCCGAGTCACATTAAAACAATCTTTAAGAACTCGCATCCCTTTTGGAAGAAGTCGCATCCCTTATATAAAGCCCGAGTCACATAGAAACAATCTTTAAGAACTCGCATCCCTTTTGGAAGAAGTCGCATCCCTTATATAAAGCCCGAGTCACATTAAACAATCTTTATGAACTCGCATCCCTTTTGGAAGAAGTCGCATCCCTTATATAAAGCCCGAGTCACATAGAAACAATCTTTAAGAACTCGCATCCCTTTTGGAAGAAGTCGCATCCCTTATATAAAGCCCGAGTCACATAGAAACAATCTTTAAGAACTCGCATCCCTTTTGGAAGAAGTCGCATCCCTTATATAAAGCCCGAGTCACATTAAACAATCTTTATGAACTCGCATCCCTTTTGGAAGAAGTCGCATCCCTTATATAAAGCCCGAGTCACATAGAAACAATCTTTAAGAACTCGCATCCCTTTTGGAAGAAGTCGCATCCCCTATATAAAGCCCGAGTCACATTAAAACAATCTTTAAGAACTCGCATCCCTTTTGGAAGAAGTCGCATCCCCTATATAAAGCCCGAGTCACATTAATACAAATTTTAAGAACTCGCATCCCTTTTGGAAGAAGTCGCATCCCCTATTATAAAGCCCGAGTCACATAGAAACAATCTTTAAGAACTCGCATCCCTTTTGGAAGAAGTCGCATCCCTTATATAAAGCCCGAGTCACATAGAAACAATCTTTAAGAACTCGCATCCCTTTTGGAAGAATTTGCATCCCTTATATAAAGCCCGAGTCACATTAAACAATCTTTATGAACTCGCATCCCTTTTGGAAGAAGTCGCATCCCTTATATAAAGCCCGAGTCACATTAAAACAATTTTTAAGAACTCGCATCCCTTTTGGAAGAAGTCGGATCCCCTATATAAAGCCCGAGTCACATAGAAACAATCTTTAAGAACTCGCATCCCTTTTGGAAGAAGTCGCATCCCTATAAAGCCCGAGTCACATATAAACAATCTTTAAGAACTCGCATCCCTTTTGGAAGAAGTCGCATCCCCTATATAAAGCCCGAGTCACATTAAAACAATCTTTAAGAACTCGCATCCCTTTTGGAAGAAGTCGCATCCCTTATATAAAGCCCGAGTCATATAGAAACAATCTTTAAGAACTCGCATCCCTTTTGGAAGAAGTCGCATCCCTTATATAAAGCCCGAGTCACATTAAACAATCTTTATGAACTCGCATCCCTTTTGGAAGAAGTCGCATCCCTTATATAAAGCCCGAGTCACATAGAAACAATCTTTAAGAACTCGCATCCCTTTTGGAAGAAGTCGCATCCCCTATATAAAGCCCGAGTCACATTAAAACAATCTTTAAGAACTCGCATCCCTTTTGGAAGAAGTCGCATCCCCTATATAAAGCCCGAGTCACATTAATACAAATTTTAAGAACTCGCATCCCTTTTGGAAGAAGTCGCATCCCCTATTATAAAGCCCGAGTCACATAGAAACAATCTTTAAGAACTCGCATCCCTTTTGGAAGAAGTCGCATCCCTTATATAAAGCCCGAGTCACATAGAAACAATCTTTAAGAACTCGCATCCCTTTTGGAAGAAGTCGCATCCCTTATATAAAGCCCGAGTCACATTAAACAATCTTTATGAACTCGCATCCCTTTTGGAAGAAGTCGCATCCCCTATATAAAGCCCGAGTCACATTAAAACAATCTTTAAGAACTCGCATCCCTTTTGGAAGAAGTCGCATCCCTTATATAAAGCCCGAGTCACATTAAAACAATTTTTAAGAACTCGCATCCCTTTTGGAAGAAGTCGCATCCCCTATATAAAGCCCGATCACATTAAACAATCTTTAAGAACTCGCATCCCTTTTGGAAGAAGTCGCATCCTCTATTATAAAGCCCGAGCCACATAGAAACAATCTTTAAGAACTCGCATCCCTTTTGGAAGAAGTCGCATCCCTTATATAAAGCCCGAGTCACATAGAAACAATCTTTAAGAACTCGCATCCCTTTTGGAAGAAGTCGCATCCCTTATAAAGCCCGAGTCACATTAAAACAATCTTTAAGAACTCGCATCCCTTTTGGAAGAAGTCGCATCCCCTATATAAAGCCCGAGTCACATTAAAACAATCTTTAAGAACTCGCATCCCTTTTGCAAGAAGTCGCATCCCTTATATAAAGCCCGAGTCACATAGAAACAATCTTTAAGAACTCGCATCCCTTTTGGAAGAAGTCGCATCCCTATAAAGCCCGAGTCACATATAAACAATCTTTAAGAACTCGCATCCCTTTTGGAAGAAGTCGCATCCCCTATATAAAGCCCGAGTCACATTAAAACAATCTTTAAGAACTCGCATCCCTTTTGGAAGAAGTCGCATCCCTTATATAAAGCCCGAGTCACATAGAAACAATCTTTAAGAACTCGCATCCCTTTTGGAAGAAGTCGCATCCCTTATATAAAGCCCGAGTCACATTAAACAATCTTTATGAACTCGCATCCCTTTTGGAAGAAGTCGCATCCCTTATATAAAGCCCGAGTCACATAGAAACAATCTTTAAGAACTCGCATCCCTTTTGGAAGAAGTCGCATCCCTTATAAAGCCCGAGTCACATTAAAACAATCTTTAAGAACTCGCATCCCTTTTGGAAGAAGTCGCATCCCCTATATAAAGCCCGAGTCACATTAAAACAATCTTTAAGAACTCGCATCCCTTTTGGAAGAAGTCGCATCCCCTATATAAAGCCCGAGTCACATTAAAACAATCTTTAAGAACTCGCATCCCTTTTGCAAGAAGTCGCATCCCTTATATAAAGCCCGAGTCACATAGAAACAATCTTTAAGAACTCGCATCCCTTTTGGAAGAAGTCGCATCCCCTATATAAAGCCCGAGTCACATTAAAACAATCTTTAAGAACTCGCATCCCTTTTGGAAGAAGTCGCATCCCCTATATAAAGCCCGAGTCACATTAATACAAATTTTAAGAACTCGCATCCCTTTTGGAAGAAGTCGCATCCCCTATTATAAAGCCCGAGTCACATAGAAACAATCTTTAAGAACTCGCATCCCTTTTGGAAGAAGTCGCATCCCTTATATAAAGCCCGAGTCACATAGAAACAATCTTTAAGAACTCGCATCCCTTTTGGAAGAAGTCGCATCCCTTATAAAGCCCGAGTCACATTAAAACAATCTTTAAGAACTCGCATCCCTTTTGGAAGAAGTCGCATCCCCTATATAAAGCCCGAGTCACATTAAAACAATCTTTAAGAACTCGCATCCCTTTTGGAAGAAGTCGCATCCCCTATATAAAGCCCGAGTCACATTAAAACAATCTTTAAGAACTCGCATCCCTTTTGCAAGAAGTCGCATCCCTTATATAAAGCCCGAGTCACATAGAAACAATCTTTAAGAACTCGCATCCCTTTTGGAAGAAGTCGCATCCCTATAAAGCCCGAGTCACATATAAACAATCTTTAAGAACTCGCATCCCTTTTGGAAGAAGTCGCATCCCCTATATAAAGCCCGAGTCACATTAAAACAATCTTTAAGAACTCGCATCCCTTTTGGAAGAAGTCGCATCCCTTATATAAAGCCCGAGTCACATAGAAACAATCTTTAAGAACTCGCATCCCTTTTGGAAGAAGTCGCATCCCTTATATAAAGCCCGAGTCACATTAAACAATCTTTATGAACTCGCATCCCTTTTGGAAGAAGTCGCATCCCTTATATAAAGCCCGAGTCACATAGAAACAATCTTTAAGAACTCGCATCCCTTTTGGAAGAAGTCGCATCCCCTATATAAAGCCCGAGTCACATTAAAACAATCTTTAAGAACTCGCATCCCTTTTGGAAGAAGTCGCATCCCCTATATAAAGCCCGAGTCACATTAATACAAATTTTAAGAACTCGCATCCCTTTTGGAAGAAGTCGCATCCCCTATTATAAAGCCCGAGTCACATAGAAACAATCTTTAAGAACTCGCATCCCTTTTGGAAGAAGTCGCATCCCTTATATAAAGCCCGAGTCACATAGAAACAATCTTTAAGAACTCGCATCCCTTTTGGAAGAAGTCGCATCCCTTATATAAAGCCCGAGTCACATTAAACAATCTTTATGAACTCGCATCCCTTTTGGAAGAAGTCGCATCCCTTATATAAAGCCCGAGTCACATTAAAACAATTTTTAAGAACTCGCATCCCTTTTGGAAGAAGTCGCATCCCCTATATAAAGCCCGAGTCACATTAAAACAATCTTTAAGAACTCGCATCCCTTTTGGAAGAAGTCGCATCCCTTATATAAAGCCCGAGTCACATAGAAACAATCTTTAAGAACTCGCATCCCTTTTGGAAGAAGTCGCATCCCTTATATAAAGCCCGAGTCACATTAAACAATCTTTATGAACTCGCATCCCTTTTGGAAGAAGTCGCATCCCTTATATAAAGCCCGAGTCACATAGAAACAATCTTTAAGAACTCGCATCCCTTTTGGAAGAAGTCGCATCCCTTATATAAAGCCCGAGTCACATAGAAACAATCTTTAAGAACTCGCATCCCTTTTGGAAGAAGTCGCATCCCTTATATAAAGCCCGAGTCACATTAAACAATCTTTATGAACTCGCATCCCTTTTGGAAGAAGTCGCATCCCTTATATAAAGCCCGAGTCACATAGAAACAATCTTTAAGAACTCGCATCCCTTTTGGAAGAAGTCGCATCCCCTATATAAAGCCCGAGTCACATTAAAACAATCTTTAAGAACTCGCATCCCTTTTGGAAGAAGTCGCATCCCCTATATAAAGCCCGAGTCACATTAATACAAATTTTAAGAACTCGCATCCCTTTTGGAAGAAGTCGCATCCCCTATTATAAAGCCCGAGTCACATAGAAACAATCTTTAAGAACTCGCATCCCTTTTGGAAGAAGTCGCATCCCTTATATAAAGCCCGAGTCACATAGAAACAATCTTTAAGAACTCGCATCCCTTTTGGAAGAATTTGCATCCCTTATATAAAGCCCGAGTCACATTAAACAATCTTTATGAACTCGCATCCCTTTTGGAAGAAGTCGCATCCCTTATATAAAGCCCGAGTCACATTAAAACAATTTTTAAGAACTCGCATCCCTTTTGGAAGAAGTCGGATCCCCTATATAAAGCCCGAGTCACATAGAAACAATCTTTAAGAACTCGCATCCCTTTTGGAAGAAGTCGCATCCCTATAAAGCCCGAGTCACATATAAACAATCTTTAAGAACTCGCATCCCTTTTGGAAGAAGTCGCATCCCCTATATAAAGCCCGAGTCACATTAAAACAATCTTTAAGAACTCGCATCCCTTTTGGAAGAAGTCGCATCCCTTATATAAAGCCCGAGTCATATAGAAACAATCTTTAAGAACTCGCATCCCTTTTGGAAGAAGTCGCATCCCTTATATAAAGCCCGAGTCACATTAAACAATCTTTATGAACTCGCATCCCTTTTGGAAGAAGTCGCATCCCTTATATAAAGCCCGAGTCACATAGAAACAATCTTTAAGAACTCGCATCCCTTTTGGAAGAAGTCGCATCCCCTATATAAAGCCCGAGTCACATTAAAACAATCTTTAAGAACTCGCATCCCTTTTGGAAGAAGTCGCATCCCCTATATAAAGCCCGAGTCACATTAATACAAATTTTAAGAACTCGCATCCCTTTTGGAAGAAGTCGCATCCCCTATTATAAAGCCCGAGTCACATAGAAACAATCTTTAAGAACTCGCATCCCTTTTGGAAGAAGTCGCATCCCTTATATAAAGCCCGAGTCACATAGAAACAATCTTTAAGAACTCGCATCCCTTTTGGAAGAAGTCGCATCCCTTATATAAAGCCCGAGTCACATTAAACAATCTTTATGAACTCGCATCCCTTTTGGAAGAAGTCGCATCCCCTATATAAAGCCCGAGTCACATTAAAACAATCTTTAAGAACTCGCATCCCTTTTGGAAGAAGTCGCATCCCCTATATAAAGCCCGAGTCACATTAAAACAATCTTTAAGAACTCGCATCCCTTTTGGAAGAAGTCGCATCCCTTATATAAAGCCCGAGTCACATTAAAACAATTTTTAAGAACTCGCATCCCTTTTGGAAGAAGTCGCATCCCCTATATAAAGCCCGATCACATTAAACAATCTTTAAGAACTCGCATCCCTTTTGGAAGAAGTCGCATCCTCTATTATAAAGCCCGAGCCACATAGAAACAATCTTTAAGAACTCGCATCCCTTTTGGAAGAAGTCGCATCCCTTATATAAAGCCCGAGTCACATAGAAACAATCTTTAAGAACTCGCATCCCTTTTGGAAGAAGTCGCATCCCTTATAAAGCCCGAGTCACATTAAAACAATCTTTAAGAACTCGCATCCCTTTTGGAAGAAGTCGCATCCCCTATATAAAGCCCGAGTCACATTAAAACAATCTTTAAGAACTCGCATCCCTTTTGCAAGAAGTCGCATCCCTTATATAAAGCCCGAGTCACATAGAAACAATCTTTAAGAACTCGCATCCCTTTTGGAAGAAGTCGCATCCCTATAAAGCCCGAGTCACATATAAACAATCTTTAAGAACTCGCATCCCTTTTGGAAGAAGTCGCATCCCCTATATAAAGCCCGAGTCACATTAAAACAATCTTTAAGAACTCGCATCCCTTTTGGAAGAAGTCGCATCCCTTATATAAAGCCCGAGTCACATAGAAACAATCTTTAAGAACTCGCATCCCTTTTGGAAGAAGTCGCATCCCTTATATAAAGCCCGAGTCACATTAAACAATCTTTATGAACTCGCATCCCTTTTGGAAGAAGTCGCATCCCTTATATAAAGCCCGAGTCACATAGAAACAATCTTTAAGAACTCGCATCCCTTTTGGAAGAAGTCGCATCCCCTATATAAAGCCCGAGTCACATTAAAACAATCTTTAAGAACTCGCATCCCTTTTGGAAGAAGTCGCATCCCCTATATAAAGCCCGAGTCACATTAATACAAATTTTAAGAACTCGCATCCCTTTTGGAAGAAGTCGCATCCCCTATTATAAAGCCCGAGTCACATAGAAACAATCTTTAAGAACTCGCATCCCTTTTGGAAGAAGTCGCATCCCTTATATAAAGCCCGAGTCACATAGAAACAATCTTTAAGAACTCGCATCCCTTTTGGAAGAAGTCGCATCCCTTATATAAAGCCCGAGTCACATTAAACAATCTTTATGAACTCGCATCCCTTTTGGAAGAAGTCGCATCCCTTATATAAAGCCCGAGTCACATTAAAACAATTTTTAAGAACTCGCATCCCTTTTGGAAGAAGTCGGATCCCCTATATAAAGCCCGAGTCACATAGAAACAATCTTTAAGAACTCGCATCCCTTTTGGAAGAAGTTGCATCCCTATAAAGCCCGAGTCACATATAAACAATCTTTAAGAACTCGCATCCCTTTTGGAAGAAGTCGCATCCCCTATATAAAGCCCGAGTCACATTAAAACAATCTTTAAGAACTCGCATCCCTTTTGGAAGAAGTCGCATCCCTTATATAAAGCCCGAGTCACATAGAAACAATCTTTAAGAACTCGCATCCCTTTTGGAAGAAGTCGCATCCCTTATATAAAGCCCGAGTCACATAGAAACAATCTTTAAGAACTCGCATCCCTTTTGGAAGAAGTCGCATCCCTTATAAAGCCCGAGTCACATTAAAACAATCTTTAAGAACTCGCATCCCTTTTGCAAGAAGTCGCATCCCCTATATAAAGCCCGAGTTACATTAATACAAATTTTAAGAACTCGCATCCCTTTTGGAAGAAGTCGCATCCCCTATTATAAAGCCCGAGTCACATAGAAACAATCTTTAAGAACTCGCATCCCTTTTGGAAGAAGTCGCATCCCTTATATAAAGCCCGAGTCACATAGAAACAATCTTTAAGAACTCGCATCCCTTTTGGAAGAAGTCGCATCCCTTATATAAAGCCCGAGTCACATTAAACAATCTTTATGAACTCGCATCCCTTTTGGAAGAAGTCGCATCCCCTATATAAAGCCCGAGTCACATTAAAACAATCTTTAAGAACTCGCATCCCTTTTGGAAGAAGTCGCATCCCCTATATAAAGCCCGAGTCACATTAAAACAATCTTTAAGAACTCGCATCCCTTTTGGAAGAAGTCGCATCCCTTATATAAAGCCCGAGTCACATTAAAACAATTTTTAAGAACTCGCATCCCTTTTGGAAGAAGTCGCATCCCCTATATAAAGCCCGATCACATTAAACAATCTTTAAGAACTCGCATCCCTTTTGGAAGAAGTCGCATCCTCTATTATAAAGCCCGAGCCACATAGAAACAATCTTTAAGAACTCGCATCCCTTTTGGAAGAAGTCGCATCCCTTATATAAAGCCCGAGTCACATAGAAACAATCTTTAAGAACTCGCATCCCTTTTGGAAGAAGTCGCATCCCTTATAAAGCCCGAGTCACATTAAAACAATCTTTAAGAACTCGCATCCCTTTTGGAAGAAGTCGCATCCCCTATATAAAGCCCGAGTCACATTAAAACAATCTTTAAGAACTCGCATCCCTTTTGCAAGAAGTCGCATCCCTTATATAAAGCCCGAGTCACATAGAAACAATCTTTAAGAACTCGCATCCCTTTTGGAAGAAGTCGCATCCCTATAAAGCCCGAGTCACATATAAACAATCTTTAAGAACTCGCATCCCTTTTGGAAGAAGTCGCATCCCCTATATAAAGCCCGAGTCACATTAAAACAATCTTTAAGAACTCGCATCCCTTTTGGAAGAAGTCGCATCCCTTATATAAAGCCCGAGTCACATAGAAACAATCTTTAAGAACTCGCATCCCTTTTGGAAGAAGTCGCATCCCTTATATAAAGCCCGAGTCACATTAAACAATCTTTATGAACTCGCATCCCTTTTGGAAGAAGTCGCATCCCTTATATAAAGCCCGAGTCACATAGAAACAATCTTTAAGAACTCGCATCCCTTTTGGAAGAAGTCGCATCCCCTATATAAAGCCCGAGTCACATTAAAACAATCTTTAAGAACTCGCATCCCTTTTGGAAGAAGTCGCATCCCCTATATAAAGCCCGAGTCACATTAATACAAATTTTAAGAACTCGCATCCCTTTTGGAAGAAGTCGCATCCCCTATTATAAAGCCCGAGTCACATAGAAACAATCTTTAAGAACTCGCATCCCTTTTGGAAGAAGTCGCATCCCTTATATAAAGCCCGAGTCACATAGAAACAATCTTTAAGAACTCGCATCCCTTTTGGAAGAAGTCGCATCCCTTATATAAAGCCCGAGTCACATTAAACAATCTTTATGAACTCGCATCCCTTTTGGAAGAAGTCGCATCCCTTATATAAAGCCCGAGTCACATTAAAACAATTTTTAAGAACTCGCATCCCTTTTGGAAGAAGTCGGATCCCCTATATAAAGCCCGAGTCACATAGAAACAATCTTTAAGAACTCGCATCCCTTTTGGAAGAAGTTGCATCCCTATAAAGCCCGAGTCACATATAAACAATCTTTAAGAACTCGCATCCCTTTTGGAAGAAGTCGCATCCCCTATATAAAGCCCGAGTCACATTAAAACAATCTTTAAGAACTCGCATCCCTTTTGGAAGAAGTCGCATCCCTTATATAAAGCCCGAGTCACATAGAAACAATCTTTAAGAACTCGCATCCCTTTTGGAAGAAGTCGCATCCCTTATATAAAGCCCGAGTCACATAGAAACAATCTTTAAGAACTCGCATCCCTTTTGGAAGAAGTCGCATCCCTTATAAAGCCCGAGTCACATTAAAACAATCTTTAAGAACTCGCATCCCTTTTGCAAGAAGTCGCATCCCCTATATAAAGCCCGAGTTACATTAAAACAATCTTTAAGAACTCGCATCCCTTTTGGAAGAAGTCGCATCCCCTATATAAAGCCCGAGTCACATTAAAACAATTTTTAAGAACTCGCATCCCTTTTGGAAGAAGTCGCATCCCCTATATAAAGCCCGATCACATTAAACAATCTTTAAGAACTCGCATCCCTTTTGGAAGAAGTCGCATCCTCTATTATAAAGCCCGAGCCACATAGAAACAATCTTTAAGAACTCGCATCCCTTTTGGAAGAAGTCGCATCCCTTATATAAAGCCCGAGTTACATAGAAACAATCTTTAAGAACTCGCATCCCTTTTGGAAGAAGTCGCATCCCTTATAAAGCCCGAGTCACATTAAAACAATCTTTAAGAACTCGCATCCCTTTTGGAAGAAGTCGCATCCCCTATATAAAGCCCGAGTCACATTAAAACAATCTTTAAGAACTCGCATCCCTTTTGGAAGAAGTCGCATCCCTTATATAAAGCCCGAGTCACATTAAAACAATTTTTAAGAACTCGCATCCCTTTTGGAAGAAGTCGCATCCCCTATATAAAGCCCGATCACATTAAACAATCTTTAAGAACTCGCATCCCTTTTGGAAGAAGTCGCATCCTCTATTATAAAGCCCGAGCCACATAGAAACAATCTTTAAGAACTCG
Organism: Leptasterias polaris; assembly: GCA_037783415.1. Taxonomy (NCBI): domain Eukaryota; kingdom Metazoa; phylum Echinodermata; class Asteroidea; order Forcipulatida; family Asteriidae; genus Leptasterias; species Leptasterias polaris. The sequence goes on from JAZGTN010000149.1 coordinate 985,191, forward strand.
CATCCCTTTTGGAAGAAGTCGCATCCCTTATATAAAGCCCGAGTCACATAGAAACAATCTTTAAGAACTCGCATCCCTTTTGGAAGAAGTCGCATCCCTTATAAAGCCCGAGTCACATTAAAACAATCTTTAAGAACTCGCATCCCTTTTGGAAGAAGTCGCATCCCCTATATAAAGCCCGAGTCACATTAAAACAATCTTTAAGAACTCGCATCCCTTTTGGAAGAAGTCGCATCCCCTATATAAAGCCCGAGTCACATTAAAACAATCTTTAAGAACTCGCATCCCTTTTGGAAGAAGTCGCATCCCCTATATAAAGCCCGAGTCACATAGAAACAATCTTTAAGAACTCGCATCCCTTTTGGAAGAAGTCGCATCCCTTATATAAAGCCCGAGTCACATTAAACAATCTTTATGAACTCGCATCCCTTTTGGAAGAAGTCGCATCCCTTATATAAAGCCCGAGTCACATAGAAACAATCTTTAAGAACTCGCATCCCTTTTGGAAGAAGTCGCATCCCCTATATAAAGCCCGAGTCACATTAAAACAATCTTTAAGAACTCGCATCCCTTTTGGAAGAAGTCGCATCCCCTATATAAAGCCCGAGTCACATTAATACAAATTTTAAGAACTCGCATCCCTTTTGGAAGAAGTCGCATCCCCTATTATAAAGCCCGAGTCACATAGAAACAATCTTTAAGAACTCGCATCCCTTTTGGAAGAAGTCGCATCCCTTATATAAAGCCCGAGTCACATAGAAACAATCTTTAAGAACTCGCATCCCTTTTGGAAGAAGTCGCATCCCTTATATAAAGCCCGAGTCACATTAAACAATCTTTATGAACTCGCATCCCTTTTGGAAGAAGTCGCATCCCTTATATAAAGCCCGAGTCACATTAAAACAATTTTTAAGAACTCGCATCCCTTTTGGAAGAAGTCGCATCCCCTATATAAAGCCCGAGTCACATAGAAACAATCTTTAAGAACTCGCATCCCTTTTGGAAGAAGTCGCATCCCTATAAAGCCCGAGTCACATATAAACAATCTTTAAGAACTCGCATCCCTTTTGGAAGAAGTCGCATCCCCTATATAAAGCCCGAGTCACATTAAAACAATCTTTAAGAACTCGCATCCCTTTTGGAAGAAGTCGCATCCCTTATATAAAGCCCGAGTCACATAGAAACAATCTTTAAGAACTCGCATCCCTTTTGGAAGAAGTCGCATCCCTTATATAAAGCCCGAGTCACATAGAAACAATCTTTAAGAACTCGCATCCCTTTTGGAAGAAGTCGCATCCCTTATATAAAGCCCGAGTCACATAGAAACAATCTTTAAGAACTCGCATCCCTTTTGGAAGAAGTCGCATCCCTTATAAAGCCCGAGTCACATTAAAACAATCTTTAAGAACTCGCATCCCTTTTGGAAAAAGTCGCATCCCCTATATAAAGCCCGAGTCACATTAAAACAATCTTTAAGAACTCGCATCCCTTTTGGAAGAAGTCGCATCCCCTATATAAAGCCCGAGTCACATTAAAACAATCTTTAAGAACTCGCATCCCTTTTGGAAGAAGTCGCATCCCCTATATAAAGCCCGAGTCACATTAAAACAATCTTTAAGAACTCGCATCCCTTTTGCAAGAAGTCGCATCCCTTATATAAAGCCCGAGTCACATAGAAACAATCTTTAAGAACTCGCATCCCTTTTGGAAGAAGTCGCATCCCTATAAAGCCCGAGTCACATATAAACAATCTTTAAGAACTCGCATCCCTTTTGGAAGAAGTCGCATCCCCTATATAAAGCCCGAGTCACATTAAAACAATCTTTAAGAACTCGCATCCCTTTTGGAAGAAGTCGCATCCCTTATATAAAGCCCGAGTCACATAGAAACAATCTTTAAGAACTCGCATCCCTTTTGGAAGAAGTCGCATCCCTTATATAAAGCCCGAGTCACATAGAAACAATCTTTAAGAACTCGCATCCCTTTTGGAAGAAGTCGCATCCCCTATATAAAGCCCGAGTCACATTAAAACAATCTTTAAGAACTCGCATCCCTTTTGGAAGAAGTCGCATCCCTATAAAGCCCGAGTCACATATAAACAATCTTTAAGAACTCGCATCCCTTTTGGAAGAAGTCGCATCCCTTATATAAAGCCCGAGTCACATAGAAACAATCTTTAAGAACTCGCATCCCTTTTGGAAGAAGTCGCATCCCTTATAAAGCCCGAGTCACATTAAAACAATCTTTAAGAACTCGCATCCCTTTTGGAAGAAGTCGCATCCCCTATATAAAGCCCGAGTCACATTAAAACAATCTTTAAGAACTCGCATCCCTTTTGGAAGAAGTCGCATCCCCTATATAAAGCCCGAGTCACATTAAAACAATCTTTAAGAACTCGCATCCCTTTTAGAAGAAGTCGCATCCCTTATATAAAGCCCGAGTCACATTAAACAATCTTTATGAACTCGCATCCCTTTTGGAAGAAGTCGCATCCCTTATATAAAGCCCGAGTCACATTAAAACAATTTTTAAGAACTCGCATTCCTTTTGGAAGAAGTCGCATCCCCTATATAAAGCCCGATCACATTAAACAATCTTTAAGAACTCGCATCCCTTTTGGAAGAAGTCGCATCCCTTATATAAAGCCCGAGTCACATAGAAACAATCTTTAAGAACTCGCATCCCTTTTGGAAGAAGTCGCATCCCTTATATAAAGCCCGAGTCACATAGAAACAATCTTTAAGAACTCGCATCCCTTTTGGAAGAAGTCGCATCCCTTATAAAGCCCGAGTCACATTAAAACAATCTTTAAGAACTCGCATCCCTTTTGCAAGAAGTCGCATCCCCTATATAAAGCCCGAGTGACATTAAAACAATCTTTAAGAACTCGCATCCCTTTTGGAAGTAGTCGCATCCCTTATATAAAGCCCGAGTCACATTAAAACAATCTTTAAGAACTCGCATCCCTTTTGGAAGAAGTCGCATCCCCTATATAAAGCCCGAGTCACATAGAAACAATCTTTAAGAACTCGCATCCCTTTTGGAAGAAGTCGCATCCCTTATATAAAGCCCGAGTCACATAGAAACAATCTTTAAGAACTCGCATCCCTTTTGGAAGAAGTCGCATCCCCTATATAAAGCCCGAGTCACATTAAAACAATCTTTAAGAACTCGCATCCCTTTTGGAAGAAGTCGCATCCCCTATATAAAGCCCGAGTCACATTAAAACAATCTTTAAGAACTCGCATCCCTTTTGGAAGAAGTCGCATCCCCTATATAAAGCCCGAGTCACATTAATACAAATTTTAAGAACTCGCATCCCTTTTGGAAGAAGTCGCATCCCCTATTATAAAGCCCGAGTCACATAGAAACAATCTTTAAGAACTCGCATCCCTTTTGGAAGAAGTCGCATCCCTTATATAAAGCCCGAGTCACATAGAAACAATCTTTAAGAACTCGCATCCCTTTTGGAAGAAGTCGCATCCCTTATATAAAGCCCGAGTCACATTAAACAATCTTTATGAACTCGCATCCCTTTTGGAAGAAGTCGCATCCCTTATATAAAGCCCGAGTCACATTAAAACAATTTTTAAGAACTCGCATCCCTTTTGGAAGAAGTCGCATCCCCTATATAAAGCAAGAGTCACATAGAAACAATCTTTAAGAACTCGCATCCCTTTTGGAAGAAGTCGCATCCCTATAAAGCCCGAGTCACATATAAACAATCTTTAAGAACTCGCATCCCTTTTGGAAGAAGTCGCATCCCCTATATAAAGCCCGAGTCACATTAAAACAATCTTTAAGAACTCGCATCCCTTTTGGAAGAAGTCGCATCCCTTATATAAAGCCCGAGTCACATAGAAACAATCTTTAAGAACTCGCATCCCTTTTGGAAGAAGTCGCATCCCTTATATAAAGCCCGAGTCACATAGAAACAATCTTTAAGAACTCGCATCCCTTTTGGAAGAAGTCGCATCCCTTATATAAAGCCCGAGTCACATAGAAACAATCTTTAAGAACTCGCATCCCTTTTGGAAGAAGTCGCATCCCTTATAAAGCCCGAGTCACATTAAAACAATCTTTAAGAACTCGCATCCCTTTTGGAAAAAGTCGCATCCCCTATATAAAGCCCGAGTCACATTAAAACAATCTTTAAGAACTCGCATCCCTTTTGGAAGAAGTCGCATCCCCTATATAAAGCCCGAGTTTCATTAAAACAATCTTTAAGAACTCGCATCCCTTTTGGAAGAATTCGCATCCCCTATATAAAGCCCGAGTCACATTAAAACAATCTTTAAGAACTCGCATCCCTTTTGCAAGAAGTCGCATCCCTTATATAAAGCCCGAGTCACATAGAAACAATCTTTAAGAACTCGCATCCCTTTTGGAAGAAGTCGCATCCCTATAAAGCCCGAGTCACATATAAACAATCTTTAAGAACTCGCATCCCTTTTGGAAGAAGTCGCATCCCCTATATAAAGCCCGAGTCACATTAAAACAATCTTTAAGAACTCGCATCCCTTTTGGAAGAAGTCGCATCCCTTATATAAAGCCCGAGTCACATAGAAACAATCTTTAAGAACTCGCATCCCTTTTGGAAGAAGTCGCATCCCTTATATAAAGCCCGAGTCACATTAAACAATCTTTATGAACTCGCATCCCTTTTGGAAGAAGTCGCATCCCTTATATAAAGCCCGAGTCACATAGAAATAATCTTTAAGAACTCGCATCCCTTTTGGAAGAAGTCGCATCCCCTATATAAAGCCCGAGTCACATTAAAACAATCTTTAAGAACTCGCATCCCTTTTGGAAGAAGTCGCATCCCTATAAAGCCCGAGTCACATATAAACAATCTTTAAGAACTCGCATCCCTTTTGGAAGAAGTCGCATCCCTTATATAAAGCCCGAGTCACATAGAAACAATCTTTAAGAACTCGCATCCCTTTTGGAAGAAGTCGCATCCCTTATAAAGCCCGAGTCACATTAAAACAATCTTTAAGAACTCGCATCCCTTTTGGAAGAAGTCGCATCCCCTATATAAAGCCCGAGTCACATTAAAACAATCTTTAAGAACTCGCATCCCTTTTGGAAGAAGTCGCATCCCCTATATAAAGCCCGATCACATTAAAACAATCTTTAAGAACTCGCATCCCTTTTGGAAGAAGTCGCATCCCCTATATAAAGCCCGAGTCACATTAAAACAATCTTTAAGAACTCGCATCCCTTTTGCAAGAAGTCGCATCCCTTATATAAAGCCCGAGTCACATTAAACAATCTTTATGAACTCGCATCCCTTTTGGAAGAAGTCGCATCCCTTATATAAAGCCCGAGTCACATTAAAACAATTTTTAAGAACTCGCATTCCTTTTGGAAGAAGTCGCATCCCCTATATAAAGCCCGATCACATTAAACAATCTTTAAGAACTCGCATCCCTTTTGGAAGAAGTCGCATCCCCTATTATAAAGCCCGAGTCACATAGAAACAATCTTTAAGAACTCGCATCCCTTTTGGAAGAAGTCGCATCCCTTATATAAAGCCCGAGTCACATAGAAACAATCTTTAAGAACTCGCATCCCTTTTGGAAGAAGTCGCATCCCTTATATAAAGCCCGAGTCACATTAAACAATCTTTATGAACTCGCATCCCTTTTGGAAGAAGTCGCATCCCTTATATAAAGCCCGAGTCACATTAAAACAATTTTTAAGAACTCGCATCCCTTTTGGAAGAAGTCGCATCCCCTATATAAAGCAAGAGTCACATAGAAACAATCTTTAAGAACTCGCATCCCTTTTGGAAGAAGTCGCATCCCTATAAAGCCCGAGTCACATATAAACAATCTTTAAGAACTCGCATCCCTTTTGGAAGAAGTCGCATCCCCTATATAAAGCCCGAGTCACATTAAAACAATCTTTAAGAACTCGCATCCCTTTTGGAAGAAGTCGCATCCCTTATATAAAGCCCGAGTCACATAGAAACAATCTTTAAGAACTCGCATCCCTTTTGGAAGAAGTCGCATCCCTTATATAAAGCCCGAGTCACATAGAAACAATCTTTAAGAACTCGCATCCCTTTTGGAAGAAGTCGCATCCCTTATATAAAGCCCGAGTCACATAGAAACAATCTTTAAGAACTCGCATCCCTTTTGGAAGAAGTCGCATCCCTTATAAAGCCCGAGTCACATAGAAACAATCTTTAAGAACTCGCATCCCTTTTGGAAGAAGTCGCATCCCTTATAAAGCCCGAGTCACATTAAAACAATCTTTAAGAACTCGCATCCCTTTTGGAAAAAGTCGCATCCCCTATATAAAGCCCGAGTCACATTAAAACAATCTTTAAGAACTCGCATCCCTTTTGGAAGAAGTCGCATCCCCTATATAAAGCCCGAGTCACATTAAAACAATCTTTAAGAACTCGCATCCCTTTTGGAAGAATTCGCATCCCCTATATAAAGCCAGTCACATTAAAACAATCTTTAAGAACTCGCATCCCTTTTGCAAGAAGTCGCATCCCTTATATAAAGCCCGAGTCACATAGAAACAATCTTTAAGAACTCGCATCCCTTTTGGAAGAAGTCGCATCCCTATAAAGCCCGAGTCACATATAAACAATCTTTAAGAACTCGCATCCCTTTTGGAAGAAGTCGCATCCCCTATATAAAGCCCGAGTCACATTAAAACAATCTTTAAGAACTCGCATCCCTTTTGGAAGAAGTCGCATCCCTATAAAGCCCGAGTCACATAGAAACAATCTTTAAGAACTCGCATCCCTTTTGGAAGAAGTCGCATCCCCTATATAAAGCCAGAGTCACATTAAAACAATCTTTAAGAACTCGCATCCCTTTTGGAAGAAGTCGCATCCCCTATATAAAGCCCGAGTCACATTAAAACAATCTTTAAGAACTCGCATCCCTTTTGGAAGAAGTCGCATCCCCTATATAAAGCCCGAGTCACATTAAAACAATCTTTAAGAACTCGCATCCCTTTTGGAAGAAGTCGCATCCCCTATATAAAGCCCGAGTCACATTAAAACAATCTTTAAGAACTCGCATCCCTTTTGCAAGAAGTCGCATCCCTTATATAAAGCCCGAGTCACATAGAAACAATCTTTAAGAACTCGCATCCCTTTTAGAAGAAGTCGCATCCCTTATATAAAGCCCGAGTCACATTAAACAATCTTTATGAACTCGCATCCCTTTTGGAAGAAGTCGCATCCCTTATATAAAGCCCGAGTCACATTAAAACAATTTTTAAGAACTCGCATTCCTTTTGGAAGAAGTCGCATCCCCTATATAAAGCCCGAGTCACATTAAACAATCTTTAAGAACTCGCATCCCTTTTGGAAGAAGTCGCATCCCCTATTATAAAGCCCGAGTCACATAGAAACAATCTTTAAGAACTCGCATCCCTTTTGGAAGAAGTCGCATCCCTTATATAAAGCCCGAGTCACATAGAAACAATCTTTAAGAACTCGCATCCCTTTTGCAAGAAGTCGCATCCCTTATATAAAGCCCGAGTCACATAGAAACAATCTTTAAGAACTCGCATCCCTTTTAGAAGAAGTCGCATCCCTTATATAAAGCCCGAGTCACATAGAAACAATCTTTAAGAACTCGCATCCCTTTTGCAAGAAGTCGCATCCCTTATATAAAGCCCGAGTCACATAGAAACAATCTTTAAGAACTCGCATCCCTTTTAGAAGAAGTCGCATCCCTTATATAAAGCCCGAGTCACATTAAACAATCTTTATGAACTCGCATCCCTTTTGGAAGAAGTCGCATCCCTTATATAAAGCCCGAGTCACATTAAAACAATTTTTAAGAACTCGCATTCCTTTTGGAAGAAGTCGCATCCCCTATATAAAGCCCGAGTCACATTAAACAATCTTTAAGAACTCGCATCCCTTTTGGAAGAAGTCGCATCCCCTATTATAAAGCCCGAGTCACATAGAAACAATCTTTAAGAACTCGCATCCCTTTTGGAAGAAGTCGCATCCCTTATATAAAGCCCGAGTCACATAGAAACAATCTTTAAGAACTCGCATCCCTTTTGGAAGAAGTCGCATCCCTTATATAAAGCCCGAGTCACATAGAAACAATCTTTAAGAACTCGCATCCCTTTTGGAAGAAGTCGCATCCCTTATAAAGCCCGAGTCACATTAAAACAATCTTTAAGAACTCGCATCCCTTTTGCAAGAAGTCGCATCCCCTATATAAAGCCCGAGTGACATTAAAACAATCTTTAAGAACTCGCATCCCTTTTGGAAGAAGTCGCATCCCCTATATAAAGCCCGAGTCACATAGAAACAATCTTTAAGAACTCGCATCCCTTTTGCAAGAAGTCGCATCCCTTATATAAAGCCCGAGTCACATAGAAACAATCTTTAAGAACTCGCATCCCTTTTAGAAGAAGTCGCATCCCTTATATAAAGCCCGAGTCACATTAAACAATCTTTATGAACTCGCATCCCTTTTGGAAGAAGTCGCATCCCTTATATAAAGCCCGAGTCACATTAAAACAATTTTTAAGAACTCGCATTCCTTTTGGAAGAAGTCGCATCCCCTATATAAAGCCCGAGTCACATTAAACAATCTTTAAGAACTCGCATCCCTTTTGGAAGAAGTCGCATCCCCTATTATAAAGCCCGAGTCACATAGAAACAATCTTTAAGAACTCGCATCCCTTTTGGAAGAAGTCGCATCCCTTATATAAAGCCCGAGTCACATAGAAACAATCTTTAAGAACTCGCATCCCTTTTGGAAGAAGTCGCATCCCTTATATAAAGCCCGAGTCACATAGAAACAATCTTTAAGAACTCGCATCCCTTTTGGAAGAAGTCGCATCCCTTATAAAGCCCGAGTCACATTAAAACAATCTTTAAGAACTCGCATCCCTTTTGCAAGAAGTCGCATCCCCTATATAAAGCCCGAGTGACATTAAAACAATCTTTAAGAACTCGCATCCCTTTTGGAAGAAGTCGCATCCCCTATATAAAGCCCGAGTCACATAGAAACAATCTTTAAGAACTCGCATCCCTTTTGGAAGAAGTCGCATCCCTTATATAAAGCCCGAGTCACATAGAAACAATCTTTAAGAACTCGCATCCCTTTTGGAAGAAGTCGCATCCCTTATAAAGCCCGAGTCACATTAAAACAATCTTTAAGAACTCGCATCCCTTTTGCAAGAAGTCGCATCCCCTATATAAAGCCCGAGATACATTAAAACAATCTTTAAGAACTCGCATCCCTTTTGGAAGAAGTCGCATCCCCTATATAAAGCCCGAGTCACATTAAAACAATTTTTAAGAACTCGCATCCCTTTTGGAAGAAGTCGCATCCCCTATATAAAGCCCGATCACATTAAACAATCTTTAAGAACTCGCATCCCTTTTGGAAGAAGTCGCATCCTCTATTATAAAGCCCGAGCCACATAGAAACAATCTTTAAGAACTCGCATCCCTTTTGGAAGAAGTCGCATCCCTTATATAAAGCCCGAGTCACATAGAAACAATCTTTAAGAACTCGCATCCCTTTTGGAAGAAGTCGCATCCCCTATATAAAGCCCGAGTCACATAGAAACAATCTTTAAGAACTCGCATCCCTTTTGGAAGAAGTCGCATCCCTTATATAAAGCCCGAGTCACATAGAAACAATCTTTAAGAACTCGCATCCCTTTTGGAAGAAGTCGCATCCCTTATATAAAGCCCGAGTCATATAGAAACAATCTTTAAGAACTCGCATCCCTTTTGGAAGAAGTCGCATCCCTTATAAAGCCCGAGTCACATTAAAACAATCTTTAAGAACTCGCATCCCTTTTGCAAGAAGTCGCATCCCCTATATAAAGCTCGAGTGACATTAAAACAATCTTTAAGAACTCGCATCCCTTTTGGAAGAAGTCGCATCCCCTATATAAAGCCCGAGTCACATTAAAACAATCTTTAAGAACTCGCATCCCTTTTGGAAGAAGTCGCATCCCCTATATAAAGCCCGAGTCACATAGAAACAATCTTTAAGAACTCGCATCCCTTTTGGAAGAAGTCGCATCCCTTATATAAAGCCCGAGTCACATAGAAACAATCTTTAAGAACTCGCATCCCTTTTGGAAGAAGTCGCATCCCTTATAAAGCCCGAGTCACATTAAAACAATCTTTAAGAACTCGCATCCCTTTTGCAAGAAGTCGCATCCCCTATATAAAGCCCGAGTTACATTAAAACAATCTTTAAGAACTCGCATCCCTTTTGGAAGAAGTCGCATCCCTTATATAAAGCCCGAGTCACATAGAAACAATCTTTAAGAACTCGCATCCCTTTTGGAAGAAGTCGCATCCCCTATATAAAGCCCGATCACATTAAACAATCTTTAAGAACTCGCATCCCTTTTGCAAGAAGTCGCATACCCTATATAAAGCCCGAGTCACATTAAAACAATCTTTAAGAACTCGCATCCCTTTTGGAAGAAGTCGCATCCCTTATATAAAGCCCGATCACATTAAACAATCTTTAAGAACTCGCATCCCTTTTGGAAGAAGTCGCATCCCTTATATAAAGCCCGAGTCACATTAAAACAATCTTTAAGAACTCGCATCCCTTTTGGAAGAAGTCGCATCCCTATAAAGCCCGAGTCACATAGAAACAATCTTTAAGAACTCGCATCCCTTTTGGAAGAAGTCGCATCCCCTATATAAAGCCCGAGTCACATAGAAACAATCTTTAAGAACTCGCATCCCTTTTGGAAGAAGTCGCATCCCTTATATAAAGCCCGAGTCACATAGAAACAATCTTTAAGAACTCGCATCCCTTTTGGAAGAAGTCGCATCCCTTATATAAAGCCCGAGTCACATAGAAACAATCTTTAAGAACTCGCATCCCTTTTGGAAGAAGTCGCATCCCTTATAAAGCCCGAGTCACATTAAAACAATCTTTAAGAACTCGCATCCCTTTTGCAAGAAGTCGCATCCCCTATATAAAGCTCGAGTGACATTAAAACAATCTTTAAGAACTCGCATCCCTTTTGGAAGAAGTCGCATCCCCTATATAAAGCCCGAGTCACATTAAAACAATCTTTAAGAACTCGCATCCCTTTTGGAAGAAGTCGCATCCCCTATATAAAGCCCGAGTCACATAGAAACAATCTTTAAGAACTCGCATCCCTTTTGGAAGAAGTCGCATCCCTTATATAAAGCCCGAGTCACATAGAAACAATCTTTAAGAACTCGCATCCCTTTTGGAAGAAGTCGCATCCCTTATAAAGCCCGAGTCACATTAAAACAATCTTTAAGAACTCGCATCCCTTTTGCAAGAAGTCGCATCCCCTATATAAAGCCCGAGTTACATTAAAACAATCTTTAAGAACTCGCATCCCTTTTGGAAGAAGTCGCATCCCTTATATAAAGCCCGAGTCACATAGAAACAATCTTTAAGAACTCGCATCCCTTTTGGAAGAAGTCGCATCCCCTATATAAAGCCCGATCACATTAAACAATCTTTAAGAACTCGCATCCCTTTTGCAAGAAGTCGCATACCCTATATAAAGCCCGAGTCACATTAAAACAATCTTTAAGAACTCGCATCCCTTTTGGAAGAAGTCGCATCCCTTATATAAAGCCCGATCACATTAAACAATCTTTAAGAACTCGCATCCCTTTTGGAAGAAGTCGCATCCCTTATATAAAGCCCGAGTCACATTAAAACAATCTTTAAGAACTCGCATCCCTTTTGGAAGAAGTCGCATCCCTATAAAGCCCGAGTCACATAGAAACAATCTTTAAGAACTCGCATCCCTTTTGGAAGAAGTCGCATCCCCTATATAAAGCCAGAGTCACATTAAAACAATCTTTAAGAACTCGCATCCCTTTTGGAAGAAGTCGCATCCCCTATATAAAGCCCGAGTCACATTAAAACAATATTTAAGAACTCGCATCCCTTTTGGAAGAAGTCGCATCCCCTATATAAAGCCCGAGTCACATTAAAACAATCTTTAAGAACTCGCATCCCTTTTGCAAGAAGTCGCATCCCTTATATAAAGCCCGAGTCACATAGAAACAATCTTTAAGAACTCGCATCCCTTTTGGAAGAAGTCGCATCCCTTATATAAAGCCCGAGTCACATAGAAACAATCTTTAAGAACTCGCATCCCTTTTGGAAGAAGTCGCATCCCTTATAAAGCCCGAGTCACATTAAAACAATCTTTAAGAACTCGCATCCCTTTTGCAAGAAGTCGCATCCCCTATATAAAGCCCGAGTGACATTAAAACAATCTTTAAGAACTCGCATCCCTTTTGGAAGAAGTCGCATCCCCTATATAAAGCCCGAGTCACATTAAAACAATCTTTAAGAACTCGCATCCCTTTTGGAAGAAGTCGCATCCCTTATATAAAGCCCGAGTCACATAGAAACAATCTTTAAGAACTCGCATCCCTTTTGGAAGAAGTCGCATCCCTTATATAAAGCCCGAGTCACATAGAAACAATCTTTAAGAACTCGCATCCCTTTTGGAAGAAGTCGCATCCCTTATAAAGCCCGAGTCACATTAAAACAATCTTTAAGAACTCGCATCCCTTTTGCAAGAAGTCGCATCCCCTATATAAAGCCCGAGTGACATTAAAACAATCTTTAAGAACTCGCATCCCTTTTGGAAGAAGTCGCATCCCCTATATAAAGCCCGAGTCACATTAAAACAATCTTTAAGAACTCGCATCCCTTTTGGAAGAAGTCGCATCCCCTATATAAAGCCCGAGTCACATAGAAACAATCTTTAAGAACTCGCATCCCTTTTGGAAGAAGTCGCATCCCTTATATAAAGCCCGAGTCACATAGAAACAATCTTTAAGAACTCGCATCCCTTTTGGAAGAAGTCGCATCCCTTATAAAGCCCGAGTCACATTAAAACAATCTTTAAGAACTCGCATCCCTTTTGCAAGAAGTCGCATCCCCTATATAAAGCCCGAGTTACATTAAAACAATCTTTAAGAACTCGCATCCCTTTTGGAAGAAGTCGCATCCCCTATATAAAGCCCGAGTCACATTAAAACAATTTTTAAGAACTCGCATCCCTTTTGGAAGAAGTCGCATCCCCTATATAAAGCCCGATCACATTAAACAATCTTTAAGAACTCGCATCCCTTTTGGAAGAAGTCGCATCCTCTATTATAAAGCCCGAGCCACATAGAAACAATCTTTAAGAACTCGCATCCCTTTTGGAAGAAGTCGCATCCCTTATATAAAGCCCGAGTCACATAGAAACAATCTTTAAGAACTCGCATCCCTTTTGGAAGAAGTCGCATCCCTTATAAAGCCCGAGTCACATTAAAACAATCTTTAAGAACTCGCATCCCTTTTGGAAGAAGTCGCATCCCCTATATAAAGCCCGAGTCACATTAAAACAATCTTTAAGAACTCGCATCCCTTTTGGAAGAAGTCGCATCCCTTATATAAAGCCCGAGTCACATTAAAACAATTTTTAAGAACTCGCATCCCTTTTGGAAGAAGTCGCATCCCCTATATAAAGCCCGATCACATTAAACAATCTTTAAGAACTCGCATCCCTTTTGGAAGAAGTCGCATCCCCTATATAAAGCCCGATCACATTAAACAATCTTTAAGAACTCGCATCCCTTTTGGAAGAAGTCGCATCCTCTATTATAGAGCCCGAGCCACATAGAAACAATCTTTAAGAACTCGCATCCCTTTTGGAAGAAGTCGCATCCCTTATATAAAGCTCGAGTCACATAGAAACAATCTTTAAGAACTCGCATCCCTTTTGGAAGAAGTCGCATCCCTTATAAAGCCCGAGTCACATTAAAACAATCTTTAAGAACTCGCATCCCTTTTGGAAGAAGTCGCATCCCCTATATAAAGCCCGAGTCACATTAAAACAATCTTTAAGAACTCGCATCCCTTTTGGAAGAAGTCGCATCCCCTATATAAAGCCCGAGTCACATTAAAACAATCTTTAAGAACTCGCATCCCTTTTGGAAGAAGTCGCATCCCCTATATAAAGCCCGAGTCACATTAAAACAATCTTTAAGAACTCGCATCCCTTTTGCAAGAAGTCGCATCCCTTATATAAAGCCCGAGTCACATAGAAACAATCTTTAAGAACTCGCATCCCTTTTAGAAGAAGTCGCATCCCTTATATAAAGCCCGAGTCACATTAAACAATCTTTATGAACTCGCATCCCTTTTGGAAGAAGTCGCATCCCTTATATAAAGCCCGAGTCACATTAAAACAATTTTTAAGAACTCGCATTCCTTTTGGAAGAAGTCGCATCCCCTATATAAAGCCCGATCACATTAAACAATCTTTAAGAACTCGCATCCCTTTTGGAAGAAGTCGCATCCCCTATTATAAAGCCCGAGTCACATAGAAACAATCTTTAAGAAATCGCATCCCTTTTGGAAGAAGTCGCATCCCTTATATAAAGCCCGAGTCACATAGAAACAATCTTTAAGAACTCGCATCCCTTTTGGAAGAAGTCGCATCCCTTATAAAGCCCGAGTCACATTAAAACAATCTTTAAGAACTCGCATCCCTTTTGCAAGAAGTCGCATCCCCTATATAAAGCCCGAGTGACATTAAAACAATCTTTAAGAACTCGCATCCCTTTTGGAAGAAGTCGCATCCCCTATATAAAGCCCGAGTCACATTAAAACAATCTTTAAGAACTCGCATCCCTTTTGGAAGAAGTCGCATCCCTTATATAAAGCCCGAGTCACATAGAAACAATCTTTAAGAACTCGCATCCCTTTTGGAAGAAGTCGCATCCCTTATAAAGCCCGAGTCACATTAAAACAATCTTTAAGAACTCGCATCCCTTTTGGAAGAAGTCGCATCCCCTATATAAAGCCCGAGTCACATTAAAACAATCTTTAAGAACTCGCATCCCTTTTGGAAGAAGTCGCATCCCTTATATAAAGCCCGAGTCACATTAAAACAATTTTTAAGAACTCGCATCCCTTTTGGAAGAAGTCGCATCCCTTTTGGAAGAAGTCGCATCCCTTATATAAAGCCCGAGTCACATTAAAACAATTTTTAAGAACTCGCATTCCTTTTGGAAGAAGTCGCATCCCCTATATAAAGCCCGATCACATTAAACAATCTTTAAGAACTCGCATCCCTTTTGGAAGAAGTCGCATCCCCTATTATAAAGCCCGAGTCACATAGAAACAATCTTTAAGAAATCGCATCCCTTTTGGAAGAAGTCGCATCCCTTATATAAAGCCCGAGTCACATAGAAACAATCTTTAAGAACTCGCATCCCTTTTGGAAGAAGTCGCATCCCTTATAAAGCCCGAGTCACATTAAAACAATCTTTAAGAACTCGCATCCCTTTTGCAAGAAGTCGCATCCCTTATATAAAGCCCGAGTCACATAGAAACAATCTTTAAGAACTCGCATCCCTTTTATTAGAAGAAGTCGCATCCCTTATATAAAGCCCGAGTCACATTAAACAATCTTTATGAACTCGCATCCCTTTTGGAAGAAGTCGCATCCCTTATATAAAGCCCGAGTCACATAGAAACAATCTTTAAGAACTCGCATCCCTTTTGGAAGAAGTCGCATCCCTTATAAAGCCCGAGTCACATTAAAACAATCTTTAAGAACTCGCATCCCTTTTGGAAGAAGTCGCATCCCCTATATAAAGCCCGAGTCACATTAAAACAATCTTTAAGAACTCGCATCCCTTTTGGAAGAAGTCGCATCCCTTATATAAAGCCCGAGTCACATTAAAACAATTTTTAAGAACTCGCATCCCTTTTGGAAGAAGTCGCATCCCCTATATAAAGCCCGATCACATTAAACAATCTTTAAGAACTCGCATCCCTTTTGGAAGAAGTCGCATCCCTTATATAAAGCCCGAGTCACATTAAAACAATCTTTAAGAACTCGCATCCCTTTTGGAAGAAGTCGCATCCCTTATATAAAGCCCGAGTCACATAGAAACAATCTTTAAGAACTCGCATCCCTTTTGGAAGAAGTCGCATCCCTTATAAAGCCCGAGTCACATTAAAACAATCTTTAAGAACTCGCATCCCTTTTGGAAGAAGTCGCATCCCCTATATAAAGCCCGAGTCACATTAAAACAATCTTTAAGAACTCGCATCCCTTTTGGAAGAAGTCGCATCCCCTATATAAAGCCCGAGTCACATTAAAACAATCTTTAAGAACTCGCATCCCTTTTGGAAGAAGTCGCATCCCCTATATAAAGCCCGAGTCACATTAAAACAATCTTTAAGAACTCGCATCCCTTTTGCAAGAAGTCGCATCCCTTATATAAAGCCCGAGTCACATAGAAACAATCTTTAAGAACTCGCATCCCTTTTGGAAGAAGTCGCATCCCTTATATAAAGCCCGAGTCACATTAAACAATCTTTAAGAACTCGCATCCCTTTTGCAAGAAGTCGCATCCCCTATATAAAGCCCGAGTCACATAGAAACAATCTTTAAGAACTCGCATCCCTTTTGGAAGAAGTCGCATCCCTTATAAAGCCCGAGTCACATAGAAACAATCTTTAAGAACTCGCATCCCTTTTGGAAGAAGTCGCATCCCTTATATAAAGCCCGAGTCACATAGAAACAATCTTTAAGAACTCGCATCCCTTTTGGAAGAAGTCGCATCCCTTATAAAGCCCGAGTCACATTAAAACAATCTTTAAGAACTCGCATCCCTTTTGGAAGAAGTCGCATCCCCTATATAAAGCCCGAGTCACATTAAAACAATCTTTAAGAACTCGCATCCCTTTTGGAAGAAGTCGCATCCCCTATATAAAGCCCGAGTCACATTAAAACAATCTTTAAGAACTCGCATCCCTTTTGGAAGAAGTCGCATCCCCTATATAAAGCCCGAGTCACATTAAAACAATCTTTAAGAACTCGCATCCCTTTTGCAAGAAGTCGCATCCCTTATATAAAGCCCGAGTCACATAGAAACAATCTTTAAGAACTCGCATCCCTTTTGGAAGAAGTCGCATCCCTTATATAAAGCCCGAGTCACATTAAACAATCTTTAAGAACTCGCATCCCTTTTGCAAGAAGTCGCATCCCCTATATAAAGCCCGAGTCACATAGAAACAATCTTTAAGAACTCGCATCCCTTTTGGAAGAAGTCGCATCCCTTATAAAGCCCGAGTCACATAGAAACAATCTTTAAGAACTCGCATCCCTTTTGGAAGAAGTCGCATCCCTTATATAAAGCCCGAGTCACATAGAAACAATCTTTAAGAACTCGCATCCCTTTTGGAAGAAGTCGCATCCCCTATATAAAGCCCGAGTCACATTAAAACAATCTTTAAGAACTCGCATCCCTTTTGGAAGAAGTCGCATCCCTTATATAAAGCCCGAGTCACATAGAAACAATCTTTAAGAACTCGCATCCCTTTTGGAAGAAGTCGCATCCCTTATATAAAGCCCGAGTCACATAGAAACAATTTTTAAGAACTCGCATCCCTTTTGGAAGAAGTCGCATCCCTTATATAAAGCCCGAGTCACATTAAAACAATCTTTAAGAACTCGCATCCCTTTTGGAAGAAGTCGCATCCCTTATATAAAGCCCGAGTCACATAGAAACAATCTTTAAGAACTCGCATCCCTTTTGGAAGAAGTCGCATCCCTTATAAAGCCCGAGTCACATTAAAAC
Source organism: Leptasterias polaris (assembly GCA_037783415.1). Taxonomy (NCBI): domain Eukaryota; kingdom Metazoa; phylum Echinodermata; class Asteroidea; order Forcipulatida; family Asteriidae; genus Leptasterias; species Leptasterias polaris. The sequence continues at coordinate 1,002,823 of JAZGTN010000149.1, forward strand.
AATCTTTAAGAACTCGCATCCCTTTTGGAAGAAGTCGCATCCCCTATATAAAGCCCGAGTCACATTAAAACAATCTTTAAGAACTCGCATCCCTTTTGGAAGAAGTCGCATCCCCTATATAAAGCCCGAGTCACATTAAAACAATCTTTAAGAACTCGCATCCCTTTTGGAAGAAGTCGCATCCCCTATATAAAGCCCGAGTCACATTAAAACAATCTTTAAGAACTCGCATCCCTTTTGCAAGAAGTCGCATCCCTTATATAAAGCCCGAGTCACATAGAAACAATCTTTAAGAACTCGCATCCCTTTTGGAAGAAGTCGCATCCCTTATATAAAGCCCGAGTCACATTAAACAATCTTTAAGAACTCGCATCCCTTTTGCAAGAAGTCGCATCCCCTATATAAAGCCCGAGTCACATAGAAACAATCTTTAAGAACTCGCATCCCTTTTGGAAGAAGTCGCATCCCTTATAAAGCCCGAGTCACATAGAAACAATCTTTAAGAACTCGCATCCCTTTTGGAAGAAGTCGCATCCCTTATATAAAGCCCGAGTCACATAGAAACAATCTTTAAGAACTCGCATCCCTTTTGGAAGAAGTCGCATCCCTTATAAAGCCCGAGTCACATTAAAACAATCTTTAAGAACTCGCATCCCTTTTGGAAGAAGTCGCATCCCCTATATAAAGCCCGAGTCACATTAAAACAATCTTTAAGAACTCGCATCCCTTTTGGAAGAAGTCGCATCCCCTATATAAAGCCCGAGTCACATTAAAACAATCTTTAAGAACTCGCATCCCTTTTGGAAGAAGTCGCATCCCCTATATAAAGCCCGAGTCACATTAAAACAATCTTTAAGAACTCGCATCCCTTTTGCAAGAAGTCGCATCCCTTATATAAAGCCCGAGTCACATAGAAACAATCTTTAAGAACTCGCATCCCTTTTGGAAGAAGTCGCATCCCTTATATAAAGCCCGAGTCACATTAAACAATCTTTAAGAACTCGCATCCCTTTTGCAAGAAGTCGCATCCCCTATATAAAGCCCGAGTCACATAGAAACAATCTTTAAGAACTCGCATCCCTTTTGGAAGAAGTCGCATCCCTTATAAAGCCCGAGTCACATAGAAACAATCTTTAAGAACTCGCATCCCTTTTGGAAGAAGTCGCATCCCTTATATAAAGCCCGAGTCACATAGAAACAATCTTTAAGAACTCGCATCCCTTTTGGAAGAAGTCGCATCCCTTATAAAGCCCGAGTCACATTAAAACAATCTTTAAGAACTCGCATCCCTTTTGGAAGAAGTCGCATCCCCTATATAAAGCCCGAGTCACATTAAAACAATCTTTAAGAACTCGCATCCCTTTTGGAAGAAGTCGCATCCCTTATATAAAGCCCGAGTCACATTAAACAATCTTTATGAACTCGCATCCCTTTTGGAAGAAGTCGCATCCCTTATATAAAGCCCGAGTCACATTAAAACAATTTTTAAGAACTCGCATCCCTTTTGGAAGAAGTCGCATCCCCTATATAAAGCCCGATCACATTAAACAATCTTTAAGAACTCGCATCCCTTTTGGAAGAAGTCGCATCCCCTATTATAAAGCCCGAGTCACATAGAAACAATCTTTAAGAACTCGCATCCCTTTTGGAAGAAGTCGCATCCCTTATATAAAGCCCGAGTCACATAGAAACAATCTTTAAGAACTCGCATCCCTTTTGGAAGAAGTCGCATCCCTTATATAAAGCCCGAGTCACATAGAAACAATCTTTAAGAACTCGCATCCCTTTTGGAAGAAGTCGCATCCCTTATAAAGCCCGAGTCACATTAAAACAATCTTTAAGAACTCGCATCCCTTTTGCAAGAAGTCGCATCCCCTATATAAAGCCCGAGTGACATTAAAACAATCTTTAAGAACTCGCATCCCTTTTGGAAGAAGTCGCATCCCCTATATAAAGCCCGAGTCACATTAAAACAATCTTTAAGAACTCGCATCCCTTTTGGAAGAAGTCGCATCCCGTATATAAAGCCCGATCACATTAAACAATCTTTAAGAACTCGCATCCCTTTTGGAAGAAGTCGCATCCCTTATATAAAGCCCGAGTCACATAGAAACAATCTTTAAGAACTCGCATCCCTTTTGGAAGAAGTCGCATCCCTTATAAAGCCCGAGTCACATTAAAACAATCTTTAAGAACTCGCATCCCTTTTGCAAGAAGTCGCATCCCCTATATAAAGCCCGAGTGACATTAAAACAATCTTTAAGAACTCGCATCCCTTTTGGAAGAAGTCGCATCCCCTATATAAAGCCCGAGTCACATTAAAACAATCTTTAAGAACTCGCATCCCTTTTGGAAGAAGTCGCATCCCCTATATAAAGCCCGAGTCACATTAAAACAATCTTTAAGAACTCGCATCCCTTTTGGAAGAAGTCGCATCCCTTATATAAAGCCCGAGTCACATAGAAACAATCTTTAAGAACTCGCATCCCTTTTGGAAGAAGTCGCATCCCTTATAAAGCCCGAGTCACATTAAAACAATCTTTAAGAACTCGCATCCCTTTTGGAAGAAGTCGCATCCCCTATATAAAGCCCGAGTCACATTAAAACAATCTTTAAGAACTCGCATCCCTTTTGGAAGAAGTCGCATCCCTTATATAAAGCCCGAGTCACATTAAAACAATTTTTAAGAACTCGCATCCCTTTTGGAAGAAGTCGCATCCCCTATATAAAGCCCGATCACATTAAACAATCTTTAAGAACTCGCATCCCTTTTGGAAGAAGTCGCATCCCCTATTATAAAGCCCGAGTCACATAGAAACAATCTTTAAGAACTCGCATCCCTTTTGGAAGAAGTCGCATCCCTTATATAAAGCCCGAGTCACATAGAAACAATCTTTAAGAACTCGCATCCCTTTTGGAAGAAGTCGCATCCCTTATATAAAGCCCGAGTCACATAGAAACAATCTTTAAGAACTCGCATCCCTTTTGGAAGAAGTCGCATCCCTTATAAAGCCCGAGTCACATTAAAACAATCTTTAAGAACTCGCATCCCTTTTGCAAGAAGTCGCATCCCCTATATAAAGCCCGAGTGACATTAAAACAATCTTTAAGAACTCGCATCCCTTTTGGAAGAAGTCGCATCCCCTATATAAAGCCCGAGTCACATTAAAACAATCTTTAAGAACTCGCATCCCTTTTGGAAGAAGTCGCATCCCCTATATAAAGCCCGATCACATTAAACAATCTTTAAGAACTCGCATCCCTTTTGGAAGAAGTCGCATCCCTTATATAAAGCCCGAGTCACATAGAAACAATCTTTAAGAACTCGCATCCCTTTTGGAAGAAGTCGCATCCCTTATAAAGCCCGAGTCACATTAAAACAATCTTTAAGAACTCGCATCCCTTTTGCAAGAAGTCGCATCCCCTATATAAAGCCCGAGTGACATTAAAACAATCTTTAAGAACTCGCATCCCTTTTGGAAGAAGTCGCATCCCCTATATAAAGCCCGAGTCACATTAAAACAATCTTTAAGAACTCGCATCCCTTTTGGAAGAAGTCGCATCCCCTATATAAAGCCCGAGTCACATTAAAACAATCTTTAAGAACTCGCATCCCTTTTGGAAGAAGTCGCATCCCTTATATAAAGCCCGAGTCACATAGAAACAATCTTTAAGAACTCGCATCCCTTTTGGAAGAAGTCGCATCCCTTATATAAAGCCCGAGTCACATAGAAACAATCTTTAAGAACTCGCATCCCTTTTGGAAGAAGTCGCATCCCTTATAAAGCCCGAGTCACATTAAAACAATCTTTAAGAACTCGCATCCCTTTTGCAAGAAGTCGCATCCCCTATATAAAGCCCGAGTGACATTAAAACAATCTTTAAGAACTCGCATCCCTTTTGGAAGAAGTCGCATCCCCTATATAAAGCCCGAGTCACATTAAAACAATCTTTAAGAACTCGCATCCCTTTTGGAAGAAGTCGCATCCCCTATATAAAGCCCGATCACATTAAACAATCTTTAAGAACTCGCATCCCTTTTGGAAGAAGTCGCATCCCTTATATAAAGCCCGAGTCACATAGAAACAATCTTTAAGAACTCGCATCCCTTTTGGAAGAAGTCGCATCCCTTATAAAGCCCGAGTCACATTAAAACAATCTTTAAGAACTCGCATCCCTTTTGCAAGAAGTCGCATCCCCTATATAAAGCCCGAGTGACATTAAAACAATCTTTAAGAACTCGCATCCCTTTTGGAAGAAGTCGCACCCCCTATATAAAGCCCGAGTCACATTAAAACAATCTTTAAGAACTCGCATCCCTTTTGGAAGAAGTCGCATCCCCTATATAAAGCCCGAGTCACATTAAAACAATCTTTAAGAACTCGCATCCCTTTTGGAAGAAGTCGCATCCCTTATATAAAGCCCGAGTCACATAGAAACAATCTTTAAGAACTCGCATCCCTTTTGGAAGAAGTCGCATCCCTTATATAAAGCCCGAGTCACATAGAAACAATTTTTAAGAACTCGCATCCCTTTTGGAAGAAGTCGCATCCCCTATATAAAGCCCGAGTCACATTAAAACAATCTTTAAGAACTCGCATCCCTTTTGGAAGAAGTCGCATCCCTTATAAAGCCCGAGTCACATTAAAACAATCTTTAAGAACTCGCATCCCTTTTGGAAGAAGTCGCATCCCCTATATAAAGCCCGAGTCACATTAAAACAATCTTTAAGAACTCGCATCCCTTTTGGAAGAAGTCGCATCCCCTATATAAAGCCCGAGTCACATTAAAACAATCTTTAAGAACTCGCATCCCTTTTGGAAGAAGTCGCATCCCCTATATAAAGCCCGAGTCACATTAAAACAATCTTTAAGAACTCGCATCCCTTTTGCAAGAAGTCGCATCCCTTATATAAAGCCCGAGTCACATAGAAACAATCTTTAAGAACTCGCATCCCTTTTGGAAGAAGTCGCATCCCTTATAAAGCCCGAGTCACATTAAAACAATCTTTAAGAACTCGCATCCCTTTTGCAAGAAGTCGCATCCCCTATATAAAGCACGAGTGACATTAAAACAATCTTTAAGAACTCGCATCCCTTTTGGAAGAAGTCGCATCCCCTATATAAAGCCCGAGTCACATTAAAACAATCTTTAAGAACTCGCATCCCTTTTGGAAGAAGTCGCATCCCCTATATAAAGCCCGAGTCACATTAAAACAATCTTTAAGAACTCGCATCCCTTTTGGAAGAAGTCGCATCCCTTATATAAAGCCCGAGTCACATAGAAACAATCTTTAAGAACTCGCATCCCTTTTGGAAGAAGTCGCATCCCTTATAAAGCCCGAGTCACATTAAAACAATCTTTAAGAACTCGCATCCCTTTTGGAAGAAGTCGCATCCCCTATATAAAGCCCGAGTCACATTAAAACAATCTTTAAGAACTCGCATCCCTTTTGGAAGAAGTCGCATCCCTTATATAAAGCCCGAGTCACATTAAAACAATTTTTAAGAACTCGCATCCCTTTTGGAAGAAGTCGCATCCCCTATATAAAGCCCGATCACATTAAACAATCTTTAAGAACTCGCATCCCTTTTGGAAGAAGTCGCATCCCCTATTATAAAGCCCGAGTCACATAGAAACAATCTTTAAGAACTCGCATCCCTTTTGGAAGAAGTCGCATCCCTTATATAAAGCCCGAGTCACATAGAAACAATCTTTAAGAACTCGCATCCCTTTTGGAAGAAGTCGCATCCCTTATATAAAGCCCGAGTCACATTAAAACAATCTTTAAGAACTCGCATCCCTTTTGCAAGAAGTCGCATCCCTTATATAAAGCCCGAGTCACATAGAAACAATCTTTAAGAACTCGCATCCCTTTTAGAAGAAGTCGCATCCCTTATATAAAGCCCGAGTCACATTAAACAATCTTTAAGAACTCGCATCCCTTTTGGAAGAAGTCGCATCCCTTATATAAAGCCCGAGTCACATTAAAACAATCTTTAAGAACTCGCATCCCTTTTGCAAGAAGTCGCATCCCTTATATAAAGCCCGAGTCACATAGAAACAATCTTTAAGAACTCGCATCCCTTTTGGAAGAAGTCGCATCCCTTATATAAAGCCCGAGTCACATTAAAACAATTTTTAAGAACTCGCATTCCTTTTGGAAGAAGTCGCATCCCCTATATAAAGCCCGATCACATTAAACAATCTTTAAGAACTCGCATCCCTTTTGGAAGAAGTCGCATCCCCTATTATAAAGCCCGAGTCACATAGAAACAATCTTTAAGAAATCGCATCCCTTTTGGAAGAAGTCGCATCCCTTATATAAAGCCCGAGTCACATAGAAACAATCTTTAAGAACTCGCATCCCTTTTGGAAGAAGTCGCATCCCTTATATAAAGCCCGAGTCACATAGAAACAATCTTTAAGAACTCGCATCCCTTTTGGAAGAAGTCGCATCCCTTATAAAGCCCGAGTCACATTAAAACAATCTTTAAGAACTCGCATCCCTTTTGCAAGAAGTCGCATCCCCTATATAAAGCCCGAGTGACATTAAAACAATCTTTAAGAACTCGCATCCCTTTTGGAAGAAGTCGCATCCCCTATATAAAGCCCGAGTCACATTAAAACAATCTTTAAGAACTCGCATCCCTTTTGGAAGAAGTCGCATCCCTTATATAAAGCCCGAGTCACATAGAAACAATCTTTAAGAACTCGCATCCCTTTTGGAAGAAGTCGCATCCCTTATATAAAGCCCGAGTCACATAGAAACAATTTTTAAGAACTCGCATCCCTTTTGGAAGAAGTCGCATCCCCTATATAAAGCCCGAGTCACATTAAAACAATCTTTAAGAACTCGCATCCCTTTTGCAAGAAGTCGCATCCCTTATATAAAGCCCGAGTCACATAGAAACAATCTTTAAGAACTCGCATCCCTTTTATTAGAAGAAGTCGCATCCCTTATATAAAGCCCGAGTCACATTAAACAATCTTTATGAACTCGCATCCCTTTTGGAAGAAGTCGCATCCCTTATATAAAGCCCGAGTCACATAGAAACAATCTTTAAGAACTCGCATCCCTTTTGGAAGAAGTCGCATCCCTTATAAAGCCCGAGTCACATTAAAACAATCTTTAAGAACTCGCATCCCTTTTGGAAGAAGTCGCATCCCCTATATAAAGCCCGAGTCACATTAAAACAATCTTTAAGAACTCGCATCCCTTTTGGAAGAAGTCGCATCCCTTATATAAAGCCCGAGTCACATTAAAACAATTTTTAAGAACTCGCATCCCTTTTGGAAGAAGTCGCATCCCCTATATAAAGCCCGATCACATTAAACAATCTTTAAGAACTCGCATCCCTTTTGGAAGAAGTCGCATCCCTTATATAAAGCCCGAGTCACATTAAAACAATCTTTAAGAACTCGCATCCCTTTTGGAAGAAGTCGCATCCCTTATATAAAGCCCGAGTCACATAGAAACAATCTTTAAGAACTCGCATCCCTTTTGGAAGAAGTCGCATCCCTTATAAAGCCCGAGTCACATTAAAACAATCTTTAAGAACTCGCATCCCTTTTGGAAGAAGTCGCATCCCCTATATAAAGCCCGAGTCACATTAAAACAATCTTTAAGAACTCGCATCCCTTTTGGAAGAAGTCGCATCCCCTATATAAAGCCCGAGTCACATTAAAACAATCTTTAAGAACTCGCATCCCTTTTGGAAGAAGTCGCATCCCCTATATAAAGCCCGAGTCACATTAAAACAATCTTTAAGAACTCGCATCCCTTTTGCAAGAAGTCGCATCCCTTATATAAAGCCCGAGTCACATAGAAACGATCTTTAAGAACTCGCATCCCTTTTGGAAGAAGTCGCATCCCTTATATAAAGCCCGAGTCACATTAAACAATCTTTAAGAACTCGCATCCCTTTTGCAAGAAGTCGCATCCCCTATATAAAGCCCGAGTCACATAGAAACAATCTTTAAGAACTCGCATCCCTTTTGGAAGAAGTCGCATCCCTTATATAAAGCCCGAGTCACATAGAAACAATCTTTAAGAACTCGCATCCCTTTTGGAAGAAGTCGCATCCCTTATATAAAGCCCGAGTCACATAGAAACAATCTTTAAGAACTCGCATCCCTTTTGGAAGAAGTCGCATCCCTTATAAAGCCCGAGTCACATTAAAACAATCTTTAAGAACTCGCATCCCTTTTGGAAGAAGTCGCATCCCCTATATAAAGCCCGAGTCACATTAAAACAATCTTTAAGAACTCGCATCCCTTTTGGAAGAAGTCGCATCCCTTATATAAAGCCCGAGTCACATTAAAACAATTTTTAAGAACTCGCATCCCTTTTGGAAGAAGTCGCATCCCCTATATAAAGCCCGATCACATTAAACAATCTTTAAGAACTCGCATCCCTTTTGGAAGAAGTCGCATCCCCTATTATAAAGCCCGAGTCACATAGAAACAATCTTTAAGAACTCGCATCCCTTTTGGAAGAAGTCGCATCCCTTATATAAAGCCCGAGTCACATAGAAACAATCTTTAAGAACTCGCATCCCTTTTGGAAGAAGTCGCATCCCTTATATAAAGCCCGAGTCACATAGAAACAATCTTTAAGAACTCGCATCCCTTTTGGAAGAAGTCGCATCCCTTATAAAGCCCGAGTCACATTAAAACAATCTTTAAGAACTCGCATCCCTTTTGCAAGAAGTCGCATCCCCTATATAAAGCCCGAGTGACATTAAAACAATCTTTAAGAACTCGCATCCCTTTTGGAAGAAGTCGCATCCCCTATATAAAGCCCGAGTCACATTAAAACAATCTTTAAGAACTCGCATCCCTTTTGGAAGAAGTCGCATCCCGTATATAAAGCCCGATCACATTAAACAATCTTTAAGAACTCGCATCCCTTTTGGAAGAAGTCGCATCCCTTATATAAAACCCGAGTCACATAGAAACAATCTTTAATAACTCGCATCCCTTTTGGAAGAAGTCGCATCCCTTATAAAGCCCGAGTCACATTAAAACAATCTTTAAGAACTCGCATCCCTTTTGCAAGAAGTCGCATCCCCTATATAAAGCCCGAGTGACATTAAAACAATCTTTAAGAACTCGCATCCCTTTTGGAAGAAGTCGCATCCCCTATATAAAGCCCGAGTCACATTAAAACAATCTTTAAGAACTCGCATCCCTTTTGGAAGAAGTCGCATCCCCTATATAAAGCCCGAGTCACATTAAAACAATCTTTAAGAACTCGCATCCCTTTTGGAAGAAGTCGCATCCCTTATATAAAGCCCGAGTCACATAGAAACAATCTTTAAGAACTCGCATCCCTTTTGGAAGAAGTCGCATCCCTTATAAAGCCCGAGTCACATTAAAACAATCTTTAAGAACTCGCATCCCTTTTGGAAGAAGTCGCATCCCCTATATAAAGCCCGAGTCACATTAAAACAATCTTTAAGAACTCGCATCCCTTTTGGAAGAAGTCGCATCCCTTATATAAAGCCCGAGTCACATTAAAACAATTTTTAAGAACTCGCATCCCTTTTGGAAGAAGTCGCATCCCCTATATAAAGCCCGATCACATTAAACAATCTTTAAGAACTCGCATCCCTTTTGGAAGAAGTCGCATCCCCTATTATAAAGCCCGAGTCACATAGAAACAATCTTTAAGAACTCGCATCCCTTTTGGAAGAAGTCGCATCCCTTATATAAAGCCCGAGTCACATAGAAACAATCTTTAAGAACTCGCATCCCTTTTGGAAGAAGTCGCATCCCTTATATAAAGCCCGAGTCACATAGAAACAATCTTTAAGAACTCGCATCCCTTTTGGAAGAAGTCGCATCCCTTATAAAGCCCGAGTCACATTAAAACAATCTTTAAGAACTCGCATCCCTTTTGCAAGAAGTCGCATCCCCTATATAAAGCCCGAGTGACATTAAAACAATCTTTAAGAACTCGCATCCCTTTTGGAAGAAGTCGCATCCCCTATATAAAGCCCGAGTCACATTAAAACAATCTTTAAGAACTCGCATCCCTTTTGGAAGAAGTCGCATACCCTATATAAAGCCCGATCACATTAAACAATCTTTAAGAACTCGCATCCCTTTTGGAAGAAGTCGCATCCCTTATATAAAGCCCGAGTCACATAGAAACAATCTTTAAGAACTCGCATCCCTTTTGGAAGAAGTCGCATCCCTTATAAAGCCCGAGTCACATTAAAACAATCTTTAAGAACTCGCATCCCTTTTGCAAGAAGTCGCATCCCCTATATAAAGCCCGAGTGACATTAAAACAATCTTTAAGAACTCGCATCCCTTTTGGAAGAAGTCGCATCCCCTATATAAAGCCCGAGTCACATTAAAACAATCTTTAAGAACTCGCATCCCTTTTGGAAGAAGTCGCATCCCCTATATAAAGCCCGAGTCACATTAAAACAATCTTTAAGAACTCGCATCCCTTTTGGAAGAAGTCGCATCCCTTATATAAAGCCCGAGTCACATAGAAACAATCTTTAAGAACTCGCATCCCTTTTGGAAGAAGTCGCATCCCTTATATAAAGCCCGAGTCACATAGAAACAATCTTTAAGAACTCGCATCCCTTTTGGAAGAAGTCGCATCCCTTATAAAGCCCGAGTCACATTAAAACAATCTTTAAGAACTCGCATCCCTTTTGCAAGAAGTCGCATCCCCTATATAAAGCCCGAGTCACATTAAAACAATCTTTAAGAACTCGCATCCCTTTTGGAAGAAGTCGCATCCCCTATATAAAGCCCGAGTCACATTAAAACAATCTTTAAGAACTCGCATCCCTTTTGGAAGAAGTCGCATCCCCTATATAAAGCCCGATCACATTAAACAATCTTTAAGAACTCGCATCCCTTTTGGAAGAAGTCGCATCCCTTATATAAAGCCCGAGTCACATAGAAACAATCTTTAAGAACTCGCATCCCTTTTGGAAGAAGTCGCATCCCTTATAAAGCCCGAGTCACATTAAAACAATCTTTAAGAACTCGCATCCCTTTTGCAAGAAGTCGCATCCCCTATATAAAGCCCGAGTGACATTAAAACAATCTTTAAGAACTCGCATCCCTTTTGGAAGAAGTCGCACCCCCTATATAAAGCCCGAGTCACATTAAAACAATCTTTAAGAACTCGCATCCCTTTTGGAAGAAGTCGCATCCCCTATATAAAGCCCGAGTCACATTAAAACAATCTTTAAGAACTCGCATCCCTTTTGGAAGAAGTCGCATCCCTTATATAAAGCCCGAGTCACATAGAAACAATCTTTAAGAACTCGCATCCCTTTTGGAAGAAGTCGCATCCCTTATATAAAGCCCGAGTCACATAGAAACAATTTTTAAGAACTCGCATCCCTTTTGGAAGAAGTCGCATCCCCTATATAAAGCCCGAGTCACATTAAAACAATCTTTAAGAACTCGCATCCCTTTTGGAAGAAGTCGCATCCCTTATAAAGCCCGAGTCACATTAAAACAATCTTTAAGAACTCGCATCCCTTTTGGAAGAAGTCGCATCCCCTATATAAAGCCCGAGTCACATTAAAACAATCTTTAAGAACTCGCATCCCTTTTGGAAGAAGTCGCATCCCCTATATAAAACCCGAGTCACATTAAAACAATCTTTAAGAACTCGCATCCCTTTTGGAAGAAGTCGCATCCCCTATATAAAGCCCGAGTCACATTAAAACAATCTTTAAGAACTCGCATCCCTTTTGCAAGAAGTCGCATCCCTTATATAAAGCCCGAGTCACATAGAAACAATCTTTAAGAACTCGCATCCCTTTTGGAAGAAGTCGCATCCCTTATAAAGCCCGAGTCACATTAAAACAATCTTTAAGAACTCGCATCCCTTTTGCAAGAAGTCGCATCCCCTATATAAAGCCCGAGTGACATTAAAACAATCTTTAAGAACTCGCATCCCTTTTGGAAGAAGTCGCATCCCCTATATAAAGCCCGAGTCACATTAAAACAATCTTTAAGAACTCGCATCCCTTTTGGAAGAAGTCGCATCCCCTATATAAAGCCCGAGTCACATTAAAACAATCTTTAAGAACTCGCATCCCTTTTGGAAGAAGTCGCATCCCTTATATAAAGCCCGAGTCACATAGAAACAATCTTTAAGAACTCGCATCCCTTTTGGAAGAAGTCGCATCCCTTATAAAGCCCGAGTCACATTAAAACAATCTTTAAGAACTCGCATCCCTTTTGGATGAAGTCGCATCCCCTATATAAAGCCCGAGTCACATTAAAACAATCTTTAAGAACTCGCATCCCTTTTGGAAGAAGTCGCATCCCTTATATAAAGCCCGAGTCACATTAAAACAATTTTTAAGAACTCGCATCCCTTTTGGAAGAAGTCGCATCCCCTATATAAAGCCCGATCACATTAAACAATCTTTAAGAACTCGCATCCCTTTTGGAAGAAGTCGCATCCCCTATTATAAAGCCCGAGTCACATAGAAACAATCTTTAAGAACTCGCATCCCTTTTGGAAGAAGTCGCATCCCTTATATAAAGCCCGAGTCACATAGAAACAATCTTTAAGAACTCGCATCCCTTTTGGAAGAAGTCGCATCCCTTATATAAAGCCCGAGTCACATAGAAACAATCTTTAAGAACTCGCATCCCTTTTGGAAGAAGTCGCATCCCTTATAAAGCCCGAGTCACATTAAAACAATCTTTAAGAACTCGCATCCCTTTTGCAAGAAGTCGCATCCCCTATATAAAGCCCGAGTGACATTAAAACAATCTTTAAGAACTCGCATCCCTTTTGGAAGAAGTCGCATCCCCTATATAAAGCCCGAGTCACATTAAAACAATCTTTAAGAACTCGCATCCGTTTTGGAAGAAGTCGCATCCCCTATATAAAGCCCGATCACATTAAACAATCTTTAAGAACTCGCATCCCTTTTGGAAGAAGTCGCATCCCTTATATAAAGCCCGAGTCACATAGAAACAATCTTTAAGAACTCGCATCCCTTTTGGAAGAAGTCGCATCCCTTATAAAGCCCGAGTCACATTAAAACAATCTTTAAGAACTCGCATCCCTTTTGCAAGAAGTCGCATCCCCTATATAAAGCCCGAGTGACATTAAAACAATCTTTAAGAACTCGCATCCCTTTTGGAAGAAGTCGCATCCCCTATATAAAGCCCGAGTCACATTAAAACAATCTTTAAGAACTCGCATCCCTTTTGGAAGAAGTCGCATCCCCTATATAAAGCCCGAGTCACATTAAAACAATCTTTAAGAACTCGCATCCCTTTTGGAAGAAGTCGCATCCCTTATATAAAGCCCGAGTCACATAGAAACAATCTTTAAGAACTCGCATCCCTTTTGGAAGAAGTCGCATCCCTTATATAAAGCCCGAGTCACATAGAAACAATCTTTAAGAACTCGCATCCCTTTTGGAAGAAGTCGCATCCCTTATAAAGCCCGAGTCACATTAAAACAATCTTTAAGAACTCGCATCCCTTTTGCAAGAAGTCGCATCCCCTATATAAAGCCCGAGTGACATTAAAACAATCTTTAAGAACTCGCATCCCTTTTGGAAGAAGTCGCATCCCCTATATAAAGCCCGAGTCACATTAAAACAATCTTTAAGAACTCGCATCCCTTTTGGAAGAAGTCGCATCCCCTATATAAAGCCCGATCACATTAAACAATCTTTAAGAACTCGCATCCCTTTTGGAAGAAGTCGCATCCCTTATATAAAGCCCGAGTCACATAGAAACAATCTTTAAGAACTCGCATCCCTTTTGGAAGAAGTCGCATCCCTTATAAAGCCCGAGTCACATTAAAACAATCTTTAAGAACTCGCATCCCTTTTGCAAGAAGTCGCATCCCCTATATAAAGCCCGAGTGACATTAAAACAATCTTTAAGAACTCGCATCCCTTTTGGAAGAAGTCGCACCCCCTATATAAAGCCCGAGTCACATTAAAACAATCTTTAAGAACTCGCATCCCTTTTGGAAGAAGTCGCATCCCCTATATAAAGCCCGAGTCACATTAAAACAATCTTTAAGAACTCGCATCCCTTTTGGAAGAAGTCGCATCCCTTATATAAAGCCCGAGTCACATAGAAACAATCTTTAAGAACTCGCATCCCTTTTGGAAGAAGTCGCATCCCTTATATAAAGCCCGAGTCACATAGAAACAATTTTTAAGAACTCGCATCCCTTTTGGAAGAAGTCGCATCCCCTATATAAAGCCCGAGTCACATTAAAACAATCTTTAAGAACTCGCATCCCTTTTGGAAGAAGTCGCATCCCTTATAAAGCCCGAGTCACATTAAAACAATCTTTAAGAACTCGCATCCCTTTTGGAAGAAGTCGCATCCCCTATATAAAGCCCGAGTCACATTAAAACAATCTTTAAGAACTCGCATCCCTTTTGCAAGAAGTCGCATCCCCTATATAAAGCCCGAGTGACATTAAAACAATCTTTAAGAACTCGCATCCCTTTTGGAAGAAGTCGCATCCCCTATATAAAGCCCGAGTCACATTAAAACAATCTTTAAGAACTCGCATCCCTTTTGGAAGAAGTCGCATCCCCTATATAAAGCCCGAGTCACATTAAAACAATCTTTAAGAACTCGCATCCCTTTTGGAAGAAGTCGCATCCCTTATATAAAGCCCGAGTCACATAGAAACAATCTTTAAGAACTCGCATCCCTTTTGGAAGAAGTCGCATCCCTTATATAAAGCCCGAGTCACATAGAAACAATCTTTAAGAACTCGCATCCCTTTTGGAAGAAGTCGCATCCCTTATAAAGCCCGAGTCACATTAAAACAATCTTTAAGAACTCGCATCCCTTTTGCAAGAAGTCGCATCCCCTATATAAAGCCCGAGTGACATTAAAACAATCTTTAAGAACTCGCATCCCTTTTGGAAGAAGTCGCATCCCCTATATAAAGCCCGAGTCACATTAAAACAATCTTTAAGAACTCGCATCCCTTTTGGAAGAAGTCGCATCCCCTATATAAAGCCCGATCACATTAAACAATCTTTAAGAACTCGCATCCCTTTTGGAAGAAGTCGCATCCCTTATATAAAGCCCGAGTCACATAGAAACAATCTTTAAGAACTCGCATCCCTTTTGGAAGAAGTCGCATCCCTTATAAAGCCCGAGTCACATTAAAACAATCTTTAAGAACTCGCATCCCTTTTGCAAGAAGTCGCATCCCCTATATAAAGCCCGAGTGACATTAAAACAATCTTTAAGAACTCGCATCCCTTTTGGAAGAAGTCGCACCCCCTATATAAAGCCCGAGTCACATTAAAACAATCTTTAAGAACTCGCATCCCTTTTGGAAGAAGTCGCATCCCCTATATAAAGCCCGAGTCACATTAAAACAATCTTTAAGAACTCGCATCCCTTTTGGAAGAAGTCGCATCCCTTATATAAAGCCCGAGTCACATAGAAACAATCTTTAAGAACTCGCATCCCTTTTGGAAGAAGTCGCATCCCTTATATAAAGCCCGAGTCACATAGAAACAATTTTTAAGAACTCGCATCCCTTTTGGAAGAAGTCGCATCCCCTATATAAAGCCCGAGTCACATTAAAACAATCTTTAAGAACTCGCATCCCTTTTGGAAGAAGTCGCATCCCTTATAAAGCCCGAGTCACATTAAAACAATCTTTAAGAACTCGCATCCCTTTTGGAAGAAGTCGCATCCCCTATATAAAGCCCGAGTCACATTAAAACAATCTTTAAGAACTCGCATCCCTTTTGGAAGAAGTCGCATCCCCTATATAAAGCCCGAGTCACATTAAAACAATCTTTAAGAACTCGCATCCCTTTTGGAAGAAGTCGCATCCCCTATTATAAAGCCCGAGTCACATAGAAACAATCTTTAAGAACTCGCATCCCTTTTGGAAGAAGTCGCATCCCTTATATAAAGCCCGAGTCACATAGAAACAATCTTTAAGAACTCGCATCCCTTTTGGAAGAAGTCGCATCCCTTATAAAGCCCGAGTCACATTAAAACAATCTTTAAGAACTCGCATCCCTTTTGCAAGAAGTCGCATCCCCTATATAAAGCCCGAGTGACATTAAAACAATCTTTAAGAACTCGCATCCCTTTTGGAAGAAGTCGCATCCCCTATATAAAGCCCGAGTCACATTAAAACAATCTTTAAGAACTCGCATCCCTTTTGGAAGAAGTCGCATCCCTTATATAAAGCCCGAGTCACATAGAAACAATCTTTAAGAACTCGCATCCCTTTTGGAAGAAGTCGCATCCCTTATATAAAGCCCGAGTCACATAGAAACAATTTTTAAGAACTCGCATCCCTTTTGGAAGAAGTCGCATCCCCTATATAAAGCCCGATCACATTAAACAATCTTTAAGAACTCGCATCCCTTTTGCAAGAAGTCGCATCCCCTATATAAAGCCCGAGTCACATTAAAACAATCTTTAAGAACTCGCATCCCTTTTGGAAGAAGTCGCATCCCTTATATAAAGCCCGAGTCACATAGAAACAATTTTTAAGAACTCGCATCCCTTTTGGAAGAAGTCGCATCCCCTATATAAAGCCCGATCACATTAAACAATCTTTAAGAACTCGCATCCCTTTTGCAAGAAGTCGCATCCCCTATATAAAGCCCGAGTCACATTAAAACAATCTTTAAGAACTCGCATCCCTTTTGGAAGAAGTCGCATCCCTTATATAAAGCCCGATCACATTAAACAATCTTTAAGAACTCGCATCCCTTTTGGAAGAAGTCGCATCCCTTATATAAAGCCCGAGTCACATTAAAACAATCTTTAAGAACTCGCATCCCTTTTGGAAGAAGTCGCATCCCTTATATAAAGCCCGAGTCACATAGAAACAATCTTTAAGAACTCGCATCCCTTTTGGAAGAAGTCGCATCCCTTATTAGTGCAGCGGCTAAGCAAGAAAATTGTGCACTTTTTGAGAAAAGCATGAAACTTCTAGCATAGTTAGTTTTCACCATAAGATTTATTTTCAGATGTGGAGGGAAGTCAGATTTGACCTCTGATGACCCTGAGAGGTCAAATCCAAAATGGCCGCCAGTCCGCATTGTCTGATGTACAAACAAGCTTAACTTTCGAACCAAATAGTGTAGAAAAACGTTTCAGGTGTCATTTTTAACTAAATTGGGATGCCAAATCATTTGGTAATACTTTTGAAATCGCCAAAACTCAAAAAATATGTATTTAGGTCAAGGTTAACGTCAAATTAGGCCAAAAAAGTGATTTTTTGTTAAACTTTGGCTCTATTTTGACACTAATAATTAAAAATAAATAGAGAAGACCCATGTTAAATATTACCACCACTCTAACTATCCAGGGCCCAATTTCATAGAGCTGCTTAACGACCAATTTGGTGCTTACGTATGAGTTTCTACTTCATAGCGCTACTACTAACCGTAACTAAGCACACGAAAAGGTATGCTAACCTTACGGTGCTTACTGCACGAAAATTAATGACATACCAATGCAAACCTATTGTAAACGCACAAGGTGGCCGCCCTATTTTCTTGCTAACCTGTGAAATGTGCTTATGCTTAAGCAAATTTGCTTACCGGTAAGCAGCTCTATCAAATTGTGCCCAGAAGACCCAAAAAGCTATTCCAAATACGACCTAAAACCTCTTCATTACCACTATAGATGTCCACATTAATTTAGCACTGTCCACAACTTATGAATATCCTAATGCATGTAATGGTAACGATCAAAATCTAACAGTCTCCAGAACAAGAGCACAGTGCAGTGCACTTGAGTGCAGCTTTGACACATCTGCAACGTCCAGTGCACCCTTTCTTGCAGCGACAGTGGATCAAGTCAGGGCACGATTTTGATGCCCCAGGTAGAGTGGTCCAAAGAGGCTTCCGGCCAGTTGTTTTGTTTGTCCAGCCCCAGTCAGATGGCTCTGTTATATCTGGATCATTGGTCAATGCCTGGTTCCAACAGTAGCCTGGTAGCAAGTGCGCTTGATGTGCTGCTTGAGTGCTGCCTGGGTTGGAGGAATGTTATCCAGGATTCTAGACTTCTGTGTGAAGAGCTGTTTCCTGGCATCATTCACTTCCATGCTCTCACTTCCATGCTCATCAGCACCACAAATCGTTCTAGCAGTAACATTGATCCTTCATTGACCTCACTTGGCATGCATACATGTAGGAGCTCACTGAAAGCATCATTCACCTCTGGGAAAGACTTCCAAGTTTCCCAGGCAGTCTTCTTTCCACTGCCAGCGATCTATACAGTATCACACCCGGTGAACGCATGAAAGACTGGGAGAGTCAGACACTGTGTCGGGTTCATTGTGGCAGCCATTTCGTGAACAGCTATGTACCAAAAGCTTGATCCAACACCAAAGGCGATCCACACCTCATCAGGACCTGTCTTGCTTAAATAAGCCACAGCCAGTACAAACACATCACGTTTTACACCCTTTTTGCACAGCGTCTGCCACATGCAGAAGCTAGTAGACGAGTGTCAGCCTCCACTAGTGAGCTTGGGGCAAGGCAGGCAGAGTGTGACTCAGCAGGAGATCAGAGTATTCCACTTCCATCTGTTGCATACAGTTCCTTGCCCTGTGGTAGTTGAAGATGAACAGCTTTGCGTGACAGGAAAACAAACAATTCGGTTTTGTTCTCATTGACTCGAAGGAAGTCCTTCCAGTTTTTTGGCAGCACAGTAGAAGGAACCACCTTTTTCCTGGTGTCCTTTCCCCTATTCTGTCTTGTTGGAGCTTTCAGGCTAGCAGGTAAGTATACATCCAAGACAAGGTCGATGCGGATGCTTTTCTCGAGTTGAGCAAAGATGTATGGGGCAAACACTTTTTATCCATACTCTTGAAATGTTCTTGATGTTCCAGGATTAAGCATTTGAACCACAGCTGCACCATCAAGAATTATTGCATCGGCCATGCCACAGGTGTACTATTGTTTTCGAGCAGAATTGATTCCAGGCAGTGAAGTAGATATGCTTTAACTCCAATCTGCATTTTTCCTCCAGTTGACAGAGCTGCCTGGTTTTCATGTGAGAAGAAATTGTCCATGTCTCCATCCTGTGTCTGACACGAGATTTACAGCCTCAAAAAGAAACCACAGTCACTCTAAAGTGCTGCGAGCTGTGCCTTCTGTTTTGACATTACCTTGGCCGGTGAGCTACTGAAAAGTGGCAACTTGTTCTTTGGAAGTGTTTGTGTGACAGGTGTTGTACACAAGTGCCTTAACACCCCTCAGAAATGCTGCTTGCACTCCAGGTTGCTGGTCATGGTGATGGTGTCCAGTGTCAGCAGCACCCTATCTTGCTTTATGGCCTGTTCCTCAAACTCTGTAGTGATCCTGGCAATGTGCTGGCCCTGCTAGCAGCCAGCATCAGAGTGCTCCTGGATTGCCAGTCAGTCCATTAGCCCTTAACCCCCCCCCCCCCCCCTATAGGACCTTTCACCATTGCATTGTTCTGCTCATGGCACTGTTCAATTGCAATGGCAGAGAATATGTTGCTGGTTTTGTGCACCACAACATTTCCAGAAATGAATTCTGCTAGGACATCTGGGTGTTTTACAGCGAGGGTCGTCATGTCACGGATGTGTACGGAAGCCATTTGGAGTAGTGCGTGTGATCTAGGGCGAACATCCAGGGCTTATCTGTGTCGGCGATTTCACGTACAGCTTGAAGTTACCTTTACGAAGAGACCTGATGTACCGCAGCAAGAGAAGCTCAAATGCCAGGGTCTAAAGCCAGTAAACAAAGTGGACACAAGCATTTGCTCGCCGTACGCACCACTCCTCAAAAGGCGTACTATCTGGTTTAAAGGCATATCAGTATCATCGGATGTGCAGTCCTCAATGTAAGCTTGTTGGAGGAGTGTAAAGGGGCTTGCAGCTATGACCCGGTAGGCGTGGCAGGTCTTGGTGACATGGCTGGCAAGTATGAAGGAATTGGCTGTTCCGGAACTTGCAATGTCGGCCTGTACCAGGGCGTTCGTCCAGGCACTGTCTTCCAACCGGTCTCCCAACAACTGTAATGTGGCCATCTCGATGTGTAGACCACCAAACATGATCCAAAAGCGATCCTCTCCGTGAGTGTCTGGCCAGGTCCACCGAACTTCCTTTGCAAGAGCATAAAGGGGTTGGTCAGCGGCAACGACAGGAATTTGACCTGGGTTCAAGTGCTGAACTGCTGCATTGACGATGTTCATGGAGTGACGTATCATTGCCATGGAGTGTGTATTGTCAAAAACAGAGGCAATAGTGCGTTGAGTGCTGCAGGTGTGATGACAGCTTGGTGTGTGTCAGCATGGTAGGCAGGCCACGATATACAGCCATCCATGGTAGACTTTTCAACAGCCGTCTTGACTTTGCTGAGCCACGCAAACTCAGCGGACGCAGCAGCCAGGAGGTTGGAAGGTCTCACGGGACCTTGTACAGCCGGCACACTAAAGTCATTTTTTCTTGAGGGCAGTTGGTGGCACAATTGTGTAGGCCGATGGCAGAGGTGTCACTGACTTGGTGGAAGAGCTAGCTTGACTAATCACCGGTGCACTACGTTCAGTTCCACCATGTGTGTGTGACGGATGCTGCATAAGTGAGATTCCGATGCCGTGGAAGGAATCTTTTGCAGTTGCAGAGCTTGGATTGTGGTCGATGTTGTCCACAGCTCATGTTGTAAACAGTTCAAGACGCAACTTTGGTGAGCACACTCTTCCACCCTATAGCGCAGTTTTCCAGACTTGAATTGAGGTGTTTGCCAAATACTGCCTAGCTGCTCACTGACCATTATGCATACGGTCAGTTACAAGACGAAGAATGGTCTGGTGCTAATAAGTGAAATAAACTAACTGAAAATGGATTAAGATGGGGGACTATGCGGGGGAACCACTCCTTGAGCAATTTGAGAATATTATAGGGAAGAACACACGAAAAATAAATGGTAAAACATGTTGTAAACATTCAAAATTTGCTATTTTGGGGTCAATTTTGACCTTGACCTTGACCTTGACCTTGACCTTCATGCATTTCCTTGAGTTCTGGCGGTCTCAAAAGTCTCATCAAATGAATTGGCACCCCCAATTTAGTTGAAAATGACACCTGAAACGTTTTTCTACACTGTTTGATTCCAAAATTAGGCGTGTTTGTACATTAGACAATGCAGACTGGCAGCCATTTTGGATTTGACCTCTCACGGTCCTCAGAGGTCAAATCTGACTTCCCTCCACATCTGAAAATGAACCTTATGGTCAAAACTAACTATGCTAGAAGTTTCATGCTTTTCTCAAAAAGTGCACAATTTTCATAATATGGGAGCTTATCCGCTGTACTATATAAAGCCCGAGTCACATTAAAACAATCTTTAAGAACTCGCATCCCTTTTGGAAGAAGTCGCATCCCCTATATAAAGCCCGAGTCACATTAAAACAATCTTTAAGAACTCGCATCCCTTTTGGAAGAAGTCGCATCCCCTATATAAAGCCCGAGTCACATTAAAACAATCTTTAAGAACTCGCATCCCTTTTGGAAGAAGTCGCATCCCCTATTATAAAGCCCGAGTCACATAAAAACAATCTTTAAGAACTCGCATCCCTTTTGGAAGAAGTCGCATCCCTTATATAAAGCCCGAGTCACATAGAAACAATCTTTAAGAACTCGCATCCCTTTTGGAAGAAGTCGCATCCCTTATAAAGCCCGAGTCACATTAAAACAATCTTTAAGAACTCGCATCCCTTTTGCAAGAAGTCGCATCCCCTATATAAAGCCCGAGTGACATTAAAACAATCTTTAAGAACTCGCATCCCTTTTGGAAGAAGTCGCATCCCCTATATAAAGCCCGAGTCACATTAAAACAATCTTTAAGAACTCGCATCCCTTTTGGAAGAAGTCGCATCCCCTATATAAAGCCCGAGTCACATTAAAACAATCTTTAAGAACTCGCATCCCTTTTGGAAGAAGTCGCATCCCTTATATAAAGCCCGAGTCACATAGAAACAATCTTTAAGAACTCGCATCCCTTTTTGAAGAAGTCGCATCCCTTATATAAAGCCCGAGTCACATAGAAACAATTTTTAAGAACTCGCATCCCTTTTGGAAGAAGTCGCATCCCCTATATAAAGCCCGATCACATTAAACAATCTTTAAGAACTCGCATCCCTTTTGCAAGAAGTCGCATCCCCTATATAAAGCCCGAGTCACATAGAAACAATCTTTAAGAACTCGCATCCCTTTTGGAAGAAGTCGCATCCCTTATAAAGCCCGAGTCACATTAAAACAATCTTTAAGAACTCGCATCCCTTTTGGAAGAAGTCGCATCCCTTATATAAAGCCCGAGTCACATAGAAACAATCTTTAAGAACTCGCATCCCTTTTGGAAGAAGTCGCATCCCTTATAAAGCCCGAGTCACATTAAAACAATCTTTAAGAACTCGCATCCCTTTTGGAAGAAGTCGCATCCCCTATATAAAGCCCGAGTCACATTAAAACAATCTTTAAGAACTCGCATCCCTTTTGGAAGAAGTCGCATCCCTTATATAAAGCCCGAGTCACATTAAACAATCTTTATGAACTCGCATCCCTTTTGGAAGAAGTCGCATCCCTTATATAAAGCCCGAGTCACATTAAAACAATTTTTAAGAACTCGCATCCCTTTTGGAATAAGTCGCATCCCCTATATAAAGCCCGATCACATTAAACAATCTTTAAGAACTCTTATCCCTTTTGGAAGAAGTCGCATCCCCTATTATAAAGCCCGAGTCACATAGAAACAATCTTTAAGAACTCGCATCCCTTTTGGAAGAAGTCGCATCCCTTATATAAAGCCCGAGTCACATAGAAACAATCTTTAAGAACTCGCATCCCTTTTGGAAGAAGTCGCATCCCTTATATAAAGCCCGAGTCACATAGAAACAATTTTTAAGAACTCGCATCCCTTTTGGAATAAGTCGCATCCCCTATATAAAGCCCGATCACATTAAACAATCTTTAAGAACTCTTATCCCTTTTGGAAGAAGTCGCATCCCCTATTATAAAGCCCGAGTCACATAGAAACAATCTTTAAGAACTCGCATCCCTTTTGGAAGAAGTCGCATCCCTTATATAAAGCCCGAGTCACATAGAAACAATCTTTAAGAACTCGCATCCCTTTTGGAAGAAGTCGCATCCCTTATATAAAGCCCGAGTCACATAGAAACAATCTTTAAGAACTCGCATCCCTTTTGGAAGAAGTCGCATCCCTTATAAAGCCCGAGTCACATTAAAACAATCTTTAAGAACTCGCATCCCTTTTGCAAGAAGTCGCATCCCCTATATAAAGCCCGAGTGACATTAAAACAATCTTTAAGAACTCGCATCCCTTTTGGAAGAA
The DNA here is from genome assembly GCA_037783415.1 of Leptasterias polaris. NCBI lineage: Eukaryota > Metazoa > Echinodermata > Asteroidea > Forcipulatida > Asteriidae > Leptasterias > Leptasterias polaris. The sequence continues at coordinate 1,026,180 of JAZGTN010000149.1, forward strand.
GTCGCATCCCCTATATAAAGCCCGAGTCACATTAAAACAATCTTTAAGAACTCGCATCCCTTTTGGAAGAAGTCGCATCCCCTATATAAAGCCCGATCACATTAAACAATCTTTAAGAACTCGCATCCCTTTTGGAAGAAGTCGCATCCCTTATATAAAGCCCGAGTCACATAGAAACAATCTTTAAGAACTCGCATCCCTTTTGGAAGAAGTCGCATCCCTTATAAAGCCCGAGTCACATTAAAACAATCTTTAAGAACTCGCATCCCTTTTGCAAGAAGTCGCATCCCCTATATAAAGCCCGAGTGACATTAAAACAATCTTTAAGAACTCGCATCCCTTTTGGAAGAAGTCGCATCCCCTATATAAAGCCCGAGTCACATTAAAACAATCTTTAAGAACTCGCATCCCTTTTGGAAGAAGTCGCATCCCCTATATAAAGCCCGAGTCACATTAAAACAATCTTTAAGAACTCGCATCCCTTTTGGAAGAAGTCGCATCCCTTATATAAAGCCCGAGTCACATAGAAACAATCTTTAAGAACTCGCATCCCTTTTGGAAGAAGTCGCATCCCTTATATAAAGCCCGAGTCACATAGAAACAATCTTTAAGAACTCGCATCCCTTTTGGAAGAAGTCGCATCCCTTATAAAGCCCGAGTCACATTAAAACAATCTTTAAGAACTCGCATCCCTTTTGCAAGAAGTCGCATCCCCTATATAAAGCCCGAGTGACATTAAAACAATCTTTAAGAACTCGCATCCCTTTTGGAAGAAGTCGCATCCCCTATATAAAGCCCGAGTCACATTAAAACAATCTTTAAGAACTCGCATCCCTTTTGGAAGAAGTCGCATCCCCTATATAAAGCCCGATCACATTAAACAATCTTTAAGAACTCGCATCCCTTTTGGAAGAAGTCGCATCCCTTATATAAAGCCCGAGTCACATAGAAACAATCTTTAAGAACTCGCATCCCTTTTGGAAGAAGTCGCATCCCTTATAAAGCCCGAGTCACATTAAAACAATCTTTAAGAACTCGCATCCCTTTTGCAAGAAGTCGCATCCCCTATATAAAGCCCGAGTGACATTAAAACAATCTTTAAGAACTCGCATCCCTTTTGGAAGAAGTCGCACCCCCTATATAAAGCCCGAGTCACATTAAAACAATCTTTAAGAACTCGCATCCCTTTTGGAAGAAGTCGCATCCCCTATATAAAGCCCGAGTCACATTAAAACAATCTTTAAGAACTCGCATCCCTTTTGGAAGAAGTCGCATCCCTTATATAAAGCCCGAGTCACATAGAAACAATCTTTAAGAACTCGCATCCCTTTTGGAAGAAGTCGCATCCCTTATATAAAGCCCGAGTCACATAGAAACAATTTTTAAGAACTCGCATCCCTTTTGGAAGAAGTCGCATCCCCTATATAAAGCCCGAGTCACATTAAAACAATCTTTAAGAACTCGCATCCCTTTTGGAAGAAGTCGCATCCCTTATAAAGCCCGAGTCACATTAAAACAATCTTTAAGAACTCGCATCCCTTTTGGAAGAAGTCGCATCCCCTATATAAAGCCCGAGTCACATTAAAACAATCTTTAAGAACTCGCATCCCTTTTGGAAGAAGTCGCATCCCCTATATAAAGCCCGAGTCACATTAAAACAATCTTTAAGAACTCGCATCCCTTTTGGAAGAAGTCGCATCCCTTATATAAAGCCCGAGTCACATAGAAACAATCTTTAAGAACTCGCATCCCTTTTGGAAGAAGTCGCATCCCCTATATAAAGCCCGATCACATTAAACAATCTTTAAGAACTCGCATCCCTTTTGGAAGAAGTCGCATCCCTTATATAAAGCCCGAGTCACATAGAAACAATCTTTAAGAACTCGCATCCCTTTTGGAAGAAGTCGCATCCCTTATAAAGCCCGAGTCACATTAAAACAATCTTTAAGAACTCGCATCCCTTTTGCAAGAAGTCGCATCCCCTATATAAAGCCCGAGTGACATTAAAACAATCTTTAAGAACTCGCATCCCTTTTGGAAGAAGTCGCATCCCCTATATAAAGCCCGAGTCACATTAAAACAATCTTTAAGAACTCGCATCCCTTTTGGAAGAAGTCGCATCCCCTATATAAAGCCCGAGTCACATTAAAACAATCTTTAAGAACTCGCATCCCTTTTGGAAGAAGTCGCATCCCTTATATAAAGCCCGAGTCACATAGAAACAATCTTTAAGAACTCGCATCCCTTTTGGAAGAAGTCGCATCCCTTATATAAAGCCCGAGTCACATAGAAACAATCTTTAAGAACTCGCATCCCTTTTGGAAGAAGTCGCATCCCTTATAAAGCCCGAGTCACATTAAAACAATCTTTAAGAACTCGCATCCCTTTTGCAAGAAGTCGCATCCCCTATATAAAGCCCGAGTGACATTAAAACAATCTTTAAGAACTCGCATCCCTTTTGGAAGAAGTCGCATCCCCTATATAAAGCCCGAGTCACATTAAAACAATCTTTAAGAACTCGCATCCCTTTTGGAAGAAGTCGCATCCCCTATATAAAGCCCGATCACATTAAACAATCTTTAAGAACTCGCATCCCTTTTGGAAGAAGTCGCATCCCTTATATAAAGCCCGAGTCACATAGAAACAATCTTTAAGAACTCGCATCCCTTTTGGAAGAAGTCGCATCCCTTATAAAGCCCGAGTCACATTAAAACAATCTTTAAGAACTCGCATCCCTTTTGCAAGAAGTCGCATCCCCTATATAAAGCCCGAGTGACATTAAAACAATCTTTAAGAACTCGCATCCCTTTTGGAAGAAGTCGCACCCCCTATATAAAGCCCGAGTCACATTAAAACAATCTTTAAGAACTCGCATCCCTTTTGGAAGAAGTCGCATCCCCTATATAAAGCCCGAGTCACATTAAAACAATCTTTAAGAACTCGCATCCCTTTTGGAAGAAGTCGCATCCCTTATATAAAGCCCGAGTCACATAGAAACAATCTTTAAGAACTCGCATCCCTTTTGGAAGAAGTCGCATCCCTTATATAAAGCCCGAGTCACATAGAAACAATTTTTAAGAACTCGCATCCCTTTTGGAAGAAGTCGCATCCCCTATATAAAGCCCGAGTCACATTAAAACAATCTTTAAGAACTCGCATCCCTTTTGGAAGAAGTCGCATCCCTTATAAAGCCCGAGTCACATTAAAACAATCTTTAAGAACTCGCATCCCTTTTGGAAGAAGTCGCATCCCCTATATAAAGCCCGAGTCACATTAAAACAATCTTTAAGAACTCGCATCCCTTTTGGAAGAAGTCGCATCCCCTATATAAAGCCCGAGTCACATTAAAACAATCTTTAAGAACTCGCATCCCTTTTGGAAGAAGTCGCATCCCCTATTATAAAGCCCGAGTCACATAGAAACAATCTTTAAGAACTCGCATCCCTTTTGGAAGAAGTCGCATCCCTTATATAAAGCCCGAGTCACATAGAAACAATCTTTAAGAACTCGCATCCCTTTTGGAAGAAGTCGCATCCCTTATAAAGCCCGAGTCACATTAAAACAATCTTTAAGAACTCGCATCCCTTTTGCAAGAAGTCGCATCCCCTATATAAAGCCCGAGTGACATTAAAACAATCTTTAAGAACTCGCATCCCTTTTGGAAGAAGTCGCATCCCCTATATAAAGCCCGAGTCACATTAAAACAATCTTTAAGAACTCGCATCCCTTTTGGAAGAAGTCGCATCCCTTATATAAAGCCCGAGTCACATAGAAACAATCTTTAAGAACTCGCATCCCTTTTGGAAGAAGTCGCATCCCTTATATAAAGCCCGAGTCACATAGAAACAATTTTTAAGAACTCGCATCCCTTTTGGAAGAAGTCGCATCCCCTATATAAAGCCCGAGTCACATTAAAACAATCTTTAAGAACTCGCATCCCTTTTGGAAGAAGTCGCATCCCTTATATAAAGCCCGAGTCACATAGAAACAATTTTTAAGAACTCGCATCCCTTTTGGAAGAAGTCGCATCCCCTATATAAAGCCCGATCACATTAAACAATCTTTAAGAAGTCGCATCCCCTATATAAAGCCCGAGTGACATTAAAACAATCTTTAAGAACTCGCATCCCTTTTGGAAGAAGTCGCATCCCCTATATAAAGCCCGAGTCACATTAAAACAATCTTTAAGAACTCGCATCCCTTTTGGAAGAAGTCGCATCCCTTATATAAAGCCCGAGTCACATAGAAACAATCTTTAAGAACTCGCATCCCTTTTGGAAGAAGTCGCATCCCTTATATAAAGCCCGAGTCACATAGAAACAATTTTTAAGAACTCGCATCCCTTTTGGAAGAAGTCGCATCCCCTATATAAAGCCCGAGTCACATTAAAACAATCTTTAAGAACTCGCATCCCTTTTGGAAGAAGTCGCATCCCTTATATAAAGCCCGAGTCACATAGAAACAATTTTTAAGAACTCGCATCCCTTTTGGAAGAAGTCGCATCCCCTATATAAAGCCCGATCACATTAAACAATCTTTAAGAACTCGCATCCCTTTTGCAAGAAGTCGCATCCCCTATATAAAGCCCGAGTCACATTAAAACAATCTTTAAGAACTCGCATCCCTTTTGGAAGAAGTCGCATCCCTTATATAAAGCCCGATCACATTAAACAATCTTTAAGAACTCGCATCCCTTTTGGAAGAAGTCGCATCCCCTATATAAAGCCCGATCACATTAAACAATCTTTAAGAACTCGCATCCCTTTTGCAAGAAGTCGCATCCCCTATATAAAGCCCGAGTCACATTAAAACAATCTTTAAGAACTCGCATCCCTTTTGGAAGAAGTCGCATCCCTTATATAAAGCCCGATCACATTAAACAATCTTTAAGAACTCGCATCCCTTTTGGAAGAAGTCGCATCCCTTATATAAAGCCCGAGTCACATTAAAACAATCTTTAAGAACTCGCATCCCTTTTGGAAGAAGTCGCATCCCTTATATAAAGCCCGAGTCACATAGAAACAATCTTTAAGAACTCGCATCCCTTTTGGAAGAAGTCGCATCCCTTATAAAGCCCGAGTCACATTAAAACAATCTTTAAGAACTCGCATCCCTTTTGGAAGAAGTCGCATCCCCTATATAAAGCCCGAGTCACATTAAAACAATCTTTAAGAACTCGCATCCCTTTTGGAAGAAGTCGCATCCCCTATATAAAGCCCGAGTCACATTAAAACAATCTTTAAGAACTCGCATCCCTTTTGGAAGAAGTCGCATCCCCTATTATAAAGCCCGAGTGACATTAAAACAATCTTTAAGAACTCGCATCCCTTTTGGAAGAAGTCGCACCCCCTATATAAAGCCCGAGTCACATTAAAACAATCTTTAAGAACTCGCATCCCTTTTGGAAGAAGTCGCATCCCCTATATAAAGCCCGAGTCACATTAAAACAATCTTTAAGAACTCGCATCCCTTTTGGAAGAAGTCGCATCCCTTATATAAAGCCCGAGTCACATAGAAACAATCTTTAAGAACTCGCATCCCTTTTGGAAGAAGTCGCATCCCTTATATAAAGCCCGAGTCACATAGAAACAATTTTTAAGAACTCGCATCCCTTTTGGAAGAAGTCGCATCCCCTATATAAAGCCCGAGTCACATTAAAACAATCTTTAAGAACTCGCATCCCTTTTGGAAGAAGTCGCATCCCTTATAAAGCCCGAGTCACATTAAAACAATCTTTAAGAACTCGCATCCCTTTTGGAAGAAGTCGCATCCCCTATATAAAGCCCGAGTCACATTAAAACAATCTTTAAGAACTCGCATCCCTTTTGGAAGAAGTCGCATCCCCTATATAAAGCCCGAGTCACATTAAAACAATCTTTAAGAACTCGCATCCCTTTTGGAAGAAGTCGCATCCCCTATATAAAGCCCGAGTCACATTAAAACAATCTTTAAGAACTCGCATCCCTTTTGGAAGAAGTCGCATCCCTTATATAAAGCCCGAGTCACATAGAAACAATCTTTAAGAACTCGCATCCCTTTTGGAAGAAGTCGCATCCCTTATAAAGCCCGAGTCACATTAAAACAATCTTTAAGAACTCGCATCCCTTTTGCAAGAAGTCGCATCCCCTATATAAAGCCCGAGTGACATTAAAACAATCTTTAAGAACTCGCATCCCTTTTGGAAGAAGTCGCATCCCCTATATAAAGCCCGAGTCACATTAAAACAATCTTTAAGAACTCGCATCCCTTTTGGAAGAAGTCGCATCCCCTATATAAAGCCCGAGTCACATTAAAACAATCTTTAAGAACTCGCATCCCTTTTGGAAGAAGTCGCATCCCTTATATAAAGCCCGAGTCACATAGAAACAATCTTTAAGAACTCGCATCCCTTTTGGAAGAAGTCGCATCCCCTATATAAAGCCCGATCACATTAAACAATCTTTAAGAACTCGCATCCCTTTTGGAAGAAGTCGCATCCCTTATATAAAGCCCGAGTCACATAGAAACAATCTTTAAGAACTCGCATCCCTTTTGGAAGAAGTCGCATCCCTTATAAAGCCCGAGTCACATTAAAACAATCTTTAAGAACTCGCATCCCTTTTGCAAGAAGTCGCATCCCCTATATAAAGCCCGAGTGACATTAAAACAATCTTTAAGAACTCGCATCCCTTTTGGAAGAAGTCGCATCCCCTATATAAAGCCCGAGTCACATTAAAACAATCTTTAAGAACTCGCATCCCTTTTGGAAGAAGTCGCATCCCCTATATAAAGCCCGAGTCACATTAAAACAATCTTTAAGAACTCGCATCCCTTTTGGAAGAAGTCGCATCCCTTATATAAAGCCCGAGTCACATAGAAACAATCTTTAAGAACTCGCATCCCTTTTGGAAGAAGTCGCATCCCTTATATAAAGCCCGAGTCACATAGAAACAATCTTTAAGAACTCGCATCCCTTTTGGAAGAAGTCGCATCCCTTATAAAGCCCGAGTCACATTAAAACAATCTTTAAGAACTCGCATCCCTTTTGCAAGAAGTCGCATCCCCTATATAAAGCCCGAGTGACATTAAAACAATCTTTAAGAACTCGCATCCCTTTTGGAAGAAGTCGCATCCCCTATATAAAGCCCGAGTCACATTAAAACAATCTTTAAGAACTCGCATCCCTTTTGGAAGAAGTCGCATCCCCTATATAAAGCCCGATCACATTAAACAATCTTTAAGAACTCGCATCCCTTTTGGAAGAAGTCGCATCCCTTATATAAAGCCCGAGTCACATAGAAACAATCTTTAAGAACTCGCATCCCTTTTGGAAGAAGTCGCATCCCTTATAAAGCCCGAGTCACATTAAAACAATCTTTAAGAACTCGCATCCCTTTTGCAAGAAGTCGCATCCCCTATATAAAGCCCGAGTGACATTAAAACAATCTTTAAGAACTCGCATCCCTTTTGGAAGAAGTCGCACCCCCTATATAAAGCCCGAGTCACATTAAAACAATCTTTAAGAACTCGCATCCCTTTTGGAAGAAGTCGCATCCCCTATATAAAGCCCGAGTCACATTAAAACAATCTTTAAGAACTCGCATCCCTTTTGGAAGAAGTCGCATCCCTTATATAAAGCCCGAGTCACATAGAAACAATCTTTAAGAACTCGCATCCCTTTTGGAAGAAGTCGCATCCCTTATATAAAGCCCGAGTCACATAGAAACAATTTTTAAGAACTCGCATCCCTTTTGGAAGAAGTCGCATCCCCTATATAAAGCCCGAGTCACATTAAAACAATCTTTAAGAACTCGCATCCCTTTTGGAAGAAGTCGCATCCCTTATAAAGCCCGAGTCACATTAAAACAATCTTTAAGAACTCGCATCCCTTTTGGAAGAAGTCGCATCCCCTATATAAAGCCCGAGTCACATTAAAACAATCTTTAAGAACTCGCATCCCTTTTGGAAGAAGTCGCATCCCCTATATAAAGCCCGAGTCACATTAAAACAATCTTTAAGAACTCGCATCCCTTTTGGAAGAAGTCGCATCCCCTATTATAAAGCCCGAGTCACATAGAAACAATCTTTAAGAACTCGCATCCCTTTTGGAAGAAGTCGCATCCCTTATATAAAGCCCGAGTCACATAGAAACAATCTTTAAGAACTCGCATCCCTTTTGGAAGAAGTCGCATCCCTTATAAAGCCCGAGTCACATTAAAACAATCTTTAAGAACTCGCATCCCTTTTGCAAGAAGTCGCATCCCCTATATAAAGCCCGAGTGACATTAAAACAATCTTTAAGAACTCGCATCCCTTTTGGAAGAAGTCGCATCCCCTATATAAAGCCCGAGTCACATTAAAACAATCTTTAAGAACTCGCATCCCTTTTGGAAGAAGTCGCATCCCTTATATAAAGCCCGAGTCACATAGAAACAATCTTTAAGAACTCGCATCCCTTTTGGAAGAAGTCGCATCCCTTATATAAAGCCCGAGTCACATAGAAACAATTTTTAAGAACTCGCATCCCTTTTGGAAGAAGTCGCATCCCCTATATAAAGCCCGAGTCACATTAAAACAATCTTTAAGAACTCGCATCCCTTTTGGAAGAAGTCGCATCCCTTATATAAAGCCCGAGTCACATAGAAACAATTTTTAAGAACTCGCATCCCTTTTGGAAGAAGTCGCATCCCCTATATAAAGCCCGATCACATTAAACAATCTTTAAGAAGTCGCATCCCCTATATAAAGCCCGAGTGACATTAAAACAATCTTTAAGAACTCGCATCCCTTTTGGAAGAAGTCGCATCCCCTATATAAAGCCCGAGTCACATTAAAACAATCTTTAAGAACTCGCATCCCTTTTGGAAGAAGTCGCATCCCTTATATAAAGCCCGAGTCACATAGAAACAATCTTTAAGAACTCGCATCCCTTTTGGAAGAAGTCGCATCCCTTATATAAAGCCCGAGTCACATAGAAACAATTTTTAAGAACTCGCATCCCTTTTGGAAGAAGTCGCATCCCCTATATAAAGCCCGAGTCACATTAAAACAATCTTTAAGAACTCGCATCCCTTTTGGAAGAAGTCGCATCCCTTATATAAAGCCCGAGTCACATAGAAACAATTTTTAAGAACTCGCATCCCTTTTGGAAGAAGTCGCATCCCCTATATAAAGCCCGATCACATTAAACAATCTTTAAGAACTCGCATCCCTTTTGCAAGAAGTCGCATCCCCTATATAAAGCCCGAGTCACATTAAAACAATCTTTAAGAACTCGCATCCCTTTTGGAAGAAGTCGCATCCCTTATATAAAGCCCGATCACATTAAACAATCTTTAAGAACTCGCATCCCTTTTGGAAGAAGTCGCATCCCCTATATAAAGCCCGATCACATTAAACAATCTTTAAGAACTCGCATCCCTTTTGCAAGAAGTCGCATCCCCTATATAAAGCCCGAGTCACATTAAAACAATCTTTAAGAACTCGCATCCCTTTTGGAAGAAGTCGCATCCCTTATATAAAGCCCGATCACATTAAACAATCTTTAAGAACTCGCATCCCTTTTGGAAGAAGTCGCATCCCTTATATAAAGCCCGAGTCACATTAAAACAATCTTTAAGAACTCGCATCCCTTTTGGAAGAAGTCGCATCCCTTATATAAAGCCCGAGTCACATAGAAACAATCTTTAAGAACTCGCATCCCTTTTGGAAGAAGTCGCATCCCTTATAAAGCCCGAGTCACATTAAAACAATCTTTAAGAACTCGCATCCCTTTTGGAAGAAGTCGCATCCCCTATATAAAGCCCGAGTCACATTAAAACAATCTTTAAGAACTCGCATCCCTTTTGGAAGAAGTCGCATCCCCTATATAAAGCCCGAGTCACATTAAAACAATCTTTAAGAACTCGCATCCCTTTTGGAAGAAGTCGCATCCCCTATTATAAAGCCCGAGTCACATAAAAACAATCTTTAAGAACTCGCATCCCTTTTGGAAGAAGTCGCATCCCTTATATAAAGCCCGAGTCACATAGAAACAATCTTTAAGAACTCGCATCCCTTTTGGAAGAAGTCGCATCCCTTATAAAGCCCGAGTCACATTAAAACAATCTTTAAGAACTCGCATCCCTTTTGCAAGAAGTCGCATCCCCTATATAAAGCCCGAGTGACATTAAAACAATCTTTAAGAACTCGCATCCCTTTTGGAAGAAGTCGCATCCCCTATATAAAGCCCGAGTCACATTAAAACAATCTTTAAGAACTCGCATCCCTTTTGGAAGAAGTCGCATCCCCTATATAAAGCCCGAGTCACATTAAAACAATCTTTAAGAACTCGCATCCCTTTTGGAAGAAGTCGCATCCCTTATATAAAGCCCGAGTCACATAGAAACAATCTTTAAGAACTCGCATCCCTTTTTGAAGAAGTCGCATCCCTTATATAAAGCCCGAGTCACATATAAACAATTTTTAAGAACTCGCATCCCTTTTGGAAGAAGTCGCATCCCCTATATAAAGCCCGATCACATTAAACAATCTTTAAGAACTCGCATCCCTTTTGCAAGAAGTCGCATCCCCTATATAAAGCCCGAGTCACATAGAAACAATCTTTAAGAACTCGCATCCCTTTTGGAAGAAGTCGCATCCCTTATAAAGCCCGAGTCACATTAAAACAATCTTTAAGAACTCGCATCCCTTTTGGAAGAAGTCGCATCCCTTATATAAAGCCCGAGTCACATAGAAACAATCTTTAAGAACTCGCATCCCTTTTGGAAGAAGTCGCATCCCTTATAAAGCCCGAGTCACATTAAAACAATCTTTAAGAACTCGCATCCCTTTTGGAAGAAGTCGCATCCCCTATATAAAGCCCGAGTGACATTAAAACAATCTTTAAGAACTCGCATCCCTTTTGGAAGAAGTCGCATCCCTTATATAAAGCCCGAGTCACATTAAACAATCTTTATGAACTCGCATCCCTTTTGGAAGAAGTCGCATCCCTTATATAAAGCCCGAGTCACATTAAAACAATTTTTAAGAACTCGCATCCCTTTTGGAATAAGTCGCATCCCCTATATAAAGCCCGATCACATTAAACAATCTTTAAGAACTCTTATCCCTTTTGGAAGAAGTCGCATCCCCTATTATAAAGCCCGAGTCACATAGAAACAATCTTTAAGAACTCGCATCCCTTTTGGAAGAAGTCGCATCCCTTATATAAAGCCCGAGTCACATAGAAACAATCTTTAAGAACTCGCATCCCTTTTGGAAGAAGTCGCATCCCTTATATAAAGCCCGAGTCACATAGAAACAATCTTTAAGAACTCGCATCCCTTTTGGAAGAAGTCGCATCCCTTATAAAGCCCGAGTCACATTAAAACAATCTTTAAGAACTCGCATCCCTTTTGCAAGAAGTCGCATCCCCTATATAAAGCCCGAGTGACATTAAAACAATCTTTAAGAACTCGCATCCCTTTTGGAAGAAGTCGCATCCCCTATATAAAGCCCGAGTCACATTAAAACAATCTTTAAGAACTCGCATCCCTTTTGGAAGAAGTCGCATCCCCTATATAAAGCCCGATCACATTAAACAATCTTTAAGAACTCGCATCCCTTTTGGAAGAAGTCGCATCCCCTATTATAAAGCCCGAGTCACATAGAAACAATCTTTAAGAACTCGCATCCCTTTTGGAAGAAGTCGCATCCCTTATATAAAGCCCGAGTCACATAGAAACAATCTTTAAGAACTCGCATCCCTTTTGGAAGAAGTCGCATCCCTTATATAAAGCCCGAGTCACATAGAAACAATCTTTAAGAACTCGCATCCCTTTTGGAAGAATTCGCATCCCTTATAAAGCCCGAGTCACATTAAAACAATCTTTAAGAACTCGCATCCCTTTTGCAAGAAGTCGCATCCCCTATATAAAGCCCGAGTGACATTAAAACAATCTTTAAGAACTCGCATCCCTTTTGGAAGAAGTCGCATCCTTTATATAAAGCCCGATCACATTAAACAATCTTTAAGAACTCGCATCCCTTTTGGAAGAAGTCGCATCCCTTATATAAAGCCCGAGTCACATTAAAACAATCTTTAAGAACTCGCATCCCTTTTGGAAGAAGTCGCATCCCTTATATAAAGCCCGAGTCACATAGAAACAATCTTTAAGAACTCGCATCCCTTTTGGAAGAAGTCGCATCCCTTATAAAGCCCGAGTCACATTAAAACAATCTTTAAGAACTCGCATCCCTTTTGGAAGAAGTCGCATCCCCTATATAAAGCCCGAGTCACATTAAAACAATCTTTAAGAACTCGCATCCCTTTTGGAAGAAGTCGCATCCCCTATATAAAGCCCGAGTCACATTAAAACAATCTTTAAGAACTCGCATCCCTTTTGGAAGAAGTCGCATCCCCTATTATAAAGCCCGAGTCACATAAAAACAATCTTTAAGAACTCGCATTTCTTTTGGAAGAAGTCGCATCCCTTATATAAAGCCCGAGTCACATAGAAACAATCTTTAAGAACTCGCATCCCTTTTGGAAGAAGTCGCATCCCTTATAAAGCCCGAGTCACATTAAAACAATCTTTAAGAACTCGCATCTCTTTTGCAAGAAGTCGCATCCCCTATATAAAGCCCGAGTGACATTAAAACAATCTTTAAGAACTCGCATCCCTTTTGGAAGAAGTCGCATCCCCTATATAAAGCCCGAGTCACATTAAAACAATCTTTAAGAACTCGCATCCCTTTTGGAAGAAGTCGCATCCCCTATATAAAGCCCGAGTCACATTAAAACAATCTTTAAGAACTCGCATCCCTTTTGGAAGAAGTCGCATCCCTTATATAAAGCCCGAGTCACATAGAAACAATCTTTAAGAACTCGCATCCCTTTTTGAAGAAGTCGCATCCCTTATATAAAGCCCGAGTCACATAGAAACAATTTTTAAGAACTCGCATCCCTTTTGGAAGAAGTCGCATCCCCTATATAAAGCCCGATCACATTAAACAATCTTTAAGAACTCGCATCCCTTTTGCAAGAAGTCGCATCCCCTATATAAAGCCCGAGTCACATAGAAACAATCTTTAAGAACTCGCATCCCTTTTGGAAGAAGTCGCATCCCTTATAAAGCCCGAGTCACATTAAAACAATCTTTAAGAACTCGCATCCCTTTTGGAAGAAGTCGCATCCCTTATATAAAGCCCGAGTCACATAGAAACAATCTTTAAGAACTCGCATCCCTTTTGGAAGAAGTCGCATCCCTTATAAAGCCCGAGTCACATTAAAACAATCTTTAAGAACTCGCATCCCTTTTGGAAGAAGTCGCATCCCCTATATAAAGCCCGAGTCACATTAAAACAATCTTTAAGAACTCGCATCCCTTTTGGAAGAAGTCGCATCCCTTATATAAAGCCCGAGTCACATTAAACAATCTTTATGAACTCGCATCCCTTTTGGAAGAAGTCGCATCCCTTATATAAAGCCCGAGTCACATTAAAACAATTTTTAAGAACTCGCATCCCTTTTGGAATAAGTCGCATCCCCTATATAAAGCCCGATCACATTAAACAATCTTTAAGAACTCTTATCCCTTTTGGAAGAAGTCGCATCCCCTATTATAAAGCCCGAGTCACATAGAAACAATCTTTAAGAACTCGCATCCCTTTTGGAAGAAGTCGCATCCCTTATATAAAGCCCGAGTCACATAGAAACAATCTTTAAGAACTCGCATCCCTTTTGGAAGAAGTCGCATCCCTTATATAAAGCCCGAGTCACATAGAAACAATCTTTAAGAACTCGCATCCCTTTTGGAAGAAGTCGCATCCCTTATAAAGCCCGAGTCACATTAAAACAATCTTTAAGAACTCGCATCCCTTTTGCAAGAAGTCGCATCCCCTATATAAAGCCCGAGTGACATTAAAACAATCTTTAAGAACTCGCATCCCTTTTGGAAGAAGTCGCATCCCCTATATAAAGCCCGAGTCACATTAAAACAATCTTTAAGAACTCGCATCCCTTTTGGAAGAAGTCGCATCCCCTATATAAAGCCCGATCACATTAAACAATCTTTAAGAACTCGCATCCCTTTTGGAAGAAGTCGCATCCCCTATTATAAAGCCCGAGTCACATAGAAACAATCTTTAAGAACTCGCATCCCTTTTGGAAGAAGTCGCATCCCTTATATAAAGCCCGAGTCACATAGAAACAATCTTTAAGAACTCGCATCCCTTTTGGAAGAAGTCGCATCCCTTATATAAAGCCCGAGTCACATAGAAACAATCTTTAAGAACTCGCATCCCTTTTGGAAGAATTCGCATCCCTTATAAAGCCCGAGTCACATTAAAACAATCTTTAAGAACTCGCATCCCTTTTGCAAGAAGTCGCATCCCCTATATAAAGCCCGAGTGACATTAAAACAATCTTTAAGAACTCGCATCCCTTTTGGAAGAAGTCGCATCCCATATAAAGCCCGAGTCACATTAAAACAATCTTTAAGAACTCGCATCCCTTTTGGAAGAAGTCGCATCCCCTATATAAAGCCCGAGTCACATTAAAACAATTTTTAAGAACTCGCATCCCTTTTGGAAGAAGTCGCATCCCTTATATAAAGCCCGAGTCACATAGAAACAATCTTTAAGAACTCGCATCCCTTTTGGAAGAAGTCGCATCCCCTATATAAAGCCCGATCACATTAAACAATCTTTAAGAACTCGCATCCCTTTTGCAAGAAGTCGCATCCCCTATATAAAGCCCGAGTCACATTAAAACAATCTTTAAGAACTCGCATCCCTTTTGGAAGAAGTCGCATACCTTATATAAAGCCCGATCACATTAAACAATCTTTAAGAACTCGCATCCCTTTTGGAAGAAGTCGCATCCCTTATATAAAGCCCGAGTCACATTAAAACAATCTTTAAGAACTCGCATCCCTTTTGGAAGAAGTCGCATCCCTATAAAGCCCGAGTCACATAGAAACAATCTTTAAGAACTCGCATCCCTTTTGGAAGAAGTCGCATCCCCTATATAAAGCCAGAGTCACATTAAAACAATCTTTAAGAACTCGCATCCCTTTTGGAAGAAGTCGCATCCCTTATATAAAGCCCGATCACATTAAACAATCTTTAAGAACTCGCATCCCTTTTGGAAGAAGTCGCATCCCCTATTATAAAGCCCGAGTCACATAGAAACAATCTTTAAGAACTCGCATCCCTTTTGGAAGAAGTCGCATCCCTTATATAAAGCCCGAGTCACATTAAAACAATCTTTATGAACTCGCATCCAATTCCAATTAAATCTGAACAGTTGGCAGGTATGAGAATTTAGTAATGATGAGGGTGACGACCAATCTTCTATAATATCTTTTTGGTTGGCTGAAACCGCAATATTTAAAACCCATCTTTGACACGGAAAGAGCTTCATTTTGGATACGAAAACACAATTTCAAATCACCGAAATACTTATACGTAACATAAATTTTGTTTTAATATTCACAATTGGTAAGAGTTTATAGGAACTGCTTCTGTACTTCTTCTTTATAATAAAGAATAAAGAGATATGTAATAAAACCAACCTGTACAATTTTCAGCTCATTTCATTCTTTGTTTGTGTGTTCATATTCAAATGACCCCGAGACGAAAACTATTTTGGAGTCTTATTTCACTAATTATTAGAACACGCTAAAATAAAAGCTGAAATATTTCAAGGAATGTGCGCTATCATGAACTTAATACAGTAAGTTTCATGTAAAACTCTGTGGACACTTCTGTTTTTTGAACTTACCAATAGTGTTTAATATGGCTATAGGTGATATGTTTTGAATTCATAAACAGAATATTCCCAGAACCCAGGATAATCTCTCAGTTTTTAGAACATTTTACATATTGTCAAAGTGAACAAAAATGATACACACTTGACCTCAATACGACCTTTTGTTCCGAACGAAACCAGAAGTTTGAGGGATTAGAAAGGTCTTCACAAAGCACACGGATAATGTATACAATGTACATGTACATGTACATTTACAATGTACAGTGTGCCTATACCAACGTAGAGGAGGCCTGCACGCGCCTGCTGCACAACCGTGCAGCTAGCGTGAGCGCCGATTGGCTAACAGGAAGTCACTGCACAACCCGACTGTACGCCCGCCCAGCACGCCCGGTGGGGATTGCCTGTCTCGGGCGTCCTTCAGCTGTTGCGATAATTGATTGAAGGGTACTGTACTGGTACTGCTATAAACCTTTATAAGAAATAAGTTAAGAATGAAATAGGTCGCACTTTTCACGAGAGTGTGTCTCTAATGAATACTGAATTAAAACTTAATGAATTTAGCCACCTGTAATTAATGTCTAGATAGCTGGCTAAAAAATGATTCAAAGCCTTCATTCTCTGAACGCTACTCACGATCAACGGAGGAAAACATCTCCACCCTAACATGCCCCCTTAATTTCCGATATCGTCTATTGTTTGAGAAAATACTAAAAATCCGTCCTTGACTAGCCCAGTGCGTTGTCTTGATAGAGATTGGACTTCTTCTGGTGTTCAGAAGAACGGCCCTTAATTCTGTAATCTATCAATTAAACATGAATATATATTCTAGTATTCGAAACATAATTGTGATCAACCATGGATTTATTGCTATACCTCCATGGAGCAAACAAGCTATTTTTTCTATAATATTAAAATTTACATTTCTATAAATACATGATATAGTTCAAACCTCACCATTATGCTCACATTTCCATGACTGGCAATCCGCTCTTTAAAAAAACACCTAAAGAAGTTGTCTTATGACAATTATAAATATGCATAGATGGGATTTCATATTTTACTACGAAAACAATTAAAGTATTATCAGAAAACTTGCCATCCTTTGAATCAAAGTTGTTTCGATTGTATTGTGAAAAATGTATATCGCCGAAAGTGATTGGACAATAATGAGAATGTAGGTTGGGGAATAAGTTTATTTATAAATAGCGCCGTATGATTTAGTATGGGGGTCATGGATTTAGTAAGGGCGAGTATCAAAGACGATCCCCGATAAAACTATAGGCTCAGCAAAATCAAGAATTTAAGACACATTTAATTCACAAGACTTGTACAGCCAAAGGAAACGACCTTGGCTGGATGCAGAATAATCAACATTTTGTTTATTGTGGCTGACCGCAGGTCAAAGGGTAGCCAGCCGGACGCAAGCGATTTGCAGGGCTGCCGAGTGATAAATCTGTCACGCCTGCACCCCAGAAATTCCTTGGTGTTATTCCGGATCAGTAGGCCTAAGCTCATTCTCTCAACGAAGGACACGACATTTTTAAAATTTTGTTTTCACAAAACAAACGGTCATTGGGGCATAATAGCTACCGAGTACTCTGCTTTTATCAAGTCGTTTCAATGTGCCACTACAGCCCTTTACTCTACAAATCGCAACCAATTCGTATAACTTCTAGTCAGCACATCCACCACAAGAAACATGGAGTTGGTGAGTTTGATTGTTTAGGCTATAATATTAATATACTCTTGAGATTGGATATTTTAAGCCTGATTTAAATGTATATTTTCATATTTTATAATTATATGAAACCATGAGGTAAGACAATGCCATGGTGAAACTGTTTTCAATCACGTGAACTGACCATCTGTTTTATAACGTATCCTGCACCATCAGTATTATTAATACTCATTCTGTATATCAAACTCCCTATGAATTGATCACTGAACAGACTCCACAACGTTATTAATTTATACCAATGTATGATTAACTGAAAAAAATATTTATTTATATTTAAACAGGGAATTATACTGATGAGTACACTGTCAAGTGTTATGAGGTTTGCAGTTCGAAAACACCAGACGCTGATGATTCGATTTTACCGGGAATTTAAAGTGAGTGTAATACATTTTGTTCATTGATATCAGGTGTATTGTTGTTTGAAAATAGTGTCTTGTAATGTACATACATTTGTCATTAACAATTAGTCTTAGCATCAGTCAAAAACTTTGGTAATTTTAGTTTCCAAACAATTATCAACTACTCGATGTATAGCGGACACTATGATGATGTAATAAACTTCTTCCATTGAGTGTTCTTTTTGACTTCTTAATTTCATTTCACGTATTTGAGGGTTTAAGTTTCTTCTAGATTCAGCCTCGGGAGCTCGATCTAAAAACAATGAAATAAATACAAAATCAAAAACCAACACCTGTGAAATGGTGTTTTAAATTGTGTACTTTTCACCCTGTCATGAGACAGAGTTAGTCTACACTTTGTTGAGTCATATTTGTATCTGTCTGTAAACCGAAATTGTTTGCATAATTGTATAACATAGTATTTTATACTAATATATTAATGTTTTGTTTTATCAAAACCGTTTTAATTGCAGTGGATGAAAACTGCACTGCAAAGATTGACAGATTAAGCATCCGGGAAAGTGGCCATTGATTACTACCGCGACTGGAGAGAACAACGAACTAGAAGCAGAGGAGGACGGTATCAACACCATAGCTGTTTTCTGTAATTTACAATTTCAATATTTATTCCGAGATTTTCTCATTAAGTCAGTTTATTGGTCTACAGATGCTGGTCCGATTTTTTTTTACCGATTTGATCCAAACATTTAGGTTTAAATTTAAAACAGCTGTTTTTAATGGTGAGGCCCATAATCATAAGACTCGACAAATGTTATGCTTTCATTTCCAGTAGGCCTATCACAAAGCAATCCGCCAATGCCAATATTGGTGAGTTAATTTTAAACATATTTATTGTTGGGATCCTCACATTAATTAAAGTCCTTATAAACATTTGCAAATCACTTGCATTTTGCGCGTTGCCCGTTGCATAAAAATATGC
The DNA here is from genome assembly GCA_037783415.1 of Leptasterias polaris. NCBI lineage: Eukaryota > Metazoa > Echinodermata > Asteroidea > Forcipulatida > Asteriidae > Leptasterias > Leptasterias polaris. The sequence goes on from JAZGTN010000149.1 coordinate 1,044,989, forward strand.
TAATGTTTGGGTTTTTAGGAAATGAGTAAAATAATCGATCTTTAAAATTGATGATAAATGCCGATCTTTGAAAACAGTACATATTATGGAGTTTTCTCGTGACTCCGAAGACCGATTTAGCTGAAACTTTCACATGTTTGTTATTTTATGTATATAATTATTGGGTCACATCAAATGTTTGATTTGGCTACATTGAGCCACAAACCATAACATGGTGCTATGTAATTTGTAAAGGAATGGGTCGATCTGCTGTAGCGCTTTATAAACATACATGTTGTATTAAAGGCACTGGACACTTTTGGTAACTACTCAAAATATATAATTAGCATACAAACTTACTTGGTAACGAGCAATGGAGAGCTGTTGATAACACATTGTGAGAAACGACTCCCTCTGGAGTAAGGTAGTTTTTGAGAAAGGGGTATTTTCTCACTAAAATATTTGAATCTGAACCATATTTCAGGCCAGAAGCCTTTTCAGGCATCTGAAAGCACACACATTGTGTTTTTCTCTCATTATTTTCTTGCAACTTCGATTACCACCATTGAGCTCAAATTTTCACAGATTTGTTATTTTATGCATAATTATGTTGAGTTACGCCAAATGAGAATACTGGTCTTTGACAATATATAACCAAACGTGTCCAGTGCCTTTAAGCGCGGTATAATTATCGTTATTATAATGTTCCGACGTTACGGGGAAACAGTTAGGGTTTTACCTGAAGCTTTTGCCCATTAAAATGTAAAACAAAAAATGGGTCTTGATATTAACATTCGTTTGTTTGGTGACATTCCTTTACTATACTACCTTACTTTTTTCATTGGATATTTAAGTCAGCCATTGTGGGCCATTATTTTTGATAATTTGAGTTCTCATTACGGGAAAGCTCCAATAATCTGAGTTTTGAACTATACATCCTTTTCAGTGAGTAAGTGTGTTCACAATGTCATTACTTGGGTAAATAAACTTAATGGATGAGCAGTTAGCTGCCTGGGGCAGTCAGCAGGACTGCTGGCTTGTTCATGATCCAGTGTGAGTTGGTAAATACACAATTTATTATTGGGACCCCTTTCTTTAATGGAGCTTTCCTAAAAATGCGAACGACATTGTAATTGCACAAACTAACCTTGCTACTAATTCAAACTGTTTAAGCTATTTTATTTATAAGTTCCTTGTAAGTTTCAACTGGTTAAAAAAAGTAACAAACACAAAATAAATAAACCAGCATCAACATTAAAGTTCGCCTTCCTGTGTTTCTTATTGTAGAATGTGATCGGAACAAGACATTTTAAAATAAGTTAGAATGAAATTTAAGGCAATGGCATTTTCATAATTATTTTATGATGTGTTTTGGATTAATGTTTAAGGGTGATGGATTACTATTGGCCGATGGTCGGGGGTCTTGACCCAAAATTATTTAGGCCATTTACACACAATTACCAGCAACTTCCAGTCCAGGGCGTGCTAAGCATTATAGGAAACGGCCGGTGAACATTTCCATTAGCTGTTTCCATCCTTCTTTACAATAAGGGATGTGTGCATTTCCAGCCATTTCCAAGGCGCTGTATGTAAGCATGGGGAACTGAGGGTGCATATATACCAGCCGTTTCCAGGCGCTGTAAACATAGGGAACGGAGGGTGCAATTACGCTTCCCGAAACGGGCTATAAACGAGATGTCGGAAAACGGCAGGATACGAGCAAGAAATGGCTTGGTTTCCAGCCCATTTCGAAGCAAGTTTTCTTTGACGGCAACAGCATTTTTCGCACAGTGAGAGCGCAACAGCCACACTGTAAAATATTTCCTGTAAAAATTTACTGTAAATTTTACAGTAAGGAGTTACTGTCATTATTTACAGAAACATACAAAAAAAAATTATTTGAAATTTTTTTGAACTACTGTATTTTTCTTACAAAAGCGAAAAATTACTGTAAATATGAGCAGTAAGGTACTGCTAAAATGCTCGTTCAATGGTAATCCTACTGTAACTTTACAGTTATCTTGTTTTTAAAGCTATACACATTCAATCAAGCGTGCCGTAAAAAAAATAAAATAAACAAAGATACACAAAGACACTTCATTTTTTTAAAATGTTAAAGTTTGTTTGTTTTTTTAAAGTGGATTAACACTTTTCTGAACATGCAACTTGTATTTAAACGAAAATAAACATTTTAAATATAAACTATTTGGCAATATTCCAAAATAAAGTTAGATTTTCTTTAGTGTAGAACAAAACACTATCTTTTTTCTTTGCACAGCTTGTAGAACGGAGTTAACCCCTTTGAACAGTGCTTTTAATACAATAAATTCAATTTGATTACCAGTGGTAGGCCCCAATTTAGTTACGCAGGATCTTTGGAATCTTTCCTCCCCTGTATTTGACCCCCGACATAATTTGTTGATTACAATGAAAGTGTACAATGGTAATTAAATTGGATGATGTAGAATACCATTCTTAAGTATTTCCAAAAGTTTCAATTGCTTGCATTATTAAACTGTATAGACAATAGGTGTTTGCCAAAGATGTTCAAGAAAGTTCCATGGAGTAATGTTTTCTCATGAGGTTATTTTGTTTTCCTATTGATATTTTGATTAGTTAGTTTGAACCTCATAGTTTTTCAGATTGATTTATGTTTAGTTTGTTTTCAATGACTTTTCCCAATGATTAGTTATTTGGTGATGAAAAGTCATGATAGTTGGGAAGTTAATAAGTTTCAGGGGTCTCCATTGCAGTATTAGTTTATACATGGAGATAGCCAGTGGTAGAACAGTGTTTTCTCGTGGTCGAGACATGATTTAACGGAACAACGATGAAATCTAAGAAGTACCATACATATTAAAAAACATTCAGACTCTACGAAATATCACCTAAAATTCACCTAAAACCATCGCGTGCAAAGCCTGAATCTTTTAACAACAAAAATCATAATGACTTTGGTCTTGTTGTATTCATTGTCACAGTCGGTTGCTTTTTTCTCTTGCCTTTTCTCTAAGCATGACAAAGCAAAACGTTTGTCTAAATTTTCAAGTTACAACTCTATAGAGTTCTCAATGGTGTAAACAACTACGCACCATTGGACTATTCTTGACTGACCTTGCACTTTGAAAAGAGACGCAGGGTGATCGCAAATCAGCTCTCGTTTCAGTGATCGAATGTCAAAGGGAACTTTTATAACCAGTGTTCCGCGACCAGAACGTGGGTGTAAAGAACTCAGAGAGTAGGGATTGACAGACCATCCATGACCAACTAAGCAGGCCTTTGAAAAGACCATCCAATGTTATAGAAACTGAACCATTTGGGGTTTTATAGAGGGAAGATTTAAGTGCATGTTATGACTAAGATCAGGGGCGGCGCCAGGGTATTGTGACGAGATTGGGTGGACCGACACAAGTCTAATGTGCGATTCTTCGAGAAGCACAAGGTTAAGAGAAACGGGTATTCGTAGTGATGAACGCACAAGCATGTCAAGTCGTTTCGTAACTCTAGGTGTGAAGACATCAAACATAATTCATTACCTTACCGGCGGGAGGTATGTGGAAGGCCCGACAGAGGGGGAAAAGAGGGCTGTACGTGCCCAATCTAAAAAATATTCTTACGACGCGGTATTGTCTGACAATTTAAGAGCACGAGAAGGAGACCACGGCACCAACACGGCTGGAACGAAATGTACGGCCGCGCATGCGTACGTCACCTGGAACGCTCAGTACGCCGGAACGTCGAGGACGTGACACCGGAATGTTTTTTTTTTTGTTCCTTCAAATTATGATTTCTAGGGAATATTATAATAAACTGAAATAAATCATATTTCGGGAAAACAAAAGCAAATCTTAAGGGACCGAAAGCATCTTGACGGAACGAAAGCGTATCTTGAGAGAACGAAACCGTATCTCGAGAAAACAAAAGCATATCGTGAAGGACGTAAGCGCACCTTGAGGGAATAGAATGCACTTTGAGGAAACAAAAGCATATCTTGAAGGACGAAAGCGCATCTTGAGGGACTGAAAGTGTATCTTGTGAGAAATTATAATTCTGGGGAGCGAAATTTTGTTTCAGGGTGAACGAGAGCGTATTCCGAGGGAACAAAACTGTATATTTTGAGGGTTATTCAATTTCATTCCTCGAAAAACATATTTCGTTCACAAACTAATATTTTGTGTGTCACAATTACATTTTAAGGGGATTGAAAACATTAATCTTTGTTCGGATTTTGTTTGTCTGGAGAGGAACGAAATATGTTTGAAGAAACGAAGTAATTGTTTGACCCAACAACATATTATTGTAGTGAAATACGTAGTGAAAATTAAGAAATACTTCGAGGGATGAAATAACATTGCAAGGTCCTACACGGATATAAGGTGGAGTGACGTTTTCACGACGTCATCAATGTTCATATTATGTCACCACCAAGTGTTTTACACTGAGATCTATACGTACAGAACAACTTCTTTGAAAACACGAGGTATGCTAACTCGGACGTAACTACACCGAACACCTTGTTTTAGTTTCAACACAAATTTACATCTAGTTTTATTTAAAATCCTTGTTATTCGACATTTGATGACGTCATCATGACGAAACCTGAAAATGGTTTCATCTATTAATAAATATCTAACTATGTGTAAAGTTTCAAGTTTATGTGAGTATAGGATGTGTGTCTTTGTTAGATGACAATCGACGGCGAGAAGAAGAAGTAAAAACTAGGGTGACGACTTGATGACGTCATCTCAATTTTTGTTAAACAAATTTTGACAAATTATTAGATATCTTCAGTACTAAGCAAGCTAGTCAAATTTTATTTGCATCAAACTTGCAAGGTCCTACAAGGATATAAGGTGGAGTGACGTTTTCACGACGTCATCAATGTTCATATTATGTCACCACCAAGTGTTTTACACTGAGATCTATACGTACAGAACAACTTCTTTGAAAACACGAGGTATGCTAACTCGGACGTAACTACACCGAACACCTTGTTTTTGTTTCAACAAACATTTACATCTAGTTTTACTTAAAATCCTTGTTATTCGACAGTTGATGACGTCATCATGACGAAACCTGAAAATGGTTTCATCTATTAATAAATATCTAACTATGTGTAAAGTTTCAAGTTTATGTGAGTATAGGATGTGTGTCTTTGTTAGATGACAATCGACGGCGAGAAGAAGAAGTAAAAACTAGAGTGACGACTTGATGACGTCTTGATGACGTCATCTCAATTTTTTTTTACAAATTTTGACAAATTATTATATATCTTCAGTACTAAGCAAGCTAGTCAAATTTTATTTGCATCAAACTTGCAAGGTCCTACAAGGATATAAGGTGGAGTGACGTTTATCGATGGGTTTGCAAGGACGGCAATGGATGAATTTTAATCTAACCAAACCTTTTGGGGCTTTTTGAGTATTGTGCTGTCACAAATTTGTTGCGTGTGTTTTTTATGTTTTTCTTAATTTGATATTTCAATCTTTTTATGTAATATAGCTGGTGCTTTTATGAGATTGTTAATGACTGCTTTTTGTAAACTGTACATTTCGGCTTTTAGCCGCTGTATTGCAGTGTTTTAATAAACCATTAATAATAATAATAATAACTAGATTTAACTTTTTGTTGTATAACAAAAAGAAGGTGTTCGGAATGAGGTTCAATTTTTGGTCGTAACACATCCCAGTTTGAATACATGTAAGATACATTTCAGCTTGACCAAGCATTTACTACTCAGTATATGGATCTTGAACCTGCACCTTTAAGGTGACGTCATGTCACACTTGATGACGACATCGTGGTGTGAATAAATATTTTGGATGTAACATATCCCAACTTGGATACATGCAAAGTTTCAGCTTGATTAGTTGTTCTGTACTTATAGATCTTGTACGAACTAGCAGTGGCTCAAATGTAATTGAAAAAATTGGTAAACATGACTCTGGTAGAAATTTGTACGATAAGTTTTATCAAAAGTTAGTGAATGAGTCTATTTAGAAACAAAATATTCCACAACTACTTTCACAAGAGTTACTTCCTTCCATAGTTTGAACCCAATAAAGTTAACCTTTTCCCGTGCAATTTGGACTTCGTGTATTACATACTGAAGTACCTACTCATATCACGCATAGAACAGAAGCACCACAATGACCTAACTATGTCCCGAGTGTACGTGTTCCGTGCTATGCTCTGAACACCTAACAACCAATGTATGACCAATAATTGATATACTGCCACCATCCATCAACAAACTTGGGACTAAACAGATGCTTGTTGAGATCAATGGAGCGAAACAACCAGCCTCAGCGGGGGTACGAGTGGGTAGGTGCGCTTCATTGTCCGGTTTTGACCATACATTAAGGTCAAATTGTTGGCATGTCTGTGTTCAAAAGTTGGAGCAGGACTAACGTTCAACACCCTGATACAAAAATTAAGCTGAAATGATCAGTAGTTTTAAAGATATGAATACGATAAGATATTATGAAATTTTCAACTTCCAATTTGAACCGGAAGTAAGGTCAAATGTTGTAGGGGTCCTGTGTAGCGTGTGTCGAACTTTAAATGAGCTATCCGATGATGTGTAGATTGTAAGAAACAAACAAATGGTTCAAGAGTTATGCTTTCTACAAATATTAAACTTTGATTTATTATAATTCGATGCCCGATGACGTCATCATGACGTAAATAGGTTTGTGTCGTCTTAATATTGAGGTTCAACTATCTGTTGAGTTTCATTGTTCAATTCAATCTCAATCTCGAGTTATTCCATAGATAAGTTCGAAAGTGGTATTTGAAGGAAAAAAAAACGATGGCGAACATCGACCTAGGGTAACGACCCGGAAGGTAAGATCGTACGATTTTGGCGTTAACTTTTCAAATGTTGCCCGTGTCTTGATCTATCATATGCCTAAATATGAATACTGTAGCTTTAATATTCAGAGACATACAGGCATTGGCATGAGGTCACTTTTTGAACTTAAATGGCTTGTAATTTGACACCAGACGACGTCATCATGACGAAACTACAAACGGTTTCATCTACTAATGAATATCTAACTATGTGTGAAGTTTCAAGTTTATGTGAGATTAGGAAGTGTGTTTTTGTTAGCGGACAATCGGGCCGGAGAATCTGAAGAAGTAAAAAAAAAAAAAAAACAATAGGCTTAAGGTGTTTGTGACAACAAACACTAGGTGTTCGGGTATCGATGGGGTCAGTGCTGTAAAAAAAAAAAACACGATTAAAAGCCAAGCATTAATTTGATTGTTAACGAGGTTTGCATGAACGGCTGTTTTGGAGACTAACAAAACGTAGTGTCAAAAGCAGGTTGCGCGAACCTTAAACAGAGACTAGACCACAAGCATGTTTGATTGACTTTTGAACCTTGCGGTTGATTTGCTCACCGTTTAACTGGTTTAGATCGCGTTTTGTGTGTGTATCCCGTGGTTTGACAGCGGGTCAATAAATACCCGTAATAAATGGTCAAAATTTCAAATATTTGTTTACAAAAATCTAATGACGTAATCATGTTGTAACTTTAGATTTACGTAGTCATTATCATTGTCTATCTCTATGCCGAGTTTCAACTCAGTAAAATGTTTGGTTTTTGAGATGCAAGGTTTCAAACAGTAAAATTTAAAGGCATTACCACGTGACACACGATGACATCATCAATCTGAAATACCACACATAATGTTATCTGCATAAAGTTAATTATGTATACAAATTTTGAAACGATTGTCAAAAACTTCACCGCAGACATCTAGTAAAAGTGTATTTTGGTATGTTTATAACCTGCCGCTAGAGGGCGATTTGAGATGTTATGACGTCACCGGTCAATTTTTAGTAAACCAGACCCTTGCTGGATTATAACATCGTTGAAAACAACTTGAACAAATTTGCCACTTTTAAACTACAAGGCACTTCCGGTTTCGACCGGAAGTAGAGTTCATGTCATGTCACGAACACTTTGAAAAATGAAGACCTATAATACCTCTATATAATCCCGCAAAAAGCAACCGACGGTCTCTTCGTCTTGATTTGATATAGATTTTCAAAGATTAAAATTGTTAATGCTTAAAAAGCTTGTAATTTGACAAATGATGACGTCATCATGACGTCATAACTACTTAATGGAGGTTTGATCAAGGTCCTAGTATGGTCTAAGAAAGCAGACACAATCAAGATCCTAACATTGATTGTTAACGAGGTTTGCATGGACGACTGTTTTAGAGACTAACAAAGCATAACGCCAAAATCAGGTTGCGCGAACCTTGAACGGAGACTAGACTACAAGCGTGTTTGATGGACTTTGAACCGTTTAGATCGCGTATTGTGTGTTTTCTCAGTGCAGTTTATTTTCCCGCGGTTTGACAGCGGGTCAATGTATACCCGATTTCAACCATAAGTGAATTTCAAAAAGGTAACATCTCTGTGGAAAAGTTTGAGAAGGCTTAAGGACCTACAATCTGATATAAAAATTATCCGTAGTGTGTGTGTAAAAAGTAGCACCCCCTATGAATATTTCTTAAAGTATGAATCTTGAAATTTCAACTTCCAGTTTCAACATGAAGTCGAGGACAATCGGCATAAGACTCTGTGTAGTATTTGCTACATTTTTAAAACCTCTCCGATGATGTATAGATTGTTATAATAGCTCTTATGTACTTATTGAATTATGAATTGTTGAAATATTAAACTTTGATTTATTGTATTTCAACACCTGATGGCGTCATCATGACGTCACAACTACATAATGAAGGTTTTATCAAGGTCCTAACATGGTGTAAATTTGAAGTTGATCCGATATACAAAAGTTTACATTTTTGCCGGGAATTGTTTTTTATGAAGAATTACACAAAGGCAAACTTTGACCTTCCGGTACGACCGGAAGTAAACGTCATGTGAATTTGGCGTTAACTTTTCAAATGTTGCCCGTATCTTGATGTATCATACGCCCAAATATGAATAATGTAGCCTAAATATTCAGAGACATACCGGCATCGGCGCGAGGTCACTTTTGAACCTAAATGGCTTGTAACTTGACACCCGATGAAGTAATCGTGACGTAACAACTTACTCAGCTTCTGCTAGTTATATTCTAACTACACATGAAGTTTCAAGTTGATCAAAGATTCGCAAGTATGCGTTTGCTTGCGGACAAAGCTAGCTGAGAAGAATAAGCAAATCAAAGGAGAAGAGAACAAAAAACGAACAAAAACAAAGAGTTGTTCGGGGTAAGGCCCGAACACCTAAAAACGAACAATAACAAGAGGTGTTCGGAGCTATGCTCTGCTCCGAACACCTAATAAAAACTCGACATACATTTTGTTTACATAACAAAAACAAGGTGTTCGGCATGACGTTCAAATCCGGGATGTTACTCATATCAGCTTGAATACATCAGCTTGATCAAGCATGTAATGCTGTGTAAATACAAATCTGGTAAAACTGCAACTTTAAGGTGACGTGTTGTTACAATTGATGACATCAATTTAGCAGGAAAATGTATTCACCGTGTCGCACCGATAAACACAGCCGTGAGTGTCGGTGAAACACCCTTCACGAGCCGATGTCACATCCCTGCTTCTCGGTGTGTGATCAAAACATAACAAATGTTTGTAATATTCTGCTTGCATTTTCTCACATAATTAAAAGTCATACGAATCACTGACGCAGGTGGCCATCTCAGTGAAACTTCGTCTTTAATTCCATATTCACCATTAAACCATTAGAAGGGCAAATATGGGAACAATTTGACGCCGAACATGGCAAAGGTTGGGCGGAATTAAATTCAGCAGTGTTGCGCCATTGAAATGGTTGTTTGACCAAAAACTCAAAATTTGATTAAAGCAAATTACATTTAATTTATACCCAATAAATCATTGGTGACGTCATTATGTTGTCCATACTTCTGTTTCATCTTTTAATCAGGTGTCATTTTGTTGCCAAGTTCATGACCGTGCGAGCCTCACATTTATCGATGGGTTTGCAAGGACGGCTGTTTTTAGCGACTAAAAAAGATTAATGCTTAAATCTGGTTGCGTGACCCTTGAACAGAGACTAGACTACAAGCATGTTTCATGGACTTTGAACCTTGTGGTCAACGGAGCGCAACAACCACACTGTAAAATATTTCCTGTAAAAATTTACTGTAAATTTTACAGTAAGGAGTTACTGTAATTATTTACAGAAACATAAAAAAAAAAATTATTTGAAATTTGTTTGAACTACTGTATTTTTCTTACAAAAGCGAAATATTACTGTAAATATGAGCAGTAAGGTACTGTTAAAATGCTCGTTCAATGGTAATCCTACTGTAACTTTACAGTAATCTTGTTTTTAAAGCTATACACATTCAATCAAGCGTGCTGTAAAAAACATTTTTTTAAACAAAGATACACAAAGACACTTCATTATTTTATTTTTTTTAAGTTTGTTTGTTTTTTTACAGTGGATTAACACTTTTCTGAACATGCAACTTGTATTTAAACGAAAATAAACATTTTAAATATAAACTATTTGGCAATATTCCAAAATAAAGTTAGATTTTCTTTAGTGTAGAACAAAACACTATCTTTTTTCTTTGCACAGCTTGTAGAACGGAGTTAACCCCTTTGAACAGTGCTTTTAATACAATAAATTCAATTTGATTACCAGTGGTAGGCCCCAATTTAGTTACGCAGGATCTTTGGAATCTTTCCTCCCCTGTATTTGACCCCCGACATAATTTGTTGATTACAATGAAAGTGTACAATGGTAATTAAATTGGATGATGTAGAATACCATTCTTAAGTATTTCCAAAAGTTTCAATTGCTTGCATTATTAAACTGTATAGACAATAGGTGTTTGCCAAAGATGTTCAAGAAAGTTCCATGGAGTAATGTTTTCTCATGAGGTTATTTTGTTTTCCTATTGATATTTTGATTAGTTAGTTTGAACCTCATAGTTTTTCAGATTGATTTATGTTTAGTTTGTTTTCAATGACTTTTCCCCAATGATTAGTTATTTGGTGATGAAAAGTCATGATAGTTGGGAAGTTAATAAGTTTCAGGGGTCTCCATTGCAGTATTAGTTTATACATGGAGATAGCCAGTGGTAGAACAGTGTTTTCTCGTGGTCGAGACATGATTTAACGGAACAACGATGAAATCTAAGAAGTACCATACATATTAAAAACATTCAGACTCTACAAAATATCACCTAAAATTCACGACTTGCATCCATGTTCCCAACCATCGCGTGCAAAGCCTGAATCTTTTAACAAAAAAAATCATAACTAGAGATTTAGAGTTTGTAAAACAAACTTTAGGTGTTCGGGTTCTTGCTGGGCTCAGTGCTGTTTTAATGCGTTAGCTATATCATTGAATCGCTGAAAACATTGTTGATAGCTTTTGAAATTTCAAGGAAAGTAAAGTGTAAATCCTCTTTAATTGTATGTTAGACGATGATGTCGTTAAAATAAGTCGAGCATAGTATGAGCTATTGGTTGCATTTTTAAAAATAGCTTGCTTGATTTTTAGACATTAGTCTTCATACAGAACAGTTTGTTAAATTTATAATATTGAAAGAAAAGACACTTGTTTTAAATAATTATGCAAGATAAAGGCACGTCATGAACACGGCAAGTTTAAGCCTCTCGTGAATTTTAACTAATAAAATATTTTTAACGAGTTAATAACTATTTCTACCTGTATGGTGCATCATACTCAGTGTGTAGTTTGTTACGCACCTCAAAACAGTAATAACACCAAAGTTCAACTTAAAGGCACTGAACACGTTTGGTAATTGTCAAAGACCAGTATTCTCACTTGGTGTATCCCAACATAATGCATAAAAATATAACAAGCCTGTGAAAATTTGGACTCAATTGGTCATTGAAGTTGCAAGAAAATGATGAAAGAAAAAACACCCTTGTTGTACAAATTAGTGTGCTTTCAGATAGGAATAAAAGGCTTCTGGCCAGAAGTCTTTTATTATTTTAGTGAGAAATTACCTCTTTGTCAAAAACTATATTACTTCGGAGGGAGTCGTTTCTCACAATGTTTTATACTAAAAACAGCTCTCCGTTGCTCGTTACCAAGGAAGTTTTTATGCTAATATATATTTTGAGTAATTACCAAACGTGTACAGTGCCTTTAATGAAATAGCTCACGCATTGACACAGCACTGACCCCAGCGATACCCGAACACCTAGTGTTTGTTGTCACAAACACGTTAAGTCTAGTTTGGTTTATTTTCTCATACAATGTATACACTACATACGACTTCGGAGTCTAGACACTATTGTGTACATCCATTGCATTCATTTGCATTGCATTCATTGACAAAGTGTGTGTTAAAAGTTATAGGTCAATAATTGTCGCATGACTGCTTGCAATGGTTTATTGACTGATACAATTTAAACGCTACATAAAACTTTGGAGTCTAGGCACTATATTGTACATTTAACCAGTACATACATTTGTACATTTGATAGTTTCACAGTAAATTGACAATATGTGTCCTGAAAGTAAAAATCCATACCTTGTTGCAGAACTGCTTGCAATGGTTTATTGTATAATACATAATGACATGAATATAATTTCGCTCACCACAATTCTTGTTTTATGGCCTGTGTGGTAAAAAAAACACCTCCATAAGACTGTGTGGCGCGGTATGCTACTTTATGTGTTCTCTTATGTTAAAATGTAAGGAATTATGAAGTCACCACCTGTAACAGAGCACCCTCTATCAATCGTCTATTTTTCAAGTGTCAAAAAAAAATAAGTTTAATTTTGAAATCTACAGAATATGCTTGATCGAGTCAGAAGTTGTTTCCCATCCCATCTTGGAATACTGTGAGCTACGGTACTCATGTTTCAAGCTCGAAAACATGTTGCATCAATTTTTGATTTCACGTACTAACACAAAACGTTTTACTTTATTGCTTATTAATTTAGGACGAAAATCAGTCATAAGTACCATAATATGAAGTTCAAAGCAACAAGTCTCCACTGTTAGAAAACTAGTGACGTTTTGAAGGAAAGCGGGATTTTATAAAAGCCTTCAACATTAAATGCCGTTTTCTACAATTATTACTTTTTACTGTCTACGTGTGTGTGTCAGTTCGTGAAATCGGTGGATGACGATTTGATAGCTTCACAGTTACCTTGACAAAGTGTCTCGACTTATCGCATGGCTGCTTGCAATGGTTTATTGTCTGACACAATGTACGTACTAAATTAAACTTCGGAGTCTAGACACTATTGTGTACATTTAACCAGTACATTGTACATTTGATAGCTTCACAGTTTCAATGCGTCTCGAAAGTAAACATGCATGAATCGTCGCATGACTACTTGCAGTGGTTTTCAAGAAATAACAACGAATTTATCGTTCTTAGTTTGTGAGTTCCAAAAACTCAAAATTTGATTAAAACATTAATATCATTAATTTAACCGATAAATCATTGGATGACGTCATTATGTTGTCAAAACTTCTGTTTCATCTATTTATCAGGTGTAACACTGTTGCCAAGTTTCATGACCGTACGAGCTTGGGAAGGATGTCAAAGGCTGCGGACAACGATTTGTGTGTATTTTTGAGATGGAACAAACTCAAAAATTCACTAGAGATTTAGAGTTTGTAAAACAAACTCTAGGTGTTCGGGTTCTTGCTGGGCTCAGTGCTGTTTTAATGCGTTAGCTATATCATTGAATCGCTGAAAACATTGTTGATAGCTTTTGAAATTTCAAGGAAAGTAAAGTGTAAATCCTCTTTAATTGTATGTTAGACGATGATGTCGTTAAAATAAGTCGAGCATAGTATGAGCTATTGGTTGCATTTTTAAAAATAGCTTGCTTGATTTTTAGACATTAGTCTTCATACAGAACAGTTTGTTAAATTTATAATATTGAAAGAAAAGACACGTGTTTTAAATAATTATGCAAGATAAAGGCACGTCATGAACACGGCAAGTTTAAGCCTCTCGTGAATTTTAACTAATAAAATATTTTTAACGAGTTAATAACTATTTCTACCTGTATGGTGCATCATACTCAGTGTGTAGTTTGTTACGCACCTCAAAACAGTAATAACACCAAAGTTCAACTTAAAGGCACTGAACACGTTTGGTAATTGTCAAAGACCAGTATTCTCACTTGGTGTATCCCAACATAATGCATAAAAATATAACAAGCCTGTGAAAATTTGGACTCAATTGGTCATTGAAGTTGCAAGAAAATGATGAAAGAAAAAACACCCTTGTTGTACAAATTAGTGTGCTTTCAGATAGGAATAAAAGGCTTCTGGCCAGAAGTCTTTTATTATTTTAGTGAGAAATTACCTCTTTGTCAAAAACTATATTACTTCGGAGGGAGTCGTTTCTCACAATGTTTTATACTAAAAACAGCTCTCCGTTGCTCGTTACCAAGGAAGTTTTTATGCTAATATATATTTTGAGTAATTACCAAACGTGTACAGTGCCTTTAATGAAATAGCTCACGCATTGACACAGCACTGACCCCAGCGATACCCGAACACCTAGTGTTTGTTGTCACAAACACGTTAAGTCTAGTTTGGTTTATTTTCTCATACAATGTATACACTACATACGACTTCGGAGTCTAGACACTATTGTGTACATCCATTGCATTCATTTGCATTGCATTCATTGACAAAGTGTGTGTTAAAAGTTATAGGTCAATAATTGTCGCATGACTGCTTGCAATGGTTTATTGACTGATACAATTTAAACGCTACATAAAACTTTGGAGTCTAGGCACTATATTGTACATTTAACCAGTACATACATTTGTACATTTGATAGTTTCACAGTAAATTGACAATATGTGTCCTGAAAGTAAAAATCCATACCTTGTTGCAGAACTGCTTGCAATGGTTTATTGTATAATACATAATGACATGAATATAATTTCGCTCACCACAATTCTTGTTTTATGGCCTGTGTGGTAAAAAAAACACCTCCATAAGACTGTGTGGCGCGGTATGCTACTTTATGTGTTCTCTTATGTTAAAATGTAAGGAATTATGAAGTCACCACCTGTAACAGAGCACCCTCTATCAATCGTCTATTTTTCAAGTGTCAAAAAAAAATAAGTTTAATTTTGAAATCTACAGAATATGCTTGATCGAGTCAGAAGTTGTTTCCCATCCCATCTTGGAATACTGTGAGCTACGGTACTCATGTTTCAAGCTCGAAAACATGTTGCATCAATTTTTGATTTCACGTACTAACACAAAACGTTTTACTTTATTGCTTATTAATTTAGGACGAAAATCAGTCATAAGTACCATAATATGAAGTTCAAAGCAACAAGTCTCCACAGTTAGAAAACTAGTGACGTTTTGAAGGAAAGCGGGATTTTATAAAAGCCTTCAACATTAAATGCCGTTTTCTACAATTATTACTTTTTACTGTCTACGTGTGTGTGTCAGTTCGTGAAATCGGTGGATGACGATTTGATAGCTTCACAGTTACCTTGACAAAGTGTCTCGACTTATCGCATGGCTGCTTGCAATGGTTTATTGTCTGACACAATGTACGTACTAAATTAAACTTCGGAGTCTAGACACTATTGTGTACATTTAACCAGTACATTGTACATTTGATAGCTTCACAGTTTCAATGCGTCTCGAAAGTAAACATGCATGAATCGTCGCATGACTACTTGCAGTGGTTTTCAAGAAATAACAACGAATTTATCGTTCTTAGTTTGTGAGTTCCAAAAACTCAAAATTTGATTAAAACATTAATATCATTAATTTAACCGATAAATCATTGGATGACGTCATTATGTTGTCAAAACTTCTGTTTCATCTATTTATCAGGTGTAACACTGTTGCCAAGTTTCATGACCGTACGAGCTTGGGAAGGATGTCAAAGGCTGCGGACAACGATTTGTGTGTATTTTTGAGATGGAACAAACTCTAAAATTCACTAGAGATTTAAATTAATGTAAGAACAACCATAATTGTAATAAGAAATCAACCATAAATGTAATAACAACCATAAATGAGAAAATAGAATTAGCTGTTGCAAACTGCTTACCAACCAAAAGGACCTGTGGTATAAATGCAAAAAATAAGTTAGTGGCCTGACGTTTCGACCCTAGCAGAGTCTTTCTCGAAGGCTAAATGACAACACACAACACACATACAAGCAGACTGCTTGTATGTGTGTTGTGTGTTGTCATTTAGCCTTCGAGAAAGACTCTGCTAGGGTTGTAACGTCAGGCCACTAACTTATTTTTTGCAACAACCATAAATGTAATAAAAATCAACCATAAATGTGTTTCAGCTGAAAGTGCGGTCTGGGACCAATCAGCAATCTTGGGGGATGGAGAATGGGGGATGGAGGTGGTGAGGCAGAGTTTGCAGAGCGTAACATCACGTGCGTTTGATTGCCCTGAGTGGCACTTTGAATATTGACGGTTTTGCCCCTAGAGCATAAAATATACCTTGATCTTTTGCAGTTTTTACCCCAATAGGCTACCGTAAACATTCACGATAAAGTTATCGGGAAAAAGTATCTGCGGTGTCCCTTAAGGGCCACGGCCACCATACGTGTAAGTAGTTAATGGTGCACGGTTTTTATTGTTACAAGACAATTTTCATAAAGCTTGCTGTAATTGTTCATTTCACCAAGCTGTGCATGTTGAAGTCATTAGAGGGCGTTTTGGACAATTGTTTTGCAACTTTTTGAAACAAGTCTTAATTTTCCAATAATGTCGGTACCTTTTGTTCAAAATGTTATGAAACTTGGCAAACCTGTTTAGTTTAAACCTTTCCATGGATTACAGTTGGACTTTTGTTTTGGGATCAAATTCATTAAAGACAATTTTGTGGATGCGCGAGATAAAGATGTTATTTTTAGACTTTATCACAGGATTCTTCCAACCCGGGACAAATTTATTCGTAACAAAATCACGACAAATGACAAAATGTCCTCTATGTAATTCTTCCACTGAAACTATTGAGCATTTGTTTTTATACTGTAGAACAACTAGTTAAATGTTGAGTAGTTCATTATTATACAAGTTGGATGTCGTTTTGTTTCATATTTGATCGTACACAAATTCTTAACACCAACCTGTCTTTTTTTTAATGCTCATTGTTGCCATGGTGATTAAGGTTATTTGGAGATGTTGATGCGATCTCGCATTGAAGAGAACAAGAACATTCAAGTCATTATTGTCCAGTTTTTTCAGCAAGCGCTCTGACGTCTCTTGGTTTGGGAGAAGAACAGGCTCCAAACTAGACTTGGTTCCAAGTTTGTGATCGTGGTCAAGTCTAGTTGGCATAGGTTTCATGGGGGTGTGAGCACGAGGACACGGGGCGCATGTTTACGACTAGTATACTGTTGTCACATGATTATTACATTATATTTTATGATTTTCATTGTATTCATTATGGTTATTACATTTATGGTTGATTTTTATTACATTTATGGTTGATGGATTTATTACATTTATTGTTGATTTTATAACATTTATGGTTGTTATTATATTTATGGTTGATTTTTATTACATTTATGGTTGTTATAACATTTAAGGTTTTTATTACATTTAAGGGTGATACACACCGTCAATACAACAAAAGTAGTATTGAATTGTATTGACATTATAATTGTTTTCAGGAAATGCCGTAAAAATCAGGGTGAATGAACGTACACAGAACTATATTAAAACGTTGTGATTTTAAAATAGCGGAGTCAAACACCTAGCTTTATTTTCCTGTCTCGGGGATTTCTCTCTCGCTAGCCCAAATCAGCCACTTCCCTAGTACACGGGATGCCTGTGGTTTCGTCTCGCAAGCCCCAAGCCTGTGCGTGCTTCCATTGCTCAGACTCTCTGAAAAAAGAAAAATCTTACTATCTATGTTTTATAGTTAATCAAATACATAGTATTTTTTGTCAAATACTCATGCATAGTTATAAAAAAAAAAAAAAAGTTAAGTTTGGTGCAACAATTTACATTTATGCGACTAAAACTAACTCCGAAGATAACGAGGGTTATCCAAACCAAAAATCACGAGACCTTCGTTTTTTGAAAGATGCTCGAAAACGGTTAAACTTGATGGCAATTTTAAGAGCCGCTCATCACCATTCCTGAAAGACCTTTGGAGTAAAGTTTTGCTTTATTTTGTATTCCAAATAGCCCAACGAAGCGGGTCTGCCCCTTTAAAGGGATGTGTATTGTCAAAAACCAGTATCAACACTGAAATAACAAATCTGTGAAAGCTTCCGCTAAATCGGTCCTCAGAGTCATGGGAAAATAGTGAAAATCCCATTGTGTATTTTTACTGTTTTCAAAATATATGTTATCACCAGTAATAAAGACTAAATATTTTACCTATTTCCTAAAAAATATAGCATTTGAAGCAACAAATATTTCAAGGGAAGTTTTCCAGCATGCCCATCTTTATACCACGTAAGTTTTGTGCAGAGCTGTGAACAAACATCCGCAAGTTGGTTTGTGATGAGAACTTTGCCTTTGTATGACAGAAAGTTTGCAATACCTTTCCAGTGTGAAAGAGTGTTGCAGAGTTTGTTTTTGCAAGCGACCCAATTTTGTTTGAGGTAGCAATTGGTATTTCCCAAGTGAACTCCAAGAAATGGAAGCCCCTCGTTATTCCAGCGGAAGTTAAGGGGCTCGTCGGTTCTGCCGATCCAGGACCCGACCCACAGGCCCCGAGATTTTTGGTAATTGAGGCAGGCAGCAGAGGATTTATTGAAGAGTTTATACACATCATCTACAATATTAAAACCACAATTGGTGGCGACAAAGATAGTAACGTCGTCTGCGTAGGCCGAGACCTGACAATGTTTACCGGTACCAGGGAGAGGGAACCCATTGGTTCCCAAACGGATTCTAAGTGTATTGAGTAAAGGCTCAATTGCAATTGAGTACAGCAGCCCAGAAAGCGGGCAGCCCTGACGAATACCTTTCTCTGCTGAGAAAGGGGTAGTGAGTGACCAACCCACCTTGAGAAGGCTTTCGGCGTTTTTATATAGAAGTTGTATGTAAGAAATGAACCGGTCACCCAAACCCATGGCTCTCATGGTACTAAAAATATATTCGTGATCAACATTGTCAAAAGCTTTCCTTTGATCAAGGTTGAGCACGGCGAGGGGAGTGTCATTTAAATTAGAACAATTAATGATATCTTTAATAAGAAGGATATTGTCGTAAATCGAACGATCTGGAACACAATACGATTGATCATGATGGATTACCGAATGCATGTGATCCTTTAGCCTATTGGCCAGCAACTTAGCAAAAATCTTATAGTCGGTGTTGAGGAGTGAGACAGGGCGCCAGTTTGCGACGTCGGAAAGATCTCCTTTTTTTGGAATGAGGGAGATGACTCCTTTTTGAAAGGAGCGGAGCAGGCTGCCACAATCAACGGCATGGTTTAAAACGGACAGTAAGTCATTTTTCAGGAGAGGCCAGAAACATTGGTAAAACTCACACGAAAGACCGTCAAGACCGGGCGCTTTGTTATTGCTAAGTTGCTTGGCTGCTAGGTCAAGTTCCTCAGGAAGTAACTGGCTATCAAGATCTTCCGAGTCTACAGAATCAAGTGATGGCAAGTCCGAAAGAAGAGTGTCGCGGGCGCTCTCGTCAGTCGGTACTTTGGTGTACAGTGTACGGTAGAAACTCCGCACATGGGATTTAATCTCATCATGATCATCAGTGACTCTGCCGGACGGCAACTGCACATTGGTTATAGTTTTGAACTGTGAGTGGGATTTTTCCAGCTGAAAGAAGTATGACAAGCTGGTGTCAACTTCAGTAATGTGTTTAAAACGTTTAATAACAAAGGAGACTGCTGAGTGATCAGACAGAGAACATGGCTTCATATCGCATGAGCGGACACACGACATGAGATTAAAGGGAATATAAAAGCGGTCAAGCCTGGCTTTAGAAACGCCGTTTGCATTGTTTGGGTTATTTCTGAGCCAGGTGAACTTCTTCAGTGAGGAGTTCAGTCTACGCCAGACATCGCGCAAAGAAAGGAAATTAACACTATCATTGAGAGCCGTGGAGATTTTGGTCCGGTGTTCAGTGGACCTACACAGACGATCAAGGGAGGGATTAAGTGTACAGTTAAAATCGCTACCGATAACAATGACACCATCACTGCGCTGCCCACAGTTAAAAGGGGCTCGAATGGCCGCCAGAGCCGTATAGTCTTTTTGAGGAATGAGCACATTGTACATGTTGTAAAGAATGTAGCTTTCGAACACAACTTGTGAGCCAGGAAACTTGATATTTTTGTTTTCAATGAGGGTTATTACTCCCGAGCCCCGGACTGGGCTGGGAGCACATAAGGAAAACAACATCGGGGTCATTATGAAGCATTTCAATATATGTTTGAAAGGCAGCGTTCCGGGTGGAAGAGGAGCACCCCTCGGTGTTGAGGGTAAGCAGTGACAGTGTCATTGTTAGCGAAAACAAAAAAAAGTTATAATACATGTATAAGGGTCCATTAGAAAAAGAGTTAAACGTCAAGTTTTTTGATCAGCTTTTGAATCCTCTGCTGCATGCTTTTTGGGAGTAGAGGACTATTACGCATAGGCTTGAGCTGTTTGACAAGTCCGGGAATGTTTGTTGTGAATTTGCAGGCGATATATTCTGGGGTTTTTCGGGCTTTGACGGAACTGAGCAATTTGATAATTTCCACGTTTGAAAGTGGTCCCTTACATGTAGGTAGTGAATCGGCAAAGAGAAGTGTATCATCGTCAGTGGTTTGTGTGTCCTCCCACTGCTCCGAGTCGGTCGCAGGGCCGCCCACTGTGGAGAGGGGCGTGGATACGATGGGGGATGTGGCACTGAGGGCCTGAGAAAGATCTGGGGAGGCCGTTTGCATTGGGGTTGTTGTTTTTCTGGCCATTTTACGGGGTGGTGAGGGGGACTTAAGGGGAACTAGGTTAGGGGTGCTTTGTGGGGGTTTGGGAGGGGACTGTTTCCGCTTGGATATAACTTCAGAAAAGAGTCTTGAGGGGGCAGGAGGGGACCCCCAGATCGACAGGGTTGGGTCAGATGAACCTTGTTTACATGAGGGGGATTGGTGGGAAGAAGTAGGGTGGGAGGAGGAAAGGGGAGCGCTGTTGTGGCTGGTGACATCCGCGGCGGACGTCGACGGTCCAGGGGAGGGGGAGGTATAGAGGGGAGACATTAGAGGAGGACGGACCAGAGGTGGGTGGTCGCTTATTAGGGGCGTTGGTTGTGGGGAGGGCCGCGCCCAATATTTGCTTCTTGAAAAGCGCAGCGAATTCAGGCGGACCTCCCGGGGGCCAAAAGAGCGATGCTGGGTCTTTCGGTCTACCAGTTGGGGCTGGTGTGGTAGTGGGCTGGGGGCCGGCGGAGCACTATTTTTAGTGGCCGGTGGGCCAGTGGGTTTGGGGTTCTTGGGAGGATGTTTAGGGTCAGATTTGTTGCCATGAATAAAAGTTGGAGGGGGGTTAAGTGGATTGTCAGTGTCATTGGCAGGTGCTGTACTGTTGTTTTTTTTTTGCAGGAGCGGCTGATGTGGCCGTATTCTCCACAGTTAAAACACTTGACCGACTCGGTAGACAAGAAGACACGATAATTTACGCCAGCATAGGTAAAATTAATGTGATCGGGAGGAGTGACATTACCGTTAAGAAGTACCTGTACTTGTCTTCTAAATGACATTATGTGGGACAGCTCTTTGCTTTTAAAACCAAAGGGTATGGGTCGGATCTGAGACACCACCTTACAAAAACCAGATATATTGTGAACAAGAACATAATTCGGAATTTCGGGGTACACATTAGAGAGAGTAAGCCGAGTAGTGGGTTTATTGAGCGGAGTGAGTTCGAGAAATGAATCACCGAGTCTCAGACCGTGATTGGTAGCGTCAATGACTGCCGCTCTCGAGCTCAAATAAATGGCAACTCGGAAATTGGAATTGGAAATGCGAGATGCAGATACAACATCTTCAGGTGGAACGTGAGTGACAAAAGCATCAATGTATCTTTGAATAGGGATATGGTCAGTAGCTTTAAAAACAACTCCATTGTTCCTGGTAACGCTGCTGAAAAGCTCGCCACCATGAACAGTGGTTTTTCCAGGGGCAGACGTGCTCTTGCCTGACTGCCCCTGAATGGAGGTTCCTGCTTGACTGGCCATGAGGGCCAGCCTAGCTGTAAAAAATTGTAGAAAAAATTTGGAAAAATGAGCCCCAAAATACAGCAAACACCAAACAAGGGGAGGCCGGTCTAGCCTAATCAATAAACAATAATCTACAACCTAGATAAATAACTAGGACCATACAAGGTCAAAAAGCTAAATTAATTCTACTTACTACGGAGCTCGATCGAAATACGTGCCACACGAAGAAGAAGAAGAAGAAGAAGGAGAAGAAGAAGGAGACTTTTTTGACTTTTCAATGAAAACAAACGGTTTCACTTGTTATTGTTGACAAAATTACTGATAATTTCCGTTAGAACACTAGGCAAAGAGAGCAATTAAGACATTATAAGACGTGGCAGGGAAATTATTACTGAGGGTATCCCTCGCTAGAGGATGCAAGACCCACGCCCACCCTCCCCCAATCAGGAAAGGTGTCGAAGGAGCCAGACACCCTTTGGAAGTGGTAAAGGTAGACGACGGCGACGGCGACGGCGACGGCGACGGCGACGGCGACGGCGACGGCGACGGCGACGGCGACGGCGACGGCGACGGCGACGGCGACGGCGACGGCGACGGCGACGGCGGCGGCGGCGGCGGCGGCGGCGGCGGCAGCGGCAACGGCAGCGGCAGCGGCAGCGGCAGCGGCAGCGGCAGCGGCAGCGGCAGCGGCAGCGGCAGCAGCAGCAGCAGCAGCAGCAGCAACAGCAACAGCAACAGCAACAACACCAACAATATTAACAACAACAACAATATTAACAACAACAACAATATTAACAACAACAACAACAACAACAACTACAACAACAACAACAGCAGCAACGCATCCAAATAAAATAAAAACATGAACAGGCTGTTAGTTGTACAGCGAGCTCGTAATCATTATGTGGAAACTAAATGGCATAATTAGACCTTCTTAGCCGCTCCGTTATTCAGTTGGAACGGACAAATATTTCGGTAATATTTCGTTCCCTTTAAATGTTATGTTGTTCCTTCAAAATTATACTTTGTTCCCTCAAAATAACTGATTTCGTTCCCTCGAAAAATTAATTTGTTCCCTAAAATTATAATTTGTTCCCTCGAAATAACTGACTCTTTGCCTCGAAATGTTTGTTTGTCACCTTGAAATTTTATTTCGTGGTGACGAAATGATATTTCGATTGAAATGAATAATATGTCCCTTTAGGGGCTCCGTATGTTTTGCATCATGTACTGGATTGTTATGAGACTGGGGGTTAACCAATGTGAGTACGGTACGAACCGGTACATGTTTGTCGTCTATTGTTCGGTAACTAGGCTCCTGCATTATGTGCTAAATAAATGTATCGTATTTTATTACGGAAAAGAAGTCTGAGAGAAGAGCTGCATGCGTAAACATCCTCACGAGAAAAGTGTACTCTTCAATATTGAAACAACAAGGGACCGGTGACAAAGTTAATAACCGTTACTTTATAAATATGATAGTGAAGTTCACACACTAAAGATCCTGACATTGAAAGGGTGAAATTCAGCATACTTTGTATGTATTGCTTGTTGTGTTCATCAAATCAAGTGAAAGATTCTTTTAAAAATCTCGACAACATGTCGTCAAATGTAAGTGTAGCTTTTGTGAACGGGAACATCGACGTTGATCATCAGCGGGATTTACGCGGAGATTCAAGCCAGGAATGTGAAAGAAACGGTCTGGATGAACGGCCACGACCTGGGGGTGTTTGCTTTATGTAAGTTTACAATAATCTATAAATTTAAACCGTACCACTTTTGGAGTGGTATGATCTTTAGCCTATCGATTAAAAGTTACAAACGTTTGTTGTTGCTACAATTACTATTATATCAATAAAGACATTTTTTACATTATTTAAAATTCAAGCATATCGTCGTTCGTACCAAATATTAATTTTTTTCAAATCTTGTTTTATTCACATTATTAATAGTATCATTAATGTTAGCCTTTTCAGGAAGTCTGAGTGCCTAATTCGTAACACTGTTTCTTAATTACACAAAATTAGGAAAAACGACGTGCCAGTAGTTTGCCAGTTGATGTTAATAATAATAATAATTTATTAATTTATATTGCGCCTATTCCATAAATTGTACACAAGCGCATAATAAAATAATTATACAAAGATTAAAAAGATACAAACTGGTAAAAGTGAGGAAATACAACAATCCATACAAATTATAACACAGGATCTTTACAGGACTTCCCAAACATTAAACATGCATTAACATAAAAACAGTAGAAACAAAAATGTGATTAGGAGAAGAACAATAAATGCACATTTAGTAAACATCTTCTTTAAAAAGATAAGTCTTTAGGACAGATTTAAAAACATCAAGGCTATCAGCGTTCCTAGAAGTGGAAGTTTGTTCCAGAGGTGCGGTGCACTATTCTCAAAGGCTCGATCCCCAAGAGCAACCTTACTACCACCTACAGGGTGGTTAAGAAAAATACCATCAGCAGAACTGCGAAGGCAGTAACGAGGCTGGGACTTAATAGAAACAAGCTGACATAAGTACTGTGGGGCTAGACTATGTAGAATTTTGGAAGTAATCATTAAATTGTTTAATTTAATTCTAAACCGAACAAGGAGCCAATGTAAATACATAAATAATGGTGTAATGTGACAAAACTTGAATGCATTACAGACAAGCCTGGCACAAGCGTTTTGCACTCTCTGGAGTTTTTTAATCTGAGTGTTAGGTAGGCCATAAAACAGACTGTTACAGTAAGATTTGTAATACATTGTGGAATACTCTTACAGTACAAACGGTGCTTTAGTAGTGCTGTCTCACCAATATTCCTGTCACTCATAGAAGGGCCTGGATTTACAGAAACATCTCCAGAACTCATAATGTCTATTGGTGGATCGTGGCCGGTGATCAATAAACGTGTTTGACCATGTTTTGACCACTTTGCCTGTGGAACCCTTGAGGAACAAAATCCTGTTTCAAGAACATGCACAACGTCGTGACAATGAAATTGTTATCGGTATGTGTTGTACTTATGTTAGTGCTGACCACGATCTGAGGCAGGTAACAGTCAGATTTGTAGAAAAACTCAAATCATTGATGAAAAAGGCTTCAAAGTACTTATGTTTGAAGGCAAAGTATCCAGAAGCGTATTATTTTCACGAAGTGACTCATCGAGATAAATCCCAAAACGCATTGTGTTTGTATAAAACAAATTTGTCGTGTGTTTTAGAATTAATTAGTAGGCTAATAAAGCAAAAAATTGACACCACGGGTGTTGTAAAATGTAGATACCCACGATAAATCAAAATTAACATCAAAGGGTGTTAAAACAACACTAATGTAATTGTGTTGGCAAAAATTAGTGTAATTTTAACACCCTTTGAAGTAAATTTTGATTATTGTTTGGGTATCTATAAATATATGACAACCCTCACGGTGTCAACTCAACACCCCAGTTTTTGCAGTGTGATTTCTGCGCTAGGTGAGCGCGAAAATTGTTGGTTGTACATGATGCAACCACGCCTAAAATAAAGGGAAAAAACAATATTGCTCCCTGTGAAATACGCTTACGTTAAAGGCGTGGACTTGTCTGCTAACCGTAACTGTAGTTGACGCAGGAACTGTATTTCACCTACTGCAAAACCAGTGAAAACTAGACATTATGTGTTTGTCCTAAGGACAATCACAAAGCTGTTCCGTTTGTTTTTAACTTTGATTAATCGCTCCAGACCTTAAAAGTTAGTCTGACTGTAAGATAGAAGACCCTTAACCTTTGACAGGCCCTTATTTTGTCTTTAAGTTGGCCGAAAGACATAAACCTGATCTTTATTCTTATGCTGGCTCTAAAACTTACTTTAAACCTGACCCGTACTACATTCATTCTAACTAAACAACATTTGCTATAGAACCTGTTTTCATACCCTCGTCCCACTTGGTTCAGAAGTTTAAATTGTTAATTTGAACCTCCAGTTTGGAATTGTTAAATGTGTCATAAGCTACAGTATGGAACAACAACTATGACTTCATGACAGATGGTTCATGAGAGCGATTTTGTTAAATTCAACTTCCTGTTTGGATCGGAAGAAAAATTCAAATTTGAGTGACGTTCTTAATCACATATGCAAAGGTTAAACAGCCTTGGATATTAAAGCTCCATTGCAAAAGCAATTGTTTCATAGTAAAACTAATAAAGACAAATAAATTAAAATTGTTCAGTTGAAAAAAGAAAAATGTAAGAACCGTAGTTGTTAATTTGATTGAACAAAGGAAATTCATACCAATCGAGTATACAACAACATGTGTTTGTTAAACAAATGACACCTCAAATGGTTAATTCAAAACAAAAGCCACATAACAGACTCATGCAAAACTTGAGACAGAGGCTCCGTTTTTTTACAATACCCGGTTCTTATTAAAACAGAAAATCAATCACATAAATATTATTGTTGTGTAATTTATTTACTGATTACAAGCATTCTCCCGAAATGATTAATGGGTTAATGGAAGCCTGTGTTTTTGTTATAAACAATAATATTAATGTGCTTAAACCAGAATCCATTCACTTTCCGATCAAGAAAATTTCATTTCGATCTGCAATCAATATTGATTTGTTAAAAGAAGATATTGTTGAAAGTCGTCTTTGCAAAGAAAAGACCAATGATATTTCTGAAATAGCGACATTGTATGCTATAACACTCAAAGAAATGCTAAATAAGCATGCACCAAAGATAGTAAAGACTGTGGTCTTGCGACCTAATGTGCCCTGGCTAAATGATGGTATATTGAAGGAGAAACGAAAAAAGAGGAAAGCTGAGAAGCGTTGGTTGAAGTCAAGAACTGATAAAGATTGGAAAGCCTATAAGTCAGCTCGAAACTCCTATTCATTCTTGTTGTACGAAGCACGCACAGCCCATCATAAAGTTTTGGTGTCTGAAAATAAAGAAAATCCAAAAGAACTGTTTAATATTGTGAAAGGTTTGCTGAACATGTCAAACAAACAACCAGTTATGCCATGCAATGTTGATAGAAAAACCTTTGTTAATAACTTAGGCAATTACTTTTTGGATAAAGTTCAGAAAATTCATAATGACATTGAATCAAAACTTAGTAATGTGAACAAATTAATTATTGATGAAACTTCACTTGATAAACAAATTGTAGTTCTTACAGATTTTAAAGAATTGTCTGAACAAGATGTTGAAAACTTGATCATGAAACTCAATAAGAAATCTTGTCCATTGGACCCAATGCCCACAAAATTACTGATGCAATGTTTGGATGCATTATTACCTGTCATAACATCTATGATTAATGTATCTTTGTCGACAGGGCAGTTCCCTGCTCTATGGAAGGTTGCACTTGTTAAACCACTGTTGAAAAAGTCTGGTACTGGAACAGATTTCAGTAATTTGAGGCCTATTAGTAATCTTCAGTATATTTCGAAGTTGGTAGAAGGCGCTGCAACCCAACAAATCCTTGAGCACCTCGATTTTCACTCACTCTTGCCATTCAACCAATCAGCTTATCGAAATGTTTATAGTACTGAGACAGCACTCCTTAGAATCAAAGGTGATCTTTTAATGTCAATGGATGACCAGAAGATTAGCCTATTGCTCTTACTTGACTTGAGCGGCGCTTTTGACACCATTGACCATCTGTGTCTGTTACAAACCTTGAAAACCCATTTATGGATCAATGGTAAAGTTCTTGCATGGATTGAATCTTACTTGGCTGATAGAAAACAGACAGTTGAAATTGATGATATTGAATCAGATGTGTTCAAGGTACCCTTCGGTGTCCCTCAAGGGTCACGTTTATGCCCCCTATTGTTTACAATGTACACAAGCAGACTCCTCACAAATATTGAAAAGAAGTTCCCTATTATTACTTGTCATTGCTACGCAGATGACACACAAGTATATTTGTCATTCTGTCCTAACACACCAAATGAAGAATACTGTATCAGTGTATTAGAAAAATGCATTGAGTACATTAGAACATGGATGTTACAAAACAAACTGATGTTGAATGATAGGAAAACGGAACTGTTAGTTATTGGCACTACACGTCAGGTAGGCCTATCTAAGTTCAAGTCAAACGGTATATCAGTTGGTGACACTGCTATAATACCATCCCATAACGTAATAAACTTAGGAGTGTTATTTGATACTCAGTTGAACATGAAATCACAAATTATTAGTGTATGTAAATCAGCATATTACATGATTTATAATCTGAGGCGCATTCGTAAATACTTTGATCAAGATAGCATGAAAACTGTCGTCCACGCATGCATTACGAGTAAATTAGACTATTGTAATAGTCTATTGTATGGATTACCAAACTTACATATAGCAAAGTTGCAACGGGTTCAAAATACATGTGCAAGATTGATTTGTAATCTCCCTAAATTTGCTCATGTAACACCACTGTTAAGAGAATTACATTGGTTGCCTATACGTCAAAGAATTGAATTTAAGATGTTAATGATAGTTTATAAAGCGCTTAATGGTCAAGCTCCTAGTTATATTACTGAATTATTGGATTTAAAATCTCAAACCCATGGTCATAATCTTCGTAGTACACAAGACACATTGGCATTGAAGATCCCCAAATTAGAACAAAAGTAACCTTAGGTGATCGATCATTTCTTTGTGCAGCTCCTAGATTATGGAATAAGCTACCTGTGGACATTAGAAAGTCCCAATCATTAGATGGTTTTAAATTTAAAGTAAAAACCTATTTGTTTTAAACATAGATTTAATTATATTATGTTCATGCTTTGAATTGTATAGCATTGTGTAGTGGTATAGCATCTAAGAGCTCTTGAAGCGCAGTAGAATATATAAACATAGTTTCTGCGCTCTACAAATGATTTATTATTATTATTATTATTAAATAATAAATCGTCTTCCCCGTTTAAAAAAAAATCGTTCTTCCTAATGGCTGGCTCCGTGAAAACGAATCTAGTTGTTTGTCTAAACCCTGACATATCCTCCTCCTCCTGCTGGTGCGGGGAGAGGGGAACGTTAATACATCTATTCATCCTCTGCCCAGCTATACAATCCGGTTTAAATCTGCTCTACGCTCTTCTTCATCGAATCTTTCTTGACTTGAAATTCAACTTCGACCTCTACTGGACGCTCATCCCGTGCGCTAGGGGTCGCTGTAAAGGGGCAGTACGCCTATCAAACTTCCTCATCGTCAGTTTCAAACACGTTATATACTGGCTCTACAGAACTTCACGCTCTTCCGATCATTCTATAATTTGGCGCAGTCGCCTGCAACATAAAATTCTCATCGATTACAACTATTACAACCTCTGCAACAATCCTGCTGGTTTCATCACTAAATGGTCTTTCAACAACGCTATTTTCACGATCGTTAATAACAAGATAACACGGTTGATGTAGTTCTCCACACGATATCTATTATTTTCACTGATTTTTTTACTATGTTTATTTCCTGTAATTTACCTACCTTTTATTAGTAAACATGTTATTTCTCGTTTTATTTGGTTTCCCTTGTGAGGGGAGCGGGATGCGTGTTTTTCCCCTTTGATTGGGCTTGTTGGTGTCGGAGGAGTCCTACATTCCGCGGTCGCTGCTCCATAAGAGTGTAAGGTTCCGACCACTTCCAAAGAGTGTTTGACTCCTTCGGCACCTTGCCTAGTTGGAGGGGGTGGGCGTGTTTTTTTGTCTCTCCTGGCTAGGGATAACCCCGTGTTGTTTTACACTGTTATGTCTATTGTCTTATTGCTTTTACTGTTTTTTGTTGACAACGTTATTTCCCAGTAATTTTGTAAACTATTATTAAAAATTACTTCGATCGTTTTGAAATAAAGATGTCATTGAAAAGTCCAAAAAAAAGTCCGGAAAGATTAAAGTTACCCGACTGCTGTAAAAGTGATATATTATGTTGAGGGGAATGTTTTTGTTGCTGTTGTATCATGACTAAGAGTTCAAGACTGTTATTGATTTCGTCAATGTGCAGGTATGCGAGTATTCTGTCACGTTTCTGGTACGTGATCTGCCTGCTCGTATTCATAACGGTGGGGGCGTACTCCGCTCTGTCGTTGATGGCATACGAGCTTCCGGACTTTTCAGACCCGTCGAAGGTAAAACAAACTGTTGAGTTGTGGTAATTTTGTATTTGTTTGTTTAGATGATCGTCCTAACAAGGAAATCGGAAAAGTTTCCACAAGGGGATAATGCCAAGCTGGCAACAGCCAGTATATCACATAATTAGTTTAGCGTCTTATGAATAGTACACAAATCAAGTGATTCAGTAACTAGACGACAATACGTATTCTTGTCATCGTGAAATCGGTGGTTAGCTTGCAGCTTGATTCGAACCTATAGCTTTGTGATTGCAAGTTCTGCACTACTTACCCATTTAACATGTTGCATTGAGGGTATGCATTGTTGGTATAAAAAGGTCGAACTAATCTCAGGCCTGATGTTTTGCTATTGTAAGGGTAAGGCAGGTTTTTTTTTTTTTTGGGGGGAGGGAAATTGTAAACTTTGTACTGGAACATTTGAAGGGACTCCAAGTCAATTACTAGGGGCAAGGAGGCGAATGCCTCGGTTGCCTCTACGGATCCACCGTAAAAAAACAATCTCTTTTTTGAAAAGTTGTTACCTCTGCTTTACCCTCTGCTTTTTGTTATTGTTGTTTTCTGCTTTTTGCTATGGTTTTATTTTTTTTATTTTTTTTTATTTTTTATTCAGACAAGCAGTTACACCAGATTACAATAATTCATTTTCAGAGATGGAATAAAAATCAATTTAAAATCACTGCCTGTTTAAGCAAACATAAAGATAAAACGAAATAGGTCGTTAAATATCTCTGAGGCTTTGCCACTTACAATTGTGGATGTCTAACTTATCTCTCTTTTGGGCAATCTTGTATTCAATACTCTCAATTAACATAACACTTCTTTTGAAGGAATTAAAAACAGGAGCTTTTTCTTCATATTTACATTTATAAATATGTTGTTTACCTAAAATAATTAAATGATTAATCAATAAAATGGGGTCATAAATGTTATAACCGAACATAATAGAGAACTCTGTTAAATTTATGTTAATCCTAAGCATAGAAGCCATCCAAGCTTGAATGCAACTCCAAAAGGATTTTACATAGGGGCACTTAACAAATAAATGAGAAAGCGTCTCTTCCTTGACCTTACAAAAGGTACATTTTGAGCTATTTACTAGCCCAATCTTATGCAAAAAGACGTTGTTCACTTTTAGTCTATGCAGAAACATAAACTGAAACATCCTAGATTTAATATCTATAGCACATTTGTAAGGCAAAGAGAAAATAAACTTCCAATCCTCCTGGTCGATTTCATATGAGACTTTCCATTTTGCCTGAATCTTCACTGGTTTATCTCTAACTTTTTCCATCAGTTTGTCATAAGCATATTTAACAAAATGCTTCCTCTGAAGAAAAGAATTAATGACAATGTTATCCTGAGTCTGCAGATTTTTACTAATCCATTTATCTTTCCAGTTAGAGGGAATAGCTTTTAACAGGCCAAAATACTGGATGAAGTTGGTTTCTAGTTTATATTTAAAATGAAGATCCTTATAAGAAAGAAAACAACCAGTCGGACCAATGATATGATTAATCTTAGATACTCCAGCTTCGAACCATTTCACATAAAATAGAGGCTGACCTTGAATTGAAATAAAAGAATTTCCCCAGAGGCTTTGCTTCAAAAATTCTTCAGATGAAGCAGGGGATTTAAAAGTAAGAGAGCTCCAAGCTGTCAAAATGTCCCTTAACATGGGGGATGACAAGTGGAGTGATTTAACAAAACCGTTAGAGAAATTCCCTTCAAACAATTCATGCCCTCCAAACTGTCGGATGTGCCTGTAAATGAACATTTTCCAGTTGCCCTTGTTTGTATGATCTAAGAACCTTTTAACCCAAGCAAGCTTTTTGCTATGGTTGGTTACTTTTGGTTTTGATTGGAGTTTTTTTGTTGGTGGTTGTATGCTATGCACACAGTTAGATACCGAGAAAGACTAGTAGTCAAATCATCACAACAATGCAAATAAAACATGGTATTTTCTTTCGAGTCACATTTCTTACAATTCACACCTCACATGATTGAATATCCAATTAAGAGAAGGCGCAAAGTTGTAATGTCGGTGTCTAATATCTTTCCACACGAGACTAACAACATGAAATCGTCGATACCATTGTTTCCTATGTTGGAATTGGTTACACAAGGCAAATGAGAAAAGCCCTTTGAATTGATAGAAAGTGCAATGAACGCGAGAGCGTTCGAGTATAGAGTTATTGGCTTGAAATCAAGTAGAGGGTTGCCATAATGAACGACGTTGGAACGAATTAGGTGGCAGCAGATAAGTTTCCATGTTAACATATTTCTGAGTTTGTCACACAAACTCTGCCGCACCTAGTCTTCCCCCACCTTGTCTCTCGTTAGCACAATTTATGTTGGAGGATAGTGGTCTGTATAAATCTACAAGGAAATTACAGTTCATTCCTGATTTGTGATGATATTCAATCTTAACATAATTGAATTTGACCTTATGAATGACACAACAATTCCTTTCTGGACTAAACAAACACAGTTGTTTAGATATCCGATGACATCATGTTTCAAATTTTGCTCAGAAATGGCATCAAATGACCTGTTACATCGTGCTTGCTTCTTCAGGTTAGAGACTTATTAATCCCCAACCCCCCCCCCCCCCCCCCTTCCCCTCAAAACAAAAGAAATAAAATGGTTGATTTATTCTTTGTAAAATTGTGTTTTCTCCACAGGGCTTCTTGACACGCGGTACCGTTATTGCATCACGTTTTCAAAGTCTCAGCAACCTTGTATCGGATAAATACTTGGTGATGAGTCTCCCTCTAGCGGCAGAAGATAACCCTCCAAGGGTTAAACGACAGTCTGGAAATGATGCTCGCATCCAGTTTTGTCATACCATAGGTTAGTTTACAGCTTACACTTGTTACGTCAGGGAACCAGTCTGGTGT
This sequence comes from Leptasterias polaris, assembly GCA_037783415.1. Lineage (NCBI taxonomy): Eukaryota > Metazoa > Echinodermata > Asteroidea > Forcipulatida > Asteriidae > Leptasterias > Leptasterias polaris. Next base: position 1,078,122 of record JAZGTN010000149.1, read on the forward strand.
TTTTTCATCCATTATTTGAGGTTCTGCATCGCCAAAAGCGGCACTAAATGGATCAGGAAATGTTGCTGTGCTTGCCAGACTTGTCTAAAGGGAACAAGTTACACAGAAGACTAAGTCCACACACTGTTCATTATTTTGATGTATGGGCGGCCAAAGGGGCCAAAACTAATAAATTGACAAACTAAAGGGCAAAACAAAAGTCTAAGAAAAGAGCTGTTCAAACAAATACGAAGTCAAACTAAATTAACAAAACTCAGCAGCAATCCAAGAAAATAGTTTTTAATTAAACAACAAGCAATTACCAATCAAACTTATAAAGGCAACATCAATCCAACATACTTATTGTTTTGTTTACTCTGAATCGAAATCAATTTATTAAAACGCAATCAATAAAAAAATATAAAAATAAACAATTATCAATCAAAGAACGAATCCTTGAAAAGAACAAACACACACAATAAACAGACCAATAGGGACGAATAACTAACACAGTCAACATAAAGTAAAATCAAACTTGAAAACGAAATCAAACTAGCTATTACAAAAGAATGAGAGCGGTTATCAAAAGCTAAAGGCAAAATGCAACAACTATCAAACGACTGAGCGAACAAACTTTACGAGAAACTGAGGACTGAGTTAAAAAACCTCAACGTTGGTGGTGTACGTTCAGGTGTGACCAATGTATCCATTCTATGCAATGGACGCTCACGTAGTCGAATAATTATACGAAGTTGGGTAGGGTAGTAAGCAAGTGTACACACAGCCATTCAAATTGGCGATAATAGTTCTGTTAGTTTATAGAGGGAAGAGTGAAATCATACATGTAGCCGTATGCAAGCAATGATGTAAGAACAAGTGTTCTTTACACATGGAACAATGCACCCCATAAGGTAATTTCTATAGGAACAATTGGGCCCCCCACAAGGGAAATCTTTAGAAAAGGGAATAATAGAACAACAATAGCAGTACCCCACAAACCGGATTTGTACGGCTGTGTGTGACCACAAATAAACATTTTGATGGTGTCCGATAATTAGATGCATTATAGATTGTATAAGGACATGCAAATAAAATAGCTGAACCGGAACGCACTCTCCGTGTCGAGTGAGAAGTGTGTGTGTGTGTGTGTGGGGGAGACACATATAGTCAAGGGTCTGTTTGTGAGTGTGTGAGCGTGTCTATCCTTAGACTTGGTTCCAAGTCTGTGCTCGTGGTTTTTAGTCTACCTGATAGCCAATACATAATTGCCTGAAATAGCGCCCTCTTGTGGATTAACCTCCGTCTTTAACCTACGATCACAGACTTGGGAACATTGTTTTTCGGTTTGTACACACCCTATGGCGAATTAGTCCAAAAGTGGACGGAACACTCTGATTGGTCAGAATCTCAGAAGCCGTCAATAAAATGCACATTCAAACTTGACCGTTTATACCACGGGATATAGCACAGAAATACATCATTGATGCACATGTAACTAATCTGCCTCTGCTCAGTGATTCAACTTGCAGTTTGGAAACAAAAAACCCAAAGTGATTCTAGTTTTTAAATTCAAAATAAATAAAAAACGTTGGGAAAATCATTAGAGGATTCCATTCAAATAAAGGGAACACAGTTTTTCGTCTAGTAGGATCAGGTTATTTGTCATGTTTATTTTTCAATATTTTAAGAATAGGTGTACATCTAGTATTAGTTTATGTATAAATTAGAAATAGCATACGTACAAAGCACTATAAAAATAAACAACAATGACTCGATCGATTTTACAGAAAATGCTGAGGTGATTATAACCTATTGGGAATAGACGCAACAAACAGGAGTTTTGTGGCCTCCTGATTGGTCATCTCTCTGGCATAGTGTTGTTATGTAAATGTCAGTTGTGAATAAATGAATATCCCGTATACACAAGGGTCAAGTCTGAGATTGCGAGTTAGAGCGCGTGATAGCCAATCTGCGGGGGGAATTTTGTGTGGCTGATGCAGAGAAATAACCGCGATCTCAGACTTGAAATCAAGTCTAGTCTATCCTTATCTAAAGTTAGTTTGATATTGGGGATTGGACATTCACTTAGGTTTGTACAGCGAATATCGATGTTGCTTTTTCGATATTGGTGATTGGACATTCATATAGGTTTGTACAGCGAATATCGATGTTGGTTTTTCGTTATTGGAAATTGGACATTCAAATACGTTTTTACAGCGAATATCGATGTTGCTTTTTCAATAGTGGAGATTGGACATTCACATAGGTTTGTACAGTGAGTGTCTACCATGTACATCATACTTTAATGCCAGTTTGGATATCAAAACAAAACTCAGTGGATGCTCCAGTGGCATACCGTAGTTTATGCATGGTTCACGGCAAAGGGTCAAGCCTAAAGCCTGCTACTCCCACAAACATATACTGGAGAGTGCGCCTTCACAGGCAGACCCATCTTCTGGTTCCTGCAAAGTCCAAGTTCTTCCACTCTATGGATCACAACAAGATATAAAAGACTTCAGTTTGGGTCATGGAACAAGCTGATCTAGTTCTATCTTCCTGAAACTGCCAGTTATTGCAAAGTTTTGAAGAACTTTTTTTATCTTGATTTGAACACAATTATGGCACCATGATATATCTGCAGTGCATTGACATGTTTTTGTAGTTGATTGTCTCCCTGGCAATGCATTCTACACCATGGCTATCCAAGCGTGAATCAGACAATATGTTACAATACAGCAGCAATGAATTGATGAGACTCAGACCCGACATGTCACTGCAGCGTCTGAGGTTACCATGTCATGTTTACCAACAGATCGTCAGTCTGGGTATTGCAAAAGGTAATCATGTACATATAGGTTGTAGAGGTCGCCAAAGGAGAAGAAGAAATTACAAGGAAAACTAGACATTTAGTGTTTGTCGACAAACACAAAGCTGTTCCGTGTTGTTTTGCTTCGATTAAGTGCTTCAAAGCTTTCAAGTTGGTCTGATTTCAAGGCCCCTTTTCACTTAAGTGTGCCAACAAACTTAAACCTGGTCTTCATTCTGATACTGAATCGAAAGGAGCTTTTAAACCAGAAAGAAAGGTCAACATGGGGTCATGGCAACCCTTGTCTAACATTTAATGCTCAATGGGTTTGTAACTGAAAATATAATTAAAATTGGGTGTGTAGTTCTTGAGATTTGGTCTCACATCCGGTTGACCGGGAAGTTAAGGTCAACATGGGGCCACAGTTACCCACGGCTAATCTTCAATGCCCAAGAAGGCACACATCGACAAGCAGTTGTTCTCTCTGAAAAAAGCAGTCAAAGCGAAGGTACCACCATCTTACATCAGTTCCCAGGCAAGACCTCCACACCCACACCGGCTCTTAGCTTACGAAGATTCTTTCAAAGATTCTTGGAAAAGCCTAGAAGCTAAAGTGTGTGTCTTGTTCACGGAACTAACACTCAACCAGTACAACAAGTTCAAACAAGACATCGAAACCAGACTGGCTGAGGCAAGAGACTCTTCACAAGATCAAATCAAGGCCCATTTCAAGGACGTAGAGGCAAGAACAACGGCAACACAACTCTTCAATTTCTTCTCGAGACCAAGACAACACCCCAGCAAAGGACTGAAACGAAAACGACCATAGAGTCACTGAGACTGTCCCCAAAACCAACGGTTCTATTCAGAACCACCGCATCTTCTAAAAAGAGATTTAAACCACTGTATAATTGTGTCATTACCTAATAATATTTTGCTACACAAAAAGCGAATATTATTGTTAATATTATCAACCCACATTTATTTCACAATAAACAATGGTTAATTCGTAAATATAATAAAGGGAAGTTTCTCGCACAAAACCAAAGAAAATTAAAACGCCTTTCCCGCCACTGCTCAACCATATCCCAACAAAGACAACATAGTCTTCTTACTGATTTGGCTAAACAAATCGAACAATTCATAACAAAAATATCCAATGTTGAACTTTCTGCACATCAGAAAATCGCATTAGGTAAAGGTCTCAATTTTGTTCCTACCCCCATCAAACCTACACGCCGTTCTCTTTTGAGTGATATAAACATTTTCAATCGAAGAATGAGAGCCGCATATCTAACGCACAATAAGACTTCCCAAACCCAACCCTTCAAACCACCATCAACTTGGCAACCCAAATCAACATTCAATCTCACACTTGATAATTATTTGGAAGCCACTAAATTTGAACTTGCTCATATTCGTTTGAAACAACAGAAAAACAATATGACAAATAATCAAAAATCAGCTTTATCACAGTTGAAAAACAACAACCAAATCATGATCAAACCATGTGACAAAGGCAGAGGAATTTGCATCATGAACCTCACTGACTATCTGGCCGTAGGCTACCGCCATCTTAGTTCTCAACACTACGAAGAGTTTGAACAAGATATCACACAAGAGACAAGTCAGCTGGTTCATAATGCTCTCACAAAAATGGTAAACCAAAACATCATCAGCCGCAAAACATATGAGTACGTCGACCCCCTCACACAGAAAGTGGCGTGCCCGACCACGTACTTCCTACCGAAAATACACAAAACTCCACCAACAGGAGAACAATTCATTGGTATACCTATTATCAGCGGATGCACAAGCCCCACAGCAAAAAATCTGAATTTGTGGACTTTTTTCTCCTTCCTATAGTTACCTCGCAACCCACATATGCCCGTGACACCACAAACATTTTGCGAAAACTAGAAGAAACCCCATTCCCACAAGAAGTACTCATCATCAGTATTGATGTAGTTTCAATGTACACAAATGTCCGCCAAACAGAGGCAATCAATTGTGTTTGCAACGCACTCGACCGCACCAACCCCCAATATAATCATCAACAAACCGCACTCCTCTCACATCCGAACTCTTCCAGAACTCATAATTGGAAGGAATTGCTTTCAATTTGGAAATAAATATTTCCTACAGAAAGTCGGATGTGCCATGGACTCCACAGCCAGTCCAGAAATCTGTGACATAACCCTTCATGATCTTGAAAATCAAATCCTCCAACAAGCTGAACACATTCTTACTTGGCGTTATAGGGATGATATTCTTATAATATATGACGGCAAAATTGAAGAATTAACAAAATTAGTAAATACCATGAATCAAATGCATCCCACCCTCAAATTCACTTTTGAGGCCTCAAACTACCCAATCAACTACCTTGACTTAACCATATTCAAAAGGTAACAGATTCCGGGAAACAGGTATACTAGACACCAAAGTCTATACCAAACCCACGGAAACCTACCAACACCTACACAAAATCTCGTTTCATCCTCCACACGTGTTCAACGCATTTATTTACGGGGAAACCCTACGCTTTGCAAGAAACACAAACAACAAAGAGGATTTCAACGATAAAGTTGAGATATTCAAAAACAAACTCACAGCAAGAGGATACACCCACAATGAAGTGAACTCGCAGATACAAAAAGTATCACATTGTGAACGGGCAAACATGATTCATAAGAAACCGGAAGCAAAACATAACTCAAAAACACCTCTCGTCTTCACGACAACTTACAACCCGGCACTATTCCACAAGGATATATCACGGGCAATCAACAAAGTCTGGCATCAAGTTCAGAGCGATGACACACTCTCGGAAATATTTCCGAACCCACCATTCATTGCTTTCAAAAAAGACAACAAACATACGGGAAATGATCGTAAGAGCAAAACTGCTACAAGACCCAACTGAGTCTGAAAGCAACCTCGACCACCATTCTCCCGCAAATAATTCAATTGAATTACAAGAAACACTTGAGGATCTAATTGCCTTATTGTAAACAATCCAACAACGGATTACGCTGGATTACTAAAAAAAACACAGACATACCCACGGCTATGTCTCCCATTCCCATAAACAATTGTTGCAACCCACACATCTTTTTAAGATGTGACAAGAGATTTACCCGATTCTCTGAATCGACCCACATACAACTGATGAGGGAGCAACATGACTTCCGAAAGCTAGCTATTGCTACCTAAAGGATCTGCAAAAATATCCTGTATCTCGAAAAAACCCGTTCACTACCGACCCACTTGGTCGAAAAAGGTCACATAATTTCGGTTAAACTATATCCCACCACTTCCCAGTAAAAATAACACAAGTGTATATAGTACAGCACAGTTACCATATTTGGAATTTTATTATCACAAATACAAATTTCAAAGTAAACAAGTCAACAGATACAGCGTCACTGGATGGGATAGCACCAACATTTATTATCCTACCAGATAGGTATGTGGTTGTCAATCTCCACTATCGAAAAAGCAACATCGATATTTACTGTCATTGTTATGGGGACGTCGCAAAAAAAAACAATGGGAGAACAAAGAGAAGTCTTAGATTAGTGGGATTCACAAACATGTTTGTGTGTGTGGGTGCGTTTGTAACAGCCTTCAACCGTAGACCCCAACTAAAATGAATACCTTCCAATCGTGGACAACATAGAAACCGTGGACGTCCACGATTTTTTATTTATTTTTTTATATTTTTTTTTCCAGCTTTAAATTACAAGAGGGCGCTCTATTGAGCTCATACTTTTTGGCAATAGTCCACAATTGAATAGTATTAGTACAAGCTGTAATTACACGTGGGTACACGTTGCCTTCGGATTGGGCGCTTTGAGGCTTTAAAAGGCGTTTGATATAAAATAAACACGGTTGGAAAGATGTTTTCAAAGTAGAATATAATGATCCACACAAAAATGCCTTAGAAATGTTTGGCTTTTGTTAAATTTCGTGACACAAAACGCTCCGCCATTTTGTGGAGTCAAATGTTTGACTCCACTAAATGGCCGACGTGATCCGCTAGTCTTCTTTCAAGTCGTAGTACGTACTCGCAATCACATGCTAAACTATATTTTAATCAGAGTGCTGCTGTGGTGTGCTGTGTTTTAGTCCTCTCCTCCTGTCCACAAAAAAACATTGGGTATAAACAACACCGGTCGTTTCTCTCAGTTAGTCCCATAACAATTTTCTCACCCTGATTGACGAGCTATTAACACAATCTGTACATCATCGGAGAGGTCTTGAAAAATGTAGCAAGCACTACACAAAGTCTAAACCCTTTTGACCTTGACTTCCTGTTAAAACCGGAAGTTGCAAATTTCAAAATTGATAACAGTTTGCGCCATGGTTACAATAACAAGTGCTGTATTCGTAACGGTAGCTAGCCTTGTTCTTCTCGGATGGGAATTGAATATTATCGAGGCGGCTATCATCACGTTGGCCGTTGGACTATCGGTGGATTTCACCATCCATTACGGCGTAGCATTCAAGCTCTCTCCTAGCTCAGACCGCAACCAGCGTACACGCTACTCGTTAACAACGATGACAGCAGCTATCACCATAGCCGCTCTGTCAACCTTCGTTGCAGGGGCCCTGGTTCTGCCTGCTGGGGTGCTTGTTTATTATCAGTTCGGGGTGTTTTTAATGCTCGTAGTCAGCGTCAGCTGGAGTCATGGAACTTTCTTCTTCCAATCCCTTTGCATGACAATTGGTCCGCAAGGAAGTTTTGGCGATGTACCTTGCCTGTCCTTTTGTGAATGCTGCAGGCTAGGCAACAAGCCCAAAGTGATGAAGGTTAAAACGCCTCGGAGATCTCCCGTCACTCAGACTATCTCTGAGGAGCGAGTCCAAACTATAAGTAGCGGAGTTGTCGATGCTACCCCTGTGGACGGGTCTATGTTTCTTGTGCAGAACAACAGAACTCTAGCCAATGGTCAGATGCCCCAATGGCAAAACGGCTTACAAGAGCCTCACATCAGCCATCACAATAGGTCTGTACCGCAGAGTCACAGGAGTACATCTAGATCCCTTTGGCAAAGCGATAACCATGTGACTCGGGAACAACATGAAATATACGGATATCGTGGTCATAACCAAAGAGCAGTGGCCCGTGGGTCAGAAGTACCTAATGCCTCACCTGAGAGTAACTACCATGGCATACCAAACTTTAATCGAGTAAATACACGTAACTCTGTCGTAGACTTTAACCGTTTGCCTTCTTCAACTATTCAAAACCAACTTAGACCGAGCGTACAGTAGTGTGAACACAACTTTAGCCTTGGACTTCTATGTTTGTATGTGTCTGAGATGGAACTCGGATTCGGGACCAATTTCATAGAGCTGCTTAATAAGCAGAAAATAATTGCTTATTACTTTCCTGCAAAGCAAAAGTAAGCAAAAAACCAGTAATTTTGTTTTATTTTGTTTTAGCTACTTTTTTGGTGCTGAAGTAGCTCTGTGAAACTCTGTCGATCATTAATTGTTCAAAGCGACGCTCAACATTTTATTTATTTGTTTTGTTTTATAAAGTGTTCAGAGCAAAGCTCGGAACGTCTTTATCTTGTTTTTTTCTTTTCCTAATTAAGTGTTCGGAGCATAGGGCCGACCGCCTCTCCTTTTGTCTTTTTTTAAGTTTTCGTAACGAGGCTCGTATTCACTTCTTCTTTTTGTTCGTTTTATTTGTAGGTGTTCAGCTCTAGTTTGTGTTCGTTTGTTTTTGTTTTCTTAAATCTTCTTCTTCTTCCCGTCGATTGTGCGCTAACAAAATCACACTTACCAAGGTCAAGTAAACTTGAAACTTCACACATAGTTAGATACTCATTAAGAAATGAAACCACTTCAATTAAGTAACGACGACGTAATCTGGTTTCAAATTGAAAGGTTTTTACAATTTTAATATTTGAAAATCCACACCAAATCAAGAATACGAGACCGTCGGTTGTTTTTCGGGATTAAAGACTAAGGTAATATAGGTCTTCATGTTGTGTTATACGCGTGACATAACGCGTGTTATCCGGTCGAAACAGGAAGTGCCTTCTAATTTAAAACCCTTAGTGAGGATTGACCTTCTGTTTCTTCGTGCATGTTTTTGCTATGCAGAAACAGATGGCAGAAGTTATTTGCAATTGGGTGAGCTCATTCACCTTGAACAAATCCCATTAAAACTCCAGTGGTCAGGAGAGCTGCCATTAGTTTGTACACACAAATCTTGGCAAATCCTCAAGGAGTAGGATGCCAGCCTTGTTTGATAACAATCATCAATCATCCTTATCCAGGGCAGCTTGTAGCTGCTGGGAAGCCTCTGTGAGACTTGTTTGACAGGTGGAGGGTAACAATATACTAAAACATGATCAGAGTCAGGGTCTGTGTGTATTTTAGGTCATGGTTTGTTAGCTGAAAGGCGGGGCTTCACTGTAATCTTGCTGGTCACCAACCCATTCATAAAAACAGATTGAGGGGATATATACCACTTTTTTAAAGGCAATAAACAACTCTAGCCCCTCTGAGTGGTATATGGCTTAATAATAATGTAAAACGAGCTTCATAACCCGGGTGTAATACGATTTCCCAGACTGCATGAACATTTAGTAGGGCAGCCGCCGTGTGATAAGTATGACGTCACATGTGGCTAAGTGTCACTTTAAAAGAAAAGTTGTTTTCAACTATGTTGTAGTCCATCAAGGGTCTCGTTTACAGAAATAGGACCGGTGACATCATAGCATCTAAAAGCGCCCTCTAGCGGCAGGTTAAAAACAGCTCAAAATACACTTTTACTAGATGATTGTGGCGAAGCTTATGAAAATCATTTCAAAATTGGTTTACGTAATGACCTTATCTACCAAACAACACTTTTGACTTAGTTGAATGAAACTTGGTGAATTGTTAGACAATGATATTGAGTACCTAAAATAAGAGTGGCATCATGATGTCGTCATTAAAATAATTGTTACTAATTTTTGAAACTTTGACAAATTATTACATAGCAAGTTACAATCAATTACTACTTTTACCATATTTTGTTGTTATGTAGGCCTAGTGTTTTTTAGGTGTTCGGCCTTCAGCCGAAAACCTATTGTTATTGTTAGAGTTTTTGTTAGGTGTTTGTGCAATAATGTGCATAAACACCTCTTGTTTTTGTATGTTTCCCTCCTTCTTCAGAATCTTCTTCTTCCGCGAATCATTTTGTTGTTGCTTAACTCAACATAACAATTTAATTGAACCTTCAAACTTGGAATATACTTAAACTTTAACATGAGGACGGCACTTGAGTCATCAAGTGTCGAATTAAACGTCTGTTGAAGTAAAACATTACCATTTGCTATTCGCTGTATCTAATGAATTATAACGCTATGATGTTCATTGTTTGACATCTGATACATCAAGACAGGGGCAACATTTAAAAACATCACGCAAAAAACGTTTGACTTTTTCCTCCGAGTCGTTACCCTAAGATTAAGATTGAAATGTATGTTTTAGTCCCAACCACTCGTCCCAAGCTTTCGTTTTTTTCCATCAAAACAAACAAGAAAATCAACTTTCGGGCTTATCTATGGAAAAACTCAAGACTGAGATTGAATTGAAGGTTGAACCTCAGTATCAAGACGACACAATGTTGATGATGTCATGATGACGTCATCAGGTATTGTATTACAATAAATGAAAGTTTAATATTTGTAAAAAATCATAATTCATGAACCACATGTTGGATTTACAATCTGCACATCATCGGATAGGTTGTTAAAAGTTCAACAAACGCTGCACAGAACATGACCCCATTTGTCAGGTTGAATATTTCAAAATATATTGTCTTATTCATATCTTTAAAAATTCTTAACAATTCAGCATAATGTTTGTAACAGGTTGTAGAATGTAGAGCCTGCTCAAACTTTTGCACAGAGATGACAAAATGTCGACCTTTACATCTGGTCACAACCGGACGTTCCAGCGCACTTGTTGACCTGCTCATTGACAACGCACGAGAGTGTATTACACCCGCTAAGCCTGTGCACGTACATTGCACGTGTGGTTTGCACGTGTAGTTTGATTTGAATTATTTTTGCATTGGTGTTACAACGTATATTGCCCCCCCCCCGAGAATAGTCCATAATTATGTCTGAAAACTACAAAAACTCCTGAACCACACATTGAATTTTTACAATTTTTACATCATCTAAAAGTCTAATAAACTATTCGCACGCGCTACACAAAATGTGTCCCCGTTTGATCTTGACTTTTGGTTCAAGTCGGATGTTGAAATGTTATGTTTCAAAAATCATAACTTATGAACCACTTAGATTTTTACAACCTATACATCATTGGCAAAGTATGTCACAACTTCAGAAACTGTACACAGAATATGACCACATTATTTGACCTTGACTTCCTGTTCATACAGGAAGATGAAATTTAATAATTGAAACATTCATAACTCCTGAACCACATTATTGTTTTTTATCTTCTATATACTTCATCAGAAAGGAGTCCGAAGACTTCACCAAGGCTACAAAGTCTGACCTCATTGTACATTTACTTCCGGTTCAAACCGAAGTTGAAACTTTATAATTATTAGAAACAATCATAACTTCGTAATCACACTTTGGACTTTTACAATCTATACATAATTGGAAAAGTATGTCACAATTAAAGAAACGGTACACAGACAGGATCAAACAGGATGTTGAGACTTAAAACTTGAAAGAATCAAAACCCCTGAACCACAATTTTGATTTTTACAATATAAGCATAGTTGGAAAAGTATGAAACAACTAAAAAAAACACGATACACAGAATGTGGCCCCATTTGCCTTTGACTTCCGGTTCAAACGGGAAAATGAAATGTAATGTTTGAAAAAAACTAACTTCTGAACCACACATTGTTTTTTTACAATCTATACAAAACTGGAAAAGTATGACACAACTTAATCTAGGAAACCCAAGTGCGCCCTCAGTGTTCAAGTGTTTACTCCAACTTTGTTAAACACATACGTACAACAAAAAGTTAACTTTGGGGTCGGCTCATTCTCTATTCCTTGTCTAGCTTTGAGCAAGAGAGAGCACATTATTTCGATCAGTATTTCTCTCCATTTTGTGGGGAGCATGGCTCTGGCCATGCTCCAAATACTATTCTTTGGGGAGGGACACTGTTCTATAGTACTCTCTGTGAGTATCACTTTGCATTAAATTATCTTTTGAATAGAGAAATATTGTCATTATAGTGCTGTTTGAATCGGTATAATATTGTAAACTTGTGTATGCAGCCAACGCCTCGTGTTGTACTGACCTTTTGCCCTTTACATAAGGGACTGTGTTATTATCTTAATTAGGTGTTCAGGCAATATTCTTCTTCTCAGAGTCGTTTGTCAGCAAGCAAATGCATAGTTGCGAAACGTGCATCAACTTGAAACTGTGCATGTAGGTAGACTAAAACTTGCAGATGATCCTAAAAGTTGCAACGTCATGATGACGTCATCAGGTGTTGAAATACAGTAAATCAAAGTTTAATATTTAAAAAGTTCATAACTCATTAACTACACAATGGATTTGTACAATCTATACATCATCGGACAGTTCTTTTAGAACCCAACAAATGCTACACGAAGAATGATCCCATTTGACCTTGACTTCCGGTTCAAAATGTAAGTTGAATATTTCGTTAGTAACCTGCACAAGCACGCGGCTGGCTGTTCCGCTCCATTGATCATACGGTGCAAAATCCACGAAGCTGACCCACATTACAAACCTGAAACGTACAGTACATGTCGCATCCATGGTGGCGCTATATCAAATTAATGGTCCTTTATTTACTGCACTCTGTGACAAAATATTGGCTCTGTGATAAATGCCGACTCGGAAATCTACGTCGTTCGACGGTAGCTCAGTGCCTAACCTTCGTGTTGGCCTTTTGTTGGCTTGGTGGCAAATGTCAACTAGAAGATTGTATTTTGCTGACCTGTTTTGGTGTTTTGTATGACTTTTGATAACTTAGAAAATGCAATCGGAAAAAGATCAACACTAATTTGATTCTGATCAATACCCTTTTTTTTTTTTACAAGAATCCAACTTTTAGATGATGTTGAGTGCTTCAAAGAAGTGCAGTGTGAGCAACAAAATAAAGTCAACATAAACTGCAGACCGTGTAAACAATAGGTTATTATGCCCTTTCATGACAAATGATGTTGCTTCAGTAATCGGCTCGGCACCATTAAACAAAGAAGGTAGCAAGGAGGCATAGTTTGATAATAGGTATTTTTGAATTGTAAGTGATAGTCTTATAAACTATCAGTTCAGTTTGTGACTAATTACATGAACAATTGTATTAATGTGTATCTAGAACACTTTCTGAAGCTTCAATGCAGTCTTAAGTAGCAACGATAGCACCCCCGTGTACACTAAAAATATAAATTTAATAGATTTACAAACTACTAACAATTACAATCTGCTAACGCATTTTAATAACACAACACTGACCCATATTGATACTCGAACACCTAGTGTTTGTTTCGACAAACACTAAGTTATAGTGCTATTTTGTATTGTGTGCTGTAGTCTTGCATTGGATGATTTAATTAGCACAGGGGATTATTTTATACTTTAGACGTCATCTTATGGAATTTGTTGCTTTTATTGTATTCTTGTAAATGCTCGTCCTTTATCAATAGAGGACCGGCTCCCTTCCCGTGTCTCTTTTACAATCTGTTTATGTGCAGGTTTTGTAGGTCAATGATTTAGGCCTCATATTGTATTTTAACAAGTCATATTTTGTGTGCGTACATTGCTATAGTATTTTTTATCCCAACGATGTCTGTGCCAGACAATATTTCAATGTCAAACTGTGTTTTAGCTGAAACCATTGCAAGTACGTGCCTTCACATATTTTTTAGTAATAATAATAATAATAACCAAGATTTATAAAGCGCACACATATCCACCAAAAGGTGCTCAAGGTGCTGTAACAAAGGAAGAGATAAAACAAAAGGCGGATTATTTTTTGTGTGATTTTTTGATTATTTTTTATATTTTTTTTTGGGGGGGCGGCCTTTTTTTGTGTTAGGTGTTCGTGCAATATGAGCACGAACACCTCTTTGTTATTGTTCTGTTTTTATGTGTTCGTGCAATATGAGCACGAACACCTCTTGTTATTGTACTGGATTTTTTTAGGTGTTCGTGCAATTCAGCACGAACACCTCTTGTTTTTGTCCTGTTTTTTTAGGTGGTCGTGCAAAATGTGCACGAACACCTATTGTTTTTGTTCTGTTTTTTGTTTTTGAGGTGGTCGTGCAAATTTGTTTTCTTCTCCTTCTTCCAGGCAACTTTTCTCTGTTACATAACTCAAGATTGAAACTGAATTGAACCTTGAAACTTATCAGATAATTGAACCTCAATATGAAGACGGTACAGTTGTCATTACGTCATGATGACGTCATCAGGTTTCGAATTACAATGTTTTTAAAGTTGAAAAATTACCATTTTCTTTTTACTGTATCTCAACGAATATGAAAGCTATGGTGTTCAAAATTGGGCATCTGATAGAAAAAGACTGGGGCAACATTTGTAAAGTTAACGCCAAAATCGTACGATCTTTTCTTCCGGGTCGTTACCCTAGGTCAAAATTTGCCTTCGTTTTTTTCCTTACAAAACTTTCGAGTTTATCTACGAAATAACTCAAGATTGAGATTGAATTGAACATTGAAACTCATCAGACAACTGCACCTTAGGATCAAGACGACACACACCTGAGTATGTCATGATGACGTCATCGGGTATCAAATTACAGTAAATCAAAGTTTAATACTTGAAAAAACATAACTCATGAACCACTGAATGGATTTGTACAATCTACAAATCATCGGATAGGTCGTTAAGAGTTTGACAAATGCTACACAGAACCTTTCCAACATTTGAACTAGTTGAACATTTCAACGACGCACGATAGCATATTAACGTGTAAACAACCTTGCCCTGGCTATTCAAACTTTAAATTATGTTTCTCAAGCGTATATTCTCTTAGAAGTATATTCAATTAGGAATGGTGGTCCATCTAATTAATTGCAAAAATTCATAACTGCTGAACCACACATTGGATTTTAACAATTCATACATCATCTGAAAGGTGGTAATAAACTAATCATGCGCTGCACATTATGTGATCCCGTTTGACCTTTACCTCCAGCTAAAGTCGGAAGTTGCTTTTTAATGTTAAAAAAATCATAAATCCTGAATCACATATTTGATTTTGATCATCTATACGTCAAAAGAAAGGACTTCGAAGACTTCACCAACGCTACCAAGTGTGACCTCTATTGATTCTGCCTTCCGGTTCAAACCGGAAGTTAAAATTTATTATTTGAAAAACATAACTTCTGAACCACTCCTTGGTTGTTTATTTATGTTCATCATCAGTAAAAACTTTTGTAATTTAACCAACGCTATAAAGTGTGACCTCATTTAACCTTGACTTCCGGTTCAAACCGGAAGTTGAAACTTTATATTTCAAAAATATCATAACTTCTGAACCACACATTGAATTTTGTTCAATCTGTACATCATCTGAAAGGTCTTCATAAACTTATCAACATGCAACCCTATTCGACCTCGACGTCCGGGCCAAATCGGAAGTTGATGATTAATCCCTAAAGCCGAACACCCTGAGTTTGTCCACAAACTCTAGATTTATATTTTTATTTTTATTTTAGTTTTTACTTCTAGGGGGGGGGGGGGGGGGGCGCACCCCCGCCCTGGTTACGCGCCTGGTGAGACTGTTCATAATCTACTTTGCTTTTCTACCCTTGTGGATGTATACATGTTTTAGTGATTGATAGTATTGTCTTTTTGCTTTAGATTTAATAGGAGAAGCGTTCCTTATTGTTATAAAAAATGCTCTGCTTTTTGTTTGGACCACTAAATCGAGGTGCCAATCAGGTTCACGTTTTGCATATCAATATGAGTTGTAATGCCGGGCTCGCAATGTTCTAAAGGCACCCCGCCTCAAGATGTGTCCATAGTCTCCATGAACTGTCGCGGTTTAGCAGATCACAAAAAGGAGGGACGTCTTACATTTGTTATTAAGGACAAAGCGTTATTCCATTTACTGTTTGCAAGACGTCCATTGTTCAGACTCGATGGAGGAGATGATTAGAGCCGAATGGGGATTTGACTGTTATTTTAGCTCTTTTAAAAGTAACTGGAAGGTGTGGCAATTATTTTCAACAATACTTTTGAGTTTAAAGCTCTTTCAAGTAAAACTGACCCGAATGGTAATTTGTTGGCGCTCAGTTTAGATATTTATGGTTGTATTAAACATTGCTAACACTCCATGACATCATTTTTTTTAAAGTCACACGGTTACACCCTGACTCACCTTTTGAGTGCCAGTTTGATATTTCAGTATAATACATTTTTGGAAGAACATAATCACTTTTAAATCACCCAAACCATTAGATATAGACCCTTGTGATTAAATTAGGTAAATTATAGCTAAATTTCCTTTGAAATTAGCCCGTACTTGTCTCTATTTATAGTTTATACAAAATGGTTCATTTCGCCAATTATTGGTAATTAGGTCCAAGGCTAAGTAATTGCTGTTCAATTCCTAGGGGAAAACCAGGAGAGCTGGTCATTGGTGGGGATTTTTTCAGTGAAAACAGAACAAAACAATGGTAACAAGACAGTTGGCATGCTTGCTATTTGGCTAGGTGTAGTTGGGGAGTATGGAATTTTGTAAATAAAAAAACTTATGTTGACCAGGTTAAAACCACCATTAGAGAGATTGTCCTTATGTATGCCGCCTCTTCCTATCAACACTCTAATCTGGGTGACATTCATCCTAATTGGATACTAATTTTACTATAAATGATCAATTATTTTTTGGAATGTTATTGATGGAGATAAGAACTAAGACTATTTATTAAGCCGCCTGGAAGAACACCAATTCACGAAAGGCTGAATCAAACCTTGAAAAAGAGAATATAGTTCTGTCTGAAAAGGTTGCCGTAGGAGACGTTGCATCAAACGATACGTTAACATCTAAGCACGCTGACCTCGTGAACCTTCGTAAGAAAAAAAATGGATGGCGTTTTGATACGGACGAGAACCAGGTGGATTGAACACGGAAAAAAGCCATCCAGGCATTTCTTTAATATGGAGAAGCGTAATTGTGTGAATAGGAGCATTACTTGTGTCATTACAGAGAATAATACTCAAAGAAGCAAGGCTTTTTTACAAAAAACTGTACTCGTCCTCAGACTCGCTCGAAAGGGCCAACCTGCAACCATTTTTTAGTAATTCTGATTCCCCAGTTCTTTCCAACTTGACTCGGTCACATCAAGAGGTTTCGAATGTCCTAAAAAGGAGCAAAAACGGAAAGTCTCCGGGGTCTGATAGTTTCAGCTTTTAATTATTATAAATATCTTTCTCAGATTTGTCTTGGTTTATATTGCCGTCTCTGAACTTTGGCGACGAAACAGGAACATTTTCAGTTCCCAGCAATATGGGATTATCACTCTGCTACCATCAGCCTGTTAATTAATAAGATTGACTCCTGTGTTCATTACAAACATTGGATAAATAAGAGAGTTTCTATGTGTGTGACCTTCAGATGACAGAGGGACTTTCTTACCATGGTTGATTTTAGGGCTAAATTTGATGTTAAGACTAATTTCCTTGAATACGGGGGGATAATTAAGGCCATTAAAAAATCCGTTGGTACAGCGATGATGGGCCCTGGCAGGGCGAGTATATGCTTCTCTTTCATTTCCATTCAATTCCTGAAGGACAAAAATGTTCCAACTGCATGTATGACTGTTTTACATCTGCTAAAAAAGTAGTGTACAATTTCACCGCTAAATGGGAAACAAATTTTAGTGTTAAAGCTACTAATTCTAAGGGGATGGTACTTTGTAATTGGCGCTAAAACGACACTAGACTACGATGGTTTCAATATATATTAATCCACAGAATCCTTGGCGTTAGTCCATTCTTAGCTAAAATCGGTAAAAAATATAACGATCTTTGTACATTCTGTCAATTAGAGAGTGAGACATTTGTTCGTTTATTTTGTGGATGTAAGTTTTCAACTATGTTTTGGACCCAATTTAGGAATTAGATAATGAATACTCTTAATCTAGACATACGTTTATACAATGAGGCTATCTTTTTACGATATAACTAAGAAATCGTGGAGTGCTCTTAATCTTATTCTTCTTTTGTGTCGTTTCCACATTATAAAATGAAGATGAATGACAATAGAACATATCCTGCACTATTGAAAATAGATTTAAAACGCTGCCATACTTTGGAAAAGTACATCTCTATTATAAATGATTTTACTGTGAAATTCCACAACAAATGGGACTCCTTTAAATTATTGTGTCAAGGTTAACTCTGTAATTTTTAAAGTGTTATATCGGTTCAGTTTATATTATGTTGTATTGCCATGGATTTGCAGCATGTTTGTAAAGTGAGGAGTTGTTTGAACAAATCATTTTCACCGGGGGAAAAACATGTATAAATATTTTGTTTGCCTTTTTGCTTTTTGCTTTCCAAGCAAATGTGATTGAAGTGAACTGTCAGCCAGTTGTAGTTGTATATTGTAGCAGAAAAAAAAATGCTTGTCTGTAGTGAGAATCCTGGATAAATGTGAAATTGATTTATTGACAGGATTTTTTAACAAGTCTTGTATAAATTATTCAGAGTTTTGACATGATTTTAAAATGACAGTGTATGTGAGTGTATGTCTGTTTAACCATGTGGTTGACCTCAATGTATAACCTTGTATCAATTTGGGTATTTGAGATTGTGTCAAAGATTGTACTGATACTTTGTGTTTTACATGTGAAATTTTCTAGCAAGGTTTTGTTTTGGGATGTAGTTGTTGCTTGATTTTTGAGCAGACTTGGAATAGGTTTGTCAATGTTTAAAACAACTTAATTTATTGTCTGGTCATATTTTGATTAACTTTCAAAGGTTTATTTACATGGAATGTATTTTCCTTATGTGTGAGGATTTGTTTTGTATCTCGTGTAGTTTATTAATCTCAAGTTAGTCAAATTGTGATGCATATGATTTAAAGGTTAAAATCAATGTAAATCATAAACATTTAATTTTCATAAATCCTTTCTAGGTCTTAGTTGTATTTGTTGTGTTTTTGGACCACTAAGGTCGCGTGGTCATAAAGTAGGGAATCTGTAGGGAAGGGATAATGTTCTATAGGACTCTCTGTGAGTATCACTTTGTCTTAAATTAGAGAAATATTTTAATTTATGGGGCTATCTGAATCGGTATATATACTGTAACATTGTGTTTGCAGCCAGCTTCATGTTGTGCTGACCTTTGCCCTTTACATAAGTGACTGTATTGTGTTAATGATATGTGTTCTGTTGTCTTGCATTGGATGATTAAATCAGCACATGAGACTATTTTTTTTATTTCACACGTCATCTTATGGAATGTGTTTCTTTTGGTGTATTCTGGTGAATGCTCGTCATTATTTCAATAGAGGACCGGCCTCCTTCTCGTGTTTGTACATTAAGAAACGGTACACAGGTTATTCTTTTCTTCAGAATCTTCTTTTTTTCGCGGAACTATTTCATGTCGCCACTATTATTATTAGCTTTTCCGACCTAGCTGTCGGAACAGCTATTGTTTTCGTCGAGATTTTTATTATATTTATTATACTTGTTTCCGCCTAAATCCCATAGCATTTGCACACGTTTTTTGTATACAGCTAATATCCTAGAGCGTAATACGAAAGAGTGGGATAATTATATCAAATTGAAGTTTAGTAAATAAACTTAATATGTATTGTGATAATTTTTAAAATTCCAAATTAATTAGCAAATTAACAGAGAGGTGAATATTTAATTAGCTAAGTTTGTTAGCACCCTATCTCAAAAAGTGTACCCCCGATCGTCAAACTTTTTTCAGTTTTAGACTCCTGTGATACTGTAGATGTGCTTTCTGGCCTAACATTACGGACGACGTCACAATGACGTCATTTATTGCGCGTTTTCGCCCGTGTACAAAACACATGGAGATAGGGAAAACAAATCCGACTTCTAGAAACATAGTTTTTCAATTAAGCTCAAATCTAATGTCCTAGATTACACAAATGTTTCTTAAAACAAGAAATATTTTATTGACAATCAGTTTAAAAGCATCAAAACGTATTAAAACATTGTCAGTAGAAAATAAACCCAAATTCTCAGGCAAATTGAACGCCATTGGTATTCTGCCTAGAGTTTGATATGTGCTTATTAACGACAAGGTGTAAATTTGTTACCTTTAAAAAAAAAGTTAAACATGCACCGTTAAACTCGTATAGCGCCCTCAATCTGTTAAACATATTGAGGGCGCTATATGAGTTTAACGGTGCTCTTTCTTGTGTTTCCTAGACTCGTTCAAGTCCTAAACCCATTTATGACCCGTGTTGCTGACGTTTTTGTAGAATATACATAGAGTCATCATTCTTGTCGCCGACTGACACAAGTCTACGTTCATTCACAAGAATCGAAACGAATTTTTGTTGCTTTCAGCGCAGCGTCGTGTAATCAGATAGTTATTCAGATTTCAGCGTGAACGTAAATAATAGAGCGCCGTGTTCTTGCCGATGTTTCTGGATAGCAGACTTGTCTGCGCTTGGGTCCCGTTCGCCGGAAATCGATATGTTTAAAGTTTCTTGTGCAAAGGCATTACTTCAGGAAACCGCGATGTATCAGTTACAAAACTTGATGGCGGTTGCAATAAAGCAATAAAAAGAGCTGATTGAGGAAAGGTGTACAAAAGAGAAATTACCTTGCTAAACGGTCAGTGCTAGATTTGGGGGTGAATAACAAAAATTAACAATAAACCCTTACGCCATATTTACTACTTTAGCCCAGCAAGAACATACTAATCGTTACAAAGACACAACAATAGTGTTTTTAATATAGAAAACTGCAAAAAAGGTAAACACTTTCTGAAACGACCAACATTTACATTTCAATTTTTTTTACATCAATCTAAATACATCAGGGCCCAATTTTATGGCTCTGCTTACCGTAAGCTTAGGATCGGCGCTTACTGAAGCAGGTTATTCTGTGCTTATGTCAAGCATATTACACGGGTTAGCATGCCATTTTGTGTGCTTGCGTAGTCCATGTTACTAGGCATTCTACGCTTACACAGCTAGCGCAGAAATTCTGTGCTTGCTCGTTAAGCAGAGAATAGTGACCCCAAGGGCAGAATTCAGCAATAAGCGGGCCATAAATTTGGGTCCTGAAATGATGTGCCATAGAATTGTTACTATTCAAAGCGTTTTTTTTTTCCTAGGGACTAACATATACTAACAAAACACTTTTCAACGTTTATCCGAACCGTACAAATGTAAACGATTAACCGGATGATCTGTCACTTAACCGTGTAAATGTCACTTAAAGGAGCTCTATACTTCTGGTAAGATACAAAACAGATTCACACTAAACTTACATGGTTTAAAGATATTGATAGTCGAAAGCTTCCCTTGAAATATTAGTGGCTGAGGTGCTGTAGGTTTTGAGAAATTAGTGAAACAATATCACGAAAACACTTTTCGTCTCACTGAGACGAGAAGTCTTTTTTGAAGACAATTCGTTGAATGCTGCCCTCACACACTCGATAATAGTTGTACATTTTCAGTTGGAAATATTCTCAAATGGTTCATGTTTATGTTACCTCGTACCCAGTAAAATAGGAGAATATCTATTTTGTGTTTGTCGTGTATAGTGTTGAGCACAGTTTCCGCGCGTGCGAGGTTGTTTGGAGTTGCTGTGTACACACTCGCGTTGTCGATAAAAAATATCTGTGCAATCTTCATAAGTTATACCACGGCTTTTATCGATGTTAGAGTCTGAAAGGTCAATTTACTAGATCTAAACTGGATTCAACGGTTGCCAATAAACCCAGGAAGAAAATTGGGAGGCCAAAGTTGACAGAACGATCAAAGAGTGCGCCGGTCAAACGCCATGTCAGGTATAGAAAACTTCAAAAGTTGTTACTTCCAAGTTCCATCCAGCATGAAATTGAAAGGGTCCTGTGTCATGTCGTCGGTGCTTGGGCCATCTTGGATTAGGAAGATACCTGGAGAAGTAAAGCCATGGGACTGATGAGTCTTTCGAACGCTGACCTGGCGAGATTGCTGCTAGATATGCACACACAAGTGAGTTTTCTTTATATAAATCTTGATTATTTTAATACCAATGTGACCACTCTGTCTGTTCTGTAGGACATATGATGTTTGTAGGAGGCATTTTGGTTTGCCAGAAATCGTGGGCCTATTTTGATAGTGTCAAAGTGTGCCATTTGATTGAATGAAAAGGCTCTCTAAGTATTCATACTTTTTAACAGTAAAACAATCACATAATGCTGCCATGTATTTTTATTTATTTTTATTGATATTCTTCATTAGGTCTACTTCTTGATTAAATTTAACACAAACAAAAATATTTTTAACTTTTATAGATCTGCTGTCCAATCATCAGTGCCACTGCTACCCCCCTTTTGAGCCACCGGTTACGTCAACACCATCGTGGAGTTGGACCAGAAAATGTTGAAAGGGGACATTTCAGAATCTTCCAATGTGTAAGTTTATGGTACAAATTAAAATCTTTTTAAAAGGCGAGTTGTTGGCCAACAGCCAAGCACCTATAATTTATTGATTTAAAAAAATGTTTTATGAAATGAGAACATACAATGATACATGTACATACAGATGTAACCATTACCAGCTGTCCATCAATTACAGTATATCTGTAGTCCCGCCGTATGTAGATCCAGATGACTTTGCAGTTTGTTTGAAAGGATGCAATTTCAAATTCTTGTTTGTGTTTATTAACTTAACATGAAGTTAACGTGCATTCAACAAGAAGTACCATGTATGATGTGTACGTGTTAATTTTAGACATGTTGGACAGATTCATTACTTCAACTATTTTTATTTATTTTGTGCATCTTTTGTAGTTCTGTTATTTCTGGAGTTGCACCATTTGAATCACCAACAGAAAAGTGGTAGGTGCACACATTTTTATTTCTGTTAATTTCAGCTCTATTAAATGTAAACTAGTTAACTGGTAAGTTGAACTCGTTTCTCGTTTCATGAATTTGGCCAATATTCATGTTAGAACATACAACGCAATTGAAATAAGGGATGTATACTATGCCAAGCCAATGAGGAGGAGGCAGATACAGCAATTATGTGAAAAGGGCACCACGGCATTTTTGTCTGAATTAGGGGGCATCATGGCAAAAACAAAATTTAACGAGACAGGTGAAAAAACTAAGGCCCCCAAAACGTTGTACACAAAAACAATGCGTCTTAATAGGGGGGCGACTTTGTAGTGGGCAACTTTGGAGTGGGCGAGTTGACAGTAACGACACTGTAGCCAATACGTTTGTTGTAAACACAATCCTTTGGCTGCTTTTTATTCGTTTTGTCTTGGTGTGATCATGCTGAATGTTGTCATTACAACAAGAGACAAAAACCTTTTTTTTAGTCCAGAGATAGTAAAACATTTCCTTTATCAGAAATGCATGAAATACAAGTGCGCCCAAGAAGTTTACCAAACATTCATCATTGCTTTTATGTACACTATGTATGATGATCATACGCAAAGTGATTTAGCCTTTTTTTTCCTCTTATTATTTTAGGTATGATAGTATTGTGCAATACAAGTCTTTTATTCGAATTGCACTTTGTTTTATTGCATTCTAATAGTACATTTTGGTCTTGACTTGTCCCAACTGGGGCGCTGTACTCAATTTTTTTTAAAAATTGTGATATCTGAGCAGATGCAAAAATTCAGTCTTTAACTTGACCATTTATGTTCAGGTTAAGAAATTTCTGTGCACAGTAACCCTGGTTATTTCAATAACCCTGGTTATTTCAATAACCTTATATTATTTTGAGTCCATTTTTGGTAATTATGTTACCTAACCTGGTACTTTTTTTTACCTCAAATTTCAGGCCTCTCTGTGACTGACCTACCGTTGTATCACGTTAAAGTTTTGGAGGATTCTGTCCGGAGGTACTTGCAGCAGGAGAACTTGACCAGTGTCTGGTGTCTTCCTGATATTGTAACCCGGCCAGATTTCTGTGGGTTGGTGCAATGGTGTCCCGTTCAAGAATGCTGCAACCAGAGATATCTGTCACTTCGCTAAACGTTGATGGATTTTGCGTTCTTGTGTAAATACCGCGAAAGTTTTTGGCTGTTTTACCAGCATTTTTAGACACTGTATTCAGCTGAAACTTTCACATGTGATTTTATAGAATCTTTCTGTATAATTTTGCCTATAAATAAGCCTTTACATAGAACAAAAAAACAACAATCTAAGACCCTACCTTTTCGGTCATTTATTATTTATGTTGTAACAAAGTACTGCTAGGTAATTGCCTAATTGTTTGTTTATTAGGTGTTATAGAGGATTGGTACAGCCAACAAAATATAGTTGCAGACAATATTGATGTTTTGTGTGATCAACCGTATACTTGAAAAAACAAATCTGTGAACATTTTTGCTCAATCCGTTGTGTGAGTCAGGAGAAAATAGTGAACAAGTATGCTCAGTTGTCAGCACGTAAATACATTGTCGTTATTTTTGGTTCTAACAACCGAAATCAGTAATATAGTGCATTTGTTTTAAGAGTTTCAGATACAGTTTTCTTGATTATGAATTCATATTTCACAGAAAAAAAAAGGTTCCAGTGTGAACTTCATAAAGTGTTCAATTCTGTATAATGACTTTAAGATAAAGAAAAAGCAATGTTCATTGTGGATTTAAGATAAAGAAAAAGCCATGTTTATTGCTTTCTGTGGCTTCCGTTCAGTATCAATAGTAAACTATTTTAACCCTGTAAGTAGCGAATGGTCTCAAGCGGTAGGACAATTTTTCTGTTTTTGTTAATTACAACACTTTTATTTTATTTTTTTCGCTGAAATTAATTTTCATCCAACCCTGAACACCCCTTAACAAAGTGGCTGAACCGATTTTGCCCTAGAGGTCGTTCACCGGGTAGGCCAGCTGTCACAAAGTGGGTCTGCGCCAAGGCGCCAATTTCCTTGTGTACAAAATTTGCCCGACAGTACCAATACATGCTCTCCGTCATCTGTCTGTGAATAGAAACCAGGGCTGTTTGTTTACAATCCTGACCCAGAAATACCCTCAGGGTATATATAGGTGACCTGGCTACTGTTTCTTTTTTACCCTGCGCTGTTTCATGTGACAATTTCACAAATTACATAATATACCTACCGCGTGAGCACCTTCGTTCCACGGAGCAAATCACAAAAATATGCTTCTCGAAGGGTTTTAAGCAATACTCACGACCAAGTGTGCCAAATGCTGTATTGCATATGGATCCACTACAGAGATAAGAGGGAACATACAACATTTCAACATTGATGCTTTATACCAGTCTATTAATTGCCTGGGCGTCGTTTAGTTGCTTTTAATTATACTTAGCATTAATATTTAAATGTTTAATATAATTAATTTGTACTAGTGTACATGTAAATGTGGGTATGTGTGTGAGAAATTCATGCAGCTGAAAGAAGAAACTTAAAATAAATGAATGTTTCCATAAAACAAGAAAACAAATGTGAAAGTGTTGTCATTATGGTGGTAAACATTTATTAAAATTGGTTAACTGATCATAGGTTCCCTAGAGAGAAGGGTAAAACAATAGTATCTACTTATATCGGAGGAATGGAATTATGCTTAAAAATATTTGTTTATTTTGTTGTATTATATTTGTTTATAGTGGGCTTGCGGGATTAGGCCTCTTTCTTTAGACGAATGCACCAAGCATTTGGAGAGCCAAACGTGAGGAAGCCACAGTGAACAGTTTGTAAGACCAAAAATGCAATCATTGTTGGTTTTTCCTTCTCAGTAATCTAGCGGACAAGTGTAAAAGTTTTTCAAACAAAACAAACGAAACCTTGATGAAATTTTGTTATAATAGCAATGACTCGTGTATATACATGTATACTGCATCGTGAGTGTTCTCACAAGATAGTCGGGCATCTCAATGTTTACCCAAAACCGCATTCAGTTCTGTGTGTAAGTAAGGAGCCATACGTTTCCTTACGCAGCAGCTGATTGTTACATAGCAACATAGCACACTCAGTTTGGTTCACGGTTTTACCAATCAAGTAAGGGCTCTCATTTACAAACGAAATATGGCGGCCATTTCGATTCTGAACGGTATAAACGCTGACGAAGACGAATTCTTAAAGTATTTTTGACTGTTTCGAGAATCCTTAGAAATAAAGAATACAGTGAAAGAATAGATCAATAGTGTAGCTAACATTCTATGAGTAAAATTCTTCTGCCCAATTCCGTTAACTGTTTAAGCAAATGACTTTTCCGGAGACACTTATTTCTGCACACGGATGCTTTGTTTTTGGTCTTATATTTCTTTATTTTGAACACAGAAAATTATGTCATAGTTTTTGTAGGTATAATGAAACATTGTTGCTTCGTTATGTGATGTTTTTGTTTTGTTACAATAATAAATTTTCCCTAAATGAATTTTTGAAAACGTGTCCTCCAAGCTCATTGTTTATGGAAAACCGTGGCGGTCATGCAAATAAAAGGAAGCACTTTTCTGACCCCTACATACACTGACTGTTACAGAAGTGATTTGAAAACCGAACAAAAATAATTACTCCAGCCCACAAAACCAACCTCCAGCATATAAGTGTATAACACTGTACAACTATTGAAAGATTTGTTTGAATGCATTACTTATTACGTGAAGCGCCAAGCATGTGTAATTCTACCTCACCATTACCTCCATTCCGACTCACGTGAGATTGTATTGTTTAGTAGCTAGAGGTATGCCACAATTGAAAGAAAAGAATGCAATTCCCGCCTGTGTGCCCCTATAAATGGGCCGTCCACAGGCGTACTCACCAGTGTATTTTTAGTGGCTATCGCGAGAGTACGTCGGTGCGTTCCTGCAGCGCTCTAGCAAATTATAGCACCGTGAACTTACCACAATAATTGTTTGGGACATCATTTTACGTGTCCATCAGTAATGGCAGATGTAGCCGTTTTGCAAATTGATCCCTCGGAGGACGAGGGTCTTATGGGCCAACTCGATGACGAGCTATCCTTTCTTACACAAGTGCCAGTATCGGAAACTGCCTCTTCTTCATTGAGTAAGTCAATGCCGCCTGCAGCGAAGGCAAAAAAGCGAACCAACAAGCGCAAAAACACGGAACGGCAGCAAGGCGTCAATGCGCTGACCGACCCGCCTGGTAAGCTAATTAAGAGCGGCGAAGATGTTTCAGATTTGCGCAACGCAGTTTCTAGCTTGCAACAGACTGTTGCTACTTTGACAAATGCATTTTTGCAGCAGAAAGATTCCAGTTCCGGCCATGATGCTATTGGGCCTATCCCGTCTGAGGGTATTTTAAGTGAGGGCGAAATCCCTGATGACAATTTGCGTCCACTAAACCTGGTACCGGAGACGGGCAAGGGCAATACCACTGCAAACACTTTCATTGCACCTGAAAAGGGCGAAGATACTTTCACTGAAGGTGATTTGGAAAATTTGTTGGGCGATAACGGCAGTGACTTGCTGACTGAAATGGAAGCATTAATAGAGGGTGACGATAAGACAAGTTCAGCCCTTAATGAACAATTGGCCAAGACAATCAATGCACTTGCAAAAGGCAAAATTAAACCCGAAAAACTTGAGGAAAAAATGGGAAAATATAATAGACCAAACAATTGCGATAGTTTGTGTCTAACCAGAGTAAACCCGGAGATTTGGTCTATCTTAAAACCCACTACACGGGCCAGAGATGTCAAATTCCAACGGGTACAAAGCTCTTTTGTGCGGGCATCAATAGCTATTGCAATGGCCACTGATCAGTTGCTGAAAGCCAAAAACAACAATGAAAAAGCCATTGACACCGCTCAAGTTATCAGAATGCTGGTGGACGCAATAGCCATACTTGGCTCTGGCAACGTCCAGTTAAATCTGCGCAGAAGAGACTGTATTCGACCAGATCTCAACCAAAAGTACGCAACCTTATGCTCATCCCAAGTCCCTTGTACTAATCTCCTTTTCGGAGACGACTTGGCCCAGTCATGTAAAACTATTGTTGAGACTAACAAAATTAGCTCACAGATGTTTGCATATGATTCTAAAAGTCGTAATCATCGACAGTTTGGAGGCCGTGGATCGACCCAACGATCGGGGGACTATCGCTCACGATTCCCGAAACTGCACTTTGGCGGCCACCAGAGGGCGCCATATTACCCGAAAGGGCGAGGCGGCTACCAGCAGTACCACCAACAGTATCATCGGCAGCAACAACATCGACCACAGAGTCAAAGTGGCCGTGCCAATTACCAGCAAATCCCAAGCACATCCACCGTGGCCTCGACAGCCAAAAAATAGGTGACCTAAGGGCATCAGGAACAAGGGAGTTGGTGAGTAAGTACATGTCTCCTATTGCTGGAAGATTGCAACAATTTATCCCTGTTTGGGAAAGAATAACTTCTGATAAATGGGTGCTGGATACAGTTGCACATTACCATATTGAATTTGATCACCCTCCTTTCCAGACACATATTCCAAAGCCTATTCAATGTTCTGAATCGGAGGTGCAACTGATTGACGAGGAAATTACAAAATTACAAGAAAAAGGAGCAATTGTTCAAGTCACTCCTTGCCATGGACAAATCTTGTCCAATATTTTTCTTCGACCAAAGAAAGATGGTTCGATGCGACCAATTATTAATCTTAAAGGTCTAAACAAATTCGTCACTTATCACCACTTTAAAATGGAAACTCTTGATTTTGCATTGGCACTAATTCGTCCAAATTGCTATTTAGCATCCATAGATTTGAAGGATGCATATTTTACAATACCAATTGCCCAGGAACACCAGAAGTTTTTACGGTTTCAATGGCGAGACAGACTATGGCAATTTAAATGCTTGTGTTTTGGGCTTGCGAGTGCACCTCGTGTTTTTACAAAGATTATGAAACCACTCATTTCAACTCTACGAAATGCTGGCCATATTTCTGCTAACTATATTGACGACTCATTACTGATCGGGGACACGATAGATGAATGTACCCAAAATGTTGCACACCGTTGCGCATTAACTAATGAACTTGGTTTTGTCATTAACCAATCGAAGTCGCACTTTAACCCAGTCCAAGAACTGGTGTTTTTGGGATTCACCATTAATTCAGTAGAAATGACGGTACGCCTGCCGCCACTTAAAATATCAACCTCGGTTGAGGCATGCCTTGAACTTGCAAGTCAATCAAACCCAACAATTCATAGAGTTTCACAGGTTATAGGAAAACTTGTGTCATGCTTCCCAGCAATCCCTCTGGGACCTTTGTATTACCGAAGTTTGGAAACGAGCAAAGACATTGCTTTGAAAACACATGATGGAAATTACAAGGCTAAAATGCCTCTCTCTGCAGATGCTAAGTTTGAGTTGCAATGGTGGATACAGAATTTACCGGTCTCTTTTCGACCAATACTACCACATGTAGCCAGCATTGAGATATTTACTGATGCTTCCCTTCAGGGATGGGGAGCCTCTTGTCCTAAGGCTAAAATTCAAACTAATGGACGTTGGAAAGTGCATGAAGCAAGGTTTCACATAAACTATCTGGAACTCCTTGCTGCTTTCTATGCTCTAAAGTGTTTTAGACTTGACATTCAAAACAGAACTGTGTCCATTGCAATGGACAATGTATCTGCAGTTGCATATATTAACCATATGGGGGGCTGTCACTCGTCTGAACTGAATCACTTGGCCAGACAAATTTGGTTCTGGTGCACCCAACATGACATTTGGTTGATTGCACGTCATATACCTGGCGTACAGAATACATGTGCAGATACTCTTTCCCGATCCTTTAAGGATCATCTCGAATGGAAATTAGATGCCAATGTTTTTCGTCAAATCATTTTAACAATGGGCATCACACCGAGTATTGATCTATTTGCATCTAGAGCAAATTACCAACTTAAGCCGTTTGTTTCGTGGCTCCCTGACCCAGAGGCAACTACATGCGATGCCTTTACAATTTCTTGGACAAATGAAGTTATTTATGCCTTTCCACCTTTTGCTGTCATTGACAGGGTGCTACAGAAAATAGAGACAGATGGATCCACGGGGATACTCATATTTCCTTTGTGGCAAACCCAACACTGGTTCCCCAGAATGCTGCGTCTGTTGATAGCACAGCCATTAGTACTACCAAAGACTTCCGGGTTGCTGAGCCTACCACATGCTCCACAGTCTCAGCATCCACTAAAGAGCCAAATGACAATGTGTGCTGCTCTCTTATCAAACGATCACTCCAAGCAAGGGGATTTTCGAGCAAAACTATTGACATCATCCTACATTCATGGAGATCAAGCACCAAGAAACAGTATGCATCATCAATTGACAAATGGCTACGTTTCTGCACTGAACGGACAGTCGATCCAGTTCATGCGACTGTAACATTTGCTTTAGACTTCCTTACCCAGTTAGTTCACACTGGGGCAAATTATAGCACCGTAAATACAGCCCGATCTGCGCTGTCATCACTGCTTTGGTTAACATCTGATAATAAAACTAAGTTTGGCAGCCATCCTTTGGTTATTCGCTTTATGCGAGGTGTATTTAACTTAAGACCTCAATTTCCTCGTTATACCCATACTTGGGATGTCGGCATTTTGCTCCGCTATGTCAGCGGATTGGAGCCATTACAGTCCATCACATTGAAACAGTTAACTTACAAACTCCTTTGTTTGTGTGCACTCACAACCGGCCAACGTGCCCAGACATTAAATCTGTTTGATATTTCTAACATGAAAGTCAGAAACAAACAAGTTTGTATTCAAATAACTGACCTGATTAAAACGTCTAAACCAGGCAAACTTCAACCACAGGTGGTACTGTCGGCATATCCACATGATAAAAATATTTGTGTTATTCGAACCCTATTAGAGTATTTGAGAAGAACAAAAGTTTTCAGAGGTTGTAATTCTAAATTATTTTTAAGTTATACGGTGCCGCATAAAGAGATATGCACTGCCACCATTTCCCGTTGGTTAAAACAGTCTCTTACTGAGGCTGGTGTAGATGTATCAGAGTTTAAAGCTCACAGCTTTAGAGCTGCTTCAACCTCAGCAGCAGTAAACAAAGGGATACCAATTAACTTAATTCTGAAGACAGCAGGTTGGACAAACTCAACAACCTTCGCTAGATTCTATAACAGAAGTGAGAGTGTTTTATTTTCAGAAGAAGCACAATGTCGTTTTTCTCAAGCGATCTTAACTAACAAATGATTATTTGAAGGCCAATAAAGTCTAGTTTATTTTTCAGTGTGAATTTGAACGACATTTTTAGTGCTAATTATGCTGAACAGAAGTGAAGGGCTTGTTTGGTCATTAATTTGTACTGTATATTTTTGTCAAACAAGACAGATTAGTCTTGATTTTGTATTTATAATTTAATAAAGAATGCAAGAATAAGTTACCTTGGACATCAGAATACAAGATCTGTAGTTTTTACACTTTCATATGTGCATCAACTGCGTTATGGGACTTGCTTTTGGTTTTACACTGTCCCGCTTTAAAATCTCACGTGAGTCGGAATGGAGGTAATGGTGAGGTAGAATCTACAAATTAAACGAATGAAGTGAAGTTTGATTATGATTCTACCGAGCCATTACCGTAATGAGGAGTCACGTGACTCCCACCCTTTGTGCCTTAGCACGTTTTTCGCTCACATCGTCATGCTCACCCACCCTTTGTGTGGGAACAGTGTAAATATTTTTTGTTTCATACTTTAAACCACTGGTGAGTACGCCTGTGGACGGCCCATTTATAGGGGCACACAGGCGGGAATTGCATTCTTTTCTTTCAATTGTGGCATACCTCTAGCTACTAAACAATACAATCTCACGTGACTCCTCATTACGGTAATGGCTCGGTAGAATCATAATCAAACTTCACTTCATTCGTTTAATTTGTAGATTATAAATCACTGAGTAAAAACCAGTAATCTTTACACACAGCTATGCCGGTGTGTAGTTCATAGCAATAGTCAAACATCAGAACCCAGCTTCGTTGCAAGTACATAGTACATGTACAAACATTACACGATGACCAGACCCGTGTGTACAGTTCAAAAACCGCAAACATTTATAAGCTATTATTAGCACACAGAGCGCGCGCGACACGGTGGTGTTATCGATCGCTCTGGCGATGGCAAGTGACCTTTCATGACCGCGAACCCGATCTCTATTTTTAGACGGGCGCAGTCAACTTTCGAATTCATACACAAGTAAGAATCGCCGGTTCACGAATCATGAGTCTCTCGCTGCAAGAGGGCGCCATGCCAATAATTGTAATCTGCAACGGATTTACACAACTTTCCTGAAAAACTTCCGTGTAATTTTCACTTTTTTCTGAAAAACCTGACGACTTATGAGGCTGAAACTTCTACAGGTAAATTGTATTATATACATCTGTATTCACAGTGAGTAGGGATTCATTCCATGGCCTAAAACTAGAAGTATAGAGCTCCTTTAACCGTGTAACTGTCACAGGCTTACGTATAAGCCCGCACACTCACATATATATTTTTTTCACGTGTAACCGTTTCTGAAACAGTTGTTGACCCGTGTAACAGCAGTTTCACAAAACAAAATTTCAAGTAAAAAAACTTGTTTACACAACTGGGCATGTGATTAAAAACATTGTGTCTTCATACTTCATAGCAGTTCTATGACTTTGCGCAATCACCCTGCAAAAGCGAGCATGCGCAATCGAATTGTTGTGGAACGCCCCCTAGCGTTCAATGTTTCTTGCAACTAATGCCGCACGCAAAGTAATGGTAACAATTTTCGCAGCACATTTCAAGTGAATTTGTTTACGCTGATCCCAATTGTTAACATTTGAACGATTAACAGGATTATCGTTTGGTTAACCGGGTAACCGTGCAATCGATTTGTTGTGGATCACCCTCTAGCGTTCAATTTTTCTTGCAACTATTGCCGCACACAAAGTAATGAAATAACAAAGACTTAAGCCTGTAAATTGGAAACGATATGGGTGTGTGTGGCAATTATTATGGTCAGCATTTCGCAGCACTTTTCAAGTGAATTTTTCAACGTTTATCCGAACCGTACAAATGTGAACGTTTAACCGTAAGATCTGTCACCTAACCGTGTAACCGTCACAGGCTTACGCATAAGTCTGCGCATTCACAGTTATTTTTTGGTAAATGTGTAACCGTTTCTGAAACAGTTGGTGACCCGTGTAACAGCAGTTTCATGAACAACATTTCAAGTTAAAAAAACCTGTTTACACAACCGGCATGTGATCAAAAACATTATGTCTTCATTCTTCATTGCAGAAATTTTACTTTGCGCAATGACCGTGCAAAAGCGAGCACACGCAATCGAATTGTTGTGGAACGCCCCCTAGCGTGCAATGTTTATCACAAATATTGCTACACGCACATATGTATTGAAATAAGAAAGACTACGAGTCTGTAAATTGGAAAATATATGAGTGTGTGTTTTATGGGATATTGTGCTGTGAAAATCGTGATCACAGTTATTATGGTCAGCATTACGCGGCACTTTTTAAGTGATTTTTTCAACGTTTATCCGAACCGTACAAATAAATGTAAACGTTTAACCGTAAGATCTGTCACTTAACCATGTAACCGTCACAGGCTTATGTATAAGCCTGATCATTCACGGTTATTTTTGGTCAACATACAGTTTCTGAAACAGTTGGTGACCCGTGTAACAGCAGTTTCATAAACAAAATTTCAAGTAAAAAACCTCTTTACACAACCGTACATGTGACCTAATATCCTAAAGCGTACAAATATGAAAGAGTAAGATCCTATATCAAATTGAAGCTTAGTTCATGAACTTAACTCTCAATGTAATTTTTGTTTTATTATAAATTAATTTGCCCATTTACAGCGAAGTGAATATTTAATTAGCCAATCTTGAGATCACTGTATCTCGAAAAGCCTTGGGTAACCGTGAACCCATGTTGACCTTTACTTCCGGGTCAACCGGAAGTGGGACCATATCTCAAGAACTACACAACCGTTTTTCAAACTGTTTTTATTTATAGACTCCTTGGGCATTGTAGTTTAGCCTTGTGTAACCGTGACCCCATGTTGACTTCTACTTCAAGGTCAACCGGAAGTGGGACCATATCTCAAGAACTACACAACCGATTTTTAAACCTTCTTCAGTTATAGACTCCTTGGGCATTGGAGATTAGCCTTGGGTAACCGTGACCCCATGTTGACCTTTACTTCTGGGTCAACCGGAAGTGGGACCCTATCTCAAGAACTACACACCCGATTTTCAATTTCTTTTCAGTTTTAAACCCTTTGAGCATTAAATGTTAGACAAGGGTTACCATAAACCCGTGTTGACCTTTATGTCTGGTTTAAAAGTTCCTTTCGATTCAGTATCAGAATGAAGACCAGGTTTAGGTTTTTAGGCACACTTAAGTGAAAAGGACCTGTCAAAGGTCAATTGAAATCAGACCAACTTTAAAGCTTTGAAGCACTTAATCGAAGCAAAACAATAATACACGGAACAGCTTTGTGTTTGTTCACAAACACCTAATGGCTAGTTTATTATTACATTAATTAAACTCTACACAAAATCGTGATTTCGTGAAACCGAATGCAAGACGCACATGTACAAACGAACGCTTATTGAAATTCGTCATTTCGTGAAATTTTTAAACTGATAATGGTAGGAAAGAATGATGTTTAAGAAATAATGATCCACACAAATATACATCGAAATTGTGTGTTTTTTCTTCTTAAATGGTCATAGACCATGTCAATCGGGCTAATCTGAGGATAGAACTTAAAAGAGTTTTTAACTAAAATATGTTTTCGGTCTACTGGCTGCAGCCTGGTAGGTCATCCGAGAGTTAAAATGTTTACAGAAAGGAATGTGTCAAGTTAGTTTATTTTGACAATTGTTTTGTTCTTGTAAAAACAGGGACGATACAATTATGTGGTAGTCTTTTGTTTCATTTAAAAAGACCTCGGCTGATTTTGTGAGGGGAACAAGAATCATGATTTTGAATCCACGTTTTAATGTTAGGCGTTTGTATTTTATCTTTGCTATTTAGGACTGTTTCGTTGATGTTGGTTTGGGGGTTTCTATTTTGTTTATTTTTTCATTTATAATTGGCAGCAAATGAAAGCATTGCGGCTGATCTTGGAGGCTCACGATATGCAGGTAGTCTTGTCTGAGAGGGTCAAAGACTTATCAAAATTTGACTTTCATCTTCAGAGTATCAAGGTAAGTAAATAATATTGTGAAAGGTAAATTATAAATAATGTGATAACAATATTAAATTTGGGACACATTTGGTGAGCTCAGTCGTCTCTTTCCTTGCTTTTCACCTTTGTGACTCCGATTTGATCTCTGAATTCACTTTTCAATTTTTACAAAATGTCGTGACATTGCTTTTGAGGGTACCCTGGTTCGATTACCCCAAAATATAAACACAACAATAGAGGTGCAGTCTAAAGAATGTGGAATACCGTCTCGCTTAGAACACAAGTCAGACAAAAGAAACTGAACAAATGTGATCATTTGTTTATTATTTAAACACCAAAGATACTTTTACAACTTCACGCTGTATTGATTAGTTTTTTTATTTCGTTAAACAACTAGCGCCAAGATGCACGGATTATATTTACCTACTTCTTTCGACACGAACTGCTGAAACTTTACTGCCAGGTAAGAGTGTTCCTAGTTGTTGATTATAACATGTGTTCAAACATAGTACAGCAGCATGTTATGTGGATAAAAATGATACAAAGATAGCATAATTTAAGTTTTCCATTGATTTATCGTGATTTGACGCTGGTTGAAGTCAAGGTTTTAAACCAGACAGCCACTTAAAAATATTGCTAAATCTT
Source organism: Leptasterias polaris (assembly GCA_037783415.1). Taxonomy (NCBI): domain Eukaryota; kingdom Metazoa; phylum Echinodermata; class Asteroidea; order Forcipulatida; family Asteriidae; genus Leptasterias; species Leptasterias polaris. The sequence goes on from JAZGTN010000149.1 coordinate 1,113,891, forward strand.
AATTTATATTTCTGTAATACCAATACGATGACATTTTCTCCGTCTTTGTTAAGGCGTACATTTCCGGTGTTTATGGAGCTAAGTACGTGTGGGTGACCCCAAATTGGGCAAACAACCCATTTTGGCTGGACGCCCCTCCAACGGTCATCGAGCCATGCACTCAAGAGCAGATCAACTCAGCCGTCAACTCCAGTCTACTATTCGATGGACATCCAAGACGAGTAGAATTCGAACAATTTAATTTCAATGGAGTGGTGGGTACCAATGAATATGATAACATTCCTGTGTCAGATGACACCGATACTGAGTCAAAATTACCAATAATTGGGTCAAACTAACACAAAATCCGAAAATAAATCCCATTTTCAACCAGGTTTCGAGTCAATTTGACCCGGAGAAGGATCAGTCCCATGGGGAACCGGAATCAAGTTCAATTTTGATGACCCTGAAGCTATCGGAGTTTGTGAAGTAACGAAAGTGCCCTTGTGTGGTCTTTTACACACTGGAACAATGGACCACACAATGACATTCTTTGTTCAACCTGGAGCCCACGAGATAATTATTAGGAAAAGGGACTGTAGGGACTACCTGACATTGATCCCTGTGATCTACCTCAATTAGGCCTATTGTAAATTAAAAGTTAATATTATTTTTGGACCACTCGGGTCGCGTGGTCATAAAGTAGGGAACCTGTAGGGAGCCCAAGTGCGCCCTCAGTGTTGATGATTATAAAAAGTTAACTTTGGGGTCGCGACCTGTAGACCCACTCTCTTTGTCCTTAGGTAGCTTTTGCACGAGAGAGCACATTATTTGTTGTCGGTATTTCTCTCCATTTTGTGGGGAGCATGGCTCTGGCCATGCTCCTAATACTATTTATTCGGAAGGAATATGGTTGTAGAACTCTCTGTGAGTATCACTTATCTTAAATTGTATTTTGAAATGATAAATATTGTCATTTAGAAGGCCATTTAATTCGGCATATAATGTAAACTTGTGTGTGTGTGTGTAGCCAGCCTCGTGTTGTGCTGACCTTTTGCCCTTTAGCTTTACATGAAGTGACTGTGTGCATTTGTATTTGCTATTTTGTATTCAATGTGCGGTGTTGCATTGGATTTGGATTAAAACCAGTACAGGAGATTGTTTTATATTGAACACGTCATCATGTAGAGTTTGTTACTTGTATCTATTGTCTCATCTTGGTGAATCCTCGTCCTTTTTAAATAGAGGACCGGCCTCTTTCCCGTGTCTCTACAGGACTACTAGAACAACAATAGCAGGACCCCATAAACCGGATCCGTAAGGTTGTGTGCGCGTACAAAACAAATATTCGAATACCCGGGCATAGGAACCAGACTTCAAACTAATCGCAAGTCTGTGACCCAGTGTGCATGTCACGGTCATCACATAAATTAAGCCCCCTCTTGATTATTACAGACAAACTATTTTGTATCGACTTTCCGTTTCAAAGGAGATTGTTTTTTGTTTACGTTCTAGAAGCCCCTTCCTGAGCATAACGAATACTACAAAAACGAACTCCCTGATGACATTGTGCTTCATTACACCTACGACGGTATCGTAGCCATAGCATTGGCCCTCAATGCTTCCATAGCCGATCTGCAGCGTCTTGATCCTCCTCGACGACTCGAAGATTTCAGCTACTCCGATGAGGAGATGGCTAAAGTCATCCTGAAGAACGCTGACAACCTCGATTTCACCGGATTACTGGTACTACTTCAATTGATAATTTGTTACGTTTGAAAATTTACGGTTGTAAATGCACGTTTTTTTTCTCAAACAGTTTAAAACTCTGTGTTAGTGTATCAGTCGTATTGTAAACGAAATATGATTACTCCGCCATGTTTCTGCCAACAATTCCCCCAAAACGTGAGTTCAAATATAGCCAGACAGCTAGGTGACTGCCCTTCTGCTTTTGGTATAACAAAGAGAAAGAACCACACGATAGCTGATAGTTGTTGTTTTTTGTTTTATAAAGTTTGCCTTTGTTATGTTTGCTCATATCGACTATCTTGAGTTTGATCTAAACATTGTGTTAAAATGTTTATTAAGTTAGAGTGAACAAGGGAAACTGACTGTATGGGCCTTTCTGTTGTTGATGTTGATGTTGCTGTTGCTGTTGCTGTTGCTGCTGCTGTTGCTGCTGCTGCTGCTGCTGCTGCTGCTGCTGCTGCTGCTGCTGTTGTTGTTGCTGTTTTCCCTTCTTCTTCTTCTTTCTTCTTATTTCTATTTATTATTTAATGTCTTTATTTATACATATATATCTTGATTTATTTATTTGTTATTTATATGTGTATTACAATTATTAATAATGTTATTTTGATTTATTTATTTTAAATAAAATTAAAATAATTTGGGGGAGGGTGATACAACTTGCAGTGGTGTTGCTTATTTCTAAAATAGAAACAACAATATATACAAATTGAGTTTTTGATGGTAAGCCTCAGCTTTCATATACAAAACGTTTTGTTGAATTTGTGAAGATTAAAGTCGTTGTTGTTGCTGTTTTCCCTTCTTCTTCTTCTTTCTTCTTATTTCTATTTATTATTTAATGTCTTTATTTATACATATATATCTTGATTTATTTATTTGTTATTTATATGTGTATTACAATTATTAATAATGTTATTTTGATTTATTTATTTTAAATAAAATTAAAATAATTTGGGGGAGGGTGATACAACTTGCAGTGGTGTTGCTTATTTCTAAAATAGAAACAACAATATATACAAATTGAGTTTTTGATGGTAAGCCTCAGCTTTCATATACAAAACGTTTTGTTGAATTTGTGAAGATTAAAGTCAACATCTGGCGTTTATTCTGTTACATTATGGAGAAACCGGCATCAAGTGGCAACGTAGATTGAAGGAAAATGTTCGACCTTAGATAACCCGTACACATTGGGTTCTAGCGCCTTAAGTGTGGAATCATGTTTGATTTAACAAAATAGACAGTTCGTAATGTATATGTGGGTGTATTTTCCCATTTTATATTCAAGGTGTAAGGGTTTGTTATTTTTGTTTTTTGTCACAAGAGGAGTCTGGGGTCGATTTCACAAAGCACTAAAATTCATCTTAAGATGAGTTGTCACTATTACCATAGTGAGTGTATTGTGACATCACTCTTTGCTAAGCAACTACGATGTATTTGCACTTACTTAACGAAAACAAAAAAACTGAAAAAGTAAAAGCGCCAGAAAAGCAAAGTGATCAACCTGCAAAATGCAAACGTCTAACTGCCAGGGCTGGCAACAACCTTATTCATTTAACTCACTGTGAGTTCACTATTTATTTAAAACACAAATTGGTGAACTTCCAAGACGACTATTAAGTCTAAAGTGCAACCATCAAAATACTTGCAAAAATTGTTTCAGTCAGGTTCTGTATTTTGTCCTAAATTGGCGAAGTACACAGGAATTTGATTAGTTTACCTCATCACAATGAAGAAAATTGCGTATACGTGTATTACAGTGTGCTGGAAAGAAACTCTTTATCCGAGTCGGAAGGAACAAAAGAAGTGATTTTTATATTTTATTTTATATCTTCGAACAAAATTACATCTTTTGAAATTGTCAGGGTCAAGACAAAAGTAAAACAAAAAACTGTCATCACCACGTATAAACCACGTAAAGGAAATTGATATTGAATTACTTTTTGATACATTTACAGTTTTCTGTCATATTGCACTCCTCGAAGTATTATTTTACACAGCTGAAGGCTCATTGTGCAAACAAAGTTCAAGCTCAAAGCTGGACCAATGGGTTTTAAACAATCCTCCTCCTACCATTAAGAAATTTGTTGGTTTATATCTGTTTCGAAAAGCACTTTAAAAGACTCATTTCTTTTCATAATTAATCTCTACCATGGATGCATAATGATCTTGATTTAACAGCACCTTATAAGTTGCAATTGTTATGTTTATGTTATGCTAATGTTTTACTTCACTTTTTGATGCATTCAAGCACTAAAGCAAGACAAGTTTTCGCCGGTGAACTGACTAAAAAACACTAAAGCCACAATCGCTTTCAAAACAACTTTCTTTAAATGCGTGTCTGTTGTAAACCACTTATCTCTACATTAACTGTATAAGAGCACATTGGGGAATATTGGTAACCTTTATCTTAAAAATGTGGTATTTATCTTGCACGAAATAGTTCCCTTGTACAACTCGAAATTGAAGGTTATTTTTATATATTTGTTTACAGCTGATGTATGTGTTGTTGTCATTTTAGATTTTGAGTGGTACTATTGTTACGATCAAAAAATCTCCAAACTCTCCGTGAATATAAATCACTCATAAAGCCTGAATGCAACAAAGAAACGAAACAAGGTGACACTGATTTGAAAAAAACAGAACCAAAGTGATATAATGATAAAATGATCAACCACTTCAGATACCGACTGGGTTTAACAAACGTACAATGATTAAGTTAAACAAATTTACATTTAGAACAGATCTTATACAAAATAAGATTACTTACGGGCGACTACTTCAACAGGGATGAGATAGTTAAAACGAACTTTCAAAATGCTCCTTCGACGGGTCGCATAAAAACACATAAGTCGAAGCTTCCATCAGTCTTTAGTATTTGAGTCCTGTCAAAAATCCTTCCCCGACCAAACCAAATTCTAGAACAATCATAAATATTAGCGCCGCCCACTAGGGTCAACGGAGTTTCACACAGAGAATGATTGACAGCGTGCACTGCACGTATAAAAAGTATGAACACTTTAGGGTATCATAATACGGTCTCATAACGCTATGCTGGGGTCGAAATGTTTTGGTCATTGACAATAATACTGTTTGCGGTTTAAAATAAATAAATTAGTACTCGTGAATATGTTTCAAATCGCCCTCTCAGATGCTAACTCTTGGTGGCGCTTTTTTGTTATCAACAATCCACATAATTATATAGACATCTCGAGGATTGTTTCGAAGATGGATTTTTAACAAGTTTAAATGTACTTGACAGTGAGTTCAGACCATTCCGCTTCTATTGAGACTATACTATTAAATAAGTGTTACGTACCAGTTTGTCAAATATGGACCATTTTGTCCGAAAACTTTTTTGGAGAATTATGTCCGACCCAATGTGTAAGACAGCCAGTATTTCGTGCTCAATAGTCCGACCAAGTCTGTCTGAATAACGAATTGTCCGACAAATCATTATGTTCGACACATTATATCCCAAAAACCTTGTCTGACGAAACGGTCCATGTCAAAGATTCAACAATGAAATAATGTGTTTGTTTTCCTTTTAGCGATGCTTCGTAATATCATTTCATTTTGTGTTATCCATAATCGGTGTTATAGTCTAAACCTAATTGGAAATAGAACACATTTCCGTTTAAATAACAAAACGATTCCTATATCTGTTAATATGATGATTAATTCAAAGGTTAAGCATACCTTTTGCTGCTGCCGTCTTTTATTGCCGTGTTTTCCTTCAATTTCCATCATCTTTGATTAACAGGCAAGTATATAGCAGCTTCACTGTACATCGTTGCTTTGACGGTCGCCCTTGCCGTTCCAACATTGACAATCATGGGTGATGACGTCAACATGATGTTTGCAATACCAGGGGTGGGCATTGTGGTGATCAACACGAGTGTGTTATTACTTAATTTCATCCCCAAGGTAATTTACTTAAATTATTGTTTTCATTTAATTCCATTTAAAGGGGCGGCACAGCCGGTTAAGTCTTTGTTTTAAATGCGCATTCCATAAAATCATCTTCATTTATATCGAAAGAGTTGAAACAATATCACCCGATGCGAGAAGCTTGAGCTAGATTGCGAATGTTTAAGCGTTACATGCGACGATTGGACAAAAGATGAGAACAAACGATGTCCACACAGTGCAGGGACTTGAAACAATAGACTTACATACGTCCGCACAGTGTTTTAACAGTGTAGGAAGTTTGTTTATTTTTGTTTATGTTCAGAACAAAGGACTATCCAGCAGTGGCGTAACTAAGGGGGGCATGTGCAGGGGGGGGGGGGGGGTGGCTTCCCCCCATTGATGTCAGTGCCCCCAAAAACAATTGAAATTTGAATATTTGGGACTATAATAATGTCACGGACAGGGGTAGGGTGGTGCAACCATGCTGTGTGGTAGTCCGTTAACTTTTGAGAAGTTGGATGCCCACTTACAGATATTAATCAAATTCAAACAAAGAAAGTCAAAACAAAATAATTTTGGACCATAAAATGACGATTTGGATTTATTTCCAAGCAAGTTCACAACAATGGCTGAACAGAAGCACTATGTACAAGTATAATGAGGTTCCGAAAATAGTTCGACCTCGACTCCCTCGAGTTACATAACAAAAGTCAATATCCACAATCCAGTCACATTAAATTCTACTAAAATGATCACAAAAATCCCATCAATCTAGTTAAGGGAAGTTAAATTGACCAAGTCTAATACTGGTTTAATCGAACTTAGTCCAATTAAATATCTCTGCAAATATCCTTATCGATCGGTAATAATAATCCCTATCGGTAATAATCCCCGTATTTAATCCCTGTATTTAATCCACGTATTTAATCCACGTATTTAATCCACGTATTTAATCTCTGTAGGCCTATTTAATCCCTGAGCACCACCATCACCAAACAGCCAACCACTCACGAACTGGTAATAAAACAGAGCATCACTATAAAATAAATAGGACAGCAAACAGTCGCCGGGTGTCATACCCTCGTGTAAAAGTTTCGGACAATGGAGTCAAAACTACTCAAAAATAACTCTTTCCATTCCGCCCACTGCAAGGAATCATCACTACAGGGGATCTATAACCCGCAATGAAAGGACGTAGTAACATTTTAGAAACCAACAATGAATAAAAGCGGAGAAAAAGGAGAATTTTACTCACACAAAAATCAGCGACTTGACGCTCTTCAACCCAGAGAAAGAATTGAGCGGGAATGGTGTTGATTCCGGCCAGCTCACACACCACAAATTACTACGCGATTTATTTAATATTTAAAGAATTGGTTTGTTTACCATGACAGCAGAGTAATACAATAACCAAACACGTTAGAAAAATACCCAAGACAATTACTTCAATTTTAAAGTAATACAAATGTTAAAACTAATCTATTGGCGAACTTAGTTCCCTAGAGTGGATGTGGACGACCTGTGACCTAAGATAGTGCTACGGCCCATCAACAGGGAAAAGAGCTAAATATAGCCTACTATGCTAATGATGTAGCGGCCAGGTCATGACACAGGTTTTTCCCTTGTTGGCCCATACTCACGCAGTACGTACAAATGTAATAAGGTTACGCACGGGCTAAACATTAAACGACCATACAATAAATTATACACACGGGGCTACACAGGAAACGGCCATACCGTCACAATAATAATATTACAGAATATAAAATGTTAAGTTTATAAACGTGTATGTAGCACTGGTGGCGTATAACTCAATTTTTCAAACTATTTTTCTATTTACACATTATTTGTTGTACCTTTGCAATGGGCAGTTGTTATTTTTACTAACGTCTTCTGAGTACGGTAATTCACGTCCGCAAGTTGTATGATGACTCATCGCCCGCGCGCGCCCCATTCTGCCACAGTCAGCCACATTAAATACGGTGCGTAGTGTCACATGGAGCTACACGACGTGCTGGGTGCCGTTGCATTTATCGTAAATACATGTGGAAAAGCCATTGAAAACTCTTGAGCTGTGAGAGCCTTGATCTAAAATATCTGTTTCATTTGAGACATTACTTTGTTCTTCAGTGTATAGGGTATATTAAATAGTTTGTCAATTTGTAAAATTCGAAATTGGGAGGGGGCGGATGAGTCAAAACAATTTTGAAAATAAATCAAAGTTTTTAACATTGATTAGGCCTACTGTTCATGGCCCCAAGTGTGTAATAAATAAATACTAGTGCCAGTCCTCAAATACATAAATCCCCATAGAAAAAGACACCGTTCTCGCAATCCCTTGTTAACCCTCTTGTTAACAGTTACTACATGGTTCTAGATGTTGCGGAAAAGAAGAGAGAAAAACATTTAAAAATATAATAAATAATAATCTTTGTTTCATTGTGATGTATTTTATAGGCTGCATGATCTGGCACAAAATAAGGAAAGATGCTGACTAATAATGGGAGTTTTTTTAAAGAAGCGACCCTTGTTGGGTGCAAAGTGCAAATACATTTATAGTTCATTTGCCAGCAGGCCCCCCCCCCCCCCCCCCCCCTTGTGCAACCCTAAAAAATTACCTTAGTTACGCCGGTGATATCCAGAGAGTGTATGCTACCTAACGGAGACCGAGAACGAAACAAAAAAGGAGAAAAGAGGTCTCATAGTCTGGAGACTGGGGTGCTCCACAAGGAATTTTGTTTACAATGTCTATGAGAGGATATTAACTACAGGGGAATGGAAAGAGCAAATATGTCATCACTGGGTCGGGAAAGAAAAATGAATCTTTGGACTTAACCAGACTGAGTGTGTGTAAGGTAGTGCATGCGGTGAATAAGAGACAACGTAAACTAACTGTTTAAAACCTTGCAACAAGGCACATCACCACAGATCCCAACCCCCGTGATACTCCATGATATCCTACAGCGTACCATTACACAAGTTCTATAAGGGGTGTCAATCAACAGGGGTCGTCAATTTGGTCAGGAGGGGTGGTGAAAAAAAAAATTCCATTGCACATGCACAAAATCCTATCTCTGTGTGAGTGAGTCACCGCTTGGTGACAAGGCATGGTTGTGTCTGATCCTTGCTCTATGGTTCAATGGGCTTGTGGTGAATGAACGTCTTGTTATCTTTTGCCGACAGTTAGGTATTCCTTAACATGTAAGCAACACAATTAGCTAAATGAATCATTGAGAAAAGGCAGAACAAACCCTCTTAACCCATCAAATGCGCCTGCCACCAATCTATGGCAGGAAACTGTAGCCACGTTAGGACCAAACAGGTTCCTCGTTGCAAGGTTAACACTGTTTTGGAAAGATACTTAGTTTATGTTAGTGCATAACTATTTATCCTATTCTTTGAGAACGTTTGTTTGTCATGACAGATCCGTCTGCTGCTTACAACCGACGAATCTCGGTTAAGTTTGAGTATGATGACGTCACAGGGATATGGTGAATCATTGGCATCGGATAAGTCAGTCAAAGACCAAACCAACAAACTGCACAACCTTCGCAGGTAACCGAGCATATAGTTTATACATATATTTTTTAACCTCCTTGTTTGTGTACCAAGTGTCCAAATATCTAAAGTGAATATTGGCGCGTTTTGTATCAAAACGGGGCCAGATTGCTTTGGTAAAATAAGCGCAAAGTACACTAAGACCGTATCCAAAGTTCTGGCAGTGGCTACAACTGAAACTTTAACAGTGGCTATGGGTGAAGCTTCGGCAGTATATGGAGCTGAAGCCTCAGTTGTGGCTTTAATTAGCCACTAGGCTAAAACTTCTCTGACAGGGGACTCATTATAGTAGACGAGGAGCGAGCGCAGCGTTTGCCGTGTTACACTACCGTTAAAATGTTGATGTCCGTGGTCTTCTAGTATTTCATATGGAAATATTTCACTGGGGGATGGATACCAGTGGAACTTTATTACTTGTGATTTTTGTATATGAAAACTAGCTACTGTTCTCCTGATAAACACTGGCGTGAATTGTTGTAAACAATCACCTTCTCGAAGACTGCAAGATCCAATTGCATTTCATATTCAGTTTCGTTTTGATAAAAACAAAATCAGGGCTGCTTCTTATTTAAATATTTGGTTTCGATTTAAATTTTCTATAAACGAGCACGACTTCGCCAGCTGGTTAAAAACCTTCATTAGAAGAACACATGGAAAGCAGTGAGGGTAAAGAGGCTTCTGGCAACCTTCCTTATAATTTGTATGTCTTAAATTTATAGAGTAGCTTCGCACAATAATATATAATAATATATAGCAAACAGAATTGTATTTTCAATGTTTTTTTAATTTGTTTTTTTGGGGGAGGGTTATGGGGTTGCATGGTTGGCTTGTGCGTAAAACGCTCGCCTGTCACTAATGTAACCCTGGTTCTATACCTAGCTAAGGTCATCAATATGTTGTACGCTGGTTCTCTGCTGTGCAAAGAGGTTTTTCCTCCGTGCTCTCCGGATTTTCTTCATCCAAAAAAATCAAGCCTTTTCTATCTCATTTTGTTTGGTCATACGGGTATTTTTGGCTGGCTACCAAGGTTGTGCCTTTGCAGGCAATTATGTTTACACAGGAACTTGGAATTTTGAGATTTTTGACTGAATTGTTGGCAGATTACACATTATACAAACAAACTGTAGGCAATAGACTCATTGCACCATCGTGTGTTTTAAAGTTTATGATGACGTCAAACTTGATGGCCCAAAACGAGGGTATCGGCGGTAAATTCCCGTAAGTCGATGAAGCCCACACACAACAGTTACAGGTTGGTGTTTGTGTAAAAAATACATGCAAGGAAACCAATACATCATTTATCAGTGTAAATAAATTTAACTTTTTCAAGCACTTTGTTTACTTACATGTACAATAAACCTCTTGCTAGCCCACAAGAGGGCGCTCTTGAGTTTACAATTTGATGATCGGAGTTAGATCGACGGACATTTTGTGAAGCAGAACTTAATTTGTGGTTGGCTTCATTTAGGCTTATGAAAATAAAAAAAATCTGTACTGTTATATTTTCAAATTATGTATCAGTATGTATAGGTTGCCAATTAATATAAATCTACAATTAGCAAAAAACGTATTCTGCCGCCATTTTATAGAGGTTCCATTCCTATAGTGCAACGCGCAGAATGGGTAAATCAGGAGCACTGTTACTCTTTGTGACGCGCCTTACTCCAGTGACGTCATTTTCTTAAATTTCGTTCGACTTAATTTGCTTAGAATCACATTTTTTACAAGTGAATGAACATTGTTAGCAATGTGTCTTTCATGTAAGCTTATCCAACATGAAATGTTTCGGGTGAATTTATAATTTCTCCACCGACACTGTCTGGGTTATTTTTTCTTCCTTTTTTTTTTTTTAGGTCTTAAATTGTGTGGCTTAAGATACGTCAGAGTAGTTTTCAAGACGTTCTGCTTCAACATTTCTAGTGTGTTTTTCTGAGCTAATTATCAAGCGTTTTTTGAAGGTCATTTTTAAATGTCGTATGGTCTACAAGAAAGAAACTACCTAGGCCTATGTAATAAAATGAAACAAACATGTATGAGGTGCATTAGGCAACGCCGTATTGTAGGTATATCAAATTTCACATGAGTTCCTTTTAAATAGCACATATTCGCGTAAAGCATCAAAACAAAAATTAAGTTAAAAATTAAAAAAACATAGTCTGATGTTCTTTATCTGCATATAAATTTATTGTTCCCTCGCATTATTAAATTTATAAATTTGTTCTAGACTGCCGTAAACATCACTGCTGTAGTATTATTTTGCGTGACTCCCATCGATTTTAGCTGTTAATGTAACGTTTGGTTGGAAAGAAGAATATATTCACAGTTGTTATTCAAATTGCGTTACAAATCCCAACTTCTACGAAGGGCAGGTGATATGATTGTGCATTGAATGATAAAAGCTTTAAGATTGCTACACCGTCAGAGTGTGTTATGAGAAAAATATTTTGCTTAATGCCATCGCAGATTTGTACTTTGAAAAAAGAAGGTATAGAATAACAAGCGTTTGAAATTTTTTTGAGGCACCACATTTGAATCGCTGTAAGCCGACTTCAGGCGATATTCACTTCAAAACTACATCTGGTCTATGTTTAAAATTCCATGCACCCTCCTTTTGTGACGTGTTAAAAATGGGTGGACATTTTCGTGTAACATTATTGTTTTTTGGATTTGATTTTATAATCGTTTCGGATCTATGGTTTTTCTTATTGCTCTGTATTAAAAATGTTACTGTACTATTTTACTTGTTACTGTTTATAGAGATGGCCCTTAGGAATAGCAGTTTAAACAACACTTATTTCTGCCAACACAATTACATAGGTTTTATTTTAACACCCTTTAGACCATGTGACATGTGACATCACACATTTACAAAAGAGCCACAGTGCCTGGACTTCCTGCAGGCACAGTTTGTACGCAGCTTAATGGAAGAAAACAATAAATCTTATATTTTATGGAGATTGCACTGTCTGATATGAAGGAAGAGGGGACATTTCAAAAACTACAGCTGTTGCTTTTGTAACTCTTCAATTTATGTGAAAATTATGACACAAAATGTAAATTTTCCCATATGGCCTGTGTAGTATCTTGCCAGCCAGGAAATGCATTATAATGTGCAGGGTCACTATTTTTGTAAACAAAGGTAACATGGTCTATAAGTTAATTTTGACCCTCTGTTGGGGTAGCTTTTGCCTATGTGACAACACTCATGGTTTCAATTTTAGCACCCCGATATTTCCAGAATGTAGGATATTCAAATATCGTCATACTTATTGAATTCTAATCAACGGGGGCACTTCAGGTGAACTAATTTAGTTTTCTGCTTACTACCATTACCACATGATTACCACATGATTATACCATAATTATAACAATAGGCTTTCGGATAAAAATTACTAATCTGTTTTCGACATACCGGTCGTGGACTTTACCAAAATTGCTTTGTCCATCGGAAGGGGCATAGTATAGTCGGAGGTCCCGATTGGTACTGTATGTAAAAGAACCCAGAAAACTTGTTGTTGAACATTAGCGGTTAACCCCGGGATTTCAGGTTCACACAGCAAGCACCCTTACACAGGTTTCTCATGCTTGCGAGCTACGGTGATTGGGTTCACTTATGGGGCATATGTCGTTTCATTACAATAAATGTTTAATACAAATATTTGTGATGTTGAGTACAAAATATGCCCTTACCATTAATTGATCCGGTTGTATGTTTATGTAAAGACGTTGATCAATAAACACACAAAACACGCATCTCGTATCGATGTAAAACATCATTGGCAACTCTAAATTCATATATATTTTTTTCACCTTACACCGATTTGTGAAATTTATTACAAACCCAAACTGTAATGTAAATAAATATTTGATTATGTATCTATTTGTAACCTCCAACTATATAATTTATGGGGCCAAGGTGGCATGAAACTTCTGTAGGAAAATGGGATTAAATATCTCGTTTCAAGTTATCCGCAAAGCTCTTGCAACAATCGATGTAATATACAGGACTGGTAGAGCCAGTCTTCATGTTTTGTGTGATCAACCAAATACGGAACCTGGGAAAATTTGGGTATAATATGTTGATTGAATCGGGAGAAAGTAGCCAAAAAAACATGCTCAATTTTCAGCATGTAACCACATTGTCCCTAACGGGCTGTAACAACCTAAATAAGTTGCGTTTTGTTTAGGTTTTCAGATTCAGTTTCCTCGAATTTGACCTCGTATCAGATGAAACAAAAAGTAAAATGGTTCTAGTATGAACTATATAAATAGTTTTCAAGTAACATTAAACAATTAGTTTTTTTTTTATCGTTACTAATCATGTACAATACCTTTACACCCCTATATAGACATGCTTACTTACAACACATAATTTTAGGATTTCGTTCTAGTCCTCTAGAATGTCCCCGGGAACTGTCATTTTGTATGGTTTTTCTCAACAGTCTTATTATAACACACTAAGTCAACAGTTGCTCATGCTGTATGCCTACAGTGCATGGCCAAATCATTCCACGGGCTTGATTTGACTGTGCTGGCAATGGCATGTTACTAACGGCAAGGTTATCAATTTGGAAACAAAAATAGATTTCATCGGGAATTCTCATTTATTTAAAGCGCTATCAAGACAAAAATAATTTTGTGAATACAAAAACAAACAAACTGAAAGACCAAAGGTAAGGGTTTCATAATTCAATCATAGACAGGTCCAGACGCACAGAATGAATTACTATATAAACTGATGTTAAAGGTACTCAAAAGGATTGGTGATGATAAAAAACATTGTTAAATTTTTAAATTAAAGCTCACTGATGACTAGAAAAAAGGTCAGTGAAATATTTCCCTCTGAAATGAAGTCATCGCCAAGAAAACTGCATGTAGCTCTAATCAAATAAACTAAAATTACGCAACAGCTGCTGATTTCGGTTGTGCAAACCAAAAATGTTGTGAATTGTGAATGGTTTTCCACCATTTTCTCCTGACTCAGACAACAGATTAAGCCCAAATTTTCACAGGTTTGTTATTTTAATGTAAATGGTTGATCACACATGTTAAAAATGTATGCGAGGACTTCGTCAGCTCTACCAATCCTGTATAATGACCTTTAACAGATCGTCATGGACTACGTCATAAACATATTATTTGTATGCGCGCTAGCCGTACAACGGGATCTAGTTTTAATAAGTTGCGATGTAATACTTCAAAGACAGTAAATAAATCAAGCTGCGAAGTGCTGGACACGTCATCCAAGGTTAAAACTGCACTAAATAAAAAAATAAAAAACTGTCGCAAATTGACCTTGGTTTCAGGTCCCGTGAGGCCTGACCGTATGCGGGTCGTCAACACAGAATCTGTGTCAAAGATAACATAGAAACGGGTCAGTCTGATGCAATAATCTGAGTTAAATCTAATTTTCAAACCTGTTTCGGGTTTGGCATAATAACGCAGAAATTGTCAGCCCCCCCCCCCCCCCCCCCCCGGGGGACTCTGACAATGGAGTTTTTAGAGTGTGATAAAGCGACAAAAAATGACGGGGGAAATATATAACGGAGATTTATATACACAATACTTATAAAAGTGGTTGTCTGTTGTGGTCATCGTTGTTAAAGGGATCGGTAATGCATAATATTATGGTTACCTTCTTGTGCCCCCTAAGATTTTACCATAATTTCGTGGCAGCCTTGCACCATGAGATGACAAACCAATGCACCCACAACTAAAATGAACCCGTCCTATTTTTTAAAAGGACAAACGTTAATCAAGACTTAGTGTGTTCCATTCAGATAGAGTGGAGCGATGGACGCAGCTAAACGAAAAACACGGACAGAGAAACGTTGTCTTCTCCTAGTCTTTAGTTTCATCGTCCGCCGATCTTCCTCTAACAGTACCGGGAACAATGGAACCGAGACAGGAGATAACCGCGTGGACATACACATCGGCGGCTTCTTCGCGTTCAAGAGAAGCCCCGTCTTAGTGCTGCAACCTAGAGTAGCTCAGACTGCCTTGGATCATGTCAACAGCCTAGCGGGAATTCTAGATGGCTATCACCTAGAAATGCGATGGAACTGGACTGGGGTGAGTTAGTAGTAAGCATTTTTAGTGAAACCAAAGCGTATTTTACGATGTTGGTGACAGCATATAGCTGGATGAATTTACGGTACATTTCTTAAATGTACCGCGAGAGCACAGTTTTGCAAGAGGGTGCTGAGTTTTTCCAAAGACAATTGGCGAGCGCGAAGCCATTACGGCGTGGGGTCCGGGGCCCGCCTAAGGGCCCCGGAAGCTTTGGGTCCAAGATGCTCTTTCGTGCAATTTGAGCCACTATTTGTGCCTTTTTGGAGTGGGATATTATCAGTGTAATTTGTTTAAAGACTGGGCCCCACAAAGAATGTATTAATTTAAATAGCACAAAGGAAATACAGCAGTGTATTCATCAAAAATAATTGTTCTTTTTTAATACAGCATTGACAGCTTAGTCAATGTTTCCATTTATTAAAAATTTGATTCGCCGTGACCCTGTCACCACATCCCAATTACAGTTAACTTTTAATAATTCCAATAAATAAAAAAGCCCCAATCCAAAGATTTGTTCTCTAATTCATGCAACAGATGTCTCCTCACTCAGACGAAAAGAGTGGGGCCTAACTAATGTATTACACACTGGTGATCAATTTTAAACACTGAATAGCAAACCTGGTCAAAAATCCAACCCTTCACTTGAGATCTACATGTAATCCCAGACTCAGGGAGGATAGGCCTACTGTTCCAATAATACCTGTATTACCTACATTCATCTTTAAGTCACATTCGCTTGACCTATTATGGCACTTAACACTTAACACCCATGTGAGAGGTACCAGTCTACTAATTGTGTTGTTCTGAAATCACACTAACATTTCACTTGAGATCTACATGTTATCCCAGACTCAGGGAGGATAGGCCTACTGTTCCAATAATACCTGTATTACCTACATTCATCTTTAAGTCACACTCGCTTGACCTATCATGGCACTTAACACTTAACACCCATGTAAGAGGTACCAGTCTACTAATTGTGTTGTTCTGAAATCACCCTTTAATACGACAATTTCCATTTCATTCCAATTGGATATCCAGTTGGAAAAAAATGGATTGAGTTGGTATTGAGGTGGTGTGAGTTGGTTTATATTGGAATACTAAATTTCCATTAAGAATAAAATCTCAGACCAACTCAGTCCAGTTGGAAATCCAATTGAAAATGCGATACAAATTCTGGACCAATTTCCAACAACTTTATGCGGAAGACGCACCGACTGCCGATACAGTTAATGACAAATTGGCTACCGATACAGTTAATGACAAATTGGCTAAGGTAGTGGACAAAATGGTCCGCCACAAGTTGCCGGAGGACAAGGCCGGGGAAAAGCCCACGGCCCTCCAAAGACCGACCAACGTCAACACTTTGGGATGCACACGGGTTAACCCCGAGATATGTAGCTCACTAAAGCCAAAGACCTGCTCTCAGGACAAAACATTCCAGAAGGTGCAACAGGCACAGGAATAATACCCGTAGTTGGGGTAATAAATTCATTTATGTCCAGACCCGCTGCCATTGACCCCACCCACTCAGGTAAACCCTGATTTCAAGGGTGAAATCACTAAGCTACTGGATGAGGTGGCCATTATTGGACACTCCAACCAAAAAACTGAATGTGTGAAGATGGGATTTGATTAAGCCCGAGCTTAACAAACAATTGTCTGGTCTTTGCTCGCCACATGTGCCCGTAACAGGGTTTTTATTTGGTGACGACTTGCCCCGACAATTCAAAAACATACAACAGACCAACACAATTAGGAACAAAGTTGGCTGGTCGACTTTCAGAGGAAACAACAAACAAGGTCAGAAACGATCCATGCACAGACACCGAGACACTCGGTGGAACGCCAAAATGTGGAATCAGTGGAGTAAGCCCGCATGTCCCTACAACCACAAAGGTATTAGTACAACATGCATTCAATCTCGCACAATTGCATGTAGATTAGCACAATTTGTTAGAAGATGGCAAGAAATAACTTCAGATAAGTGGGTTGTGGATGCTATAAAGCACTATGAAATAGAATTGGGGAAACGACCCTTCCAATCGTTCCCCCTATACAAATTAAATTTGTTCCCAATGAGGTTGAAATCATCTCGAAGGAAATTGATAAACTTCTCCTAAAAGGAGCAATTACGCATGCTACCCATGATTATAGTGAGTTTGTATCAAACATTTTCGACCGTCCAAAGAAAGACGGGAATTTTCGCCCAGTTATTAACCTTCGCCAGTTGAATAAATCATTGGCCTATATGTCCATTTCAAAATGGGAAAAAATTCATTTTGCACTGCAATTAATCCGACCACAATGCTTGATGGCATCATGAGCAAAAGCTTGCTTCTTGCCTTACAGTCCCTTTTCAGTAAACATAGGGATATACACGTACACCTCAAATCGGACTATACAACTGCCGTATCATACATACATTTGTTAGGCGTTACACACTCCCTACAGTTAAATGTCAAGGGAAATCCGGCATGGTCGACTTTGCCCCGGACCCAGATCTCTACAGAGTGCAAGGTAAGTATTCTCAGTTCATGGCTTGTACATGTTCATCAGTACTAAATCAAATGTAAACTTTAGATTAACTGCCTTTGAAAGCCCCGACGCACGTTGTTTTTACCATCTTCTTCGTAATTATTTGTTATTGTATAGGTTTTTCCCAGAATGTTTTTAACCAAATGCATTACATAGAAATAAAGTTTCTTTGTAGTAGACAAAAACTAGAAGATAATCAAAAATACTTATCTGGAGTTGAAACTAGACCTAGCCTGTACACTCATCTTGACGATGTTCCTTATAAATTATTCCCCCATACATTACACCATGCCAGTCTGGAAGCTTGTCACCTTCATCAATTAAGTATCGGTAGTTAATTGATAAGCAATAATGTCTCAAAGGGCGGCCTTTAAAACAAATGTATGTGCTAACAATGAATATCTGCAATCTTAGTTCCATCTTGTGGAATTAAATTAATCGTCCCTAATTAGTCTTCTCTAAATTGTTTATATTGCTTTTTTAGTTTGTTTTACTTTATTATTTTCATTTGATTATATTTTGTTGTTTTACTTGTTATTATTTTAATTATTATTTTAACAATTATTATTATTATTATTATTATTATTAATTATTTTTTATTTCCCATACTTTTAAGTTTTAAGTCATCACCTTTTTGAGCGACATTTACTGCAGCCGCAAAGCCTGACAGTTCTTAATTTCAAAGATCCTTTTCATGACATTCTCAAAACCTTTTAGTTAGAACTGTTTCCAGGTCCCAGGGGACTTGACCCGATTTAAACTCGTATTCTGCATCAATTTTACCCAAGTTTAGGTCATATTGACGCAGGTATCGGGTCATATTGACGCAGGTATAGGGTCATATTGACCCAGAATTGGGTCAAGCCAAACGGGACCCGGAAGTTTTTCGACGAGTTTTTACACAATATACTTAAACATAAGCATAAACTCAGGATGACTAGTTTATTCAACAACTCAGTACATGTGACAATGGTCAAGTCTCAACACATGGTGGCGCTAGGACAGTTACATGAAGCATGATCATATATTGTTACACCTATCAAAACCTAAAACTATCCGTCCGTCCTCGAGTTGTTGAAGTCAAACTGAATAACAGAAAAATACGAGCCCTCCTATGTCGTGAGCCCCTTATTGATGAGTGAAAGATGGCGGTCAGTCTACAAGCTTTTTGTTGGGCTCTGATCTTGATTGTAAATGTTCCTGTTTACAGCCCCCTAAGTTGTCTAAATGTTATATCACATGATAGAGTATTGTTTGCTGATCAACCTGGTCACATTAATCATGGATTTGTAGCTGAGGATTTCACCATTTGGAGTGTTTTTCATTCTGAAAACTGTCTTCAGCCTCAACCTAACCTGCAAGCCAGCTGCACCACCCAGAGCACGCCTGATCAACTCCATTGTCAGTACATTGCAAGCCTTTGTTGTGAACAAGCATCATTGTACAACAATAGGCTGTCTTCACTGCATCCAACATGGCTGACCACAAACATTAATCTCAAACCAAGAGGTCTAAAGCACAGTAAGTTTGGTAAAACACCTGTTACTTATTACCCAAACTCTACAGCAACTTTCAATATCTCTCTGGCTGTCTCTGGTGATATCGAACTGAATCCAGGCCCCATAAAGGAACCATGTGGCAAATGCAACCGGCCTGTGAAAAGCAACCAACGATCATTGCTCTGTGAGGACTGTAACCTGTACTGGCATCAAAAATGCATCCCAGAAATGACTATTGCTCAGTACTCATTGCTCATATCAAGCACCATTGACTGGTTTTGCCCTGGCTGTAGTTCATCCTACACATCTCTACCATTCTCATCATGTACTGACACTTCATTTCATGAAGTGTTTGCTGAATCATCAGATCCCTCTACTCCATCTGCCACAACACAATCTCCAGATTTACTCTCAAGGAAACCTTCAAAGAATTCAGTATCTGGGTTACTCTTAAATGCCAGAAGCATCCGCAACAAACAAAATGATTTACTGGCATTTCTTCAACTACATCCATCAGACATTGTTTGCGTCACGGAGACATGGATGTCGGATTGTGACAATGACACAATCTCTCCACGTCTGCCTGGATATTCTTCTTTTCGGCGGGATCGAGATAGTCATGGTGGTGGCGTCATGGCTATTGTCAATGATATGCTGCTTCCAATTCATCTCAACCAGTTTGATCCTGTTGACATTGAATTGACCTGGCTATCGATAACCATCAAAACCTCCAAATGGCTAGTTGGACTCATCTACAGGCCGCCAAATGCAGACATAACTTTCTTCAACAAATTACAAGATGCATGTGACGCTATCCAGCCTGAACTTCACAGCTATGAAGGTTTCATTCTACTTGGCGACTTTAATATAAACTGGCAAACTGAATCCACTTCATTGGCAAACCTTCAAGAGATATCCGACTCCATGGGTCTTGAACAGTTGGTCGATGATGTCACCCGCCCTTCAACCAATTCACCTCTGACTGGGACTGCAATTGACCTTATTTTCACCAATCGACCAGAAAAATTCACTGATGTAGGGTCCTTTGCTAACCCAGTCAGTAGTGACCATCATGCCGTTTGCTTTACGTTTAGTGCCGCCAGAGCTTCCCCACAACCAAATGTCATCCGCTCTTTTCTTCAGTATAGAAAAGCTGACTTTGGCCACCTTCATAACTTATTACATCTAGCTCCTTGGTCTGCATTCATGAATGATGATGATCCAAATGCTTCTTGGGAAGGATTCAATGACATCCTTGATGCAGCCATTCGAGACAGCATTCCACGGAAGAAACGTTGTCACAAATCATCACCTTGGATCACTGTGGAACTCAAAAAGCTGATCTTGTTAAAACACACTTTGTTTACCAAAGCTAAATGTGTGAATTCAAGATCTGCCTGGCTGAACTACAAGAAGGTACGAAATCAAGTGAAAAACATGACAAACGCTTCATACTGGAACTATGTTAACCATTTATTTTCTGCAGATGATAATAAACGAAGTTTTTGGTGCTTTGTTCGAGATCAAAGAAAGTCCAAATGCCCATCTGCTTTGCAATCTGCAGGTACCCTCATCCATAAGCCACGGGAAATCGCTCAGGCCTTCAATGATTTCTTTACGTCTGTCAATTCTCCAGCTTCAACCTGCTCGGAGTCACCACCACCATGTTCTCTTCCAATACCTGAACTTCCTCAAATTACAGTCAGCCTAGGATGGTTGACAAAAACCTTGTCCTCTCTGTCAGTGCATAAGGCGCCTGGTCCAGACTCCATATCACCAACAATTCTTCGAGCTGCAAAATCGTCACTTGCTCCACCATTATTACGGCTAATGAATTCATCTCTTGCTAAAGGCTCTATTCCAATGGATTGGAAACTCTCTCAAATCACTCCTGTCTTCAAAGCTGGCAGCCGCAACAGCATCTCGAATTATCGGCCAGTTGCTCTAACATCTGTGGTTTGTAAGGTCCTTGAAAGAGCCATTGCAGATAACATTAATATCCATGTGAATTCACTATGCCTTGGTAATGAGAAACAACATGGTTTTACAGCTCGTAAATCATGTGTTACCCAGCTCACCAACGCAATTCATGATTGGGCAACCATTCTCGACAAGCCACGCCCACCTCGCCTTGACATCATCTTTCTGGACTTTAGCAAAGCTTTTGACCTCATGCCTCACCACATCCTTCTTGACAAATTGGCTCGTAACTTCAACATTCGGGGCCCTACTTGGATCTGGCTGAAAACATTCCTCACTAATCGGCAACAGCGGGTTATGTACCGTGGAAGTGTTTCTACATGGGAACCCGTAACGTCTAGAGTTCCGCAGGGGAGTGTTCTTGGTCCCCTTCTCTTCAACCTTTTCATTAGTGACATTTCGAGGAACCTTACTTCAACATCCCTACTCTTCGCTGATGACACCCTTATCTACCGTCCAATCAAATCTCCCGCGGATGAACAAATATTGCAGTCCGACCTCAAGGCACTTGGTCAATGGAGCGTGGCAAATGGCATTAAGATCAACACGAACAAATCCAAAGTAATGCACATGACACGCTGCAAATCACTCGATCATCTTCCCCACTACTCACTTCAAGGTTTACCCCTTGGTATTGTTTCCACTTATAAGTACCTTGGTATAACTGTTAATAGCAATCTTAACTGGAATGACCATGTGAACTCTATCGTGTCCAAAGCAAACAGAACTTTAGGATTCATTTGGCAAGTTGCTGGCGGAGCATCATCTCAAGCCCTCAGGTCACTGTACATGTCTCTAGTGTTGCCGGTGTTAGAGTATGGTTTACCCGCCTGGTACCCATTCACTGCCACATTATCTGCAAAGCTCGAAAGGGTTCAACGCCGAGCAAGCAGAATGTGCTTGAAACAAAAGCGACAAGCCATGCCTTACGAGGAGCGCCTGAAATCCCTTAATTGGCTCAGTCTGGACCATAGAAGACAACATAATACTATTATGTTCACCATCAAGTCATTGTTTGGACTCATTGACTGTCAATCCATTAAATATAACGCCCAAATCAATACCCGCCATCCAGACTTTGTCACATTCCATCATCACTATGCCAGAACCCAAGCTCTAAAATACACCCCTATTAATACATTTCCCCGGTTGTGGAGCGACTTGCCATCACACATTAATGATTCTCTTATTTTGGATAACTTTAAAGTTTTTTGTGATAATCTATCGTCTTACTATGAGTGGATCAACAGGCTTTCGAGCTACAGTGTTTGATTATACTTGTGTTGATCCTGGCCATCACAATTAGGGTTGTTCTTGTATTTTAGTTTACTTGTTTATGTTTAAGTTTTAGTATCCTACTCTGTGAACTGTAATTTTGCTGTTTTTTAGCCATTATTGTCTTTAACTTGTTTACTGTATACAATTGCTGTGTGTTTCTGGCCGAATAAATAATAATAATAATAATAATCTGTGGCCTACCAGGCTTCAGGTAAGAAACGCCTAATTTTTTACCTAAGCAGGCTTAACAAAATTGTAAGAAAGCACAAATTTAAGCTAGATGATTGGAAAGTCGGCTTAAGTCTCGTCTCAAAAGATGCGAGACTATTCACCTTTGACTTAAAATCAGGTTACCACCACATAGATATTGCACATGAATTTCAGCCGTACCTCGGCTTTTCTGGGAAATTCGAGGAATAAAACGTTATTTTGAATTCAATGTTCTCCCTTTCGGTCTCACCTCTGCACCCTGGTTGTTTACAAAAGTCATGAAAACTTTAGTGACACATTGGAGAGCATCAGGTATTTCAATTGCACTTTATTTAGATGACGGCATTGTTGTGATACCAAGTACAGGTAACAATGCATCAGATTATGCCTCAGCTAAAGAAATATCTAAGCATGTGAGGACCGATTTACTAAGAGCTGGTTTTGTGTACAACATAGAAAAGAGTGAATGAAATCCTACTACCGAAATTGAATGGTTAGGCATGCAATGGGATTCCAAATGGGGTACACTGAAAGTACTGCAAAGACGCATAGATAAAATGCTTAGAACAATCGATGAGATACTCAATTTAGATCATGTATCTGTTAGGAAATTGCATTCTCTGGTTGGACAGATCATTTTTTTAAGTCCAGTGTGTGGAAATATTACAAGACTCATGACCAGACACTGTCAGATACAAATTGCTCAAGCCGATGATGAAGACGAAGTAATCAATCTCAATGTACATTGCAATTCCGAAATCCAATTCTGGAAAAATAATGTAGCCTCCTTGAATCTACGTAATGTCTTCGCAACAAGGAAGGTTAATAAAATCGTTTGTTGTGATGCTAGCGCACAGGGAGCAGGATCAATAATTTGTAATGAAATTCATGTAGCCCATAAGCTCTGGACCATACAAGAAGCACAGAAAAGCTCCACCTGGAGAGAGTTGTATACCATTCTATTTTCCATTAACTCTTTTTTGCAAATGTTAAGCGGTTCACAACTTAAAGTTTTCTCAGAAAGTCAATCTGCCACAAGAATCGTAGAAATAGGAAGTATGAAATGTGATCTCCAAGATATAGCTCTTGATATTTTCAGCATGTGCTTACGTAATAACATCAGATTAGAAGTCGACTGGATCCCAAGAACTTTGAATGATCAAGCCGATTTCATCAGTCGTCTAATAGACACTGATGACTGGGGGTTATCTTCTCAATTTTTCAATGAATTGAATTCCCTTTGGGGCCCATTCAGTATTGACTGTTTCGCTAACTTCTACAATGCAAAACTCAACCGTTTTTACACCAGGTTTTGGAATCCTGGCACCTCGGGCGTTGATGCCTTTACGCAAAATTGGCAAAACGAAAATTGTCTGATAGTCCCACCAGTAGTTCTTATTCCAAAGGTACTAGAACATATTCACCTCTGCAAAGGAAAGGGCGTGTTGGTATTTCCTCAATGGCCTTCTTCCATATTTTGGCCAATCCTGTGGTCACGTTACAGATCATGGATAAAAGGTTTTATCACAACGGAAGGAAACACTGCACTACAGTTAGGCAGAAATAAGAATTCAATTATTGGGTCCCCGAGATTCACTGGCAATATTTGTGCGGTTTATATTGATTGTACAGGATATAAAAATACCCTCTCCCCTCAGTAAGTTAAAATTACTTTAACTTATGTATGATACATTTATATTTTAATTTTATATTTCCCTCTTCTACATTTCTGCTATTTCATTTGATGCACTAGATTATACTCAAGCAACAGTTTTGGTCAGAGTTTCCCCAAGGTTTGGAAAGTAAGAAGAAAAGCATTTTCAACGCAGTCGTTTTAGCCAAAGCGGAAGGCACAATAAACACATACCTGTACAAATGCAGACAATTTTTTAGATGGTTACAGGAAAACGGTCTAGAGATAATTCTTCCAATTAGAGATCAAGTAATCGCTGCTTACTTGGTGAATAAGATGGAAACTGCTAAAACTTCATTACCTCCTCATCAGCAGCAATAAAATGGTTACACTCACTGGTTAATGCAAAACCCAACCCAGTTGACTCCCCTATAGTTCAACACATCATAGTTAGTGCAAGGCGCCAATTGCACAAACCACCCAACCAGAAAGAGCCCATAACTTTGGAACAAGTAAATTGCATTATTGACAAACTGGTTGGAGAAAATTGCACCTTAATAGATTTGCGTACAGCCTGTTACATCTCTCTTAAGTTGTCCCTGCTTTTCAGACATGAAGAAATGTCCGAACTTAAAGCCTGTCATTTAACAGAACTACAAGATGGCAAAGGTTTGAGCATTTTCATTCCTCAATCAAAGACCGATGTATTCAGAGACGGGAGTTATGCTTATATTTCTCGCACGGACAGCAGTTTATCCCCAATTTCTATTTTGAAAAGTTATATGTCCAAGTGTAACATCCAAATTGGTCAAGATGCGTTCATTTTTACTGCCTTATCATATCATTCTAGCTCCAATTCTTACACACCACTCTTGAATAGACCACTTAGCTATTCAAGGTGCAGAGAGCTATTTCTGGATGCTATAGACGATGTGACCTCTGTTTACATTCAAACCGCCCTCTGTTGACAAGTCTGTTGTCCAAGTCATGTTCCGCCGGGCAAAAAGACGCGTAGTCATGGTAATATTGCGTGTACTTTCTAGCTGGCTGTCAAGTACACAAAGGTTTTGCCCGGCGACATGCGCGCGCATCATGTTATGATTTTCAAATGACGTCAGAGGTCACATCGTCTATAAAACGAATTGGAATTAACGATCCCAAACAGTACGGTTTACACAGTATGAGGTCGGGAGGTGCCACGCATCTTACAAATAAAGGTATTCCCGAAGAATTGGTCATGCAACATGGCAGGTGGAAGACAACAACTGCAAAAAATAGATATGCTAAAAGAGAGGTAGAACAGAGATTGATGGTGTCTAGATTGTTAAGCACAGAATGAATAAAACAAGATTGTAATTATAATTTAAAAATTATAAAAGTTAATGTTGTAAAGAAGGAAAAGTGCGGTTCATTAATTGAACGGATAATGAGAAACACGATTAAGTTTCCAAACTAAGCACACAAATAATGTGAACACATGAGCTTTGTTTTGAAATAAGTTTGAAATAATGACTTTAGAAAGTGTGACACATAAAGTGTACTTGTTATTGAATAATGTGTTTTGGAATATCTTAGAGTTCACAAAGTGTGTCTCATGACAGTAATATTGTGAGGGGATCCCGGGAGATACCCGAAGGGCCTAGAGGGCCATGGTTCAATGAGCCATCAGGAGAGTGTCTATTGATGTTCTAACTTTACTAACATTAACAAATAATGTTCTTCAAAATTAAACTGTATTTTTTTTGTTAAACTCATCGGTCCAATGCCGGCCCCTTCCCATGATATAATAATAATAATAATATTACTCTGAACCGAAGTCTCATCTTGTGTGTTTTATTATGGAGTCCAATAGTATGAAACCATTTTTCATGCGTATGAGCGGAGCGAAGGAGCATGAAAGAACAATTCTTCTCGATTATTGTGAATAAACGTAGACTTGTGTAAGTCGACGACAGGAATGACTCTATGTATTTTCTACAAAAAAAACAACAACACTAGTAATAAATGGGTCTAGGACATGATCGAGTTTAGACTGACTTTTACAATTTTTCGACAATACAAAACTAGTGTCACGCCTTACCCATTCCGTGAAATGGGAATTCGGGTTTTTTCAACTGACAATGTTTTAATAAGTTTCGAGGTTTTCAAATTGACCTTCAATAAAACAGTTCTTGTCTTAAGAAACATTTGTGTGATCTAGGATGTTAAATTTGAGCTTAATTGAAACATTATTTTTCTGGAAGTTGGATTTGTTTTCACTTTCTCCTACGTGTTTTGTAAACGGGTGAAAACGCGCAATAGATGACGCCATTGTGACGTCGTCCGTAAGTTTAAGCCAGAAAGCACATCAACAGTATTCCAGAAGTCTAAAACAGAAAAAAGTTTGACGACCGGGGTATACTGTTTAAGATTTGGTGCTTACAAGGCTTGCTAATCAAATATTCACCTTGCTGTTAAGTGGCTAATTAATTAAGAATTTTAACATTTATTACATTTAGATTTAAGTTCATGTACTAAGCTTCAGTTTGATATAGGAACTACCTCTTTAATATTTACACATAAGGATATTAGGTGCCAACAAAAACCGTGTACAAATGCTATTGGAATTAGGCAGAAACAAAGAATAAGACAAACTACAAAGATATGACTTTGCAGTATCAAGCCAGGGTATATATTTTTCCCCCTGTATCTTTGACATCAGATGATGGGATATTTCCCAAAGGGAGCCATAACCTAACTACAAACAATGTCAAATGGTCTTCCAGGTCATGTCAATCAAACCAATTGATTTGAGATGTCCATTTAAACACTTTCTCAGTTTAGCAATTATGTTAACTTACTGTTAAACATGTAGCAAATTTTCCCTCACAGAGAGTAGGTATTGAATATATTTATTAAATTGTATTCAAAAACAGGTCTAGAAATTCAGCAACAAAGTTTATTATTGTACACAAATATAGAATAGATTAATTTATTTTGTCAAAAAAGTTATATTTTTGTACCCTTTCTTACTTTTGATGAATACGAAAATTACATTTATAATGTTGTGTGTGCTTAACCCGTTTTGTTTGCAATATTTGCAGTGTTGTTACCTAAATTTGTTATAAGACTAACTATAAATATTTCGGATCTAACACACACGATCTATTGTAATGTTTCTGGTAGTTAGCTGACACATGTACGAAACATTAGGATTTGAAACCCATTAATCTCCTGTTATCTCCAAGTGCAAAACATGTACATTTTAGAAAATTTGAATAATAAGTTAGTTATTTGATTGTAATTTTAGGCTTTAATGTACTTCAATGGGATAAAAATAGTTCACAGTAGGTCACGCTATCGGCAATGTTTCCTGTTGTTTTTAGCCTGGCCTGAACCAGGAAAAACATTACCTGATCAACAAATCTTGATACCAATAAAACAAAAAACGTGCATGCTAATTGTTTCCCAGGGTCACTAGACATTTATTCAGTGAAACTCTTTTAACAGGCCTTTGAAATCTCTGCTTTTAAGCAAATGTTTGCTTTTTCATTGACCATGCCAATTTGTTTGTTTTTTCTAACTTTTTTTTAATTGGCGGCCACAAAATGTGTATCCGCTTTTAGTGCAGAAGCACCAAAAGAAGAAAAAGACAAGACACATTTCCCTGGATGTCTGGGTACACATACGTTATACAGCACACGAGAAGTCCATGAATCCTATGTATATGTACGTGGATTGCATACTGTCATCAATTTTCCTTGCTCCATGATACTGTACACAAAGGGGCAGCACGCAACGTGAATGGGAGGTGATTGGCTGTTGATGATAATGATTATTTTACAGTACAATGAAATATTATTTTCTTTCTTGGTTCGGGTTTTTCTTTTTTTTGGCTTACGTGGCAGTTTTAAGTGCACAGACTATGTTCATGTCTTTTCCGATTGAACATAGATTTGAGAGCATCTATAAAGAGTTTCAGTGTTGCGGAGCTCCACTCCCATTATCATTCTTACACGGATGTATGTTTTATTTTTTATTTTTTTTTGAAGAGTCCATTCACAGGCCTGTCTGTAAGATTAGTCAACAAAATGTCCACAAATTAAAAGGTTTGTTGAAGGTTTCAACCTTCCCAAGAAGTATTTAATGTCAGTTTTTACGGAAAGTTTATAAATCCATTTCCATTTTTCTTTTTCCACTATTCCAAACCGAGAGGAAAACAAATCAAAACACTCGTTGATTTTTTAAATTGAAACACTACGTTAAGCTAACAATTTCAGTGTAAAGCTCAACACTATGTTTTTAAAAATTTGGGTTTCCCTAAAGGAATGCATTTTCACACAGTTTTGTTGATTACTTTATAATTATTGGTTGACATTGTTGATGATCAGATAGTAGTTTTCTTGTTTGTCGGGTTGATTATGTAGAAGCTATGTGATGGCTAATAGGATGTGGTACTGTGAATCATATAAATAGCAGATTTGTTTTCATTTTCGGATGACTAGGTTAAAGTTTGGATTAAATCAACCTGACCAATAGCCCTGAACAGTACCAATAGCCCTGAACAGTATTTGAAGGACAAGTTTCAATCAAACAACAAGAGGAAATTCAAACCAAAAAACAGAAACTTAGGTTGAACTGCGGAGACAAAAAGAAAGTGAAATACAAGGGTAAATTTACCCTGTTCCGTTTATTTTTCCTCAAGCAATTTTTACATAACATTTCCATTTCTAAACAGTTTTAACAATTTTCGGAGTGTAAGTCGGTCTTATTAATTACACCAACACTTCACTTGCATTCATGCTACAAAATCGTACTGCTACTAATATGATTTACTGTATTAATTAGGGAATTTATTAAGTGGATTGTTGATTTAGAGGCAACGATTGTTCATTTTTTGAGGGTTGTTGGTTTCATTTTAACAAGTCCTTGATTTTGTTATGGACTGGAAATGTCTGGTTAATAGAGTTCAGCGGTACACAAAAATCTGTCAACAGGATGGTTGTTGTCTCGGACAAGATGATGATTTGTAAGGGCAAAGTTGTCATTGTTTAAAAAAAAAGTAATTCGCCCGAGTGACTAAATCTAATGAGAGTATTAGTCAACAAAATCGCCAAATCAAGAACAGGAATTTCGGCGGCATACACTGCAGGGTCAACCACAGACTATCTTTCCTCTACCGGGTAGTCGAGTCAGCTCTGTTCGTCTCTTCCCTGATGGTTCAACCGTGGAGGTAGATATGTATTTCTACCCTAATGGTTCAACAATCATGAAATAATCTATGCGCACCAATGCAATTAAATTACACCACCAGTATCAGGCATTCATGTTATTTGGGTTATTTTGTTTGTTCACATAATAATTTCGTCTTTGTCCTTTCTTTATGGTTGTAGCATGGAAGAAAACTGGAAACAATAATTTATCATCTGAACATGTTCATGATGTATAAATAAAGAGGGCAATTTACCGATGTTGAAGGCTACATCCGAATGCATGTACACCATCCCCTTGATTTGTATTGGTTAGAAACCGGAAGTACTCTTATCAGAGAGTTTGTTCCGTTTAATATAATATTATAGCATGATCAGCTTTCCCAAACTGCACATTCTTTCGTGGACTGTTACCAAGCATCAAGCTTCGAAGCAATGCATCACAAACAAACACATGATGACTTCGTTCATGAAGATGATGATGGTTATTGTTGGTTCAGTTCATATTCTTCATTCAGGTAGGCCTTTTAAAGTACTGTTGATATTGGTGGTTGCAGAATTATCGGCAAATTATTCGTCAAATTGGTATGGTACTTTATGCAATTGCCGTAGTTTTTTGGCTTCTGAAAATGCAGAGTAACTATTATCCAAAACTATAATTAATAGGGAAGTAATTTTTTTTTTTACAATTTGCAAAACTGTATTGAGCCGGAGTGCCAATCTCACAAAAGTGTTTAGTTCAATAAAGGCAGTTTATAATTGCTTTGATGAGCCATGTAATAAAGAGTTACTTTAAAATATAATTTTGTTATAGGCCTACTGTTCTTGTTTTATCGCTAGTTTAGTTAGTTGGCTACCTTCCCAGATAACAATCATACCTTGAGTCAACGTTGGTATCGGGTCGGCAACGTTGGCGTTGGTTTTGTGCCAGCTTTTGGCGTTGGCCCCATGTTGGCACCTTTTCCCCCAGATGTATAAAGCGAAACTACGTAGGAATATAACTTTCACGCACGTGAAAGCGTTGCACCTATTAATTGAGGTACATGTACATACCTGTGACATCCAAACTAGTCGTGACAAACGGGTAAGGAGACTTTGACTCTGTTGTATTTGCTGTACATGTCACATTCTGTATGTGGTTGTCACGTGTAGGGGTGTACGTCAACATACTATGGGTGTCAATCAATCCGTTGACTTCACTATGGGTTGCATTTGGAGCTTGGTGTGGTGCACCATCTACCATCCACTGGATAGACACAGCTGGTCTGGTACCCTGTACCTTACATGTAATTGTGTGAGGTATCCCTTCATCAACAGCCAATGCAGTTTCAGGACTGATGAGTTCCATGTTCAAGTCATAAAGTGACATCAACGATCCCTTGGGAGGCACTGTAAGAAAAGCAAGAGAGAATGAGTTTAAAATGGCAAAAGGTTTACCATTTTGTTTAAGATGGGAATATTTTATCTGATGCACTTATCAACCTTCGAACACATGGTGAATAATATGTAACTTTTGTAACAATATAGAAATATGAAGAAAAAAACACTTAGCAATGCAAGATGCTGATGAATGTCAGCTTAACAAGGCGATAGAGCCGCATTATATTTTCCACTTGTACATTGATTTAAATTAAAACAAATTGAAAACTTTTTTCAAATCCACCTTTTACTTTTAGCATGAGATTAATCTCAACTTCTGTATCTGTGGATTCGTCTTGTCTGTTGGTAGCACCACAAAGGCTGCTGTGCAGGGATATCAGGGCTGCTGTGCAGGGATATCAGGGATGCCACTAATTTATACCTTTACTGTAAAATGTGCTATAAAGGAACTGGTTATGAGGTGTTCGGGCATTAAGCCCAAACAACTCTTTTTTATTGTTCGTTTTTTTTTTTTTTTAGGTGTTAGGGCAATACGCCCGAACAACTTTTTGTTATTAGGTGTTCGGACAAAAGTCCGAAGACCTTTTTTTTTTTTTTTTTTTTTTCTTTTTTAGGTGCTCGGACAAAAGTCCGAAGACCTCTTCTTTTTGTTCGTTTTTTTTGTTTGTTTAGGTGTTCGGAGCGGAGCATAGCTCCGAACACCTCTTCTTATTGTGTTTTTTTTTTTTAGGTGTTCGGTCTTTAAGACCGAACAACTCTTTGTTATTGTTCGTTTTTGTTTTCGTTTTTTTGTTTGCTTATTATTCTGATAGTCGTTTGTCCGTTAAAAAAAACATACTTGCAAACCTTTGATCAACTTGAAACTTAATGTGACGTTAGAACATAACAAGCAGAAGGTGTGTGAGCAATGACGTCAAGATGACGTCATCGGGTGTCAAATTACAAGCATTTAAGGTCAAAAGTGCCCTCATGCCATTGCCTGTATGTCTCTGAATATTACAGCTATGGTATTTATATTTGGACATATGATAGATCAAGATACGGGCAACATTTGAAAAGTTAACGCCAAATTCACTCGACCTTTACATCCATTCGTACCGGAAGGTCAAAGTTTGCCTTTCTGCAATTCTTAACAAAAAAACATTTCCTGCCCAAATCCTTCACTTCTGTTTATCTGATCAACCTCAAATTTACACCATGTTAGAACATTGATGAAACCTCCATCAAGTTGTTGTGACGTCATGATGACGTCATCAGGTGTTGAAATACAGTAAATCGAAAATTAATATTTCAAAAAATCATAACTTAATAATTATTGAATGGATTGCTTCAATCAATACATCATCGGACAGGTCTTTTAAAACTCAACAAATGCTACACAAAGAGTTACCCCGTTTGTTCTTGACTTCCCACTCAAAATGTAAGTTGAACATTACGTTAGTATTAGCCCGCAGCAGAAGCATGTAAACTGTACACACACTGCGCCATTGATCTTAAGATGCAAAGTCCACGAAGAATGTGCATTGCTGGCACACAAACATGTACATGAAGCGTACAGTAAAGTTGATGCGTTATCCATGGTGGCGCTATACCAAGTTAATGGTCCTTTGCTACTGCACTCGTCGATGAATGCAACCATCCTTCGGAAATCTACGTTGTTTGACGGTGGTCCAATGAATAGCTCATTGCATAACCTTCGTGTTAGCCTTTTGTTGGCTTGGTGGTAAATATCAACTGAACGAGTGTATTTTGCTGAACTGTTTTGGTGATTTGAATAACTTTTGATAACTGAGAAAATGCAATCGGAAAAAGGTCAACATAAATTTGACTCTGATCAACAACAGTTTTTACGCGAATCTAATTTTTAGATCCTGTTGAATACTTCAAAGAAATACAATGTGAACAGCAAAATAAATTCAACATAAATTGCACATCGTGTAAACAGTAGGTTTTTATGCCCTTTTCATAATCATGACAAATAATGTTGCTTCAGTAATCGGCACCACACATAAGGTAGCAAGCAGGCGTAGTTTGATAAAATTTATTTTTGAATTGTTAGTGATAGTCTTTTAAACTATCAGTTCAGTTTGTGAATATTTACATACAAATTGTTATACATGTGTATATAACACTTTTTGGCGACTCGTACAGCAACGATATCATTTTTCCAGTGTACACTAAAAGTAAAAAATTATGTAATAGGTTTGCAAACGACTTTTTTGAAAATTTAAAAACTATCAATAATCTGCTAGCGCATTTTATTAACACAATCGATACATGAACCATCGATACACGAACACCTCGAATTTGTTATCAAACAAATTATTATGGCTAGTTTGTACTTCGTCTTCTTCTGGCCGTCGATTGTCCGGTAACAAAAGCACACTTCCCAAGCTCATATAAACTTGAAACTTTACATGTAGTTAGATAACCATTAGGAGATGAAACCGTCTCAGTTACGTCATGATGACGTCATCAGGTGTCAAGTTATAAGGTTTTTAAACATTAAACATTTTAATCATTGAAAATCCATATCAAATCAAGATGAAGAGACCGTTGGTTGCTTTTTGCGGAAATATATAGAGGGCTTATAGGTCTTCATTTGTTTATTGTGTGCGTGACATGACTTGACCTCTACTTCCGGTCGAAACCGGAAGTGCCTTGGAATTTAAAAGTGGCAAATTTGTCAAGTTGTTTTTAACGATGTTATAATCCAGCAAAGGTCTGACTCACAAAAATTGGACCGGTGACGTCATAACATCTGAAAGCGCCCTCTAGCGGCAGGTTAAAACAGACAAAAATACACTTTTAATAGATGTCTGTGGCGAAGTTTATGACAACCGTTTCAAAATTGGTATACATAATGACCTTTATGCAGACAACGTATGTGTTGAGTTTCAGATTGATGACGTCATCATGTGTCACGTGGTATTGCCTTAAAGGTTTACTATTTGCAGCCTTGCATCTCTTAAACCACAAGTTTGACTGAGTTGAAACTTGGCATGTAAATAGACAATGATGATGACTACGTACAATTTTTTGAAAATGTTACCAATTATTACGTATCTTGAGTACAAAGCAAGCTAAAGTCCAATTTTATTTGCAAAAATTCAAATGAAACTCTTCACGATACCAACCGCGTGTATTGAAAACGGATCATCATTCCCCCACCACCTGAACCAAACACCTTGAGTTTGTGGCAAAACAAACTCTGAATCTCTATGTTTTTGTTTTGTTTTTAATCTTCTCAGGGTCGTTTGTCCGCAAGCAAATGCACAGTTGCTAAACTTGTATCAACTCGAAACTGTGCATGTAGGTAGACAATAACTTGCAGATATACCTAACGTTGACACGTCATGATGACGTCATCAGGTGTCGAATTACAGTAAATCAAAGTTTAATATTTCAAAAAATCGTAACTCATAAACTACTTAATGGATTTGTACAATCTATTCATCATCTGACAGGTTTTGAAAAACCCAACAAACGCTACACAAAGGGTGACCCCATTTGACCTTGACTTTCGGTTCAAAACGGAAGTTGACAATTTCAAAAATTGCCAACAATTATATCTAAAGAACCACTCATGCTAAAGTCAACATTTTTACACCAGGTTGTAGGACCTAGAGCCCTTTCAAACTTTTGCGCAGAGATGACACTAGTTTGACATTAACTTCTGGTCGAAATCGGACGTTAAAGGTTATGTAGACCTATATATTGCCCCGCATTTAAAGCACGTGAAAAAAACTTCCACTGAAAACACGTTAACCATCTAACCCAGTGGCACGGTAGTTGGCTGTTTCGATCCATACCTGCATAGGCACACCACGCAGCTGGCTGCTCCGCTCCAGTGTTCATCAGCTTCAAAGTCCACAAAGACTGTGTATAGCCCGCTAAGCCTGCTTTTCACATCCATTGTGGCGATATATCAAATTAGTGGTCTCAA
The DNA here is from genome assembly GCA_037783415.1 of Leptasterias polaris. NCBI lineage: Eukaryota > Metazoa > Echinodermata > Asteroidea > Forcipulatida > Asteriidae > Leptasterias > Leptasterias polaris. The sequence continues at coordinate 1,148,811 of JAZGTN010000149.1, forward strand.
TAAAAATTGGCTCCGCGACAAATGCCGTATCGAAAATCTACGTCGTTCGACAGTAGTGCAATAGCTCAGTGCATAACCTTCGTGTTAGCCTTTTGTTGGCTTGGCGGTAAATAACGACTAAAAGAGGAGATTTTGCTGGCCTGTTATGGTTGATTGTACAACTTTTGATAGTTGAGAAAATGCAATCGGCAAGAGATCAACATTAGTTTGACTCTGATCAACAGCGGTATTTACGAGAATCCAACTTTTAGATCCTTTTGAATACTTCAGTGAAGTACTGTGTGAACAACAAAATAAAGTCAACCTAAACTGCACACCTTAATTAATTAAACAATGTGTTCCTTTGCCCTGAAAAACGTGTTAGATGTTCAATTAATACACGTTATATGTAGAGCTCAATGCAGTCTTAAGTAGTAATGTAAGCACTTATTTCCTGTGTAAACAAGGGAACAAATGTAAGAGACTTGCATTTTACTTGCTTTGACATTTCAAAAGCTATCAACAATCTTTTTATCGACTCAAAGGAATAGTTCACGCATTAACACAACACTGATCCCAAGGATACCCGAACACAAAGAGTTTGTTTTGCATGTGTATTTTTGAATGTTCGTCCACCTCACAAATAAATATACGTATCGTTGTCCGCAAACTTTGACATCTTTCCTAAACTCGCACGGTCATGAAACTTGGCAACAATATCACACCTGATGAATAGGAAACGTTTTGAGGAAGGTATTTTTTGTCCACCTTTTAATTTTTAATTTCTATTTCACCTGTCCCTTCAGGGGCTCAGTTTTTAATTTTTTTTGGGGGGGGTCGTTTAAAATAACAAAAGTTTTTTCCTATGACTTGACATAAATCTTATTTAATTACCAAGAATTTCAGTACAAATCGGGGGAAGGAACGTACACAGCATTGAAACGTTGCGATTTTGAAACAGCGGATTCGATACCGACTGGCACACCCGTAACGACAACAATGTAGTTTGTGGTCTGGCTCCCTAACCCCTCCCACATGTTCATGAGTTTCTGTTGTCAAATACTCATGAATAATTGTAAAAAAAATGAGTTGAATTCGATGGAGTAATTAATGTTACTAGAAGTAACGGCTATAAGTAAAACTAACTCCGAAGATCACGAGTGTTATCCGAACCAAACAAGTGGTTCGGATAACCCAAATTACCTTTTTGAAAAAAGCTCAAAAACGTCAAAAATTGATGGTTTTCATGTTGATTTGAAATGAAGATCTTTGTTCACTTTGGAAAACAGAGTGAAATATCTCCTACAATTAATTAACTCTCTTCCGCAAATAAAACACCCCGAAATTTGCTGGGTCCAGCCGGCCGCGGCACATTGGCCGAGGGTTCCTCCGCCTGGTTGTGGTTCTTCTTAATTTGTTGCAGTTTTTCCATCGAGCATCACTTTGTCTGACTCAAGTGGTGCTAGCTACCCCCCTTATGGGGATACATCATACCTGGTGGAAGGTGGCAATCGCCAGTACACATCCGAGGTACCAGATATCAACCCAGAAGCATCATTTACATGGACTGTAGGAGATAAATATTTGGAACACAGTGACAGAAATGTTACTGATGATCCTGATGGATTTACTTCTAGCACTAGTACTGCTTCATTATTGGCTTCATTTGAACACCATCATAACCAAGCGCTGAAGTGTCTGGCAATAAACAAAGAGGGCAATGATGGGAAAAGTGTCAGCGTGACAATCGATGTCGAAGGTGAGAAATGTATAATTTATAAAGTTGCTCTTTGACTTGATGCCTCTTTTGTGGGTTACCATACTAGAGTGCACGCGTAGAGTGGATAAGCCCGTGGACTAATTAAAATGTGCTAATGGAAAATTGCAATTTACCAAATACAAGGACTTATGAACGAGCAGCTCGTGTTTGGAAAAACATGGCGCGACGAGATCGATCACCCCTGGGAACAAGGTTGCACCAGTGACTTCAAACGGAAAAGCAGTGTGGTTTTTACTTCTACATGATAATTATACATTAATATATTGTCACACAATGGTGTGTTGATTACTCTAGGAGTAACTCCTAGTCTTAAAGACAAAGTACATCAGTACATCCACAAAAGACAAAGTACATCAGTACATCCACAAAATCTGATTATTATTAAAAGAACCACATAAGGCATTTTGAGGCATGGTGGACACAACACTATGGCACTATTAGGTTTGGTCTTTACACCCAAACCAAACAGTGCACTCCTACATAGTGTCCACCATATCTCAAAAAGGCTAATGACTTCATTATTCAATGAAGAAGTTATATTGTTTGTTTAAAACCCCCATATGCCCAAGAGTCCATTTGGGACATTATTACAAAACCCTGCCAGTTGACTACTGGCAATGCTTATCTCAATATACTGGCCGTATACTGAATGATGAAATAACTGATAGCAACCCCACAGTCTCCCAGAGGGTCTATAAATTGTATTTCGCCATTCTAGGGGCGGAACAACGCATATTTGCCAACAAAAGACTTAATGGGGGAGTTCAATTAACCCAAGAATAAGGCTTGTTTGTGAATAGTAGATGGGGAAATCCCCTGAGTCCAGTCGACCAGTGGAAGTTCTAAACAACGTAGCGTGTAAACGACTTTGCCCTGGCCACTCAAACTTGCAATTATGTTTCTCAAGCGTATTCTCTTAAAAGTCAAGAAAAATGGGAATACAACTAAATTCATGCGCAGAGTAATACAAAAAAATACGCTTAATCAGCCAGTTGGTGACTGGTAGTGGTAGGGTTTTAATACGAATGATGCATTTACATTACAACGAAACTTAATGTATAGGGTTTCAGAGTCTTCGCCCTGTTGAATGTACCCTACGCCCCCACCCCCAATTATAAATGGCTTATTTTTAAGCATTTTATAATCCACAGTGCGATGAAAACTATATTTTGATCAGAGAAAGTTTTTTCAAAATGTCTGTTAATTATTTTTTTTGAAAATATAATTAGCTGTTGCAAACTGCTTACCAACCAAAAGGACCTGTGGTATAAATGCAAAAAATAAGTTAGTGGCCTGACGTTTCGATCCTAGCAGAGTCTTTCTCCAAGGCTAAATGACAACACAACAAGACATACAATCAGACAAGAGTTGCAAGAGTAGTCAAGTGGAAATACATGAATAGAGAGAGTGGAGGGAGAAAAGCAGAATGCATTCAGAGAAGGCAGGGGTAAGCAGGGATTATGAAGACAAAGGGGGGGGGGGGGGGTTATGAAGGGAAGAGGATAGCTTGACCACAATAAGTTGGGAACACAAAGGACAAAATGGAAGGTTAGAAGAGAGGTAAATAATTAGTTAATACAATGTAGGGCAGACTAATAAAGTGGATATCTGTGTGGGAAAAGGTGAAGGCAAAGACACTACAAATATTGTTTTATTTGGTGAAGAATTGACTAAAAGAAGTTTAATGTTGATTTTGTCCAAACTTTATTCCAACATGTTTACAAACTTGTACACACTTTAAAGAAAACTACAAATAGTTGATAATGTTATTCGGTTTATATTCGACGTTTCGACAGTATGCGTAATTGGTTTTTTTAAACTTAATTGTGTAGATTTTCTTGATCTATTCCTTTTGTGTGGCTCGCACCTTGAGTCGCCTTCTGTTCCTTGTAATGGGCAACTTCCATAAAAATACTAATAATAGTAACACTATAAAATTCAATGCCCTGGTTGTTTGCTGGAAACTGTTAAGGATAACTATTATAACTCATGATAACACCGACGATATGTCTTTGTTTTAAGGATTTTTTAAGATTGTTTTTATTTTATTTTATTTTATTATTACAATTGTTTTGATTTTATATTATTACGTGGAATTATCAATACAAATATGAATGAGGCAATCGTTTCAATGAATACGACAAAAAGTGTATGTATCCCTTTATTAAGGGCCTACCTAGTAATATTTCTAGAAAAATAAGTCGGATTAAAAAAATGACAATACTTTAAATGAAGACCGCAGAAGTACAACACGGGGCATGTTAATAGATCGATGTTCGTAGGTCAGCCGTGAACGCCCTCTATGTCAGCCGTTGACGTCGGTTTTTTTTCTGTTTTGGCAACTGAAATAAGCAATTGTGATTGGGAGCGTGTTCGTATATTATTTTCTCAACAGTATTCCAGACTCAATGCAGGTTTTGTACTGTCATACCTACACTTTATAATACGTGATCTTTTATGGAACAGCCACCACCAAGAAATAATCAACAGAACTCTGTCCCATTGCACCCAAGACGTCAAAACTGTAGCATATCAAACACTGGTACGTCCTCAAAATGAATATGCCTCCGAAACATCAACACACAATTGACAGCCAAAAACGCATTGAACAAATACAGAGATCGGCAGCTCGTTTCGTAGCCAATGACTATCGCAGAACCACCTCAGTTTCAACACTAATTTCCAAACTAAACTGGGACTCACTACATACAAGACGCCTCCTAGCTCAATTTACTATGTTCTATAAAATCCACTATCGCTTGGTCAACATCCCAATGCCATCAGTCATTTATCATCGACATACTTCATCAGACAGGGCCACCAGCTCAAATACACCATACCTGATGCATCCATTGACTCATACAAGTTCTCAATGTACCCACGCACAGTAAGGTTATGGAACCAACTACCTCCATCAACAGTGTATGCTACATCTGTCTTGCTTTCTGTACTATCTATCCTATGCTTTGCTTCACTTTGATGAATTTTCTCTGCTCCACCAAAGATTGCAGTATATCTGTGTGCACTCAACTCCACACAATAAACTAAGCGAACTTTCAGACAATCCCGGCCAAAATGCTTGGCCACCCATTCGCAACGTGACAATAAACATTCCCTCTCCCCTTCCCCCGCCACAATAAACATTATCTCCCCGTCCCCCTGCTCAATGTTGATGGGAGCGCAGACCGCGCAATGAGAGCCAACATTGAAAGGGGGCACGGGGGCCGTGGTGCGGGGGGCAAAACGAGATATGGCCGGGATTGTCTGAACATTTTCAGCGTGAACAAATTAAAAATCTATTACAAAAGAAGGCTATAAAAATACTATGAATGTGCACAGACAGTGAATTTTCATTGCTTGCAGAGTAGGGCGTTAAAACAATATACAACACAGCAAGGATGTTTTTGTTGGGGGGGGGGGGGGCACAACATTATGCCCAGGATTGTCTGACATTTGTGAGCATGAACACAAAATAAATAGTAAAACATATAAAAGATGGCTTTAAAAAACTTCAAGAATGGGCATAAGCAATGAGCATTCATTGTATTCAGTGTCAGGCGATAAATAAGAGGGGAACAAATATCTTTTTGTCAAGTTTGGACTCGTACTCGGGTCAGATAATTTGATAAGTGGATGTCTTAACCAGTACACCATGTGAGTCACATCAACTGCGGGGCAGAGATGTTTGATATACTTTGGGTGGTGATGCCGACGATTCACCGTAGTAGATTAAAGATTGAGATTCACTAAATTTCTTTTATAGTTTGGTGTTGATGGTTAACCGTTTGATTTTCTACCAAATAACTGAATGAGGTGGCTGAAAAGAAAGTGAACAGGTTATGTGTTGTTTGTGCACCGTAATGCACTTTTCACGTTGAAAACAAAATAAATAAAATCGGGAAGTTAGGAGCCAAAACGGCATGGTTAATCGTCACGGTGAACCGTCTTACCTGCACGCTACAAGAAAGTTTTGACATGTATTTATCGCGCAAGCGCAAGACGGTCATGCCAGGAATCGTCATTGTAACACCTTGCTCGCCGCGCAAGCGCAAGACGGCCATGCCAGGAGTCGTCATTGTAACGCCTCAGAGTGAAGAGGCAACCTGATAAGTTCGACATGGCCATGTAAGATTGTTTATCTTTGAAACTTGCTTTCCCAGAGTAGAAGGCAAGAACACCTATTTTCTTGTGAATATTTAAGTAGGTAAAGTCTTGATACTTTTAACATAGGCAAATGCACAGATACAAGACTTGTAATGATTATAGATTGACCACATGTTGCAAGGAGTTGTGGTGCAGGAATATTGTGTTTGTTTCTTATGTTTATCATTGGAACCAGAATTAGGATGAGTTAATTTAGTTATTTGTTAGAATTAAGTTTGAAGTTAAATTTCAATATATCCGATAGTAAAGTGAGTACCTAGTCCTACGATCAACAAGTACTTAGGAAAATGTTGTTAATGTCATTCTTATACCAGTAATGACCACTTCAACACGCATTAAAAGAGCACAACTTGATCTTTTGTTTGACACCATGTATTTACTCTTCTTACAGGTCATCAACCCGATAAGTTAATGTGCTTCGCTTAAATTTCCATATCTGGTAATTTGGCGGGTGCTACATAGGTACATATTGAAGTCACCTTCCCTCAAGGAGCGAACAAAGATCATGATGCATACCTTTAATGCCAATGCAAGACTCCAGTACTGAAACTTTGGACGCTCTTTGGTTCTCCTCTGACACCATTCCTTGAATGATAACTGTTGATCCTTGTCAGCTGCTCTTGCATATTCATCGTATGCGTGATGTTGCAGTATGTTCAATGCTGCAGCTGTAACCTGATGTGCGTGACGTGTACGTGTAACATGTGCAGCTCGTAGGAAGGAATCTGCTGTTCCGGCTGAAGCAATGTCAACTTGCACCAATGCTTCTACCCAGCCGCTTCCTGCTAACCAGTCACCTGCTGTCCTCAGTTCAACCATTTCAATGTGCGACCCTCCAAACAGAATAACATATTTGTCCTCTCCATATGTTTCGTACCATTTCCACTGAATTTCTTTTGCAATTGCGAATAATGGCTGATCAAAGGCGATGACAGGAGTTTGGCCAGGATTTGTATGCTGCACAGCCTTCATAATTACATTCATTGAGTGTTTTATCATGGCCACAGTATGAGCACTCTCGTGAAACAGTGGTAGTAGAGCCGATACGGACATTGGACGAGCTGATTGAGACTTGGTGTGAGCATGGTAAACTGCCCAAGAAATGTTATCAGCACGAAATGTTATCAGCTGTACTTTCCCATCAATACCAGCAGCCTTGAGGTGTCTTTTCATGCAGTCAGAGTAGCGGAGTCTTGGTCGCCCAACACTGCGTTTATCGTTATATACCTCGCTGTACATCACAGCTTTTGGCATTCTGTCATTCTCCATTCTGACCACATCACCGGTCCAAGAAAGCTGTCGCTTCAGGAGCATTGCCTCGATGCTGGGTAGTCCGGCAAGCTGTAGTACCTTGTTGTTTGTCACATGTTTAGACCACTTTACACCAAAGATGTTTCGCAGGTGCCGTAGGAAGACCCTGGACAGGCGGTGAATTTGTCTACGGTAGTGCGTGTAGGACTCTGAGCTGTACAGGAGGCATGATAGTACAACGGCTCTGTAGACCTTGCAATTTGTTGTTATGGTAATGTTGTGCCTACTCCACAGTCGGTCACGCAGGCGGCCAAAGGCAGCACAGGCTGTGCGCATTCGCATGGACAGCTCCTTCTCCAGACTGCAATCTGTGGAAACGGAGCTACCAAGGTACACGAAGGTGTCCAAGATCCTTAGTGGCTCGCCATTCAGCACGATGTTTGGCTCAATATATGGAGTTCCAGGAGCTGGTTGGTAGAGAACCTCAGTTTTTCTGATGTTGATAGTCAGCCCGAAGGAAGCAGAAACTGCAGCAAACTTTTCCAGAATCTTCTGCAGGTCCTGCGCAGAGTGTGAAACAAGGCCAGTGTCGTCAGCGTAGAGCAGATCACGTGCACAACACTGATGGACCTTTGTCTTGGCTTTCAGACGTCTTGTTTTGAAGAGCTTGCCCTCAGTTCGATTTGTTAGATAGACACCCTCAGTGACATCCCTGTTTGCAACATCCAGTACAGCGGTCAGGAAGAGGGTGAACAAAGTAGGGGCCAGGACACTGCCCTGTCTCACGCCCTGTGCAACAGAGGAAGGGTCTGAAGCTTCACCATCAACAAGAACTTGTGCCTGCATGCCGTCATGGAAGCCCCGAAGAATGCCAACAAATTGTTCTGGGCAGCCATATTTTGATAAAAGACACTAGAGGCACATACGGCTGACTGAGTCGAATGCCTTTGAAAATTTGACAACGACGATGTACAGAGGCATGTTCTGCTCAAAAGACTTTTCCTGAAGTTGACGCAGTGTAAAAATCATGTCTACTGTTCCTCGGCCTGCACGAAATCCGCACTGTGCTTCAGGAAGTATGTAGTTAGCTACAGATTGAAGATACCAAGGTAGTTGTCACAGTCTTCACGGTTACCCTTCTTCTTGTTTATGTTGACAATCAAAGCATCTTTGAAATCTTGCGGAAGCACCCCGCGCTCCCAAAAGAGCTGAAACATATTGAGTAGCGCCTTAAGGAGTATCACACCACCATGCTTATAGACTTCTGCGGGGATTCCATCTTGACCAGCAGCTTTGTTGTTTGCCACACCAGCCACAGCACGTCTAAGTTCACCCATTGTTGGGGCCACATTGAGCTCCAAGCGTACGGGCTGCTGGTAGATTGACTCAAGAACATCCTCATCTAAAGTAGAGGGTCGGTTGAGCAGCAGAGAGTAGTGTTCTTTCCAGCGAGCTCGGATCTCCGGTTTGTCAGTCAATAATTTGCTGCCATCAGAGGAGAGAACTGGGCTTGCAGTTGAATGGCGTGGGCCATAAATTTACTTTTGCGACTTAAAGACCCCTCGAGAGTCGCCCATGTCTGCTAGAGCTTGGACCTCATTGGCTTGTTTTGCCCACCAATTACCTTCCATACGTCGTAGTTCCCTCTGCAGGTTTGACCTTGCTTGTGCATGCTGTTGGATTGCAGCAGGTGAGGAAGGGCTGTTAAGTCGGGCATGGAGGGCTGTGTGGTTGATGGAAAGCAGTTCCTCTATCTCTGGGTCATTTTCCGCAAACCAGTCAGAGTTCTTTCGACGTTGATGACCAAGTGACTTGACTGAAGCAGAGTACACAGCTGAGCGGAATCTGGCCCACTGATCATTGACTGAGTATCCAGCTGCCGGTGATGCAGTCTCCAGAGCATTGTGCAAGGCCACGCACAGAGAGATTTCCCCTTCTTTGGAGTTCAGTTTGACGATGTTGGGTCTGCGCTTATCCTTAGGGGGTCGACAAATATGCGCCTGATGAGCTTATGGTCTGTTAAACAGTCAGCACCACGCACTGCACGGGTGATACAGACGTCTGAAAGATGTTTTCTTCGTGTGATGATGTAATCCAGGAGATGCCACCTCTTTGATCTGGGATGCTGCCAGGAAAAGTACCAATTATCGGAAATGTTGAAGAAACTGTTTGTTACTGCAAGATCGAAATCCGCACAGATTGAGAGCAGTAACTCACCGTTTGCATTACAATTACCTCTCCCGAACTTGCCCTACACATGGCCCTAGGTTCTGTGGCCGTCACCAACACGCGCATTGAGATCACCCAAAACCACCTGTTTGTCTGTGGCTGGCACTGAATACTAATAATACACCTTTGCTAATGTACGTCCAATGTCCTCATTGAACATTAGCAAAACGTCTCTGCTCTTTTTAGTTGCTCTCATGTCAGGAAAATTGGCAATAATCTGCTGTTTGAGCCTTGCAGATTGTATGCAGCTTTCCTGCATGATTCCTAGTTGGTCCAGCCTGGAGGAATACAAGTTTGACAGATCAGCTAGCTTAAATACGAGAGCAGTAGTGGGGTCCTTCAAACGGCTCTCCTCAATATATGTCACAAGTTCTGCAAATGCTATGCCTCAGAGGAGTTTATCAAGATTATTGGTGCCTTCTTGCTCCGTTTGGGCTTTGGATGCATGATAATAGGAAGAGGCTGAGCACTTTGCATGATATTTTGCTTCAAGAGCAACCATATCTCTGCCACTGAGACGTCTCAGCAATCATCGTCTTCTAGAAGTGCAGCACACTCTTGAACACGTTTGTTTATGTTGAAAGTAGAAACCTCATGAAGTTTCTCTTTTCAAGATGACTGTCCACAGATGATGCAGAACTTGACGGAGTGCGCTTAGAAATACCAGATGAACCTTCACCTGTATCAGCAGCCGGTATATCTTTAGAACGCTTCCTTGCACATCCAGTTTTGTGTTGTTGTGGTATCTTGGAATATAAGATAGCTACCACAAATTTAATGTCACACTTGGATTCCAACATGTATACCACTAGAATGTGGGTATTGGAATTTAAAGTGTGTATTGATATCTCTATTACCTAATCTCCATTATACTAATATTGAGCAAAATAGCTTCTGGATGGCGGCCATCTTGGATTTCAAGTTGGCAGCCACAATTTTCAAATAATTATTTTATGTCACCATTAAATCCCTAAAAATATGAGTAAATGCGTTAAAACATTTACTACCTGATGAGATATTGAGCAAAATCGTCTGATGGTGATGGCCATGTCAACATTGGATTCATACATCCCTATAATGTAGGTATAGGCATTTCAACTGTCTCGATATCTGTTCTGGTTATGGATATATTTAACAAAGCAGGTCCACAATGGCGGCCATTTTTAAATACAAGATGGCCGCCATACGAGGTGCAATTTCCAGTGGCCCCTGGACTAAAAATAATTGTATTGTGTTACTCTAACCATGTGCCAAGTTTCATGCTTTAAAGGGAAAGTGCACAATCGACCTGTTTTTGTGTGTTTTTTTTAGCTAAGCTGCCCCACTATAAGCCTAATTAAACCCTGGCTAAAAGGTTTAAAGGAATGGTTCAGTATAAGACCCAAGTACCTGCAGTTATACAACAAAGGCTAACTTCAACAAAAGAAACATACCACACTGTATAGTATGATTGATTGATTGATTGATTGAATTTATTCGGATAAAAATACAGCAAGAACAAACCCAAAATACATACATGTACATAACAACAGGAGAAAAGACAATGAAACAAGATAGAAATACTGCATAAAATTATCCAAGGATAGCCCCAAAAAGCCAATAACTTAGACTTATTTCCATTGGGGTCCTTACAAAAAACAGACGAACCTAGTCAAGAGCAAAAAGATGATTCAAGGAAAAACAAAGCAAGAGAACACATGACAAATAAATAGAAAAATAGGAAAAACAAATATTTTAAATTAAAAATTAAATTAAATTAAATTAAATTAAATCAATAAATAATATAAAAAATTGAAACCAAAAAGGAACCCAAGCTATGCTTCCTTAGAGGTGGCTTTTGTGGCAAGGTGGCATTTGACTAGTTTTTTAAATTGTTGCAGGCTAGTAGAAATTTTAATATTAGCAGGTAAATTGTTCCATTCTCTTATGGCGGTAGCAAAAAAAGTATTGTTAATTGAGCTGGATGAGATTGGGACTATAAAATTCAGATCACTGCTCCTAGTGTTGTGCTGGTGAAAATCAGAAACCTTAATAAAGTTGTCACGAAGATAATCAGGAGTGGCATTACAAGTTATTCTATACACATGATTTAATTTTAGTTGAGAGACTCTGTCTTTAACGTTTAGGAAGCCCGCTATGTCAAGTTCTTTTTGACCTATGTGGGCCCTGGAGTCTTTGGCTAGAATAAATCTAACCATTTTATTTTGCATAATTTGAAGTTTGTTTTTGAGATGGACTGAGAGTGCAGAAAACCAAGAAGAGCATGAGTAGTCAAAGTAACACTGGATTAATGCTGAACAAAGTATTTTACGAGATTTAGTGTTAAGAAAATAAGCCTGTCTGTAAAGGAATTTTAACCTATCACCAGTTTTCTTAATAATGGAGTTGGCAATTAATTCCCCTGATAGCTGCTGATCAAATGAAACCCCCAGGTATTTTACAGACGTAGCTGATTCAATTTATTTACCTTCACACAAGACTTTAAAGTTATCGGCCTTCTTAATTTTGTTTTTTGAACCAAAAAGGATAGACACGGTTTTGCCTAAATGTAAAGACAATTTGTTGTCAATGAGCCACTTTCTACACGAATCTAGTTCAGCACTAAGTATCTCAGCAACAGCAGCAGGATCTTTGTCAGAAACCAGTAGGGCACTGTCATCAGCATAAAGGAGTAGTTTACACTTAACACAGCTGGGCATGTCATTTATGTAACACAAAAACAACAATGGTCCCAGTATACTCCCTTGCGGAACGCCACATGTCAAAGCCAGAGGTTCCGATTGGACTTTGTTGACATTGACAACCTGCTGTCTGTTGCTAAGATAAGAATTAAACCAGTCTATGGAACAAATGCCCATGGCTTTAAGTTTTTTACACAAAATAACATGATCAACAGTATCAAACGCTTTTTGAAGATCAAGCAAAACCATTCCTGTGTAATTACCCTGAGACATTTGAACACGGATGTGATCAGTTAAATGTATAAGACAGGTGTCAGTAGAATATGTGCCTCTAAACCCCGATTGAAAATTGTACAAAATATTGTTTTTCACAAGATAATCCTCAACCTGAACATAAACCACCTTTTCAAGCACTTTGGAAACTACACAGAGAATGCTAATAGGTCTGTAGTTGCTAACTTATGTTTTACTGTCCCTTTTAAACAATGGCTGAACCCTGGCATATTTAAAATCGTCGGGAACAGCCCCGGAAAGGATGGAGAGGTTTATAATGTGAGTGATGATTTTTTTTAGTTCAATGGCCCCGTCCCTCAGGAATCTGGCAGGGATGTTGTCGGGACCAGTGCTTTTGTTGATGTTGAGGGTCTTCAGCTCATTAAAAACAAAATCTTCTTGAATAGGAGATAATGTGAAGCTATCGGAGGTAACTCCTTTTTCAGTGTAATGGTTTTTGAAGATCTCAGAGTCAGTGTCAAAACTGTTAGTGCCATTGGGAAGTTTGGTTGCCAATTTGGAAGCGACAGTAGTAAAAACAACTGTTAAAATGGTCAGCAATCTCAGAAGAATTAAAGCAAAGATCACCATCAATATTGAGGAAAATTTTGGACTGAGCCCTGGGTGTATAGCTGTAACCAAGTGATTTCAGCTGTTGCCACAGCTTTTTAGGGTTATTTTTGTTTTCGTGAATTTTGGTGTTAAAATATTCTGCTTTAGCACGCCTAATATCCCTGTGCACCTTATTTCTGATTTTACAAAAATTACGGTACAGTTGTACGTCAGCAGTATTTTTCTTAAATTTGTACAAAAGACTGTCTCGTTGTCTAATACTATCCAGGATCTCAGCATTCATACAAGGCTCAGTTCTACCCTTAAGACGAATTTCTTTAATAGGAGCAATACGATCTAAAATATTAATAAACAGACACTTAAACTTAATCCAAGCTAGATTGGCATCATTACAATTAAATACCTCTGACCAATCTGTGCCAGCCAAGTCAGTCAGAAGCTTTGAGGGATTGTAGTTACGTAAAGATCTAATTTTGACAGTATTGTGACAATTTACTTGGCCTCGATGTACCTTGCGGGTACAGTAAATGATGAGATGATCACTCAGGCCAATATTCACAGTTCCAAATTGACTGATCTTGTCAGTATTGTTACAAATGATATGATCTAAAATGGTAGACGAGGAACTAGTTACCCGAGTAGGGGTGTCAATTAGTTGTTTGCAATTGAACAAGTTTAAAACAGTTCTCAACTTTCTAAAAAGACTAGAGTTCTTATTAAAAAAATCAACATTAAAATCCCCTAAAAGCATTAGTTCACAGTCAGAGCGAATATGTGATAAAGTAGTCTCCAACTTTTCAAAGAAGGCGAGATCACCAGGTGGACGATAACAGATTCCAGTTATTATTGGTTTGGTTTTGGGAAGCAGAAGTTCAAACCAGGTGCATTCCAGTTGAGTGTTGTAAAGATCAGGACTTCGATTGAAAGCTAAGTCGTTCCTAATGAAGACACATACCCCACCACCGTTTCTGGATCTGTCTTGTCGTATAATGGAGTAGTCTTTGATCTGGATCTCTCCCTCTGGAACAGAACTATCAAGCCAGGACTCCGAAATACCGATAACAGCGGCTTTAGATTCAGCAGCTAGACGTCTCAGTTCTAAGATTTTGGGTATCAAAGATCTGATGTTGATATGGAGAAAGTGAATACCTTTTTGTTGAAAGCAGTTAAAATTAAACTGTTCCGTTGGCGTGGTAGGAAGGGATTCGGAGGGAAAGTGGTTGGACTCACTTTCATCATTGTAGACAGCATGGTTGTCCGGCATGTCGGGCAAAAATAACTTTGGGAGTTCATTAAAAGTGCATTTGTTACAGATGTAAGTGAATGTAGTATTTGATGCAACAAGCTTGTCATAGTCGGAAGTAGACAGGATACCAGTACATCTGCTGTGGACCCAGTTCTCACACGAATCACAGCTGATTGCTCGACTTCTGCTGGTTACACCAATCTCACAATGCACACATGGATGTTTTGATTTACGTTGGCGAACAGATTGAGTAGGACCAGGATTGGGGTTAATGTCCCCACTGAGCAATATGAAAAGTAAGGTGTTCCGAGTTGAGTAGTTGTTTTCTGATCCTCCATGTCTGTTAGTATTACTAGTGACAGATCTCATGAAGATCCGAAGGGCTCGTCTAGACTTCGAGTTCAATGGCTCGAAAAGGCCGGAAAAAAGAGCTGCAATTTGGTGTTTACCTGAGTTGGATGACATAAAGCTTGGTTTGTCGGTGCTCAATAAATATTCAGCAAAGTCCTTGTTGAGGATTGTTTCATTTACAGAGCGGATGATTTGCGAGTGGTGTTGTACGGTTCGATGAACGGACAGCAAAATGAATGTCAACAGTAAAGTATTGTTGATGGACGCCATCTTCGAGGATCAATCAGGACAGTCAGCAACAATAAAGACGACAAAATTTCACTAACTAGGAAACATCAATCCCCCAAAATAGCAAATGTTCTCGAACTCACGATTACAAACTGACAGATTGATGCTACCACAGATGCAGGATGACGATAAAGAAAGGACGATAAAAGCAGATAAAAAACAACAAGAACGGAGACAGATAAAACCTCGACCGCCTGCAGTCGAAGGGCGCCCTGTTCCAATCCATGCTAATGAGACTGTTCCATTAGGTTTGTTAACAGGTAAGTTGAACTAAGGACTGAATCATTTTATCCACAGGTAAGTACAAATAAAAGCATAATTCAATCTACATTGTGACACTGTCGAAGTCTCCCTTCGAACCTCTAGGCCAGGTTTCGCTTACCAAGGTGGCATTTTTGCTGGCAGCAGGTACGGCTAGACGTCGGAGTGGGCTCCATTCACTGTCGATCGAGCCCGGCCACATACGGTGGGAATAGGGTGGAGTAAGATTGGTCCATCGAGTGGGTTTCCTTACCAAGAACCAATCATTGTCTTTCAAACCACCAGATATTTTTGTACCCGAAGGACAGAGTCTGGTGTCCAGTGCGTGGACTTAAATGGTATTTAAGTCGGACAAAGTCGCTGCGGGGGGACTGTCAGCACCTTTTCATCACCTCCGTCCCCCCCCCCCATCGGCCAGCTTCAAGATATACAATCTGTTGTTGGATCGTGGAAGCAATTCGGGCTGCATCTGGGGAAGAATGGCCATCCCAACCGGGTACTTCAGTGCATGCACATTATGGGTCTTTTTAAGAGGGGTTCCCATCGATGACATCCTGAAAGCTGCCTGCTTGAAAACTGCAAGCATTTTTTCAAGCTGCTACCTGAAGGACATCCTCCAACAGGAGGGTAGCATAGGCAGAACTGTGTTGAAGTCGTCAAGGCCCTCGTCAGACGCAGGTGACAAGCCTGCTAATCCCCGATGATGCAACAGGGAATTTACATACGGTGGGTTAATGTTTATTTCACATCATGTTTAATTCGTTAACTTGCCTTGTTTGCAGTACAGGGGCTCCTCTCTTGCTCGTGTTGGGCACCGATCCGACCCAAAGGAGGCTCGCGACAGTGAACCTCCCAAGGGGGCCGTGTCATGAGTGGAGCTCTTCATTACACAATAGCTTCTCGCATCCCTCCGCCCTTCCCGGTGTCAATCGATGCATTAGTGGTGGCTCTCCGGGTAAGTATAGTGAAGTAGACTGCCTCCCACAGTAGTGTGGGAGGTTTCTACGAACCTATACTTACCCGTAGAGCATCCCCATCCTCTTCTCAGTTGCTCGATCCTCCTTGGAGGTGATTTAATCGCCTTCGTGTAAAAAGGAAGATAACATGGTGGCGATGCCGCGGAGGCATGGTGGGTAGGCCCCAATAGGGCGCTATTGTGTACTTAAAACTCTCAGCAAATCGAACCTGTCAGTTAGGGAAAATGCAATAGTAGTGTAGTCTCGTAGACTCCTCCCACATTATTGTGGGGGGGGGGGCAATCCTATTGAAGGTCACTATCATAGCGCCCTCATGTGTTTATGTTTAGCCAGTTGGTTTGTTTCATAATTGTCTTGGTTAGTTTACTTTTATCAATTAATCTAAGTGCAGAAACGGGTAAAGATTGACCCATTGGAATGTTACCTATGGTCTCGCTTGTAATCTAAAGTACGTGTAGTTTATAATTCAATCCTGACCTGAGCAACTGGAAGGCACTTGTGCTGTGCATGCCAAACAATACACACTATCGATTTTGACTCAAGTCCAGTAACCCCCCCCCCCCCCCCCCCCCAAGATTGTCTCGTGGAGGATGCATGGTTTTATTTGGTCTGTTAGTTTTTAATGAATGTGCCCTTAGTTTGCAAAATATAAATGGTCTTGCCTTCTGAAATATGAAATTCCAGCTTGAGATTGCTGATGCAAAGTCCTGCATCTTCATCAACAATAACTAGATATTAGGTGTTTGTGAACAAACACAAAGCTGTTCCGTGTATTATTGTTTTGCTTAGATTAAGTGCTTCAAAGCTTTACAGTTGGTCTGATGTCAAGATAGAAGAATATTGACCTTTGACAGGCCCCTTTTCACTTAAGTGTGCCTAAAAACCTAAACCTGGTCTTCATTCTGATACTGAATCGAAAGGAGCTTTTAAACCAGAAATAAAAGTCAACATGGGGTCATGGTAACCCTTGTCTAACATTAAATGTTCAAAGGGTATAAAACTGAAAAGAAATTGAAAATCGCGTGTGTAGTTCTTGAGATTTGGTCCCACTTCCGGTTGACCCAGAAGTAAAGGTCAACATGGGGTCACGGTAACCCAAGGCTAATCTCCCATGCCCAAGGAGTCTATACCTGAAAAAAGTGTGAAAATCGATTGTGTAGTTCTTGAGATATGGTCCCACTTCCGGTTGACCTGGAAGTAAAGGTCAACATGGGGTCACGGTTACCCAAGGCTAATCTCCAATGCACAAGGAGTCTATAACTGAAAACAAAAGTTTGAAAATCAGTTGTGTTGTTCTTCAGATATGGTCCCACTTCCGTTTGACCCGGAAGTTAAGGTCAACATGGGGTCACGGTTACCCAAGGCTTACCTTCAATGCCCAAGGAGTCTAAAACTGAAAAAAGTTTGACGATCGGGTGTATACTTTTCGAGATACAGTGGTCTCAAGATTGGCTAATCAAATATTCACCTCGCTGTAAATGGGCTGATTAAGAATTTAAAAAAAATTTACATTGAGAGTTAAGTTCATGTACTAAGGTTTAATTTGATATCGGATCTAACTCTTTCATATTTTTATGCTTTAGGATATAAGGTCACATGCACGGTAGTCTCGATTGGCGACGTTCATTTTTGTTTAACTTAGTGCGATATCGCAACACGAATTACTGTCCACAACACGAATTACTGGAGAAGAGATATCTGATCACATGCACATCTGGATCAAAACGAACCAGATTTATAGACTTGACCAGTCCTTCTGAGTCAGCCTCCCAAACAGTCAATGTATTGGTGGCTAGTACAACAAACAGCGTTGCCAATCAAGACTACATGCATGGTTGTGTAAACAGTTTTTTTTCTTGAAATTTTGTTTATGAAACTGCTGTTACATGGGTCACCAACTGTTTCAGAAACGATATGTTGACAAAAAATAACCGTGAATGCTCAGGCTTATACATGCACGTAAGCCTGTGACGGTTACACAGTTAAGTGACAAATCTTAGGGTTAAACGTTCACATTTGAACGGTTCGGATAAACGTTGAAAAATTCACTTAAAAAGTGCCGTGTTATGCTGACCATAATAACTGAGATCACGATTTTCACAGCATAATATCCCATAAAACACACACACATATCATTCCCAATTTACAGACTCGTAGTCGTAGTCTTTGTTATTTTAATACAACTGTGTGTGCAGCAATTTGTGAGAAACATTAAACGCTAGGGGGCGTTCCACAACAATTCGATTGCGCAACATGCTCGCTTTTGCAGGTGCGCAAAGTCAAAATTCTGCAATAAAGAAGGAAGACACAATGTTTTTGATCACATGCTGGTTGTGTAAACAGTTTTTTTTACATGAAATGTTGTTTATGAAACTGCTGTTACATGGGTCATCAACTGTTTCAGAATTACGGTTACACGTTTACAAACAAATAACCGTGAATGCTTATACGTAAGCCTGTGACGGTTACACGGTTAAGTGACGGATCTTACGGTTAAACGTTCACATTTGTACGGTTCGGATAAACGTTGAAAAATTCATTTGAAAAGTGCTGCGAAATGCTGACCATAATAATTGCCACACACACCTATATCGTTTCCAGTACTTTGTGTGCGGCATTAGTTGCAAGAAACATTGAACGCTAGAGGGCGTTCCACAACAAATCGATTGCACGGTTACTCGGTTAACCAAATGATAATCATGTTAAACGTTTAAATGTTTACGTTTAAATGCTGAGGCTTTGTAAGCCTGCCTGTGACGGTCACACGGTTAACCATCCGATCAACCGGTTGAACATCTACATTATTACGGTTCGGATAAATGTTGAAAAATCATCCTCAAAAAGTGTCACGAAATTTTGACCATAATAAATGTGAACAACCGTTCACATTTATTATGGTCGTTTCAGAAATTATTACGAGTTTACTAAAAATTAACTGTAAATGCATGTAAACAAAAATGATGTTGTATTTAATTCGTAGTCGTAAAAATTGTTCTACCCTGAAATGCCAATCGAGTATGTTATATTTGTTTAGGCTAAAACAGTCAATTCATATGGGATACGATTGTATTGTAATTTTGTCTCTTCCACAACCCCAAATCCAACACTGACCGTTTAGCCATGGAAAAACTAATTTCTCTTTACCACTCCTTTCCTCAATCAGCTTTTTATTGCCTTATTGCAAGCGCCATCAAGTTTTGTAACTGATACATCGCGGTTTCCTGAAGTAATGCCTTTGCACAAGAAATGTTAAACATATCGTTTTCCCGGCGAACGGGACCTAAGCGCATACACGTTTGCCACCCCAAAACATAGACAAGAACACGGCGCTCATATTCTTTACGTCCACGCTGAAATCTGAATAACTTTTCCTACCTCCATGCTGATAGCAAGACAAATTCTTTTCGATTCTTGTGAATGAACGTAGACTTGTGTCAGTCGGCGACAGGAATGATGACTCTATGTATATTCTACATAAACGTCTACAACACGGGTCATAAATGGGTTTAGGGCTTGAACGAATCTAGGAAACCCTAGAAAGATTGAGGGCGCTATACGAGTTTAACGGTGCGTTTAAAAAAAAAAAAAAAAAGGGAACAATTTTACTCTGTCGTTAATAAACACATATCAAATTCAAGTCAGAGTACCCATGGCGTTCAATTTGCCTGAGAATTTGGGTTTTTTTTTCTACTGACAATGTTTTAATAAGTTTTGATGCTTTTAAACTGATTGTCTATAAAACGTTTCTTGTTTTAAGAAACATTTGTTTAATCTAGGACGTTAAATTTGAGCTTATTTGAAATATTATGTCTCTAGAAGTCGGATTTGTTTTCACGATCTCAATGTGTTTTGAACACGGGCTAAAACGCGCAATAAATGACGTAATTGTGACGTCGTTCCACATTTTTTGCCGGAAAGCACATCTACAGTATCCCAGAAGTCTAAAACTGAAAAACGTTTGACGATCGGTCGTCTACTTTTTGAGATAGAGTGGTCTAAAATCTGGCTAATTAAATATTCACCTCGCTGTAAAGAGGCTAATTAATTAAGAATGTTAACATTTTTTACATTTAGAGTTAAGTTTATGTTCTAAGCTTCAATTTGATATATGATTTAACTCTTTCGTATTTGCGCTCTAGGATATTAGGCATAAACAAAAAACGTGTGCAATTGCTATGGGATTTAGGTCAGAAACAAAGAATAATAATAACTAGAGCTTAAGTGTTTGTCAACAAACACGGAGCTGTTCCTGTAATTTTCAAAGAGTTTAAAACTGAAAAGAAATTGAAAATTGGGTGTGTAGTTCTTGAGATATGGTCCCACTTCCGGTTGACCCGGAAGTAAAGGTCAACATGGGGTCACCGTTATCCAAGGTTGATATACAATGGCCAAGGAGTCTATAACTGAAACAATTTTGAAAATTTGTTGTGTAGTTCTTGAGATATGGTCTCACTTCCGGTTGACCCGGAAGTAAAGGTCAACATGGGGTCACGGTTACCTAAGGCTAAACTCCAATGCCCAAGGATTATATAACTGAAACAATTTTGAAAATCGGTTGTGTAGTTCTTGAGATATGGTCCCACTTCCGGTTGACTCATAGGTAAAGGTCAACATATGGGGTCACGGTATTCCAAGGCTAATCTCCAATGCCCAAGGAGTCTAAAACTGAAAAAAGTTTGAAAAACGGTTGTGTTGTTTAGTTCTACAGATATGGTCCCACTTCCGGTTGACCCATAAGTAAAGGTCAACATGGGGTCACGGTTACCCAAGGCTAATCTCCAATGCCCAAAGAGTCTAAAACTAAAAACAGTTTGAAAAACGGTTGTGTACGTAGTTCTTGAGATATGGTCCCACTTCCGGTTGACAAGGAAGTAAAGGTCAACATGGGTTCACGGTTACCCAAGGCTAATCTCCTGTGCATAAGGAATCTATAACTGAAAAAAGTTTGAAAACGGTTGTGTAGTTCTTGAGATTTGGTCTCACTTCCGGTTGACCCGGAAGTAAATGTCAACATGGGGTCACGGTTACCCAAGGCTAATCTCCCATGCCCAAGGAGTCTATAACTGAAATTTTTTTGAAAAATGGTTGTGTAGTTCTTTAGATTTGGTCCCACTTCCGGTTGACCTGGAAGTAAAGGTCAACATGGGGTCACGGTTACCTAAGGCTAATCTCCAATGCCCAATGAGTCTATAACTGAAAAAAAGTTTGGAAATCGGTTGTGTAGCTCTTGAGATATGGTCCCACTTCCGGTTGACCCGGAAGTAAAGGTCAACATGGGGTCACGGTTACCCAAGGCTAATCTCCCGTGCATAAGGAATCTATAACTGAAAAAAGTTTGAAAACGGTTGTGTAGTTCTTGAGATTTGGTCTCACTTCCGGTTGACCCGGAAGTAAAGGTCAACATGGGGTCACGGTAACCCAAGGCTAATCTCCCATGCCCAAGGAGTCTATACCTGAAAAAAGTGTGAAAATCGATTGTGTAGTTCTTGAGATATGGTCCCACTTCCGGTTGACCTGGAAGTAAAGGTCAACATGGGGTCACGGTTACCCAAGGCTAATCTCCAATGCACAAGGAGTCTATAACTGAAAACAAAAGTTTGAAAATCAGTTGTGTTGTTCTTCAGATATGGTCCCACTTCCGTTTGACCCGGAAGTTAAGGTCAACATGGGGTCACGGTTACCCAAGGCTTACCTTCAATGCCCAAGGAGTCTAAAACTGAAAAAAGTTTGACGATCGGGTGTATACTTTTCGAGATACAGTGGTCTCAAGATTGGCTAATCAAATATTCACCTCGCTGTAAATGGGCTGATTAAGAATTTAAAAAAAATTTACATTGAGAGTTAAGTTCATGTACTAAGGTTTAATTTGATATCGGATCTAACTCTTTCATATTTTTATGCTTTAGGATATAAGGTCACATGCACGGTAGTCTCGATTGGCGACGTTCATTTTTGTTTAACTTAGTGCGATATCGCAACACGAATTACTGTCCACAACACGAATTACTGGAGAAGAGATATCTGATCACACGCACATCTGGATCAAAACGAACCAGATTTATAGACTTGACCAGTCCTTCTGAGTCAGCCTCCCAAACAGTCAATGTATTGGTGGCTAGTACAACAAACAGCGTTGCCAATCAAGACTACATGCATGGTTGTGTAAACAGTTTTTTTTCTTGAAATTTTGTTTATGAAACTGCTGTTACATGGGTCACCAACTGTTTCAGAAACGATATGTTGACAAAAAATAACCGTGAATGCTCAGGCTTATACATGCACGTAAGCCTGTGACGGTTACACAGTTAAGTGACAAATCTTAGGGTTAAACGTTCACATTTGAACAGTTCGGATAAACGTTGAAAAATTCACTTAAAAAGTGCCGTGTTATGCTGACCATAATAACTGAGATCACGATTTTCACAGCATAATATCCCATAAAACACACACACATATCATTCCCAATTTACAGACTCGTAGTCGTAGTCTTTGTTATTTTAATACAACTGTGTGTGCAGCAATTTGTGAGAAACATTAAACGCTAGGGGGCGTTCCACAACAATTCGATTGCGCAACATGCTCGCTTTTGCAGGTGCGCAAAGTCAAAATTCTGCAATAAAGAAGGAAGACACAATGTTTTTGATCACATGCTGGTTGTGTAAACAGTTTTTTTTACATGAAATGTTGTTTATGAAACTGCTGTTACATGGGTCATCAACTGTTTCAGAATTACGGTTACACGTTTACAAACAAATAACCGTGAATGCTTATACGTAAGCCTGTGACGGTTACACGGTTAAGTGACGGATCTTACGGTTAAACGTTCACATTTGTACGGTTCGGATAAACGTTGAAAAATTCATTTGAAAAGTGCTGCGAAATGCTGACCATAATAATTGCCACACACACCTATATCGTTTCCAGTACTTTGTGTGCGGCATTAGTTGCAAGAAACATTGAACGCTAGAGGGCGTTCCACAACAAATCGATTGCACGGTTACTCGGTTAACCAAATGATAATCATGTTAAACGTTTAAATGTTTACGTTTAAATGCTGAGGCTTTGTAAGCCTGCCTGTGACGGTCACACGGTTAACCATCCGATCAACCGGTTGAACATCTACATTATTACGGTTCGGATAAATGTTGAAAAATCATCCTCAAAAAGTGTCACGAAATTTTGACCATAATAAATGTGAACAACCGTTCACATTTATTATGGTCGTTTCAGAAATTATTACGAGTTTACTAAAAATTAACTGTAAATGCATGTAAACAAAAATGATGTTGTATTTAATTCGTAGTCGTACAAATTGTTCAATAAATGACGTAATTGTGACGTCGTTCCACATTTTTTGCCGGAAAGCACATCTACAGTATCCCAGAAGTCTAAAACTGAAAAACGTTTGACGATCGGTCGTCTACTTTTTGAGATAGAGTGGTCTAAAATCTGGCTAATTAAATATTCACCTCGCTGTAAAGAGGCTAATTAATTAAGAATGTTAACATTTTTTACATAATCGAGTATGTTATATTTGTTTAGGCTAAAACAGTCAATTCATATGGGATACGATTGTATTGTAATTTTGTCTCTTCCACAACCCCAAATCCAACACTGACCGTTTAGCCATGGAAAAACTAATTTCTCTTTACCACTCCTTTCCTCAATCAGCTTTTTATTGCCTTATTGCAAGCGCCATCAAGTTTTGTAACTGATACATCGCGGTTTCCTGAAGTAATGCCTTTGCACAAGAAATGTTAAACATATCGTTTTCCCGGCGAACGGGACCTAAGCGCATACACGTTTGCCACCCCAAAACATAGACAAGAACACGGCGCTCATATTCTTTACGTCCACGCTGAAATCTGAATAACTTTTCCTACCTCCATGCTGATAGCAAGACAAATTCTTTTCGATTCTTGTGAATGAACGTAGACTTGTGTCAGTCGGCGACAGGAATGATGACTCTATGTATATTCTACATAAACGTCTACAACACGGGTCATAAATGGGTTTAGGGCTTGAACGAATCTAGGAAACCCTAGAAAGATTGAGGGCGCTATACGAGTTTAACGGTGCGTTAAAAAAAAAAAAAAAAAAGGGAACAATTTTACTCTGTCGTTAATAAACACATATCAAATTCAAGTCAGAGTACCCATGGCGTTCAATTTGCCTGAGAATTTGGGGTTTTTTTTCTACTGACAATGTTTTAATAAGTTTTGATGCTTTTAAACTGATTGTCTATAAAACGTTTCTTGTTTTAAGAAACATTTGTTTAATCTAGGACGTTAAATTTGAGCTTATTTGAAATATTATGTCTCTAGAAGTCGGATTTGTTTTCACGATCTCAATGTGTTTTGAACACGGGCTAAAACGCGCAATAAATGACGTAATTGTGACGTCGTTCCACATTTTTTGCCGGAAAGCACATCTACAGTATCCCAGAAGTCTAAAACTGAAAAACGTTTGACGATCGGTCGTCTACTTTTTGAGATAGAGTGGTCTAAAATCTGGCTAATTAAATATTCACCTCGCTGTAAAGAGGCTAATTAATTAAGAATGTTAACATTTTTTACATTTAGAGTTAAGTTTATGTTCTAAGCTTCAATTTGATATATGATTTAACTCTTTCGTATTTGCGCTCTAGGATATTAGGCTTAAACAAAAAACGTGTGCAATTGCTATGGGATTTAGGTCAGAAACAAAGAATAATAATAACTAGAGCTTAAGGGTTTGTCAACAAACACGGAGCTGTTCCTGTAATTTTCAAAGAGTTTAAAACTGAAAAGAAATTGAAAATTGGGTGTGTAGTTCTTGAGATATGGTCCCACTTCCGGTTGACCCGGAAGTAAAGGTCAACATGGGGTCACCGTTATCCAAGGTTGATATACAATGGCCAAGGAGTCTATAACTGAAACAATTTTGAAAATTTGTTGTGTAGTTCTTGAGATATGGTCTCACTTCCGGTTGACCCGGAAGTAAAGGTCAACATGGGGTCACGGTTACCTAAGGCTAAACTCCAATGCCCAAGGATTATATAACTGAAACAATTTTGAAAATCGGTTGTGTAGTTCTTGAGATATGGTCCCACTTCCGGTTGACTCATAGGTAAAGGTCAACATATGGGGTCACGGTATTCCAAGGCTAATCTCCAATGCCCAAGGAGTCTAAAACTGAAAAAAGTTTGAAAAACGGTTGTGTTGTTTAGTTCTACAGATATGGTCCCACTTCCGGTTGACCCATAAGTAAAGGTCAACATGGGGTCACGGTTACCCAAGGCTAATCTCCAATGCCCAAAGAGTCTATAACTAAAAACAGTTTGAAAAACGGTTGTGTACGTAGTTCTTGAGATATGGTCCCACTTCCGGTTGACAAGGAAGTAAAGGTCAACATGGGTTCACGGTTACCCAAGGCTAATCTCCCGTGCATAAGGAATCTATAACTGAAAAAAGTTTGAAAACGGTTGTGTAGTTCTTGAGATTTGGTCTCACTTCCGGTTGACCCGGAAGTAAATGTCAACATGGGGTCACGGTTACCCAAGGCTAATCTCCCATGCCCAAGGAGTCTATAACTGAAATTTTTTTGAAAAATGGTTGTGTAGTTCTTTAGATTTGGTCCCACTTCCGGTTGACCTGGAAGTAAAGGTCAACATGGGGTCACGGTTACCTAAGGCTAATCTCCAATGCCCAATGAGTCTATAACTGAAAAAAAGTTTGGAAATCGGTTGTGTAGCTCTTGAGATATGGTCCCACTTCCGGTTGACCCGGAAGTAAAGGTCAACATGGGGTCACGGTTACCCAAGGCTAATCTCCCGTGCATAAGGAATCTATAACTGAAAAAAGTTTGAAAACGGTTGTGTAGTTCTTGAGATTTGGTCTCACTTCCGGTTGACCCGGAAGTAAAGGTCAACATGGGGTCACGGTTACATAAGGCTGTAAGATTTAAGGATAAACTTATTTTAATTATTCAAATAAACATTTGAACAGCGCCCTCAGTTTTTGCTATCGGTCAACTTCACCCTAGATTGGTACCCATTTTTCAAATAGTTTCATTGCATTTATATGTGGGTTTGGGTGCCAGATTGTGTTCTACCATGTTGCAGATTGAGCATATAGTGCTTGAAAGATGGGCTGAAGTTTGTTGAAGTTTTCTTTGATTTTCACCATGATGTTTAACCAATATTAGAAATGAATTGCAGATATAAGTAGATAAACATCTAGAGACTGCAATTATTTCTTCCTTGTGACCAACGGACTTAAGATTACCTGTGATTTTTCAGTTAAATTGGACGCCAAACAGTGTAAGTTGAGATTCAATTTTCTTTGCTAAAATTATCTGAAACAGTGAAAGTAAAACTCCAAAGTGTATTCATAATTGTTGCAGTATAGCTTTATTCATGTTACTTATTTTCTAAATCTTGTCTTATTTTCTATATGCAGGTTTCAAACCCTGATCCAAATTTGATGTAACAGAACCATTGATCAGTTACAAATAAAGGAGTTGGAGACAGTTTAAAATAAATTTTGCGGAGTGACACAGGCTAATTCTTACATTTGAAACACTGGGGTGAACATCTGTAGGCCTACATACATGATAAAGGATGGCAGATATTGAAGCCAAAAAGAGGAGGAGCATAGCCAAAGGGAGATTCACTAGAATTTGTAACAGCATTGATGCTGCAATTGAGCAACATAAGTCTCAGCGTCATCTTGATATTATTGTCGCAGATCTCAAGGCAGCTTGGGATACAGTGTGTTCCAGACATGATGAAGTGCTCATGTACTCCGATGTTGAAGATGCTGATCATAATAAATGGATTCTTGATCTAGAGTTGGTGTACTATAAAACGAGAGAGAAGATTAGTGAAGGTCGGAGTGATGCTGTGAAAGATGAATTGAGTGAAAAAGAAGAACACGAGATACAGAGAGCCATCGACAAAGCAAGGACTCTGCGCAATGTTCATGGAGCTGATCTTGAACAGCTATGCAGTGGAGTTGATCAATCAATTCAGAGTGGCTCAAAGGGTGTGCTGCAATCCCTAAAGAAAAATCTAGACCGACTTATGGAGTTGGCAAAATTGGCCCACATAAATTACGTCGGGATGCTATCTGTCGACCAAGCTAAAGATGAAACAAAATGGCTCTGTGCCATCAGAGATATGCACAACCATACCAGTGACAAGATTGGGAAGTTCTTGGACAGCTTTGCCACCCAAGTGTCCTCCAACACCAAGGGCGATAAGAAAAAGGCTGGCATACAGTTAGAGAAGATGCGACTTCCAGTGTTTGATGGTGATGTGCGACAGTATCCGAGATTCAAGTCAGACTTCGAGAGATTTGTCCAGCCAGAGATAACAATTGATCAAGCTGCATTTGTTCTTCGGAGAACATTGGGTAAGAAACCGCTTCAAATTATTGGTGCCATTGATGACAATCTCAGCGAGATGTGGGAAGGACTGGACGAACGTTATGGTGATCCCATTAAAATGGCCGACGCAATCATGAAGGAGTTTGAGCGGACAAGACCAATGAGAGATGGAGACGACAAAAAATTTGTTGAGTTTGTGGACCTCGTTGAAAGAAGCTACAGTGATCTCGCAAAAATGGGAATGGAGAAAGAAATATCAAACACCAGAGTCATCAGCGACATTGAACAGAGACTTCCTCCTGTCATTAGAAGAGAGTGGTCAAGATCCCTGTACGACGAGAAGAAGGATATTGATAGATCTGATCGATTTCCTGCACTCCTTGAGTTCTTGATCAGAGAGAAGAAAAGCGTAGAGTATGAGACGTCAGAGATTAGAAGCAGTAGTGTTACTCCTCGAGCTAATATCAACTTGGTTGAAATTGAAGGAAAGGGTGAAGGTATGAGATACAATGCCCCCAGAAGATGCCTCATCCACGACGTTGGAAAGCATAGTACAGCTGAGTGCCGAACCTACATTGGAATGCCCCTTGCAGAGAGAGCCAAACTGGTTAAAGAAAAGGGTGCATGCTTTTGCTGTTTAAACAGAGGCCATCGAGTAACAGACTGCAGAAGGAAAAAGAGATGTGGTGTTCTGAATTGTGTTCGTTTACATCACCAGACATTACATGATAACATCACAGGAAGTGCCAGTCATCCATTAGCTTCCACTACCGCTGTGAACAACCACAATGTTACATCAGCGACAAAGAACGAGGCGTGTCTTCTCCAGCTGATGAAGATAAGAGTTGGATCTGGTCACATGAATGTTTTATGGGACGGATGTGCTACGTCATCCCTTGTGACAAACAACGCAGCCAAAGCAGCACGTTTGAAGGGCACCCCCATTAGGGTATCAATTACAAAGGTGGGCGGAGTCACGGAAGAAGTTGATAGTTTCTGCTACACAGTTCCACTCCTAGATAGACAAGGATACAAAGTTCCGATTTTGGCCTACGGCATCGATTGCATCACAGCGGACATCAAAGGTATAGAGGTGAGGCATGTTTCAAAGCTTTTCAAGGGTATTCATCCTGAGGATCTCAAGAGACCACATGGCCAAGTAGACCTACTTGTAGGGTACGATTATGCTGGATATCATCCCATTCGGTTGAGGGCTGTGGATCATCTGCTGGTGCTTGAGAATAGATTTGGCAGATGCCTTGGAGGCAGACACCCGGCTATTAGAGAAAGAACAGAGAAGGTCTTCACCACTGCAGCGATGATACATCATGTCGCAACCTGTTGCTTGGAAGATTTCATGAAGTTAGAAAGCATGGGTGTAGAGTGCAATCCACGTTGCGGCAGTTGCAAGTGTGGAAGATGTCCTATTGGATCGAAGGACTATACCCTCAAGGAAGAACGAGAATTAGCTTTGATTGAACAAAACTTAAAGTTCTGCGGAACCCACTGGGAAGCAGAGTATCCTTGGATCAAGGAC
Organism: Leptasterias polaris; assembly: GCA_037783415.1. Lineage (NCBI taxonomy): Eukaryota > Metazoa > Echinodermata > Asteroidea > Forcipulatida > Asteriidae > Leptasterias > Leptasterias polaris. Next base: position 1,177,768 of record JAZGTN010000149.1, read on the forward strand.
CCCAGAGACTTACCAGACAATAAGAAAGTGGCCTTTGCAACTCTAAAGGCTCTAGAGAGACGACTAGAACACGACCCACAGAAAGCTGAAGTGTACGATGCCCAAGTAAGGGATATGTTGAAGCGAGGTGTGGCAAGAGAAATCTCTCAAAGGGAAATGAAGGAATACCAAGGACCTGTTCACTACATAGCACATCATGAAGTCTTGAAGCCTGAAAGCAAGAGCACTCCTGTGAGGATTGTTTTTAACAGTAGTGCGAACTACAAGGGCCACGTGCTTAATGATTATTGGGCAAAGGGCCCAGACGTAATGAATTCCCTTCTTGGTATACTTCTAAGATTTAGAGAGAATAAGATTGCCCTGGTTGGTGATATCCGGAAAATGTACCACAGCATCTCCATCACCAAAAAGGATCAGCACTGTCACAGATTCCTGTGGAGAAGTATGCAGACCAAACTTGAGCCTCAGACATATTGTATGACGGTAGTCAACATGGGTGATCGACCATCCGGCACAATCGCTGCAGTAGCCCTGAGGAAGACTGCGGAGTTGGGCAAGGGAAAGCTTCCTCAAGCTGCTCTTACTGTAAAGAGGAACGTCTACGTTGATGATATTTTGGAGTCTGTTGATGGTACAGGTATGGCGCATAAAATTGCTAAGGAGATTGAGCTTCTGATCAAGCCTGGTAATTTCAAGATCAAAGGCTGGACATTTTCTTGTAAAGATGATTGTACCTCTGAATCAGATGTGACAGCCCGTGAGTGGTCCTGTAAAGAAGACAGCGAAAAAGTGCTTGGCATATCGTGGGACCCCAAGGAAGATGCTTTCCATTTTGTAACTAGGGTGAACTTCGCTGCCAAGAAAAGGAAAATCAGACAGGGTCCCGACCTAAAAGAGGATCAAATCCCAGCTGGGATTCCAGACATACTGACGAAAAGAATGTGCCTCAGCCAGGTGAACGGCATCTACGATCCTCTAGGCTTAGTGGCACCATTTACCGTCAAGGCAAAGATCCTGTTGAGGAAAATATGGGGGTCAAAGCTCGACTGGGATGACGCCTTACCCGAAACGATGAGAGAGGAATGGATCAACTTTTTTAGAGAGTTGTTTGATGTAAGCAAGATTAACTTTCCTAGATGCATCAAACCTGATGGCATTGACACAAGAGAGAAACCCAACCTTGTTGTCTTCTCTGATGGCTCGGAACAGGCGTTTGGTGCAGTGGCCTACATACAGTGGCCTCTCCAGTCTGGTGGATATTCATGTCATCTTGTTGCCAGCAAGAATCGCATTGCCCCCATCGATATAGTCAGTATTGTGAGGTTGGAGTTATGTGGAGCGGTGCTTAACAAGAGATTGACTTGTTTCATCAAAAAGGAGATGCGACTGGAATTTACAAGAGAGTTCCACATCGTTGATAGCGAGATTGTCAGGTCGATGATACAGAAGCAGAGTTATGGATTCAAGACTTTCGCTGCTACAAGGATTGGCGAAATACAGGAAGCCACTGAGCCGCAGGATTGGTGGTGGTGTAGTGGAGGATTGAATGTCGCGGATTTTATCACCAGAGGCAAGAAGCCACCGGAAATTGGTCCCCACAGTATTTGGCAACTGGGTCCAGAATTTTTACAGTTACCTGCAGAGCGATGGCCAATTGAGCAGACTTGTTATGATGGAAGTCTGCCTGAACGTGTCAAGGTGGTGATGATTACCGCTACTAAGGAAATTGATTCTTTATCAAGAAGAATTGATGTGAATAAGTACAGTAGTTACATCAGACTTCTCAGAGTTACGGCAAGAGTCCTTGCCATGTTTGCAGACAAGACCCTCTCGAGTGCAGCCAAGATACTTGATGCAAGAGATATTCAGAGAGCAGAATTGTTCTGGATTCGGGAGTCGCAGAAACCTCTGATGAAGTTATTCAATGAAGATAGAGGAGCGTTCCACAAGCGGTATGCCAGTCTGGGTCCAAAGATTCGCTATGATGGAATCATTGTTGTTGGAGCACGTGCCGACAAACATGTGCACTTTAGCTACAATGAACAAGAGATACCCCTCCTACCCTATCAAGATGGATTTACCAAACTGTATGCGGTTTATGTACACAATCGAGGCCACCCCGGAGTACAAACCACAGTGTCAAAAATCCGTTCCAAGTATTGGGTAATCAACTTATACAAGATGGTGAAGGGCATCAGACATCACTGCGTACCATGCAGAAGACAGGAACGCGACATGAGTGGACAAGTGATGGGACAGCTACCGATTGAGCGACTCAAACCCTCTCCACCTTGGACCTACGTGGGTGTGGATCTTTTCGGGCCTTTTGTCACTCGTGGTGAAGTAAATAAGAGAGCAAGAGGAAAGGCTTATGGTGTAGTCTTCAATTGTTTCACTACCCGAGCAGTTCACATAGATCTTGCTGTTGACTACAGCACAGCTGGGTTCATGCAGGTTCTCCGGAGATTTGTGTCCATCAGAGGTTACCCCAGTCAGATGTATAGTGATGGAGGCAGCCAGCTCGTTGCAGCCTCCACAGAACTCAGGCAAGCTAGAGAAAGCTGGGATTGGGATAGTCTACGCGAGTTTGGAATCGTAAATGGCATGAGTTGGAAGTTTTCCGCAGCAGACTCGCCTTGGCAAAATGGAGTAACAGAAGTTCTCATCGAGGGTATCAAGAAAGCCATCTGTCACGCCATTGGAGACCAGGTCCTTCAGTTCCATGAGCTGCAGACTGTATGTTATGAGGTTGCTAATTTGGTGAATGAGAGACCCATTGGGCGACACCCCAGCGATCCAGAGGACGGTACCTATCTTTGCCCTAATAACTTGCTGCTGGGACGTGCTACATCAAGAATACCAAGTGGACCGTGGAAAGATACAAGCAATCCCAGACATAGAGTGGAGTTTATCCAAAACGTGATCAAGGCATTCTGGATCAAGTGGACGAGGGATTACTTCCCGTCATTGATTATCCGGCAGAAGTGGCATCACGAAAAGCGGAATATGCAGATAGGCGATGTGGTGCTAGTCCAGGATAGCAATGCCATTCGTGGTAAATGGAGGATGGGGTTGGTAAATGAAGTGTACCCAGACGAGAAAGGAAATGTGAGGAATGTCCAGGTAAAGTTGAAGAATGCGGAGTCTGATCAGCGTCACAGAGTGAACTATACTCTAATTCAGAGAGCGGTTCAGCGGTTGATTGTCCTTGTACAATTTGACCAGGAGACTGATTAGGACTGGAGTCTACATGAATTGGACTTTTGGTGGTGGGAGTGTAAGATTTAAGGATAAACTTATTTTAATTATTCAAATAAACATTTGAACAGCGCCCTCAGTTTTTGCTATCGGTCAACTTCACCCTAGATTGGTACCCATTTTTCAAATAGTACATTGCATTTATATGTGGGTTTGGGTGCCAGATTGTGTTCTACCATGTTGCAGATTGAGCATATAGTGCTTGAAAGATGGGCTGAAGTTTGTTGAAGTTTTCTTTGATTTTCACCATGATGTTTAACCAATATTAGAAATGAATTGCAGATATAAGTAGATAAACATCTAGAGACTGCAATTATTTCTTCCTTGTGACCAACGGACTTAAGATTACCTGTGATTTTTCAGTTAAATTGGACGCCAAACAGTGTAAGTTGAGATTCAATTTTCTTTGCTAAAATTATCTGAAACAGTGAAAGTAAAACTCCAAAGTGTATTCATAATTGTTGCAGTATAGCTTTATTCATGTTACTTATTTTCTAAATCTTGTCTTATTTTCTATATGCAGGTTTCAAACCCTGATCCAAATTTGATGTAACAGAACCATTGATCAGTTACAAATAAAGGAGTTGGAGACAGTTTAAAATCAATTTTGCGGAGTGACACAGGCTAATTCTTACAAAGGCTAATCTCTAATGCCCAAGGAGTCTAGATAACTGAAAAAAGTTTGGAAATCGGTTGTGTAGTTCTTGAGATGGTCCCACTTCCGGTTGACCCGTTAGTAAAGGTCAACATGGGGTCACGGTTGCCCAGGGCTAATCTCAAATGCCCAAGGAGTCTATAACTGAAAACAGTTTGACGATCGGTTGTATATATTTCGAGATATAGTGGTCTCAAGATTGGCTAATTAAATATTCACCTCGCTGTAAATGGGCTAATTAATTAAGAATTAAAAAAAATATTACATTGAGAGTTAAGTTCATGTACTACTAAGCTTCAATTTAATATAGGATCTAACTCTTTCATACTTTTACGCTTAGGATATTAGGTCACATGCATGGTTGTGTAAACAGTTTTTTTTTTACTTGAAATTTTGTTTATGAAACTGCTGTTACATGGGTCACCAACTGTTTCAGAAACGGTATGTTGACAAAAAATTACCGTGAATGCTCAGGCTTATACGTAAGCCTGTGACGGTTACACAGTTAAGTGACAGATGTTACGGTTAAACGTTCACATTTGTACGGTTCGGATAAACGTTGAAAAATCCACTTAAAAAGTGCCGTGTTATGCTGACCATAATAACTGCGATCACGTTTTTCACAGCACAATATCCCATAAAACACACACACATAATATCATTCCCAATTTACAGACTCGTAGTCTTTGTTATTTCAATACAACTGTGCGTGCAGCAATTTGTGAGAAACATTAAACGCTAGGGGGCGTTCCACAACAATTCGATTGCGCAACATGCTCGCTTTTGCAGGTGCGCAAAGTCTAAATTCTGCAATAAAGAAGGAAAACACAATTTTTTACATGAAATGTTGTTTATGAAACTGCTGTTACACAGGTCATCAACTGTTTCAGAATTACGGTTACACGTTTACCTAAAAAATAACCGTGAATGCGCAGGCTTATACGTAAGCCTGTGACGGTTACACGGTTAAGTGACAGATCTTACGGTTAAACGTTCACATTTGTACGGTTCGGAAAAACGTTGAAAAATTCACTTGAAAAGTGCTGCGAAATGCTGACCATAATAATTGCCACACACACCTATATCGTTTCCAATACTTTGTGTGTGGCATTAGTTGCAAGAAACATTGAACGCTAGAGGGCGTTCCACAACAAATCGATTGCACAGTTACCCGGTTAACCAAATGATAATCCTGTTAAACGTTTAAATGTTTATGTTTACGTTTAAATGCTGAGGCTTTGTAAGCCTGCCTGTGACGGTCACACGGTTAACCATCCGATCAACCGGTTAAACATCTACATTATTACGGTTCGGATAAATGTTTAAAAATCAGCCTCAAAAAGTGTTGACCATAATTTTTACCACAATAAATGTGAACGGTTACACATGTAACTGACCGTTTCAGAAATTATTACGAGTTTACTAAAAAATAACTGTAAATGCATGTAAACAAAATGATGTTGTATTTAAATCGTAATTGTAAAATATTTTCTACCCTGAAATGCCAATCGAGTATGTTATATTTTTTTAGGCTAAAACAGTGAATTCATATGGGATACGATTGTATTGTAATTTTGTCTCTTCACACCCCCAAATCCAACACTGACTGTTTTAGCCATGGAAAAACTAATTTCTCTTTACCACACCTTTCCTCAATCAGCTCTTTTTATTGCTTAAGTTATTGCAACCGCCATCAAGTTTTGTAACTGATACATCGCGGTTTCCTGAAGTAATGCCTTTGCACAAGAAACTTTAAACATATCGTTTTCCGGCGAACGGGACCCAAGCGTAGACAAGTTTGACAGGCCAAAAAAATCACCGAGAACGCGGCGCTCCGATTCTTTACGTCCACGCTGAAATCTGAAATTTTATACCTTGTCGTTAATAAACACATATCAAATTCTAGTCAGAGTACCCATGGCGTTCAATTTGCCTGAATTATTATTTTTTTTCTACTGACAATGTTTTAATAAGTGTTGATGCTTTTAAACTGATTGGCTATAAAACCTTTCTTGTTTTAAGAAACATTTGTGAATCCAGGACGTTAAATTTGAGCTTAATTGACAAAACTGTGTTTCTAGAAGTCGGATTTGTTTTCACTATCTCCATGTGTTTTGTACACGGGCGAAAATGCGCAATAAATTACGTCATTGTGACGTCGTTCCACATTTTAGGCCGAAAAGCACATCTACAGTACCCAAGAAGTCTAAAACTGAAAAATGTTTGACGATCGATCGTCTACTTTTTGAGATAGAGTGGTCTAAAGTATGGCTAATTAAATATTCACCTCGCTGTAAAGTGGCTAATTAATTAAGAATTTTAACATTTTTTACATTTAGAGTTAAGTTTATGTTCTAAGCTTCAATTTGATATATGATTTAACTCTTTGGTATTTGCGCTCTAGGATATTAGGCTTAAAGAAAAAACGTGTGCAAATGCTATGGGATTTTAGTGGAAACAAAGAATAATAATAATAACTAGAGCTTAAGTGTTTGTCAACAAACACAGAGCTGTTCCTGTAATTTTCAAAGGGTTTATAACTCAAAAGAAATTGAAAATCGGGTGTGTAGTTCTTGAGATATGGTCCCACTTCCGGTTGACCCAGAAGTAAAGGTCAAACATGGGGTCACGGTTACCCAAGGCTAATACCCATGCCCAAGGAGTCTAAAACTGAAAACAGTTTGACAATCGGTTGTGTAGTTATTGAGATATGGTCTTACTTCCGGTTGATCCGGAAGTAAAGGTCAACATGAGGTCACCGTTATCCAAGGTTGATCTACAATGGCCAAGGAGTCTATAACTGAAAAAAAGTTTGAAAATCGGTTGTGTAATTCTTGAGATATGGTCCCACTTCCGGTTGACCCGGAAGTAAAGGTCAACATGGGGTCACGGTTACCCTAAGGCTGAACTCCAATGCCCAAGGAGTCTATAACTGAAAAAAGTTTGAAAATCGGTTGTGTAGTTCTTGAGATATGGTCCCACTTCCGGTTGACCTAGAAGTAAAGGTCAACATGGGGTCACGGTTACCCAAGGCTAATCTCCAATGCCCAAGGAGTCTATAACTGAAAAAAAGTTTGGAAATTGGCTGTGTAATTCTTGAGATATGGTCCCATTTCCGGTTGACCCATAGGTAAAGGTCAACATGGGGTCACGGTTACCCAAGGCTAATCTCCAATGCCCAAGGAGTCTATAACTGAAAAAAAGTTTGAAAATCGGCTGTGTAATTCTTGAGATATGGTCCCACTTCCGGTTGACCCGGAAGTAAAGGTCAACATGTGGTCACGGTTACCCTAAGGCTAAACTCCAATGCCCAAGGAGTCTATAACTGAAAACAAGTTTGAAAATCGGTTGTGTAGTTCTTGAGATAGGGTCCCACTTCCGGTTGACCCGTTAGTAAAGGTCAACATGGTGTCACGGTTGCCCAGGGCTAATCTCTAATGCCCAAGGAGTCATAACTGAAAACAGTTTGACGATCGGTTGTATACATTTCGAGATATAGTGCTCTCAAGATTGGCTAATTAAATATTCACCTCGCTGTAAATGGGCTAATTAATTCAGAATAAAAATAAAAATTACATTGAGAGTTAAGTTCATGTACTACTAAGCTTCAATTTGATATAGGATCTAACTCTTTCATATTTGTACGCTTTAGGATATTAAGTCACATGCAAGGTTGTGTAAACAGGTTTTTTTACTTGAAATTTTGTTTATGAAACTGCTGTTACACGGGTCACCAACTGTTTCAGAAACAGTATGTTGACCAAAAATAACCGTGAATGCTCAGGCTTATACATAAGCCTGTGACAGTTACACGGTTAAGTGACAGATCTTACGGTTAAACGTTTACATTTATTTGTACGGTTCGGATAAACGTTGAAAAAATCACTTAAACAGTGCCGTGTAATGCTGACCATAATAACTGTGATCACGATTTTCACAGCACAATATCCCATAAAACACACACACATATCATTCCCAATTTACAGACTCGTATCTTTGTTATTTCATTACATCTGTGCGTGTAGCAATATTTGTGAGAAACATTGCACGCTAGGGGGCGTTCCACAACAATTCGTGAATGCGCAGGCTTATACGTAAGCCTGTGACGGTTACACGGTTAAGTGACAGATCTTACGGTTAAACGTTCACATTTGTGCGGTTCGGATAAACGTTGAAAAATTCACTTGAAAAGTGCTGTGAAATGCTGACCATAATAATTGCCAAACACACCTATATCGTTTCCAATTTACAGGCTTAATTCTTTGTTATTTCATTACTTTGCGTGCGGCATTAGTTGAAAGAAACATTGAACGCTAGAGGGCGTTCCACAACAAATCGATTGCACGGTTACCCGGTTAACCAAACGATAATCCTGTTAAACGTTTAAAAGTTTACGTTTACATTTAAATGCTGAGGCTTTGTAAGCCTGCCTGTGACGGTCACACGGATAACCATCCGATCAACCGGTTGAACATCTACATTATTACGGTTCGGATAAATGTTGAAAAATCATCCTCAAAAAGTGTCGCGAAATTTTGACCATAATAAATGTGAACGGTTACACATGTAACTGACCGTTTCAGAAATGATTACGAGTTTACTAAAAAATAACTGTAAATGCATGTAAACAAAATGATGTTGTATTTAATTCGTAATCGTAACAATTTGTCTACCCTGAAATGCCAATCGAGTATGTTATATTTGTTTAGGCTAAAACAGTAAATTCATATGGGATACGATTGTATTGTAATTTTGTCTCTTCACACCCCCCAATCCAACACTGACCGTTTAGCCATGGAAAAACTAATTTCTCTTTACCACACCTTTCCTCAATCAGCTCTTTTTATTGCTTTGCCTTAAGTTATTTTGCAACCGCCATCAAGTTTTGTAACTGATACATCGCGGTTTCCTGAAGTAATGCCTTTGCACAAGAAACTTTAAACATATCGTTTTCCGGCGAACGGGACCCAAGCGTAGACAAGTTTGCCAGGCCGAAAAAATTACCGAGAACGCGGCGCTCCGATTCTTTACGTCCACGCTGAAATCTGAAATTTTATACCTTGTCGTTAATAAACACATATCAAATTCTAGTCAGAGTACCCATGGCGTTCAATTTGACTGAATATTTTTGGTTTTTTTCTACTGACAATGTTTTAATAAGTGTTGATGCTTTTAAACTGATTGTCTATAAAACCTTTCTTGTTTTAAGAAACATTTGTGAATCCAGGACGTTAAATTTGAGCTTAATTGAAAAAAACTGTGTTTCTAGAAGTCGGATTTGTTTTCACTATCTCCCTGTGTTTTGTACACGGGCGAAAATGCGCAATAAATGACGTCATTGTGACGTCGTTCCACATTTTAGGCCGAAAAGCACATCTACAGTACCCAAGAAGTCTAAAACTGAAAAAAGTTTGACGATCGGTCGTCTACTTTTTGAGATAGAGTGGTCTAAAGTCTGGCTAATTAAATATTCACCTCGCTGTAAAGTGGCTAATTAATTAAGAATTTTAACATTTTTTACATTTAGAGTTAAGTTTATGTTCTAAGCTTCAATTTGATATATGATTTAACTCTTTCGTATTTGCGCTCTAGGATATTAGGCTTAAAGAAAAAAACGTGTGCAAATGCTATGGGATTTGAGTGGAAACAAAGAATAACAATAACTAGACATTAGGTGTTTGTGTACAAACACGAAGCTGTTCCGGTTTTCTGATTCATAAACAAAATTTAACCCTTGTCTAACATTTACTGCTCAAATGGTTTATAACTGAAAAGAAATTGAATATCGGTTGTGTAGTTCTTGAGATGTGGTCTCACTTCCGGTTGACCTGGAAGTAAAGGTCAACATGGGGTCACGGTTACCCAAGGCTAATCTTCAAAGCCCAAGGAGTCAATAACTGAAAAAAGTTTGAAAATCGGTTGTGTAATTCTTGAGATATGGTCCCACTTCCGGTTGACCCTTAGGTAAAGGTCAACATGGGGTCACGGTTACCCAAGGCTAACCTTCAATGCCCTAGGAGTCTATAACTGAAAAAAGTTTGAAAATCGGCTGTGTAATTTTTGAAATATGGTCCCACTTCCGGTTGACCCGTAGGTAAAGGTCAACATGGGGTCACGGTTACCCAAGGCTAATCTGCAATGCCCAAGGAGTCTATAACTGAAAACAGTTTGAAAATCAGTTGTGTAATTCTTGAGATATGGTCCCACTTCCGGTTGACCTGGAAGTAAAGGTCAACATGGGGTCATGGTTACCCAATGCTAATATCCCATTCCCAAGGAGTCTAGAACTGAAAAAAGTTTTAAAATCGGCTGTGTAGTTCTTGAGATATGGTCCCACTTCCGGTTGACCCGGAAGTAAAGGTCACATGGGGTCACGGTTACCCAAGGCTAATTTCCAATGCCCAAGGAGTCTATAACTGAACAAAGTTTGAAAATCGGTTGTGTAGTTCTTTAGATATGGTCCCACTTCCGGTTGACCCATAGGTAAAGGTCAACATGGGGTCACGGTTACCCAAGGCTAATCTGCAATGCCCAAGGAGTCTATAACTGAAAACAGTTTGAAAATCAGTTGTGTAATTCTTGAGATATGGTCCCACTTCCGGTTGACCTGGAAGTAAAGGTCAACATGGGGTCATGGTTACCCAATGCTAATATCCCATTCCCAAGGAGTCTAGAACTGAAAAAAGTTTTAAAATCGGCTGTGTAGTTCTTGAGATATGGTCCCACTTCCGGTTGACCCGGAAGTAAAGGTCAGCATGGGGTCACGGTTACCCAAGGCTAACTTCCAATGCCCAAGGAGTCTATAACTGAACAAAGTTTGAAAATCGGTTGTGTAGTTCTTTAGATATGGTCCCACTTCCGGTTGACCCATAGGTAAAGGTCAACATGGGGTCACGGTTACCCAAGGCTAATCTTCAATGCCCAAGGAGTCTATAACTAAAAACAGTTTGAAAAACGGTTGTGTAGTTCTTGAGATATGGTCCCACTTCCGGTTGACCCGAAAGTAAAGGTCAACATGGGTTCACGGTTACCCAAGGCTTTTCGAGATACAGTGATCTCAAGATTGGCTAATTAAATATTCACCTCACTGTAAATGGGCAAATTAATTAAGAATAAAAAAAAATATTACATTGAGAGTTAAGTTCATGTACTAAGCTTCAATATGATATAGGACCTAACTCTTTCATATTTGTATGCTTTAGGATAATAGGTCACATGCAAGGTTGTGTAAACAGGTTTTTTTACTTGAAATTTTGTTTATGAAACTGCTGTTACACGGGTCACCAACTGTTTCAGAAACGGTATGTTGACCAAAAATAACCGTGAATGCTCAGGCTTATACATAAGCCTGTGACGGTTACACGGTTAAGTGACAGATCTTACGGTTAAACGTTTACATTTATTTGTACGCTTCGAATAAATGTTGAAAAAAACACTTAAAAAGTGCCGCGTAATGCTGACCATAATAATTGCCAAACACACCTATATAATTTCCAATTTACACCTATATCGTTTCTGTGATTACGGTTTTCACAGCACAATATCCCATAAAACACACACACAAATCATTCCAATTTACAGACTCGTAGTCTTTGTTATTTCATTACATCTGTGCATGTAGCAATATTTGTGAGAAACATTGCACGCTAGGGGGCGTTCCACAACAATTCGTGAATGCGCAGGCTTATACGTAAGCCTGTGACGGTTACACGATTAAGTGACAGATCTTACGGTTAAACGTTCACATTTGTACGGTTCGGATAAACGTTGAAAAATTCACTTGAAAAGTGCTGCGAAATGCTGACCATAATAATTGCCACACGCACCTATATCGTTTCCAATACTTTGTGTGCGGCATTAGTTGCAAGAAACATTGAACGCTAGAGGGCGTTCCACAACAATTCATAAATGCGCAGGCTTATACGTAAGCCTGTGACGGTTACACGGTTAAGTGACAGATCTTACGGTTAAACGTTCACATTTGTACGGTTCGGATAAACGTTGAAAAATTCACTTGAAAAGTGCTGCGAAATGCTGACCATTTCATTTCATTTCATTTATTATTTCACAGGGCAGAAACAATCACAAATAAAGAACAACAAAAGAGATAAACATAAGTACATTTTGTAGAGAAGCAAACATGACACAAAGTTGACAGCACCCCTGTAGGATCACCAAATGCGAACCAAATCACAATCGAGTGGCTTTCGAATTTATGCTGCCAAAAAAAAAAAACAAAAAAAAAAAAAAAAAAAAATCAGAAAAATAAAATCCATCCAAGGGATGTAATACAAGAACAAACCCAATCATAAAAAAAAAAATATAAGGAACAATTTAGTTTAGAAGTATTATGATGGCAAGTCCAAATGTATACCTGGGGACAGGGTATGTTTACGAAGTTCTGTCATGAAAGAAGTTAAACCTGATATGACCATATCCTTCACATTTAATGGTAAACCATCCCACAATCTAGGAAATCTGTTGAAGAGTGAATTATGTAATGCATTAGTTCTGGCTTTCTGGTGATAAAATTTAACAGTTTCGACATGCCTAATGTTGACTTTAATAATAATAATTGCCACAGTACACACCTATATCGTTTCCAATACTTTGTGTGCGGCATTAGTTGCAAGAAACATTGAACGCTAGAGGGCGTTCCACAACAATTCATAAATGCGCAGGCTTATACGTAAGCCTGTGACGGTTACACGGTTAAGTGACAAATCTTACGGTTAAACGTTCACATTTGTACGGTTCGGATAAACGTTGAAAAATTCACTTGAAAAGTGCTGCGAAATGCTGACCATAATAATTGCCAAACACACCTATATCGTTTCCAATTTACAGGTTTGATTCTTTGTGATTTCATTACTTTGCGTGTGGCATTAGTTGAAAGAAACATTGAACGCTAGAGGGCGTTCCACAACAAATCGATTGCACAGTTACCCGGTTAACCAAACAATAATTCTGTTAAACGTTTAAATGTTTACGTTTACATTTAAATGCTGAGGCTTTGTAAGCCTGCCTGTGACGGTCACACGGTTAACCATCCAATCAACCGGTTGAACATCTACATTATTACGGTTCGGATAAATGTTGAAAAATCATCTTCAAAAAGTGTTGCGAAATTTTGACCATAATAAATGTGAACAACCGTTCACATTTATTATGGTCGTTTCAGAAATTATTACGAGTTTACTAAAAATTAACTGTAAATGCATGTCAACAAAAATGATGTTGTATTTAATTCGTAATCGTAAAAATTGTTCTACCCTGAAATGCCAATCGAGTATGTTATATTTGTTTAGGCTAAAACAGTCAATTCATATGGGATACGATTGTATTGTAATTTTGTCTCTTCCACAACCCCAAATCCAACACTGACTGTTTAGCCATGAAAAACGATTTTCTCTTTACACACTCCTTTCCTCAATCAGCTTTTTATTGCCATATTGCAAGGGCCATCAAGTTTTGTAACTGATACATCGCGGTTTCCTGAAGTAATGCCTTTGCACAAGAAATGTTAAACATATCGTTTTCCCGGCGAACGGGACCTAAGCGCATACAATTTTGCAACCCCCAAATTATGGACAAGAACACGGCACCCGTATTCTTTACGTCCACGGTGAAATCTGAATAACTATCTGAGTACACGACGATCGACGACGCTGCGCTGAGCAAGACAAATTCTTTTCGATTCTTGTGAATGAACGTAGACTTGTGTCAGTCGGCGACAGGAATGATGACTCTATGTATATTCTACATAAACGTCTAAATAAACGTCTACATAAACGTCTACAACACGGGTCATAAATGGGTTTAGGGCTTGAACGAATCTAGGAAACCCTAGAAAGATTGAGGGCGCTATACGAGTTTAACGGTGCGGGTTTTTTTACTAAAAAAAAATGGAAAAAAAATTACTTTGTCGTTAATAAACACATATCAAATTCAAGTCAGAGTACCCATGGCGTTCAATTTGCCTGATAATTTTGGGTTTTTTTCTACTGACAATGTTTTAATAAGTTTTGATGCTTTTAAGCTGATCGTCTATAAAACCTTTCTTGTTTTAAGAAACATTTGTGAATCCAGGACGTTAAAGTTGAGCTTAATTGAAAAAACTGTGTTTCTAGAAGTCGGATTTGTTTTCACTATCTCCATGTGTTTTGTACACGGGCGGAAATGCGCAATAAATGACGTCATTGTGACGTCGTTCCACATTTTAGGCCGAAAAGCACATCTACAGTACCCAAGAAGTCTAAAACTGAAAAAGGTTTGACGATCGGTCGTCTACTTTTTGAGATACAGTGCTCTAAAGTCTGGCTAATTAAATATTCACCTCGCTGTAAAGTGGCTAATTAATTAAGAATTTTAACATTTTTTACATTTAGAGTTAAGTTTATGTTCTAAGCTTCAATTTGATATATGATTTAACTCTTTCGTATTTGCGCTCTAGGATATTAGGCTTAAAGAAAAAAACGTGTGCAAATGCTATGGGATTTGAGTGGAAACAAAGAATAATAATAATAACTAGACTTGAAGTGTTTGTGTACAAACACGAAGCTGTTCCGGTTTTCTGATTCATAAACAAAATTTAACCCTTGTCTAACATTTACTGCTCAAATGGTTTATAACTGAAAAGAAATTGAATATCGGTTGTGTAGTTCTTGAGATGTGGTCTCACTTCCGGTTGACCTGGAAGTAAAGGTCAACATGGGGTCATGGTTACCCAAGGCTAATCTGCAATGCCTAAGGAGTCTATAACTGAAAAAAGTTTGAAAATCGGCTGTGTAACTCTTGAGATATGGTCCCACTTCCGGTTGACCCATAGGTAAAGGTCAACATGGGGTCACGGTTACCCAAGGCTAGTCTTCAATGCCCCACGAGTCTATAACTGAAAACAGTTTGAAAATCGGTTGTGTAGTTCTTGAGATATGGTCTTACTTCCGGTTGACTTGGAAGTAAAGGTCAACATGCGGTCACGGTTATCAAGTTTGATCTACAATGCCCAAGGAGTTTATAACTGAAAAAAGTTTGAAAATCGGTTGTGTAATTCTTGAGATATGGTCCCACTTCCGGTTGACCCGGAAGTAAAGGTCAACATGGGGTCACGGTTACCAAGGCTAATATCCCATGGCCAAGGAGTCTAGAACTGAAAAATGTTTTAAAATAGGCTGTGTAGTTCTTGAAATATGGTCCCACTTCCGGTTGACCCGGAGGTAAAGGTCAACATGGGGTCACGGTTACCCAAGGCTTATCTGCAATGCCCAAGGAGTCTATAACTGAAAAAATTTTGAAAATCGGTTATGTAGTTCTTGAGATATGGTCCCTTTTCCGGTTGACCCGGAAGTAAAGGTTTACATGAGGTCACGGTTATCCAAGGTTGATCTACAATTCCCAAGGAGTCTAGAACTGAAAAAAGTTTGAAAAACGATTGTGTAGTTCTTGAGATATGGTCCCACTTCCGGTTGACCCGGAAGTAAAGGTCAACATGGGTTCACGGTTACCCAAAGCTTTTCGAGATACAGTGATCTCAAGATTGGCTAATTAAATATTCACCTCACTGTAAATGGGCAAATTAATTCAGAATAATAAAAAAAATTACATTGAGAGTTAAGCTCATGTACTAAGCTTCAATTTGATATAGGATCTAACTCTTTCATATTTGTACGCTTTAGGATATTAGGTCACATGCAAGGTTGTGTAAACAGGTTTTTTTTGCTTGAAATTTTGTTCATGAAACTGCTGTTACACGGGTCACCAACTGTTTCAGAAACGGTATGTTGACCAAAAATAACCGTGAATGCTCAGGCTTATACATAAGCCTGTGACGGTTACACGGTTAAGTGACAGATCTTACGGTTAAACGTTTACATTTATTTGTACGGTTCGGATAAACGTTGAAAAAATCACTTAAAAAGTGCCGCGTAATGCTGACCATAATAACTGTGATCACGATTTTCACAGCACAATATCCCATAAAACACACACATATCATTCCCAATTTACAGACTCATAGTCTTTGTTATTTCATTACATCTGTGCGTGTAGCAATATTTGTGAGAAACATTGCACGCTGGGGGCGTTCCACAACAATTCGTGAATGCGCAGGCTTATACGTAGGCCTGTGACGGTTACACGGTTAAGTGACAGATCCTATGGTTAAACGTTTACATTTATTTGTACGGTTCGGATAAACGTTGAACAAATCACTTAAAAAGTGCCGCGTATTATGCTGACCATAATAACTGTGATCACGATTTTCACAGCACAATATCCCATAAAACACACACTTATCATTCCCAATTTACAGACTCATAGTCTTTGTTATTTCATTACATCTGTGCGTGTAGTAATATTTGTGAGAAACATTGCACGCTAGGGGGCGTTCCACAACAATTCGTGAATGCGCAGGCTTATACGTAAGCCTGTGACGGTTACACGGTTAAGTGACAGATCTTACGGTTAAACGTTCACATTTGTACGGATCGGACAAACGTTGAAAAATTCACTTGAAAAGTGCTGCGAAATGCTGACCATAATAATTGCCAAACACACCTATATCGTTTCCAATTTACAGGCTTAATTCTTTGTTATTTCATTACTTTGCGTGCGGCATGAGTTGAAAGAAACATTGAACGCTAGAGGGCGTTCCACAACAAATCGATTGCACGGTTACCCGGTTAACCAAATGATAATCCTGTTAAACGTTTAAATGTTTACGTTTACATTTAAATGCCGAGGCTTTGTAAGCCTGCCTGTGACGGTCACACGGTTAACCATCCGATCAACCGGTTGAACATCTACATTATTACGGTTCGGATAAATGTTGAAAAATCATCCTCAAAAGTGTCGCGAAATTTTGACCATAATAAATGTGAACGGTTACACATGTAACTGATCGTTTCAGAAATGATTACGAGTTTACTCAAAAATAACTGTAAATGCATGTAAACAAAATGATGTATTTAATTCGTAATCGTAACAATTTTTCTACCCTGAAATGCCAATCGAGTATGTTATATTTGTTTAGGCTAAAACAGTACAAATTCATATGGGATACGATTGTATTGTAATTTTGTCTCTTCCACAACCCCAAATCCAACACTGACCGTTTAGTCATGAAAAACGATTTTCTCTTTACCACTCCTTTCCTCAATCAGCTTTTTATTGCCTTATTGCAAGGGCCATCAAGTTTTGTAACTGATACATCGCGGTTTCCTGAAGTAATGCCTTTGCACAAGAAATGTTAAACATATCGTTTTCCCGGCGAACGGGACCTAAGTGCATACAAGTTTGCCACCCCAAACCATGGACAAGAACACGGCACTCATATTCTTTACGTCCACGGTAAAATCTGAATAACTATCTGACTACACGACGACGACGCTGCGCTGATAGCAAGACAAATTCTTTTCGATTCTTGTGAATGAACGTAGACTTGTGTCAGTCGGCGACAGGACTGATGACTCTATGTATATTCTACATAAACGTCTACAACACGGGTCATAAATGGGTTTAGGGCTTGAACGAATCTAGGAAACCCTAAAAAGATTGAGGGCGCTATACGAGTTTAACGGTGCGGGTTTTTTTACTTAAAAAAAAATGGAAAACAATTACTTTGTCGTTAATAAACACATATCAAATTCAAGTCAGAGTACCCATGGCGTTCAATTTGCCTGATAATTTTGGGTTTTTTTTCTACTGACAATGTTTTAATAAGTTTTGATGCTTTTAAACTGATCGTCTATAAAACCTTTCTTGTTTTAAGAAACATTTGTGAATCCAGGACGTTAAAGTTGAGCTTAATTGAAAAAACTGTGTTTCTAGAAGTCGGATTTGTTTTCACTATCTCCATGTGTTTTGTACACGGGCGAAAATGCGCAATAAATGACGTCATTGTGACGTCGTTCCACATTTTAGGCCGAAAAGCACATCTACAGTACCCAAGAAGTCTAAAACTGAAAAAAGTTTGACGATCGGTCGTCTACTTTTTGAGATACAGTGCTCTAAAGTCTGGCTAATTAAATATTCACCTCGCTGTAAAGTGGCTAATTAATTAAGAATTTTAACATTTTTTACATTTAGAGTTAAGTTTATGTTCTAAGCTTCAATTTGATATATGATTTAACTCTTTCGTATTTGCGCTCTAGGATATTAGGCTTAAAGAAAAAAACGTGTGCAAATGCTATGGGATTTGAGTGGAAACAAAGAATAATAATAATAATAATAATAATAATCTCGACGAAAACAATAGCTGTTCCGACCTATGTCGGAACAGCTAATAATAATAATCTCGACGAAAACAATAGCTGTTCCGACAGCTAGGTCGGAACAGCTAATAATAATAATAACTAGAGCTTAAGTGTTTGTCAACAAACACAGAGCTGTTCCTGTAATTTTCAAAGAGTTTAAAACTGAAAAGAAATTGAAAATCGGGTGTGTAGTTCTTGAGATATGGTCCCACTTCCGGTTGACCCGGAAGTAAAGGTCAACATGGGGTCACGGTTACCCAAGGCTAATCCCCCATGCCTAAGGAGTCTAAAACTGAAAACAGTTTGACAATCGGTTGTGTAGTTCTTGAGATATGGCCTCACTCCCGGTTGACCCATAGGTAAAGGTCAACATGGGGTCACGGTTAACCAAGGCTAATCTCCAATGCCCAAGGAGGCTATAACTAAAAAAGTTTGAAAATCGGTTGTGTAGTTCTTGAGATAGGTCCCACTTCCGGTTGACCCGGAAGTAAAGGTCAACATGGGGTCACGGTTACCCAAGGCTAATCTCCAATGCCCAAGGATTATATAGCTGAAACATGTTTGAAAATCGGTTGTGTAGTTCTTGAGATAGGGTCCCACTTCCGGTTGACCCGTTAGTAAAAGTCA
The DNA here is from genome assembly GCA_037783415.1 of Leptasterias polaris. NCBI lineage: Eukaryota > Metazoa > Echinodermata > Asteroidea > Forcipulatida > Asteriidae > Leptasterias > Leptasterias polaris. The sequence continues at coordinate 1,196,560 of JAZGTN010000149.1, forward strand.
ACATGGGGTCACGGTTGCCCAGGGCTAATCTCTAATGCCCAAGGAGTCTATAACTGAAAACAGTTTGACGATCGGTTGTATACATTTCGAGATATAGTGGTCTCAAGATTGGCTAATTAAATATTCACCTCGCTGTAAATGGGCTAATTAATTAAGAATTAAACAAAAAAATTACATTGAGAGTTAAGTTCATGTACTACTAAGCTTCAATTTAATATAGGATCTAACTCTTTCATATTTGTACGCTTTAGGATATTAGGTCACATGCAAGGTTGTGTAAACAGGTTTTTTTACTTCAAATTTTGTTTATGAAACTGCTGTTACACGGGTCACCAACTGTTTCAGAAACGGTATGTTGACCAAAAATAACCGTGAATGCTCAGGCTTATACATAAGCCTGTGACGGTTACACGGTTAAGTGACAGATCTTACGGTTAAACGTTTACATTTATTTGTGCGGTTCGAATAAACTTTGAAAAAAATCACTTAAAAAGTGCCGTGTATTGCTGACCATAATAATTGCCACACACATACATATCATTCCCAATTTACAGACTCGTATTCTTTGTTATTTCAATACATCTGTGCGTGTAGCAATATTTGTGCGAAACATTGCCCGCTAGGGGGCGTTCCACAACACTTCGATTGCGCATGCTCGTCTTTGCAGGGTGAATGCGCAAAGTCAAATTTCTGCAGTGAAGAATGAAGATACAATGTTTTTGATCACATGCCGGTTGTGTAAACAGTTTTTTTTACATGAACTGTTGTTCATGAAACTGCTGTTACACGGGTCACCAACTGTTTCAGAAACAGTTACACATTTACAAAAAAATTACTGTGAATGCGCAGGCTTATACGTAAGCCTGTGACGGTTATACAGTTAAGTGACAGATCTTACGGTTAAACGTTCACATTTGTACGGTTCAGATAAACGTTGAAAAATTCACTTGAAAAGTGCTGCGAAATGCTGACCATAATAATTGCCACACACACCCATATCGTTTCCATTTTACAGGCTTAAGTCTTTGTTATTTCATTACTTTGTGTGCGGCATTAGTTGCAAGAAAAATTGAAGACTAGAGGGCGATCCACAACAAATCGATTGCACGGTTACCCGGTTAACCAAACGATAATCTTGTTACTCGTTCAAATGTTAACGATTGGGATCAGCGTAAACAAATTCACTTGAAAAGTGCTGCGAAAATTGTGACCATTACGTGTCAGAAAACAGTTACACGTTTTAAAAAAAATGTGAGTGGGCGGGCTTATACGTAAGCCTGTGACAGTTACACGGTTAAGTGACAGATCATCCGGTTAATCGTTTATATTTGTACGGTTCGGATAAACGTTGAAAAGTGTTTTGTTAGTATAATATAGTCCCTAGGAAAAAAAACCCGCTTTGAATAGTAACAATTCTATGGCACATCATTTCACTAGGGCCCAAATTTATGGCCAGCTTAATGCTGAATTCTGCGCTTAGGGGTCACCATTCTCTGCTTAACGAGCAAGCAGCACAGAATTTCTGCGCTAGCTGTGTAAGCGTAGAATGCCTAGTAACGTTGACTACGCAAGCACACAAAATGCCATGCTAACCCGTGTAAAACGCTTGACATAAGCACAGAATAACCTGCTTCGTCAGTAAGCGCCGATCCTAAGCTTACGGTAAGCAGAGCCATAAAATTGGGCCCTGCAGTGATATATAGATTGATGTAAAAAAAAATTAATGTAAATGTTGGTTGTTTTAGAAACTGTTTGCAGTTTTCTATATTAAACACACTATTGTGTCTTTGTAACGATTAGTATGTTCTTGCTGGGCTAAAGTAATAAATATGGGGTAAGGGTTTATTGTTAATTTTTGTTCTTCACCCCCAAATCTAGCACTGACCGTTTAGCAAGATAATTTCTCTTTTGTACACCTTTCCTTAATCAGCTCTTTTTATTGTTTATTGCAACCGCCATCAAGTTTTGTAACTGATTCATCGCGGTTTCCTGAAGTAATTCCTTTGCACAAGAAACGTTAAACATATCGTTTTCCGGCGAACGGGACCCAAGCGCAGACAAGTTTGCCACCCCAAACCATGGACAAGAACACGGCACTCATATTCTTTACGTCCACGGTGAAATCTGAATAACTATCTGACTACACGACGACGACGCTGCGCTGATAGCAAGACAAATTCTTTTCGATTCTTGTGAATGAACGTAGACTTGTGTCAGTCGGCGACAGGAATGATGACTCTATGTATATTCTATAGAAACGTCTACAACACGGGTCATAAATGGGTTTAGGGCTTGAACGAATCTAGGAAACCCTAGAAATATTGAGGGCGCTATACGAGTTTAACGGTGCGTTTTTTTTTACTTAACAAAAAAGGGAAAAAATTTACTCTGTCGTTAATAAACACATATCAAATTCAAGTCAGAGTACCCATGGCGTTCAATTTGCCTGAGAATTTTTTTTTTTTTTCTACTGACAATGTTTTAATAAGTTTTGATGCTTTTAAACTGATCGTCTATAAAACCTTTCTTGTTTTAAGAAACATTTGTGAATCCAGGACGTTAAAGTTGAGCTTAATTGAAAAAACTGTGTTTCTAGAAGTCACATTTGTTTTCACTATCTCCATTTGTTTTGTACATGGGCGAAAACGCGCAATAAATGACGTCATTGTGACGTCGTTCCACATTTTAGGCCGAAAAGCACATCTACAGTACCCAAGAAGTCTAAAACTGAAAAAAGTTTGACGATCGGTCGTCTACTTTTTGAGATAGAGTGCTCTAAAGTCTGGCTAATTAAATATTCACCTTGCTGTAAAGTGGCTAATTAATTAAGAATTTTAACATTTTTTACATTTAGAGTTAAGTTTATGTTCTAAGCTTCAATTTGATATATGTTTTAACTCTTTCGTATTTGCGCTCTAGGATATTAGGCTTAAAGAAAAAAACGTGTGCAAATGCTATGGGATTTGAGTGGAAACAAAGAATAATAATAATAACTAGACTTGAGGTGTTTGTGTACAAACACGAAGCTGTTCCGGTTTTCTGATTCATAAAAAAAATGTAACCCTTGTCAAACATTTACTGCTCAAATGGTTTATAACTGAAAAGAAATTGAATATCGGTTGTGTAGTTCTTGAGATGTGGTCTCACTTCCGGTTGACCTGGAAGTAAAGGTCAACATGGGGTCATGGTTACCCAAGGCTAATCTGCAATGCCCAAGGAGTCTATAACTGAAAAAGTTTGAAAATCGGCTGTGTAACTCTTGAGATTTGGTCCCACTTCCGGTTGACCCATAGATAAAGGTCAACATGGGGTCACGGTTACCCAAGGCTAGTCCTCAATGCCCACGAGTCTATAACTGAAAACAGTTTGAAAATCGGTTGTAGTTCTTGAGATATGGTCCCACTTCCGGTTGACTCGTAGGTAGAGGTCAACATGGGGTCAAGGTTACCCAAGGCTAATCTTCAATGCCCTAGGAGTCTATAACTGAAAAAAGTTTGAAAATCGGCTGTGTAATTCTTGAGATATGGTCCCACTTCTGGTTGACCCATAGGTAAAGGTCAACATGGGGTCACGGTTACCCAAGGCTAACCTTCAATGCCCAAGGAGTCTATAACTGAAAAAAGTTTGAAAATCGGTTGTGTAATTCTTGAGATATGGTCCCACTTCCGGTTGACCCATAGGTAAAGGTCAACATGGGGTCACGGTTACCCAAGGCTAGTCTTCAATGCCCAACGAGTCTATAACTGAAAACAGTTTGGAAATCGGTTGTGTAATTCTTGAGATATGGTCCCACTTCCGGTTGACCCGTAGGTAATGGTAAACATGGGGTCACGGTTACCCAAGGCTAATCTTCAATGCCCAAGGAGTCTATAACTAAAAACAGTTTGAAAATCGGTTGTGTAATTCTTGAGATATGGTCCCACTTCCGGTTGACCTTTAGGTAAAGGTCAACATGGGGTCACGGTTACCCAAGGCTAATCTGCAATGCCCAATGAGTTTATAACTAAAAACAGTTTGAAGATCGGTTGTGTAATTCTTGAGATATTGTCCCACTTCATGTTGACCCGGAAGTAAAGGTCAACATGGGGTCACGGTTACCCAAGGTTGATATACAATGGCCAAGGAGTCTATAACTGAAACAATTTTGAAAATCAGTTGTGTAGTTCTGGAGATATGGTTCCACTTCCGGTTGACCCAGAGGTAAAGGTCAACATGGGGTCACGGTTACCCAATTAAGGCTTATCTGCAATGCCCAAGGAGTCTATAACTGAACAAAGTTTGAAAATTGGTTATGTAGTTCTTGAGATATTGTCCCACTTCATGTTGACCCGGAAGTAAAGGTCAACATGGGGTCACGGTTACCCAAAGCTAATCTCCAATGCCCAAGGAGTCTATAACTAAAAACAGTTTGAAAAACGGTTGTGTAGTTCTTGAGATATGGTCCCACTTCAGGTTGACCCGGAAGTAAAGGTCAACATGGGGTCACGGTTACCCAAGGTTGATATACAATGGCCAAGGAGTCTATAACTGAAACAATTTTGAAAATCAGTTGTGTAGTTCTTGAGATATGGTCCCACTTCCGGTTGACCCAGAGGTAAAGGTCAACATGGGGTCACGGTTACCCAAGGCTTATCTGCAATGCCCAAGGAGTCTATAACTGAACAAAGTTTGAAAATTGGTTATGTAGTTCTTGAGATATTGTCCCACTTCATGTTGACCCGGAAGTAAAGGTCAACATGGGGTCACGGTTACCCAAGGCTTATCTGCAATGCCCAATGAGTCTATAACTGAACAAAGTTTGAAAATCGGTTATGTAGTTCTTGAGATATGGTCCCACTTCAGGTTGACCCGGAAGTAAAGGTCAACATGGGTTCACGGTTACCCAAGGCTTTTCGAGATACAGTGATCTCAAGATTGGCTAATTAAATATTCACCTCACTGTAAATGGGCAAAGTAATTCAGAATAATAAAAAAAATTACATTGAGAGTTAAGCTTCAATTTGATAGAGGATCTAACTCTTTCATATTTGTACGCTTTAGGATATTAGGTCACATGCAAGGTTGTGTAAACGGGTTTTTTTACTTGAAATTTTGTTCATGAAACTGCTGTTACACGGGTCACAAACTGTTTCAGAAACGGTATGTTGACCAAAAATAACCGTGAATGCTCAGGCTTATACATAAGCCTGTGACGGTTACACGGTTAAGTGACAGATCTTACGGTTAAACGTTTACATTTATTTGTACGGTTCGGATAAACGTTGAAAAAATCACTTAAAAAGTGCCGCGTAATGCTGACCATAATAACTGTGATCACGATTTTCACAGCACAATATCCCATAAAACACACACACATATCATTCCCAATTTACAGACTCATAGTCTTTCTTATTTCATTACATCTGTGCGTGTAGCAATATTTGTGAGAAACATTGCACGCTAGGGGGCGTTCCACAACAATTCGTGAATGCGCAGGCTTATACGTAAGCCTGTGACGGTTACATGGTTAAGTGACAGATCTTATGGTTAAACGTTTACATTTATTTGTACGGTTCGGATAAACGTTGAAAAAATCACTTAAAAAGTGCCGCGTAATGCTGACCATAATCCTGTGATCACGATTTTCACAGCACAATATCCCATAAAACACACACACATATCATTCCCAATTTACAGACTCATAGTCTTTGTTATTTCATTACATCTGTGCGTGTAGCAATATTTGTGAGAAACATTGCACGCTAGGGGGCGTTGCACAACAATTCGTGAATGCGCAGGCTTATACGTAAGCCTGTGACGGTTACACGGTTAAGTGACAGATCTTACGGTTAAACGTTCACATTTGTACGGTTCGGATAAACGTTGAAAAAGTCACTTGAAAAGTGCTGCGAAATGCTGACCATAATAATTGCCACACACACCTATATCGTTTCCAATACTTTGTGTGCGGCATTAGTTGCAAGAAACATTGAACGCTAGAGGGCGTTCCACAACAAATCGATTGCACGGTTACCCGGTTAACCAAACGATAATCCTGTTAAACGTTTAAATGTTTACGTTTACGTTTAAATGCTGAGGCTTGCCTTTGTAAGCCTGCCTGTGACGGTCAGACGGTTAACCCTCTGATCAACCGGGTTGAACATCTACATTATTACGGTTCGGATAAATGTTGAAAAATCAGCCTCAAAAAGTGTCGCGAAATTTTGACCATAATAAATGTGAACGGTTACACATGTAACTGACCGTTTCAGAAATGATTACGAGTTTACTAAAAAATAACTGTAAATGCATGTAAACAAAATGATGTTGTATTTAAATCGTAATCGTAACAATTTTTCTACCCTGAAATGCCAATCGAGTATGTTATATTTGTTTAGGCTAAAACAGTAAATTCATATGGGATACGATTGTATTGTAATTTTGTCTCTTCCACAACCCCAAATCCAACACTGACCGTTTAGCCATGAAAAACGATTTTCTCTTTACCACTCCTTTCCTCAATCAGCTTTTTATTGCCTTATTGCAAGGGCCATCAAGTTTTGTAACTGATACATCGCGGTTTCCTGAAGTAATGCCTTTGCACAAGAAATGTTAAACATATCGTTTTCCCGGCGAACGGGACCTAAGCGCATACAAGTTTGCCACCCCAAACCATGGACAAGAACACGGCACTCAGATTCTTTACGTCCACGGTGAAATCTGAATAACTATCTGACTACACGACGACGACGCTGCGCTGATGATAGCAAGACAAATTCTTTTTGATTCTTGTGAATGAACGTTGACTTGTGTCAGTCGGCGACAGGAATGACGACTCTATGTATATTCTACATAAACGTCTACAACACGGGTCATAAATGGGTTTAGGGCTTGAACGAATCTAGGAAACCCTAGAAAGATTGAGGGCGCTATACGAGTTTAACGGTGCGGGTTTTTTTACTAAAAAAAAATTGGGAAAAAATTACTTTGTCGTTAATAAACACATATCAAATTCAAGTCAGAGTACCCATGGCGTTCAATTTGCCTGATAATTTTTTTTTTTTTTTCTACTGACAATGTTTTAATAAGTTTTGATGCTTTTAAACTGATCGTCTATAAAACCTTTCTTGTTTTAAGAAACATTTGTGAATCCAGGGCGTTAAAGTTGAGCTTAATTGAAAAAAACTGTGTTTCTAGAAGTCGGATTTGTTTTCACTATCTCTATGTGTTTTGTACACGGGCGAAAATGCGCAATAAATGACGTCATTGTGACGTCGTTCCACATTTTAGGCCGAAAAGCACATCTACAGTACCCAAGAAGTCTAAAACTGAAAAAAGTTTGACGATCGGTCGTCTACTTTTTGAGATAGAGTGCTCTAAAGTCTGGCTAATTAAATATTCACCTCGCTGTAAAGTGGTTAATTAATTAAGAATTTTAACATTTTTTACATTTAGAGTTAAGTTTATGTTCTAAGCTTCAATTTGATATATGATTTAACTCTTTCGTATTTGCGCTCTAGGATATTAGGCTTAAAGAAAAAAACGTGTGCAAATGCTATGGGATTTGAGTGGAAACAAAGAATAATAATAAAAACTAGACTTGAGGTGTTTGTGTACAAACACGAAGCTGTTCCGGTTTTCTGATTCATAAACAAAATTTAACCCTTGTCTAACATTTACTGCTCAAATGGTTTATAACTGAAAAGAAATTGAATATCGGTTGTGTAGTTCTTGAGATGTGGTCTCACTTCCGGTTGACCTGGAAGTAAAGGTCAACATGGGGTCATGGTTACCCAAGGCTAATCTGCTATGCCCAAGGAGTCTATAACTGAAAAAAGTTTGAAAATCGGCTGTGTAACTCTTGAGATATGGTCCCACTTCCGGTTGACCCATAGGTAAAGGTCAATATGGGGTCACGGTTACCCAAGGCTAGTCTTCAATGCCCCACGAGTCTATAACTGAAAACAGTTTGAAAATTGGTTGTGTAGTTCTTGAGATATGGTCTTACTTCCGGTTGACTTGGAAGTAAAGGTCAACATGCGGTCACGGTTATCAAGTTTGATCTACAATGCCCAAGGAGTTTATAACTGAAAAAAGTTTGAAAATCGGTTGTGTAATTCTTGAGATATGGTCCTACTTCCGGTTGACCCGGAAGTAAAGGTCAACATGGGGTCACGGTTACCAAGGCTAATATCCCATGGCCAAGGAGTCTAGAACTGAAAAATGTTTTTAAATCGGCTGTGTAGTTCTTGAAATATGGTCCCACTTCCGGTTGACCCGGAGGTAAAGGTCAACATGGGGTCACGGTTACCCAAGGCTTATCTGCAATGCCCAAGGAGTCTATAACTGAAAAAAGTTTGAAAATCGGTTATGTAGTTCTTGAGATATGGTCCCACTTCAGGTTGACCCGGAAGTAATTGTTTACATGAGGTCACGGTTATCCAAGGTTGATCTACAATGCCCAAGGAGTCTATAACTACAAACAGTTTGAAAAACGATTGTGTAGTTCTTGAGATATGGTCCCACTTCCGGTTGACCCGGAAGTAAAGGTCAACATCTATTTGTCATTTGATGCAACACAACAAGACGCCAATTATTGTATTAAACGTATTGAAGCATGTGTTGAAGAAATCCGTCAGTGGATGAAAAATAATTACCTCAAACTTAATGATAACAAGACTGAGTTCATCCTCATTGGCTCTAAACAGAAACTCAATAAGATCACTACCTCACATATTACAATTGGGAACTCAACCATTGCTTCTGTTCAATCTGTGCGCAATCTTGGTGTCGTCATGGATAACACCATGACTCTGGACTCACATATCTCTTCAATTGTAAAATCATCTTCTTACCAGATCAGAAACTTGGGTAGAATTCGTAAATATCTCACTCCACAATCTGCTGAACAATTAGTACACGCCTATGTCACTTCTCGTCTAGACATAGGAAATTCCCTTCTTTTCGGACTTTCAAAATCACAGGTTCATCGTCTTCAGTTGAGACAAAACATGGCTGCTCGTCTTGTCACTTGCACCAAACTGTCCATGCACATAACTCCTGTCCTTTGTGAGTTACACTGGCTACCCGTTCATCTTAGGATCCAGTTTAAGCTGTTGCTTCTCACTTACCGTGCTGTCAATGATCAAGCACCACCATACATCTCTGATCTACTTGAATTATATAATCCACCCCGGTCTGGTTTGCGATCAGCTGCTAAATTACTCTTGGTTGTGCCTAAATCATCTAGGTCCTGGGGCGACAGAGCTTTCTCTATCGCAGCTCCCCGGTTATGGAACGCAATTCCCTACAATATTCGTACTTCTCCATCACTTGAGACATTCAAAAACAGGTTAAAAACACATCTCATGCAAAGCACTTATGGTCGGGATCATATGTAAATGCTTATTTCAGTTTTTCCATTTGTAAATCATGATTGCATCCTGTTACTATTATGTACTTGTGTACGTTGCTTTTGTTTTTATGACCATGTTGCTCTGTTTGCGCCATGAGCGTTTTTTTGCGGATTTGTGCGCGTTATAAATGTTCTATATTATTATTATTATTAACATGGGTCACGGTTACCCAAGGCTTTTCGAGATACAGTGATCTCAAGATTGGCTAATTAAATATTCACCTGACTGTAAATGGGCAAATTAATTCAGAATAATAAAAAAAAATTCATTGAGAGTTAAGCTCATGTACTAAGCTTCAATTTGATATAGGATCTAACTCTTTCATCATATTCGTACGCTTTAGGATATTAGGTCACATGCAAGGTTGTGTAAACAGGTTTTTTTACTTAAAATTTTGTTCATGAAACTGCTGTTACACGGGTCACCAACTGTTTCAGAAATGGTATGTTGACCAAAAATAACCGTGAATGCTCAGGCTTATACATAAGCCTGTGACGGTTACACGGTTAAGTGACAGATCTTACGGTTAAACGTTCACATTTGTACGGTTCGGGTAAACGTTGAAAAAATCACTTGAAAAGTGCTGCGAAATGCTGACCATAATAATTGCCAAACACACCTATATCGTTTCCAATTTACAGGCTTAATTCTTTGTTATTTCATTACTTTGCGTGCGGCATTAGTTGAAAGAAACATTGAACGCTAGAGGGCGTTCCACAACAAATCGATTGCACGGTTACCCGGTTAACCAAATGATAATCCTGTTAAACGTTTAAATGTTTACGTTTACATTTAAATGCCGAGGCTTTGTAAGCCTGCCTGTGACGGTCACACGGTTAACCATCCGATCAACCTGTTGAACATCTACATTTTACGGTTCGGATAAATGTTGAAAAATCATCCTCAAAAGTGTCGCGAAATTTTGACCATAATAAATGTGAACGGTTACACATGTAACTGATCGTTTCAGAAATGATTACGAGTTGACTCAAAAATAACTGTAAATGCATGTAAACAAAATGATGTATTTAATTCGTAATCGTAACAATTTTTCTACCCTGAAATGCCAATCGAGTATGTTATATTTGTTTAGGCTAAAACAGTAAATTCATATGGGATACGATTGTATTGTAATTTTGTCTCTTCCACAACCCCAAATCCAACACTGACCGTTTAGTCATGAAAAACGATTTTCTCTTTACCACTCCTTTCCTCAATCAGCTTTTTATTGCCTTATTGCAAGGGCCATCAAGTTTTGTAATTGATACATCGCGGTTTCCTGAAGTAATGCCTTTGCACAAGAAATGTTAAACATATCGTTTTCCCGGCGAACGGGACCTAAGCGCATACAAGTTTGCTACCCCAAACCAAGGACAAGAACACGGCACTCATATTCTTTACGTCCACGGTGAAATCTGAATAACTATCTGAGTTCTGACTACACGACGACGACGCTGCGCTGATAGCAAGACAAATTCTTTTCGATTCTTGTGAATGAACGTAGACTTGTGTCCGTCGGCGACAGGAATGATGATTCTATGTATATTCTACATAAACGTCTACAACACGGGTCATAAATGGGTTTAGGGCTTGAACGAATCTAGGAAACCTTAGAAAGATTGAGGGCGCTATACGAGTTTAACGGTGCGTTTTTTTAAACTTAAAAACAAATGAAAAAAAAATACTTTGTCGTTAATAAACACATATCAAATTCAAGTCAGAGTACCCATGGCGTTCAATTTGCCTGATAATTTTGGGTTTTTTTTCTACTGACAATGTTTTAATAAGTTTTGATGCTTTTAAACTGATCGTCTATAAAACCTTTCTTGTTTTAAGAAACATTTGTGAATCCAGGACGTTAAAGTTGAGCTTAATTGAAAAAACTGTGTTTCTAGAAGTCGGATTTGTTTTCACTGTCTCCATGTGTTTTGTACACGGGCGAAAATGCGCAATAAATGACGTCATTGTGACGTCGTTCCACATTTTAGGCCGAAAAGCACATCTACAGTACCCAAGAAGTCTAAAACTGAAAAAAGTTTGACGATCGGTCGTCTACTTTTTGAGATACAGTGCTCTAAAGTCTGGCTAATTAAATATTCACCTCGCTGTAAAGTGGCTAATTAATTAAGAATTTTAACATTTTTTACATTTAGAGTTAAGTTTATGTTCTAAGCTTCAATTTGATATATGATTTAACTCTTTCGTATTTGCGCTCTAGGATATTAGGCTTAAAGAAAAAACGTGTGCAAATGCTATGGGATTTGAGTGGAAACAAAGAATAATAATAACTAGACTTGAGGTGTTTGTGTACAAACACGAAGCTGTTCCGGTTTTCTGATTCATAAACAAAATTTAACCCTTGTCTAACATTTACTGCTCAAATGGTTTATAACTGAAAAGAAATTGAATATCGGTTGTGTAGTTCTTGAGATGTGGTCTCACTTCCGGTTGACCTGGAAGTAAAGGTCAACATGGGGTCATGGTTACCCAAGGCTAATCTGCAATGCCTAAGGAGTCTATAACTGAAAACAATTTGAAAATCGGCTGTGTAACTCTTGAGATATGGTCCCACTTCCGGTTGACCCATAGGTAAAGGTCAACATGGGGTCACGGTTACCCAAGGCTAGTCTTCAATGCCCCACGAGTCTATAACTGAAAACAGTTTGAAAATCGGTTGTGTAATTCTTGAGATATGGTCCCACTTCCGGTTGACCCGGAAGTAAAGGTCAACATGGGGTCACGGTTACCAAGGCTAATCTTCAATGCCCAAGGAGTCTATAACTGAAAAAAGTTTGAAAATCGGTTGTGTAATTCTTGAGATATGGTCCCACTTCCGGTTGACCCTTAGGTAAAGGTCAACATGGGGTCACGGTTACCCAAGGCTAACCTTCAATGCCCTAGGAGTCTATAACTGAAAAAAGTTTGAAAATCGGCTGTGTAACTCTTGAAATATGGTCTCACTTCCGGTTGACCCGTAGGTAAAGGTCAACATGGGGTCACGGTTACCCAAGGCTAATCTGCAATGCCCAAGGAGTCTATAACTGAAAACAGTTTGAACATCAGTTGTGTAATTCTTGAGATATGGTCCCACTTCCGGTTGACCTGGAAGTAAAGGTCAACATGGGGTCATGGTTACCCAAGGCTAATATCCCATGCCCAAGGAGTCTAGAACTGAAAAAAGTTTTAAAATCGGCTGTGTAGTTCTTGAGATATGGTCCCACTTCCGGTTGACCCGGAAGTAAAGGTCAGCATGGGGTCACGGTTACCCAAGGCTAATTTCCAATGACCAAGGAGTCTATAACTGAAAAAAGTTTGAAAATCGGCTGTGTAACTCTTGAGATATGGTCCCACTTCCGGTCCCACTTCCGGTTGACCTATAGTTAAAGGTCAACATGGGGTCACGGTTACCCAAGGCTAGTCTTCAATGCCCACAAGTCTATAACTGAAAACAGTTTGAAAATCGGTTGTGTAAATCTTGAGATATGGTCCCACTTCCGGTTGACCCGTAGGTAAAGGTCAACATGGGGTCACGGTTACCCAAGGCTAATCTTCAATGCCCAAGGAGTCTATAACTGAAAAAAGTTTGAAAATCGGTTGTGTAATTCTTGAGATATGGTCCCACTTCCGGTTGACCCTTAGGTAAAGGTCAACATGGGGTCACGGTTACCCAAGGCTAACCTTCAATGCCCTAGGAGTCTATAACTGAAAAAAGTTTGAAAATCGGCTGTGTAATTCTTGAAATATGGTCCCACTTCCGGTTGACCCGTAGGTAAAGGTCAACATGGGGTCACGGTTACCCAAGGCTAATCTGCAATGCCCAAGGAGTCTATAACTGAAAACAGTTTGAAAATCAGTTGTGTAATTCTTGAGATATGGTCCCACTTCCGGTTGACCTGGAAGTAAAGGTCAACATGGGGTCATGGTTACCCAAGGCTAATATCCCATGCCCAAGGAGTCTAGAACTGAAAAAAGTTTTAAAATCGGCTGTGTAGTTCTTGAGATATGGTCCCACTTCCGGTTGACCCGGAAGTAAAGGTCAGCATGGGGTCACGGTTACCCAAGGCTAATTTCCAATGCCCAAGGAGTCTATAACTGAACAAAGTTTGAAAATCGGTTGTGTAGTTCTTTAGATATGGTCCCACTTCCGGTTGACCCATAGGTAAAGGTCAACATGGGGTCACGGTTACCCAAGGCTTTTCGAGATACAGTGATCTCAAGATTGGCTAATTAAATATTCACCTCACTGTAAATGGGCAAATCAATTAAGAATAAAAAAAAATATTACATTGAGAGTTAAGTTCAAGTACTAAGCTTCAATTTGATATAGGACCTAACTCTTTCATATTTGTATGCTTTAGGATAATAGGTCACATGCAAGGTTGTGTAAACAGGTTTTTTTACTTGAAATTTTGTTTATGAAACTGCTGTTACACGGGTCACCAACTGTTTCAGAAACGGTATGTTGACCAAAAATAACCGTGAATGCTCAGGCTTATACATAAGCCTGTGACGGTTACACGGTTAAGAGACAGATCTTACGGTTAAACGTTTACATTTATTTGTACGGTTCGAATAAACGTTGAAAAAATCATATAAAAAGTGCCGCGTAATGCTGACCATAATAATTGCCAAACACACCTATATCGTTTCCAATTTACACCTATATCGTTTCCAATTTACACCTATATCGTTTCTGTGATTACGGTTTTCACAGCACAATATCCCATAAAACACACACACAAATCATTCCAATTTACAGACTCGTAGTCTTTGTTATTTCATTACATCTGTGCATGTAGCAATATTTGTGAGAAACATTGCACGCTAGGGGGCGTTCCACAAAAATTCGTGAATGCGCAGGCTATACGTAAGCCTGTGACGGTTACACGATTAAGTGACAGATCTTACGGTTAAACGTTCACATTTGTACGGTTCGGATAAACGTTGAAAAATTCACTTGAAAAGTGCTGCAAAATGCTGACCATAATAATTGCCACACACACCCAATACTTTGTGTGCGGCATTAGTTGCAAGAAACATTGAACGCTAGAGGGCGTTCCACAACAATTCATAAATGCGCAGGCTTATACGTAAGCCTGTGACGGTTACACGGTTAAGTGACAGATCTTACGGCTAAACGTTCACATTTGTACGGTTCGGATAAACGTTGAAAAATTCACTTGAAAAGTGCTGCGAAATGCTGACCATAATAATTGCCAAACACACCTATATCGTTTCCAATTTACAGGTTTAATTCTTTGTTATTTCATTACTTTGCGTGTGGCATTAGTTGAAAGAAACATTGAACGCTAGAGGGCGTTCCACAACAAATCGATTGCACAGTTACCCGGTTAACCAAACAATAATCCTGTTAAACGTTTAAATGTTTACGTTTACATTTAAATGCTGAGGCTTTGTAAGCCTGCCTGTGACGGTCACACGGTTAACCATCCAATCAACCGGTTGAACATCTACATTATTACGGTTCGGATAAATGTTGAAAAATCATCTTCAAAAAGTGTCGCGAAATTTTGACCATAATAAATGTGAACAACCGTTCACATTTATTATGGTCGTTTCAGAAATTATTACGAGTTTACTAAAAATTAACTGTAAATGCATGTAAACAAAAATGATGTTGTATTTAATTCGTAATCGTAAAAATTGTTCTACCCTGAAATGCCAATCGAGTATGTTATATTTGTTTAGGCTAAAACAGTCAATTCATATGGGATACGATTGTATTGTAATTTTGTCTCTTCCACAACCCCAAATCCAACACTGACCGTTTAGCCATGAAAATCGATTTTCTCTTTACCACTCCTTTCCTCAATCAGCTTTTTATTGCCTTATTGCAAGGGCCATCAAGTTTTGTAACTGATACATCGCGGTTTCCTGAAGTAATGCCTTTGCACAAGAAATGTTAAACATATCGTTTTCCCGGCGAACGGGACCTAAGCGCATACAAGTTTGCCACCCCAAATTATGGACAAGAACACGGCACTCGTATTCTTTACGTCCACGGTGAAATCTGAATAACTATCTGACTACACGACGATCGACGACGCTGCGCTGATAGCAAGACAAATTCTTTTCGATTCTTGTGAATGAACGTTGACTTGTGTCAGTCGGCGACAGGAATGATGACTCTATGTATATTCTACATAAACGTCTCCAACACGGGTCATAAATGGGTTTAGGGCTTGAACGAATCTAGGAAACCCTAGAAAGATTGAGGGCGCTATACGAGTTTAACGGTTCGTATTTTTTTACTTAAAATAAAACGGAAAAAATTTACTCTGTCGTTAATAAACACATATCAAATTCAAGTCAGAGTACCCATGGCGTTCAATTTGCCTGATAATTTTGGTTTTTTTTCCTATTGACAATGTTTTAATAAGTTTTGATGCTTTTAAACTGATCGTCTATAAAACCTTTCTTGTTTTAAGAAACATTTGTGAATCCAGGACGTTAAAGTTGAGCTTAATTGAAAAAACTGTGTTTCTAGAAGTCGGATTTGTTTTCACTATCTCCATTTGTTTTGTACACGGGCGAAAACGCGCAATAAATGACGTCATTGTGACGTCGTTCCACATTTTAGGCCGAAAAGCACATCTACAGTACCCAAGAAGTCTAAAACTGAAAAAAGTTTGACGATCGGTCGTCTACTTTTTGAGATAGAGTGCTCTAAAGTCTGGCTAATTAAATATTCACCTCGCTGTAAAGTGGCTAATTAATTAAGAATTTTAACATTTTTTACATTTAGAGTTAAGTTTATGTTCTAAGCTTCAATTTGATATATGTTTTAACTCTTTCGTATTTGCGCTCTAGGATATTAGGCTTAAAGAAAAAAACGTGTGCAAATGCTATGGGATTTGAGTGGAAACAAAGAATAATAATAATAATAATAATAATAATAATAATAAAAATAATAAAAATCCCAACGAAAACAATAGCTGTTCCGACCTATGTCGGAACAGCTAATAAGAATCTCGACGAAAACAATAGCTGTTCCGACAGCTACGTCGGAACAGCTAATAATAATAATCTCGACGAAAACAATAGCTGTTCCGACAGCTAGGTCGGAACAGCTAATAATAAAAACTAGACATTAGGTGTTTGTGAACAAACACAAAGCTGTTCCGTGTATTATTGTTTCGCTCAAAGGTTTTATAACTGAAAAGAAAATGAAAATCAGGTGTTTAGTTCTTGAGATATGGTCCCAATTCCGGTTGACCCATAGGTAAAGGTCAGAATGGGGTCACGGTTACCCAGGGATAATCTCCAATGCCCAATGAGTCTATAACTGAAAAAAGGTTTGAAAAACGGTTGTGTAGTTCCTGAGATATGGTCCCACTTCCGGTTGACCCGGAAGTAAAGGTGAACATGGGGTCACGGTTAGCCCAGGCTAATCTCCCATGCCCAAGGAGTCTATAACTGAAAACAGTTTGAAAAACGGTTGTGTAGTTCTTGAGATATGGTCTAACTTCTGGTTGACCCGGAAGCAAAGGTCAACATGAGGTCACGGTAACCCAAGGCTAATCTTCAATGCCCAAGGAGTCTATAACTAAAAACAGTTTGAAAAACGGTTGAGTAGTTCTTGAGATATGGTCCCACTTCCGGTTGACCCGGAAGTAAAGGTCAACATGGGGTCACGGTTACCCAAGGCTAATCTCCAATGCCCAAGGAGTCTATAACTAAAAACAGTTTGAAAAACGGTTGTGTAGTTCTTGAGATATGGTCCCACTTCCGGTTGACCCGGAAGTAAAGGTTTACATGAGGTCACGGTTATCCAAGGTTGGGCTACAATGCCCAAGGAGTCTATAACTAAAAACAGTTTGAAAAAGGGTTGTGTAGTTCTTGAGATATGGTCCCACTTCCGGTTGACCCGGAAGTAAAGGTCAACATGGGTTCACGGTTACCCAAGGCTTTTCGAGATACAGTGATCTCAAGATTGGCTAATTAAATATTCACCTCACTGTAAATGGGCAAATTAATTCAGAATAATAAAACAAATTACATTGAGAGTTAATCTCATGTACTAATGCTTCAATTTTATATACGATCTAACTCTTTTATATTTGTACGCTTTAGGATATTAGGTCACATGCAAGGTTGTGTAAACAGGTTTTTTTACTTGAAATTTTGTTCATGAAACTGCTGTTACACGGGGTCACCAACTGTTTCAGAAACGGTATGTTGACCAAAAATAACCGTGAATGCTCAGGCTTATACATAAGCCTGTGACGGTTACACGGTTAAGTGACAGATCTTACGGTTAAGTGACAGATCTTACGGTTAAACGTTTACATTTATTTGTACGGTTCGGATAAACGTTGAAAAAATCACTTAAAAAGTGCCGCGTAATGCTGACCATAATAACTGTGATCACGATTTTCACAGCACAATATCCCATAAAACACACACATATCATTCCCAATTTACAGACTCATAGTCTTTGTTATTTCATTACATCTGTGCGTGTAGCAATATTTGTGAGAAACATTGCACGCTGGGGGCGTTCCACAACAATTCGTGAATGCGCAGGCTTATACGTAAGCCTGTGACGGTTACACGGTTAAGTGACAGATCTTATGGTTAAACGTTTACATTTATTTGTACGGTTCGGATAAACGTTGAAAAAATCATTTCAAAAGTGCCGAGTAATGCTGACCATAATAACTGTGATCACGATTTTCACAGCACAATATCCCATAAAACACACACTTATCATTCCCAATTTACTCATAGTCTTTGTTATTTCATTACATCTGTGCGTGTAGCAATATTTGTGAGAAACATTGCACGTTAGGGGGCGTTCCACAACAATTCGTGAATGCGCAGGCTTATACGTAAGCCTGTGACGGTTACACGATTAAGTGACAGATGTTACGGTTAAACGTTCACATTTGTACGGTTCGGGTAAACGTTGAAAAAATCACTTGAAAAGTGCTGCGAAATGCTGACCATAATAATTGCCAAACACACCTATATCGTTTCCAATTTACAGGCTTAATTCTTTGTTATTTCATTACTTTGCGTGCGGCATTAGTTGAAAGAAACATTGAACGCTAGAGGGCATTCCACAACAAATCGATTGCACGGTTACCCGGTTAACCAAATGATAATCCTGTTAAACGTTTAAATGTTTACGTTTACATTTAAATGCCGAGGCTTTGTAAGCCTGCCTGTGACGGTCACAAGGTTAACCATCCGATCAACCGGTTGAACATCTACATTATTACGGTTCGGATAAATGTTGAAAAATCATCCTCAAAAGTGTCGCGAAATTTTGACCATAATAAATGTGAACGGTTACACATGTAACTGATCGTTTCAGAAATGATTACGAGTTTACTAAAAAATAACTGTAAATGCATGTAAACAAAATGATGTTGTATTTAATTCGTAATTGTAACAATTTTTCTACCCTGAAATGCCAATCGAGTATGTTATATTTGTTTAGGCTGAAACAGTAAATTCATATGGGATACGATTGTATTGTAATTTTGTCTCTTCCACAACCCCAAATCCAACACTGACCGTTTAGCCATGAAAAACGATTTTCTCTTTACCACTCCTTTCCTCAATCAGCTTTTTATTGCCTTATTGCAAGGGCCATCAAGTTTTGTAACTGATACATCGCGGTTTCCTGAAGTAATGCCTTTGCACAAGAAATGTTAAACATATCGTTTTCCCGGCGAACGGGACCTAAGCGCATACAAGTTTGCCACCCCAAACCATGGACAAGAACACGGCACTCATATTCTTTACGTCCAAGGTGAAATCTGAATAACTATCTGACTACACGACGACGACGCTGCGCTGATAGCAAGACAAATTCTTTTCGATTCTTGTGAATGAACGTAGACTTGTGTCAGTCGGCGACAGGAATGATGACTCTATGTATATTCTACATAAACGTCTACAACACGGGTCATAAATGGGTTTAGGGCTTGAACGAATCTAGGAAACCCTAGAAAGATTGAGGGCGCTATACGAGTTTAACGGTGCGTTTTTTTTTACTTAAAAAAAAATGAAAAAAAATTTACTTTGTCGTTAATAAACACATATCAAATTCAAGTCAGAGTACCCATGGCGTTCAATTTGCCTGATAATTTTGGTGTTTTTTTCTACTGACAATGTTTTAATAACTTTTGATGCTTTTAAACTGATCGTCTATAAAACCTTTCTTGTTTTAAGAAACATTTGTGAATCCAGGACGTTAAAGTTGAGCTTAATTGAAAAAACTGTGTTTCTAGAAGTCGGATTTGTTTTCACTATCTCCATTTGTTTTGTACACGGGCGAAAATGCGCAATAAATGACGTCATTGTGACGTCGTTCCACATTTTAGGCCGAAAAGCACATCTACAGTACCCAAGAAGTCTAAAACTGAAAAAAGTTTGACGATCGGTCGTCTACTTTTTGAGATACAGTGCTCTAAAGTCTGGCTAATTAAATATTCACCTCGCTGTAAAGTGGCTAATTAATTAAGAATTTTAACATTTTTTACATTTAGAGTTAAGTTTATGTTCTAAGCTTCAATTTGATATATGATTTAACTCTTTCGTATTTGCGCTCTAGGATATTAGGCTTAAAGAAAAAAACGTGTGCAAATGCTATGGGATTTGAGTGGAAACAAAGAATAATAATAATAACTAGAGCTTAAGTGTTTGTCAACAAACACAGAGCTGTTCCTGTAATTTTCAAAGAGTTTAAAACTGAAAAGAAATTGAAAATCGGGTGTGTAGTTCTTGAGATATGGTCCCACTTCCGGTTGACCCGGAAGTAAAGGTCAACATGGGGTCACGGTTACCCAAGGCTAATCTCCCGTGCATAAGGAATCTATAACTGAAAGAAGTTTGGAAATCGGTTGTGTAGTTCTTGAGATGGTCCCACTTCCGGTTGACCCGTTAGTAAAGGTCAACATGGGGTCACGGTTGCCCAGGGCTAATCTCAAATGCCCAAGGAGTCTATAACTGAAAACAGTTTGACGATCGGTTGTATATATTTCGAGATATAGTGGTCTCAAGATTGGCGAATTAAATATTCACCTCGCTGTAAATGGGCTAATTAATTAACAATTAAAAAAAAAATACATTGAGTAGTACATGAAGTAAAGGTCAACATGGGGGTCACGGTTACATAAGGTTCATGTACTACTAAGCTTCAATTTAATATAGGATCTAACTCTTTCATACTTTTACGCTTAGGATATTAGGTCACATGCATGGTTGTGTAAACAGTTTTTTTTTACTTGAAATTTTGTTTATGAAACTGCTGTTACATGGGTCACCAACTGTTTCAGAAACGGTATGTTGAAAAAAAATTACCGTTAATGCTCAGGCTTATATGTAAGCCTGTGACGGTTACACAGTTAAGTGACAAATGTTACGGTTAAATGTTCACATTTGTACGGTTCGGATAAACGTTGAAAAATTCACTTAAAAAGTGCCTTTTTATGCTGACCATAATAACTGCGATCACGATTTTCACAGCACAATATCCCATAAAACACACACACATATCATTCCCAATTTACAGACTCGTAGTCTTTGTTATTTCAATACAACTGTGCGTGCAGCAATTTGTGAGAAACATTAAACGCTAGGGGGCGTTCCACAACAATTCGATTGTGCAACATGCTCGCTTTTGCAGGTGCGCAAAGTCAAAATTCTGCAATAAAGAAGGAAGACACAATGTTTTTGATCACATGCTGGTTGTGTAAACAGTTTTTTTTACATGAACTGTTGTTTATGAAACTGCTGTTACACGGGTCATCAACTGTTTCAGAATTACGGTTACACGTTTACAAAAAAATAACCGTGAATGCGCAGGCTTATACGTAAGCCTGCGACGGTTACATGGTTAAGTGACAGATCTTACGGTAATAAACGTTCACATTTGTACGGTTCGGATAAACATTGAAAATTTCACTTGAAAAGTGCTGCGAAATGCTGACCATAATAATTGCCACACACACCTATATCGTTTCCAATACTTTGTGTGCGGCATTAGTTGCAAGAAACATTGAACGCTAGAGGGCGTTCCACAACAAATCGATTGCACGGTTACCCGGTTAACCAAATGATAATCCTGTTAAACGTTTAAATGTTTATGTTTACGTTTAAATGCTGAGGCTTTGTAAGCCTGCCTGTGACGGTCACACGGTTAACCATCCGATCAACCGGTTAAACATCTACATTATTACGGTTCGGATAAATGTTGAAAAATCATCCTCAAAAAGTGTCGCGAAATTTTGAACCGTTCACATTTATTATGGTCGTTTCAGAAATTATTACGAGTTTACTAAAAATTAACTGTAAATGCATGTAAACAAAAATGATGTTGTATTTAATTCGTAATCGTAAAAATTGTTCTACCCTGAAATGCCAATCGAGTATGTTATATTTGTTTAGGCTAAAACAGTCAATTCATATGGGATACGATTGTATTGTAATTTTGTCTCTTCCACAACCCCAAATCCAACACTGACCGTTTAGCCATGGAAAAACTAATTTCTCGTTACCACTCCTTTCCTCAATCAGCTTTTTATTGCCTTATTGCCAGCGCCATCAAGTTTTGTAACTGATACATCGCGGTTTTCTGAAGTAATGCCTTTGCACAATAAATGTTAAACATATCGTTTTCCCGGCGAACGGGACCTAAGCGCATACAAGTTTGCCACCCCAAACCATGGACAAGAACACGGCACTCATATTCTTTACGTCCACGGTGAAATCTGAATAACTATCTGACTACACGACGACGACGCTGCGCTGATAGCAAGACAAATTCTTTTCGATTCTTGTGAATGAACGTAGACTTGTGTCAGTCGGCGACAGGAATGATGACTCTATGTATATTCTACATAAACGTCTACAACACGGGTCATAAATGGGTTTAGGGCTTGAACGAATCTAGGAAACCCTAGAAAGATTGAGGGCGCTATACGAGTTTAACGGTGCGGTTTTTTTTACTTAAAAAAAAATGGGAAAAAAATTACTTTGTCGTTAATAAACACATATCAAATTCAAGTCAGAGTACCCATGGCGTTCAATTTGCCTGATAATTTTGGGTTTTTTTTCTACTGACAATGTTTTAATAACTTTTGATGCTTTTAAACTGATCGTCTATAAAACCTTTCTTGTTTTAAGAAACATTTGTGAATCCAGGACGTTAAAGTTGAGCTTAATTGAAAAAACTGTGTTTCTAGAAGTCGGATTTGTTTTCACTATCTCCATTTGTTTTGTACACGGGCGAAAATGCGCAATAAATGACGTCATTGTGACGTCGTTCCACATTTTAGGCCGAAAAGCACATCTACAGTACCCAAGAAGTCTAAAACTGAAAAAAGTTTGACGATCGGTCGTCTACTTTTTGAGATACAGTGCTCTAAAGTCTGGCTAATTAAATATTCACCTCGCTGTAAAGTGGCTAATTAATTAAGAATTTTAACATTTTTTACATTTAGAGTTAAGTTTATGTTCTAAGCTTCAATTTGATATATGATTTAACTCTTTCGTATTTGCGCTCTAGGATATTAGGCTTAAAGAAAAAAACGTGTGCAAATGCTATGGGATTTGAGTGGAAACAAAGAATAATAATAATAACTAGAGCTTAAGTGTTTGTCAACAAACACAGAGCTGTTCCTGTAATTTTCAAAGAGTTTAAAACTGAAAAGAAATTGAAAATCGGGTGTGTAGTTCTTGAGATATGGTCCCACTTCCGGTTGACCCGGAAGTAAAGGTCAACATGGGGTCACGGTTACCCAAGGCTAATCTCCCGTGCATAAGGAATCTATAACTGAAAGAAGTTTGGAAATCGGTTGTGTAGTTCTTGAGATGGTCCCACTTCCGGTTGACCCGTTAGTAAAGGTCAACATGGGGTCACGGTTGCCCAGGGCTAATCTCAAATGCCCAAGGAGTCTATAACTGAAAACAGTTTGACGATCGGTTGTATATATTTCGAGATATAGTGGTCTCAAGATTGGCGAATTAAATATTCACCTCGCTGTAAATGGGCTAATTAATTAACAATTAAAAAAAAAATACATTGAGTAGTACATGAAGTAAAGGTCAACATGGGGGTCACGGTTACATAAGGTTCATGTACTACTAAGCTTCAATTTAATATAGGATCTAACTCTTTCATACTTTTACGCTTAGGATATTAGGTCACATGCATGGTTGTGTAAACAGTTTTTTTTTACTTGAAATTTTGTTTATGAAACTGCTGTTACATGGGTCACCAACTGTTTCAGAAACGGTATGTTGAAAAAAAATTACCGTTAATGCTCAGGCTTATATGTAAGCCTGTGACGGTTACACAGTTAAGTGACAAATGTTACGGTTAAATGTTCACATTTGTACGGTTCGGATAAACGTTGAAAAATTCACTTAAAAAGTGCCTTTTTATGCTGACCATAATAACTGCGATCACGATTTTCACAGCACAATATCCCATAAAACACACACACATATCATTCCCAATTTACAGACTCGTAGTCTTTGTTATTTCAATACAACTGTGCGTGCAGCAATTTGTGAGAAACATTAAACGCTAGGGGGCGTTCCACAACAATTCGATTGTGCAACATGCTCGCTTTTGCAGGTGCGCAAAGTCAAAATTCTGCAATAAAGAAGGAAGACACAATGTTTTTGATCACATGCTGGTTGTGTAAACAGTTTTTTTTACATGAACTGTTGTTTATGAAACTGCTGTTACACGGGTCATCAACTGTTTCAGAATTACGGTTACACGTTTACAAAAAAATAACCGTGAATGCGCAGGCTTATACGTAAGCCTGCGACGGTTACATGGTTAAGTGACAGATCTTACGGTAATAAACGTTCACATTTGTACGGTTCGGATAAACATTGAAAATTTCACTTGAAAAGTGCTGCGAAATGCTGACCATAATAATTGCCACACACACCTATATCGTTTCCAATACTTTGTGTGCGGCATTAGTTGCAAGAAACATTGAACGCTAGAGGGCGTTCCACAACAAATCGATTGCACGGTTACCCGGTTAACCAAATGATAATCCTGTTAAACGTTTAAATGTTTATGTTTACGTTTAAATGCTGAGGCTTTGTAAGCCTGCCTGTGACGGTCACACGGTTAACCATCCGATCAACCGGTTAAACATCTACATTATTACGGTTCGGATAAATGTTGAAAAATCATCCTCAAAAAGTGTCGCGAAATTTTGAACCGTTCACATTTATTATGGTCGTTTCAGAAATTATTACGAGTTTACTAAAAATTAACTGTAAATGCATGTAAACAAAAATGATGTTGTATTTAATTCGTAATCGTAAAAATTGTTCTACCCTGAAATGCCAATCGAGTATGTTATATTTGTTTAGGCTAAAACAGTCAATTCATATGGGATACGATTGTATTGTAATTTTGTCTCTTCCACAACCCCAAATCCAACACTGACCGTTTAGCCATGGAAAAACTAATTTCTCGTTACCACTCCTTTCCTCAATCAGCTTTTTATTGCCTTATTGCCAGCGCCATCAAGTTTTGTAACTGATACATCGCGGTTTTCTGAAGTAATGCCTTTGCACAATAAATGTTAAACATATCGTTTTCCCGGCGAACGGGACCTAAGCGCATACAAGTTTGCCACCCCAAACCATGGACAAGAACACGGCACTCATATTCTTTACGTCCACGGTGAAATCTGAATAACTATCTGACTACACGACGACGACGCTGCGCTGATAGCAAGACAAATTCTTTTCGATTCTTGTGAATGAACGTAGACTTGTGTCAGTCGGCGACAGGAATGATGACTCTATGTATATTCTACATAAACGTCTACAACACGGGTCATAAATGGGTTTAGGGCTTGAACGAATCTAGGAAACCCTAGAAAGATTGAGGGCGCTATACGAGTTTAACGGTGCGGTTTTTTTTACTTAAAAAAAAATGGGAAAAAAATTACTTTGTCGTTAATAAACACATATCAAATTCAAGTCAGAGTACCCATGGCGTTCAATTTGCCTGATAATTTTGGGTTTTTTTTCTACTGACAATGTTTTAATAACTTTTGATGCTTTTAAACTGATCGTCTATAAAACCTTTCTTGTTTTAAGAAACATTTGTGAATCCAGGACGTTAAAGTTGAGCTTAATTGAAAAAACTGTGTTTCTAGAAGTCGGATTTGTTTTCACTATCTCCATTTGTTTTGTACACGGGCGAAAATGCGCAATAAATGACGTCATTGTGACGTCGTTCCACATTTTAGGCCGAAAAGCACATCTACAGTACCCAAGAAGTCTAAAACTGAAAAAAGTTTGACGATCGGTCGTCTACTTTTTGAGATACAGTGCTCTAAAGTCTGGCTAATTAAATATTCACCTCGCTGTAAAGTGGCTAATTAATTAAGAATTTTAACATTTTTTACATTTAGAGTTAAGTTTATGTTCTAAGCTTCAATTTGATATATGATTTAACTCTTTCGTATTTGCGCTCTAGGATATTAGGCTTAAAGAAAAAAACGTGTGCAAATGCTATGGGATTTGAGTGGAAACAAAGAATAATAATAATAACTAGGGCTTAAGTGTTTGTCAACAAACACAGAGCTGTTCCTGTAATTTTCAAAGAGTTTAAAACTGAAAAGAAATTGAAAATCGGGTGTGTAGTTCTTGAGATATGGTCCCACTTCCGGTTGACCCGGAAGTAAAGGTCAACATGGGGTCACGGTTACCCAAGGCTAATCTCCCGTGCATAAGGAATCTATAACTGAAAGAAGTTTGGAAATCGGTTGTGTAGTTCTTGAGATGGTCCCACTTCCGGTTGACCCGTTAGTAAAGGTCAACATGGGGTCACGGTTGCCCAGGGCTAATCTCAAATGCCCAAGGAGTCTATAACTGAAAACAGTTTGACGATCGGTTGTATATATTTCGAGATATAGTGGTCTCAAGATTGGCGAATTAAATATTCACCTCGCTGTAAATGGGCTAATTAATTAACAATTAAAAAAAAAATACATTGAGTAGTACATGAAGTAAAGGTCAACATGGGGGTCACGGTTACATAAGGTTCATGTACTACTAAGCTTCAATTTAATATAGGATCTAACTCTTTCATACTTTTACGCTTAGGATATTAGGTCACATGCATGGTTGTGTAAACAGTTTTTTTTTACTTGAAATTTTGTTTATGAAACTGCTGTTACATGGGTCACCAACTGTTTCAGAAACGGTATGTTGAAAAAAAATTACCGTTAATGCTCAGGCTTATATGTAAGCCTGTGACGGTTACACAGTTAAGTGACAAATGTTACGGTTAAATGTTCACATTTGTACGGTTCGGATAAACGTTGAAAAATTCACTTAAAAAGTGCCTTTTTATGCTGACCATAATAACTGCGATCACGATTTTCACAGCACAATATCCCATAAAACACACACACATATCATTCCCAATTTACAGACTCGTAGTCTTTGTTATTTCAATACAACTGTGCGTGCAGCAATTTGTGAGAAACATTAAACGCTAGGGGGCGTTCCACAACAATTCGATTGTGCAACATGCTCGCTTTTGCAGGTGCGCAAAGTCAAAATTCTGCAATAAAGAAGGAAGACACAATGTTTTTGATCACATGCTGGTTGTGTAAACAGTTTTTTTTACATGAACTGTTGTTTATGAAACTGCTGTTACACGGGTCATCAACTGTTTCAGAATTACGGTTACACGTTTACAAAAAAATAACCGTGAATGCGCAGGCTTATACGTAAGCCTGCGACGGTTACATGGTTAAGTGACAGATCTTACGGTAATAAACGTTCACATTTGTACGGTTCGGATAAACATTGAAAATTTCACTTGAAAAGTGCTGCGAAATGCTGACCATAATAATTGCCACACACACCTATATCGTTTCCAATACTTTGTGTGCGGCATTAGTTGCAAGAAACATTGAACGCTAGAGGGCGTTCCACAACAAATCGATTGCACGGTTACCCGGTTAACCAAATGATAATCCTGTTAAACGTTTAAATGTTTATGTTTACGTTTAAATGCTGAGGCTTTGTAAGCCTGCCTGTGACGGTCACACGGTTAACCATCCGATCAACCGGTTAAACATCTACATTATTACGGTTCGGATAAATGTTGAAAAATCATCCTCAAAAAGTGTCGCGAAATTTTGAACCGTTCACATTTATTATGGTCGTTTCAGAAATTATTACGAGTTTACTAAAAATTAACTGTAAATGCATGTAAACAAAAATGATGTTGTATTTAATTCGTAATCGTAAAAATTGTTCTACCCTGAAATGCCAATCGAGTATGTTATATTTGTTTAGGCTAAAACAGTCAATTCATATGGGATACGATTGTATTGTAATTTTGTCTCTTCCACAACCCCAAATCCAACACTGACCGTTTAGCCATGGAAAAACTAATTTCTCTTTACCACTCCTTTCCTCAATCAGCTTTTTATTGCCTTATTGCCAGCGCCATCAAGTTTTGTAACTGATACATCGCGGTTTTCTGAAGTAATGCCTTTGCACAATAAATGTTAAACATATCGTTTTCCCGGCGAACGGGACCTAAGCGCATACAAGTTTGCCACCCCAAACCATGGACAAGAACACGGCACTCATATTCTTTACGTCCACGGTGAAATCTGAATAACTATCTGACTACACGACGACGACGCTGCGCTGATAGCAAGACAAATTCTTTTCGATTCTTGTGAATGAACGTAGACTTGTGTCAGTCGGCGACAGGAATGATGACTCTATGTATATTCTACATAAACGTCTACAACACGGGTCATAAATGGGTTTAGGGCTTGAACGAATCTAGGAAACCCTAGAAAGATTGAGGGCGCTATACGAGTTTAAAGGTGCGTTTTTTTTAACTTAACAAAAATGGAAAAAAAAATACTTTGTCGTTAATAAACACATATCAAATTCAAGTCAGAGTACCCATGGCGTTCAATTTGCCTGATAATTTTTTTTTTTTTTCTACTGACAATGTTTTAATAACTTTTGATGCTTTTAAACTGATCGTCTATAAAACCTTTCTTGTTTTAAGAAACATTTGTGAATCCAGGACGTTAAAGTTGAGCTTAATTGAAAAAACTGTGTTTCTAGAAGTCGGATTTGTTTTCACTATCTCCATTTGTTTTGTACACGGGCGAAAATGCGCAATAAATGACGTCATTGTGACGTCGTTCCACATTTTAGGCCGAAAAGCACATCTACAGTACCCAAGAAGTCTAAAACTGAAAAAAGTTTGACGATCGGTCGTCTACTTTTTGAGATACAGTGCTCTAAAGTCTGGCTAATTAAATATTCACCTCGCTGTAAAGTGGCTAATTAATTAAGAATTTTAACATTTTTTACATTTAGAGTTTAATTCATGTACTAAGCTTCAATTTGATATAATGATCTCACTCTTTCGTATTACGCTCTAGGATATTAGGCTTAAAGAAAAAAACGTGTGCAAATGCTATGGGATTTGAGTGGAAACAAAGAATAATAATAATAAGAATAATCTCGACGAAAACAATAGCTGTTCCGACAGCTAGGTCGGAACAGCTAACTAGACATTAGGTGTTTGTGGACAAACACATAGCTGTTCCTTTTTCTTGTACTTTGATTAAACCCATGTTTAATCTTCATTGCTCAAGGGGTCTGTAACTGAAAATAATTTGAAAATTGGCTGTATAGTTCTTGAGATATGGTTCCACTTCAGGTTGACCCTGAGGTAAAGGTTAACATGGGGTCACGGTAACCCAAGTTCATTCTTAAATGCTCAAGGTGTCTATAACTGAAAAGAAATTGAAAATCGATTGTGTAGTTCTTGAAATATGGTCCCACTTCCGGTTGACACAGAAGTAAAGGTCACCATGGGATCACAGTAAACCAAGCCTAATCTCCAATGCCAAGGAGTATATAACTGTAAAAAGTTTGAAAATCAGCGGAGTACGTCTTGAGATATGGTTTCACTTCCGGTTGACCCGGAAGTAAAGGTCAACATGGGGTCACGGTAAACCAAGGCTAATCTCCAATGCCCAAGGAGTCTATAACTGTAAAAAGTTTGAAAATCGGCTGTGTACTTCTTGAGATATGGTCCCACTTCCGGTTGACCCAGAAGTAAAGGTCAACATGGGGTCACGGTAAACCAAGGCTAATTTCCAATGCCCAAGGAGTCTATAACTGTAAAAAGTTTGAAAATCGGCTGTGTAGTTTTTGAGATATGGTCCCACTTCCGGTTGACCTGGAAGTAAAGGTCAACATGGGGTCACGGTAAACCAAGGCTAATCTCCAATGCCCAAGGAGTCTGTTACTGTAAAAATTTTGAAAATCGGCTTTGTACTTCTTGATATATGGTCCCACTTCCGGTTGACCCGGAAGTAAAGGTCAACATGGGGTCACGGTAAACCAAGGCTAATCTCCAATGCCCAAGGGGTCTATTACTAAAAAAAGTTTGAAAATCGGTTGTGTACTTGTTAAGATATGGTGCTGCAAAGATTGACTTATTATAATTACTCCCATGATAACGGTCTCTGATGAGAGCGCCCTCCAGTGACTTTTTGAGATATGGTAGTCAGAAGGTTGGCTAATTAAATATTAGACTGGTCTGCTGTCCTTATCCGCAAGGATAAGGACAGGCTCCGGTTTAGTAATCTGGTGCTTCTATTGGACAGACATGCAGTGACATAAGCTTTCCATATCTGTGGTATGATTGGTCTGAAGAAATGTGGTTGTCGGCTGAATGGGATGCGAGGTCAAAGGTGCGTTTGTCAGGTTTCCTCGAAATGCTCAAAGCTGGTCTCTGGCATAAACAACGTAATAAATGCAAGAAACATTGAACGCTGGAGGGCGTTCCACAACAATTCAATTGCGCTTGCATAATAAGCGTAAAGAGTAAAACAATTCAATCTTAAAGTGCCGCGAAACATTGACTATCATAATTTTGATTACGATCTATACAGCACACGATCAGATGCGATAAACACACATGTCGTTTCCAATCAGGCTCATAGTCTTTGTTATTTCAAAACTGCTTGAGGTAATAAATGCAAGAAACATTGAACGCTAGAGGGCGTTCCACAACAATTTGATTGTGCATGCTTGTTTATTTTGCAGGGTGATTGCGCAGAGGGCAAAAATGTTGCACTGAAGAGGCAATGTTTTTGATCTCATGCGCATTTGTGTTAAAGTTTTTTTTTTACTCGAAATGTTGTTATCCAGGAACAGGTTCTACAAGTCAGCATGTATACTAAGCCTGTTAAACGTTTACATTTTTACGGTTCGGATAAGCGTAAAACAATTCAATCGAAAAGTGCTGCAAAACACTGACTATAATAATTGCGATCACGATTTACAAAGCACATGATCAGATGCGACAAACACACATGTCGTTTCCAATCAGGCTCGTAGTCTTTAACCATTTCGCTTATTCGTTACGGTCTTGCTCATTTGTAATCATTACGCTTAACACTATATCATTCAATGATTCACCACAAGCAACATGAATGATAGCACCGTGTCAATGTTCATGCATTCATAAAATTTGCTTATTCAGAATTAATTTGATTTTATCTGAATCTTTTGCTCATTCGTAACCATTTCGTTCATTCGTAACCATTACACTTGTTGATAAAGATTGTGAAGTCTCTGAATTACACTTAACACTACATCCTCATGATTCACCACAAGACACATACATTGATAGCACCATTTCGATGTTCATTTATAAAATGTGTATGCCGTGTAAGCTTCCAAATCTCGGGCAGGTGTATTCGTCCGTGCACGGTCCACTTTTACGTAGACGGAGTATTATAATGCCTGTCGAAGCCACACAGGTTTGTCTTCTCTGATAGTAAGTTTCAGAAAGAAATTGCTGTCACTTTGTGGTGATTGACAACACATGTAAAGCGAAAAACTGCAAAAATAGCGCTACTCGAACAAGTTGTTGTCGCCTGACTGCCTAACCCGGTGCGTTGTACAACGTACTACCTATGCTGAGGCAGATGAAGCACACACATTGCACTTGATTGAAATGATTCTGAGTAAGCATATTAAATCAGAATAAGCAGTGATTGCTAGTATTAAAACAAAATAATTCTGACTTCGTAAGCAAGATGATTTTGTGCGTACACAAATCGTTCTGTGAAATCGTTGTATTTCAGGCTATATAGATTATAATCATCGATGTAGAAATAGACCATGATATATAAATTATAATCAACTCTTGCAAGTGCTCTTTAGAGTTTAACCATACCACTTCCTCCATGACCATACCACAAAATAATTCTGTTTTATTTTCCGGGAAAATGAAATTCTCAGGAGCCAAAAATAGGAAAAAGAATATGTGGTACTGTTCGTTTTAATGTAGGTACAAGTTTCTCATTGTTAAAAAAATGTAAAATGTACGCTTTCATTATATTGAAATCGTCGAGATCCCGAAGGGCCTCGAACCTGCGATCATTGGCTTGGTAATAAACACGGTAAACCGCGGTGCCATCAGACCATCATGACATTAGCTCTGATTTTATACCTTATATTATTACTCTATATATTGAATAGACTTGTTCAAAGTCCGCCATCGTTGCAGTCTCATGTCAACAGTACAAAGAATATGACAGCATCTGGCGCACACGGCCTCAGGACTTAGTACGAGTTTACACTGTTCTTCATTACTTTGTACACGGATACGAAACACGCTATAAATGATGTCACGATGACGTGACATACAAAATTACGTCATTGTGCACAACTTCAATACCCAGAGAGTCAACATCTGAAGAAAATTTGAAAATTTGACGTTTAATTTTGGGAGATATGGTGGTAACAAGATTGCCTAATTAAATATTCATGTCATTATAACTCAGCTAATTGATTAAGAAATTAAACAGTATAACATTTAGTGATTAAGTTATGTACTAAGCTTCGATTCAATATAGGACTCAAGTCTGTCATTTATACTGTTTCTAAGATTACGAATAAAGAAAAATCGTGTGTTAAACCTATGGCGTTTTGGTGGAAACCAAAAATACGTTTGTAAAACGTTTTAAAAATCTCGACGATTACAATAGCTGTTCCGACAGCTAGGTCGGAACAGCTAATAATAATAATAATAATAATAATAATAATCTCGACGAAAACAATAGCTGTTCCGACAGCTAGGTCGGAACAGCTAATAATAAAAAACCCAACGAAAACAATAGCTGTTCCGACAGCTAGGTCGGAACAGCTAATAAAAATCTCGACGAAAACAATAGCTGTTCCGACAGCTAGGTCGGAACAGCTAATAATCTCGACGAAAACAATAGCTGTTCCGACAGCTAGGTCGGAACAGCTAATAATCTGGACGAAAACAATAGCTGTTCCGACAGCTAGGTCGGAACAGCTAATAATAATAATCTCGACGAAAACAATAGCTGTTCCGACAGCTAGGTCGGAACAGCTAATAATAAAAATAATAATAATCTCGACGAAAACAATAGCTGTTCCGACTGCGTCAGGAACAGCTAATAATAATAATAAAAATAATAAAAATCTCGACGAAAACAATAGCTGTTCCGACTCCCTAGTCGGAACAGCTAATAATAATAATACTAATAATAAAAATAATACAAATCTCGACGAAAACAATAGCTGTTCCGACTGCATCGGAACAGCTAATAATAATAATAATAATAATAAAAATAATAATAATCTCGACGAAAACAATAGCTGTTCCGACTGCGTCAGGAACAGCTAATACAAATTTTGACGAAAACAATAGCTGTTCCGACTGTAGGTCGGAACAGCTAATAATAATAATAATAATAAAAATAATAATAATCTCGACGAAAACAATAGCTGTTCCGACAGCTAGGTCGGAACAGCTAATAATACAAATAATAATAATCTCGACGAAAACAATAGCTGTTCCGACAGCTAGGTCGGAACAGCTAATAATAATAAAAATTTTGACGAAAACAATACCTGTTCCGACTGTAGGTCGGAACAGCTAATAATAATAATCTCGACGAAAACAATAGCTGTTCCGACAGCTAGGTCGGAACAGCTCATTAGTCATAATTTCATAATATGAAACATTTATATGCGCCATCAATCTAGCAAAGTGATCAAATCAGTTGCTGGAGCCCCCTTTATCTTAAAGTCAGATTAATTAAAATTGTGAGCAATTGGCAAGTTGGTTTAACAAAAATGATACCCAAAACTTCTGTTACAGAAGAATGATGGTACCCAGTGCCTGGTGGCACATGTATTTTTTGGATCAGTTTTTCGCTTGTAGTTTT
Source organism: Leptasterias polaris (assembly GCA_037783415.1). Taxonomy (NCBI): domain Eukaryota; kingdom Metazoa; phylum Echinodermata; class Asteroidea; order Forcipulatida; family Asteriidae; genus Leptasterias; species Leptasterias polaris. The sequence goes on from JAZGTN010000149.1 coordinate 1,230,245, forward strand.
GTAAGTTTATCAGACGGGTACCTCACTTGCAATCTCATTGTTTAGATAATATATCAGGTTGTAGTACTTTTTGTTTTTAATTGGATGTTGTGAAAAGTGTGTCCGGGGTTAAACTCTGCACATGCATGGATCCATCAGGTTTGGATGCACATAGGCTGGATCCATGAACATGTCCAGTGCCATAAATAAAGCAAAACATATTTATTTTAATATAAAACGCACTTGCTTGTACAGTAAGTTGAAGAACGATATGGGAAAGAATCTGATATAAATGCACACTTAAATTTGTATCACTTACATATATTTGAACTCTGTGAAGCTTGGCTTCATGCGACCCACCCATCTCCGTTTCATGTATTTATCAAAGATCTCCTGACTAGAATGTGGGTTTTTGGACTGATCCATCTGTAAACTGTAACAGCTATTTGAAATAGAACAAAAGAAATACGAACTTACTACTAATAATAGTAATCAGAACAGAGCTAGTTATTACAGCTGGCCGCTATCATTAAAATAACCGCCACCCCTCCCCTCTTAAAACAAAATAAATAAAATAAAAAACATCTGGTTCACATCGCCTAGATTTATGCGAACGATGGGTTCAAGTAGGTGTTTATCATTCGAAAATATAAACAAAGATATCTCTGAAAGTTTATAGGCTTGGAAAATCACGTCTGGCAGAATGCCTCTTTACCGAGTACATTTATTTTAATAGTTTTGCGTTACGTCCTTGTAAAGTACACGCTCGCAAAGTTGTTTTACTTTACTCAATATTTCTACATTTATTGAAATGCTCATCTTCAGATCACTTACGTTATCTATGCAAACACTATCAACGGTAAACATTCTTACCCCTCTGGAGATCGAAAATTAATGCGCACGCAATCAAAATGTATGTCACACAAACGCTGGCCGCTTCAATTATACTGAAACCGCACGCACGCTGCATCGCATTGACTATCTATAGTCGACAGAGGGCGTTATTTTTCCGCTCGTAAAGGACGTTTTTCATTAAAAACAGCGTTCTGAAAAATCTCATTTTCGGGAGTAAAACCTCATTTTCGCTAATTTACTGTGAATTTCTAGCAACAACGAACGGTTACTCTATCAATATATTACATAGTTGTTGCATTTCATCCAGTCCTTTGATGGCTTATTTTGAAAATGTATGACGATTTGTTATTTTTTTGTTAAAGTTTATTTTAGGACATTTGATCAAAGATTTCAAAGCATTTTTGCCGTATCATCAACACTTCGGTCCAAATTTTATTTTCTTCATTTCGAAATGTTTCTCATAAAGGTAATTCAAAAACAATGTTTGTTTTTCTCAAACATATTATATAAGCCTTCCCAAATACTTTTTTAATAAAGGAGGTGTGATTTTTGCTGTACGTATGTCATTTTATACATACAAACTTAATTCCTTAAAAAAACAGGGTGATCAAATGTTTAAACAAATTTGTTTACTAACAATTAGTTCTCATGTTCAAGTTAACAATATGTATTTATCTCAGAAACAAAATTCGGACCCGATGTCTGGGTCTTAAACCACTGTGAAGTGTGGCAAGTAACAACATTTTTTTCAGGATTTCATCAACACACCAATAGTGCTTGGAAGATACATGGTACGTGCATCTTCCATTTTTTTACAAATTGTTTCTTTATTGATGGTTTTAGTGGCATAATTATAGACCATGTGACCTGTGACATTACATGTTTTCAAAAGAGCCACAAAGCTGGACTTCCTGCGGGTAGGATTTCTACTCAGGTCATTGGAAGAACACATACACCTGTACATGTACATTCTTACATTTTATATTATAGCGATTGTTTATTAAACTCATGAAGAAAGGGGGGCACATCTCAAAACTTGTTCGGCTATTATTTTTATAACTCTTGAATTTATGTGGAAATTATGACACCATTTTAAATGAGTATAGTATCCCAGGTAGCAAGCCCATATGGGGCCCATAATGGGAAATATCTGGGCCATATGGACCTGGGCCAACCCATATGGTACCCAATGGGGCCCTTATGGGTGTGGGTTATGGGGAATATTCCCATATGGGGCCCATATGGGAAAAACATGGGCTAGCCCATATGGGCAAAATATGCAGTGTCCCATATGGGTATCATATGGGGAGAACATGGGCAATCCCATATGGGCAGAATATGCAGTGGCCCATATGGGTATCATATGGGGAAAACGTGGGCTAGCCCATATGGGCAAAATATGCATTGTCCCATATGGGTATCATAATGGGGAAAACATGGGCTAGCCCATATGGGAAGAATATGCAAGGGCCCATAATTTTGGGTATCATATGGGGAAAATGTGGGCAATCCCATATGGGCAGAATATGAAATGGCCCATATGGGTATCATATGGGGAAAACATGGGCTAGCCCATATGGGCAGAATATGCAACGGCCCATATGGGTATCATATGGGAAAATGTGGGCAATCCCATATGGGCAGAATATGAAGTGGCCCATATGGGTATCATATGGGGAAAACATGGGCTAGCCCATATTATGGGCAAAATATGCAGTGTCCCATATGGGTATCATATGGGGAAAACAAGGGATTGCCCATATGGGCACAAAATGAATTGGCCCATATGGGTATCAGATGGGGAAAACATGGACAATCCCATATGGGCAGAATATGAAGGGGCCCATATGGGTTTCGTGTGGGGAAAACATGGGCTAGCCCATATGGGCAAAATATGCAGTGTCCCATATGGGTATCATATGGGGAGAACATGGGCAATCCCATATGGGCAGAATATGCAGTGGCCCATGGGTATCATATGGGGAAAACGTGGGCTAGCCCATATGGGCAAAATATGCATTGTCCCATATGGGTATCATATGGGGAAAACATGGGCTAGCCCATATGGGAAGAATATGCAAGGGCCCACAATTATGGGTATCATATGGGGAAAATGTGGGCAATCCCATATGGGCAGAATATGAAATGGCCCATATGGGTATCATATGGGGAAAACATGGGCTAGCCCATATGGGCAGAATATGCAGTGTCCCATATGGGTATCATATGGGGAGAACATGGGCAATCCCATATGGGCAGAATATGCAGTGGCCCATGGGTATCATATGGGGAAAACGTGGGCTAGCCCATATGGGCAAAATATGCATTGTCCCATATGGGTATCATATGGGGAAAACATGGGCTAGCCCATATGGGAAGAATATGCAAGGGCCCACAATTATGGGTATCATATGGGGAAAATGTGGGCAATCCCATATGGGCAGAATATGAAATGGCCCATATGGGTATCATATGGGGAAAACATGGGCTAGCCCATATGGGCAGAATATGCAACGGCCCATATGGGTATCATATGGGAAAATGTGGGCAATCCCATATGGGCAGAATATGAAGTGGCCCATATGGGTATCATATGGGGAAAACATGGGCTAGCCCATATTATGGGAAAAATATGCAGTGTCCCATATGGGTATCATATGGGGAAAACAAGGGATTGCCCATATGGGCACAAAATGAATTGGCCCATATGGGTATCAGATGGGGAAAACATGGACAATCCCATATGGGCAGAATATGAAGGGGCCCATATGGGTTTCGTGTGGGGAAAACATGGGCTAGCCCATATGGGCAAAATATGCAGTGTCCCATATGGGTATCATATGGGGAGAACATGGGCAATCCCATATGGGCAGAATATGCAGTGGCCCATGGGTATCATATGGGGAAAACGTGGGCTAGCCCATATGGGCAAAATATGCATTGTCCCATATGGGTATCATATGGGGAAAACATGGGCTAGCCCATATGGGAAGAATATGCAAGGGCCCACAATTATGGGTATCATATGGGGAAAATGTGGGCAATCCCATATGGGCAGAATATGAAGTGGCCCATATGGGTATCATATGGGGAAAACATGGGCTAGCCCATATTATGGGAAAAATATGCAGTGTCCCATATGGGTATCATATGGGGAAAACAAGGGATTGCCCATATGGGCACAAAATGAATTGGCCCATATGGGTATCAGATGGGGAAAACATGGACAATCCCATATGGGCAGAATATGAAGGGGCCCATATGGGTTTCGTGTGGGGAAAACATGGGCTAGCCCATATGGGCAAAATATGCATTGTCCCGTGTGGTTATCATATGGGAAAACATGGGCATTTAATTCCCATATGGGCTAAGATTCAAAAGACCAAATAGTGGAAACAATATGGACAATCCCATATGGGCAGGAAGGCTCATATGGGTGGTACTAAAAAGACCTGGGCAAAGATAATACAAAGAAAGACCTCGGCCATTACGGGGTTAATATTATAGTTTAGAATATGATTGTCTAGTTTAGCAAGCCCAAGGGTTTATGACCCTTCCAATGGATTTTGTAATTTTCTCCGGAAAAAACTTGGATGAAACATTTATGGAAAGGCCCACATAAGAATAGGAATTACCTTTAAGCAATCCCTTGTGTGCATTGATATGAAAAGGTTCATTTGGTTATCCTATAAGCACGACCTAAGCAAACTTTGGGGTTAGAATATGCAAAGACCCATATGGGTACGCTTTCAGACGAGAATTAACACTATTCTTTAAGTTAACTTCTTTTAACTGACGCTTTATCCGTCAGATCTTATAAGTGGGCATCCTGAAAGAGTATTGTTCATTTTATAAAATAAGTGTATGGGTAAAAATCCACAAAATAATGTTATACAAGGAAACACTTATACAAGGAAACAAGGAAACTGGGTCACTCTTGCAAAGATCTTCTTTTTTGCGCCAATTTGAATTATCGAATCGCATGCAAGGACGCCCACTTACTATAGCAGTTGTTTAGGCCAACTTAAAGAGCAACACTAAATTTAACACCACCATGTCAACGACAATCAAACTACCATTTTCGAAAACGATGAACTGCTTCAGAGGAAGTGATATACTGATTATCTGCCTCCACTTGTGGTAAAAACCCACGGCTTTATAAAGCTGAAGCCAAATTATTGTTCATAATACACACAACCTTCGCGCTAATTATCGCGACTCAGACACGGCAGCTAATTGCTTACAAACCGTATAATTTGGCTGAAATAAATTCAAAGAACTTCACCGTACAAAGTTCATCCCATGATGTGAAGCTTTAATAGATTTTTCCCAACAAATTTCAGCAACAAATTATTGTCGAGGCTACTATTATTAGCCGGAATAAGCAACAAAGTCAAATTACTTATGACGGCTATGAATGGACATGCCTTTCATCCAAGTTGAAGCATTAAGTTGATCCATTAATTGATCGCGACAAATATTAGACACTATACAAATAAGCTGGTTCAAAATTGTGCCCCCACCCCCCCACCCCCCCCCCCCCCCCCCCCGTTTTTATACATAAATTGAACGATTCACAATAATATAGCTCCATCTATATATTTAGGTAAACTCGGATTTCTCCCCGGTTCCCGCCGCCGAGCCATAGAGAACAGGGAATCCCATTTTCACATTTTTTACACATCAAAGCTAATTCGGTTAAGTGTCCAGGCATCCACAAACGTCGATTTGTTCACGACTCGTCTTCGCTGTTAATTGTGATACCGTGAAGCTGTCTACGTAGAAACCGCCGTGCTGAATAAGTGGTTGTACGACGTAACACAGGAGGAACTGTGAACCAAAGGGTTAATAAATTCACCATTTTGTTGGATACTAACACAATACATAATTGACCAACTTTTGTTGATAAAAATGCCCAACACTTGGTCAAGTATAATTGCTCAACTGATACATCAAACCTTTCTACCCAACAATTGGTTAAAACAAATTAACCAACAAAGTGTATTAATATTTTGCCCAACAGTATAGCAATATAAATAGACCTATTAGTTGGTCAAAATATTTACCCAGCATTCTTGGGTATAATTTTGACCAACAGTTTAGTGAGTTCATATTAGACCTAACGTTGGTCAAAATATTGGTCAAAAGTTAACCAATATTTGTTGCTGTGTACGCAGGGGCGGATCCAGGATTTTTTAAACCGGGGGGCACAACGGCACAACCAGGATTTTGTATTAGAGGGTAAAGCAAAAATGGGTGGTGTCCAGGGGCCGGCCTTACGGCCCCTGGTGGGGTCCAGGGGCGAAGCCCCGGTGGGGGTTCAGGGGGCGAAGCACCCTGAAGCTCTGAGCTTTTTGCGTTTTGAGGGGTGACAAAAAGAAGCCTCCATGTGCCTAAAACAGAGAAATAGACACACTCTTATTGGAAATCAGATCCATATAAATCTTCTAAATTTACTGGAAACATTTCTGTAAAGTCGATGGTGGGGGTTGAGGAGCGAAGCCCTGGTGGGGGTCCGGGGGCGAAGCCCCCGGAAGCTTTGAGCTTTTGGCATTTTGAGGGGTGAAAAACCAAGCCTCCATGTGCCTAAAACAGAGAAATAGACATCTTTTTGGAAATCAGATCTATATAAATCTTCTTAGTTTACTGGAAACATTTCTGTAACATCGATGGTGGGTGTTTAGGGGCGAAGCTGTGAGCTTTTGGCATTTTGAGGGGTAAAAAATCAAACCTCTGTGTGCCTGAAACCGAGAAATTGACACACTTTTTAAGCTCTTCTGATCCATACCAATCTTCTAATTTTACTCAAAGAAACTGTTAATCCCACAAATCTCGCGTTTGGATCTTGTCGCTGCAATATCTGGTTTCATGCATATTCATTCAAAAAATATAGTTCAAGCTTAGTGTATAGTCTTTACTTCAATGCCAGAACGACATGAAATATACTCTATCCAGGAAAATTGGCACGTCAGGTTTCAAACGCTTATGTTATCGTGCAAATTTAAGCAATTACAAGTGACATATCATGAAAGATTCATTTTGGCCGAAAGAAACAAATTTGATAGGCATAGGATGAAAAATAAATCCATCCTGCCGCTTGGGGAAAATACACCACACACACTTGTGGCTAATTTGTAAGCAGGCTGATAGTTAAACAAACAAATAAATAAAACATAAACAAAAAATCAAATTTTACCCGGGGGGCACGGGCCCCTGCCCCCCCCCCCCCCCCCCCCCCCCCTCCTGGATCCGCGCCTGATACGTAAGAAAACTTATAGATCTTGCAGTTGGTAAGAGATTTGTGAAAAGATGCAACATGTAGATTTGTGCGTTTTCAGCGTGATACACTTGTTATTAAAGTTACGCAATTTTGTTTCAAAAACTTTAACTGTTTAATACAAATGGAGCATTTAAAATAAATAATTATTGGCCCAGTTCCATGGCCGTTTTTGCCATGTAATTCTGTGAGGAGAAGTAAGCGTAATGTGCGCAAATTGTGCGCAATGTGCAAGCAATGCGAAGACTTTCTCTATACAGAAGTGTCAAAATACTTCAACTGCGCACGCAAAAAACAACAACCCCAAAACCAACAACCTTGCTTGCTTACTATAAGCATGGTTTTACTGCTATCGGGCGCTGATTCCTCTAACGGTAAGCAAAGCAATGAAAGTAGACCATGTTTTACTGAGATTATGGAATCTTTGACATAAAGTTGTTGTTCAGGAAATGCATACAAAATAGTCGCAGACGGTATTATTAAATTGTTTGTGTATGGAACTATATGCGCAAAATACACTTTCACGTCCGCAAAATCTCCACAAACTAACTGTAGCCCATTCATAAGCTTTATCCGTACGATTTATTAGTGAACACCCTGAAATAGTCCTTAAAAAAGGTATGGATACAAACGCATCACATAATGTATAACAAGCAAAACTGGGTCACTAATTTTGCAATGATCAGTTAAATTTTGTCGACAACGTCGAGTTGCATGAAGGACGCCCATTACAAACAGTACTCAAAGAGCAACGCTTTATGCTAATCAAACACCAACCCGTCAAGCCAAACGAGCAATGTAGAAAAATGATAATGCAGCTGTACCGGTGGCAGAGAATTGAGGCGGAGGAAGTGTTATTATCTATTTTCTGCTTCATTTGTGGTGTAAGCGCAACCTCCGCGTCATGGCGACTTGGACATGGCAGGTCGTTGCTTCGAAATAGTCCAGGAGCCAAACCCCCAAATTTAGGTGAAGCATGACATTGAGTACAACTAAGATTTTTTTGCAGAAATAAGTTCTTCAGGTTGTCTGGTTACCAATTCTGATGCATGCCCAGCTGGCAGGGTTGAGCATTTTTTTCTAAAACCCAACAAAATAATATTATATTACATTTGTAACACAAACTATAACAAAAGTTATACAATCACTAAGGGAGTAGGGGTAACCTTTCTGTACAGGACTTTTGCAGTTTTTCTAACACATAAACAAATTACCCCTCATTTGATATCTGGGCCAGTCTCTTTTTAATTATACTAAACATGATGACCTTTGACCTTCATGCAAGGTCATAAAGGGGTCAAATGGGTGCAACTGTCATGCTAGCATGTTGACATTTATGACAACAAAGTTCGTGTAACACAAACGTTCTACTGTTGCAAATACAATCACAGGTACGTTTACCAATTCTGCTGAATCAGTCCCCCAGTTGGACTTGGCTAGCTTATTGAGAATGCTATTGCGGGCTCCAGCTTTTGCCTTTGTGTTGGCAATGTGGTTCTTGTAGGTAAGAGAGTGATCTAGTGTGACGCCTATAGGTAGACTGGGTTGTGAGTGTGCTTCAGCCTTTTCCCATACCAGCTGATCCTTAGTTGCCCTGTTCTTGAGGTGGAATGCACTTATCCGAGTTTTTTCAGGATTAGCTATAAGGTGGTTGGTCGAGTAGTATGGGATGAGTCCGGCCAGGGCATCGCTGAGGGACTCTTCCTTCTTCACGAAAGACTGGTTCTTGGTAGCTCTGCAGAGATCATCAGCGTAGAGGAAGCTCCTGGTGTTTGGATGGATCGGTTGGTCGTTCGTGTACACGTTAAAGAGAAGTGGTGCAAGCACAATTCCTTGTGGGAGGCCATTTTTCTGTCTGCGCCATCTGCTGCGATTGCCGTTGAGGACCACACAAAATCGTCGGTTGGACAGCAATGTCTGGATGAGTCCAGTCAGTCTTACATCCTTTGTCAGCTCAAAGATCTTCTTGATGGGGATTCTGTGGTTCACGGTGTCGTAGGCAGCAGAGAGGTCAACGAAAGCGGCTCCGGTGATTAGCTTACCCTCATAGCCATCCTCAATGAACTGGGTAAGGTTTAGGAGTTGGTCAGTGCATGACTTTCCTGGCCTAAACCCTGCTTGTTCCGGAATAAGATGTTCATCCACGAAAGGGGCGATGCGGTTGAGGATAAGCCGCTCGAATAGCTTATATGTATGGCACAGTAGGGATATAGGTCTGTAGCTCTTTGGACTGGCTGGGTCTTTGCCAGGCTTCAGCAGGGCAACAACATTGGCTTTCCTCCATAGCTTTGGGATATTGTTAATGCTCAGGCATTTGTTGAACATGTTGAGGAGCCACTTGAGGGCACCTGGTCCGAGGTGTTTGATCTGCTCGCAGAGGATGTCATAAAGTCCAGCAGCTTTGTTTGTTTGTTTTCCATTGCTTTGATGGCAGGAAGCAGGTCGTTCATGGTGAACAGTTTAGTGAAGCCCATATTGAACTCTTTGTATATTGTACACGTTATGAATGTATGGAAATGTTGCAAAATGTGCAGGTGGCACCAGGTCAATGGTCAGATCAGCAAAACGTAAGCTGTTGATTACATAGTTTCACCATAATATTGTTTGCAACATGTCTGAAATCTCTACATACAATATTTGGTTAGTACACTGACCTAAAACTTATTGAGAAAGAATTGTGATAAAAGGGTTCTGTCGTTATCAAATAAATGACATTCTGATGAGCTTTACCATACAAACTAATAGAAATGTGAAATTTTGCAATAACAAAACATGCTCAACCCTGCCAGCTGCGCATGCCTCAATTTCTTAAAAGGGACACTCTGGTGGACTCATTTCAGCAAAAAAAAATTAGTTCATGTCACGGTTTATGTTCTGTTCTCCTGGACTAAAACCGTAGATTTTGGCCGTACTAAAAATTGACTTTGAGTTTAAAAACAACAACTCTTCGTTACAAAATTAATGCGTCATTCCAAAGCTCTTCACCATTATTCTTGAACGTAACAAAATCAGACAGAGTTTTGTTGTAGGCAGTATAAATAATATTGGACCTTGCATAAATTTAGTTATGGATCGTTATGGGTCGGTAAACCCTTCCATAATTAGTCTATAATTTCCTGTTGTGCTTTCCTTTATACTAATTTACGTACTTCAATATAAGCGTAAGATCATTAGCCTACGTATTTCAATTGTTCCGGAGGTGGCTGCTCTTTTGTTCCGAAACCCCTATGTTCCGAAACCCCTATGTTCCGACATCCCTTTTCAATAACCCCTTTATGATCTACCCGTACGTAGGATTGGGGTTTATAATATGTGTGTCAAAAAATAGTTATACAAACACAAAATAATAATAATAAAAGCCAAGCTGGATGCAGTTTCATTTTACCTCGGACGATACTTTTTGAGCCAGTTGATAACCCCCTCGAGGTTCCACTGAAATTAACAAAATGGGTCACCTTGCGATTTAGGAAGTAGGCCTACAGTTACATTAACTTCATCCTTATAATTTAGGTACAGTCGGCTAATATTACGTCCACAATCTAACTGAAATAAGAACACTCCCTTTACCCTAAACACTGACGAGAAAGTAAAATAAACACATTCTCTATAGCTGTTTACGGGAATGAACTTTAAATCCTTGCCCAACCATAATTGGTAAAGAGACAACCACATCACAATGCCAATCTTGTGGTTTTACAAACAATATTCGGTATGACCCCCCAAAAAGTAATGAGTTTCGTCACTAATAACAACTTAAATGATATGGAGTTAATTATCCCCTCCCCAACCTAAAGATTATATGATAAACTAGACTTTTAATTTAATGCCAAATGTTATTCTCCCTTACCTAAAGGGCGTTTTCGAAATGACGGTTTGGGCTTGGGCTTGAGCTCCGTTCGTAGTAAACGTGTGCTATCCTTATGGGGCTTCAAACAGGCAGACGGAACCCCAGCCGTGGTTTCCATAACGGCCCAGTTTAAAGGGTGTGTACAACATTGGTAAGATTGAAATAATTGTTCACAGTTTTGCACATAACTCAGTACACTCAGGATTGATGCAATCTTTCTTGACTGGGCTCGGGCCTTTGATAAGGTCCCTTACATCAAACTTTTAAGTAAATTACATAAATGCTCTTGAAAGCATCCAACGCAGATTCACCAGAGCTTGTTTTAATTACAGACGGGATGTTAGTTACCAAGATCGACTAACCATCCTTAAACTCCCTTCCATTCATAACAGGTACAAATAGGGCCTATCTCCTTCTCGTTTTTGTTCTGCATTGTTTTCACCAAAGGTATGACATCGAGCCAGAACTGCTTCCTATTATTAATACTCGCCATGTTGAGAGTTATACTCCCAAAATTGGATTTGCCCGCACAAACTCTTTTAATATTCCGTGTTCAACTATTTTCCTTATATTTGGAATGTTTTACCGTCTTCTTTATGAGAACAAGCTATTGACTCACCTCGGTATAAAACTCTTATGTTCAATCACATTTTATTAACGTGACCATAGGCCATGTGAGCCTTTAGGCACTTCTGTTTATATACTATAATGTTTTTACAACTGTGTACATAATGTTTTTATTAGAGTATATTTTTATCACCCTATTCTCGTAGCCACCGTCACTTATGAGTAAGGCTTTCGAGCAAAGGCGAACCGTATATAAACGGATCATGATGCTATCATGGTATAACGTGATAGATCACCAACACTAACAAGCGAGGCGGATTTGGATTGCAGAATACATAGCAGCTCCATTGGACCTTTTCAGCCGGTTAGTGGCGCAGAACTGAGGATCCTGGCCACCACCGGTGTGGCCGGTGTGGACGGAGATTCTGTCCCCCCATATGGAGAACTGTGTACAAACTTCTTTTGATAGCACCCTCTTTTGAATCATCCCTCTCCAGCCCACGTTAATTTCCCATATGGGGGGACAGAATCTCTGGGGGACATAATTCCCTATGACACCGGCAGCGAAAACTGACTCGAGTCCCACTCCTATTCCTAGTCCTACTCCTAGCCAAGCAAATGAACATTTACATGTAGCCCTCGCCACTTATCGTTGTATTCTGCAAACCTAATCCGCCTCGCTTGTTAGTGTTGGTGATCTATCACGTTATACCATGATAGCATCATGATCCGTTTATATACTGTGCGCTTTTGCTCGAAAGCCTTACTTATAAGTGACGGTGGCTACGTGAATAGGATGATTTCGATCACTTTCCTTGTATTTTTGTTTTTTGTCTGTTTTTTGTTTCTCCCTTTTAAGGGGATTGCTCTTTTAGATAGTGATTAAGTTCGCTTTTGGGTAATCCCTAGGCTGTTTTTTTTTTTTTTTTTTTACATGTCCCCCTGTCTTTCATATTTTGTCTGACTGTTTTTTTTTAGTCTTCTGTTTATTGTATTGTTTGTTTTTAAAGCCTGAATGAATACATAAATAAAATAAATAAATAAATGGTATACAGATGGACATGGTGGAAAACTTCCCTTGAAATAGTTTTGCTTGAAATGCTATAGTTTTTAGGCAATATGTAAAACCATTAGTCTTTATCACTGGTGATAAAATCCGATGTTTGAAAACAGTGAAAACATAAAATGTTGTTTTTAGACTGATTGAGCTTAACTTTCACAGGTTTGTTATTTCATGTATGTGTTGGGTCACATCAAGTGTGGATACTGGTCTTTGAAAAATCACCAATGTTGTACATTGTCTTTAAATGTTGTTGCTTAAAAACTGTAAATGTCGTCCGCCGTTTTTGTTTTCAATTTTCATAATTTGTTTATTTTGATGTATTCCCCACGAAATGTGTGATTGTTTTCAATCTTATTAATTTATGCTTTTCAATATTACCTTGCTCATGAAGAGATGTACTTGCAGTTTTGAACTGTCATTATTGATTGCGATACCACTTTTGGCAAGTTGAAACAAATTCGGGACAAAGTTACCGTTTTCAATCCCTGTCATTGCGGACGTGACAGGAAGAACTCAATTTTGTTGAGTTTTTCGTTCTAAAAGAACCAACTAAGAATAGTGTTCACACGAAAACATTTTACATGCATCCAAATGGCCAAGTGGCCCGAGGCGTGCTGTGCACTTTTAAATTGAAAGAATTGAACAAAGTGTGTTTGCGATTAATATTGTTAACGGAGACATCACAGTTCGAAATAGATGCAATCATTGTCAGAGATCACGTTGTCTCTAGCGGACTCGAGGTGTGTTGCGTTGTTGAGTTGACAGACCTCACGTTGACTTCCCTGCCAAAGGTTGAAGGAGCGGCAAAGAGGTTCGTCCCAGCAGGCTTCACCGCACTCGATGACTCATTTAGCCAGTACTCTCCGGATTTCCTGATCACGCAGACATAATGGTGTGAAGCGGCCATCGTTGCCGGCAACTAAAGTGTAGATGTACGGTTGTTGAAGCTTCATCTCACATACTACGAATTGTAAAACCCCTTCATTGCAACTGCACTGTTGCCATTTACCACCGCTATTTGAAGTCATAACAACACACCCACCTAAAGAGAGAGCCCAAATATCACAAACAAACAAAAAAACAAAAAACAAACAAACAAACACCCCAACAAACAAACAAACAACCCAACAAACACCCCAACACCCCAACAAACAAACAAACAACCCCCAACACACCACCAAACAAACAAACAAACAAACAAACAAACAACCCAACAACCCAACAAACAAACAAACAAACAACCCAACAAACAACCCGACAGACAGACAGACAGACAGACAGACAGACAGACAGACAGACAGACAGACAGACAGACAGACAGACAGACAAACAAACATACAACCCAACAACCCAAACAAACACACACTAAGACGAATGGATAAATGAGTGTTAGTGTTTTGAACAAATTGTTCTGTGTATATCTGTTTTATTAATGTGAATAGCCCACGTACAGCAATTGTTAATAATTAATACAAGTCTGAACACTTTATTTGTCTCAACGAATACATGAATTTACAAACCTCAGTCGGCCATTGGAGTAACGAGAAAATTGCGAACAACTCTCTTTTATATTTGTTTACTGTTTTAGAACATCGAGCTTTGGTCTTGCAATATGAATTTTTTTCACTGATTCCTAAAAATGATGCATTTCACACTAAAGAAAATCAAAGGAAGTTTTCAACAATGAACATTTGTAGACATGTACATGTACGTTAATGCAAATATCTAAGCATTTTTTTATTCGATCTTACCAATGTTGTGCACATCCTTACCCGCATTATGAACGACCTAATGTGCCTTCTTTCTCAAATCAAAATCATTATTAAACAAATTATGCTCTTTGCTTTTGCATGTAGTTGAGCCATGAGTGTTACTGCGTGACGGATTTGTGCGCTGTATAAGAAGCCACTATAATTAACTATACTTATTGTTGTTGTTATCAATATTAACATTACAATTAAGAACGGCTTCATAACGATTTGAATTTGATTCCAAAATAAACTAATCAAAAGTCATATGTTTTAACACTCTAACAGTGTTGGCATAAACTCTCATAAATCGCCTCTCTGGTATGAATCATAACATTATTTCATGTCATATAATCCTTCGCCATAAACACAAACCACTGTTTTTACAAGAAGAACTTCACAATTTGAGCTTAATGGCTATATCGCACAGCAGGGAAACTATAGCTCCAAACAGTTCAAGGAAACTGTTACCAAATTTCTCTTGTACGTCCCAAGTGGTCATTTTTGATGTAGTGCAGTTGCGTAGACAATTTGTATAATAGCCCTGTTTTGACAAAGGCCTTTTGTGGCGTGTCATTGCCAAACGTTCTACACTGCATCAGACTCAAAATCTGATTGTGAAATCACAGGAGTGTGTTCGGATGCTGGTCGGGACATTTTTTGTCCGTTAGCAAGACACTCAACCATAATTGCTTCTCTTAACCCAGGTGTATAAATGAGAGCCTGAGAGGGCTGAGACAGTATTTCGTTCGATTAACCCCTCAGCGCCAGATTGGGGTTGTATGCTCCTAGAGAGTTAATGAGGAATGGTCCAAGTATGCCCGATGAACAGGAATAATAAAGTTGTAAAATACTAAGATATGTGTACTTTGGTAATATAAAATTATTAATATTATTTAATTTGTGTTTTCCCACATCTTTCTATGATCGTGTGTGGGTGTGTACGTGGGGATGGGATTGGGAGGTGGGTGAATAGGGTCTGCTGATCCGTGCAGATTGTTTTACGGATAAAGAGAATTGCAGCTTAACTGATTCCCTACTGGAAAACGATAATAAAACATACACGAATATCAGTGTGATTTATTAGACTGAAATGTACATTTTAAGTTGTTAGGTACATCGAAATATACGAGGCGGAAAGCTATTAGCAATTCAGTTCACAATACTTGCTTCAATATAACCGAGTTTGAAAGATTAGTTGTTTTGTGTACGTTCATTAATCATTGTAGACAAGTTGTATTTGGCTCACATGAATCGAACAGTTTAACTTGAGTTATTTTAGAAACAAAAACGTTTTATATATTTTTTAGAAGCACAACATCGATTATTCCCTACGCGTTGTTGGTGCTCTTTATTTCTTTCAATGACATGTCGTGTCAAGGAGAGCCACGGTGTTTTGTGTGGGAAATTGTGGGTCGAGTAAATTGAATAGAATATTACAATAAATGACATGGCTATGCCCAAAGTGGGCTTAAATTTAATACATTTTGAATGAAAACTAGAAAAGGGTAAAATATCTACTAAGTTTGATTAAATATAACGTGTCCGTAAAATTAGCAGATGATTGTTCGTGACTGACCATACGAATGTTTACATGCTGTCAAAACACATTTTGAACTAAAACAGTTAAATTAACTTAATCTAAAGAAGATAACACAATGGCGGGCGAAAACACATAATTTTGTCCCCTCTATTTGTTTAACATACATATCAGGGAATTTTCACACATACGTTTTGAAACTCTAATATCTATAACCCTGTGAAGCCATTATACTGTTAAGTACTACAGAAATGCGTGCAGTATGATGGGAAAATGTGTCTACCTCATTTTCAATATTAATTGTATACTTTAATCCATGAGTCACACCGCCTAAAATGGTCATAGACCATGTCAATCGGGCCTATTTGGAGATAGAACTGAAAGGGTTTCACCTGTTTTGGCTACAAACTGAACGACTCTAGGCAAATGTGTTCTCGGTCAATAGGTTGCAGAAACGTAGGCCAGCAAAAATAGTCTTTAACAAATTTATTTATAACTTCAGTCGATTCATTTAATTTAAATCTTTGTGTAAAATGCGTTTCCTTGATCTGGAAAAGGCTCGGAAAATTAAGCGACTCTGTTTTTACTCTCTTTACGTCGGCGTTCTCGTTGGTTAATGGTCGATGAGTTGACGTTTACTTGACGTAGGACCTCGATGTCGGCACGTAGCTGACGGAACTGCTCTTGTCTCTGTTAAATTTAAAACATGGAAGCAAATGAGTCTTAAAAGAAATTAAAGACGTAATAAAAACAATCGGTATAATGAATCCCATCTGGATTTCCTGATTTCCAAGAAGTCTGGAAAAGATTAGACAATGTAAGAACATTGCGAAATTAAAAAAGACTTCAAAACCAGCTTGTTCGCAAACGGCAACAGGTGGTAGTTGCTGAACATCGTTTTAAATGTTCTCAGTCAATAACAAAGTTGAGTTCACCTAAGAGTAAACATATTTTAATATGGGAGAAAAAAACCCCAATCATTTTGAACGTCTTTCTCCGGTGTATTTTAGAAAGCTTCCACAAGAGCCCCCTGACGTCATCACTCATGTTACGTCATTTGTGGCAGCTCCGTTTTGTATAACTGCTTTGTTGCAATAACAAAGCAGCATCCCACAAATGACGTCAAAGTATTTTCATTTTGACGCACACCGTCAATAACAGTAGTAAAGCGTAGCTAGTTTTATAAAACATTGAGGTCGGGGCCTATTTTTTTTTGAGGATCTATAATTTTGAAAAATTCAGAAATTAAAAAATATCAAAGTTAGATTAGGTTATTAAAGGATGTGTACAACATTGGTAAGAATGAAAATATATATGTTCACAGATGTGCACATAACTTACATGGTATAAAGATGGTCATGGTGGAAAACTTCCCTTGAAATAGTTTTGCTTGAAATGCCATATTTTTAAGAAATTATTAAAATAATAGTATTTTATCCCGCAGGATAAAATCCGATGTTTGAAAAGAGGTTTAAACACATAAGGGGGTTTTCACTGTTTTCTCATGACTTCGAAGACCGATTGAGCTCAAACTTTCACAGGTTTGTTATTTCATGTATATGTTGGGTCACATCAAGTTTGGATACAGGTCTTTGGCAATTACCAATGTTGTACACACCCTTTAACAAACACATATAAACAAGTAAAAATAGCACGCCTGTTAATTTGTTTTGTTTTCTCAAGTATCCCTGCAATGGGATACTATTTGAGAAGCAGAATTACAAAGTAAATCCATTGTTATCGGAAGTGCACACAAGCTCTGGAATCTCGTAACAATGCTGCCATCTAGCGTTCCACAGTCTCAAATTCCCAAAATATAACAGGCTCTTCTCTATCGCCAAACTTTAATTCCAGGTAAGTAATTTGTTATTTCTAAACACGTCGTTTGTACGTCAATTCTGTTGGATATTCTTATTGCGGTTCAATACCTGTTCAAGCTTTGATCGAAGTCCACTCAGTTTACTCTTTTGGTCCGTGCCTGACGATTCACCATAACCCTGCGACTGCATCAGACTCAAACTGATACTTGTGTCATCGACCGTCAAGAGCAGATATACCTTAATGGGAGAGCAAAGTTAAACAGGAATGGAATCCTGCAAAAATCGCAACCATGACTTCACTACATTTATCTTTGACATATTCCCTGAATTCGATGGATGCTGCTTCCCATTGGGACTTTTCACCGATGGATGGTAGCTTGGATACCATGTTGTTTCGTTAGATCTAAGCATGCGCACAAATAACCAACAAAAATCAAATTTTCTCAAGTCTTCTGCCACTTAGCGCTACCTAGATGCATATTCTTAAACGTTGCCCCGTCTGGTATTGGAAGCAGCAGCAAGAATCAGCCGTAAATTGTAAAGTGATTGGACAAAGCAACCACGGGGTTGATTGAATAGTTATCAACTAGTTCTACAAGAACCTATAAGTTTAGGTCAGGTGTGATGATATGCATTTCAAAGCTCCATCTCATTGTAATTCCACCATGAAAACCGTTTGGTCTTTATATAGTGCTTATGGTATTGGCATAATTTCCTAACTATCTGATGACGACCAGAGAACACCAATGAAACTTCGTAAATCTTAAAATGAGGTTTTATACAACCTCTTAAAGAACTTCTCACCTTTGGGATAAAATTGAGGCATAATACACACGTGTTGACAAGAACGATGGCCACACTAGGGATGGCGAATGTAACATTGACGTCATTACCCACAATGGTCATTGTGGGTACAGTTAAGGCTACAGTCAAGGAGACGATGTACAATGATAACGCGATGAATTTACCTGGAAGAGAACACAGGGTGGGAGAAAGTTGAAAATCGAAACTGGAACGTCACACTTTTTATAGAAAAATCATTTTATATAAAATATTTCCACTATGCACAAATAGTATACTGTCTTACTTAAAAAAAGTGTCATTAGAGCCATAATCCAAAAAGCGGGGAATGTGCTGGTTATGCCTAGAAAGAATTCCAATATTAAAACAAAAAGAGAACTGAGCATTACCACCAATAAAAGTAGACTGACAAAACTACGAAACACATACAGGTATGCTCTAAGTGAAACCATTATTTGAATAAGCAAATTGGAAACACATGGATTTTGAGGAGAGCATGATTGTATGCATACGGATGGCTTGTATAGTGCTTAGGGTGAAAGTATGAAGGTCTTAAGCTTGATTCTGAATACTCTGAGGGATTTCTGAGAGAGAAGGTAAGCGAGTGTGAGATTAATCTAGTTGAGTGGGTTTGCGTTATGTTGAGAGAAGGTATGTTTGGTGAGAGGAATGTGAAGTTTAATTGATAATCGGATGGTGATGATGTGAACATTTCTTTTTATCTGGGAAAGACAACTTCGATTAAAATTGAAATGGCAGGAGACATCCACAGTAATTGTCCATTGTTTCAGTAGCGAACGATGTGAATAGTTGATCAGTCTGCAGTTTCGATATTCCATTATTGTGCGCAAAGGGTAAATAAGCTGATGCTGAATGTCAGACTTACTATCGTTCAGTTGTGAAACGCAAATGTTCCTCGTCTCCCAGGCTATAAAAAGGCCAAATGTCAACAGAACTCCTTTCATACCAAAGAGAGCTATGGTAAAGTACTGCACATGCGCACTACTGCAGAAACGTACCACCGGAACGTCAAACATTTCTCTTTCGGGTTCAGTCACGTTCAGCTTAAACATAAGTAAAACAATTACAATATAGACGTTGAAAAGGTTGAACCATATACAAAAATAAGTTTAAGAGAAAAATAAGTTAACATCATAAATGTTGTAGTGGAGTCCTCCTTATCCGAGTCTGAGTCCGAGTCCTTGGTGTCCGAAGGGGAGTCTGAGTCCGAGTCCTTGTTGTCCGAAGGGGAGGGGGAGTCCGAGTCCTTTGCGTCCGAAGGAGCGTCCGAGTCCGAGTCCGAGTCCTGATGCGGAGTCCTACAACAATGTATTGTATAAATTAAAACGTGACACCATACCTCCTCGCGATGACCTAAAGTAACGTTTTACCATGGTTTCCCTCTTGCAATGCCCAGAGTAAATTGAACGTCAATAACACCCCAGACTGGATCATTCCACATGTTTAAGGGGGGCTGGGGTTAACTCCTATGGTCGTGTTTTTTATTATGGGTGGGGAAAATACACGCCACACCTTGTGTACAAAATCTGCTACATACATCCATGGAGGGCCTTCCTCCATGATACATCCAACCCACTGATAAAGTGGAAACCTTCCAACTATCTATGTGTTCTATTAGTCAGTGTGGTTCGGTTGATGTCTGAACAGCACTCTCAGTCAGGTCTACGATTTCCCCCACCCCACACAACTAATTAAACGTTACCAGTAACCACTAGAAGGGTTGCATTGCGTAAGTTTGTCGACCTGTCGCACTAAAAAGTTTTAAAGGCACTGGACACTTTTGGTAATTACTCAAAATAATTGTTAGCATAAAAACTTACTTGGTAACAAGCAATGGAGAGCTGTTGATAATATAAAACATTGTGAGAAACGGCTCCCTCTGAAGTAACGTATTTTTGGGGAAAGAGGTAATTTCTCACTCAAATAATAAAATACTTCTTGCTGAAGCCTTTTATTATGCATCTGAAAGCACACAAAGTAATGCAACAAGGGTGTTTGAGCCCAAATTTTCACAGGTTTGTTATTTTATGCATATGTTGGGATACACCAAGTGAGAATACTGGTCTTCGGCAATTACCAAACGTGTCCAGTGCCTTTAAAGCACTCATCATAGGGAGCAAAATGTTAACGGTTTGCTTTAATACCTGTGGTTCGCCGGAAGAACTGTGAACGGTCGTTGTGTCCAGGGAAATCCAAAGGACAAATAACAGACAATCTCCAAGCACTATTATCGCAACTCCACCAATAAGCTTCCAATCCGGTAGGTCCTGTCAGAAGAATGACACAGATAATGGTTAAACCATTGGCTTTGGGAATTTTGTTTTACCTAAGTAGTGAAACTTTCCTTGAACGCTAGATGGCGCGAGAGAGGTAGACCTAACCTAAGTTCGCAGAAACACCGATCGTCGACTAGAAGCCGACATTGCCCGGTACCAAACAAGTTTTTTGGGGCGCACGCGTACCAAATTGATCGGTGTGCGAACTTTGGAAAATGTGCTCAGTGGAAATTACCTGTTTTTATCTGCTGCCACGTATTGTGCAACACCCTTCCCAAGTTGTTCACTTGTTTATCTTGGTATCCGTAGTTGTAAGCGTTGGAAGAGCATTTGAAGTTAGGTCAAACTTTGGTAATGACCTCTGAAAGAATTTGCGTAATGTTTATCCGAAAATCCAGTTATTACAAAAAAATGGTAATGACAGTAAGCATCCCGAAGTGCCCCCGTTGATATAAGTCTGTGAAAGTACGCCGAAAAATGGAATCTCAAGAGATCGCTTGCAGATGAATTGTAAAAATAGTGTGGTATTCATTTGATTTCTGCCCTCAATATTGCAAGAAATGCCGTTGCTGCTTTCTGAGCGTGAGTGGATTGGACGTTCTTTGAAAATACCGTAACAGCCTTTGGCTGTTCTCTCAACATGTAGACACTCAGAACTGAATCCTTTAATAGGTGACTGCTCTTGTATTGTTATTGTTCATTGTACATATAAATCAGTAATACAATGACAAAACACAAACGATGAAACTAACCTATAAAGACTTATTTCAAATAAGGACTCAGCTCTGCCTGTCTTTGGTCATTAGTTTTATTTCAAGTCATAAATGGTTGTACTTCAACTTACAATTTTTTGGAAGCGTTTGACGGCCAGTGTGAAGATTGCGTGTATCCGGTATGTCTTCATAAAGATAGAACCAAAGGCCAAAGATAGCCCCACAGAGAGTAATATCCGCTCCAACTGTAACAGCAATGGAAGTATAGTAAAGATTCGGAGTACGCTATAATATTGTAAGCTAATTGTAACCATTGTTGTAGCCTAATAGTCATAAATTGCTACAGCGCATCAAAATATATATCACTTCCTTTACATGTACCCTTTTACTCCTGGGTGAAGAGAAGAACTTATAGTAAGTTGTGTTGAACAAGGAAAAAATTATGTGCCATGACCGCTGGGTGTACGACATGCCCATGAACTTACAAACTACGGTATTCGTCACGCCTATATGATTCAACAAGACAAGTAAGTCATTATCCCAAGCCAGTTGAAAATGTCAACAAACTCTTTCTTTTTGTTAGTGTAGAATTTAAACAAATTTCAGTTGAGTATTAAGTAGTGCCGGGTACAAGGGTGGCCGAGCAGTACTCAAGTACGAGTGTTTGGGCTTTTGAGTATGAGTACAAGTGTCCAAGTACCAAGTATTTATCCAAGAACTTTTACTTTAAAAGGGAAAACACTGCAATTGCTTCTGAGTTCACCCCAGCACCTTGTAATTCCTTTTAATATACTTAATAAATGGGTCTTATATAGTTCAAGTTGTACTTCAAAACTTGTCTAAAAATGAGTCCCTTTACCCAGAGTCTAGTTGTGTACCTTCAGGATAGATACAAGCCACATATAGTACATATTATTGTTTTTATTCGTTTATGTCAAGTTTTGTTTTCTTTGGTAGCGAGGACGTATTACTTACATGGCACTTGATGACGATGGCCGTGTCAGACAGGTCGGTCTTATCCCATCCTGAGGCAAAGACCGAGGCGTAGAGAAGCAGACAACCGACCACAGTCAGGTTACTCAGGGAAGGGCTCGACATCTTGATGGCTCTAAATATTTAAAATCAATTCAAAACATAATTGTTGTTCGTCGTGATCAACATAACAATTGTTCGCCTGTTCTGCACCCAACAAAGAAATGAATTAAACGTACATTAAAACCAATACAGAAATACATAATACAAAGTGCAAAGAAACATACTGGAATAAAATACTCAGTTTAAAAATTGCCGTACTTTGAGCAAAGGTATATTATCAAACAATACACAATCAAAAAAAGGCAAATTAAATGTACTTTTTTTAGATTTTGAAATAAATTTGTTCTGTCGTGTCTTGAACATCATATTATGTAAAATGCAAGTTCAAGTTTCATTAACGAATATAAACAAATACAAATACAAAAACAAAACACCTTTTTGTACCAGCAGTCGTTTTCCCGTAATTGATGTACGCTGCGAATAACGTTGTTAAACAATAATTAAGAATACAAAAATAAAATCATAAAATAATAAATAACGTGGTTCACTCAATGGACGATAACACATTTAAATCGATCATGGCAGCTCTAATTTGGTTACGAAATCTATTTCAGAGGTAATACTCCAAGCTTTGCTCCTTTTTAAAACTGACCTCTTGTGTTTGTATCTGATGTTTATAAAAAAAAACACCAGCGCCATGATTGAACCAACTGAGGCTGAAGAAAAGAGGACTGCTCGAGTTGTTGCCGAAATCTCTTGATTTATTTTTCGTATAGTAGCACCATCTACTGGAATGTGACCGCCTGAGAAGTGAAAACAAAAATGTTTTAAAAAAATGAAGTAGCATTCTGAGTGGCACTGCACTGTCTACAGTAACCGTTCATTGTTTTTTAATACACTTCTGCATAGGTAAAAGTTGTCAAAACTAGAAATGAAACAACTCTAGCTAGTGTGGTAAAGTGCACTAAAGTGTATGCCCATACTCTGCTGCAATGTGGACAAAATGTCAACGAATAATATTATGTCGTTGGTCTGGGTATTTGGACGCAGTGTAAACAAAAACAATTCTATTTGAATAGCGTTGATCCTTTTTCTCTAGGTGGAATAGTTTCGAAATAGGGCGCTGTGTATTGGTCACGAGTTTACTTGTCCTTCGCTATGGCATTTTCTTATACAATACCAGGTTCTTGGTCGGGATAGGCGCATTGATTAAAAAAAAACTACCAGATAATAGTGTTAATCCCAATCTCTCCTTAAAGAGTTTGAAAGAATCTTTTTAAAAAAATGAACAGTTTCAACAGAGGGCGCTGTGTACTATTCAAACGGTTTCTTTTGTTTCCCCTTACAAAATAGTAGCTTTTAGGCAACATTACATGTTATTAAATACTTACCTTGGTAAGCTTCTGATGTTTGACTTAAAAACAAACGAATCAATAACATGATAATTTTGCAGCCCGAGACGACGCTTGAGAATAAGCATGCATAGCAATAAATTTAACAACAAGAGTAATTGCGCCTACTTTTTCCTAAGGAACCTGTTAGCATAAGATAGCAAAACGACAACAAAAACAATATCGAGTATCTCAGCGAAATCTAAGGACAAACATTTCGTACAAATATATATGAAGTAAGTAAGTACTAATTTGTTGGGGCTATATTATTCATGATAATCATACTGCGTTTTTAGCCAACGTTTACAAGGAAGAAGAACAAATAAAGATATATTTGTATTGGGTTTTGTGAAATTTACCTTGCCATTCGATTTCCGAGTCTCTGTAAGTCTTCAACTGTTGCGTCTGCGTCGAGTATACCATTACCGTTTCCAAGTTTTTACCTAGAAAACGAAAACAAAGTGCTATAAATTTTGGTTTTTGCCATCCCTATTTTCATTAACGACAGGTGGAGGAAATCCTTATTTCAACAGGGAATTATTGTTGTTGTTCATTTTCCATTTACTCTTGCATTGTTCGTTAAAGGAAATTTAAATCCTTAGCAGACACACATAAGCACTTCCACGTAACTTACATGACTGAAAGCACAATATAATACCAAGTAGCCAGTGAAATCGCTCTGCCAGGTGTCGTATAATTTAAAGAAAATTGCAATTCCGTATCACTTTGAAGCAATGTTCCACCACCATAGTTTAAACGTGTGAGATTTTACACAACAATGTATGTTTGAGAGTTTATTAAAGCAACCAGCAATTGCTCCTGTGTTACATAGCACTATCGAACTGACACAAATTCTACCTTTACTGACCCGGAAGTGGGTCAATCCAAAGAGACCCGTAATCCGGGTCTCTTATTAAAGGAGTATTACCTGGGAGTATTAAAGTGTGTTACCAACATCAAAATATTGTTGAAATCGCACGGGGGGAGGGGGAAGGGGAGGGCATACTTTCAGTACCTTGAGCCTGCTCCACGTATATGGTATCTGATTGCCTTTGCCCATCCTGGATCAAAACTCGTCCCTGTAAAATATCACAGAACAACTCCAAATGCACTGTAACAAATCTAGTCCAATTAAAAACGGGTTGCTTCTTGGTAATCTAAAAAATAAAACACCAAAAACTATGTTATAAAAACAGCCAATCTTCTGGTTTATCTTTTTTTGAAAGTAAGATTAATTTTCGTTGCTATATTAAGCACCAAGGGAATTGTACTTGGCTGTGGTTTTTTGTGCGTGGCTTTCTTGGTCATTGGTGCAACAAAGGCGTCGGCTAACTTTCTAGCATTTTCTGATTATGAAACATGTTGGGTTTTTTAATTGTTGACCGTAACATGACGGAGTAAACAACTTTTGTTTACCGACCTACTGATCACTTAATTAAGCGTCCAAGCAGGGTTTCAAACTATTGTTCTTTTATAAAAGTTACATTTCGTTGAAACTGTTTATTTGCAAACATAAGAATTATCAAGCAAAAAAGTACCAATAAGCCATTGAAGTCGAGGTTATCAGCGTTCTTCAGGATGACTCTGGCCATCTCCTCATCGGAGTAGCTGAAATCTTCGAGTCGTCGAGGAGGAACAAGACGCTGCAGGTCGGCTATGGAAGCATTGAGGGCTAATGCAATGGCTATGATGCCGTCATAGGTGTAGGCCAGCAAGTCGTGAGCTGGGTGTTGGTTTTCGTAGTACTCGTAATGCTCCGGTAGAGGTTTCTTCATTACACAATGATAAACACATTTTGGGTCTCAAAGAACCAAACAAACATACGATAAAAACCTGTCTGAAAAATGTTTCCCTGTTGTCCCAGCGCCACGAGTATATCTGTGTATTATAATGTTTGCTATATAATAAGATTCCGTTACTTGAGACCCGATTTGAGAAAAGTTAATTACCGGTAAGCTTGCAGTTGTGCTTACAAAGCAGAAAATGTGCATTTGTCAAATTATTTCCATTTTTCTACTGCGTTCTTCAAATTGTTCCGTTATTGTTGCCCGCTCGTAGAAAGGATCAGCGCTTTAAATTCATTAGTTTTCACGCCTTTGTTATATTCTAAAAAAGAGTATGGCATATCACTTTACATTGTTGATTTTATTCTTACGACGATGACGTCGATTGATTGAATTAAAGCGGCTTTGTAGACCCAATCCGTTGCCAAATCTACAACGACTTAATGCTGCAATGTTTGAACGAAATTAACTTACCACTCCGTTAAAGTCTAATTCTGCAGCATCCGCACGTCGTGGGTTACCGTGAAATTGCAGAGTAGACGTAACTGCTGTATTGATCTGCTCCTGTGTGCAGGGCGCAATAACTGCTGGGGACGCGTCTATCCACCAGGCAGTGTGTTTGGTCCACAGGGACGCAACCCACACGTATTTGACGCCATATATTCCTGAACGATAAGCCTGTGTAGCACAATAATAACTTACTTATAAGGCCAACAATTCTGCCACATTTTGACAGAATGTAAAATTAATACAAATTTTAGTTCGAGAGCAACTCCATATACCCTTAATGAGGGTTGCTGTTACCACAAGCACACTGGTCAGCTCTTATGCCAAGATCATCCTAAGTGGGACCATGCCACACGTCCTAGAGGGTGTGTTTATCAAACAAGTTTACAAGGAGCAGGACCAAACTCTGCCAACTTCCTTTGTGTACAAAATCGGTATGTCAATTTTTAATGAGTAAGTTAAAAGACACAAGTATTGATTTATAGATACACTACGTAAACTTTAAATTCGTGACTAAACATCCTCCAAAGAAATGTGTTGTTAAAGGGTTTCTTACAATTGACGATCATAACACTGCAAGTGTACAGAGTAAAAACGTCTATTACTACAGCCCTATATTCCGACGTCCCTATATTCCTACCCCCCACGTTCCGACACCCCTATCTTCCGACACATTCCGACTGCCTGACAGATGTTCCTACAACCATGTTCCGTATGAAAGTTTGTGACCATGTGCTTTTTGGTGGGAAGCAGACACTACTATCTGAGTAACAATGTTAACAAATTACGTGTCGGAGCAAAGGGGTGTCGGAATACAGGTGTGTCAGAAAATAGGTTAGGCAGTCGGAATTAGGGGTGTCGGAAGATAAGGGTGTCGGACCATATGGGTGTCGGAATATAGGTTGAGTTGTCGGAACATAGGGGTATTGGAACGTAGGGTTGCCGGAACATAGGGGTGTAACCCTAAAGTTACATCATTAATTTTGTAACCTCTCATAATTTCTCTTAAAACCGATGTCTTGCTTAAAGTTGCACTTGACAGAAATAATGAATCTAATATTATCTCCAGAACTGTTCTACATCCTTGCGAGAGATCAACAATTGATTAATGTATTCTTGTTCAATATTTTCGTAAAGTTCCAAGAGTTGTTTAAGTTCCATTTAACCAAAACAGCTTTTGTGAGAAGATACTACCCTTTAATACCCTTTAACAGCATGCACAACACTTGAGTTTGGTTCATTACACCGTACTGCCATGACATATAAAGCTGTACAGCACATACACTGACAAGGAACTATCTTGTGGCATTGGCAGTTTCTGGAGAACGGGCCGATCCCAAGTTCTTACCTGGCAGAAGAGTTTCTGCAAATTTTCTCGGAAGAACCCTGTAAAAATGATTCTTGCATCTTGACGCTGACAAAATCAATACAGATGTCATCAGCACAGTGTGGTTATATTGAATAAAAAAAACCAAGTTGCGTCAGAATTAAAAAACAGTAAGGGGTCTGGCCTTTCTGGGATACAGCCACCGTCAGGGCCTGTCGATCTTGTTATCAACAATAATTTATAAAACGACATATGTGTTCTTGAGCTAGACACTTTTACCACACAGAGGTTTAATGGGTTCCTGCGAGGGTAGTCATTGTTGATGTGAATGCAAGCTGTGTGTTCATTTGAATGGAATTGAGATGGTTTTAAAGTTATTAGGGCCCGTTGAACACGTATAAAATAGTAAGGGGCTTCGAGGGGGGCTATTTGGCTTGAAAAATAACACAATAAACACAATCTTATTATTACAAAAACAAACACTAAAAGTTGGTCAGAATTGAACCAAACTCCGGTTCCCAGTGGACCTGGCTCATTTCCAGATCAGGGTGACACCGAAACTGGTTACAAAAGGAATATTTACTCGGATTCTGCGTAAATTTGACCCACTTCGCGGTCATTTTGATGCAAAGTCCGGGTAATTTTGATACAGAATCCGGGTCATTTTGATACAGAGTCCGGGTCATGTTGATACAGAGTCCGGGTCATTTTGATACAGAGTCCAGGTCATTTTGATACAGAATCCGGGTCATTTTGATACAGAGTCCGGGTCATTTTGATACGGAGTCCGGGTAATTTTGATACAAAGTCCGGGTAATTTTGATACAGAGTCCGG
The DNA here is from genome assembly GCA_037783415.1 of Leptasterias polaris. Lineage (NCBI taxonomy): Eukaryota > Metazoa > Echinodermata > Asteroidea > Forcipulatida > Asteriidae > Leptasterias > Leptasterias polaris. Next base: position 1,258,631 of record JAZGTN010000149.1, read on the forward strand.
GTCATTTTGATACAGAGTCCGGGTCATGTTGATACAGAGTCCGGGTCATGTTGATACAGAGTCCGGGTCATTTTGATACAGAGTCCGGGTCATTTTGATACAGAGTCCGGGTCATTTTGATACAGAGTCCGGGTCATGTTGATAAGGACCCAGATCTTGGTAAATTTTGAATCAGAGGTATATGCCTAAAGAGTTCTTGAAAAATGTTGACTACAATACCTTGATGCTTTTGAGATGGAAATCAATTTTGGAGATGTCTTTGACTCCCTCCGTCAACACAACCTGCAAACCATCAGCCTCCAAAGCTCGGCGAAATTCATTCATTCCCTGTAAAGATCAGAATATATACTCGAAAAACTCCGGGGTCAGAATGACCCGGGTTCGGGTCTCGTTTGGCTTGACCCTCTCTTGGGTCAGTATGACCATGGATTTTTGCCATTAAATGTTTATATACCTCACCTCGCCATACTCTTTCGCAAAGTACTCCTTCTCGTACTTGGTACCAAGTACCTGGTACTCGTTTGTTGAACTCTTACTCGAAGTACTTTTACTAGATGGCCTAAATGTTCGTACTCGAGTATACTCGGCAGTACTTACCTTGCGTGATGCCATGGTGGACTTATTGAGTAACAGTTTTTAATTAAAAAGTCAGTATTCCGCCATTTTTTATTTTTTTTATTCCATGTTCCCCAACTTCACCAAGCCAAATAGCATGCCAACTGTCTTGTTACCATCGGGGTTGTTTTTCACTGAAAGAAAATCCACCAAGGACCAGCACTCCTTGTTTTCCCCTAGGAATTGTACAGCAATTGCTTAGCCTTGGACCTAATTACCACTACTGAGCCATTTTGTATAAACTATAAATAGAGACAAATATGGGCTAATTTCAAAGGACATTTTGCTATAATTCATTTTATTTAGCCACAAGGGTCTATATCTAATGGTTTGGGCGATTTAAAAGTGATTGTGTTATACAAAAAATGTAATACACGCTAATTTCAAACTGTCACTCAAAAAGTTTGCGATACTGTCACTGTGTGATTTTTTTTGATGGTGTCACGGAGGGTTAGGGTTGAATTCAACACTGCCGGAATGCAAGCGTTTGTGACATTATCGCTTTGCTTGTGCAATAAAAACGAATTGTTTTTCCAGTTGTACCACAAGTACGATAAATACTGCAATGTTTTGTGCAAGGGCGTGTCGTCGCTCGGCAGTCTTTATAATACAAATAATAATAGTGGCTTCTTATATAGCGCTCAGGTCCGTCACTCAGTGACGCTCGTGGCGCGGCAACATTATTACCCCTGGTAACTGGGCCATTTTTATTTCATTACTTTAACCATCTCAACTCCCTTGGGAGTATACAGCCTGTGCTGCCAAATATGTAGCGCATCAAGCTAAATCAATCACAAGAACCATCTCTGCCCTCACAGGTACCCATTTTACCCCTGGATGAAGAGAAGCAATTATAGTTAAGTGTCTTGCTCAAGGACACAAGTGTCACAACCGGGAATCGAACCCACACTCTGCTGATCAGAAACACCAGAGCTTGGATCCGGTGCTCTTATCCGCTCGGCCACGACACGTGTGTCCTCGAGAAACACACCTAACTATAATTGCTTCTCTTCACACAAGAGTATTAAATATAACTGATTTATTGATAGTTTTGCGATATATTTATGTTGATGCGCTATACTTGGCAGTTCGGGCCGCAATCGCTCAATGGAGTTGAGATGTTTTGTTAAAGAATGAAACAATGACAGGTCGGCCATGTGTGTCAAAATTGTCTAACCCATTCGCTGCATAACGTCCAATACTTATAATCATAATTATTACTTATTTGTTTGCATACCAAGAGATATCCGGCACTTTCTTCATAGATGAAGGCAATACGTTTCCAACCCATTCTCTTAAAGAATTTGACCATTGCCCTGTAGGTCTCTAAGTCTGTGTAGAGCATTCGCACGGTGTATGGGTATATAGACCGGTCCGTTAACACCTGTCTTGAAGTCATTCCAATCTAAAGAGAATGGTTGAGAAATTCTTTATTACGCCATAACAAGTTCGGATCAAAATTTAACTGCAGAAAGGTTTGTGTGTCTGTGTGAGTAGGTAACCACATTCAAACCGGGGACCTATAACAAAAGAGGACAATAGGTCCACGGTTGCTATCACAAAGAGTTGAACAAAGGAGGGTCCACGATTGCAGGCTGTTACACACTTGGGTGTGTGTGTGTTGGGGGGGGGGGGGGGGGTCCGCCCATGCCCCAGCGGGTAATGCCACTCGTGCATATGTCAGGTGTGAGAGGGTCATTTAATAGAAAATGCTCAAATATTTAAAGAAATACAATTTAGTTTCAATCCTCTGTGTACGTTCTGAGTAAAAAAGCGCACAAGTATCAAAGTCATTTTGTTTCGAACTCACCAGTGGCAGATTATGACACAATTCACGTACGTGTATAATACAAAGACCTTTTCACTCCATGGTGATTTGGAAGACGGGAATAACAAATTTTGTTCAGTTGCATTTTATAACACAGACCACTTGCAATTTGTTACATGCGGTTACTTTTTGCCCTTTGACTGCCATTTTTGGAGATTGCAAAAACTGAATCGGAATTAGCGCCTAGCGGCTACAGCTACTGCTACGTCAGTCATTAAGGTTGTTGCTAAGGACGTCGTATACTTCAGCGCTAAATGACTTCAGTAATCATGCCGTAGCCTATAATAGCTGTAGCCGGTAACTCGGATACGGCCTGAATCTGGTCCGCCTAAAAGTAACACGGGAATGACTACCACAATGACAAAACCAAAATGTTTCGCTGGTGATGATGTCAGGTGAATTTTATCAATAGACTGTGCAAGTCTTGCGTGTATTCAAACTTTCAGGTCCAAGTTGGTCCAAACCTTATTGAGTTTCGCGTGTGGACGATTCTGTCTCCTTTAATTCTTTAGTTTAACATAATAGTATTCGACATGAAAATGTTATCATAATTGTTATGAAAGCCAAAAGTAGCAATCAAATAGATGAAAGTTAAATAAATCAACAAATAAACAAAGAAACCCAATTAAGAAGATAATATATGTTGCCCGGGTGACGTCCGCCGTTAAACCTACATAATGGTCGAACAAATTTGGGCGTGATTGGCAAATGGGGTTTCTAAACAATATTTCTCATTCCTAATTATATTTTCGTTTCTGTGTTAACTCTAATAAATTATCTGAATATATATATAGAAAATGTAATTGTATAATATATAACAAACTGCTATGGGCTTTTGTACTGCGAAGTTTTTTTTTGCATATTAAATATAATTTAAAAAGAATAACGTTTGATTTTACAGAAAAACAGCGTCTTTGTTCCACTGGTTTTTTCGTTTTGTTACATGCGAGACTTGCAAAGCCTGTAGGAAAGCCAATGAAAAACACTACTTGTTAAGTTTATTGAACAATACAAGAATAAGATTGCTCTCTTTTCTTACCTGCACAATGTTAAATCTAGAGGCAACTTGATTGACTACGACAGCTTCTTCTGATATGATAGGACCCCATGTTATCGGTACAGGAGGGACTGTGTACGCTAGGGTATACAGGTGTCGCAGACTCTCTTCTGGATCCCCTTCCTGTAGTTCAACATGTGTCAATTTCATTATTTTCATTTGTTCATGCAGGTTTTCCCAAAACATGGCTAAAAGTCATGTCATGTTAAGGGGCTACAAGACGAACACATTTACGTAATGTAAATTACTCAGAGAAACTGAAAGTAGTGATTAATATTTCCCTTAGACCGGTCAAGACTGTAGGATGGAGGGAAACGAACAAGGAGTTCCAAAGAAATGCGTACGTGGAATAACGCCATTGCCATGGCTCTTTGTTCTACATCTCAGCAAAGCACTTGTATTATGGGTGCGAACAAGCAGAAAGCCTGGTTTCAAACACAAACATCTTGATAGGAGGAACCAGTTTGAACGCACTGGTGACTTATTTAGTTATGCACCATGAAAATGTATGTAGGAAAGAAGTTTGATTTTGGGTTGAACAAGGACAAAATTACTAGAGCGGGATTTGAACCAACGACCTCCGGATTGACGTGCCGGCGCTCTACCAACTGAGCTATCTAGCCCTATGATGGCGGTCTCCCTATTTTGTCAATATCCTTGTTCGGTGGGTGCCAGTCAGAAGCCATTCAACCATAAACTGCCGTGTAGCCAAGGATCACACCCAAGTATACGATACAAAGAAGTTTGTAACCATTCCAAACCAACAATTACTGGCACACATTTAGGATCTATCGTTGTCCAAATATGAGTGATTTTTTTTATGTAGATGGATTAAGTATTTCGAATAACTTGTTAATGTACCGTAAATTCATCTTGCTATACGTATTGCTGTCACCAACATCATAATAATACGCTTTGGCTTCACTAAACATGCTAACAACTAACTCACCCCAGTCCAGTTCCATCGCATTTCTAGGTGATAGCCATCTAGAATTCCCGCTAGGCTGTTGACATGATCCAAGGCAGTCTGAGCTACTCCAGGTTGCAGCGATAACATGGGAATTCTCTTGAACGCGAAGAAGCCGCCGATGTGTATGTCCACGCGGTTATCTCCTGTCTCTGTTCCATTCTTCCCGTTGCTCTTAGAGGAAGATCGCGGGACGATGAAACAAAAGACTAGAAGAAGGCACAGTTTCTCTGTCCATGTTTTTCGTTTAGCTGCGTCCATCGCTACACTCTATCTGAATGGAACACACTCTTTCTTGATGAACGTTTGTCCTTTTAAAAAATAGGACGGGTTCATTTAAGTTGTGGGTGCGTTGTGTTGCCATCTTATATCTCAAGGCTGCCACCATTATATGGTAAAACCTTAGGGGACACAATAAGCTTAACTAACAACAACTTGTATAAGTATTGTGTCGTTAACTTAAGTTTAATACTTGGAAGATATTACTTGCTCGCTTTTATTTATTTCTATTTATGCTACACTTTATTTTCAAAAAACACCCATGCTTTGTTAATGTAGTCTCCCAGCAGTTAGGGAATTAGTGTAGATAAAAACCCATTTCAGATGAGATTTAACTCAATCAACTTCTTCATATTATTAGGATTACTTTCTGTAATTCATAAAAACAATGAATTCAATTTTCTCTTCCGGTCCTACAATCTTGGAAAGATTTTCTGCTTTATATGTTGAAATGGTTTATTAAAGGATTTATAAAGGAACGAAATACGTTGAATGTTTGTTCTTGCTAACCAACCACAAAACTGCTTCTTTATTGACAAGAAATTGGTTTCCTGTTTTGGGGTCTCGTATTGGTAATGCACAACCTTGAAAAGCTTACAGCATAGCTCTGAAATCTCGTACTGTAAGTTAAATTAAATCCAGTACAAAGAGAATAATTTGTATTTATTTTTACTGGGATGGATTTCTAACAGATACCGTAGGCCTATATCTCTTCATCCCCGTGGCTTGCTTGATAGTGGCCATGCATAGAGAGTGGCTGCCTCCTACAAGGAACAATAACCTTAAGAATTCTGACTCTTTGTCTAATATCAGGTGCAGTACCAACCGATACAGGTCTAGCCCCATTCCTACCTAACCAGTATTTTGAACACGTAAAGTGATTTAATAGGCCTCCAATTTTGACCATGTTGTCCCTTGTGGGCGGGTGTAGTCCGGCAGCCAAAGGGGTGAACCATGTTTTGTTGGATATATAATGTTTTTTTGCAGATTCCACACAAGAAGGTCATACTGTTTAAGAATCTGAGTGATGACCCCTCCTCAGGGTTGGGCAATTTTTTATATCGATTATTTAATGATTTTATCGATATTTATCAATACCTATGGTGTAAACACAACCAATACAAGCGTGTAACCCAACAATGGCATTAAAAACATACAATTAGCTTACCAAGAAGTAGTATGTAAAAAAAAAACTTTAAAAAAATTGGGCGAAAGAGGGTGTAGCGTGCTGAAGGGGCGTGGCTAGTGGGAGGAGGCGGTAACTGTATTCAAACACACATGCTATTAGAAAACTAAGTACATTTATTTATGATAGAGTTTCTTGTAATAAATCTTTGAAAGAGATTTGTACATTAATGTATTTAAGGATGATAGATGATGGATGGGGTACGATCCATCAAGGGGCGTGGCCAAGGTATAGTATTCTTCAAATCCAACCTGCGTATTTGTACGACTAAAGAAAAAACCCTGAAGTAAAAATATGTACATGTACCCTCTTCTAAATTGATTTCTGTGGAGATAGAGTTGCATTTTGGGAGAAAGTAGGGGATTGGGAGTCCAGCCCCAAGAAATGAAAAGCCTCTTCATTCTCGACAAATCCTTTAATGTTGAACCTATCTAATAATGACCTACATTTTGGTGCTATTCCATCCAGTGACGCTGTATCTGATGACCTGTTGTTATTTGAAAATTGTATTTGTGACAATTCAATAATAATATAATAATAATAATAATGTTATGATATAGGGGATGTGGTGAGAAAATTGTTCAACAAAAATGTTGTGACTTTTTTGACCGTGTGGGTCGGTAGTGAACTGGGGGAGGGGGGGAGGGAGGGGGGCGTTCCAGATTAAGAATAATTTTTCAGATCCATTGGGTAGCAATAGAGAGCTTTCGGAAGTCATGTTTGCTTCCTCATCAGTTGCATATTAGTCGATATAAAGAATCAGGCAAATCTCTTTGTACATCTTAAAAAGATGAAGGGTTATGACATTAGTGTAGGCCTATAGGAAATAAAGATATATCACTGGGTATGTTTGTGTTCATGAGTAACAGGCGTTTATCCGTTTTTGGACTTTTCAAAGTAAGACAATCAAACCTCATGAGTTTTGTAATTCATATGAATTATTAGAGGGAGAATGATGATCAATGTTGTTTGAAAGCAATGAACACGCAGATCGTAAAAGTATCACATCGTATGAAACCAGAAGTAAAACAAAACTCCAAAACATCTCTCGTGTTCACGACAACCTAAAACCGGACAATGGGTTATATCACAGGTAATCAACAAATTATTGCCTCTTATTCAGAGCGACCACAGACTTTCAGAAATATTTTTGGATCTACCTTTCTTGGAAGACAACAAAGGATAAACGCCTTGTGACTCCTAAAAACAAACATACCCGGACACCCACGTTTATTCTGTTATTTCCCATACACTTGTTGCAACCCCACATCTTTTAAAAATGTACAGAGATTTGCCCGATTCTTTTAATCGACCCACATGCAACAGATGAGGAAGCGTACAAAGAATCTGAAAAATCCCCCTCCCCCCCCCCCCCCCCCCCCCCCATCACTACTGACCCGCACAGTCAAAAGGGTCACATAATTTCGGTTTAACTATTTCCCGACCACTTCCCTGTTATAAAATAACACAAGTGGAGATAGCCCAGCACAGTTACCATAAATTGGCTTTGTTTTGTCACAAAAACAATTTTCAAGTTACAAGTAAACAGATACAGTGTCAATGGATGGGACAGTATCAACATTATTTTATTATCATTAGCATCTCCGTTGCTTCTTTGGCTGACTGGGTCCCTGTAGCTCCGTTTGTTTTGCTTGCCGTTTAAGTTGTTGCGAAAACCAAAACCCTACATCCTCTCCGGTCTGGAGGATGGTGGTTTCAGATTATCAGGTTATGTAAGGATACAATTGTGTCCTGATCCATGTGATGGAAATGTAATTTACTGAAACTCATTTCTAAGTCCTTATAATACACGGCAGGTCTCAATGTGATTTATAATAATACAATTATTTCATTTGTCACGTCAGACCAGGTTACTGATAATTTATGTAAGCGGTCTTTATAAATCCAAACTTATTGCAAATAATGCTGAAAATCTGGCTCTGTAAATAAGTCACAATACTTGTTATATTAATGTAATGCTATATCTTTGGAAGTTCGTGTTAAAATATAGCTGCTAAACAATATTTACCCTTATGCCCTATAACAGTCGAATGTTCAGCGAGACAGCTATAATCATGTGGCTAATTCTCTCCACGTGTCCCGTTGTTTACATCAGCGTGTACCCAGACTCTATCAAATATTTCACAAATTGCACCAGAATGGTACCAGTCTGATAAGTGTCAAGCTACTGCAGGCTCTTTCTACAACTTGAAATTATTTGGAAATATTCTTTTCTTTAAAAATATGTTTTAAAACATATTTGGAAAGTATAAACAATGTTTTATTACAAATGTTTTTGTGTACGATTTAAAGTGATGCAAATAATATGTTTTGTACTTGCAATATTTCAATTAACTTTAAAGTTACATAAAAAGCAAACAGCGCCACCAATAGTTAGCCTGATATCATGACTATTCTGGATTATACAATTGGAGGAATATTCCGCCTATATCTCGAATTGCCCAAACTTCACAGGGTGTCATCATGCAGATTCTGTTTGTACAAGGTCTACTGAACATAAATCAGTCAAAACCTGTTATATATCCTCCGCTGCAAGGTTCAGGTAAAAAGTGCCTTTTGGCTGCCGGACTAGTGTGGTTGTTAACACCTTTTTATTCCCTGTATGTTTTAGTTTGTTTTTTAAATTTTCTCTTGCCTTTTTCATGTGTTTTTTATATTTTTATATAATTTTGTTTTTCCCCGTCTGTTGTTTGTCTGTCTGTCAGTGTTGTATTGTCCTTGTTTGTTTGTTGAGTTGTTGAGTTGTTGAGTTGTTGAGTTGTTGAGTTGTTGGGTTGTTGGGTTGTTGGGTTGTTGGGTTGTTGGGTTGTTGGGTTGTTGGGTTGTTGGGTTGTTGGGTTGTTGGGTTGTTGGGTTGTTGGGTTGTTGGGTTGTTGGGTTGTTGGGTTGTTGGGTTGTTGGGTTGCTGGGTTGCTGGGTTGCTGGGTTGCTGGGTTGCTGGCTTGCTTGCTTGCTGGCTTGCTTGCTTGCTTGCTTGCTTGCTTGCTTGCTTGTTTGTTGGTGTGTTTGTTGGTGTGTTTGTTGGTGTGTTTCTTTGTTTGTTGGTGTGTTTGTTTTGTTTGTTTGTTTGTTTGTTTGTTGGGTTGTTGGGTTATTTGTTTGTTGGGTTGTTGGTTTGTTGGGTTGTTGGTTTGTTTGTTTGTTTGTTGGGGTGTTTGTTTGTTTGTTTGTTTGTTTTTTTTTGGTTGTCTTTTGCTTTTAAATCTTTAATGTTTCTATTGTATAAACTTCTTGCTGTTCTTTTATATTTGTATTGTCAATCTGTATTTTAATTCAGCCTGCCGGCTGCGACGAGCAGATTTGAATAAACCAGTAATAATAATAATAATAATAATAATAATAATAATAATTATAATAATAATAATAATAATAATAATAATAATAATAATAATAATAATAATAATGTCGGTCTTGTGTATATCAATTTCCATTATATATTTTCCCCGTCATTTGTTGTCGCTTTATCACACTCTTAAAAATACCATTGTCAGAGTCCCTGAGGGGGGGGGGGGGGGGGGGTGCTGACAATTTCTGCGTTGTTATGCCAAACCCAAAACAGGTTTGAAAATGAGATTTAACTCAGATTCTTGCATCAGACTGACCCGCTTCTATGTTACCTTTGACACAGATTCTGTGTTGACGACCAGCATAGGGTCAGGCCTCACAGGACCTGATTTATTGTTTTCTTAGGTGCAGTTTTAACCTTAGATGACGTGTCCGGCCCTTCGCAGCTTGCTTTATTTACTGTCTTTGAAGTATTACATCGCAACTTATTAAAACTAGATCCCGTTTTACGGCTAGCGCGCATAAAAATATGTTTATGACGTAGTCCATGACGATCTGTTAAAGGTCATTATACATAATTGGTAGAGCTGACAAAGTACTAGTATACATGTTTAACATGTGTGATCAGCCATGTACATTAAAATAACAAACCTGTGACATTTTGGGCTTAATCCGTTGTCTGAGTCAGGAGAAAATCATTCACGATTTTTAGCATTTCAACACATTGTCTTAACATTTTGGTTTGCACAACCGAAATCAGCAGCTGTTGCGTAATTTTAGTTCATTTGATTAGAGCTACATGAAGTTTTCTTGGCGATGACTTCATTTCAGAGGGACATATTTCACTGACCTTTTTATAGTCATCAGTGAGCTTTCATTTTAAAAATTAAAAATGATTTTTATCATCACCAATCCTTTTGAGTACCTTTAACACCAGTTTCTATAATAATTCATTCTGTGCGTCTGGACCTGTCTATGATTGAATTATGAAACCATTACCTTTGGTCTTTCAGTCTTTGGTTTGTTTTTGTATTCACAAATTTTGTCTTGATAGCGCTTTAAATAAAAGAGAATTCCCGATGAAATAATGTTTGTTTCCAAATTGATAACCTTGCCGTTAGTAACATGCCATTGCCAGCACAGTCAAATCAAGCCCGTGGAATGATTTGGTCATGCACTGTAGGCATACAGCCTGAGCAATTGTTGACTTAGCAGTGTGTAGAACGAGAGTGTTGAGAAAAACAATTCAAAATGACAGTTCCCGGGGACATTCTAGACGACTAGAACGAAATCCTAAAATTATGTGTTGTAAGTAAGCATGTCTATATAGGGGTGTAAATGTATTGTACATGATTAGTAACGATACAAAAACTAATTGTTTAATGTTACTTGAAAACTATTTATATAGTTCATACTAGAACCATTTTACTTTTTGTTTCGTCTGATACGAATCCAAATTCGAGGAAACTGAATCTGAAAACATAAACAAAACGCAACTTATTTCGGTTGTACAGCCAACATTAGGGACAATGTGTTTACATGCTGAAAATTGTGCATGGTTTTCTTGCTACTTTTTCCCGATTCAATCAACATATTATACCCAAATTTTCCCAGGTTCCGTATTTGGTTGATCACACAAAACATGAAGACTGGCTCTACCAGTCCTGTATATTACATCGATTGTTGCAAGAGATTTGCGGATAAATTGAAACGAGATATTTAATCCCGTTTTCCTACATAAGTTTCATGCCACCTTGGCCCCATATATAGTTGGAGGTTACAAATAGATACATAATCAAATTTTTATTTATATTACAGTTTGGGTTAGTAATAAATTTCACAAATCATAAGGTGAACAAAAATTATATGAATTTAGAGTTGCCAATGGTTTTTTACATCGTTTTTTACATGCGTGTTTTGTGTGTTTATTGATCAATCACTTTTGTCAACGTCTTTACATAAACATACAACCGGATCAATTAATGGTAAGGGCATATTTTGTACTCAACATCACAAATATTTGTATTAACCATTTATTGTAATGAAACGACATATGCCCCATAAGTGAACACAATCACCGTAGCTCGCAAGCCTGAGAAACCTGTGTAAGGATGCTTGCTGTGTGAACCAAAAACACCGGGGTTAACCGCTAATGTTCAACAACAAGTTTTCTGGGTCCTTTTACATGCAGTACCAATCGGGACCTACGACTATACTATGTCCCTTCCGATGGACAAAGCAATTTTGGTTAAGTCCACGACCGGTATGTCGAAAACAGATTAGTAATTTTTATCCGAAAGCCTATTGTTATAAGTATGGTATAATCTTAGTGGTAATGGTAGGAAGCAGAAAACTAAATTATTTCACCTGAAGTGCCCCCGTTGATTATAATTCAATACAAGTATGACGATATTTGAATATCCTACATTCTGGAAATATCGGGGTGCTAACATTTAAACCATGAGTGTTGTCACATAGGCAATAGCTACCCCAAGAGAGGGTCAAAATTAACTTATAGACCATGTTACCTTTTTTACAAAAATAATGACCTTGCACATTATAATGCATTTCCTGACTGGCAAGATACTACACAGGCCATATGGGAAAATTTACATTCTGTGTCATAACTTTCACATCAATTCAAGAGTTACAAAAGCAACAGCTGTAGTTTTTGAAATGTCCCCCCTTCCTTCATATCAAACGTTGAGCAAAAATCAGACAGTGCAATCTCCATAAAAAACAATATTTATTGTTTTCTTCCATTAAGCTGCGTACAAACTGTGCATGCAGGAAGTCCAGGCACTGTGGCTCTTTTGTAAATGTGTGATGTCACATGCCACATGGTCTAAATGGTGTTCAAATAAAACGTATGTAATTGTGTTGGCAGAAATAAATATTGTTTAAACTGCTATTCCTAAGGGCCATGTCTATAAACAGTAAAAAGTAAAATAGTACAGTAAAAGTTTAAATACAGAGCAATAAGAAAAACCATAGATCCGAAACGATTATAAAATCAAATCAAAAATCAACAATGTTACACGAAAATTTCCACACATTTTTAACACGTCACAAAAGGAGGGTGCATTGAATTTTAAACATAGATCAGATGTAGTTTTGAAGTGAAGATCGCCTGAAGTCGGCTTACAGCGATTCAAATGTGGTGCCTCAAGCAATTTTCAAACGTTTGTTATTCTACCTTCTTTTTTCAAAGTACAAATTTGCGATGGCATTAAGCAAAATATTTGTCTCATAACACACTCTGAAGGTGTAGCAATCTTAAAGCTTCTATCATTCAATGCACAATCAAATCACCTGCCCTTCGTAGTAGTTGGGATTTGTAACGCAATTTGAATAACAACTGTGAATATATTCTTCTTTCCAACCAAACGCTACATTAACAGCTAACATCGATGGAAGTCACGCAAATAATACGAAAGCGATGATGTTTACGAAAGTCTAGAACAAATTTAGTAATTAGATTATGGGGACAATACATTTATATGCAGACAAAGAAAATCAGACTGTTTTGTTCTTCTTTTTAACTTAAAAATCAAATTTGATGCTTGACGCGAAAATGTGCTATTTAAAAGGAACTCATGTGAAATTTGATATAACTACAATACGGCGTAGCCTATAGCCTTGACCAAGGCGTTGGAGTTTTACTTTCGTTTATTAATTGTCTTTTTAGATTAGTTGGTTTCCCTTTGCGCTGTTGCGCCATTGCGATACCCATGCACCCGAGCTATATGTGCAGTCTCTGGATGTGTGTGCCAAGCATGTGTAACGCAGTGCTTGCGTGTGGTGTGAGATGTGTACACGTAGACTATCTGAATCAACGCCTTGGTGGTTCTGTTTTGAGCTAGCCAGGGTCATTACTATAATGCGTGCATCAGACAAGACCCCATTGGTCAGTGGCGGAAGTCATGTTTACTAATATATAGGGGGGGGGGGGGGGCGCATTGCGCAATCATTTGCAATCGCGGTTTGAGTACACTCCATTTTTTAAAAGAGATGCTTACCGTTAACAAAGAAAAAGAAAATCGTATCGTTGAAATTCTTTCTCTATCAGCACTAACATCATAACAGTAGGGCCTGTAGTTTTTTATTCAAATTACTAAAGCAGTTAACAACGTGAAAATAATCATTTTCGAATGTTCTCGTAGTGTAAAGATTACGTGTTTACAACATTTGAAGATTTCATCAACCTCAAATAAAATGGACTCGTCCAACCAGTCTCCCAGTCTCAACGGCCACGGTGTTCGAATCGTGTGCATGTGTGGAAGCATGGTACAAAGGTCATAATGAGGGAAGCTTGTGATTGGACCGTCGAAAATGAATCATTCATTTGCCTCCCATTCTGCGCTGTTTGCAGTCGGCCGAACGAAAGATTTAAATATTCATGATCTGCACACCAGCATATCCGCTAGCCCCCCCCCCCCATTTTCGTCCAATAGTGGACGAAAATGGGGGGGCTAGCGGAAATAAAAACAGGAAACACATTAAACCCGGAAGATACAGACGCATCAAGGCTGTCGGCCTACGGCCTCCGTAGGCCTCCGCATGCGGATAGTAATACGAATGCGGATGACCTGCGCACAGTACGGGCGTCGTGCGATGTGATACAAACATTACGCACAGTGCTTGTGTATAGGCTAGTGGTGGATTTTACGGCGTCTTTTCGGAGTGAAACTGCGACCGCCTTGAGCAAGGCTACGTAGCCTAATGCATCCCTTAAATGTTTGTTTAATTGTATTACATAGCCCCTAGGTAATTTCTTTCTTGTAGACCATACAAATTAAACATTTACAAATGACCTTCAAAAAAACGCTTTATAATTAGCTCATAAAAACACACTGGAAATGTTGAAGCAGAATGTCTTGAAAAATACTCTTAGCTTACAGGAAAGACACATTGCTGACAATGTTCATTCACCTTGTAAAAAATGTGATTCTAAGTAAATTAAGTCCAACGAAATTTAAGCAAATGACGTCACTGGAGTAAGGCGCGTCACAAAGAGTAACAGTGCTGCTGATTTACCCATTCTGCGCGTTGCACTATAGGAATGGAACCTCTATAAAAAGTTGTTTGCTAATTGTAGATTGATATTAATTGGCAACCTATACATACTGATACATAATTTGAAAATATAACAGTACAGACATTTTTAATTTTAATAAGCCTAAATGAAGCCGACCACAAATTAAGTTCTGCATCACAAAATGTCCGTGGATCTAACTCCGATCATCAAATTCTAAACTCAAGAGCGCCCTCCTGTGGGCTAGCAAGAGGTTCATTGTACATGTAAGTAAACAAAGTGTTGGAAAAAGTTAAATTTATTTACACTGGTAAATGATGTATTGGTTTCCTTGCATGTATTTGTTACACAGACACCAACCTGTAACTGTTGTGTGTTGGCTTCATCGACTTACGGGAATTTACCGCCGATACCCTCGTTTTGGGTTATCAAGTTTGACGTCAGCATAAACTTTAAAACACGCGATGGAGCAATGAGTCTATTGCCTACAGTTTGTTTGTATAATGTGTAATCTGCCAAAAATTCAGTAAAAATCTCAAAATTCCAAGTTCCTGTGTAAACATAATTGCCTGCAGAGGCACAACCTTGGTAGCCAGCCAAAAATACCCGTATGACCAAACACAATGAGATCGAAAAGGCTTGATTTTTTCGGATGAAGAAAAACCGGAGAGCACGGAGAAAAACCCTCCTGGCACAGCAGAGAACCAGCGTACAATATATTGATGACCTTAGCTAGGTATATAACCAGGGTTACATTAGTGACAGGCGAGCGTTTTACGCACAAGCCAACCATGCAATCCCATAACCCTCCCCCGCCCCCCAAAAAAAAATAATAAAAAACATTGAAAATACAATTTTGTTTGCTATTATATTATTGTGCGAAGCTACTCTATAAATTTAAGACATACAAAATTATAAGGAAGGTTGACAGAAGCCTCTTCACCATCAATGCTTTCCATGTGTTCTTCTAATGAAGGTTTTTAACAAGCTGGCGAAGTCGTGCTCGTTTCTAGAAAAATTAAATCGAAACCAAATATTTAAATAAGAAGCAGCCCTGATTTTGTTTTTATCAAAACGAAACTGAATATGAAATGCAATTGGATATTGCAGTCTTCGAGAAGGTGATTGTTTACAACACTACACATTCATGCCAGTATTTATCAGGAGAACAGTAGCTAGTTTTCATATACAAAGATCACAAGTAATAAAGTTTCACTGGTATCCATCCACCAGTGAAATATTTCCATCTGAAATACTAGGAGACCACGGACATCAACATGTTAACGGAAGTGTAAGACGCGTCCCCTGTCAGAGAGAAGTTTTAGCCTAGTGGCTAATTAAAGCCACTACTGAGGCTTCAGCTCCATATACTGCCGAAGCTTCACCCATAGCCACTGTTAAAGTTTCAGTTGTAGCCACTGCCAGAACTTTGGACACGGTCTTAGTGTACTTTGCGCTTATTTTACCAAAGCAATCTGGTCCCGTTTTGATACAAAACGCACCAATATTCACTTTAGATATTTGGACACTTGGTACACAAACAGGGAGGTTAACAAAATATGTATAAACTATATGCTGGGTTACCTGTTCAAGGTCCGTGCGAAGGTTGTGAAGTTTGTTGGTTTGGTCTTTGACTGGCTTATCCGATGCCAATGATTCACCATATCCCTGTGACGTCATCATACTCAAACTTAACCGAGATTCGTCGGTTGTAAGCAGCAGACGGATCTGTCATGACAAACTAGCGTTCTAAAATAATACGGTGTTAACCTTGCAACGAGGAACCCGTTTGGTCCTAACGTGGCTTCAGTTTCCTGCCATAGATTGGCGGCAGGCGCATTTGATAGGTTAAGGGGGTTTGTTCTGCCTTTTCTCAATGATTTCTTTAGCAAATTGTGTTGCTTACATGTCAAGGAATACCTAACTGTCGGCAAAAGATAACAATACATTCATTCACCACAAGCCCATTGAACCATAGAGCAAGGATCAGACACAACCATGCCTTGTCACCAAGCGGTGACTCACTCACACAGAGATAGGATGTTGTGCATGTGCAATGGGAATTGTTTTTTTGTCACCACCCCTCCTGACCAAATTGACGACCCCTGTTGATTGACACCCCTTATAGAACTTGTGTAATGGTACACTGTAGGATATCATGGAGTATCACGGGGGTTGGGATCTGTGGTGATGTGCCTCGTTGCAAGGTTTTAAACAGTTATTTTACGTTGTCTCTTATTCACCGCATGCACTACCTTACACACACTCAGTCTGGTTATTAAGTCCAAATATTCATTTTTCTTTCCCGACCCAGTGATGACATCTTTGCTCTGTAGTTAACATCCTCTCATAGACATTGTAAACACAATTCCTTGTGGAGCACCCCAGTCTCCAGACTATGAGATCTCTTTTCTCCTTTTTTGTTTCGTTCTCGGTCTCCGTTAGGTAGCATACACTCTCTGGATATCACCTGCGTAACTAAGGTAATGTTTTTAGGGTTGCACAAGGGGGGGGGGGGAGCACTGCTGGCAAATGAACTATATATTTCTTTGCACTTTGCACCCTTCAAGGGTCGCTTCTTAAAAAAAACTCCCATTATTAGTCAGCATCTTTCCTTATTTTGTGCCAGATCATGCAGCCTATAAAATACATCACAATGAAACAAAGATTATTATTTATTTTATTTTTAAATGTTTTTCTCTCTTCTTGTTCGCAACATCTAGAACCATGTAGTTACTGTTTGAATGTGTAGAAATAAATAATAACTGTTAACAAGGGATTGCGAGACCGGAGTTTTTTCTATGGGGATTTATGTATTTGAGGACTGGCACTAGTATTTATTTATTACACACTTGGGGCCATGAACAGTATGCCTAATCAATGTTAAAAACTTTGATTTATTTTCGAAATTGTTTTGGTTCATCCGCCCCCTCCCAATTTCGATTTTTACAAATTGACAAACTATTTAATATACCCTATGCACTGAAGAACAAAGTAATGTCTCAAATGAAACAGATATTTTAGATCAAGGCTCTCACAGCTCAAGAGTTTTCAATGGCCTTTCCACATGTATTTACGATAAATGCAACGCCACCCAGCACGTCGTGTAGCTCCATGTGACACTAAGCACCGTATTTAACGTGGCTGACTGTGGCAGAATGGGGCGCGCGCGGGCGATGAGTCATCATACAACTTGCGGACGTGAATTACCGTACTCAGAAGACGTTAGTAAAAATAACAACTGCCCATTGCAAAGGTACAACAAATAATGTGTAAATAGAAAAATAGTTTGAACAATTGAGTTATACGCCACCAGTGCTACATAAAAGTTTATAAACTTAACATTTTATATTCTGTAATATTATTATTATAGTCCCAAATATTCAAATTTCTATTTCTTGTTGGGGGGCACCCGGGTGGGCACTGACATCAATGGGGGGGGGGGGGGGGGGCAGCCCCCTACACATGCCCCCCCCCCCCCCCCTGCACATGCCCCCCCCCCCCCCCCCCCCCCCCCCCTGCACATGCCCCCCTTAGTTACGCCACTGCTGGATATTCCTTTGTTTTGAACATAAACAAAATTAAACACACTTCCTACACTGTTAAAACACTGTGCGGACGTGTGTAAGTCTAGTGTTTCAAGTCCCTGCAATGTGTGGACATCGTTCGTTCTCATCTTTTGTCCAATCGTCGCATGTAACGCTTAAACATTTGCAATCTAGCTCAAGCTTCTCGCATCGGGTGATATTGTTTCGACTATTTCGATATAAATGAAGATGTTTTTATGGAATGCGCATTTAAAACAAAAACTTAACCGGCTGTGCCGCCCCTTTAAATGGAATTAAATGAAAACAATACTTTAAATAAATTACCTTGGGGATGAAATTAAGTAATAACACACTCGTGTTGATCACCACAATGGCCACCCCTGGTATTGCAAACATCATGTTGACGTCATCACCCATGATTGTCAATGTTGGAACCGCAAGGGCGACCGTCAAAGCAACGATGTACAGTGAAGCTGCTATATACTTGCCTGTTAATCAAAGATGATGGAAATTGAAGGAAAACACGTAGGCAATAAAAGACGGCAGCAGCAAAAGTATGCTTAACCTTTGAATTAATCATCATATTAACAGATATATGAATCGTTTTGTTATTTAAACGGAAATGTGTTCTATTTCCAATTAGGTTTAGACTATAACACCGATTATTGATAACACAAAATGAAATGATATTACGAAGAATCGCTAAAAGGAAAACAAACACATTATTTCATTGTTGAATCTTTGACATGGACCGTTTCGTCAGACAAGGTTTTTTGTGATATAATGTGTCGAACATAATGATTTGTCGGACAATTGGTTATTCAGACAGACTTGGTCGGACTATTGAGCACGAAATACAGGCTGTCTTGCACATTGGGTCGGACATAATTCTCCAAAAAAGTTTTCGGACAAAATGGTCCATATTTGACAAACTGGTACGTAACACTTATTTAATAGTATAGTCTCAATAGAAGCGGAATGGTCTGAACTCACTGTCGTTTAGTTGTGAAATTCAAATATTTCTTGTTTCCCAGGCTAGGAACAGTCCAAATGCCAAAAGTACTCCTTTCACTCCGTAAAGGATTACGGTGAAGTATTTATCATGTTCACTGCTGCAGTATTTTATCTCTGGAACAGTGAATATTTCTCTGTCGGGTTCAGTCTCGTTTAGCTGCAAAACATAAGAGTAATAATAAAGAACACACAATTGCACGAGACATAGTGAAACAACGTTTTTAAAACAATTAAAACAAAAAACGTTATGCAATTTAAAAATGAATTTAAGTAAAAGTAAAAAAAACCAAACTTAATTTTAAAGTAAATAATACAATTCCCAATTAAAGTGTACATTACGTTGGTAAATAGTACAAATAAAAACAAATCAGTTTTGAACAGAGAAGATGCAAACATTTGAACACATTGAAAAGATTCACGTTTGTTTTCCCCCTTTTTCTCATGGTTCCAGAGACTGATTGAGCTTAAACTTTCACAGGTTTGTTATTTCATGAACATGTGCATGTATGTTGGGTCATATCAAGTGTGGATATTGGTGTTTGACAATTACCAATGTGATACATGTGCTCTAACAAGTACTAAGAAAAGTACTAAGAAAATGTGTAAAAGTTTACATGTATGAAGAAAACCTTACATTTTATGTGTGTAAACACTAAAACTTCCCGTCTGTGATGTGTCCTGATGACACACATATGATGACTTCATAGTAAACATTTTCTTCTTTCTAAATGTGTATCATGCGTTAATCACAACGAAAGCCACTGCAACGAAAACTCAATGTTACCAGTTCCGCTGCATAAAATTAACTCTACTCTTCGATATTTATGAAGGCCCTCTAACAGATATTTTTTAGTGGCTAACCAACGAAAAGGTATTGAGAAACTAAGAGAATTTAGGTGGCAGCAAACTCTGAGAATGGTTGGTTTACCTGTTAAGTCTGGCGGCCACCACCTTGCCCGAAAAACTACATTTCCACACACGGCCGCATTATATTGTCTACTACCTTGTATATACATCTTTTGTAAACATGTTTCCTTGTGGAGCACCTAAGACTTTTGAATTCCACAATGGAGTCCTTTTACTTTCCTTAAGCTTGTTGGTCCTCGGTCCCCGGCAATAAGGTAGGCCTACCGAATAATCATCGGCTGCTTCATCGTAGCAGTGCCTTACCCTCTGCTCTAGAGACAGTTTGTAAACAGCCGTCTTGTCCAGAGCGATCCACACGATAAAAATGAAGCAATCCATGAAAGCAATGACCAATACGCCGCAGATTAGTTTCCAGTCAGGTAGATCCTGGTAACGTCAATAAGAAAGGGCAATAAATTAGTTGTGTTCTTTACAGTGCGCCGTGTAGACCATGTTACCTTTGTTTACTAAAATAGTGACCATGTACATTCTAATGCATTTCCTGACAGGCAAGATACTACACAGGCCATATGGGGAAATTTACATTTTGTGTCTTAATTTTCACATAAATTCAAAAGTTACAAAATCAACAGCTGTACAACTTTTTAGATGTCTCCCCCTTCTTCATATCAATAGTTGAGAAAAATCAGACAGTGCAATCTCCCTAAAAACATAAGATTTATTTTATTCTTCCGTTGTGCTGCGTACAAACTGTGCATGCAGGAAGTCCAGGCTCTGTGGCTCTTTTGTAAACATGGTATGTCACGGGACACGAAGTCCGAACCGAAGGCCAGAGATAACCCCAAAGATATTAGCATTCTCTCAACCTGAGACGACAATAGTAGTCGGAAAGTAACAACTTGGTTTACTTGATTATGTTGTCATTGGTATTATACAGTGCAGGTGAAGTCCAATACCACTTGTTCTAAGATAACCAATGGTTTTAAACGATTCAATACGGCTTGATTTGTTTTTCTGTAAATAGTTCTGAATATACTTTATTTGATTACCACTTACATGACATTTGATGATGATAGCCGTGTCAGGCAGGTCAGTCTTATCCCATCCTGAAGCAAAGACCGAGGCGTAGAGAAGCAGACAACCGACTACAGTCAGGTTACTCAGGGCAGGACTCGACATCTTGATGGCCCTGCGTTTTGAGTCATACATAACAAAATTGTAAATATTTTTTTTAGAATTAACTCACATTAATAAGTTCAAGAAGGAGAGATCAAAAGTATGAGGAGTTTTATTTGGAAATCATTTACAATAGAGGATGTTAATTTTCAGACCTTTTGTTGTTGTATCGAATGTTAATTGTAACGGACAACACTCGCAAAGCTAGTGTATTGCCGCTAGAGGTCGCAGAAAGTAAATAAACTCAATCAACAAAACAAGGGTCTCGACAGCAGCTTTCATTTGTAAGGTGATATATAGGGTCATTGTTGTTCTCATCGATCATCATCACAATATCTTTAAGCTTCGTGAAAACTGTAAGTAAGATTGACAAAACAGTGTTTGAATACAGTGAAATGCTAATCGAAATCTTATCGAGTACAGTCAAAACATAACGAAATAACTTGTCAATAAAAAGGCTAAAATACTTCAATCATGTAAGTTTAGGTAATATCAAAGAGTAATATAATTATCCTGTAAACATACCTCCTTGCTTCCATAGACTTTCACATCGGAAATGAGCTAAATCAGGACAGATCTTCACGATTGATCTTGAGCTAGTAATAAGGCATGCATAGTCAAAGATGGCAGCCACCAGTAGTTAAAACAATGTGCTTGTGTGTGTGAGTGTGTCTCTTTACTCCACTCAGTGGGTTAAAGTGCAGTGCTGTGCATAAATCATTAGGTTGAATAGGGCTGCACTTACATGGCTTCCCAAATTAGCACTGCTAATTTCTCATCTAAGTCTTGGTCATACGTTTAAAAACGAATCCCTAGTCCTTAGTGACAAAATAAAAATTGCAAGGTAGGAGGAGATAAACATTATCTACAATAACGTTCTTAAGTCTTTAAGTAACATCTTAGTACAACAGTTAATAAGTCGGCAGGAATAAACACTAAAAAACACTAAAACTAATGCGTCCAATGTGTATAGAAGGACAGGCAAGAAGACTCCAGGTTAGGGGAGCTCTAAAAAAACTACTAAGGCTCCTCGTCGGGGATTTCCTTGGTCTCCAGGTCAGTGACAAGCAAGACCAGCTTCTGAATTGGTCTTTCCAAGTACCTCTTTGCAGTAATCTTCTTGCCGTTAGCATCCAGATGTCGATCACCAATGACAAGTCTGACGCTACGTACAAGTTTGTCTTTACTCGGGAAGACTTCTTCAATTCGAGCGAGTTGCCACCTGTTGCGTGGAAGGTTGTCATCCTTTATTATCACGATGTCACCGACATGAAAATCTGAAGAAGAGTGGACCCACTTCTGTCGTGTTTGCAGTGACTGGATGAACTCCTTTCTCCAACGAGTCCAGAATTCGTTAGCTAGTTGTTGGACTCGTCGCCAATGTTTTCTTGAATACAGGTCAGTCCGCTGAAAGATGCCTGGCGGCGGAAGAATCACCTTGCTCTTCATAGTCAACAAATGATTCGGTGTGAGTGGCTCTGGAGATGATGGGTCATTCAGGTTGTCTACTGTAAGGGGTCGACTGTTGACTATAGCAGCTGCTTCACACATTAGTGTCCTGAGGGATTCATCATTCAGCTGCGAACCAGAATGGTCCATCAAAGATGTCAGCACTCTTCTCACTGAGCGTATCTGTCGTTCCCAGACTCCGCCTGCATGGCTGGCCGAAGGGGGGTTCATCTTAAACTCTATCTTGTCGCAACCCTCTTTCAGGAGAAATCGGTTCACATGGTCCAGGTCAATTTCTGTCTGAGCTCCAACAAAGTTAGTGCCTCTATCGGAGCGCAGTTGGCGAATCGGACCCCGGATCGAAAGGAAACGTCGTAAGGCATTGATGAAAGAATCAGTGCTGAGTGAAACTGAGGTCTCAATATGTATCGCACGAGATGCCATGCAAGTAAAGAGAATGCCATATCTCTTGACCTCGCTTCGGCCTTCCTTGATGTACCAAGGGCCAAAAACGTCAACGCCACAGTAGGTGAAGGGAGGTGCAGGATTCAGTCTATCTTCAGGCAAGTCTGCCATTTTCTGCTCTTGGACTTTACCATATAGCTTTCTGCACTTGACACATCTAGATATCATGTAAGAGACTGCTGAGCTGCATCCAATTATCCAAAACCCAGAAGCTCTGATTTGGTTCGTTGTCATACCGCGCCCCTGATGTGCTGCTTGGTGGTGACATGACTGTATCACCATATCTGTCACATGGTGCTTTCTTGGTAGTATCACAGGGTGCTTGAAATCATGAGGGAGTTGAGCTCTTCGTATTCGTCCACCAACGCGTAGAAGTCCATCGGCATCAATAAAGGGGTCCAACCTATACAAAGAACTGGTCCTTTTTATTACTGCATTGCGCTGCCTGGCTGCCTCCCTTCCAATATTGCCATCGTGGATACCCAGAGATTGTAGAGCTCTTATCTCCTTGGCAAAGGCCTTTTTCTGGACCAGACGGACAATCTCGATTTCGGCTCGACGGAGGTCTTCAACTGTTGCAGGCTCATAGGCTGGTATACTGTTCCTTCGCAAAACTTGTATAGGTACTGCTTCACGGGGCTTCTTGATAGAGTGGTCCTTGAAGCGTGATTTCAACTTGAGACAGGCAGCTACTGCCCTCTTTGCACGGTGCCACTCAGAGAAGTAATCCAGGCGCTCAAGTTCAAAGTCGGTTCCAGAGGCATGTACAGCAAAGGCCTGTGCTTTCTTCACCTCTGGATCATCTTGTGAGACTGTTGGTTTGATGGCTTCAATCACTGCTGGGATCTCGGTCTCCCACAGGAATTTAGGTCCCTTCAGCCATCTAGATTTGTTCACGAGTTCCTCTGCAGTAGTACCTCTCGACCCATCATCTGCTGGATTGACATCAGTAGCGACATGTCTCCACTGTGATGGCTCAGTAATGTCTCTGATCTGTTGTACTCGATTTGCTACAAATACGTGGAATCTGCGTGCATCGTTGGCAATGTAGCCAAGAACAACCTTACTGTCGGTCCAAAATACCTCAACAGGGTTCTTATACTCCAATTCTTTCTTCAGCATGGTGCTAACTCTGACTGACACGACAGCAGCATTCAGTTCCAAGCGAGGTACTGTAACTGGCTTAAGTGGACAAACTCTGGCTTTGCCCATAATCAGAGAACAGTGGACTTTGTCTTGATCATCTCTCAGGCGCAAGTATGAACATTGTGCGTAGCCAACTGTGCTAGCATCGGAGAAGTGGTGTATCTCGACTGATTTCACCTTTCCAAAATTGTCAGGTTTAAAGCATCGAGCAATGCTGAGGTTCTCGAGCATATGTAGACTAGCCCTCCAGCGCTCCCATTGCATCTGAATTGAGTTTGGGAGAGGGTTATCCCATCCCGCTTCGTCTTTGCACAAACTCTGCAGGATCTGCTTACCAATGAGTACAGTGGGAGCTATGAAACCAAGAGGGTCATAGACTGAACAGATGGTTGACAACACTCCTCGTCTGGTCAGTGGTTGGTCTTTCATAATGATACGAAACTTGAATGAGTCTGATTCGATGCACCACTGTACACCTAGCGCTCTCTCAATTGGAAGAGTATCATGGCTCAAGTCAAGATTTGTGATCCCTTTAGCTCGATCTTCTACATTGATTGTGTCCAACACCGCTCTGGAATTAGAAATGAACTTGTGTAGATGTAAGCCACCTCTAGCACAGAGTCCCTTTGTCGTCGTTATCAAGTTGATTGCCTCTTCAACTGTTGAAACAGATGCCAATCCGTCGTCCACGTAGAAGTTACGCTTCACGAAATCTGCGGCTGCTGAACCAAATTCTGCTTCGAAGTCGTTTGCTATTTTCTTCAAGCCGAAGTTTGCGCAGCCGGGGGAAGATACAGCACCAAACAGATGTACATTCATGCGGTATGAGATTGGCTCTGTGTCGTAGATCCCATTTTTCCACCAGAGGAATCGGAGATAGTCGCGATGCTCCTTGTTTACCTTAAACTGGAAAAACATCTGTTTGACATCACATATGATGGCAATGTGCTCCCGTCTAAATCTGCAGAGGACTCCCACTAAGGCGTTTGTGAGATCCGGGCCTTGCAGTAGGTGGTCATTCAAGGAATCGCCACGGAATCTTGCGCTACAGTCAAACACTATGCGTATCTTTTCTGGTTTCTTTGCATGATAGACGCCGTGATGGGGTATGTACCATGTATGGCCAGTGTTACACTTCAGCTCGGAAGCTGGAACTTCTTCAGCATGGCCGTTCTCAATTATGCTACTCATGAATGTGCAGTAGTCTTGGTGATATTTTGGGGTCTTTCTGAAACGATTCTTCAGCTGCTTCAGGCGATGTAGGGTTAGCATCTCATTGTTCTGGAGATTTGGTGGATCTTGCTTCTTAAATGGTAGTGGCATGATGAAGTGCCCATCAGACTGTTGCTGTATTCCGCTTTCCATCTTTTTCAGAAATTCGATGTCATCCCGTGAAAGAGACTTTTCATGTGTGGTGTGCTCTGAGAAGTCTAGTTCCATCATTTTGGTGATTTCAAAGGGATTGATAATCTCCTTGACACGGGTTCTGAAGGAGATTTGAATTCGTTCCCGAGGATCTGAGGGTTTCTCCTTTCTCTCCTTGGGTGTCAATGCGGTTGGTACCTCACATGTCATGACTCTGTGGCTCACACCAATGATGTCAGATGTATCTGGATCGTTGTGGCTTACATCAACCACTCCCACTATACCCCAGCCAAGGTCCGTTTTCTGCGCAAATGGTTCATTATCGATGGGGGGTATAACATCCCGTGGTGCGAGGGCACGAGAGCAGTTGTATCCTATTAGGAGACCTATTTCGCAGTCCTCCTCCAGGGGCA
The DNA here is from genome assembly GCA_037783415.1 of Leptasterias polaris. NCBI lineage: Eukaryota > Metazoa > Echinodermata > Asteroidea > Forcipulatida > Asteriidae > Leptasterias > Leptasterias polaris. The sequence goes on from JAZGTN010000149.1 coordinate 1,284,347, forward strand.
TAAGCAAATCTGCAATTTTTTCTAGGTGGGGCCACTTTCTAGCCATGTCTGGAGTAGGGATGTGAGAACGATTAGCGGGCATCACTCCTCGTGAGTACGCCACAGGAAGCGGGATCTTCAGTTGACTGTCGAATCCTCTAACCACTAATCCATTCACCTTGCAGCTCGTCACCTTCTGGTCCTTCGCAAACATGGTTGACAGCAGAAGTTGCACTTCAGTTCCTTTCACCCCAAGGGCTTGGTAAGTATCATCAAGAACGAAGGTTGTATCAGATTGGGTGTCTAATAACGCATACACCAGTCTTTCGACGTCCGGGGTGTCACGATGAGATAACCATACTGGGACCGTCATAGAGCTCTTACCACCATCGTCTATACCACTGAGGAGACTGACTCGTGTGTTAGAGCTGACCGACTTGTGCTCTGGCTCTGGATCTGCAGAAGTCAGATTCGCAATATGTTTAGGTTTCTCTTTGATATCTCCATGCAGAGAAGTTGGGTGATTCCTTGAGCATACTCGGCAGGCTAATCTCTTCTTGCAGCTTTTGGAGATGTGCCCCTGATTTAAACACCCAAAGCACAACCCTTTCTTCTTCACAAGATCCCTTCGTTCATCCATCGACATGGATAAAAAGCCTCTGCAAAAGTCAAGATGGTGGGCTTTACCACAGAGAGTGCAATCCTTCCGGTTTGATGTAAATTTCTCTTGGGCATATCCCCTGTGGGCAGTTTCTGTCACCCCTGAAGCAAATGAGCTTGCCCCTGGGGGCCTAGCTCTGAACGTCTTGGCGCCATCATGCTTGGTAGTATGTGTAGTAGTATCTCTGATGTCGTGGCTCTTGATACTCTGCAAGGAAGTTAGGGGGTCGCATGCTATATCCGCTTCTTCTTCAATAAATCGGGAAAACTTATCAAATGAGGGATATGTTCCTTCCTTACGCTTGTGGTCGGAAACCTTCCGTGCCCATCTGTTTATCAGCCAGTCCGGTAATTTCGTAAGAAGTTTCCTATGTTCTCGCTCGTCGTTCAACACTGCCAGGTTGCCAATGTTTTCCATTGCTGCACGACACTGTCTCATGAAGTCAGCTAGGGTACGTAGAGCTTTACCGTCACGTGAAGGGACCTTAGGCCACGAATCCAACTTGTCCCGAAAAGCATTTCCAATGACAAAGGGATCTCCATAACGTTTCTCGAGAAGCTTCTTAGCTTGCTCAAAGGCATCATCCGTCGTCATAAAGAAGTAACCTTCAACAGCCTGCTTCGCTGATCCGCTAAGGTATTTCTTCAAGTAGTGGAGCCTTTCCGCAGGAGGAATGCCTCGTTGCTCAATTAGGGTTTCAAAGGCAACTTTCCAGTTCGGATATTTGAGAGGGTCCCCTGCAAATACTCCTGGTTCCGGTGGTGGGAGACGACTAATGTTGAACTGTTTCGCCAAGCACTCTGCAAAACTTGTCATCTGCTCCTTCGTGTCATTCACGGCCATCTCTGTCTTCGGGGGGGTTTGAGCCTCTTCCGTTTTCTCTTCGTCCTTAATAAGTGCTGAACTTGGTGTGTGTGGAGTTCCATCCATCACACCTTGATTTGTCACAGACCATAAGGGTTCCATACTGATCGTCTGCTGTATGTTTTGTGGACTGTAATCGCAAGCAAAGGGGTTAAGGCTGGTAGTGAATGTTGGGACGGCTGGCTCCTTTGTGATTGGAGACACATTCCCGGGTTTGGGAATGCTTTCTGTTGCTGGTGTGGAAGATTGCAAGATCGCAGGCAATGACAGGGCAGAAACAGCAGCCAGATCATCAGGAATTTCTGTAGGGAGATTTCCTGTCATTTGAGATTGCAAGTACTCTTCGACAAAGGCATGTTTGTCTTCCTGGGAAACTATTCCTAAACTACCCTCAACCTCAAAGTAATTGTCGTGTTGTGCCTGGTCCATTGCCTCCAGCGTTGCCTCTGCCACGTGAAGTTCTTTCATCGCATGTACTTTTTCCAGTTCTCCCTTTTTCAGTTCTAGCTCGGCACGTTTATTTGCCTCGATGTCAGCGAACTTCAATTTTGCTCTTATGGCTGCAGCCTCTGTTGCAACTGAGGCCCTGTTTCGAATACTGGACCCCTTTGAAGAAGATGATTTTCGGGAGCGATGACTTCTAGAGGACACCGTAGAACCCACCTCGCTACAGTCGATTTCCAGCTGAATAATTCGTTTGCAAATTTTCTTGATGAGCTGGTGGTTTTCCTCTTCAACGGCTTCATACCTTTCATAAGAAACACTGTCATGACTGACCTTGGGCAGCATGTTTTCAAGTTCGCAGTGTGTTTCTGATAAGTGGTTCATTGCTCCCTCCAAATCTCTTCTTCCTTCCTTCAGTGCTATTACGTCTGCTGAATCTGAGAGCAAACTTTCTGAGTAATTGGCACACTTGCGCCATGCTGAAAAGGATGCCCTAAGTTTGCGCTGGCATTGCTGTACCTCTGTTTCAGCCATGATGTACATAAATGTGGAAATTATAAGGCAAACAAAGTTACAGGATCACAACAAATATTCAAAAACCATGGGAAGTTGCATCAAGTACAAGAAGATAATAAACTGTAATTCATGTAAAAATGCAGTTACCATACCAAATAGTGAAACATTAAAATCGCAACAAAATATTACTGTATGCAATATAGACTGCAGTAAACGTCAGAACAATTGCATGTAAAAATCGCAAACCTCTTAGAAAAACACTTGTAGGAACACAGTGACAAAGTTCCCGTATGCAATTCAATTCAGTGTTCAGTGTTCAGTGTTATTGATCTTTGTTTCCATGGTTACTGCATTGTCGTCTCCATGAAGGATCGCAAGACACTGGTGCTCCAATTTGAAATGTCAGCCGATGATTGGTGTGCACCTACGTCTAGTCGCAGTGTAGAGTCGAAAGAAAACAATCAGTCTCAGCCGCTCACAGTGTCATCACAAAAAAGGGAGGGGGGGGTTCCGATGCCGACGTGTTGCTTACATGTAAATCGTCAGGGGGTGTAGGGTCGATGTTTCCTGGAACAATGCTGTCCTTGGTTGGGTGTAGGCACATGAAAAGGGCTCCAAAACTGTGTTCAATCTATTGAATATTTCGCAGAGCTGATCTGTCACTTGATCATTAGTTCAGGTTGTTGAAAGGATTGAGTTATCATTCCATGTCGCAGGAGTTTTCACTTGTAAGGTGATATATAGGGTCATTGTTGTTCTCATCGATCATCATCACAATATCTTTAAGCTTCGTGAAAACTGTAAGTAAGATTGACAAAACAGTGTTTGAATACAGTGAAATGCTAATCGAAATCTTATCGAGTACAGTCAAAACATAACGAAATAACTTGTCAATAAAAAGGCTAAAATACTTCAATCATGTAAGTTTAGGTAATATCAAAGAGTAATATAATTATCCTGTAAACATACCTCCTTGCTTCCATAGACTTTCACATCGGAAATGAGCTAAATCAGGACAGATCTTCACGATTGATCTTGAGCTAGTAATAAGGCATGCATAGTCAAAGATGGCAGCCACCAGTAGTTAAAACAATGTGCTTGTGTGTGTGAGTGTGTCTCTTTACTCCACTCAGTGGGTTAAAGTGCAGTGCTGTGCATAAATCATTAGGTTGAATAGGGCTGCACTTACATGGCTTCCCAAATTAGCACTGCTAATTTCTCATCTAAGTTAAATAAAACATCAATAAATAAATCTGCGAAAAGTCCACAGCAAACATAAACAGCAAATTAATAAATAATTAACTAAATGTTACATATGTGTAAATTCAGGCTTCAGAGTGATTTATATTCACGGAGAGTTTGGAGATATTTGGATCGTAACAATAACATGTTTAAAAAAAACCTTCATTTTAGAGTTGTACAAAGGAACTATTTCTTGCAAGATAAACACCACATTTTGAAGAAAAGAGTTACCAATACACCCCAATGTGCTCTTCTACAGTTAATGTAGAGATAAGTGGTTTACAACATACACGCATTTAAAGACAATTTTATGAAAGCGATTGTGGCTTTAGTGTCTTTCAGTCAGTTCACCGGCGAAAACAGGTCTTTCTTTATCGCTCGAATGCATCAACCATTGAAATAAAACATTAGCAAACATAAACTTAGCAATTGTAACTTATAAGGTGCTGTTCTATCAAGATCATGCATCCATGGTAGATATTAAATATGACTCTTTAAAGAGCTTTTCGAAACATAAATAAACTAACAGATTTATTAATGGCAGGAAGAAGATTGTTTAAAAACCTCTGGTCCAGATATGAGCTTGAACTTTGTTTGCACAATGAGCCTTCAGGTGAGTGAAAGAAAACTTCGAGGAGTGTAATAAGACAGAAAACTGGAAAGATATCAACAAGTAATTCAATATCAATTTTCTTTTTCAAAGAATTTTAAAAGATTTACTTTTGTCCGAAGATTTAAAATAACAAATAAAAATCAATGGGCACCTTTGTTCCAACCGACTCGGACAAAGAGTTTCTTCCCAGCACAGTGTAATACACGTATACACAAAGCAATTCTCTTCATTGTGATGAGGTAAACTAATAAAATTCCTGTGTACTTCGCCAATTTAGGACAAAATACAGAAACTGACTGAAACCATTTGTGCAATTATTTTGACGAGTGACTTAATAGTCGTCTTGAAAGTTGCACCGATTTTCGTTTTAAATAATTAATAGTGAACACACAGTTAGACAGTTAGACGTTTGCATTTTGCAGGTTTATCACTTTGCTTTTCTAACGCTTTTACTTTTTCAGTTTTTGTGTTTTCGTTAAGGTTTTCAGCAAAATATTTCCACGCAAAATTGTACGTTCTTTGGTTTTTGTTAAGCTTGACGTTTGTCTTTATTTTTTGTAAACCGACCAGGGCTCGATTTCACAAAGAGTTAAGATTGATCTTAAGTGCAAATCCATCGTTTAGTTGCTTAGCAAAGAGTGATGTCACAATATACAAATCATTACGGTAATAGTGACAACTCATCTTAAGATGAATCTTAGTGCTTTGTGAAATCGACCCCACACTCCTTTTGTGACAAAAAACAAAAATAACAAACCTTACACCTTGAATATAAAATGGGAAAATACACCCACATAAACTTAAACTACAACATTACAAACTGTCTATTTTGTTAAATCAAACATGATTCCACACTTAAGGCGCTAGAACCCCTTTTCACCAATTTGTACGGGTTATCTAAGGTCGAACATTTTCCTTCAATCTACCTTGCCACTTGTTGCTGGTTTCTCCATAGTTTAACAGCTGTTGCGAGTTTGTCACGTAAACCATCACGGTCTCGACATGGTCCCCTGTAACAGAATAAACGCCAGATGTTGACTTTAATCTTCACAAATTCAACAAAACGTTTTGTATATGAAAGCTGAGGCTTACCATCAAAAACTCAATTGTTATATATTGTTGTTTCTATTTTGGAAATAAGCAACACCACTGCAAGTTGTATCATCCTCCCCCAAATTATTTTAATTTTCATTAAAATAAATAAATCAAAATAACATTATTAATAATTGTAATACAAATATAAATAACAAATAAATAAATGTATAAATAAAGACATTAAATAATAAGTAGAAATAAGAAGAAAACAAGAAGAAGTAGAAGGGAAAACAACAACAACAACGACGACGACGACGACGACGACTACGACGACGACGACGACGACGACGACGACGACGACAACGACAACAACCGTTATTTAATTGAACCAAGAATGTTCGCAGTTTGTCAAACTACCCGGTTCCATAGTGTTAAAATTCGGATATACTTTTGTACGCAGTTTGTCCTATGATTTTTGCTGCACTACTTCCAATCCCTTTCTAAAACAAGTGAAATCTCTCGAACAGAGAACAAGGGCATACCAATCTGCACACTGTGATAAAATACCTACAATAATATATGGGTTTTAAATATTTGTAATTTGTGTATATGTATTTTTTATTCCTAAAACAAGTGAAATCTCAAAAATACATTCACTATGATAGAGTTTTCAAACAGAGAATAGTGTCAGTTCACGCACCTAAGCATAGTAAATGTTAATTCGAAGAACATGACATTTCCGTCTGCTATCGTTTTACAATTTGGCACTGAACAACTCATTACCACACGATTACCCCCAAAAATAAGGAAATAAAGGAAAAGGGAGAATAAACGGGAAGATGTTCGTCATCCTGAGAAAATAACATGCTCAATTCCCCTTCAAATGGATAATTGAAACTCTGGATTATTACAATTTAACAAAGCTCCCTAATATTATAATTATCATATTAAATGACAAATTCTTAATTTTGAAACCTTGGGCTTGCTTCAGATACACACTATCGCTTTGGCGTTGTCCGTTATCAATCGAAAATTGTCCCTGAAAGAAATTAAACACGATATTACAGATTTGATATTACAAATTTTGAAAACTTGGATAACCAGCACATTATTCATCGAATTCGGTTTTAACATTAAAGATGGTAGGTCCGATTGTTGGCCATTTTGACCCACAATTTTCGATTTAACTTTTAAAACTCTTTGCAGAGCGGAAGGGTCATTTGATAGTACCACATAATCACTAATTAAGTTATTTCTCCAAAGTGTAATGACTGGGGGTAGTAAAATTCCTTGATACCCTTTTAGGAGCCTACTGGACTATTCCACATATCTAAGAGGGGGTCCCAGTCAGTTTCCCTTATTTACTCTAACTTAATAAACATGTTAACACAATGTTAGATCAAACTCAAGATAGTCGATATGAGCAAACATAATAGAGGCAAACTTTATAAAACAAAAAACAACTGTCAGCTATCGTGTGGTTCTTTCTCTTTGTTATACCAAAAGCAAAAGGGCAGTCACCTAGCTGTCTGGCTATGTTTGAACTTTCGTTTTGGGGAAATTGTTGGCAGAAACATGGCGGAGTAATCATCTTTCGTTTACAATACGACTGATCCACTAACACAGGGTTTTAAACTGTTTGAGAAAAAACCGTGCATTTACAACCGTAAATTTTCAAACGTAACAAATTATCAACTGAAGTAGTACCATTAATCCTGTGAAGTCGAGGTTATCAGCGTTCTTCAGGATGACTTTAGCCATCTCCTCATCGGAGTAGCTGAAATCTTCGAGTCGTCGAGGAGGATCAAGACGCTGCAGGGCGGCTATGGAAGCATTGAGGGTCAATGCTGTGGCTACAATACCGTCGTAGGTGTAATGATGCACAATGTTTTCAGGGAGTTCGTTTTTGTAGTATTCGTTATGCTCAGGAAGGGGCTTCTGGAAAGTAAACAAAAACAATCTCCTTTGAAACGGAAAGTCGATACAAAATAGTTTGTCTGAAATAATCAAGAAAGGGCTTAGGTTCTGCGATGACCATGACATGCACACTGGGTCACAGACTTGCGATTAGTTTGAAGTCTGGTTCCAATGACCGGGTATTCGAATATTTGTTTTGTACGCGCACCCAACCTTACGGATCCGGTTTATGGGGTCCTGCTATTGTTGTTCTCTTATTCCCTTTTCTAAATAATTCTCTCGTGGGGTCCAGGTTGAACAAAAAATTATATTGTGGGGTCCATTGTTCCATTGTGTAAAATACCACGCAAGAGCACTCTTGTTAGTTCACACATTCTAAAAGCTTCCCAGTCATCAGAATTGACCTTGATGCTGGTTCCCCGTTGGACTTGATCCAATTCTTGGTAACTGTGACTCAGTATCGGAGTCATCTGACACAGGAATCTAACCATATTCATTGGTACCCACCAATCCATTGAAACTTAGTTTTTTCTAATTCTACTCGTCTTGGATTTCCATCGAATAGTAGACTGGAGTTGACGGCTGAGTTGATCTGCTCTTGAGTGCATGGCTCGATGACCGTTGGAGGGGCGTCCAGCCCAAATGGGTTGTTTGCCCATTTTGGCGTCACACACACGTACTTAGCTCCATAAACACCGGAAATGTACGCCTTAACAAAGACGGAGAAAATACTCATGTCATCGTATGGGTATATAGAGAAACATAAATTAAGATTTAGCAATATTTTTAAGTGTCTGTCTTGTTTGAAACCTTGACTTCAGCCAGTGTAAAATCACGATAAATCAATGGAAATCTGAAATTATGCTATTTTTTCTCATTTGTAGCCACATAACATGCTGCTGTACTATGCTGAACACATTTTATAATAAACAACTCGGAACACAATTATACCTGGCAGTAAAGTTTCAGCAGTTCGTGTCGAAAGAAGCTGGTAAATATAATCCGTGCATCTTGGCGCTAGTGTTTAAAAAAAACACATAAATAAAACGTAAAGTTGTAAAGGCATTTTTGGTGTTTAAATAAGAAGCAAATGATCACGTTTTTTTAAATTTCATTTTTTTAGATTACACCTCTATTGTTGTGTTTATATTTTGGGATTAAGGAACCAGGGTAATGAGAGATCAAATCGGAGTCACATATGTAAAAAGCAAGGGAAGAAACGACTGAGCTCACCAATTTTTCCCCAATTAATTATTTTTATCACATTAATTGTAACATATATATTACCAAATTATTTACTTACCTTGATGTTCTGCAGATGAAAGTCAAATGTTGATAAGTTTTTGACTCTCTCAGACAAGACTACCTGCATATCGTTAGCCTCCAAGATCAGCCGCAATGCTTTCATTTCCTGCCAATTATAATTGAAAAAAAACCCAAGATCAAACAAAAAAACAGTCGTAAATAGCGAAGATAAAATACAAACGCTTATCCTTAAACCTCTATACTGTGGAATCAAATTCATGATTTTCATTCCCCTCACTCACAAAATCAGTCGACATCTTTTTAAACGAAACAAAAGACTACCACATCATTTTATCTTCCCTGTAAACAATTAAAACACGAACTTGTCAACAAAACTAACTTGACACATTCATTGCTGTTCACATTATTTTTAACTATCTGATGACCTACCGGGGCTGCAGCCAGTAGACCGAAAACACAGTTTAATTAATTACTCGTTCAGTTTTTAGCAAAAACAGTTGAAACCCTTTTAAGTTCTATCCTCAGAGGGGCCCGATTGATATGGTCTATGCTCCTTTAGAAAGTATGACTCATGGACTCGGACTCTCCAGCTAGAAAATACTTTCTACATAGACTTGTGTACACACAAATTTGCGGTTTCAAAGTGTAAAAACATAAACATTTGAAGAAAACAAATAAAACGAATTAGTAATAATATTTATAAAATTTGTTTTGCCATACTATCTCTACAACGTCTATAAAAGTTATATTCTTCAGGATATAACATCTATTAATTTCCCCCCAAAAGTAGGGAGAAACTGTGGATAAGGCGCCTAAAGACCACTCAGCCCCATGGTTTGAACATCCAAGAAGGAAATTATTAAAAACCTTTTGTCTTTGCCTTTTCCTTTTCCCCCCACATATATCATAATTTTTAGTCTGCCTTATTTACAAATTGTTTACCTTTTCTCCCTCTTCCAACCTTCGATGTTGTCCTTTGTGTTTCAAACTTCTTGGGGTCAAGCCAGCCCCTTCTCTTTAACCCCCCCCCCTTTGTCTTCATAATCCCTGTTTACCCCCTGCCTTTTCTGAATGCTTTCTGCTTCTCTCTCTCTCTCTCTCTCTCTCTCTCTCTCTCTCTCTCTCTCTCTCTCTCTCTATTCATGTATTTCCTCTTGACTGCTCTTGTTCCACCTGTATACATGTATGTGTGTTGTGTTGTCATTTAACATTAGAGAAAGACTCTGCTCGGGTCGAAACGTCAGACCACTAACTAATTTGTGTGCATTTATACCACAGGTCCTTTTGGTTGGTAAGCAGTTTGCAACAGCTAATTCTATTTCCTCTTCTAATAGTTTCGTTATAACACTAATATTAGAGTGACGAATCATCCACTACAGATCTGGAATCAAAAACTTGGTTATACAAAATGGCGGACTGTGTAAGTTAGCGATTAAGAAGGAAAAACACACGATTTCAAGGTATATTTGAGTGGATCTTTATTTCTTAAACATCCCTCTAACCATATTAGTTCATAACAAAGCGCAAACTTTCCTCTGAAATTTAACGTTTTCACGAGTGACGAATTTCAATAAGCGTTTGTTTGTACAAAGCGCTCTGCGTGCACGTCTTGCATTCCGTTTTCAGGAAATGACGAATGTGTATAGAATTTAAGACAAAAACCGGTGCAAGATAAACAATGTAATAATAAAAGATCTATATGAATGAATGAAAACTACACAATATCAATCAAATATTGTTTTTTAACATATTGCGTGAATTTTAGGCATGCGGTGAGTTTCGGTCACCGTTGTTTACAGTACGTTTGAATAGCGTGCAATAAACCTTGAGGGCCCTTGTAACACTAATAGTCTACATAAACAATGCTTCCTATTTGTATGGTAAATTCACAACAGGTACAGCTGTTTTCTATGCAGCCGGCTTGACAGGATGATTGATTGCCCCACATGTCGGTGTTAGAGGGCCTAACTCAATCACATTATCAGCTGGGATATATAATATTGAATTAAACAAGTCTGGTTGTTTGGGTGTCAATTTATGGGTTTAACCAGGCTATTTGGCTTTGCATCAATAGGCACCAGGGAACTTATGGATTTTGGAGAACAACAATTAATTAAAACATGGCGGAGTTATGAACTTTTGTTTAAACACGGACTTCTAAATAGGGAAGGGCTCATGCCATTCCGAAAGGTTAACAGATCATAGGCCCTAGTTCAACTTTATACGCGAGCTTTTCCATACTCAAAACTTTGGCTGTGTAGATGGTCACGTCGTGAAAGCTGTGATGATATTGTACAAATAGATACCGTAAACAATTGTTATAACCGCGCCATCACCTAGGTCAATCATTGGAAACGTAAGAGTATGTATGCACCTCGCGCACCTCGCGATTGATTGGTTTTCCTTTGACCTCAGTGAGGGCGCTGTTTGAGCTCGTGACGTCATGTCAAGAGGTCTTCTGGAAAACCGTTCCAAGCTCACCTCCGCAAAAGATGGAGTCTCCTCGTAAATAAAAGCAACTCGACGCCAACCCATCTTCTTAAGCACTTTCACCATTGCTGTATACGTCTGCGCTTCGGTGTGTGTTGCCCGCACGGTGCATGGATACCCAGACATGTATTCTAACTTCGCTGACGATGTTAAACCAATCTTCCAATGAAAAACAAATCAACTTTCAATGACAGGTCTAGAATTGCAACGGTAATGGGCGCAAATCCCGCTGGGCTAATATGCCCGTGATTTTGTATGGGACTTGGTAAAAGTACTGAGTATTGAGTGCTTTACACACATCAGTGTATGGGTGAAACCAAATAACATTTTTTATCCCCGATGCAGGTTTAACATCTAGGCAGTTAGTTTACGAATTAATGTAAAGTTTACAGCACAAACAGCTTTTGAATTTTGAAAATACTAAGAATGTTTCCTTCAGTTTGTATGTGTTGAGACTGTTTTGAATTAGCACCCAAATCGATACCATTTCGAGAAAATCCAATCAAATTACGGAAGACCCAAAGATTAGGACCTGCTGTGGTAAGGTGGGAGGCGCCCTTAAAAAATCAATAAAATAGTTGTAATAAATATAATATAAGATAACAAAACAAAAAATGCATGCAGTATCAGCGCCAAACACTGACCGTAAAATGTACTGTTTATACAAATAAACAAACCTACGCAACGTTATAAACGAAAATAATGTCTGTAATGGCTCCATTGAAAACATCGCATACAGCAAATCAACCGATACTGTTACGTCACGCTGCTAACACTTGGTCACTGTTTATGTCATGAACTCGTTAACGTTAACCGTAAATTTTACGGTAAGTATTTGGCACCCAATGTGTAGATACTTTGTCTTACCTGAACGATGTTAAATCTAGAGGCAACTTGATTGACCACTATAGCCTCTACTGATATGATAGGATCCCATGTTATCGGTACATGAGGCCCTGTGTAGGCTAGGGTATACAGGTGTCGCATACTCTCCTGGGGATCTCCCGCCTGAAAAATTGAAAATAAACCTGTTGAATCTTATAAGAACTTGGGTGGCTGCAGAGCTACAGGTGGGGGGAGGGGAGGGGGGGAGGGAGGATTCCCCAATAACTGTTTTTGTCCTCTCTCCATTTACCCCAAAATCCCACCTCTACTCTCCCCAAAATGTTGATTGAAACCCAAACCATTGCACCCGTTGCACCCATGCACATTAAAAAATATGCTTATGAATAACGTTGGTGTCAGTCCGTCATTGTGATAAGTCAATGCTTTGTTCAGCAGTACAACGTTACGTCAAAGATTAATGCTTGCCCCCTTAAAATGAAGCTTGCCCTTCCCCCTGCGGCCCCCGATTAACAGGTTTGATGCCGCCTCTGAGCATCTACGCTCCTTCTAACTTGATGTCGCTAACATTCAGTCTCCAACGCAACGAACTAACCCACAAGTACCAGACCAGTGAAAACTTGCAGTCGAAAAAAACACAAAAAAACACCATAAAACGGCGTCTAATGTTGAACGCTTTTTAAAACACCCTTTCAGGCAGATGTATGGTACCCTTGACAGGGTCTGGGTTTCGAAAACATTGCTGAAACACTGATAATGTTATTTGTTTACGAAGCTCCATTCGTATAAACATTTCATGATAATGACGAGTGTGCTTGGCGACATGTATCGGCAAATTAAACTAAACATTCATCTTTCTTTCGCGACCTATATAACTATAATGACTACTTTTTTTTTGTATTTTTGCTAACATTTCAGACCTACACCATTAACTTGCTCATTTTTTTCCCTTTCTTTAATTTTCTTTATTCATCTTCCTTGCTCGACCTTCAAGGAACTGATGAATATCTTTTATATAATATTGTTTGCCAACATTTCAAAGCTATACATTTTTTGTGTATTAATTGTTCTTCTTTCCATTCCTTGATTCATCTTCCTTACGCGACCTTCAACGAACCGGGTTAATATACAGCACGTAGTGTATAACTCTGGGGGAAACAGAAATTGTACTAACACAAATACATTTTCAAGTACATTTTCAAGTACGTTTTCAGCCTAGCAATCACTCTCGGTAGAGCAACTTCCCTCGCTTCCCACCGCAACCCGCCCTATCAAGAAAAAAAAAAGAAAAAAAATATAACTAGACTTAAATTTGTGTTGCATAACAAAAACGTGGTGTTCGGCATGATATTAAAATGTTGGTCGTAATACATCCCAGCTGTCGTATTCGTAATTTAAAAAAAGCCATCACTTGTCAAGTAATGGACAAAATATATGACAAGTACTGTACACGAAGTAAATTGCGACGTTTTTTGTAAACGATGATATTTACATAAATCTTACAATTTTCATCGCCGTGTCTGAGAGACATACTCAGCGGGCCTAGAGCGCCTTCGGCAGGCATGGTCACGTCGATCAACGTGCCGTCGGTCTCGATGTTTGATGAGAAGCGAACCAATTTCGATCTTTTTCAGATTGAGTTTAAGTCAGTTATTAAACGTCATACATATTACTAAATCAGGTGGACATCTCAGTGAGAACTCGTCTTCTGTTCGTTGTTTACCATCAAACCATCAGACGGGCAAAAGGGAAATCACTTAAGTTTAACTTCGCACGAGTTAACGATAAACTCATCGTGCCAAACACCATGTTTTGTTCGATGACGTTTGACATGTCAAGCTGCACACATACACAATACATGGCTGGACTACACACAAGCCTCGTGGACTTACGACACTGTCATCAATGGAGCGGAACAGCCAGCCACACACAGCGCTGTGTAGTTAACATGCATGTTAATACATACGTGGGCTTTATCGTCCGATTTTGAAGAAAATATTCAAAGGCAAACTTTGACCTTCCGGTACGACCAGAAGAAGGGGTCATACGATTTTGGCGTTAACTTTTCAAATGTAGCCCCAGTCTTGATCTATCAGATGCTCAATTATGAATATCATAGTTGTAAAATTCAAAGACATACAGCGTATAGCAAATGGTAACTTTTTAAACTTAAAAACCTTGTAATTTGACACCTGATGACGTCACCATGACGTCACTGAAGCGGTTTCATCTCCTAATGGTTATCTAACTATATGTAAAGTTTCAAGTTTATATGAGCTTGGGAAGTGTGCTTTTGTTAGCGGACAATCGCGGGGGATAAGAAGAAAAAGAAGAAGTGTTACAAAGTAAGAAAACAAAACAAAACTAGACTTAAATTTTTGTTGCATAACAAAAACGAGGTGTTCGGCATGATATTAAAATGTTGGTCGTAATACATCCCAGCTGTCGTATTCGTAATTTAAAAAAAGCCATCACTTGTCAAGTAATGGACAAAATATATGACAAGTATTGTACACGAAGTAAATTGCGACGTTTTTTGTAAACGATGATATTTACATAAATCTTACAATTTTCATCGCCGTGTCTGAGAGACATACTCAGCGGTCCTAGAGCGCCTTCGGCAGGCATGGTCACGTCGATCAACGTGCCGTCGGTCTCGATGTTTGATGACAAGCGAACCAATTTCGATCTTTTTCAGATTGAGTTTAAGTCAGTTATTAAACGTCATACATATTACTAAATCAGGTGGACATCTCAGTGAGAACTCGTCTTCTGATCGTTGTTTACCATCAAACCATCAGACGGGCAAAAGGGAAATCACTTAAGTTTAACTTCGCACGAGTTAACGATAAACTCATCGTGCCAAACACCATGTTTTGTTCGATGACGTTTGACATGTCCAGCTGCACACATACACAATACATGGCTGGACTACACACAAGCCTCGTGGACTTACGACACTGTCATCAATGGAGCGGAACAGCCAGCCACACACAGCGCTGTGTAGTTAACATGCATGTTAATACATACGTGGGCTTTATCGTCCGATTTTGAAGAAAATATTCAAAGGCAAACTTTGATCTTCCGGTACGACCAGAAGAAGGGGTCATACGATTTTGGCGTAAAATTTTCAAATGTAGCCCCAGTCTTGATCTATCAGATGCTCAATTATGAATATCATAGTTGTAAAATTCAAAGACATACAGCGTATAGCAAATGGTAACTTTTTAAACTTAAAAACCTTGTAATTTGACACCTGATGACGTCACCATGACGTCACTGAAGCGGTTTCATCTCCTAATGGTTATCTAACTATATGTAAAGTTTCAAGTTTATATGAGCTTGGGAAGTGTGCTTTTGTTAGCGGACAATCGCGGGGGATAAGAAGAAAAAGAAGAAGTGTTACAAAGTAAGAAAACAAAACAAAACTAGACTTAAATTTTTGTTGCATAACAAAAACGAGGTGTTCGGCATGATATTAAAATGTTGGTCGTAATACATCCCAGCTGTCGTATTCGTAATTTAAAAAAAGCCATCACTTGTCAAGTAATGGACAAAATATATGACAAGTACTGTACACGAAGTAAATTGCGACGTTTTTTGTAAACGATGATATTTACATAAATCTTACAATTTTCATCGCCGTGTCTGAGAGACATACTCAGCGGGCCTAGAGCGCCTTCGGCAGGCATGGTCACGTCGATCAACGTGCCGTCGGTCTCGATGTTTGATGAGAAGCGAACCAATTTCGATCTTTTTCAGATTGAGTTTAAGTCAGTTATTAAACGTCATACATATTACTAAATCAGGTGGACATCTCAGTGAGAACTCGTCTTCTGTTCGTTGTTTACCATCAAACCATCAGACGGGCAAAAGGGAAATCACTTAAGTTTAACTTCGCACGAGTTAACTATAAACTCATCGTGCCAAACACCATGTTTTGTTCGATGACGTTTGACAGCTGCACACATACACAGTACATGGCTGGACTACACACAAGCCTCGTGGACTTACGACACTGTCATCAATGGAGCGGAACAGCCAGCCACACACAGCGCTGTGTAGTTAACATGCAGGTTAATACATACGTGGGCTTTATCGTCCGATTTTGAAGAAAATATTCAAAGGCAAACTTTGATCTTCCGGTACGACCAGAAGAAGGGGTCATACGATTTTGGCGTTAACTTTTCAAATGTAGCCCCAGTCTTGATCTATCAGATGCTCAATTATGAATATCATAGTTGTAAAATTCAAAGACATACAGCGTATAGCAAATGGTAACTTTTTAAACTTCAAAACCTTGTAATTTGACACCTGATGACGTCACCATGACGTCACTGAAGCGGTTTCATCTCCTAATGGTTATCTAACTATATGTAAAGTTTCAAGTTTATATGAGCTTGGGAAGTGTGCTTTTGTTAGCGGACAATCGCGGGGGATAAGAAGAAAAAGAAGAAGTGTTACAAAGTAAGAAAACAAAACAAAACTAGACTTAAATTTTTGTTGCATAACAAAAACGAGGTGTTCGGCATGATATTAAAATGTTGGTCGTAATACATCCCAGCTGTCGTATTCGTAATTTAAAAAAAGCCATCACTTGTCAAGTAATGGACAAAATATATGACAAGTACTGTACACGAAGTAAATTGCGACGTTTTTTGTAAACGATGATATTTACATAAATCTTACAATTTTCATCGCCGTGTCTGAGAGACATACTCAGCGGGCCTAGAGCGCCTTCGGCAGGCATGGTCACGTCGATCAACGTGCCGTCGGTCTCGATGTTTGATGAGAAGCGAACCAATATCGATCTTTTTCAGATTGAGTTTAAGTCAGTTATTAAACGTCATACATATTACTAAATCAGGTGGACATCTCAGTGAGAACTCGTCTTCTGTTCGTTGTTTACCATCAAACCATCAGACGGGCAAAAGGGAAATCACTTAAGTTTAACTTCGCACGAGTTAACTATAAACTCATCGTGCCAAACACCATGTTTTGTTCGATGACGTTTGACAGCTGCACACATACACAGTACATGGCTGGACTACACACAAGCCTCGTGGACTTACGACACTGTCATCAATGGAGCGGAACAGCCAGCCACACACAGCGCTGTGTAGTTAACATGCAGGTTAATACATACGTGGGCTTTATCGTCCGATTTTGAAGAAAATATTCAAAGGCAAACTTTGATCTTCCGGTACGACCAGAAGAAGGGGTCATACGATTTTGGCGTTAACTTTTCAAATGTAGCCCCAGTCTTGATCTATCAGATGCTCAATTATGAATATCATAGTTGTAAAATTCAAAGACATACAGCGTATAGCAAATGGTAACTTTTTAAACTTAAAACCTTGTAATTTGACACCTGATGACGTCACCATGACGTCACTGAAGCGGTTTCATCTCCTAATGGTTATCTAACTATATGTAAAGTTTCAAGTTTATATGAGCTTGGGAAGTGTGCTTTTGTTAGCGGACAATCGCGGGGGATAAGAAGAAAAAGAAGAAGTGTTACAAAGTAAGAAAACAAAACAAAACTAGACTTAAATTTTTGTTGCATAACAAAAACGAGGTGTTCGGCATGATATTAAAATGTTGGTCGTAATACATCCCAGCTGTCGTATTCGTAATTTAAAAAAAGCCATCACTTGTCAAGTAATGGACAAAATATATGACAAGTATTGTACACGAAGTAAATTGCGACGTTTTTTGTAAACGATGATATTTACATAAATCTTACAATTTTCATCGCCGTGTCTGAGAGACATACTCAGCGGTCCTAGAGCGCCTTCGGCAGGCATGGTCACGTCGATCAACGTGCCGTCGGTCTCGATGTTTGATGACAAGCGAACCAATTTCTATCTTTTTCAGATTGAGTTTAAGTCAGTTATTAAACGTCATACATATTACTAAATCAGGTGGACATCTCAGTGAGAACTCGTCTTCTGTTCGTTGTTTACCATCAAACCATCAGACGGGCAAAAGGGAAATCACTTAAGTTTAACTTCGCACGAGTTAACGATAAACTCATCGTGCCAAACACCATGTTTTGTTCGATGACGTTTGACATGTCCAGCTGCACACATACACAATACATGGCTGGACTACACACAAGCCTCGTGGACTTACGACACTGTCATCAATGGAGCGGAACAGCCAGCCACACACAGCGCTGTGTAGTTAACATGCATGTTAATACATACGTGGGCTTTATCGTCCGATTTTGAAGAAAATATTCAAAGGCAAACTTTGACCTTCCGGTACGACCAGAAGAAGGGGTCATACGATTTTGGCGTTAAATTTTCAAATATAGCCCCAGTCTTGATCTATCAGATGCTCAATTATGAATATCATAGTTGTAAAATTCAAAGACATACAGCGTATAGCAAATGGTAACTTTTTAAACTTAAAAACCTTGTAATTTGACACCTGATGACGTCACCATGACGTCACTGAAGCGGTTTCATCTCCTAATGGTTATCTAACTATATGTAAAGTTTCAAGTTTATATGAGCTTGGGAAGTGTGCTTTTGTTAGCGGACAATCGCGGGGGATAAGAAGAAAAAGAAGAAGTGTTACAAAGTAAGAAAACAAAACAAAACTAGACTTAAATTTTTGTTGCATAACAAAAACGAGGTGTTCGGCATGATATTAAAATGTTGGTCGTAATACATCCCAGCTGTCGTATTCGTAATTTAAAAAAAGCCATCACTTGTCAAGTAATGGACAAAATATATGACAAGTACTGTACACGAAGTAAATTGCGACGTTTTTTGTAAACGATGATATTTACATAAATCTTACAATTTTCATCGCCGTGTCTGAGAGACATACTCAGCGGGCCTAGAGCGCCTTCGGCAGGCATGGTCACGTCGATCAACGTGCCGTCGGTCTCGATGTTTGATGAGAAGCGAACCAATTTCGATCTTTTTCAGATTGAGTTTAAGTCAGTTATTAAACGTCATACATATTACTAAATCAGGTGGACATCTCAGTGAGAACTCGTCTTCTGTTCGTTGTTTACCATCAAACCATCAGACGGGCAAAAGGGAAATCACTTAAGTTTAACTTCGCACGAGTTAACTATAAACTCATCGTGCCAAACACCATGTTTTGTTCGATGACGTTTGACAGCTGCACACATACACAGTACATGGCTGGACTACACACAAGCCTCGTGGACTTACGACACTGTCATCAATGGAGCGGAACAGCCAGCCACACACAGCGCTGTGTAGTTAACATGCAGGTTAATACATACGTGGGCTTTATCGTCCGATTTTGAAGAAAATATTCAAAGGCAAACTTTGATCTTCCGGTACGACCAGAAGAAGGGGTCATACGATTTTGGCATTAACTTTTCAAATGTAGCCCCAGTCTTGATCTATCAGATGCTCAATTATGAATATCATAGTTGTAAAATTCAAAGACATACAGCGTATAGCAAATGGTAACTTTTTAAACTTCAAAACCTTGTAATTTGACACCTGATGACGTCACCATGACGTCACTGAAGCGGTTTCATCTCCTAATGGTTATCTAACTATATGTAAAGTTTCAAGTTTATATGAGCTTGGGAAGTGTGCTTTTGTTAGCGGACAATCGCGGGGGATAAGAAGAAAAAGAAGAAGTGTTACAAAGTAAGAAAACAAAACAAAACTAGACTTAAATTTTTGTTGCATAACAAAAACGAGGTGTTCGGCATGATATTAAAATGTTGGTCGTAATACATCCCAGCTGTCGTATTCGTAATTTAAAAAAAGCCATCACTTGTCAAGTAATGGACAAAATATATGACAAGTATTGTACACGAAGTAAATTGCGACGTTTTTTGTAAACGATGATATTTACATAAATCTTACAATTTTCATCGCCGTGTCTGAGAGACATACTCAGCGGTCCTAGAGCGCCTTCGGCAGGCATGGTCACGTCGATCAACGTGCCGTCGGTCTCGATGTTTGATGACAAGCGAACCAATTTCTATCTTTTTCAGATTGAGTTTAAGTCAGTTATTAAACGTCATACATATTACTAAATCAGGTGGACATCTCAGTGAGAACTCGTCTTCTGTTCGTTGTTTACCATCAAACCATCAGACGGGCAAAAGGGAAATCACTTAAGTTTAACTTCGCACGAGTTAACGATAAACTCATCGTGCCAAACACCATGTTTTGTTCGATGACGTTTGACATGTCCAGCTGCACACATACACAATACATGGCTGGACTACACACAAGCCTCGTGGACTTACGACACTGTCATCAATGGAGCGGAACAGCCAGCCACACACAGCGCTGTGTAGTTAACATGCATGTTAATACATACGTGGGCTTTATCGTCCGATTTTGAAGAAAATATTCAAAGGCAAACTTTGACCTTCCGGTACGACCAGAAGAAGGGGTCATACGATTTTGGCGTTAAATTTTCAAATATAGCCCCAGTCTTGATCTATCAGATGCTCAATTATGAATATCATAGTTTTAAAATTCAAAGACATACAGCGTATAGCAAATGGTAACTTTTTAAACTTAAAAACCTTGTAATTTGACACCTGATGACGTCACCATGACGTCACTGAAGCGGTTTCATCTCCTAATGGTTATCTAACTATATGTAAAGTTTCAAGTTTATATGAGCTTGGGAAGTGTGCTTTTGTTAGCGGACAATCGCGGGGGATAAGAAGAAAAAGAAGAAGTGTTACAAAGTAAGAAAACAAAACAAAACTAGACTTAAATTTTTGTTGCATAACAAAAACGAGGTGTTCGGCATGATATTAAAATGTTGGTCGTAATACATCCCAGCTGTCGTATTCGTAATTTAAAAAAAGCCATCACTTGTCAAGTAATGGACAAAATATATGACAAGTACTGTACACGAAGTAAATTGCGACGTTTTTTGTAAACGATGATATTTACATAAATCTTACAATTTTCATCGCCGTGTCTGAGAGACATACTCAGCGGGCCTAGAGCGCCTTCGGCAGGCATGGTCACGTCGATCAACGTGCCGTCGGTCTCGATGTTTGATGAGAAGCGAACCAATTTCGATCTTTTTCAGATTGAGTTTAAGTCAGTTATTAAACGTCATACATATTACTAAATCAGGTGGACATCTCAGTGAGAACTCGTCTTCTGTTCGTTGTTTACCATCAAACCATCAGACGGGCAAAAGGGAAATCACTTAAGTTTAACTTCGCACGAGTTAACTATAAACTCATCGTGCCAAACACCATGTTTTGTTCGATGACGTTTGACAGCTGCACACATACACAGTACATGGCTGGACTACACACAAGCCTCGTGGACTTACGACACTGTCATCAATGGAGCGGAACAGCCAGCCACACACAGCGCTGTGTAGTTAACATGCAGGTTAATACATACGTGGGCTTTATCGTCCGATTTTGAAGAAAATATTCAAAGGCAAACTTTGATCTTCCGGTACGACCAGAAGAAGGGGTCATACGATTTTGGCATTAACTTTTCAAATGTAGCCCCAGTCTTGATCTATCAGATGCTCAATTATGAATATCATAGTTGTAAAATTCAAAGACATACAGCGTATAGCAAATGGTAACTTTTTAAACTTCAAAACCTTGTAATTTGACACCTGATGACGTCACCATGACGTCACTGAAGCGGTTTCATCTCCTAATGGTTATCTAACTATATGTAAAGTTTCAAGTTTATATGAGCTTGGGAAGTGTGCTTTTGTTAGCGGACAATCGCGGGGGATAAGAAGAAAAAGAAGAAGTGTTACAAAGTAAGAAAACAAAACAAAACTAGACTTAAATTTTTGTTGCATAACAAAAACGAGGTGTTCGGCATGATATTAAAATGTTGGTCGTAATACATCCCAGCTGTCGTATTCGTAATTTAAAAAAAGCCATCACTTGTCAAGTAATGGACAAAATATATGACAAGTACTGTACACGAAGTAAATTGCGACGTTTTTTGTAAACGATGATATTTACATAAATCTTACAATTTTCATCGCCGTGTCTGAGAGACATACTCAGCGGGCCTAGAGCGCCTTCGGCAGGCATGGTCACGTCGATCAACGTGCCGTCGGTCTCGATGTTTGATGAGAAGCGAACCAATTTCGATCTTTTTCAGATTGAGTTTAAGTCAGTTATTAAACGTCATACATATTACTAAATCAGGTGGACATCTCAGTGAGAACTCGTCTTCTGTTCGTTGTTTACCATCAAACCATCAGACGGGCAAAAGGGAAATCACTTAAGTTTAACTTCGCACGAGTTAACTATAAACTCATCGTGCCAAACACCATGTTTTGTTCGATGACGTTTGACAGCTGCACACATACACAGTACATGGCTGGACTACACACAAGCCTCGTGGACTTACGACACTGTCATCAATGGAGCGGAACAGCCAGCCACACACAGCGCTGTGTAGTTAACATGCATGTTAATACATACGTGGGCTTTATCGTCCGATTTTGAAGAAAATATTCAAAGGCAAACTTTGACCTTCCGGTACGACCAGAAGAAGGGGTCATACGATTTTGGCGTTAAATTTTCAAATATAGCCCCAGTCTTGATCTATCAGATGCTCAATTATGAATATCATAGTTGTAAAATTCAAAGACATACAGCGTATAGCAAATGGTAACTTTTTAAACTTAAAAACCTTGTAATTTGACACCTGATGACGTCACCATGACGTCACTGAAGCGGTTTCATCTCCTAATGGTTATCTAACTATATGTAAAGTTTCAAGTTTATATGAGCTTGGGAAGTGTGCTTTTGTTAGCGGACAATCGCGGGGGATAAGAAGAAAAAGAAGAAGTGTTACAAAGTAAGAAAACAAAACAAAACTAGACTTAAATTTTTGTTGCATAACAAAAACGAGGTGTTCGGCATGATATTAAAATGTTGGTCGTAATACATCCCAGCTGTCGTATTCGTAATTTAAAAAAAGCCATCACTTGTCAAGTAATGGACAAAATATATGACAAGTACTGTACACGAAGTAAATTGCGACGTTTTTTGTAAACGATGATATTTACATAAATCTTACAATTTTCATCGCCGTGTCTGAGAGACATACTCAGCGGGCCTAGAGCGCCTTCGGCAGGCATGGTCACGTCGATCAACGTGCCGTCGGTCTCGATGTTTGATGAGAAGCGAACCAATTTCGATCTTTTTCAGATTGAGTTTAAGTCAGTTATTAAACGTCATACATATTACTAAATCAGGTGGACATCTCAGTGAGAACTCGTCTTCTGTTCGTTGTTTACCATCAAACCATCAGACGGGCAAAAGGGAAATCACTTAAGTTTAACTTCGCACGAGTTAACTATAAACTCATCGTGCCAAACACCATGTTTTGTTCGATGACGTTTGACAGCTGCACACATACACAGTACATGGCTGGACTACACACAAGCCTCGTGGACTTACGACACTGTCATCAATGGAGCGGAACAGCCAGCCACACACAGCGCTGTGTAGTTAACATGCAGGTTAATACATACGTGGGCTTTATCGTCCGATTTTGAAGAAAATATTCAAAGGCAAACTTTGATCTTCCGGTACGACCAGAAGAAGGGGTCATACGATTTTGGCATTAACTTTTCAAATGTAGCCCCAGTCTTGATCTATCAGATGCTCAATTATGAATATCATAGTTGTAAAATTCAAAGACATACAGCGTATAGCAAATGGTAACTTTTTAAACTTCAAAACCTTGTAATTTGACACCTGATGACGTCACCATGACGTCACTGAAGCGGTTTCATCTCCTAATGGTTATCTAACTATATGTAAAGTTTCAAGTTTATATGAGCTTGGGAAGTGTGCTTTTGTTAGCGGACAATCGCGGGGGATAAGAAGAAAAAGAAGAAGTGTTACAAAGTAAGAAAACAAAACAAAACTAGACTTAAATTTTTGTTGCATAACAAAAACGAGGTGTTCGGCATGATATTAAAATGTTGGTCGTAATACATCCCAGCTGTCGTATTCGTAATTTAAAAAAAGCCATCACTTGTCAAGTAATGGACAAAATATATGACAAGTACTGTACACGAAGTAAATTGCGACGTTTTTTGTAAACGATGATATTTACATAAATCTTACAATTTTCATCGCCGTGTCTGAGAGACATACTCAGCGGGCCTAGAGCGCCTTCGGCAGGCATGGTCACGTCGATCAACGTGCCGTCGGTCTCGATGTTTGATGAGAAGCGAACCAATTTCGATCTTTTTCAGATTGAGTTTAAGTCAGTTATTAAACGTCATACATATTACTAAATCAGGTGGACATCTCAGTGAGAACTCGTCTTCTGTTCGTTGTTTACCATCAAACCATCAGACGGGCAAAAGGGAAATCACTTAAGTTTAACTTCGCACGAGTTAACTATAAACTCATCGTGCCAAACACCATGTTTTGTTCGATGACGTTTGACAGCTGCACACATACACAGTACATGGCTGGACTACACACAAGCCTCGTGGACTTACGACACTGTCATCAATGGAGCGGAACAGCCAGCCACACACAGCGCTGTGTAGTTAACATGCAGGTTAATACATACGTGGGCTTTATCGTCCGATTTTGAAGAAAATATTCAAAGGCAAACTTTGATCTTCCGGTACGACCAGAAGAAGGGGTCATACGATTTTGGCATTAACTTTTCAAATGTAGCCCCAGTCTTGATCTATCAGATGCTCAATTATGAATATCATAGTTGTAAAATTCAAAGACATACAGCGTATAGCAAATGGTAACTTTTTAAACTTCAAAACCTTGTAATTTGACACCTGATGACGTCACCATGACGTCACTGAAGCGGTTTCATCTCCTAATGGTTATCTAACTATATGTAAAGTTTCAAGTTTATATGAGCTTGGGAAGTGTGCTTTTGTTAGCGGACAATCGCGGGGGATAAGAAGAAAAAGAAGAAGTGTTACAAAGTAAGAAAACAAAACAAAACTAGACTTAAATTTTTGTTGCATAACAAAAACGAGGTGTTCGGCATGATATTAAAATGTTGGTCGTAATACATCCCAGCTGTCGTATTCGTAATTTAAAAAAAGCCATCACTTGTCAAGTAATGGACAAAATATATGACAAGTACTGTACACGAAGTAAATTGCGACGTTTTTTGTAAACGATGATATTTACATAAATCTTACAATTTTCATCGCCGTGTCTGAGAGACATACTCAGCGGGCCTAGAGCGCCTTCGGCAGGCATGGTCACGTCGATCAACGTGCCGTCGGTCTCGATGTTTGATGAGAAGCGAACCAATTTCGATCTTTTTCAGATTGAGTTTAAGTCAGTTATTAAACGTCATACATATTACTAAATCAGGTGGACATCTCAGTGAGAACTCGTCTTCTGTTCGTTGTTTACCATCAAACCATCAGACGGGCAAAAGGGAAATCACTTAAGTTTAACTTCGCACGAGTTAACTATAAACTCATCGTGCCAAACACCATGTTTTGTTCGATGACGTTTGACAGCTGCACACATACACAGTACATGGCTGGACTATACACAAGCCTCGTGGACTTACGACACTGTCATCAATGGAGCGGAACAGCCAGCCACACACAGCGCTGTGTAGTTAACATGCATGTTAATACATACGTGGGCTTTATCGTCCGATTTTGAAGAAAATATTCAAAGGCAAACTTTGATCTTCCGGTACGACCAGAAGAAGGGGTCATACGATTTTGGCGTTAAATTTTCAAATGTAGCCCCAGTCTTGATCTATCAGATGCTCAATTATGAATATCATAGTTGTAAAATTCAAAGACATACAGCGTATAGCAAATGGTAACTTTTTAAACTTCAAAACCTTGTAATTTGACACCTGATGACGTCACCATGACGTCACTGAAGCGGTTTCATCTCCTAATGGTTATCTAACTATATGTAAAGTTTCAAGTTTATATGAGCTTGGGAAGTGTGCTTTTGTTAGCGGACAATCGCGGGGGATAAGAAGAAAAAGAAGAAGTGTTACAAAGTAAGAAAACAAAACAAAACTAGACTTAAATTTTTGTTGCATAACAAAAACGAGGTGTTCGGCATGATATTAAAATGTTGGTCGTAATACATCCCAGCTGTCGTATTCGTAATTTAAAAAAAGCCATCACTTGTCAAGTAATGGACAAAATATATGACAAGTACTGTACACGAAGTAAATTGCGACGTTTTTTGTAAACGATGATATTTACATAAATCTTACAATTTTCATCGCCGTGTCTGAGAGACATACTCAGCGGGCCTAGAGCGCCTTCGGCAGGCATGGTCACGTCGATCAACGTGCCGTCGGTCTCGATGTTTGATGAGAAGCGAACCAATTTCGATCTTTTTCAGATTGAGTTTAAGTCAGTTATTAAACGTCATACATATTACTAAATCAGGTGGACATCTCAGTGAGAACTCGTCTTCTGTTCGTTGTTTACCATCAAACCATCAGACGGGCAAAAGGGAAATCACTTAAGTTTAACTTCGCACGAGTTAACTATAAACTCATCGTGCCAAACACCATGTTTTGTTCGATGACGTTTGACAGCTGCACACATACACAGTACATGGCTGGACTACACACAAGCCTCGTGGACTTACGACACTGTCATCAATGGAGCGGAACAGCCAGCCACACACAGCGCTGTGTAGTTAACATGCAGGTTAATACATACGTGGGCTTTATCGTCCGATTTTGAAGAAAATATTCAAAGGCAAACTTTGATCTTCCGGTACGACCAGAAGAAGGGGTCATACGATTTTGGCGTGAACTTTTCAAATGTAGCCCCAGTCTTGATCTATCAGATGCTCAATTATGAATATCATAGTTGTAAAATTCAAAGACATACAGCGTATAGCAAATGGTAACTTTTTAAACTTAAAAACCTTGTAATTTGACACCTGATGACGTCACCATGACGTCACTGAAGCGGTTTCATCTCCTAATGGTTATCTAACTATATGTAAAGTTTCAAGTTTATATGAGCTTGGGAAGTGTGCTTTTGTTAGCGGACAATCGCGGGGGATAAGAAGAAAAAGAAGAAGTGTTACAAAGTAAGAAAACAAAACAAAACTAGACTTAAATTTTTGTTGCATAACAAAAACGAGGTGTTCGGCATGATATTAAAATGTTGGTCGTAATACATCCCAGCTGTCGTATTCGTAATTTTAAAAAAGCCATCACTTGTCAAGTAATGGACAAAATATATGACAAGTACTGTACACGAAGTAAATTGCGACGTTTTTTGTAAACGATGATATTTACATAAATCTTACAATTTTCATCGCCGTGTCTGAGAGACATACTCAGCGGGCCTAGAGCGCCTTCGGCAGGCATGGTCACGTCGATCAACGTGCCGTCGGTCTCGATGTTTGATGAGAAGCGAACCAATTTCGATCTTTTTCAGATTGAGTTTAAGTCAGTTATTAAACGTCATACATATTACTAAATCAGGTGGACATCTCAGTGAGAACTCGTCTTCTGTTCGTTGTTTACCATCAAACCATCAGACGGGCAAAAGGGAAATCACTTAAGTTTAACTTCGCACGAGTTAACTATAAACTCATCGTGCCAAACACCATGTTTTGTTCGATGACGTTTGACAGCTGCACACATACACAGTACATGGCTGGACTACACACAAGCCTCGTGGACTTACGACACTGTCATCAATGGAGCGGAACAGCCAGCCACACACAGCGCTGTGTAGTTAACATGCAGGTTAATACATACGTGGGCTTTATCGTCCGATTTTGAAGAAAATATTCAAAGGCAAACTTTGATCTTCCGGTACGACCAGAAGAAGGGGTCATACGATTTTGGCGTGAACTTTTCAAATGTAGCCCCAGTCTTGATCTATCAGATGCTCAATTATGAATATCATAGTTGTAAAATTCAAAGACATACAGCGTATAGCAAATGGTAACTTTTTAAACTTAAAAACCTTGTAATTTGACACCTGATGACGTCACCATGACGTCACTGAAGCGGTTTCATCTCCTAATGGTTATCTAACTATATGTAAAGTTTCAAGTTTATATGAGCTTGGGAAGTGTGCTTTTGTTAGCGGACAATCGCGGGGGATAAGAAGAAAAAGAAGAAGTGTTACAAAGTAAGAAAACAAAACAAAACTAGACTTAAATTTTTGTTGCATAACAAAAACGAGGTGTTCGGCATGATATTAAAATGTTGGTCGTAATACATCCCAGCTGTCGTATTCGTAATTTAAAAAAAGCCATCACTTGTCAAGTAATGGACAAAATATATGACAAGTATTGTACACGAAGTAAATTGCGACGTTTTTTGTAAACGATGATATTTACATAAATCTTACAATTTTCATCGCCGTGTCTGAGAGACATACTCAGCGGTCCTAGAGCGCCTTCGGCAGGCATGGTCACGTCGATCAACGTGCCGTCGGTCTCGATGTTTGATGACAAGCGAACCAATTTCGATCTTTTTCAGATTGAGTTTAAGTCAGTTATTAAACGTCATACATATTACTAAATCAGGTGGACATCTCAGTGAGAACTCGTCTTCTGATCGTTGTTTACCATCAAACCATCAGACGGGCAAAAGGGAAATCACTTAAGTTTAACTTCGCACGAGTTAACGATAAACTCATCGTGCCAAACACCATGTTTTGTTCGATGACGTTTGACATGTCCAGCTGCACACATACACAATACATGGCTGGACTACACACAAGCCTCGTGGACTTACGACACTGTCATCAATGGAGCGGAACAGCCAGCCACACACAGCGCTGTGTAGTTAACATGCATGTTAATACATACGTGGGCTTTATCGTCCGATTTTGAAGAAAATATTCAAAGGCAAACTTTGACCTTCCGGTACGACCAGAAGAAGGGGTCATACGATTTTGGCGTTAACTTTTCAAATATAGCCCCAGTCTTGATCTATCAGATGCTCAATTATGAATATCATAGTTGTAAAATTCAAAGACATACAGCGTATAGCAAATGGTAACTTTTTAAACTTAAAAACCTTGTAATTTGACACCTGATGACGTCACCATGACGTCACTGAAGCGGTTTCATCTCCTAATGGTTATCTAACTATATGTAAAGTTTCAAGTTTATATGAGCTTGGGAAGTGTGCTTTTGTTAGCGGACAATCGCGGGGGATAAGAAGAAAAAGAAGAAGTGTTACAAAGTAAGAAAACAAAACAAAACTAGACTTAAATTTTTGTTGCATAACAAAAACGAGGTGTTCGGCATGATATTAAAATGTTGGTCGTAATACATCCCAGCTGTCGTATTCGTAATTTTAAAAAAGCCATCACTTGTCAAGTAATGGACAAAATATATGACAAGTATTGTACACGAAGTAAATTGCGACGTTTTTTGTAAACGATGATATTTACATAAATCTTACAATTTTCATCGCCGTGTCTGAGAGACATACTCAGCGGTCCTAGAGCGCCTTCGGCAGGCATGGTCACGTCGATCAACGTGCCGTCGGTCTCGATGTTTGATGACAAGCGAACCAATTTCGATCTTTTTCAGATTGAGTTTAAGTCAGTTATTAAACGTCATACATATTACTAAATCAGGTGGACATCTCAGTGAGAACTCGTCTTCTGATCGTTGTTTACCATCAAACCATCAGACGGGCAAAAGGGAAATCACTTAAGTTTAACTTCGCACGAGTTAACGATAAACTCATCGTGCCAAACACCATGTTTTGTTCGATGACGTTTGACATGTCCAGCTGCACACATACACAATACATGGCTGGACTACACACAAGCCTCGTGGACTTACGACACTGTCATCAATGGAGCGGAACAGCCAGCCACACACAGCGCTGTGTAGTTAACATGCATGTTAATACATACGTGGGCTTTATCGTCCGATTTTGAAGAAAATATTCAAAGGCAAACTTTGATCTTCCGGTACGACCAGAAGAAGGGGTCATACGATTTTGGCGTTAAATTTTCAAATGTAGCCCCAGTCTTGATCTATCAGATGCTCAATTATGAATATCATAGTTGTAAAATTCAAAGACATACAGCGTATAGCAAATGGTAACTTTTTAAACTTCAAAACCTTGTAATTTGACACCTGATGACGTCACCATGACGTCACTGAAGCGGTTTCATCTCCTAATGGTTATCTAACTATATGTAAAGTTTCAAGTTTATATGAGCTTGGGAAGTGTGCTTTTGTTAGCGGACAATCGCGGGGGATAAGAAGAAAAAGAAGAAGTGTTACAAAGTAAGAAAACAAAACAAAACTAGACTTAAATTTGTGTTGCATAACAAAAACGAGGTGTTCGGCATGATATTAAAATGTTGGTCGTAATACATCCCAGCTGTCGTATTCGTAATTTAAAAAAAGCCATCACTTGTCAAGTAATGGACAAAATATATGACAAGTACTGTACACGAAGTAAATTGCGACGTTTTTTGTAAACGATGATATTTACATAAATCTTACAATTTTCATCGCCGTGTCTGAGAGACATACTCAGCGGGCCTAGAGCGCCTTCGGCAGGCATGGTCACGTCGATCAACGTGCCGTCGGTCTCGATGTTTGATGAGAAGCGAACCAATTTCGATCTTTTTCAGATTGAGTTTAAGTCAGTTATTAAACGTCATACATATTACTAAATCAGGTGGACATCTCAGTGAGAACTCGTCTTCTGTTCGTTGTTTACCATCAAACCATCAGACGGGCAAAAGGGAAATCACTTAAGTTTAACTTCGCACGAGTTAACTATAAACTCATCGTGCCAAACACCATGTTTTGTTCGATGACGTTTGACAGCTGCACACATACACAGTACATGGCTGGACTACACACAAGCCTCGTGGACTTACGACACTGTCATCAATGGAGCGGAACAGCCAGCCACACACAGCGCTGTGTAGTTAACATGCAGGTTAATACATACGTGGGCTTTATCGTCCGATTTTGAAGAAAATATTCAAAGGCAAACTTTGATCTTCCGGTACGACCAGAAGAAGGGGTCATACGATTTTGGCGTTAACTTTTCAAATGTAGCCCCAGTCTTGATCTATCAGATGCTCAATTATGAATATCATAGTTGTAAAATTCAAAGACATACAGCGTATAGCAAATGGTAACTTTTTAAACTTAAAAACCTTGTAATTTGACACCTGATGACGTCACCATGACGTCACTGAAGCGGTTTCATCTCCTAATGGTTATCTAACTATATGTAAAGTTTCAAGTTTATATGAGCTTGGGAAGTGTGCTTTTGTTAGCGGACAATCGCGGGGGATAAGAAGAAAAAGAAGAAGTGTTACAAAGTAAGAAAACAAAACAAAACTAGACTTAAATTTTTGTTGCATAACAAAAACGAGGTGTTCGGCATGATATTAAAATGTTGGTCGTAATACATCCCAGCTGTCGTATTCGTAATTTTAAAAAAGCCATCACTTGTCAAGTAATGGACAAAATATATGACAAGTATTGTACACGAAGTAAATTGCGACGTTTTTTGTAAACGATGATATTTACATAAATCTTACAATTTTCATCGCCGTGTCTGAGAGACATACTCAGCGGTCCTAGAGCGCCTTCGGCAGGCATGGTCACGTCGATCAACGTGCCGTCGGTCTCGATGTTTGATGACAAGCGAACCAATTTCTATCTTTTTCAGATTGAGTTTAAGTCAGTTATTAAACGTCATACATATTACTAAATCAGGTGGACATCTCAGTGAGAACTCGTCTTCTGTTCGTTGTTTACCATCAAACCATCAGACGGGCAAAAGGGAAATCACTTAAGTTTAACTTCGCACGAGTTAACGATAAACTCATCGTGCCAAACACCATGTTTTGTTCGATGACGTTTGACATGTCCAGCTGCACACATACACAATACATGGCTGGACTACACACAAGCCTCGTGGACTTACGACACTGTCATCAATGGAGCGGAACAGCCAGCCACACACAGCGCTGTGTAGTTAACATGCATGTTAATACATACGTGGGCTTTATCGTCCGATTTTGAAGAAAATATTCAAAGGCAAACTTTGACCTTCCGGTACGACCAGAAGAAGGGGTCATACGATTTTGGCGTTAAATTTTCAAATATAGCCCCAGTCTTGATCTATCAGATGCTCAATTATGA
The DNA here is from genome assembly GCA_037783415.1 of Leptasterias polaris. Classification (NCBI taxonomy): domain Eukaryota; kingdom Metazoa; phylum Echinodermata; class Asteroidea; order Forcipulatida; family Asteriidae; genus Leptasterias; species Leptasterias polaris. Next base: position 1,316,348 of record JAZGTN010000149.1, read on the forward strand.
ATATCATAGTTGTAAAATTCAAAGACATACAGCGTATAGCAAATGGTAACTTTTTAAACTTAAAAACCTTGTAATTTGACACCTGATGACGTCACCATGACGTCACTGAAGCGGTTTCATCTCCTAATGGTTATCTAACTATATGTAAAGTTTCAAGTTTATATGAGCTTGGGAAGTGTGCTTTTGTTAGCGGACAATCGCGGGGGATAAGAAGAAGAAGAAGTATTAACTAGACATAATTTTTTGTTGGAAACAAAAAAGAGGTGTTCGGTGTGACCTCGTGTTTCAAAGAAATGTTATAAACATGTCTGTGTATTAAATATTGTATACTTCTATAGAGTCTTTAGAATGGTGGTTCTAAAGATTTGACAAAACTTTTTGGATGTAACACATCCCAGCTTGAGTACATGCAAAGTTTATATTTGATCACCAAAGTTGTTCTGTACATATAGATCTTGTAAAACACTACCTTGGTGGTGACATAACATGAAAATCGATGACGTCGTAAAAACGTCACTCAACATTATATCCTTGTAGGACCTTCCAAGTCTCATGCAAAATGAAATTCGATTATAGCTTGCTTTGAACTGAAGATATGTAACTATTTTTTTTTTTTTTTATGACGCCATCAAGTCGTCACTCTAACTTTAAGTAGTCAATATCACTGTCTATCAACATGCCAAGTTTCAACTCAGTCAAACCTGTGGTTTTGTAGATACACAGCTTCAAAAAGTAAACCTTTAATGCGATACCACGTGACACATGATGACGTCATCAATCTAAAAATTCACACATATGTTGTCTGTATGAAGGTCATTATGTATACCAATTTTGAAACGATTATCATAAACTTCACCACAGACATCTAGTAAAAGTGTATTTTTAATTGTTTTTAACCTGCCGCTAGAGGGCGCTCTTGACTTTTATGACGTCACTTGTCTTATTTTTTTAAACCGGACTCTTGCTCGACTATAACACCGTTAAAAAAAACTTCAAAAAGTGTGCCACTTTTAAATTACAAGGCACTTCCGGTTTATTCCTGTTTCGACCGGAAGTAGAGGTCATGTGAGGTCACGCACACGACAAAAAATAAAGACCTATATGACCTAAGTATGATCCCGCATAAAACAACCGCCGGTCTCTTAAGTGTGATTTGTTACAGAATTTCAAAGATTAATTTTTTTTTTTCTAAAAACCTTGTAATTTGACACCTGATGATGTCATCATGACGTAAATGAAACGGTTTCGTCTCCTAATGGTTATCTAACTATGGTAAAAATTTCAAGTTTATATGAGCTTGGGAAGTGTGCTTTTGTTAGCGGACAAGGGACGGAGAGAAGAAGAAGAAGAAGTAAAACTAGACATAATTTTTTGTTGGAAACAAAAAAGAGGTGTTCGGTGTGACCTCGTGTTTCAAAGAAATGTTATAAACATGTCTGTGTATTAAATATTGTGTACTTCTATAGAGTCTTTAGAATGGTGGTTCTAAAGATTTGACCAAACTTTTTGGATGTAACACATCCCAGCTTGAGTACAAGCAAAGTTTCCATTTGATCACCAAAGATGTTCTGTACATATAGATCTTGTAAAACACTACCTTGGTGGTGACATAACATGAAAATCGATGACGTCGTGAAAACGTCACTCCACGTTATATCCTTGTAGGACCTTCCAAGTCTCACGCAAAATGAAATTTGACTATAGCTTGCTTTGTACTGAAGATATGTACCAATTGGTTAATATTTCAAATATTTGTATAACAAAAAGGAATGACGTCATCATGTTGTTTCTTTAGATTTACATAGTCAATATCACTGTCTATCAACATGCCAAGTTTCAACTCAGTCAAACTTGTGGTTTTGTAGATACACAGCTTCAAAAAGTAAACCTTTAATGCAATACCACGTGACACATGATGACGTCATCAATCTAAAACTTCACACATATGTTGTCTGCATGAAGGTCATTATGTATACCAATTTCGAAACGATTATCATAAACTTCGCCACAGACATCTAGTAAACGTGTGTTTTTAATTGTTTTCAACCTGCCGCTAGAGGACGCTCTTGACTTTTATGACGTCACTCGTCTTATATTTTTAAACCAGACTTTTGTTCGACTATAACACCGTTAACAAAAACTTCAAAAAGTGTGCCACTTTTAAATTACAAGGCATTTCCTGTTTCTTCCTGTTTCTTCCTGTTTCGACCGGAAGTAGAGGTCAAGTCAGGTCACGCACACAATAAAAAATGAAGACCCATATTACCTCTATATAATCCCGCAAAAAGTAACCGACGGTCTCTTCATCTTGATTTGATATGGAATTTCAAAGATTAAATTTTTTAATTTTAAAAACCTTGTAACTTGACACCTGATGACGTCATCATGACGAAAATGAAACGGTTTCGTCTCCTAATAGTTATCTAACTATGGTAAAAATTTCAAGTTTATATGAGCTTGGGAAGTGTGCTTTTGTTAGCGGACAAGCGGCGAAGAGAAGAAGAAGAAGAATCTGAAGAAGTAAACTAGTCTTAACTTTTTGTTGTATAACAAAAAGAAGGTGTTCGGAATGACGTTCAATTTGGTAGTAACACATCCCAGTTTGAATACATGTAAGCTACATTTCAGCTTGACCAAGCATACTACTCAGTATATAGCTCTTGAACCTGCACCTTTAAGGTGACGTCATGTCACACTCGATGACGTCATCGTGGTGTGAACAAATTTGTTGGATGTAACATATCACAACTTGGATACATGCAAAGTTTCAGCTTGATTACCCAAGTCGTTCTGTACTTATAAATCTTGTAAGAACTAGCAGTGGCTCAAATTTAATTGAAAAAATTGGTAAACATGACTCTGTTAGAAATTTGTACGATAAGTTTTTATCAAAAGTTAGTGAATGAAACAAGAGTTTCTTCCTTCCATTGTTTAAACCCAATAAAGTTATAACTTTTTCCGTGCAATTTGGACTTTATGTATTACATACTGAAGTACCTACTCATATCACGCATAGAACTGAAGCAGCACAATGACCTCACTATGTCCCGAGTTTACATTAATCCACTAATCCCAAAATGTTTGTAGCGCCCGCTAGAGTTGACTTTTGAATTGCGAGTTTATTTACTTAAATGGTGTTTGGACGGCCATTGGATGGAAGTATAATGTTTCTTGATATGATCGGCTGGTTCCCTTTACTTGTTTTTATAATGATCACATAACAATTATGAAATAATCGTGTACGATTTTTTTCACAACAATGCTTACATGTTTAGAATGATAGAACATAAGAATCAAGTGTTTGACGGGCGTGAGGGCATCGATCTGCATGCTAGTTTCCATGGTAGTCGCTTTGGAATCAAAACCCATTATTTTTGAATGATTATCCACTTGATTACAATCCTAAAGATGTTATTCAAAATAATAAATAAAGCCGCCACACTTCCTGTGTATACGAATGCAACAATTAAAAAGTCGTTATTTATCGACAAAATTGGACCTGAGTATTTCCCTTCTTTTCTCAGTCTCATTTGCACGGGAGAGAACAATATTAATCGGTCAAAAACTGAAGTATAACAAGGCACTTCTTGTTTCGACCGGAAGTAGAGGTAACGTAATGTCACACACACAATACAAAAATAAGACCTAAATTAATTTTGTATAATCCCGCAAAAAGCAACCTACGGTCTCATGTCCGTGATTTGATATGGAAGTTCAAACATTACAAAATTAATATTAAAAAACCTTGTAATTTGACATCCGATGAAGTCATGATGATATCACTGCAGCGGTGTCATCTACCTATGGATATCTAACTATGTGTGAAGATTAAAGTTTATGCGAGCTTAGGAAGTGTCTTTTTTTATTGGACAATCTTGAGGGAAAAGAAGACGACGAGATATGAATTCATGAAATGTTCAACTTTTGGTTAAAAAGCACACGATCAAAAGCCTAGCATTTGTTTGTTAATGAGGTTTGCATGGACGGCTATTTTAGAGACTAACAAAGCGTATTGTCAAATGCAGGTTGCGCGAACCTTGAACAGAGACTAGACCACAAGCATGTTTGATGGACTTTGAACCTTGCGGATGATTTGCTCAACGTATACAAACACACTACGTGATAAAAATAGGTAAACTGGTTTAGTTCGCGTAGTGTGTGTGTAGCCCGTGGTTTGACAGCGGGTCAATAAATACACGTAATAATTGGTCAATATTTCAAATATTTGTATAAAAAAAAGGAATGATGTCATCATGTTGTTTCTTTAGATTTACGTTGTCACTATCACTGTCTTTCAACATGCCAAGTTTCAACTCAGTCGAATTTGTGGTTTTGTAGATACACGGCTTCAAAAAGTAAACCTTTAAGGCGATACCACGTGACACATGATGACGTCATCAATATAAAACTTCACACATATGTTGTCTGCATAAAGGTCATTATATATACCAATTTTGAAACGATTATCATAAACTTCGCCACAGACATCTAGTAAAAGTGTATTTTTAACAGTTTTCAACCTGCCGCTAGAGGGCGCTCTTGACTTTTATGACGTCACTTATCTTATTTTGTTAAACCAGACTCTTGCTCGACTATAACACCGTTAAAAAAAACTTCAAAAAGTGTGCCACTTTTAAATTACAAGGCACTTCCTGTTTCTTCCTGTTTCGACCGGAAGTAGAGGTCATGTGAGGTCACGCACACGACAAAAAATAAAGACCTATATGACCTAAGTATGATTCCGCATAAAACAACCGACGGTCTCTTAAGTGTGATTTGTTACAGAATTTCAAAGATTAATTTTTTCTTTCTTCTAAAAACCTTGTAATTTGACACCTGATGACGTCATCATGACGTAAATGAAACGGTTTATATGAGCTTGGGAAGTGTGCTTTTGTTAGCGGACAAGGGACGGCCAGAAGAAGAAGAAGTAAAAAAAACCAAAAAAAACGAACAATAACAAGAGGTGTTCGTCGCTACGCTCCGCTCCGAACACCTAAAAAAAACAAAAAACGAACAATAACAAGAGGTATTCGGACTTTTGTCCGAACACCTAAAAAAAAAAAAACGAACAATAAGAAGAGGTATTCGGACTTTTGTCCGAACACCTAAAAAGTAAGAAAAAAAAACGGAACAAAAACAAGAGGTGTTCCGGGCGGAGTGCCCGAACACCTAAAAAACGGAACAAAAACAAGAGGTGTTCCGGGCGGAGTGCCCGAACACCTAAAACATTGCTCGGAGAAAGGATAGCGCGACCTGCGTCCAACATCCTGGTCGCGTCCACGGTTCCTCCACAAGTTGGGGGTTTTACGTGGCCACTGAGCGCTGGTAACTCAGCCTGGTGTTGGACGCCGAGCTTTTGTTGCACGTTTTTCAGTAGCAACACCAATTAAGTGCATATTAAACGCACTTGCTGCTAGATTCTGAAAAGAAAGATAATTTTCCTTATCTCGGATTTTCTGCAGACCGGCTAATTTAGCCATGAATTAGCATTTATTGCATATACATGTATATAGCTTTTCGGCTATGGTATGGAGCACAACTTTTGTTGCTCTCATTTTACTTTGTCTGTTTCAGATAGATGGTTGGCACTCTCTCATTCAGCAACTGACCCGGAACTAAAGCAACTTGCCCTTGGAGCCCTACCAAAACTACTGATGTCATCAAGAGCACAATCAACAACGATAAAATACAGCAATAGTTGGAAACGATGGGAATCATGGGCTTCATCCAAGACCGGCGTCAAATCATTTCCCGTCAACCCTACTGATTTCGCCCTATATTTGTCTTCATTTTATTCATCCGGTCATAAAACGGCAGCAGATTCCGCAGCAGCTGCTGTTGCCTGGGCACATAGCTTGGCTGGATTACCGTCACCTACAGACGATCCATTGGTCAAAACAACTATACAAGGCTACAAGAGACTCACAGCCTCTACCCTAAATCGGAAGCAACCGGTAACACCTGAAATCATGTCAAAACTGTATAATGCTCACGGTCAACCTAGTGCAGCATTAGACGATTTACGCATCCTATTTGTATGCTTTTTCTGTTATGCAGGTTTCATTCGTTTCAATACCGCCAGGGCAATATAACAATTGCAAGAACATTTCAGCCGACCTGCCCAGTTGTAATAACAGAACGATATTTCCAAGCATTGGGAGATCCTGACACTTCTCCTCTACCGGTACTTCGCAGAATGACACGTTCAAAAACCGGTCTCGTTCCTACTACTCATTTGCTAAGCTACACCAGAACCAGAGAGATTGTACTAGAAGCCCTCCGACCATTCGTTCCAGATATTCGCAAATTCGGCCTCCATAGCCTGAGGTCAGGAGGTGCAACCGCAGCTTCAAAGGCCCTAATCCCATCTCACTTAATATCCATGCACGGAAGATGGAAATCCGAAAAGGCCAGAAATGCATACATAAAAACTGATCTGCAAACACGTTTGCTTCCCTCCTCTGTACTTGTAATTTGAATTTAATGAGATTATGTGTATAATTGGCCAGTTAAGCCGACGAGAATAATGATGAAATTTAAATTACATGAGTTGAATTAAGAATGTGAATGTTATGAATAAATACTATGCGAGGCGAGCAGCTCCGCCAATCATACTATGCGAGGCGAGCAGCTCCGCCAATCCAATGTTCACCAAAACTTAACGTTTGTGTTGTTTTTTGCTTGTTAGCTGTTTCGCAGCGCAGCGCAGCGAAACAGCTATTGTTTTTGTTAAAGTTCTTATTAGCTGTTTCGCTTTGCAGCGAAACAGCTATTGTTTTACTTGGAGTTTTTGTTTTTATTGTTGTTTTTATTTTAATGTTTCAGACTTCCGGAAGTCATTTAAATAACGCACAATTCGTTCTAAGCAGTCTTTTGCATAGTTCTTAAAGAGCAATTGCAATGAAACTTTCAGTGATGAAAGGCATTGGTGCAAGGAAGGTCCTAAAACAAATTCGTCATGATGACGTCATCACCTGTCACGTGACGTCATCTTAAAGGTTTCTATTTTAACTATTTGAAAATGTATATCAAATCAGCCACAAGAGACCGTAGATTTCTGTTTGTGGGATTGGGTAGGGATAAATTAGGTCTTCATTTTATTCAGTGTGCGTGACCTCACGCGACCTCTACTTCCGGTCGAAACCGGAAGTGCCTTCGTAATTCAAAAGTGCTAAATGTTATGAAAATGCTTTCAACGATGTTAGTGTCCGGCAAGGGTGTGCAGTTAAAAAAAAATACCGATGACGTCACGATACACAAGAGCGCCCTCTAGCGGCAGTTGGAAAACTGTCCAAAATGCACTTTGAGAAGATGTGTGTTGCGAAGTTTGTTGTAATCGCTTCAAAATTGATACACATGATGACCGTCAGGCAGCCAACATACGTATGAAGTTTTAGATTGATTACGTCATCAGGGGTCACGTGACGTGACATTAAAGGTGCACTTTTTGAAGTCGTATATCTCCAAAAGTATAGGTCTGATCACGTTCAAACTTGGCAAGTCGTTAGATAATGGCAAGTTCCTGTCAAACCTGTAATGACGTCATGATGACGTCATCACACGATTTGTTATGATTTTTTCATTTTTTGCGCCTTTAAGTCAGAAATTGCTAACGGAACATGATTTAATCCAAATTCTTTTTTAAACAGGCTTGATACGTCATAACTGCTTCGAAAAAAAAATTGACGTCATCATGACGTCATCATTTGTCAGGTTAAATTACCTTAAAGGTACAGTTTTACAAGATATATAGACAATGAATTCGATCTCACAAGGCATAAAATATTGTAATATTAACTTGATTATGTACACACTACAACCTTTCATATTCACTTGAGTAATTTGAAAATATTATTAGCGAAACAGCTTTGCATTTGTTCACAAATGCAATTGAGCTCTAGTTTATTTTTATTAGCTGTTTCGCTTTGCAGCGAAACAGCTATTGTTTTACTTGGAGTTTTTGTTTTTATTGTTAGCTGTTTCGCTTTGCAGCGAAACAGCTATTGTTTTACTTGGAGTTTTTGTTTTTATTGTTGTTTTTATTTTAATGTTTCAGACTTCCGGAAGTCATTTAAATAACGCACAATTCGTTCTAAGCAGTCTTTTGCATAGTTCTTAAAGAGCAATTGCAATGAAACTTTCAGTGATGAAAGGCATTGGTGCAAGGAAGGTCCTAAAACAAATTCGTCATGATGACGTCATCACCTGTCACGTGACGTCATCTTAAAGGTTTCTATTTTAACTATTTGAAAATGTATATCAAATCAGCCACAAGAGACCGTAGATTTCTGTTTGTGGGATTGGGTAGGGATAAATTAGGTCTTCATTTTATTCAGTGTGCGTGACCTCACGCGACCTCTACTTCCGGTCGAAACCGGAAGTGCCTTCGTAATTCAAAAGTGCTAAATGTTATGAAAATGCTTTCAACGATGTTAGTGTCCGGCAAGGGTGTGCAGTTAAAAAAAAATACCGATGACGTCACGATACACAAGAGCGCCCTCTAGCGGCAGTTGGAAAACTGTCCAAAATGCACTTTGAGAAGATGTGTGTTGCGAAGTTTGTTGTAATCGCTTCAAAATTGATACACATGATGACCGTCAGGCAGCCAACATACGTATGAAGTTTTAGATTGATTACGTCATCAGGGGTCACGTGACGTGACATTAAAGGTGCACTTTTTGAAGTCGTATATCTCCAAAAGTATAGGTCTGATCACGTTCAAACTTGGCAAGTCGTTAGATAATGGCAAGTTCCTGTCAAACCTGTAATGACGTCATGATGACGTCATCACACGATTTGTTATGATTTTTTCATTTTTTGCGCCTTTAAGTCAGAAATTGCTAACGGAACATGATTTAATCCAAATTCTTTTTTAAACAGGCTTGATACGTCATAACTGCTTCGAAAAAAAAATTGACGTCATCATGACGTCATCATTTGTCAGGTTAAATTACCTTAAAGGTACAGTTTTACAAGATATATAGACAATGAATTCGATCTCACAAGGCATAAAATATTGTAATATTAACTTGATTATGTACACACTACAACCTTTCATATTCACTTGAGTAATTTGAAAATATTATTAGCGAAACAGCTTTGCATTTGTTCACAAATGCAATTGAGCTCTAGTTGTTTTTATTTTAATGTTTCAGACTTCCGGAAGTCATTTAAATAACGCACAATTCGTTCTAAGCAGTCTTTTGCATAGTTCTTAAAGAGCAATTGCAATGAAACTTTCAGTGATGAAAGGCATTGGTGCAAGGAAGGTCCTAAAACAAATTCGTCATCATGACGTCATCACCTGTCACGTGACGTCATCTTAAAGGTTTCTATTTTAACTATTTGAAAATCTATATCAAATCAGCCACACGAGACCGTAGGTTTCTGTTTGTGGGATTGGGTAGGGATAAATTAGGTCTTCATTTTATTCAGTGTGCGTGACCTCACGCGACCTCTACTTCCGGTCGAAACCGGAAGTGCCTTCGTAATTCAAAAGTGCTAAATGATATGAAAATGCTTTCAACGATGTTAGTGTCCGGCAATAGTGTGCAGTTAAAAAAAAATACCGATGACGTCACGATACACAAGAGCGCCCTCTAGCGGCAGTTGGAAAACTGTTCAAAATGCACTTTGAGAAGATGTGTGTGGCGAAGTTTGTTGTAATCGCTTCAAAATTGATACACATGATGACCGTCAGGCAGCCAACATATGTGTGAAGTTTTAGATTGATTACGTCATCAGGGGTCACGTGACGTGACATTAAAGGAGCACTTTTTGAAGTCGTATATCTCCAAAAGTATAGGTCTGATCACGTTGAAACTTGGCAAGTCGTTAGATAATGGCAAGTTCCTGTCAAACTTGTAATGACGTCATGATGACGTCATCACACGATTTGTTACGATTTTTTCATTTTTTGCGCCTTTAAGTCAGAAATTGCTAACGGAACATGACTTAATCCAAATTCTTTTTTAAACAGGCTTGATACGTCATAACTGATTCGAAAAATATTTGACGTCATCATGACGTCATCATTCGCCATGTTATATTAAATTAAAGGTACAGTTTTACAAGATATAAATATAGACAATGAATTGGATCTCACAAGGCATTCAATATTGTGTTTATTAACTTGATTATGTACACACAACAAACTTTCATATTCGCTTGAGTAATTTGAAAATATTATTAGCGAAACAGCTTTGCATTTGTTCACAAATGCAATTGAGCTCTAGTTAGCTGTTTCGCTTTGCAGCGAAACAGCTATTGTTTTACTTGGAGTTTTTGTTTTTATTGTTGTTTTTATTTTAATGTTTCAGACTTCCGGAAGTCATTTAAATAACGCACAATTCGTTCTAAGCAGTCTTTTGCGTAGTTCTTAAAGAGCAATTGCAATGAAACTTTCAGTGATGAAAGGCATTGGTGCAAGGAAGGTCCTAAAACAAATTCGTCATGATGACGTCATCACCTGTCACGTGACGTCATCTTAAAGGTTTCTATTTTAACTATTTGAAAATCTATATTAAATCAGCCACAAGAGACCGTAGATTTCTGTTTGTGGGATTGGGTAGGGATAAATTAGGTCTTCATTTTATTCAGTGTGCGTGACCTCACGCGACCTCTACTTCCGGTCGAAACCGGAAGTGCCTTCGTAATTCAAAAGTGCTAAATGTTATGAAAATGCTTTCAACGATGTTAGTGTCCGGCAAGGGTGTGCAGTTAAAAAAAAATACCGATGACGTCACGATACACAAGAGCGCCCTCTAGCGGCAGTTGGAAAACTGTCCAAAATGCACTTTGAGAAGATGTGTGTTGCGAAGTTTGTTGTAATCGCTTCAAAATTGATACACATGATAACCGTCAGGCAGCCAACATACGTATGAAGTTTTAGATTGATTACGTCATCAGGGGTCACGTGACGTGACATTAAATGTGCACTTTTTGAAGTCGTATATCTCCAAAAGTATAGGTCTGATCACGTTGAAACTTGGCAAGTCGTTAGATAATGGCGAGTTCCTGTTAAACCTGTAATGACGTCATGATGACGTCATCACACGATTTGTTAAGATTTTTTCATTTTTTGCCCCTTTAAGTCAGAAATTGCTAACGGAACATGATTTAATCCAAATTATTTTTTAAACAGGCTTGATATGTCATAACTGATTCGAAAAATAATTGACGTCATCATTCGCCATGTTATATTAAATTAAAGGTACAGTTTTACAAGATATATAGACAATGAATTGGATCTCACAAGGCATTCAATATTGTATTTATTAACTTGATTATGTACACACAACAAACTTTCATATTCGCTTGAGTAATTTGAAAATATTATTAGCGAAACAGCTTTGCATTTGTTCACAAATGCAATTGAGCTCTAGTTGTTTTTATTTTAATGTTTCAGACTTCCGGAAGTCATTTAAATAACGCACAATTCGTTCTAAGCAGTCTTTTGCATAGTTCTTAAAGAGCAATTGCAATGAAACTTTCAGTGATGAAAGGCATTGGTGCAAGGAAGGTCCTAAAACAAATTCGTCATCATGACGTCATCACCTGTCACGTGACGTCATCTTAAAGGTTTCTATTTTAACTATTTGAAAATCTATATCAAATCAGCCACACGAGACCGTAGGTTTCTGTTTGTGGGATTGGGTAGGGATAAATTAGGTCTTCATTTTATTCAGTGTGCGTGACCTCACGCGACCTCTACTTCCGGTCGAAACCGGAAGTGCCTTCGTAATTCAAAAGTGCTAAATGATATGAAAATGCTTTCAACGATGTTAGTGTCCGGCAATAGTGTGCAGTTAAAAAAAAATACCGATGACGTCACGATACACAAGAGCGCCCTCTAGCGGCAGTTGGAAAACTGTTCAAAATGCACTTTGAGAAGATGTGTGTGGCGAAGTTTGTTGTAATCGCTTCAAAATTGATACACATGATGACCGTCAGGCAGCCAACATATGTGTGAAGTTTTAGATTGATTACGTCATCAGGGGTCACGTGACGTGACATTAAAGGAGCACTTTTTGAAGTCGTATATCTCCAAAAGTATAGGTCTGATCACGTTGAAACTTGGCAAGTCGTTAGATAATGGCAAGTTCCTGTCAAACTTGTAATGACGTCATGATGACGTCATCACACGATTTGTTACGATTTTTTCATTTTTTGCGCCTTTAAGTCAGAAATTGCTAACGGAACATGACTTAATCCAAATTCTTTTTTAAACAGGCTTGATACGTCATAACTGATTCGAAAAATATTTGACGTCATCATGACGTCATCATTCGCCATGTTATATTAAATTAAAGGTACAGTTTTACAAGATATAAATATAGACAATGAATTGGATCTCACAAGGCATTCAATATTGTGTTTATTAACTTGATTATGTACACACAACAAACTTTCATATTCGCTTGAGTAATTTGAAAATATTATTAGCGAAACAGCTTTGCATTTGTTCACAAATGCAATTGAGCTCTAGTTTTTTCCTGTTTCAGTAAAAAAAGCTATTGAGATAACGCACACTCGTTCCAAGCACCCTTTTTCATAGTTCCCGATAAGCAATTGCAATGAAACTTTCAGTGATGAAAGGCATTGGTGCAAGGAAGGTCCTAAAAGAAATTTGTCATGATGACGTCATCACCTGTCACGTGACGTCATCTTAAAGGTTTATATTTTAACTATTTGAAAATCTATATCAAATCAGCCACAAGAGACCGTAGATTTCTGTTTGTGGGATTGGGTAGGGATAAATTAGGTCTTCATTTTATTCAGTGTGCGTGACCTCACGCGACCTCTACTTCCGGTCGAAACCGGAAGTGCATTCGTAATTCAAAAGTGCTAAATGATATGAAAATGCTTTCAACGATGTTAGTGTCCGGCAATAGTGTGCAGTTAAAAAAAAATACCGATGACGTCACGATACACAAGAGCGCCCTCTAGCGGCAGTTGGAAAACTGTTCAAAATGCACTTTGAGAAGATGTGTGTTGCGAAGTTTTGTGTAATCGCTTCAAAATTGATACACATGATGACCGTCAGGCAGCCAACATATGTATGAAATTTTAGATTGATGACGTCATCAGGGGTGACGTGACGTGACATTAAAGGTGGACTTTTTGAAGTCGTATATCTCCAAAAGTATAGGTCTGATCACGTTGAAACTTGGCAAGTCGTTAGATAATGGCAAGTTCCTGTTAAACTGGTAATGACGTCATGATGACGTCATCACACGATTTGTAATGATTTTTTCATTTTTTACCCCTTTAAGTCAGAAATTACTAACGGAACATGCTTTAATCTAAATTCTTTTTTCATCAGGCTTGATATGTCATAACTGATTCGAAAAATAATTGACGTCATCATGACGTCATCATTTGTCAGGTTATATTACCTTAAAGGTACAGTTTTACAAGATATATAGACAATGAATTGGATCTCACAAGGCATAAAATATTGTAATATTAACTTGATTATGTACACACTACAACCTTTCATATTCACTTGAGTAATTTGAAAATATTATTAGCGAAACAGCTCTGCATTTGTTCACAAATGCAAATAAGTCTAGTTAGCTGTTTCGCTTTGCAGCGAAACAGCTATTGTTTTACTTGGAGTTTTTGTTTTTATTGTTGTTTTTATTTTAATGTTTCAGACTTCCGGAAGTCATTTAAATAACGCACAATTCGTTCTAAGCAGTCTTTTGCATAGTTCTTAAAGAGCAATTGCAATGAAACTTTCAGTGATGAAAGGCATTGGTGCAAGGAAGGTCCTAAAACAAATTCGTCATCATGACGTCATCACCTGTCACGTGACGTCATCTTAAAGGTTTCTATTTTAACTATTTGAAAATCTATATCAAATCAGCCACACGAGACCGTAGGTTTCTGTTTGTGGGATTGGGTAGGGATAAATTAGGTCTTCATTTTATTCAGTGTGCGTGACCTCACGCGACCTCTACTTCCGGTCGAAACCGGAAGTGCCTTCGTAATTCAAAAGTGCTAAATGATATGAAAATGCTTTCAACGATGTTAGTGTCCGGCAATAGTGTGCAGTTAAAAAAAAATACCGATGACGTCACGATACACAAGAGCGCCCTCTAGCGGCAGTTGGAAAACTGTTCAAAATGCACTTTGAGAAGATGTGTGTGGCGAAGTTTGTTGTAATCGCTTCAAAATTGATACACATGATGACCGTCAGGCAGCCAACATATGTGTGAAGTTTTAGATTGATTACGTCATCAGGGGTCACGTGACGTGACATTAAAGGAGCACTTTTTGAAGTCGTATATCTCCAAAAGTATAGGTCTGATCACGTTGAAACTTGGCAAGTCGTTAGATAATGGCAAGTTCCTGTCAAACTTGTAATGACGTCATGATGACGTCATCACACGATTTGTTACGATTTTTTCATTTTTTGCGCCTTTAAGTCAGAAATTGCTAACGGAACATGACTTAATCCAAATTCTTTTTTAAACAGGCTTGATACGTCATAACTGATTCGAAAAATATTTGACGTCATCATGACGTCATCATTCGCCATGTTATATTAAATTAAAGGTACAGTTTTACAAGATATAAATATAGACAATGAATTGGATCTCACAAGGCATTCAATATTGTGTTTATTAACTTGATTATGTACACACAACAAACTTTCATATTCGCTTGAGTAATTTGAAAATATTATTAGCGAAACAGCTTTGCATTTGTTCACAAATGCAATTGAGCTCTAGTATTATTTCTGCTTCTGACTTCCGGAAGTCATTGAAATAACGCACAATTCGTTCCAAGCACCCTTTTTCATAGTTCCCGATAAGCAATTGCAATGAAACTTTCAGTGATGAAAGGCATTGGTGCAAGGAAGGTCCTAAAACAAATTCGTCATGATGACGTCATCACCTGTCACGTGACGTCATCTTAAAGGTTTCTAATTTAACTATTTGAAAATCTATATCTAATCAGCCACAAGAGACCGTAGGTTTCTGTTTGTGGGATTGGGTAGGGATTAATTAGGTCTTCATTTTATTCAGTGTGCGTGACCTCACGCGACCTCCACTTCCGGTCGAAACCGGAAGTGCCTTCGTAATTCAAAAGTGCTAAATGTTATGAAAATGCTTTCAACAATGTTAGTGTCCGGCAATAGTGTGCAGTAAAAAAAAAATACCGATGACGTCACGATACACAAGAGCGCCCTCTAGCGGCAGTTGGAAAACTGTTCAAAATGCACTTTGAGAAGATGTGTGTGGCGAAGTTTTTTGTAATCGCTTCAAAATTGATACACATGATGACCGTCAGGCAGCCAACATATGTATGAAGTTTTAGATTGATTACGTCATCAGGGGTCACGTGACGTGACATTAAAGGTGCACTTTTTGAAGTCGTATATCTCCAAAAGTATACGTCTGATCACGTTGAAACTTGGCAAGTCGTTAGATAATGGCAAGTTCCTGTTAAACTGGTAATGACGTCATGATGACGTCATCACACGATTTGTTATGATTTTTCCATTTTTGCGCCTTTAAGTCAGAAATTGCTAACGGAACATGATTTAATCCAAATTCTTTTTTAAACAGGCTTGATACGTCATAACTGCTTCGAAAAAAATTTGCCGTCATCATGACGTCATCATTTGACCTCATATGACCTCTATTTCCGGTGGAAACCGGAAGTGCCTTGTAATTCAAAAGTGCTAAATGTTATGAAAATGCTTTCAACGATGTTAGTGTCCGGCAAAGGTGTGCAGTTAAAAAAAATACCGATGACGTCAGGATACACAAGAGCGCCCTCTAGCGGCAGTTGGAAAACTGTCCAAAATGCACTTTGAGAAGATGTGTGTTGCGAAGTTTGTTGTAATCGCTTCAAAATTGATACACATGATGAACGTCAGGCAGCCAACATATGTGTGAAGTTTTAGATTGATTACGTCATCAGGGGTCACGTGACGTGACATTAAAGGTGAAAACTTTGAAGTCGTATATTTTCAAAAGTATAAGTCTGATCACGTTGAAACTTGGCAAGTCGTTAGATACTGGCAAGGCCCTTTTTAACTTGTAATGACGTCATGATGACGTCATCAAACGATTTGTTATGATTTTTTCATTTTTTGCCCCTTTAAGCCAGAAATTGCTAACGGAACATGCTATAATCAAAATTCTTTTTTTATCAGGCTTGACATGTCATTACTGATTCGAGAAAAAAAATTAACGTCATCATGACGTCATCACACGATTTGTTATGATTTGTTTCATTTTTTGCCCCTTTAAGTCATAAATTGCAAACGGAACATGCTATAATCAAAAATTTTTTTTAACAGGCTTGATATGTCATTACTGATTCGAAAAAAAATAGACGTCATCATGACGTCATCCTTTGTCAGGTTATATTATCTTAAAAGTATAGTTTTAATTTTTTGTTTTCCTGTTTCAGTAAAAAAAAGCCATTGGGTTAACGCACAATCGTTCTAAGCGGCTTTTTACATAGTTCCAAAAGAGCAATTGCAATGAAACATTCAGTCATGAAAGGCATTGGGGCAAGGAAGGTCCAGCAACAAATTCGTCATGATGACGTCATCACCTGTCACGTGACGTCATCTTAAAGGTTTTTAATTTAATTATTTGAAAATCGATATCAAATCAGCTACAAGAGACCGTAGGTTTCTGTTTGCGGGATTAAGGTAGGGATAAATTAGGTCTTCATTTTATTTCGTGTACGTGACCTCACATGACCTGTACTTCCGGTCGAAACGGGTCAAAACAGGAATTGCCATGCAATTCAAAAGTGGCAAAAGTTATGAAGTTACTTTTAACGATGTTAGTGTCTGGCAAGGGTGGGCAGTTAAAAAGAAATACCGATGACGTCATGATACACAAGAGCGCCCTCTAGCGGCAGGTTGAAAACTCTTCAAAATGGACTTTTTGAAGATGTGTGTCGTGTAGTTTTTCGTAATCACTTCAAAATTTACACATATGTTGATCGTCAGGCAGCCATTGTATGTGTGAAGTTTCAGATCAATGACGTCATCGGGGGTCACGTGACGCGGCATTAAAGGTGCTCTTTTTAAAGTCATGCAACTCTAGAAGTGATGATGCGATCATGTTGAATCGTCGTAGGTTGTTAGATATCGGCAAGTTGTTGTGAATTGTGAAATGACATCATGACGACATCATCACATGACTTTTGTTGATTTTTTTCATTATTGCACCTTTAAAGGGAGTTTATACTTTTGGTAAATTTCAAAGACCAGTATCCTCACTTGGTGTATCCCAACATAAACATGAAACAACAAACCTGTGAAAGTTTAAGCTCAATCGGTCATTGCAATCACCAGAAAAAAGTGGGGAAAAACCTTAAGTGTTTTCACTATTTTCAAACATCGAGTTTTCGACTCATGAGATCAAAACTAATTGTTTTACTAATTTCTCAAAAACTACAGCACCTTAGCCAGTAATATTTCAAGGGAAGCTTTCTATCATCATTATCTTTAAACCATGTAAGTTTTATGTAAATCTGTGAGCTTTTCTGTTTTGTGTTTTACCAGAAGTATAGAGACCCTTTAAGTCAATTCTTTTTTTAAACATGCTTAATACGTCACTGCTTTGAATACAAAAAGACTTTCATATTCACTTCAGTAATTTGAAAAGATTATTCGCGAAACAGCTGTGCATTTGTTCACAAATGCAAACATGTCTAGTCTATTCTTGTATTCTTTACATGAGGTAAATTTAGAAAATAAAATAATTTTCTAACGTAAGAATGGAGTAAGAAAGTCATCCTAGTGACAGGTTGCAAAAAACAGCTGTCTCCAGACAGTGGTGCTGTTTACCACTGTTTTATATCCGTGTTTCAAAGCGACTGTTTTATGTACTGCTGACAGTGTGTGGCAGTTACTGTACAGAAAGAAACCATGTACATTTAGATGGAAAATATTTATGCTGTGTTGATAGGTGTGTTCAGGGGACCTCCTTTCATCTATGTAGACTATTATGATTGGATTAGGATTGTGTCCACCAAACAGTGTTATCTGCGTAATAGAAACCGCCTTCCAGGAGATGTAAATTGACCACTTGTATTAATAGTGTTTCTTAGGAATGGTGGGATATTTAGTGTGGCACCATTCTCTTCTACTAATTTGGATATGGTGAAGCCTTTATCAGTCATCACATCATCACCTTGCTCTAACAGCTCAAGGATGCCACTTTATCTTGTCATCTCTACATCTGATGCTGCCCCAGTGTACAGGTGTGAAATGAAAGTGATTGCCCCATGTGGAGCAATGCCTACCAAGCCTTTGAATGTGTTATGGCTTTTGTAGTTGGAATACAGTTGGCTTCCTAGAACCAATGATCCAGGAGTTTGTGTTCTCAATTCTGTACAGTCAAGAGTCACTCTAGTATTTGGATAAACTTCTCTGACACCCAATGGCATGTGATTATTAATCATTTCACGAGTTGCCCAAATAGGCATAGAGGCAAACACAAAGTACAAAAAATTACACCAAGTAATTACTTTACGACTAACTGATGACAAATGAATGTTGAAACGGTCTGCTAAATCTTCCTCGTTGAGACCAGCATACAGGCGACACATGAAAAGGAATAATTCGTCAAATAACGACAAATTTCCTGGCCTTCCTGACAAACTGATAGTGTCTGATGGTGTGTAATAAGCAGATGTCATGCTCGCCGCACTTGGTTTAACATATTCAAAGAAGGCCACAAAAAGCTGTTAAGAGGAAAACCCAGTATACAAGCGAATAAATGAGTTGTTTGTACCAACCCTGCTTATTCCAAACCTTTCAACAGACAATTGTGATTTCAAGACATGGCACTCCTTTTCTTTCTCTTTAAGCTTTGTTTGAAGTGTCGCAATTGTCTCCTCAAGTTTAAGCATGCGACTTTTTTCTTCAGAAATATCTGCCCCATCTTCAGTATTGGTAGTGATGCTGTAAAATAAAATACAAATAATTGTTTTAATTAACTACAATCAAATATATTGAAAATTGTAACTCATAATTTTCCTAGTAAAACGTTCTGATGATTATTGATACATGTTTGTTCTATAATGAGATAGATGGCTATGTTCAACCAGTGTGATTTTAATAGTATGGTCATTCAAAAATCTTTCATGTTGTTCACATTTCTTGATTTACAGATTTGTGTAGGCATTTGATTTGAAGGACAGTTGCCATTTTTAATTAGAATGCATGCTCGCATGACTAGTGCGTGTCCATATTAAATGATGCTGATGTGAGAAACGCTTGGCTAGTGACAGTTAGAAGGACCCGTCTGTGATACACAATTTATTCAAGGGTCATTACTAGTTGCCGTTTCATGTGCACGCAATTTAAAATTCCTAACCTTAATCCACCATCTTTATGTTGGTCATTTGTGACATCAGTCAAGGGCAGACACTCTGGTAAAGAGGTTGATTTGGGGGCTGTTCTCAAAGTAGGGGGTTTCCTTTCCTTTGGAGTAGGATTCCAATCGAAGATTGATGGCACAGCTCCACGTTTTAGTCTCTTCCTTACTCCTCCAGGTACCCACGCAAAATCCTCTGTCTTAAAGTGTTTAGAACACACGAATGTATTCTCATAAACATGTGGAGGAAAATGTATGTTATCTCATCATATCTAACCTAAGCTTCAACTTGTGTAAACGTGTTCTTCAACGAGACAAAGTGAACGTTTTTAAGATTTACAGAAGTGGGTAACAATTTGTAGGGCTAAACAATTACTAATAAATAGGTGCATCCCTATTCACGATCGTCGATGATCCTCTGTAGATTTGTCATGTTTGGTTTTGGTACTACCGTACTAGTTCGTAGTACTACCGACAACGGAGACTGACGTCTTACCATGCTAGGGCTAGCCTTGGTGAATCATGTGAATACACTACCTAACTACATGATGATGTACTGACTAACTGTTTCTACCTACATTCTGTCACTAACTTTACTAGGTCACTA
This sequence comes from Leptasterias polaris, assembly GCA_037783415.1. Lineage (NCBI taxonomy): Eukaryota > Metazoa > Echinodermata > Asteroidea > Forcipulatida > Asteriidae > Leptasterias > Leptasterias polaris. Next base: position 1,336,319 of record JAZGTN010000149.1, read on the forward strand.
GGTCACTTAGGTGACACAGGTCTACACATACACAGAAAGTTACCACCACTGTACCAGCACGGGTACGTACGTGTGTGTACATACGGAGGTGTACTTTGCTACGTTTGTTGACGATAATAAATGTCACTAGTTTCAGACATTGTTTATAAGTTACCGACATACCTTGAACAATTTTCCTTCGTCCCTTCTTATCTTGCAAATCCAAGTTTTGCGTTGCAACTTTTCCTTTGGAAATAAGTGATAGCTTACACTAGATGATGTTCGCAGTCTGTCGGAGGAACAAAGTGGAACGCAGCAAGTCTTTGCCGACATGTTGTAAAAAGAGGGCGCAATGCAAGGTCGTTGGCCAGCTGGCACTACTGGGCGTGACGTGCACCTATGGCCTCGTTTTGGGTTAGAATGGTGACGTCATGCATGAATATTAAGAGAGGCGTATTACTATTGAAGCAACATCAATGGATATTGTTTGCAAAGGGCGGAATAGATACCAGCTTTCACTGCGTCTAATGACGTTATTGTTGATGGTAAACGATGGCGCCATGACGTTCGTGTGGTGTACATGTTGTTGCTGACTGTAGCAACGGCCATATATCAATTCAACAATGGGTATTGTTTGCAAATGCATACTTTGAATTGTTGACAAATGCAATTCAGCGACTTAAAACACCCACCCCCCCCCCCCCCCCTCTTCCGCCCAGCAGCCATTCTGGAGATGCTTAAGTCCGTGGATACATGATACAAACGTCACAGTGTAAGATGAATAATAAATGAAAGGGGCGGCACTTCCACACTCCCATTGGTTTTGTACATCTCCCCATCCGGGGAGATTTTTCTATTCAATGCGTGGAGTAGGAAACGACCCCGTCAAGTCCCTTGATCGCCACCGCAATAGCTACATTTTGTCGGTGAGGGCGCACTGGTATTATATGTCTGTACTGTGGCTGCATGCTGGCGCGTTACATGTGTGTTAGGGACCTCGCACGAGACAGGGACTTGAATCAAGTCTAAGGGGGATATGATTGAGCGATGCAATATGGGAAAGAAAACAACATGGCGCCCGGCGAGATCGTACACAACTGGGAACGAGGCAGGGGGCAGTTGCTCTATGACTTGTGCATCTTTTGACAGAACGCTCTGCGTAGTCTCTAACACAGAATTGATCAACCTCAGAGCTTATTAAAACATCCCTTATATTTATATATTCAAAGTCACACTTCCAGGGGGATATGATCGAGCGATGCATTTTGGGAAAGAAAATAACATGGCGCCCGGCGAGATCGTACACCACTGGGAACGAGGTTGGGAAGTCCCTGCTTCCGTAAGCGCCAATTCTTTGCTTCCGGTAAGCAGACCTACAAAATACTTTCTGCACACTCTCATTGTAAAGATTTAGTAGCCACACCCTTACAAACAACAATTTCTGGATCCGGCGAGTAATATAGGATAGCCATTGAATGATTAACTTCACGTTAAATTTCATGCCCACTGATCTAATAATGGGCCGAGGTTGTTATTGTTAATATTAGCGCTTGGTGTTTCAGTTCAAGCCTGATTGCTATCACACATCCCTTTGTTAGGTGATTATGAAGTCGCCAATCTTGCTCTAATAACAGAGTAAGGTTTTGAAAATAGTTTACCGTATAGATTTACAATATAGTGAAATTCATAAATTAAATGTAAAGATTTTAGCTTGGGATAAGATTACTATAATATGAAGCAACATGAAGTGGTGGAATAGATACCAGCTTTCACTACGTCTAATGACGTTATTGTTGATGGTAAACGATGGCGCTATGACGTCGTGTGGTGTACATGTTGTTGCTGACGGCCATAGATCAATTCAACAATTGGCGTTGTCAACTTTCCGGGAGAAATGCCGCTTTGATAAAACAAAGAGTAAGTAAATAAACGTTGTTGTTTTTATGAGAAATAAACAAAACGAGTGTGTTGTGTGAACAAGATCGATATGGTGTGTAAAAAAAAAAAAAACACGCTCTCCAACAATTTGTTTGTTAATTTGTAAACATAAAATTTAATGTACAATGTAAAAAGTGGTTAAAAAAGGTATGTTTTGCAGAACGCTTTATAAGTAAGTGATTCACGAAGCTTAATTTGTCTACACCTATACTGTTGTAACTTTTATTTTAAAACAATAGTTAATAGCCTGACGTTTCACCCCTATCATAGTCTTTCTCTTGAGCTAAGATAATTCAGCCTTTTATTTAGCCGTCGATAAAGGCTCTGCTAAGGTCGAAAAGTCAGACTAACTATTTTCAGCATAAACATACATCTTTTGGGTATAAGCAGTTCGGAACAGCTAATTCTGTTTCCTCATTTTTAGTATACAAGCTAGACTCGGCAAGCTTTTTTGTTTTGTTTTGTTTGCTCGGTGATCGGGATTATTTTCCTCCCTTTCTCCTACGACATGTAATAATTATCCCGTTTTAACAGTTTCTGGTTGGTCCAGGTGTGACCAATTTCAAAAAAATTAATGTAAGTTAGTTCATCTAATTGAGATGTTTCGACAATTGCATTCGATAATATGTTTTCGATAATTCTTGTTTACGTTTTACAATCCTCCACATTTATATTAGTTATTTCAAATTTGATGACGTAGTCTTCGTCTTGAAAGGTTTTGTGATTTTCAGCTGCACATGGGTTAGCTATCTTTTTTAGAACAATGCGAGCGGTTAATAACATTGCGAGCTGTATAACCTTGCATGATGCTGTCGCTCACTTATCGAGTGTCCATTTTTAATTAAACATTCAGTACTCCACCAATTTGTTTGTTTAATCTAAACAAAATCAAGTTCCTCAACTACACCTAGCCAAATAGCATGCCAATTGTCTTGTTACCAACATGGTTTTTGTTCACGAAACAAATCCATCAATGACCAGCTCTCCCGGAATTCCCATAGGAATTGCACAGCAGTTACTTATTGGGGTTAGTGTACAGCAGTTACTTATTGGGGTTATTGTAAAAAAATTACTTATTGGGGTTAATGATACCAAATTACAATACTCATCTGTTATCTGGGGTATAGCTGTTGCCGACAGTCAACAGGAAAATGCTATGTTTACAACTATCAACAACATTATTGTTGACATCTTCTTAATGTAATTATTATTCTTTAGGGTATGCACATAAAATTATCAATCATTACAAATAAATTAAAAAATAAATTCAACATGTGTATTTCATCTCGGGAGGTTTGTATTTTAATAATTTTGTATTTGTTATGGTAATTTTCAAACGGCCTTTTAAAAAATTATTCTTATCTTGAGCTCGGCACTATAATTTTTATTATCTAAAACTAAAAGGGTACTATTTTTAAATACAGCGGCTTGCTCAATCGAGGAACCTCTTGGTATGGAGAGTAAATTGATTCCAGACTCAGCAATCACAGCTTCATCATTCTATCAGAACAGGATCAGTCATGCACCGCAACGATCTCGGCTGAACACCAAAGGTAAACATTAACCACATGACGATCTTAGAAATTCACCCAATGATTGGTTTCAAAGAAGAGCAGAGCACCAATTAGGAACAACTTGTTCACTAGAACTTACTGAGTTTTACTCCACGCTACAAATCTCCAATGATTGCTGTATTAAGTTACTGGCTCGATTGACTCTGCAATTGTCATCACTCGAAGTGTACCTTTGGTTTTTGGAACCATTGGATTGTTTTTATCCTACATTATACATGTATATATTATACAGGGGCAGATACAGGGGGGGGGGGGGTGGGGGGCGCACGCCCCCCCTTTTGCTTGAGTAAAAAAAATAACAAAAACAAAAACCATCAAGGAGAAAAGTGAGGGAGAGACAACATTAATGACATAGGCCCTACCTATATATATATAAAAAAAAAAAAAACAAAAAAAAAAAAAAAACTAATAATCCGTACCTCGTACACTTTGTTTCATTTGTGAACCACTATTAATTCACTGACATTATTTTTTTTTTTAATGAGATATCGCCTAACTCACAAGGCCACGGACGGCCACTTCAAGGTGAGGGCTACACATAACTGATTTGGGCTATCGACCCAAATCAATTGACACCAGGGGCACGTTGCCTCCTACTCCTGGGGCTGACACAGGGTTACCCCCTTCACAGTCCGTAAGGATGTAGGCATGGGTATCATCCACTAGGAGCCTGTCTGGTAGAGCAGAATGCACTACCTTCCCAACTATTTCGAAGCAATTATGGTTAAGTGCCTTGCTCAGGGACACAAGTGTCATGACCGGGTACCGAACCCACACTCTACTGCTGACTACAGCAGAGCTTAGGTCCGGTGACCTAGACCGCTCGGCCACGACACGCCATACATTGTCTCACGTGAATCTGTGTGTACTGTGTGGACAGCGTGTTTTTCTCACACACTGAACATGCCTGGCGAGGGGATCCGGGGGCGTGAAGATCATTCCGCAGCGTGAGTCGACCATGCCGCCTGTGTATGTGTGTGTACATTGTGCAAAGAAGTTTCTGGCTGGAAAGTCAGCACTCGCGCGCGATAAATACAATGTGCCTTTTACAATAAGAGCTTCGGAAACTTGTGAAGACATAGCCCCATGAATAGGGCCAATCCACTTCGTATCCTTGGCCCTAGCACCATTGCATCCTAATTTTGTGCCCGATTTATTTTTTAATCCGGGTTATGAAACTAACCGATCGAATGCTACTGTACTTGTTTTAAAAAAAACATCACAGATCTTTTGGGAAAAATTGTTTGCTTTTCGAGTCGCGATTTTTTTTCACATAATTTTTATTATTAACTTGCGCGAAAACCATTGTCAGGTTCCCTCAACGATCCACAACAGTTAGACAATCAATTGCTGATTGGGGACCAGTCTGAATTACTCAACGCGCCGAGCGCAATCACGTGTAATGCGGTGCGCATCTCACGCCCGTCTGCGCAAAGAGATATTATGCTCAGCGCGTTATGTGAATCAGTCTGGTCCCCATTAGATAGTTTAACTGTTGTAATATTGTTGTAATATTGTTAATACGTGATCAAAAAATACACTCTCGCGACTCGAACGGCAATCAATTTTCCCCCCAAATCCGTGATGTTTAAACAAACAAAATTAGCATTAGGGCTTTCTGCAAGTAGGCCTACAATAGCATTCGATGGCGTTTCATAACCCGGATTAAAAATTACATCGGGCACAAAATAATAGGATTGCAATGGTGCTAGGCTCAATTGGCAAGGATACGAACGAAGTGGATTGGCCCTACAGTGGGGCTAGTGAAGAGCATCGTTTAATCATGGTGTCTCACTCTGTTTAGAAAATCACAGATTTTCTTCGTATTCAAGAAAGAGGGTAAATATCCGTTGTGTTTCTTTCAAACTAGTAATTATCAATAATTGTGCAGATAGTACAACGATGCAGGGCTGGGGAGGGGGCTAGGCCTCTAGTAGGCCTACCCTCACCTTGACGTACATTAATGTTACTGTTGCTCGATCGCGCTGTCACTGAAGACAAACACAATTTGTTCTATCAGTAGTAACATATTCTGTGTCACATTCTAATCGTCAAGTATGTGAAAACTAATGACAAATAGACCCTATTTGGTTATTTATTTTTAAAATTGCACTATCGTTTGTCTCGCCCAACAGTTCCCCCCCCCTGAATAAGTATTATTTTGTAGCCTGCATTTTGATTTTATAACTCAGGATGGCTAGAAAATAATGTTTTAATAATGATCTTGCTAAAACGAAATTAGTTAAAGTTGTCAGATATTGCATGAGATCGCAGCACAGAGCATCTAGAACTGTTTCGGAGTATTTAAGCGGGCCCCGGAAGCGGCCCATGCCGTTAGGGCTTCGCGTTATGCGCTCGTAGGCGCCACAAATTGCATTCACCATTTGCTGCTTGGTAAATTTTCACACCCCCTCGTTTGGAAAATCCTGGATCCGCCCCTGTTATACAATAAAACTAACCTGTGAAAATTTCACTTCAAATGTTGGTCGCGTTTTTGAGATATCGCCGAAAATCCGGAGTGAATAATATCCATTCAGGAAGAATAATCCCTATTAGGAATACACAATCGGAGAAGCGTTTCAGACAGAAACGTTTCTCATGTTCAAAGTTGGGGCATAACAACTGATATATTTTTACACAACCACAAAACTTGAAATATGATCAAAATTCCTCCTGTCACTGGGGAATCTTAGTTTATCTCTATTTGGTAAAAGCTTGACTCACAGCCTCTGTGTTTTGTTATCAACACAACCAGTCTCTGCAGCTTCGAGACGCTGCTTGTGAAAATGACTAAATTAATCACCACATTAAATTGACACGTTGTCTTGTCTGAGATCAGGCTATTGAGCTTCTATTTTTAGAATTAGTGCGGAGTGCTATTGAAAACAAAGTTATTTATTTTATTTATTTATTTATTTCTTATTTAAACTGGGTGGCCCATTCAGTGGAAACCACTGGTCTCCCATGGGTCCCAGCTTGTACCTAGATACAACACAAATTAAACAGCAACATAGAACACAAACTATTACAATGTTATACAACAAAATTAAAAAATAAAAGAAAGGCATAGGAAAAATGTAGACACCAAATCTAGGAAATACTAATCTGGTTATTTAAAAGTTTAAAACGACTAATGCTGCCAGCAGGCAGACTTTTGAGAGTTGTATGAAGGGCATTCCATGCCTGGCTCCGCCTAAATTTGAAAGTTTTTCTGCCTGCCTCTGTTCTGGGAAACGGAAGTACACCGTTAATACCGGCTGAATTGGCTCTGGTACGGTGATTATAGTTATCGGATACTTTTTTAAAAACATTAAGATAAGAAGGAGCCAGCCCTGTTATGCATTTAAAAACCATTGTGTTCAAGTGTTTCTTCCTCCAGACACTAAGTTTATCCCAACCAAGAGTCTTATATACATCACTGGTGTGAGTTATTTGGGGAAACTTGAGTACAACCCTCCCAATTCTATTCAAAAGTTTATCAATACTGTCAAGATTGGTCTTAGAGGAGGTATTCGAAATTAAGTCAGAGTAATCTAACTTAGGAAAAATCAATGATTTCACCAAGAGATTTAGAGTATCTAGTGGAAGAAATTATTTTAATCTATTAAGAACACCAAGCCGCTTGGAAACAGATGAAGTAATATGATTTACGTGTTCAGACCATTTCAATTGAGGATCAATATAGACACCAAGATACTTGATGCAAGATGTATGTTCTATAAGCACATTGTTGATGCAAATGTTCAAAGGAATTTGGTTTCTTGCAAGTTTCTGAGAGGATCCAAACAGCAATGTTTTGGTTTTACTGATATTAAAAGAAAGTCTGTTTGTTTTAAGCCAAATATTTATTTTTTCCATGTCTGAGTTTAGGTGTAGATTGATCAGGTTAACACTTTTATTTGGGTAAAAAACTGCTGTGTCATCTGCATAATGGACAATTTTAGAATGATCGACAGTTGAAGAAAAATCGTTAATAAAAACAGTAAACAACAATGGCCCTATGATTGTACCGTGGGGCACTCCAAATTCAATGGTTGCAGACAAATCTGAAAAACTGTTCACCAATTTTGGTAACTTGTTTCCTATCTGATAAGTAACAACGGAACCAGTCCAGCTCCAGACCACAGACACCAATGCTTTGAAGTTTTTGAAGAAGGATTGTGTGATTTACGGTGTCAAAAGCCTTCTTAAGATCCAAAAAGATAGCACCTGTGTAACGACCATTGTCAATTTGCTCAAGAAGAAAGTTCGAATAGTTGTGGTTACGCCCAGTCAGTATTACGTACATAGGCTACAAGACAATTCTACAGGCATTTGATTTCTCATGACTTTCCTGATATCAGGATTTTAAAGTGTTCATCAACGGGAAAAAGAAGTAATCCACATTGCGTCCCAAATTGAAACCTCCCGAATTCCAAACATCTATGAAGTTCCGATGTACTTGGGAAACCTGTCCCCTTGAGATTCTGTCCCCCATATTGGAAATTAACATTGTGCTGAAGGAGGATGATTCAAAAGAGGGCGCTATCACTATCAGCAGAAGATTGTACACAGTTCGCCGTACAGGGTACCGAATATCCTGCCACATCGGATCTAGAATAATAAGGGGGAACCCAGGCCCGCAAGCCATTATCAGGAATGTTTACATTTTGGCAAAAGTCATCCCTATCTGTACTAAATGGCAAACTCATAATTGTAAAACGTCTGTTGTTTAAATCCACAGAATACAGTGCAGCTTGGGCTGCCGGTTTGGGCGATGACCACCCATGGATTCAAGTGAATTTTGGTGATGTTGTGTACGTCACTGCTCTAATCACACAAGGCCGAAATGACGATTACCAATGGGTTACTGCATACAATGTGATGTACAGTGGGGAGGTCCAGCCTACAAAGTACATCACTAATGCATACGGGGTACCAACAGAGGCAAGTTTTGTTTGACCATTTTAACTGCTTCAATTTGAGTTTGTTTTACAGCGACCAACCACGTGATATCAGTAAAATCACACAACTAAAATGATCTTCCAGTTGCAGTTGTGATTGATCAGTACACTCTAATACAAACTCCTGGGTTGCAATTGACCCACATTCCGGGTCAGCCTGACCCATGGGAGTTTACTTCGGTTTCTGCGTCAGTTGGTCCCATCTCTGGGTCATTTTGACATAATTGCAGGTCATACTGAACCATTAAAAGTGTCAGTCCCCACAGGACCAGCATCCGGGTCAATGTTTAGGCGGGGCTTAAAATGGTCGGTCGGGGGGATTACTGAATTCAGTAGTCAGCCAACAGTAAATCAAAATGAATGTGTATCAATGTTGACTCCAACACGTAGCAACTACAGCACGCATTGGTGCACTATGCCATGTACTTGAATTATTTCCTATAATAATACAGGTTTTCTCCACATTTTAATCTTTTCATTACAGTTCAAAGGGAACACCGATAGAGACAGTCTTGTAACGACTCGATTTGAGACTACATTACTCACAAGGTTCCTTCGTATACTGCCGACCCAGAAATATATACACTTCTCCATGCGTTTTGAGATTATTGGTTGTATGTCTTACTAGTGTTATGTTACTAACTGTAAATCAATAGACCTCTTGCAGCGCCCTCATGAGGCTGATCATTGTAAGTTAGCTGCTCGTTATTTTTCATAACTGTTTTGTGTCTGGAGTGAATTGTTTAATTTTAATTCAATAACAAAAAAATACCCCCCGAAACTTTCGTATTTTGGACGCCACAAGAGGGCGCTGTTTTTCTTTTTACACCTTAGCGAGGGGTTTTGTACTGTAATACTGCCAATTCCTGTCTTGAGATGAGACTACAATCATTTATGCCTATAGGGGATTAGGGTTAGGGTCAGAGTTGGGGTAAGGGTTAGGGTTAGGGTTAGGGTCAGGGTTAGGGTTAGGGTTGGGTTAGGGTTAGGGTTAGGGTTAGGGTTTAGGGTAAACCGTAGTCTCCTATCTCAAGACAGAATTGACAGTGTTACAGTACAAAACCACTAGCTGCGGTGTAAAAAAAAAATACGCGCCCAGGCGCGCAACGGGTACCAGTTTAAGTACACAGCCGAGTCGAGTCATCCACCGAACATGTCGGATTGGACGCACGCACACACAAACCATACCGATGGACAATAACGCAACCATATTTTGGGGGTGGAATATAAATCTTCAGAAGTACGTGTTCAGTCAGTGGACTATTGAAACATTCTATACAATTACATGTATATATTAGAATATAAGATCAGATATGATGTCGTCAACAATAATGCGAAAAATATATGTTTGTAGAACATGAACGGGGGACTTGACTGCGGTGCTTGGGGGTATTGTGAATTGTGTGCACGGACGGGTACGAACTTTCCAAACAGCCAACATTATTTACCCTGAGTTTTTCCCGCTTCCAAAAAGCACCTCTCCTTTTCTCCCGTCGTTTCGCAGCCTTCTTGCTTAGTGGAAATATTGTTGGAACGGCATCTGGCAACAGCATGACCTTATACTTCATGCCAAATTGGTTGTGAAGGCCACGTTCAAAGCAACTTGGCTCAAAGTGGGTACTGCAGAGCATAGGCTGCTCGCTCCGTCCAGACCATTTGGCTCTGGTCAGCTTCACATTCGGCGTCCATATCCGTCTGAATTTTGGGTCCGATGGAAATTTATGGACACTAACTGCATCTTTAGTAGTGTTGCTACACCCAGCAGCAACACACCTTGATGGCATTTGTTAAAATCAACGTAAAAAGACCCCAAAAGAGAGAGACAAACTTCTTCGAACTGTTCCTTCTGTGCAGTGTTTGCATGGCCCCACGCACATGACGTATGACAAGTCGTTCTGTTGAATTGCCTTTGTTTACGTCACGGATGTTATGTTAATGAGGAGGTATGGGTGGGGCGCGGCGGCCCCCCTAAATTTCGAAATGATTTTTTTAATGGTGTAAAATGGCTTGTGAAAAAAAAACTACATTCAAATATATGTTGTAATAGGCATACTTTATTGTTTACAGCATTAAACAATTATATTTCATAGGCCCTTTAATATAATGAATCAATAATGTAAATAACAGCAGCTGTAGATATAAACCCGCATAGAGGTTAAGGCACTCGATACATGACGTCACGAAGCTATAAATCGTTGTAAATAATTCCCTAGTAATAACTATTATATTCAATACAAACAAAATAATTAATTTATAATACAATAATAATCCACGTGGGCATTTGATATGTGCACGATCAAAAAGTAACAAATGTTTTGTGCAAGCAATGATTGATAAAGTGCAAACTAATACTTAATTGTATGTACTCACCACGTCCCTGCGCTCTTTGACACCCACCAGCAACCACAATGACCCTTTAGATCCTTGAAGGGACCCGCAGCTGCCTCGTGCAACTCGCTGTGCCTGACATGTTCATTCACTCTCTCTTGTGGACAAGATTCTTCACTTCAAAATCAGAAGATAGTTGTTTAAGCATAAAAAAAAGTAAAAGTATTTGTACCTTATAGTTGGGTAGAAAGAAAGGTCAGTCTCGGTGAAGTCGTGTGAGAAATCCATCACCCTTTTATTCTCTCACCTAGTATTGACTGCAGATCAGTGTATTCAGAGAGTTGCAACATTAGAAGCCAGTTTCGGTCAAACATGCATTGTGCACACACACAGGGTGCCAGACTAGACTGCACTGTAACAATTGGACCGAAAATGGCTTCAAGCATCCACGTGACCAAATAAAACTTAGAAAAAATGTATCTTCATGTCGCAACTCTACTCGATACATATATCTGCTACATTATTAATAAACTATCATAACACTTAAACTATAAACATCTTGTATATACTATGACGTCACAAGCCCAAAACTTGTCCATACATCACGTGATCCAACCATGCATAATTTCAAATCCTAGTTTATGTTGATTCACGCTACGCTAATTACACGCTCATTAGACAGACAAGCTTAGTACTTAATGATATCCACATGACTAAGTAGTTCTCGTCACTTAGGGCTATTCTTTGTAAATGCCAATTTTGAGTACTCGTAAAAAACCTATAATAGTGATTGCGTGTGACTACATGTAAATATTAGACTTTTTAATTCGGAATAAAATAGTTCTCGTCACTTATTCATTTTGAAATAGTGGCAATTTTAAGTACTTGTAAAAACACTATTATGGTGATTGCGCATGACTACACTTCATCAACCTATGTACACGGCTATTATAGATGTATATAAGACTCATCTTTTTAATTCGTATTTTATGCTAGATTTAGTGTTTATTTAATAATAATCATGCACTTTTGTCAAGCATTGAGTTAGCTTTTGTAATTAGAAAAGTTTGTTTTTTTCTGATTTTTGTTTTACTGATTGTTTTGCTTATTATATGATTAGTGCTTAACTTTTTATGTACAGCGTGTTTGGGCAATTTATTGGATATAAGGCACTTTATAAATGCTGTTATTATTATTATTATATCATATGCCATAAAAGGATGTTGTTTCTTTGTTTGGTCACTTAGCTTGACCCCAAGCTATATGAGATTCTAGTAATAACACTTGGTCAACGTTTGCTAAAAATTAATTATCAACGCAGTTTTTTTCTAGTGAAGCTTATTATTGTTAAACTAAAGCAAACCATTTGGTTTCCAATGTTTTCATAAAAATGCAAGTTGTCAAATCAGGAGACAATACAAAGGAAATATTTGTTTATTTATTACGATTTAATGATTTATCTTGTAATGGACCGAAGTTTCGAGGATGGACTTTTGAATAAATAATTCAAGTATAATATTTCCTTGCTTCTTTGGCAATGGTTTTATCTCTTAAGTCATATCATTATCGTTGCACCGTGCACACTGACCTTGCTTCACTCTCATGCGCAAATTATTTTCTGAGTGCTATAAAAAAAAACTTGTTGTTTTCGGATCGAATGGGGTAGTCAAAATCAAACGACAAAAACAATTTTGATTAATCCGTTAATTAGTTATTCAGATGTCCTCATTTGAGGACACTGCGCACTAATGACAACAAAACCAACAATAGCAATAAACTGTTCACATGCCGTTATACCATTATAAATTTGCTGCAATGTTTATTCGGGAGATTTTTTTCCCCCTCCTCCATCCTCAACACCCACCTCTTCAACCCCATCCCCTCCCACTCCTACCCCCTCCCATCCCCCACCCAGGGTCAACTATATTTTTGGTTGCGCTGCTGGTTATGTAATGATCAGAAACACAAATACAGTTTATGGACATTATAAATAGACTGACCCTTTGTCGTTGGCGTTATTTTTTTTCCAGGAGAGATGAGGCCACTTAGCATAAATTGGCGTGTTATAATAATTGGTGTAATAAATTTTAAAAAGACTGATTTTGGTAGAAAACACGCCAATTTATGCTAAGTGGCCTCATCTGTCCTAGGAAAAAAATTAAAAATACGCTTGCAGTTGCAAGCCATATTGAGCACTAAATATGGAACGCCAAAGACGCAAATAATCCGATCAACACATCGATCGGACTTTTCTATCGATCGATCGGACTTTTCCATCGATCGATCGGACTTTCCATCGATCGATCGGACTTTTGAATCGATCGATCGGTCTTTTCCATCGAAAAAAGAGCGGTAAAAAAAGAGCGATTTAAAAATAGCGATCGATTGAAAAAGAGCGAAAGCACCGGTCGATTGGTTGAAAACATCGATCTGTTGAAAATTGCGATCGGTCGGTTGAAAAGAGCAATTGAAAGACCGATGTGCCTACATCGATGCGTATACGCCTCGCACACAGCGGACCGCCGTGCACACAGACCGCGTTTACAGTGTGTGTAGACCGACATTCCTTTTCCTCTCCGAAGGACACAGTTCATGCATATTCATGAACAAGATATTTTATTTGCCAACGTTGTGCCATGGAGCAATAAAGCAGCGCGGATGGAGTCCTGCCAAATTTTACAACCAAAGATTTTGAGAAGTATAAGAATGTATTTTTTTTCAGATGGGAGTTGTAACTTAATAGGGGTGATTTACAGTTTTGATTTATACATATGATTTTGAAAATGCTCGCTGACGTTTCCGCTGAGAGCCTGATTTCCTTTGTTCTTCTTTCAGAAATGAGATTATTTGGCTACAAAATAAAAGGTTTGACAATTTGGGGGTACCTCAATACTGTTTCATCAAGTTGTTAACCATAACATTAACAACAATGGACTAATTAAATTTGGCAGTAAATACCATTGGTGGTCCTATCACTATCAGCTTTTAAGTATATATACGCTGCTGATGACAGTTCATATTTGATGTGGCAAAGTTTTTTGTAAAGGACCCTAGCAACAAACACTTTCCTGCTAAACTATTGGTCTGAAATTTTGACCAACTGTTTTTCATTACTCTTAAAATATTATATTAAAATACGACAATTTATGAAGCATGGGATTATATGTTTTTACCAATTTGCATAATGCATTAAATCTGAATTGTAATGTACACATTTCTCCGTATTGAGCAGGTTAAAACTTAAAAGCTAACCTTTTCAAATATAAAAACCTCCAGGGTGACAAATTGTGTTGCTGTTATTATAAAGTATGTTCCATTTGACATGAACGAATATCATTCAAAATGTACATGTAAGTTTTGGGTGAAAATTTCAAGATTTTGGTAAAAAAAAAAAGGCTTAGAATTGCTCACCAAGCTGACGAAGTTTTCTGCTAAAATGTTTAATTATTAAATACAAGAAAGTATTAAACCAAATTTTCTGATTGTTAGGGGCTTTGTGTGATCATACGCTTCTTTTTTGATGTTTTCAACAACACCTGGCATTTTATATCTTCAACTCAATTTATGATTTATTTTTAATTTTTTTTAAACGTACGGCTCTGAAAATAGCCGTTGTTTTTGCACATGTTAGACTTTTCTGTCTCTATCGTGTGGTAGGGCAACCTACCTAGAGTTCAGCTGCTTGTATTTCAGACAAGAACTTAATATTAATCCAAGATGTATCACTTGAAACATTGTACTTTGTTGGGCGTCTTTCGCTGTCACCAGCAAGTTAAATCAGAATATAAATTCAGGATTTCTCAAAAGTCCGAGTCATACGACGAAACCAGACATGTATAATAATTATAGCTCTCCTCTCTCTGAATTAGTGAATATCTTTGCATTTCATAGATCCTAAAAAGCTTTAGCATGATAGTGGTCTTTTTTTAGTCATCTTCAATCAAATTAATCACGAAAGAAAGTATGAAATCTGTGACATATCTTAGAAGTTACAGGAGATAAACAATCCCTGACGATCTTTTGACGGAAACAAGGCAACTCGGCTAACTCGTCCCCCCATGCCATGTGTGCAGAATAAACATCGTGGCACGCACAATGCTAGCGCTACGTACAGTACGTACGTGTTCCGAGAAAGCCACGAAGCGAGACCACAGCGCATGCGCGAGATTAATATTGGGCGTCTCGACCAATCAGTGCGCTCTGTTTGGAGCATGTGACAGGATATGTCTACGTCCTTAGTAACAAGCGCAGTTTGTTTATGGGGGAAACAATGACCTGCATAGCAATTGCATTTGACCCTTCACCTTTCTTGTGTCTAAATATAGAAAGAGTTAGTCATAAGCTTCAAGATGATACCAAATGTATAATAGGGGGGTTCGTGGAAGAGCATTGCCAGAGGTGAAAATATCGGCATTTTAGTATCATCGCACGGAATTGATCGTACCAAACCACTATAAACATTATCACAGAACACAGGGTTTTTCATCTTTATTGATCAAAATCAACCTTCCTGGTTTAAAATTATGAAAGAGTAGACATCAAGGTTGGAAAATAGGGTAAACACAAAAAAATCGATTTGTGAAAAAAAAATTTCCCTACTCCAACATGGAAGAGCTCATTACGTGATTTAGCCAGGCGCGACTTAAGGGCCTTTTTCGCAGAGCGGGTCACATATGACACAACTAAATGTGACTGTCACACAATTATCAAAAAGGGAATTAGGTTGAGGAAGTGTTTAAGGGGGTGTGATGTCACTTTTGGTTGCTTATTACTTCGTCCATGCCCCGATTTAGTCTTCATTTCTGTCAATATTGCTGTCAATATTAACCTCAACTTGTTGTGGCAAGGAGTGTCGTGTAAGTATCAGAAATATTGGCGTCATTATTCATGACTTGGTGCACTAGCGGTTAATTATGTGAGCCAAGAATATTTTACTCAATATTTCTGATCGATGTTCCCTTTTGACCCTTTTGAGTAAACAATGAACGATCCGAGTTATAATCAGATTAATTTGAATAGACACTAATACGTACGCGAAACGTTCATGCCTTTAAGTGCATGTGGATCGAGCAGTAGGTAAACATATATAATTTATGAATTTGTGAAACTAAGTACCACATGGTGGAAAAGACACAGTCGTTTCAAAAAATGAATGAACAGTTATGTGATTGAAACGGGTGTAGAAAGACCATTGCTCTATGGAAAGACCCAGTGTTGATTTGAGGGTTGAAACAAAACAAATTCGAAATTGTTTTGACCCACCGACCCACCAAACAATATAACTTAACAATATAATCTATACACTGAAGAATAAAGTAAGGCATCAAAATGATGCAGATATTTTAGTTCAAAGGTCTTCTACATCAGCAGTTTTCAATGGCTGTTCCTGGCTCAAACAAACAACAATAAAGCAAAGTAAAAAAAAAAGAATCATGTTCCTTCCTATTATCATTTGTTAATGTAGGCACATCGGTCTTTCAATCGCTCTTTTCAACCGACCAATCGCACTTTTCAACCGATCGGTGTTTTCAACCGATCGACCGGTGCTTTCAACCGATCGCTCTTTTTCAACCGATCGCTCTTTTTAAATCGCTCCTTTTCTACCGCTCTTTTTTCATCGATCGATCGGTTGAAAGCATCGATCGATCGGTTGACAGCATCGATCGATCGATGGAAAAGACCATTCGATCGATGCAAAAGTCCGATCGATCGATGGAAAGTCCGATCGATCGATGGAAAAGTCTGATCGATCGATGGAAAAGTCCGATCGATGTGTTGATCGGATTAATTGCATCTTTGGCGTTCCATAGAAAAATTGTAGTTTTAAACTGTGTCGAGTCCCTTGGAAGTCACTTAGATGTAAACAATTATCTTAAAATGCACAAATTGGTGTGGAAAAACTGTTGATACCTTTGGGGTATAGTATAAGATGGTCAAGGGTTCAATAAAGGGGTCAGTAAACATAACAACTCGCTTTCCGTCACTAAAAAGACCTCAGAAACATGAACCCCCCCCCCCCCCCCCCCCCTCTCAAAAATGTGGAGTGATCCAGCCAAGGATATCAATAAATTTGACACACAGCAAAGTCATTACATTTTGGAAATATGGCTTTGTTGATCATCAGTGGATTTATTTAATGTAACCTTGATACAAAGAAGGGTTGGAATCACGCAAACTTTTCCATAAGTACACCATGTATTACATACACAGTGTGGATTTTTTGTCATTGTTTTTCACGAATTAAAGTCACAATATCTGCTCGAATGTTGTCTTTAGTAGCGTACCGTAGTGATGAGTTCATTATAACGAAACATACGTATTTTAATCATTTGTTTCTTCACATTATAAACAAGAACCTGTGAAATTTCGTCGATGGTTGTGTCAGTAAACTCACAGTCAGTGACACCCTAACCCACATGATTGGGGCAGGACTCTTGAAGTAGAGATTCAGTGTCAGTTATCTCAAGTAACTGGTTATCAATGTATTATTGGCATTGATCTTCCAGCAGCTTAAGCAGATGGAAAGACGTGTTAGTGAGTGTCTTATTCCATTTCTTCAAAAAGGAGGGGTCAAGGTCCCCAAAGGAAGGGGCACACTTGATCTGGAGTCCTTTATGGATAATACGGGACAAACGATAAAAAACGGTAGTTATCAAGATGTGACAAGTAGCGAATGTTATTTTCTTTAAGCTTTCGTAGCTTACGGGAAAGTCATTTGGTGTCAGTAGCAAGTGCCATAGGGAGTTACGTCATGGAGAGCAAGAACAGTTGGGGAAAATAGGTTAAGATAACTCTGTAGAGAGAACGGGTTATTTCTAATCCTGTAAAAAGAAAAAGTTAACACAATCCTGTGGAGGGTATGAAACCTTTGGAAATGGAAGGGATTTATTACTAAACCTGTTAAGGAAAAAAGTAAGCACAATCCTGTAGAGCGAATTGGTTATGAAACCAATGGAAAAGGAAAAGGTTTTATTTCTAAATCTGTAAAGAGAAAAAGTTAGCACAATCCTGAAGAGAAAACGGGTTATGAAACCTTTGGAAAAGGAAATGGTTTAATATCTGCTCAATTATATATGTGGAGTACCTTGGCCCGTCAAGTTACCCCTCCCCTCCCTCTCCAAATACAAACTTCAAGGCACCGGTATAACTTTCCAAACGTCCGAACATCAATTTTGAAAAATGTCTCTACACCTCTCGGAACATATAGGACATTTTATTTTAGGGCCTAGTCAAACACAAATGGACGGTCATGTAGGTCAAGTCAAGTTTGGGTTTTCACGAATGAGGGACGGGCATATTAACCTACATTCCTTTAATGTGCGCAAAAGAAGTTATCATGATTTTGCCCTTTTCCAAACATTAACTGGCACGTACTTACCTTTAATGGTATTTGTTGTACAATTGATGCTAATGGATTGTCATCAACAAAGCTTTCTGATACGCATTGTGAGTTAACGATGCCATATCCATGCTCATTATTGTTCATGTTATTGCTACAGGGCCTGTTTTCCCCTAGCAAATACTTAATAAATCCCAATAAATCGTTCCCTATAGGCAGGATCAGGAACGACGCCAGGGTATTGTATGTGGGCAACACATCTTTAAAGGGATACGTTGCCTTGGATCGGGCGAGTAAATCTATGAAAAGCGTTTGAAACCGTTTGTTATGAAATGCATATAGAAATGGTGTTTTAAAAGTAGAATATAATGATCCACACAAATATGCCTCGAAATTGGGTGGTTTTCCTTTTACTTTGTGAACTAACACGGCACGCCATTTTGTAGAGCCAAATTTTTGACTCCACAAAATGGCGGAGGTTAGTTAACAACTAAATGAATTGTCAGATACCCTACTTCATCTCACGTTTTTTGCAGTTTTTGCCGTAATTTCATGCGTATAAGGCGCTCGGCGTATATCGCGCAGCACCCTTAAATTACCATAGAGATTCAGATAAGGTGCACCGCCGGCCGCATAATGCGCACCATCACGGTACATGTATTTGTGCACTCTATGTGGCATAAGCTAAAGTCGTTTGTTGCTTTTTTCTTTGAAACAGCATTTTCTGTCAAAAGTCGTTCAGAGAAAAAATAATTACAAAAAGTCAAAATCGGGCAACGAAAATTGAGTTCAGAGATCTGCATCTCACCGTCATTTTGCTTGCATTTTTTAACGACGGTACTTTCGTTTCAAATCTCCTGAAAATCTTGTTGTCTTTTTCTCTAAACAAACATCTTGGTAAACTTGATGTGATGATGACACATCACTTCATGTGTAAGAAAAGAAAAAAAAATGAGAATGATTTATCCAAAATGATTGCTTTGAGCAGCTTTAGAAACTGTAAAATATGTATATATTTTTGATAACAAAGAGACTTATGATGTGCCTTATAAAGCTGTTAATATACTCGGTTAAATTGGAACACACTTTCAACCTCTCTGCACTATTGTATACTATAGGTAAAGAAAATGAGGAAAATACGTTCATCCAGAGTAAGGGCAAAGTTGCCAATTCTAACAATATTATTATGAGACTATTGTTGTTTATTAACCAACTATTTTGGCGTGAAGTCTTGCACATCAAAGTTAATCTCACATAAGCTACTGTCTGGTGATACGGTCTGGTGGAAAACCTAAAAATAATACAAAGAAATTCCGTTTGTTTGGTCCCACCAGTCCAACATATGAGTCAATGGCACAACTAACATATTTCTGTTTTGGCAGGTCAGCCGTTTGGAATGTTTGCTTCCTCCCCGAGAAAAAACAGCCCGAAAATGAGCCTTTTCTCCAACCGACTTGCTGCCAATTTTCATGAAGCACTTCTCCATTTCCCAAATCAAATAGGGCCAACTTTAACGCTTTCATTTATCAAGTCTACCCAAAAGTTGAAACACAGAATTTCAAAACGTTATAATTCAAAGGATTTGGTGGAATTTTTGCTTGTTTAGTGTGGTGCAACCTTACGTGACGTTACAAAAGCAAACGGCGCCCTTGCTGAAGTCAATCAAGACCTATCATTGGTTGAGAGCCGCGCGTACACGCGTGCATATTTCCATTGTTTGACATTAGCAATGGCGGCCAATGCAAGGATTCTTTGACTGCAATCTTTGATTATAAGCAATGTATCATTGCTCGCGTGTATCGCGCTGCGCACGGCTCTCAGCCAATGATAGCTCTTCATTGCCCTTAGAGGGGGCTGTCTGAGGCTTGTGATATCATGTGCAATGGGTCTATTAGTCAACTGTCCTACACGTCAGGAGGCATGCCTGGACCTGTGCTATGGAAACATCCAGGAGGCTTATCGAGCGAAAGCACTACCTGAATTGGGAAATTCTGACCACAACATGGTTCACCTCATTCCGCTGTACCAGTCGAAAATGCGGAGAGAACCAGTGAGGAAGATGAATATTAAGAACTGGTCTACTGATGCCACTGAAACCCTACAGGAATGATTTAGCTGTACGGACTTGAACTCTTTCATGGATGCTGCTGAGGACTTAAACGAGGCTACGGACACAGATGATTATTCCCCCAAAAATCAATTAAAACTTAATATATTAATTGTTGTGAAGAGATGATTATTCCCCAAAAATCAATTAAAACTTTTCCTAACGAAAAACCTTGGATTACTAAAGAATTAAAGGGTCTGCTAAATGAAAAAAAGAGTGTTTCAAACAGGTAACAGAGCAGAACGTAACAAGTTTCAGGCTAAAAATAAGCGTAAAATTAGAGACTGTAAGAAGGCATACAAAGATAAGATCGAAACATTTTCCAGACAAGTTATACAAGGAGCGTATGGCAGGGCATACAAACTATTACCGGCTACAAACCCCAAAACAATAACGTGTGTGTAGAAAATGGTCTGTGTATGCAAATGATTTAAATTAATTTTACAGTAGGCTCGATAATGATAGTAGCCTGCAACAAGATAGCGTGGTAAATGGCTTGCATGCATCCCCATATGCTGAAAGTATTGTAATCAATGAAAGTGAAGTCCAGGTGTTATTCAAAAGATTAAACACACGAAAGGCTCATGGGCCCGATTCAAAAAGTTGCAAGGAAAATATCTAGAGAGGGTCACTGTTTTTAAGTAATTAGGAATTGAGATTGATAACCAGTTGCTTTTTGATAAATGTGCTAAATCAAAGTACAATAAGTTACAGGAGCCGTTCCGAAGCAAGCCTCAATTTATATTTAATATGTTAAATGTTTTCAAAATATACACCTTCTAACTTCATCGGACACACTGTCGCTTTAGTAATCCTCCCCACCGAAAAATATACCATGGTGGGACAATGTAGTCTTTTATTATCAAATAAACTTGCAATGTTTGGTGCCGACTGTCAGTAATTTAAACTAAACGCAGACATCCTTGGAAAGGTGGAATTGAAACTACAATGTTAACTCAGTTTCCTGTTATATTCTGGGTTGCAATACCCCCAATAAAGGAAATCTGTTTACACAATGGAGTAAATGGTAGGGTAAACATTATGTGCAAGGCGAATTGTGTAAAACATTACATTGTGTTTTGAAAATGTGATTATTTACCGTGATCTGCCAGGCAGAGTGAGCTGATGGGTTAAGCCCGCCTCCTGGCCCGGTTTGTAAGCACGTACGCTAAAGTGCAGTGTAGAGTACGCATCGGCAATGTGTGAAACTACGGAGGTGTGCAAGTGCCTTTTATTTCGTTGAGATCTTTAGACGACACAATTAAAGAAACCAACGCCTGCGTTAAAATTCGCTGGAGTTGCAACAACCTGTAACAAGATGTCGATGATGATAAACAAGCCATGCAAGCTTCATTGTCGCCATATTTGGTTACGTTAATACTGTATGTCTACCTTATTGTCATCCTGTAATAAATTCGACATCTACACTGTATTTATCGTCAAACTGAGTTAAACTCTTTCTGGAAGTCGAAAGTGATGACATCCTGGGCTTTAGTTCCTTTACCATTTCCCATTTACCTTTGCGTTAAAGCCCCGTGCTTCGGTTTATAATTTCCAACACATTTTCCTTCATTTTCTTTTCAACAGTTCTTCTCCAAAATGTTTTCGGACTTCCAACTTTATCATTGCACCGCCCTCTAGCGACCATGTCAAGACGGTCATTCAAAATGTAATTGTTCTCTTTTCTTACATGGCCAAGCCGTGTCCATCTACTTCGTTCAACCTCCGCATTATTTCTTTAAACTTGGGTTAGATGTTGAGATCTTCAATTGAGATTTTGCTGAGCCAAAATATCTTCATCACCCTCTTTAAATTGGACTAGTAATGATTCCAGTTCGACAATCTACTCTACATAAAGTCATAATCACCTTAATTGTACCTGTGTTTTTCTTTTTTTCAATAGTTTATGTTCACGTGACGCAACTCAGAAGTCATATTATAGCCATACTTCTAACTGACAACACCCGCAATGGAGTGAGATTTTAGTGTAGGTGGCTCGTCACATACAACGGACATCGGGGTGTGTTTGAGAGGGTAATGATTAGCCGTCTTTATGAGCTAAATTCCCAGTAACTTGTGGACTCTTCCATCATAAAATCGGAGAATATTATAATTAGGTTGATTCAAAGATTTCGTTAGCAAGTTTTTTCCCCTTCTTTGTTCATTAATCTCAAATAGTTCGGATGGGATGAGCCCACGGGCCTTTCGACAACTTGTAATATGATTAATTGTTCAGTCATTGTTACATACAAAGTCTGCATGATCAAGGAGCGCTATCGAACATCTCATTGGCTGATAACAAGTCAGAAGTGATTTAATTTTCCGATGTGTGGGTGTTTGGAGGCGTGGTCTGGTACCCTGGACTGGGTTTGGTGAAGGTTATAAAGACGTTCCTAGTCAAATCCGGCACAGAACGCGAGAATACAACCAACCAAAACTCCTATCCCACAACTATAAGTTCACGCTTTACACAAAAGTATCCTTCAAGAGAGACATGGCTTTGACTCTAGTGTTTTTGATTGCATGCCTGGCTTTTGGCGCCAACGGCAAGGGTAATTTTTGCGTCGTAAAGTTGTAGAAAACATGAACAAACGTTCGGTTGGTCTTATACTGCAACGTATGTCTCAGTCAACATAATATTCAAGACGTTTTCACTGAAGGGCGCATTAATAGTAAAAGAGATAAATGATAGAAATTTCACAACATTCAGGAGAGATTTATACTATGTATAATATTTTTAAAATTTCATGTTTTACATCGGCCTAAATGATTGTTTCTTTATAAATGTGTTACATAACCCCTTATTCAGCTTACAACGCCTACAGAGACTTCAAGTCAATGCAACACGCATGCTTGGAAGAAACAACACATTACTCAAATTCGAAAATTCTCCTCATTGGCTCCTTGCTCGCTGTCGTATTATTTTTGAATTACTCTCACTAGTATGTCTCGTCCTTTGGATGGGGCGTAAAGCCCTTGGGCCTGTGTGTTGTGTAAGCACGTAAAATAATCCAGTGCACTTTTCGAAAAGAGAAGGGGTTCACCCCGATGTTCCTGGTTTGATTGGCTGCATTATTGCAACACAGCACATTGTAACCATTACATGGTGCTATGTAAAGGAATATGTATCATACTTCAAAACGTAGCGCCACATACCTTGCCGGAAAATACTGACTGTTGAAGCGCCTTGAGTGTCACTGAGTGACAGATATGAGCGCTATATAATAATAAGCCACATTATATTGTTATTAATGACTCGGTATAGACCCTCTCAGTCCATTAGATCTTCAGAGTTGTTCTTGCTTGGTGTCTGTTTCACTCGCACTACCTAGGGGGATCGATCATTATCATCATGCATCCTCATCTTTGGGAATAACCTTCCTCAAAATATTCCTAACATAGGCCTATCTTCTGTGAGTATAGTTTAGTGAAATTCTCAAATCATTGTTGTTCACTCAAGCTTATAGCTGAAAAAGTATAGTTTCGTGTTCTCTCAGGTAGTTGCTATTATATTCGTGTACTTATTTTATTTCCGTTAATGTTCCCGGTTTCTGCGCAATGAGCATATTTTGTGATGGATACCGGCGCATTATAAATATTCCAATTATTATTATTACTATTTTATTATATAAGTCTACTGATTGTTCTATGGCATAGAAAAAAGAAAAGACAAAATATACATAAGTTTTTTGTCACAAAACAAAGGGAATTCTTTAAAACATTGTTGTTCACTCAAGCTTATGGCCCCTGAAGTAATGTGTTTTGTTTCTCTCGGGTAGTTGCTAAAGGCCTTTATATAATTTTTTTAAAAAGTTAATTATTCCGTTTTACTGCGCCATGAGCATCTTTTGCGATGGATACCGGCGCATTATAAATATTCATATTATTAGTAACTCTAATAAAGGATGTGTATAATATTGGTACAATTTAACATATAAATGTTCAAAGATTTGCACATAATCTACATCGTATAAAGATGGAAACTTCCCTTGAAATGTATTAAAAACAAATAGTCTTAGTCAACGGTGATAACATCCAATGTTTGAAAACAACGAAAGCAGATAATGGTATTTTTGAACAATTACCAATGTTGAACACACTTTGTTAGGCATATAGGGCTTTATACTGATAAATACTTTTGTATAGTTTAAACTGTTCTGAGAGAGGATTCCCGTAGAAAAAAATAGTTTTGATAACTTTTCACCCCAAAACATTTGAATCAAAGAGACAATTCATGTATAAATCGTTTCTTAGATGTTTGAAGGTTGGTGTCCGTTCGCGAATGCTGCAGCCAGAGATGCGGTTGGCACCCGCTATACAACTCGCTAATAAACCCGGATGAATTTGACGTTCTTGTGAAAAAAAAATGTGAATTCAGCTTAAATTATTATGTGACTTTTATTGTATCTTTCTTGATAATTTTGCCAAAAAATTCAAATAGTATTGAAACTAAAACAATAAAAAAACCATTAATGACCTACCTCAAATAAAAAAAGTTTGTTATTTCTCTTCAAAATGTGAAGATTTTTTTTTACTATATTTATAAAGTGTATATTTATAAGCAAATAATTATTTGAATGGTGAATATGAACCGTATTGTGTATTTTGACGACAAATTGGTGTCAAATTCCACGCTTGCTTTAATTGAGACAGTATAACAACAACTGATTAGGTTAGTACGACACTTTGTTGGTTACTTCACGCAGAATTATTGTATGAATTAAACATCAATTGGTAGTTTGTTTGTTCAACTTCAGTAAAACTACTGTTGATATTGCTTGTAACGGTAATTGTTTACCTAACTTTTTGCTGTTTGGTTTATTTTGTTGTTGATGTTTTCTTTAAGGGTTACACCACAACAAGTTAGAGAAGCCCGCGGTCTGCACCGGTGTTTGAGCTGTGTCAATCTAATTGAATTTGTGCATGGCGCCATTAACGATGATGGTTTTGAGGTAGGATAATGGTTTAAATTAATTATTGATAACAAACTATTATATCACTGTAAAACATTAACTGTAAAATGTTATAGTAAATTACTGGCAGCACGGGCGCCAGTAACATACTGTAATTTTTACAGGATCATTTTGTATTACTGTTAATACAAATACATTACTGTAGTGTGAAAAGTATTGTAATTTACCGTTGCTCACTATGACAGTACGTTACTGTAATTCAATTACATTAGTGTAGTGTAAAAAGTATTGTAATTTACTGTTGCTCACTCTTGATACTGTAAATTAGTCACGAGTATTGTGTAGTAAATTATACCTTCTTTCCAAGCTACTTTAAATAGGACGCCCTCTGTAAAACAGCGGCTTACTGTTATTTGACACTGATGTGTCGAGCCCCCTGTATTTGAAAATATGGTATTATAATGTAATATCAACAATAGCCTACTGACAGCTGTTAAATTATTGCAAATAATTGTTTTATACTGTGATAAAATCACTTATAACATTAACGAAATACAAAATCATTTTTCAATTCTATATTTTGCGTTAATTTTGATGTTTGTACATACAAAAGAAAGTTCTTACTGTCAGTAAATTATCGAAAATGTTACAGTTAAAATCTATTAAGGTAATGACACATAATGTTTTCTGATAAACGTTTCAAATGTTTAATACAACGTACTTATCTATTTTACATCATAAAATATAGATCATAAAATTGTAAACAAAATATTAATGTTGTATCTAATGTTTAACTTTGACAAGAATTATATTTAAGGTGAAACTTTGGAACATTTGTTTTCAACTTCAAACTTTAAAAAATTGTTAACATTTATATGAATTCCAAATCAAAAAGTTAGAGTGACCTAATATACTTCGTATTGGAGCCAAGACTTCTTCATGTTATCACTTTGTCAGTAGCCTCTGAAGAAGTCTTGGCTCCAATACGAAATATATTAGGCCACTCTAACTTTTTTTATTTCTATATTTGCGGTCAACCTAGTCAGCGAGCAGTTTACAGCTGAATGGGGGAGGGGGTGTAGCTTACCCCCCCTATTAAGCACAAATATTTCGTGTTTACAAACTGTCTACTTCTATGTTTTTCTGTGGAGATCAAGTACAACAGAGTGCTCATAAAAAGTTATCTAATAGTGGACCCAATCTATTGGAATTAATATAAACATAATAAGCTTACACCCCCCCCCCCCCCCCTTAAGAAATGTCAAAAATCACAATGCTTGCAAATAAAAATGGTAAATTTGACGCTGCAACAAAATGTGTTGCCACAATATGATAGGTTGTATGAAGAAGAAAAAAAGGGGTTTGATTTACCCATACACCGATGTGTGTTAAGCACTGTATACTCAGTACTTTCCCTGAGTGCCGTGAAAAGTACTGAGTATAAAGTGCTTTACACACATCGGTGTATGGGTAAATCAAACAAATAACTTTCTTTATCCCCGATGCAAATACAACATCTATGAAATGACAAACTCGTTTGTGTTTCAAATCCATACAGAATGGGTTGACAATTGTTGACAATGGTACCATTGCTTAGTGAATGTTGAACTGTTAAGATAAAATAAATAAAGTAATGTCATGATTAATGCAACAGGTACAACATGTAACAACCCTTGAGCTTATATTAACAAAATAACAGTCACACCCTGGTCTTATAAAGTCAGGTTTTTAAAACTGTGTCCTTTGTATACACAAAGGATAATAAACAAAACTTACCTATGAATAATTCCATCATCCATGGTGTTTGATCCATCATTTGGGTACATGACGTTAAGGACGTAGAAAGATCCAAACATCTCTGTCAGTGCCCTTGTAAAGTTCTCGATACAGTCATTCACAACATAATGGTCAATTATCAATTACCAGCAATTGATTCACCTTTTGACATAAAGAAGAAAAATACAAAAATGTAAAAAAAGGGCGTTGTGATGAACATAATGAAACAAAAACAATATATTCATATAAATTTAATACAGTTTCTTTGCAATATCAAGGAATAAATCTGAGCACTGTGAGTGAAACAACAGAGTGAGGAACACCAAGATAAAAACAAAGTTCAAGTTCACAAGAGCTGGGCACCATATGCAGTGTTTTCGCGGGTCAATGTCGATTTTGGTTGTCTGCCAATTTTTGAGAGTGCAGCGAGAACGGTTGTCTGGTGTGACGTTGGTTTATTTATAGTTTATTAGGGCCAATTAGTTATTTTCCAAGCAGCGCTGCATGTAACATTTGAAAGCCCTTTACCGTGAATGTAAATTGCATTTAAAGTGAGTGTAAATACTAAACAGTGAATTACTGTAATATATTTTTTACATGGATTTACTGTGGCAAAACACAGTAAAGTGCCGTATCATACGTTATTGTTACCATTCGTTAACAAGATTGCTCAATTTCATAACAGTTGGTTATATGTATTAGAGGCCTTCCAACAGTTCTTTACTGTGAATGTACATTACATTAAAACTACTGTAAATACTAATCAGTGAATTACTGTAATTTTTGTTTACATGAATTTACAGTAGCAAATACAGCAAAGTGCCGTATTTTTTACAGTATTATTTTTATTCTCAATCATAAAATATCAAATAAAACTCAAACATTAAACAATCACATTTTAATAATATTTTATCTTTTTCGAACAAATATGTAAAGTTTTTACTCTCTTGTGTACTGCATACATCCACTTCAGAGACTCATTTATGACGTCACAAACCTAAATTCTGAAAGCCTCCCAGCAAACACGTAACCTCATCGTAACGTTACTGTGAAGTTGTATTTTGGTAACGTTAATTCCCAACTAAAACACAACCAACCTGCAACGTTGCAAAAACGGTTGCGGTTTGGTATTGTTACTTAATAACCTAAATACAACGTTGTAACAAGGTTTATTTTATCCGTCGTCTAAAAACGTCTTGTGAATATTATTTTGCAACGTTTTCTGAATGTAATGGTTCTGTCACGTTACTTGGTAACGCAGATACAACGTTTTCCAACATTGGTGTTTGACGTCATATAAGGTCTGTCTCATAAGTGAACGTAAGGGACGGACGTAAACTTAAAAATAACGTGTGCGCAGTAGGCCAAATCTGACTGGCCTGTACATGTCACGTGGGTACCTAATTATTCCGTTTTGCGTATCCCAAGTTCTGAATAAGAGGTCGGCCATAATTTTTTATAACAAAGAACTTTGCACTGGATAATATAATTCGCTTGCAGAAGACTGCCCATTTTGGTGGGAACAATGTGGCTTTCTTTCTTAATAAAAGCCAAATCCCGAGGGTTGAAGAGGGTAATTTAGACGCGTTTTACAAATGGCCAATCACAGAATAAGAACGTTTTTTAATAAGAATTCCACAATTACATTGAAAGTGCTGCAACGGCGATATCATGATACAAATGAATTATGAAAAGCAAACATTATCTACCTCCACAACTATGGACAACTTTCAAGACAACTTTCCACCACCTTCTGATAGAATATAAACTCAATCTCGTGCCAGGTATCTCTGTCTCGAGCAAACATCTTAAAAATAGTACCCCTTTCTTTGTTTTCTGGAATGGGGGAGTGATAACTTATCGTGTACGTACACGACAAATCCAAACGTATCGTGTACTTACATGATAATTTATTGTGTACGTACACGATAAGTCAGATTTGTGTTTTATTCATGTGGCGGCAATACGCTTCCGTAGTATATCAATATGTTTTCAAGTAACAATTTTCTAGTTGTTTTCTATTTGTTTATCTAGTCTGCACTCGTCACGTTTGGAGATACTATTTGTGCCCTTATGGATGAGAAATCTCCAGAGTATAAAGAGTGTGTAGACAAAATAGCAACCATGCCAGAAATAGCAAGACAGTATGCAGATGAAGCACTGGTAAGTGTTGATAAGAAATATGATAGACTGGTCCCCTAATTGTATCCGCACGGATGCAGACAGGCACTGGTATTACAGGCCCAATGGTTTGATTGGATAAACCATTAGTGACGTAAGCTTTCCATATCTCTCTTATAATTGGTCTGCTCCGAAATGACGTAGTTTGTCAGCTACCCACTTTCGATCGTCGCTGCATTGTACGCAATATAATTACGTGTGCGAAACTCCGTCCTTAGGAATTGGATGCTAGGTCAAAGGTACATCTGGCAGGATCCTGCCAGGCGCTCAAGGGAGGTGTCTGTGGTTATTCAAGAACCTCGAAGTGTGACGTTAGATGTTTAGGCTAGAGATCATGAGTGTTCAGTGTAGTCTTACCATGGCTATGCTAAAGCACGAAACATATAAAATACAACAACAATAATTTGTTTATGTTTTCCAAATCTCGCTTACCCGCCAAAATTCCTGTTTACCATTTGTGGCATGTTTAATGTTATTCATTATATTTTTTTTTTACCAATTAATGACCCTTACCTTTAGGATGGACAAAATCTAACTAGGTTTCCTTATACCCCACAGGGCAACCCTAGAGGAGTCTGCTCATTCGTTTGTCCAAAAAGTGATCTAATCAGCAACATGTGTCAGCAGAAGGCTCTTGCAGCCAACTACGACTGTGACGTGAACCCAACCACCACCACCGACAGTGATGTTTGCATCATTTGTAAGAGCGTGCCGCAATTTGTGAAGCAAATCTTTACTGGCGATGGCTTTTTGGTAGGTTACGGTTTTGTGCATAACAAAGG
The DNA here is from genome assembly GCA_037783415.1 of Leptasterias polaris. Taxonomy (NCBI): domain Eukaryota; kingdom Metazoa; phylum Echinodermata; class Asteroidea; order Forcipulatida; family Asteriidae; genus Leptasterias; species Leptasterias polaris. The sequence continues at coordinate 1,366,179 of JAZGTN010000149.1, forward strand.
GCACGTTGCCTTAGATTTTGTGCGCTTTGGGCTATTCAAAGTGCTTTTTATGAAATGAATATGGTTGGAAACATGTTTTCAAAGTAGACCATAACAATTAACACTTTAATATACCTCGAAAATGTGTGATTTTTCCTTTAATCGTGAACTAATACAGTCCGCCATTTTGTTGAAACAGACTTATAGACTCCACATAAAGGTAAACCGTGTTAGTTCATGAATTAGTAAAAGGAGAACCACACATTTTGAAGCATATTTTTGTGAATCATGTTTTACCTTTAAGGCATCTTTCCAACCATACTTATGATTTATCTTCTTCTCTAACCATTTTATTTGTAGCCCAAAGCGCCAAATCCAATGCAACGTGCCCCTGTATACGTTTGGTAATCACTCTTAAAATTAATGGCAACAAAAACCTATTGGTTTGAAGTCTACAGCAGCTTTCGACAGTATAAAGCATTTTGAGAAACATTTCACTTCGAATTTTTTTTTATATTTTTTTTTCATGTAAAAAATGTATCAGGCTTTATGCCCCCAAATTAGAATCTGAGAAACATTTCTGTCAGCAACGCTTCTCAGATTGTGTATTCCTTTTAGTGATTATTCTTCCTGCATGGACATATTCACGCCGGATTTTCGGCGATATCTAAACAAAACGCGACCACCCTTTGAAATGAAATTTTCACAGGTTTGTTTTATTGTACATTTCAACATTTATAAGGAATTAAAACAATCGAACGCTTCCAAAAACAAAGGTGTACTTTGCCTTCAATGATCCTATAATTAATTATAATATTGGAAATTTTTGTTAAACAGTGATGAAACTTGATTGGATCTTTCTTTTTATTGAGGGTTTGTTGGAGACGTTCTTGCTAACTGATTGTGACATACTGACACCCGGATGTGAGAAGGACAGGTGTGTAGACCACACCAAGCTCTTCGTAATCAAGATCAAGTTGTTTGTTTCTGAATTGTTGGTAAGTTTCTAGGATGGTCAGTAGGCCCTAATTGTTTTGTGGTGAAGGACGATCCTTTCATAGCACTAATTTCGGTACTGTTTTCTTGAAGTCGGTGCTTAAAGGGGCACTGTCGTGATCACAGCGAGTCTATGGCTAGATATCGAATTCTGAACTCTGACCCAGTTACTATGCTGCACACGCGTGCGCGATAATATTGACAGCGCCCTTTGAAGCTTGTGTTTGTGGTGTGACTGTTAACGCGCGCGCGTGTAGTAACTGGATGAGAGTTCATGTCCCATGTCCAGCCACAAGCAGACTAAGATCACGACGACAGTTGGCACGGTATTATCAGAATAGAGGGGACAGTAGAACAAAGGAACACAAAAAGAACAATGCTGTCCTCACATTGGAATTCTTTGTATTTTTGTGTCTTCACTTTTTTTCATGCGATTATGGAGAGTGTTAGGTTAAAGGTACAAAGTAATGCTGATGCATGGAACAAAGCACTTGTGTGTAAGATTTTTTTTTTTACTAAGACTATTTTGGGATGCGGAGACATGGTTGCGATACGAGTGTTTGTATATTGCGATTACATTTCTTACAACAAAAAGCTGGTTGCTCACTTTCTTGTACTCAAATAAAGTTTTCAGCTACACGGCCCATTATCGTAAAAATATCAAATACGTAGAATAGAATAATGGGCTCTGCAACGCGAGGTGGCAGCATGCTTGTTTACGTAGTTATAAGCATGCGCACATTTGTAACAATAGATTCACACAATATGGCTTATGTCAATACGACCGAACAGTCCCTCCCGATCACCAAATTGACAAGGACCTCTCTTTAGGACAACTGATTATTGGTGTTTGTTGAAAACTCAAATAGCTGCACAGTTTTCATTCAAAACAAATAATAATAATTTATGACATAAAGTTTAATTTGTTATGCAACGCTTCTATTATTGCTGATGGGTTTCGTTTTATTATTACTTTTTTTTTCAGAACCCGGAAACAGGTTGTTCGTTTGTGTGTGGGGAGTAGACTACACTCACAATTAAAAGGAATGGTTGACTGGAATGACTTGGAAATCGACCATGACCTATCACTAGTTATGCTAGGCTAATGTTTTTTTTAGGGCAGGTATTTGGGGTATTATTATGATTATTTTTATGTTTAAAGGTGCTGCATACGTTTGGTAATTGGAGCCTACTGATTGTGTCAATCCTATATAAATGTAGGTACATACAATAAAACTATCCTGTGAAAATTTCATTTCAAAAGGTGGTCACGTTTTGGAGATATCACCAAAAAACCGGAGCGACTATTTCCACGCAAGAGGAATATTCCCCATAGGAATACACAGTCTAAGAAGCGTTTCTGACAGAAACGCTTCTCAGATTCAAATTTTGGGGCATAGAAAGTGATTTTTGTTCCATAACCGTAGTACTTCGAAGTTAAAAGTTTCTCAAAATTCATTATACTACCCAAAACTGGTGTACTTTTTAGCAAGTAAGTTTGCATTGCCATTAAATTTCAGAATTATTACCAAACGTGTACTGTGCCTTTAAACAAGATAAACATTATCTCGAAATAGATTTAGAAGGAACTTTTGTCTTGAATCTAAAACAGGGGCCAATTTCATAGAGGCTCTTTAGCACACAAAGTAGCTCGGCACAATTGTTATGCTTACCAGAATAAGGTTACCTGCCAAACTACCATGCCACATGTACAGTTTGTTACTGGTATCCTGCTCGTATCTTCTAAGCAAAAAGTTGTTAAGCAATATTTTCTGCTAAAGCAGGTCTATGAAATTGGGCCAAGTTCGTAGACCCCTTGCATATGACGTCACACTCTTAAAAAGCGCCCTCACTTAGGTCCAAAGGAGGCAGATCATTGGACTGTAGGTGCTCTTTAAGCGTAACATGTGCGCGTGAGATCAGCGTCCCTGTAGTGTTTCGAGTTATGCAATGGTCTATAGTTATAATGTCAAACGTAGAACTGGATATAAAGTGTTTGAACAATTAAATATTCATAAACTACGGCTATATTTCTAGACTAATGCCTTTACATGTATTGCGCAATATACCTCAATCACTATTTAGGGTAGAATTAAACTAAAAGCTAACATTATTTTTTGTTTGCAACTAGCTCTTAAACGTAAACCTAAACATACCTAGGATGCAACTTATGTCGTTTTTGGAACAGCTTCATTGTTGGTGTTTGGATATTTATCGTGCTTAGATTTGTTGTGTTTGTTGTGCATTTGTTATAGGTTGTTTTGAGTTTCTTATAATTATTACACGAAGCTCGATAGAGGAGATATCAGATCCGAAAAGGTGAAGAAGCAGACCAATGTCGAATTCCATAGAGCTGCTTAGACAAAAAAACGTTTTAAGGTCGCATTGTGCCAAGCATATCATAAGGGAAACATTTACCAACAATATCAAGTTTAATTTTAGCTAGTAACCTCCTTGCGTATGACGTCACAAGCTCAAACAGCGCTATCACTCAAGTCGATTTTGATTTGCTAAAGATTATGTGTGGTATGTACACGTAAACACGTCCCTCTGTAGCAGCCACTTCTTTAAAAAACATCATACAATTTCGCAAACCAGTGTTTTTGTTTACACATTTTGCATTTTATCATTGACATCAATATTTTCCACATTTGTTCAAGTCGTAGATCGTTATAGTTTTCAAATCACTCTAACAGCATATGTTCAATATCACCAAGTTTTTACGAACAGTAAATTTTCGAGTTGGCCTTTTGTTTTACATTAAAGTGCTTAGTGGCAAAATAACTACTCTGCGTTTTGAGTTTTCACGTAGAGGCAATTTTATTTGCACATTTTGTTTGTACGTGACGCTGCCCAAGGACCTCGTCCGCACAGTTTTTCCACGAGGAACCAAATGTACTCAAAAATTAAATACTCGTAAACCAAGATAACAAAAAATAACAAATATTGCATGAATTGAAATCTCCATTTTCATAGTTGTTGAGATACTAGAGTTTCATTGGCAAACAGTCTCCGTATTGAAAAATAGTTCAACTTCATACGCGGTTTTCCCCAAACAGGAAAGTTTGGCTGCAGGAGCTAATTGTCTCTTCGTGAAAATGGTGATGACGTGCATTTCCATTGTTTAACCTCAGCAATGTTGGCCAAAGCAAGGGCTATAATTATTCCACTGCAAAACATAACAAATAGACAACTCAGCAAATTATTTAGTGTGTTCACAGATCTTTATCTTGTATAAGTCTGTGATTTTTTGCGCATTTTGAAATACTTTTAAGATGGTGGAGGATACTTTTAAACTTCTAATAAAAAAAACAAAAAAAACCAAAAACACATGTTATGTTCCAAAGCATAATTCCTATCTGTCTTTTGTTTTTATTTATGTATGATTATTTATTTTTTAATTATCATTATTATTTCAGAGTCAATAGTCTATACAATTGTGCTTAACCAAACGTAGGCTAGCACAAATATAAATGTAACGACCTCATTCATTTTTTTCTTCTTAATAAATATTGTTTGTAAAATACCAAAGAAGGATGACTGATCATTATAAGCGAATGTTTAAACAACTAGGGGGGGGGGGGGGGTTCCAACACTTTTCTAAGTTATGTAATGCGCCCTTGAGTGGTCAATCTACCACTGAAACGTCACTACACAACGGCCAAACAACTTGTCAATTCATATTTTGATACAAATAAACATTTGGCTCGCCCTCTACGTCCAGCCCACAAACTGATAAAAACGACCGTGGTGTCACCTCGTTAGTGAGTCACGCCTTAAAAGTCACGAGGGAGTCATTGTCAATAACAAATTAGTTGTTTTACTTTTTTAAGCAGGGGCGGATACAGCGGGGGCGTGGGGGCGCACGCCCCCCCCCCCCCCCTTTTTTGCTTGAAAAAAAAAAAAAAAAAAACATCAAGGGGAAATATGAGGGAGAGACAAAGTTAATGACATAGGCCCTACCTATTAGTTCTTTTTTTTCAAAAAAGCTACTAATAATCCGTACCTCGTACACTTTGTTTCATTTGTGGACCACTATTAATTCACTGACTGATGAGGAATTACACGTGATCTGTGTGTGTGGACATCGTGTTTTTCTCGCACACTGAACATAAGCGCGAAACACCTGCACATGCCTGGCGCAGGGTCCGAGGGGCGTGAAGATCATACAACCGCAGCGTGAGTCGACCATGCCACCTGTGTGTGTACATGTGCAAATAAGTTTCTGGCTGGAGGTCAGCACGCGTGCGCGCTAAATACAATGTGACTTTTACAATACGAACTTCGGAAACTAGTATCATAAGAAAAGACAAAAAAATGAAGACATAGCCCAATGAATAGGGCCAAGCCACTTCGTATCCTTGGCTCTATCACCATTGCATTCCTATTTTTGTGCCTGATTTAATTTTTAATCCGGGTTATTAAACTTAATAATAGAATGCTACTGTACTTGTAGAAAGCCCTAATGCTTAATTGTATTTTAAAAACATCACAGATCTTTTGGGAAAATTGTTTGCTTTTCGAATCGCGAATGTGATTTTTTCCCACATATTATTAACTTGCGAGAAAAACCATTGTCAGGTTCCCTCAACAATCCACAACAGTTATACGATCAACTGCTGATATTTAATGGGGACCAGACTTATTCACTCAGCGCGCCATCAAGGTCTTGTGAAATACGTGTAATGTGGTGCGCAAAAGATATTATGCTCAGCGCGTTATGTAAATCAGTCTGGTCCCCATTAGATCGAATAAATATTGTGAAATTGATCAGGGAACCCAACTAGTATGGTTCTCGCGCAAGTTGTTAATACGTGATCAAAAAATTCACTCTCGCGATTCGAAAGGCAATCAATTTTCCTCCAAAATCCGTGATGTAAAAAAAAAAATTGCATTAGGGCTTTCTACAAGTAGACCTACAGTAGCATTCGATCGGTAAGTTTTATAACCCGGATTAAAAATTACATCGGGCACAACAATAGGATTGCAATGGTGCTAGGCCCAATTGGCAAGGATACGAACGAAGTGGATTGGCCCAATATGGGGCTAGTGAAGACATAGCATCGTATAATCATGGTGTCTCACTCTGTTCAGAAAATCACATATTTTTTTCGTATTCAAGAAAGAGGGTTAATATATGTTGTGTTTCTTTCAAACTGGTAATTATCACAGATAGTACACCTATGCAGGGCTGGGGGAGGGGGGGGGGGGGCTAGGCCTCTAGGCCTACCCTCACATTTTCGTACATTAATGTTATTATTGCTCGAGATATTGCATGAGATCGCACCACAGAGCATCTAGAATCCTTACTGTTTCGGAGCATTTAAGCGGGCCCCGGAACCGGACCACGCCCCCCCCGTTTGGAAAATCCTGGATCCGCCCCTGTTAAGGGTAAATAACAGAGAACGTACCCAACAGCCCAAATCTTTAAATTTGGCCACTATGTAAATATCTCAATATTTGAATATACTTCTCAACTTGTTCAATGATAATGTTGAATAACTGAGGTGGCATTTACCAGTTCAAAAACAAGGATGTAAGAATATCAAGTTTGTTAATTTGTTTACTTATAAAACCAGAAGAGAAAAAATGCAGATGCGCACCAATACCCCATGGCATTTCAATCAGTAGTTTACGTATGTGTTGCATATAATGTCTAACTTGGTTTCGGGCTAATTTTTGTATTGCAATGTTGGTATGTCAATTTAGAACTTCACTGATATAGTTATAGACTTCCCACAGAAAATGGTGCAAGTGTATTGATATCCAAACCTAACGAAGGGGCATTTCAAGGAAAAGATTGATGACATCACCCTAAAGCCATCAGCTAGTTCTTAGTAGAGTATCCTATAGATAGTCTTTGGGGAGGAAATTGGGTTCGATCTTCTCTTTACCATTCGATGTCCCCAAACCAGTTGTGTTTTACTTAAAGTTTGTAGAACTCCACATCGTTAGAAAACCAATACCACGCAGCCCACATACACATTTAACTGTACTGGTCAGTCTGAGTTGTGTACAGATTTAACAGACAAGACAAATTAAGATTTTTAAGACCAAAGTTCAAGTGACCAAACGACACAAAATTCAAGACGACTTCAATCCGTAAAGTTAAACTCCCATAAATAATCATGAAATAACTGGTGTGATGTGGACACACAATTTTGGTGGATAGTTTCACCAAGAGGCCAGAACTTTAGTTTTGATGTAAGGCGTTTCTAGTCTGTAGTCACAACCTCCCTTATCACGAATTGCAGTAGGTGAGGGCGCGATATCGACATGAACCTCCCCACGAATGGCTCTCATTGCGAGGTGATGAGGGTTCGTGTATATGAATAGTGCCCTCTGCCGGTTGCAAGTCGTAATAAGGGTTGATCGTTGATTGCACAGTGTTCAGCGAGAATTGCAACCAACCTGATGCAGCTTGATAAGCAATTGAAAGCTCGACAGAGAAAAAAGCCAATTGTGGAGATATTTTCTAAAGCTATCTTCAAAAGAAAGCAAGCCTCTTCCCCGGAGCTTGTGGTACGTCACAGCCCAACATCAATGTCGGCAATTTCGTAGTTATTAAAACGCGACTCCCTGCACACACTGGAGCCAATTACACTGCAGCTTAACAAAGCCCAAATCACTAAAAATAAAATTATGATACATGTCAGTTAAACAAGACTTCTTATTGCTCACGGAAAGTCTGTGTGTTGCTTTTAGTAATGAGCGAAACAATGTTTTGGCCCACTGTCCACCAACAAGCTATCGTCAAAAGAAGAGCATTACATTTAGGTATGAGAAACGAGGCAACGTCGTGTTTGCATATAAAACAGATTTGCATACAGCCTGGTAAAGTCTTGGTTCAAGTATACGAGGGATTTGATGTTTGTTTTGTTCAAAGTAAGCAAGGACGACGCGTGGTGCGTGCATTTTTTTTCCGAAGCCGATTATTTTTAGCTTCAACAAAAGTTATAAGTAATAACAAACCATCCAAGCCTCTTTTGTGAGAAAAAAGAACAAAGAAAAAAGGTCCTATGTTTTTAGAGCTTTAATAGGATAATTTTAAATGATCAATACAAATATGCAAAGTTAGTGATGTTCACTACCAACCACAACATTATTTTGTTTACATTACAGGTTTATTGAAACTAATACCAAGTAGGCTATCTTATAAACTACATAACAAAACCAACATTAATAAAAGCCAGTTGCCGTATTTTTATTTAGTTCCGTAAAACGAACTCGTGTTGTTTTCAATAAGTAACAGTGAGAATTACTAATCGATTGACCAATCGGGGCCTTTCATTCTTTGGGAGTGTTGAATAACCCATGGCATCACGAGGTTGCTATAAATACACGCGGATCACTGTTTCAATAGATGACAGGGTTTCTGAACGAACAAGACGTGGTCATTGTACCTACTTAAGTCCCCAATGCAATGTGTGATTCAACTTATCAAAGTTTTCCCATGCAAGGGAATACATCATCCTGCACTCATTTGCTGGGAAGAAAATGCGAAGTAGTCAACTAGAAACAATCTTTTAGAACATAATCATCACAGACAATCTGGTAGGAAAGAATCACCAGAAACAAAGTTGTTTCGGGTAAATCTCTATAATTTGACGACACTTTTCGTTGGTGAAGCGAGTATGGGCGAACAAAACAAATCAAAGTTGAGGGTTGTACGCCTTTTCGGGTGCTTTGCGGCAGTCCTAGGTGCCGCGTTGAGCAGTGGGCAGATTGTGCCGGTGCAAGGGTCCCCCGATGGCAACGTGGTTATTTACATGGGTGGCTTCTTTGCGTTTAAGAGAAGTCCCATGTTATCGCTGCAACCTGGAGTAGCTCAGACTGCCTTGGATCATGTCAACAGCTTAGCGGGAATTCTAGATGGCTATCACCTAGCAATGCGATGGAACTGGACTGGGGTGAGTACGGTAGTTCTTGATACTCAGCTCCAAAATCTCCATATTTTAGAGGAAAACTACCCATTTGTTTTGTCAGGGTTTTCGAGCATAATGATTTCCATTGCAGCTGCAGTTAAAATTAGCATTTGTGATTTGTGACAATTTGTTCCTGCTCCTTTTTTATACAGGGATGGTACGGATGAACAGGATCACTGTAAAATTTTAGTCTGAAAGCTCAGTGGTTATGAAGTTCATAATAATAAAATTTGTGTGTGTGAAACTCCATCTGAAATTAAGTCTTAATTGGGATTTTCAGATACAGTTGTCTGGAATAAAACTCTTATTCTAGTTAAACTGTATTACTCTTATTCCAGACAACTTCTAAAAACCCTTTTTTTAAGTGTAACTGTCGATGTCAGTTGTTAAAACCAGTTAAGGACACTGTGTTTCAATGGTAAAAAACGTGTATGGCTTTTCACAATTTTTTCTCCTGATTCACACAAATGTTTCTTCTTAGTATTATTATTATTATTATTAGTGGTTGATCACCCAAAACATGAACACTATCTGCGACTTTATTGTCAGCTCTACCAATTCCTGTATAATAGGCTTATCTGATTAAGAAGATGATTTTAATGGCCCATCATTTACTTGAAAACATATTTTTGAGTTTGAACCCTACTACCGTGTCACTCTGACATCGTAAAATTAGTAGTTCTCCTTCCTAATCATGTAAACTGGACCCCGTTATTAACGATGTTATTTTTTCTAGAAAGTGATTTAATAAAATGAACATTCCCGATGAAATCAAAATATTTTCAAATTGATAACCTATCGGGAAACAAATCAAACTATTGGAATGATTAGGTCATGCACGGTAGACATACAACCTGATCAGTTGTTGACTAATAGTGTGTATAATGAGACTGTTGAGAAAAACCAAAGAACAAAATGGCAGTTCACGGGGACATTCTAGACGAGTAAAACGAAATCCTAAACAAGTGTGCATGTTTATGTAGGGGTGTTTATGTATTATTCACGATTTGAACAATGAAAGTAAATGTTTTTTTATTTTAGCTGAAAGCTTACTGATTATGAAGCTCATTATAGAATCAAATGAAGTATTTAGCAGGGTTAAACGAGGACAGACTTTGAGGCATCTGAATCTAAAGACCTTAAAAAACACAACTGATTTCGGTTGTTACTACCAAAATTAAGGACAATGTTTTTACATGCTAAAAAATTGTCCGGCTTTTTCGGCTACTTTGTCCCGTCTCGAAGAACAGATTATGCCCAAATTTTCACAGGTTTGTTAAGTTATGTATGTGGTTGATCACACAAAACATAGATACTGGCTCTACCAATCCTGTATAATACCGTCTGCTGCAATAGCTTTGCGTATATCCATAAATGAGATATTTAATCCCATTTTCATACACCATTCTTGTAAACATTTTATTTTCATCTGCAATTTCCCTTCAGCTTCCTTTTATCGTTAGAGGTTGCAAATAGTGTATTAATTTAACACATTTTGTGTAAGGCAAAAACAATTTGTATTAATTTCTAGTTGCCAGTGAATGATTTCATTGACAAGCGAGAATGCGTGTTTTGTGTGATTTTTTTAATTATTAATCGATCAGTTTATTTCCAAATTATAAACATACACACGGATCAATTAATGGTAGGGTTATATTTTGTGGTCAATGTAACAAATATTTGTAAACAACATTTCTGGAACAGAAACCAAAGATGCGTACAGGGGACCTACGGCTTCATGTCTATTTTGACGGACAATGCAATTGTGGTAAATTCCCACGACCATCTAACAAGCAAATTAGTAAATTTAGTCCGAAAGCCTCTTCTAGCAAAGATGGTTTAAAGTTAGTGGTAATGGTAGTGAGCAGAAAGTGAAAATATTTCACTGAAGTGCCCCCGTTGATTAGAAACCAATTCAAATTTGTCGATATTTGAATCTCCTACACTGCAAAAACTGGGGTGTTAAATGTAACACCTCGGGTGTTGTAACATAGGCTATAGATACCCATGAGAACATCAAAATTAACTTCATAATTATTGTGTTGAAATAACACAAATATATTTGTATTTGCATAAAGGAGTCTTATTTTAACACCATGGTGTAAATTTTTATTCTGTTTGGGGTATCTATATCTGACAACATCTAATGTGTTAATTTTTACATTCCCGTTTTTGCAGAGTAAGATCGCCTAAAGTCGGCTTATAGCGATTCAAATGTGATGTCTCTTTCAATTTTCAAATGGCTACTTTTGATTGTCATTCTACCTACATCTTTTCAAAGGACAAAACTACTATAGCCCTAAGGCAAGATATCTTTCTCATAACACACTTTGTCTTGATGAACGTCTGTCCTTAAAAAAAAGGGGGGGACTGGTTCGTTTTAGTTGTGGGTGCATTGGTTTGTCATCTCATACCGCAAGGCTGCCACGAAATTATTGTAAAATCTTAGGGGATACAAGAAGGAGGACCATATTCATTCCCAATCCATTTAACAACGATGAGCCCAACAGACAACCACTATTATAAGTCTTGTGTATATATCGTTAACTTAAGTTTAATGCTAGGAAGGTAATATTTACTCGCTTTTTTGTCTTTCTAATAATTAGGCTACACTTTAATTTCAGAAACACCCATGCTTTTGTTAATGTAGTCTCCCAGTTAAGGAAGTATAGTTTAGCTAAAAAAACATTTCAGATGACATTTAATTCAATCAACTTCTTCATCTTAGGACTACTTTCTGTAAATGATATAAACAATGAATTCAATTTTCTCTCCCGGTCCTACAACCTTGGATAGATTTGTTGCTTTATATTTTGATGTGGTTTATTAAAGGATTTATAAAAGATCGAAATACGTTGAATGTTTGTTCCTGCTTATGCCAACCACAAAACTGCTTCTTTATTGACAAGGAATTGGTTTCCTGTTTTGGGGTCTCGTCTTGGTAATGCACAACCTTGGAAAGTAAGTTATAATTAAATCCAGTACAAAGAGAATAATTTGTATTTCGTTTTTACTGGAATGGATTTGACCCGTTTGACAAGAATAATCCATTTCTGTGTCATTTTTTACACAGATTCTGTGTTTCATTGACGACCCGCATACGGTCAAGCCCCACGGGACCTGAAATCCAGGTCAATTTCTGAATTTTTTTGTTTTTTGAGTGCAGTTTTAATGTTGCTGACGTTTCCAGCTCTTCTCAGCTTGCTTTACAGTCATTGACATATTACATCGCAACGTATTAGATCGTAACTCATTTTACGGCTGGCGCGCCAAAAAAAAGTATATTGACGACGTAGTCCACTCTGTTAAAGGTAATTAATATATTTTGTTTTTACCCTACACGATGTGTGTTAGGGAAGACATCCTTCCCCAACCGGCGGACATCCGGATGTCCGCCGGATGTCCGCCGGGAGCCGACGGGTACTTATTTTGTCTATAATGAGCTCATTTTCTACAGGTCAGTGGTCACAACAGTGAGAATATTCATGTTGCTAGACAGAGTCAAGTGTAGACAAAGGGAACGTTTTACTTCCAGCTAATCCCCCTCATAAACTACCCTTACTTCTGGGGTGACAATGGACACCCATGATGAGCTGTTTTAATCCCCCGCTTTCCTATAATCCCTTGACAAAAGAAATGGCTTAACTGCTGAACTCTTTTGTGCAAGGTAACTGACACTGCTGTTTGAGGTTCTGGTAGACACTTAGGGTTTCGTAATGAGCCATCCAAAGCTGAGATGACCTCTTTTATGCTGGGAATTCCTTTTGTTAGCGGTCATATACTGGAAAAGCGTCTGCTCCCGATGTAAACTCAGTACTTTCCCGAGTTCTGTGAAAAAAAAAAAAATCCACAGGCAAATCACTCGGGTGGGATTCGAGCCCACGACCTTTGCATTGCTAGATCAGATGTCTTACCACTAGACCCGAGCTAACCCGATGGCTAGAGTCAGTTCGAATCATTGGCAGCGGGTACCGTTAATTATATACATACATATATAGTATATATTAATATTTTTGTACCTTTTCCTTTCCTGTAATTGGCGCTCGTCCGCTGTTGGTTTGGTCAATAAATAAATAGACGCAGACGTTGTTCACAAGTGTGATCAACCATACACATAAAATAACAAACCTGTGAAAATGCGGGCTTAATCGAAAGCAAATTGTGAAAACATTCACGATTTTCAGCATTTCAATACATTGTCTGTAACTTTGGTTGCTACAACCGAAATCAGCTGTTACGTGTTTTTAGCTTGTTTTGTTTAGATCTACATGTAGTTTTCTCGAAGATGATTTTATTTCAGAGGGAAATCTTTCACAGAAAAATTATTCTAGTCATCAGTGAGCTTTCAGTCTAAAATTTAACAATGTTTTTTATCATTACCAATCCTTTTTGGTACCTTTAACACCAGTTTCTACAATAATTCATTATGTGCTTCTAAATCTGTCTGTAATTGAAATTATGAAAACTTTGTCTCATCTTTGGTCTTTGAGCTTGTATTAACGAATTTTTTTTTCGCCTAGATAGCGCTTTTATTAAATGAGCATTCCCCATGATTTTTAATTTTTTATTTTTATTTTTTTTCCAAATTGATAACCTTGCCGCTAGTAGCATGTCATTGGCAGCACGGTAAAATCAAGCTAGTGGAATGATTTGGTCATACACTGTAGACATACAGCCTGATCAATTGTTGACTTAGCAGTGTGTATAACGAAACTGTTGAGAAAACCATAGAACAAAATGACAGTTCTGGGGACATTCTAACAAATTCGGTAACCATTTTTTACTCTATGTTGATAACACAAATGACCTTGGTATTTTGATGATCAAAAATTTGAGTTGGAAGTTGCAGATCAGCAAAATGGTCTGCAAAGCAAACCGCATTTTACGACCCGGCACACTTGTCACGATGTCCATGATTCTGCTACTCGTAAAATTCTCTATTTAGCGCATGTAGGACCCATTTTGGAATATGGGTCCTTAATCTGGAGTCATCATGCTAAAGGTCTTATCAGCTCTATTGAAAAGTTCAGAGACGTGCCACAAAATTTATTCTGAGAAATTCTGTCTCATACGAGTAGCGTTTAAAGAAACTAGACCTCCTCAGCCTAGAAGATCGTCGCAAACTCAAGGACAATGTCCTCTTTTTAAAGGGCCTTCAGAATATGACAACTATTTCAATTAATGATAAGGTCAGTTTCCGTAACACTGATCTCCACAATTTGAGATATTCTGATTCTCCAACCCTTATTCCCAATAAATGTAAAACTGACATTTTTAGGCAAACATTTTTTTACCGCATTTATGACTCCTGGAACAAAATTCCCTCTGATGTCAGAACTTTGCAAGCTGTTTCTCAATTTAAATCTGGCCTCCGTAACCACTACCTCACTAGGCCTAGTGAATTGTAATTTGGGGTAGGGTATTTTGGTTTTTTCTTTATCATCTTTAGCATGTGCAATACGTTGCCGTTATTGAATTATTTATTGTGTATTTATTTACATATCTGTTTTTTTTATATTGTCCCTTTTAACCCTTTTTAATGTACATATAATTCCATGTATTCTATTAATGTATTTGTATTTGTATTTGTTTGGGTTTCCCTTTTGCACTACGTTGTATTTTGATGTTTGTGCAATAAAGGTAATGCAACAAAATATATATAACATTGAATCTGAAGACTTAAAAAGCGCTGATTTCGGTTGTTACAACCAAAATTAAGGACATTGTGTTTATATGCTGAACATTGTGCATTCCCCTCCCCCCCCCCCCGCTACTTTCTCCCACTCAAACAACAGATCATGCCCAATTTGTCACAGGTATGTTAAGTCATGCATATGGTAGATCACACAGACCATATATACTGGCTCTACCAGTCATATATAATACATTTAACAATTCAATTGCTGCAATAGCTTTGCGGATAACTTGAAATGAGATATTTAATCCCGTTTTTCTACAGAAATTTCATGAACAACTTGGCCCTATTTATCATTGGAGGTTACAATTTAAAACTATTAAATATACATACAATACAATTCAAAAGCTTGTTATTATACATACTTCTTTTCTAAATGCAAACTTGCGATGGCACTTTCTCCCACTCAAACAACAGATCATGCCCAATTTGTCACAGGTATGTTAAGTCATGCATATTGTAGATCACACAGACCATATATACTGGCTCTACCAGTCATGTATAATACATTTAACAATTCAATTGCTGCAATAGCTTTGCGGATAACTTGAAATGAGATATTTAATCCCGTTTTTCTACAGAAATTTCATGAACAACTTGGCCCTATTTATCATTGGAGGTTACGATTTAAAACTATTAAATATACATACAATACAATTCAAAAGCTTGTTATTATACATACTTCTTTTCTAAATGCAAACTTGCGATGGCATAAAGCAAAATATCTTTCTAGCGACATAATCTGACGGTGTGGTAATTTATACGCTTCAATCATTCAACACACATTCCTATCACCTGCCTATCGTAGTAGTTGGGATTTGTAACGCAATTTGAATATAACTTTCTTTCCAACCAAACGTTAACTGAACAACTATAATTGATAAAGGTCACAAAAAATAAAGCATTGATGATTGCGGCAGTCTAGAACAAATGTAAAAATTGGAAGTAATGCGAGGGGACAACAACAAAAGTGACAGCAAATTTAGAGCATTGTGCAGAAATAGAAAATCAGATGTTTTTTCTTAAACTGTTAACTGAATAAATCAAATTTGATACAATTGAAGGGATTCTAATTTGAACTTACTGTAAATCGGATTTATAACTAACAATACGTCGTCGTGGCATAATGCACCCCATAATGAATGTGGAATTTTACCACATCTTGTTTATTTATTGTAAGCCATACGATTAAACATTTGAAAATGACTTTGACAAAATAACAACATAAAAACTACTAGCCATATGAGTGAACGCTTGATAATTGAGCTCATAAGAACAGCTAATAAATCATGTAGCACAACGTCTTGACAACAACGTTGTTTCTTTTAAGCCACAAAATGTAAGACCTAAATAAAAATTTAAAAACATTGACAAAGGGTTAACCCAGATAGTATCTGTGGAGAAATTATAAATTCACCCAAAACATGTCAAGCTGGACAAGTTTACAGGAAAGACACATTGCTTTTACCAATTGACATTCACATTTACACGTACAAATGTAATTCTAAGCTAAATATTAGTTACACGAAAACAATATATAAACACCCCAACTGTTTTACAAATCTTGGCAAATTGAACGCTTACTATAATAAACATTAAGCAAGTGACGTCACTGGAGTAAGGCGAGTCACATGACGTATTAATACTCCTGGGTCGTAACTGACCAGAATTCTGAGTCCCTGGAGGAGTGACTCATTTATTGATTGATGTGACCCAGAATCTTTATCAACATTACCAGAAAAACGGTTGAGAGATCTCGCAGAATCCTAGTCAAAATTCAAATTGAAAAGGGTCAGGCCTGCTCGAACCAGTGATCCGGGTCAATTAATAACAATAATAGTGGCTTCTTATATAGCGCTCATATCCGTCACTCAGTGACGCTTAAGGCGCTTTAACATTCCGTATTTTCCTGAAAGGTATGTGGAGCTACGAAGTATGAGACCTACTCCTTTACATAGCACCATGTAATGGTTCACAAGGTGCTGTGGTACGGAGCCCCTAAAGGGACAGGTTTAAAAAATACCTGTAAAAGGGTATTAAACAAACCTGACATTATTTTGTTCCCACGAAATATTATTTCGTTCCCTCGAAATATTATTTCTTTCCCCTTCCTTTTATTGTCAGTCTGTTTATCCTGCATAACAAATTGAGTAATTTCAGACCGATGTCATTTTGTTGATTGTATATACTTTATGCTTTATTGCATTTTTACCAGACTTGAAACCGAACAATATGCTTTTCACTGATTTAGCCAAACCCGCCGACCGATATTTGTTGCTTTTCTTCGTATTAATTAGGCCATTTCCAAACGTGTTGTAGGTGCATTTACTTTGTTTGTGATAATAATATACCCATGTATAATATAATGTTGAAAGCATTACTATCTGCTCATTGTATTTATTGCTTATTGTTATCGTATAACTTGGTTTATTATTTTGTTCTTTGTTAATTAGTGCTTATCGTCCATACTTTTAATTGAATGTGCTTCCGATCGCTTAAATGGCTTCAATCGCCTAGTATTTAGTGCTTAGTGCTGATGATGAGTATTTTTGTGTGCTTATGTGCCAAAAATAATTTTAAAAATGACAGAAAAACAAAAAACAAATAACAAACATCAAACTTAAACATGTACGTGTTAGGTGTTAATGTATGTTTCTAATTTTAAGTAATATTATTGTTTAGTGGCCAACGTGGGGTCTTTTACACAAAGAAACAATAGAACCACAGCATTTTTCTTGTTGTTCGACCCGGATCCCATCGACAAATTATTGAGAAAATGAAACAATTGAACAACAATAGATGGATTGCAATATACGCGTCATTGACCGCCATCTTTGATGTAAAACAATGGAAAAGTGCACGCGTGTACGCGCTACGCACGACTCTCAGCCAATGATAGCTTTTCACGCGGGCACAATTCATCAAAGATGGCGGTCAAATGATCTATAGACCCATTGCATATGACGTCATCATCTACACGTCCGTCATTTTGGGTGTCAAAACATGCACAAAAGAATGACACACGTGTTTACAAGCGCATTGTGCGTAAACACGTGTACCATCCTTTTGTGCACGTTTTGAAACCCAAAATTACGCGCATTTATGCGCGCTGCGCGTTGTGCAATGGGTCTAAACAACTTAACTTTTTAAGATTTATGTGGGGTACCAAGATAAGTGGGAAACTTAGATGTATTGTGAATAGCTACTTAAGCACCCGACTTAAGCTAGTTGGGTGCTTAATACTTAAGTGAAAACTTAAGTACTCCACCGTGAATACGGCCCCAGGCCACCTGGAGACCGGGACCGCTCAGCTTCGCTACCATGGGCAGCGCGCCGTATTGCTACTTCTTGTCACTAACCCCTGGTAGGATGTGTAGAAAAACAACGCTGATTGGCTATCTAAAGTGTTGAAAGCTTTCGAGCGCTTGCATGGCGCTTGAAGGACGCTTAGTACGCGATGGTTTGCGCGTGTAAGCATAAAATAAAATGACATAAAATGCAAGTATTTTGCACGTCTCGACTTCAAAATGAATCTTGTTTTTACACGGTCACTCTAAATTGCATGCAGTTAGAAATGTCACAAGATCAAAGAAGAATGTGAGGGTACCAGTTGCTCTGTTTACCACACTAAAACGCGCGCGTAAAATGGATCGACTACAGGTTAATTAAAAATGTGCTGCGCAAGGCATGCTGGGAAAAATGGCGCAGCGAGATCGATCCTCCCTGGGAACGAGTTTGGGGACCGCTGGACTACGGGTGGGTGCCGAGAGGACCCTCCGAGAAGACCGCAAAGTACGAAGTCGGAGGGGTTCGGAGGCGCATGTTGATGGGGGCCGGAGGCGCGCTGCCTCACCCACGAAGCGGCTCGGCACACAAACTGACAGGGAGAGCGTGAGCAATAATTTTGTCAGTTTGTGGTTTGGTCTTTTAAAACGTCCTTAAGTATGACATTTTTGCTTCAAACTTATGAATGAGATAGGAATCAAATATATGTATGTATTCCCCAAATAAAAATTCTAAAAATCCGTTATAGTTTAAACGATATGTCCTTCAAATAGTCTAGTTTCAGTACTATACTTCATACCCATTAATCTGTGTGCAACTTTTAGCGGTTTTAGTATCACATACATGAAAGATATGAGCTTGTCAATTTTAATAAATGTACACATAGGAAGGCTAAATATAATTATATAAAGATAGAAAAAGTCTTTCTCTTCAATTTTTCACGGAAATCACAAAGTTACCTTATATATTTTTTAAGTTATACAAGTTTTCCAGAGGTCACTAATTTTTGTAGATCCCAATAAACACGGTGTCATTTTGTGGCTCCATGAAAACATATTTTACTGTAATTGGTAAAATCAGATATAATGTCATAACATTGTCAAATGTATTTAAAGATTGGAAAATTTGCTTGTGCCTGACTCGATAATTGAGCACACAGGTTTTTACATTATTTTTTTATCATCTGAATTTGGCCCGAAAATGAGTCAGTCTGTGACTAACTGCGATTTGTCCCCTTGGATATTAGTTAGTTTGTGTAATTTTATCGTGGATTTTTTTATATTTCCTTAACACCCGTTCGGATATGTAACAAAGACAGGTGTGAAACGCAGAAAAAGTGTGTTCTTTGGCAAAAGGGAAAAAATTAACAAACTAAAAGTTCTTGCTCATGTGCAGTAGTTGCACAATAGAGGGCGTTCTTTTTGTCAATCTGTGGTCAAGGGAATTCCAACCTTGAACAAAAACTATTATTTTAAAAAATAAGCCAGGAAAAATGATACTTTTTATTATTTTGTGTATTTATTTTTAAAGACTTTGCAGTGGCAAACAGGAAATCTAATTTATGAAAGTTCTCTAGGTTGTTTGTGAATGTATGGCAGCAACTTCTTAAAAGTTGCTATAGTTCATACAGCAGCAGGGATTCGGTGCGTGTGGATTGTTGCATGTATTCCATTATGTATTTCTACCCTACGTACATACATGTACGGTTATTGTGTAGCTGACCACACGACGACGCCATTGACACTGCAGAATGCATGATGACTGAACTGTCGTGCTACATGGGGAAAAGTTAACTGAACTTTACTACTGCAACCTGCGTAAGTGTTAAATCCCGTTGTTTTTAACTTGAAAAGTTAACGTTAAATATGCTGGTAATAATTTAATAAAAAATTAACGTTAGACTTCAGAAACTGAGCACTTTTTACTCCCTTTTCGAAATGTTATAATCTTTGGTCGTATGTTTGTATTGTGTGTACGTGTGTAGGCTTCGACCGCCCCCTGTTACTTGGTTGTGGTGTAATGCCTGAATGCCGGGCTACATTGCATTCACAATACAATGTCGGTTGTAATGTTGCTATAATTAGTTTAATATTTCGTTCAATATTCATGCTCCAGCCTATAGATGCTGAACAGGCTTTGACACCGACAAGTAGCAGAATAGATGTGGATGTAGATGTAGACTGTACCCCATAGCCAACTTTAAACTTAAATTAAAGGAAACAATTTAAGATTTTGTGTTGGTTGGTGGCTGTATACTATAAATACAATTGTATTAAAACTATTTAGCATACAACAAGTCAATATGGTTGCATTGCAGTATAATGCCAGCACCGGCTAACTTTAAGGTAAACACTGATTACATGATATAATATATAACATGGAAACTGCAGCATAGTTAGTGCCCCTTTACGTGTACCCAAGAGACCAATTTATTGGCCTGTAAAAGTATAGTAGTATTACTTGTAATTAATTGACCAATTTTAGCCATTGCCATGTAGCAGACAATAACATTACAATGAGGCCCTGTCGCCTCGTAACGTACGTGTTTTCTTTAACACCCTTGCACATGGTGTTATTTAAAAGTTTCTCTTAGACTTCTCACTACCTAAAACTGCAAATCATATGTATAAATAATAGCATTTTTATATTAAAAATCATTTAACTTTTTTGTTATTGCACATGTTGCAGATCGAGACATGCCCGAGGAGGTGGACCACACATGCCCAAGGTAAGTAATTGTTCTGTTAAAAACTAACTGGAATTTTGAAGGTACTCGTAAGAAATCAGAGCTTTTTCTAATCTTTGACTTTTTGTTGAGAAACTTAAGACATGGTGTATTTCGTTTTTAGTTTGATTTTTTATTTTTTTTTTTCTGTTTTGTTCTTCTTTAACTTGAAAACAAACAGTTGAAACTGTTTTCAGTTAACTTTAATGCAGTATGAATAACTTAAAAGTAGATTGGTTGAATGAAGATTATGAATAAATTAACCTAGTCTTAATATGGAAAATCATTACATTATCAACTACAAGTAAATAGAACCTCAAATTGATCTGTTTATCTTTTTTTCAGTGAACAGCACTGAGGTGAAAAAATGTAAGTAAAGGCAACTAATGGATCTCATTAAAAAAATATGGGATAATTAATATTTGTACACTCCATTCAATTTTATACCATAAATATTAATTTCTATATGTATGTCAAAAAGATAAGCTACACATAGTGCGTCACAAAAAGCTGCAATCTGTAAAGATCTAGTATTGGAAAAAAGTTGTAGTAAAGCTTAATCCACATGGGGGTGTTGGTGGTATTATCTGAAATAGAAGACACAACTTTGTGTCTTATTTTTTCCACTCCTGTAAAAAGCTTCACATGTGCTTCTGCATACAAAATGTTGTGCTTTTTAATTGCACATGCAAGTCAAAGTGAATTTATACTTGGTGACTCTTAATCGTTGTATTATTGTTGAGGCCGTGTTCATTTTTACCAATGCGATTATTAATTCTATTTAAGTATCAATAAAAGGTTGGGTTTTTTTTCTTTCAGGGTGCCGGAACATGTTCGCTCTGATGATGAGTAAGTACCACATACAAACTTAAAGTAAAAATATAATTGGAAATGTATAGATGATTAGATAAAAGGTTGTATTCACAGCACAAAAACTGAATTGCCACTATATTACACTATACAAAAGCTAAATCTACATCATTAAAAGGACATCAATGTATAACAATCATTCAAATAAAAGATAGCAAAAGGCTAAGAGACACACACCAGGGAAAATATACAAACCTGCACACACACAAATGGTACTAAAACGAACCAACACATGCCAAAGCACTCAAGTGTATAAACACATGCAATTGTTGTCCCTCTTTTGTTTGTACTTTTACTTGTACTAAGTAATTGTTTAGCAGCAGCTCCCATTTTGTTTTGTTCACGCTCACCAACTGGGGACCTTTCCCCAACTTGAAACCCTATTGTCCTCTTTTGTTATAGGTTCCTGGTTTGAATGTATATACTGTACCTACCCAGGCACGCTTACACACCACAAGACACCATGCATGCACCCAGCAACACTCACAAAACCAATACTTCAAAAAACACACTAAAGGGCCCAAAAATGTGAAGACATTAAATTAAGAATTGATACTGGCTTAATAAAAGAAAACTGCCTGTGGTTGTAGTCATAAACGAAAACAGATCAGTTGATTGTCTAGGTAGCATGTCTCTTTTCATTTTTTGATAACATTCAATGCATCTACTTAACTTGTGATTGATTGTTTTTATTTATTTGTTTATGTCATCTGTAGAATAGCAATTTCATCACTTTCTACCAGAGACATCAAAATTGTCTTAACCAGGAATGTTAGCTACCTGAAGAAGGTGTTCTCTGGCAAGGTTGGTTTTTTTAGTTATTTAATTGTGCTTTGATGTTTTTCAATTGAAATTAATTGAAACAATTATCGGGATGTTTAAGGAAAACACCTTGTTTATTGTGGCACCAATTTCATTCTACATGGAAACCCAAGGTTAGTAAGTCCATCTTCACACACCACTTGTATTGCAATCTCTAACATTTTATTAGGACAGAACATTTTTGGCTTTCTTGTGATGGAGGTAGGGGGTCAGACATGTTCTCCAACATGTTCTCTCCTCTGTGACACTCTTATCTCTGCCTCTCTATAACTCATATTATTTGGCTTGAAAAAAACAATTGATATAATTTGAATTTATCCTTTGCTTAGCCTTTACGTGTTTTGTTTTTTCCAACTTGGTCCGAATTTAACATAGTGCAACAACAGCATAATACATTTTGTGGACAACGTACTTGGCATTCACAATTGTATAGAGCTGCTTAAACCACAATTATTACTCCATGTTCTGCTATGAAATGGTATTTTCACTGTTAAATTTGTTTGGAAGGCACATAATGTTATCATCATTAGCAATTTTATTTACATTCTTGAACATTCTATGAAATTAAGCCCTGGGCCCAATTTCATAAGGGTGCTTAAGCAGAAAATAATGCTTAACAATGTTCGGCTTAGCAGAAGAGAGCAGGATACCAGTCACAAATTGTACATGTGACATGGTAGTTTGGCTGGTAACCTTATTCTGGTAAGCAACAATTTATTGTGCTTAGCTTCTTTTTGTGCTTAAGCAGCTCTTTGAAGTTGGGCTCTGATGTTAAGTAATTGGGGTAAGATTAACAATTTTACTGACATCAACTGACATTTAAAGTTATATAATATTGATGGCTACAAATTTATCATGTTTGCTATGGGTCAGGCTAAAAGTTGGAGGCATGATGTTTATAAGAAAGGGGGCACTGTGTTTAACAATTGTAATAGGAGTATTTGCCCCAGAAACCATTTCAGTTTTGCGCTTTATTTTAACATTTGGTTGTTTACTTTATGTTTTCCTCTTGCTTTTTTTATTGTTATATGTTTTTTTTTTAAGCAAAGCTGTAATTTTAATTGCTGAATTATTTAATTTTATTAGTGAATTTGACTTACGAAGTCTTTGGTCATCCATTCACTGAGGAGCAGGAGGAGTTTCTAATGACAGAGTTAATAGCTATTTTTAGCCCGGACGACAGTACCCACGTAAGTTAATTCACTTAATTGTTGTAAACTTAATGCTATAAAAACTAATCTAGGCACATTTCAAAAGTTAAAATTTCCCATGTGATTGAAATATTAAATTAACCTCATATTTTCTCCCAGCATTTGATGAGTAAGGATACTTATACATGAACTTACTAGGAGGCTCTCCTAAATCATTACAATTAGTAAACATTTCTTCCACCAGACATTGCATGCAGTGTATTTCAACTTTAAATGTTTCCTTTTGATTTCAATTATATGACTTTGCCTGCACTATGCATATGTTTCTCAATGAACAACAAATTAGTTTTCTCTCGTAAAATCCGGAACTCTCAATCAATGCACTTGTGTAGTGTTACAGTGAGTAGACTATAAGAACCTTATTGTTATATGTGGGGGGGGGGAGGGGGCGATAATCCTCATATTAATTCTTTTGATTTAACTGTTTTCTCTCTCTCTTTCTCTATTTTTTCATCTTTGCAGTTACTTGGATATATATCCAAGGTGTTGCTGCCCGAGGCGATGATAAAAGTGCTCCAGGACAAGCTCAATATTTCAAGTGACGAGGCAGTAGAGATTTTAACCAAGAGATGAATTACTTTCAAATTTTGCAAAGTATTCATTTACCAATAGACAGAGTCATCATGTGAGTGGGGAAAAATGACAAGTCTCCAACTTCACGTTAAAGTGGTGTAAACTGTCATTGCATTCAATACCCTTTCACTGCAAATTGTGATAACATCCAAAGCTTCCGATGACATCATTCTGAGAAAAATGTGTCTGTACATTGTTGTTTGGGGATGTTTTGGTTAATTCCTGACTTTTTCAGAGTGAAATTTGAAACATGACATCAATAGATTTCAACAATTAATAGGTCTTTACATTCCAATGACGAATTTTTCAACAGTCGAAATGTCAAATTCAAAGGCCATTAGGATTAAATATCATTGAAAATCAGGATTGAACCAAAACATCCCACACTAAAATGTACAGACCCATTTTTATCAGAATGATGTCATCGCATGTTTTGGATGTTGACAAATTTTGCACTGGGCGGGTATCGAATGCAATGGCAATTTACACCACTTTAACGTCAGGTTACAGACATGTAATTTTCCCCACTCCCATGAGGACTCTATATATTGGGAAAATAAGTACAATACATAAATGGATTTGATATTTATCTTCCTCTTAAACGGATATACTGTACAAGTCTTGTGCCTATTTAAAATTTGAAAACAAGCCGAGCAAAGACCATATTTTTGTTATGAAACCGAAAGTGTCCAACAAGTACAGTCTTAAACTCTGGCCTTTTCACTGGATTTGTTAAATTAAGTTGTTCTTTCTTATAAGGCCTACTTACTTATACTCACAATTTTTACGGTTTTCCATCAATATAATATAGTCTGCATATCCATCAATTTTGTTCGACTAAAGTATTTGAAGAAACAGCATCATTAGCATGTAAAACTCAACATGGTTGGGACCAACTTGGACAAGAAAGTTTGAATATGCACAAGTCTTGTACAGTTTGTACTTATATTAAAGGAGGACTGTCGCCATGATTATGCAAATTGCGGCTGTTCATGGAATTACACACTTAAACCCAGTAAACCCAGTGACTGCACAAAAACGCGCATGTGATTGACGCAGTCATTATAATGTAAAGGCTAGTGCGAACGAGTGTTTTGATGAGAATTTACAATTCCATGTACAGCCACAAGCCTGCTATGTTCATTACAACAGCGCCTCTTCAATGATATTTGTGTTCTATTTTCTAGTGGGTTCAGTACATGCAGTAACAAATTGTCCAAATATCTGTAACTGCTTTTAAGAGTTTGAATGATACAGGCTGAATACTTGTATTTTCAAGTGGGTTCAGTACATGCAGTAACAAATATTTGAATAATTGTTTAGCCTCTGGTTTATATTGACAATCAGTTAGTCAGCAGTTATGTGTTTAACTAGAGTTGATAGAAAAGTTTGATATTCGACTTTTTTAACTAGGTTAAGTTGTTTATTAGCTGTCCTTATAAGCAGTGCACCGGTCAGTCATTTTTAAATCAGGTCAATGATTTGTTTTAAGTTTTGTTTTTTTCGGTAAATTAATTTATTATGAATTATGTTTATCCATAGATCGATGATTGCAAGGGTGAGCCTACCTGGCAAGGGTGAGCCTAACCGAGAAAGTTAAAATTTAATTACGTATATAAGGGCTGTTATTGTGCTCTCTACTTTCATTTGTTGTGCAATATGTAAATTGATTTATAAAATGTGTCTGTTGAGCAGTTTTTTCTGTTAACTCCGGCAAATAACGATTACTACATGTTAATGAATTGTAATGAATTTTCTTATTTGTTATTATTTACTTTGGGGGACAAGTTTTTAAGGTTGGAGTAAAAAGAGTTTTACATTTCAATTAACTGAATATGATAACAGCATATTTGATAATGTGATTTTGGTGTGTAACATAAATGTTTGATTGAATAAATTGATGATTATGGGTTATAATCATTTGAAATTTACCCAGTCAGTTTCCCTGGTGGGTTGTTATTTAATATCTTAATAAATTGATGTGTGAAAGAATATTTAAAAAATTCCCTTAATTGTGTGACGTGTGCTGTGTTTTTAATAAGAAATCAGAAATGGGACAAGTTTCCGGTATTCAAATAAAGATAACCTTTCTTCTAGAATTACAAAATCATAATATGGTTTAATAAAAAGTAACTTTATCGAACTTTGTATGAATAATGGAACAAGGTTATAGTTTCTTAGTGCTTCCACCACACCAACTTTCTTGTTCCGCGGCAGGGTAGTTGCCCTTTTTGAACAACAGTTTGAAAACACTTGCTTGAAATATGACAAAGTGTCAGTTTGTGGGTAATGTGTTTGTAAAGTCATTACAAAATCGGAATGAAAAATATATTATATGGCATATAAAAGACATATTTAAGTCAATGGCTGCAACAATTATACACATTACTAAAAATACAATTCAAGATTTCAAGGAAATACTCACAATATTTTGTAAGGGAGAATAATTTATTGAAAGGTTACAATTTCAAGATATTGCTCAGGGAACAAAATGGCAATTTCTCAACCACAAGATGACAAAAAGCTTAATTTTGTCAAAAAGATAAAAATATTCAAATCTACAATTTTTTTGTATTTAATAGAACGAACAAAATGTATAAACACTCTCAGCACCAGTTTTATAACCATAATTTATACGTGAAAGAAGATATAAGCCATAGAAGATAATATGAAAAACAAAAGTTATTGTCACGTAAGGTCGCCATCAGGTCAAACAACATAATGACAAAATCCACAAACTGACCAAAACCACAATTTGACAAATGCTTATTACTCAGTCCACAGAGTGACAAATTGTTAATGTAAATAATGCCATTCTGTGGCTGCATATACGAACTGCTCAACCACTTACTGACAGCCGGTGCACAAACGTATAGGTCGGGTTTTCCTTCGGGGGAACGAAATAGTATTTCGAGGGAACGAAAATAATAGTATTTCGAGGGAACGAAATAATTTGGATATTTTAAAAACCTTTTTACATTTGTGTACCTGTCCCTTTAGGAGCTCCGTATTATACACATTGTTTACTTGTCCCTTTAGGAGCTCCGTATTATACACACTGCTAAGTCAACAATTATTGCTCAGGCTGTATGCCTACAGTGCATCATGACCAAATCACTACACGGGCTTGATTTGACTGTGCTGGCAATGGCATGTTACTAACGGAAAGGTTATCAATTTTGAAACAAAAATAGATTTCATCGGGAATTCTCATTTATTTAAAGCGCTATCTAGACTAAATTAACTTCGTCAATACGACAACAAAAAACCTCAAAGACCAAAGGTGAACTTTCATATTTTCAATCATAGACAGGTTCAGACGCACAAAATTATTTATTATAGAAACTGGTGTTAAAGGTACTCAAAAGGACTGGTGATGATAAAAAACATTGTCAAATTATGAAATGAAAGCTCACTGAATAGAAACAAAATGAAATATTTCTCTCTGAAATGAAGTCATCGCCAAGAAAAGTACATGTAGATCTAAAAAATAAACTAAAAACACGCAACAGCGGATTTTGGTTGTAACAACCAAAATTAAAGACAATGTGTTGAAATGCTAAAAATCATGACTGGTTTTCCACCATTTTCTTCTGACTCAGACAGCGGATTAAGCCCAAATTTTCACAGGTTTATTATTTTAATGTAAATGGTTGATCACACATGTTTAAAATGTATGCGAGGACTTCGTCAGCTCTACCAATCCTGTATAATGACCTTTAACAGATCGCCATGGACTACGTCATAAACATATTTTTTGTGCGCGCTAGCCGTAACTTGAGATGTAGTCTTAATAAGTTGCGATGTAATACTTCAACGACAGTAAATCAGGCTGCGAAGGGCTGGACACGTCATCCAAGGTAAAAACAATTTTGTCTACATTAAAATTAACAGGTTCACATTTAACTGCATTTTTTTACATTCAAATGTACTGCTTCAAATTGTCATTAAAGTCCGAAAATTTCAATCGAAACAGGATTTTAAAGCATCAAATTTGTCTTTTACCATTTTTTTCCTCTAAATTGTGAAAAACATGCTCCAGATTTTAGAAATCAATCTAGTTTTGTAAAGCTACAATTAAAAAGTTAATAAATTACAGTTATATGTTGGTAATATAACGCACATTTTGTCATGTTTGTAGTCCAAGGGATAACAAAATCTATCCCCTCCTCTTTTTTTGCTTGGTTTGAGCAGCAAAGGATACTAAAATCTATCACTTCCACTTTTCGGCTAGGTTTCAGGAACAAGGGATAGACAATTCTATCCCCTCCTCTTTTCTGCTGGATCTGAGGAACAACGGATAGAAAATTCTATCCCTTGACCTAAATTGTATCAATTCGAACCACAATTAAACTTTTATTTTTGTCAGCTTTCCCAATAGTGAAGTACATAATTGTTAATAAAAAAGTGTGCGTATTTTTTATATATGGTATGATGCAGCAATAAGTATGAGTACGCAATTTTGCAAATTTATTTGCTAACAAAAATGAATAAATACAAACAAAATAATATTTTTTTTTTAAACTGCACCAGGTTCTAACTTTGTGCCTCCAGCAATATTTTATGAAGAAAAATAGCATGATTTTAACATTTTAGAGACAACTTTAAGAACAAATGCTATGTATTTAAACAAAAATGTGAAATGTGAAAAAGTGCAGTTAAAAGTGAACCTGTTAATTGCACTCCAAAATGACCCGAGTCAGAAGTTGAGCTGGATGTCAGGTGCCGTGGGCCTGACGTGGTTCGTCAATGTAACACAGAATCTGTGTAAAAAAATGACACAGGAACGGGTCATTCTGATGCAAGAATCTGAGTTATATCCTTTTTAAATCTGTTTCGGTTTTGGCATGATAACGCAGAAATGGTCAACCAAGTATAGTGACTGGTTGAAACACCTTTCACATTACCAAATTGACGAATGCCTATTCTGCCTTGGATGTCGTTCTGAATCCATTCAGTAATGCAATTTTCTGCAATTTTCGCAAAACAGAGGTTAGTGAAATTGGTCTCGACCTGTCTGCACTAGGAGGATGTTGTTTAGGGACAGGAACAACAATAGCCTGTTTCCACTGAGCAGGAACTTTCCCTTCATGGAATGATCTGTTCAAAATATGAGTGAAGGGAACACTAAGTTCATAAGCGAATTCGTTTGTCAATTAAGGTGGAAACTGATCTGGTCAACAGGACTTAGAACTTTTAGTTTTTTAAGTTTACTGTAAACTACCCAAGGAAACAGGTGAGGAACAGGAGTCTCAGCTTGTAGATATGATGGAAGTTTAGAGATTGTCATAGACTCCTCACCTGTTTAAATTAGTTTCACGTGGTTTCCTTTATTTTATTTAATGTGTAAGTATCTTTCCCCTCTGTAACAGTAGTTCCCCTATTTTATAGTGGATCAGGCCATGAACTTTTTCAGAAGTTGTCTATTGTGTGTAGTAGCTAGTTATACCCCTCCCTGTAAGTTTGTATAGATTCTTTTCAAAATTCGGTATCTCTTGTTATGTGAGCTTAGCCTAGATAGGAGTTTAAACCAATAAAATAGCAGAACAATAAAACTTAAATAAAACAACCATCTGTCGCTGTGCTACTTTCTTTAGTTACGATTGTATTGTTTGTTAGATAGTGGTAGTTAAGTCTCCGGAATGTGAACGGAAATTAAAGTAGATGTGGGAAGTAACAAATCGGACGGTGGTAGAGAAAGCTAGAGATATTCGAGAGAGAAAGACGTGAGTTGGAGAGTTGGCCGAAGTTAAAAACCCGAGTCTGTATAGACAGCCTTACAGAAGCGACAAATCCAGTGTCACTTACACTTAGGCCAAGAAATTGCCAGTGGGTTGTGTGTGACAGGGTCAGTTAGCTGTGCAGAGCTCAACCAGGAGCAGTGATTTTTGAGGAAGCCGTAAGTGTTACAAGTTATTTTCTTAAAGTTAAAAATATGTATAAAGGATTATTCTAATGATTGTTTTTCTACTATATTTGTTCAAGAAAACTTCCGGTCCAAATGACACAGTTAATAAAGCTTGTCTTTATTGTTTAAGTTAACTCCTCAAGTTTATAAAACGGTTGGACATAATTCACCAATTTTGATTTATATGTTACCATTGTGGTTTCATTGTTTCTTTGAAAATGAAACCCGGTATTTGCAAGTGTTCTGTGTTTCTTTGAATTATGTATAGATGGCCTAATAACGGGAGCTACATGCATGTACATGTGCATCTTTACACTGATAAGATTCATTGAAGTCTTCAAGCCCTATCCAGTCACACCTGGACTCTGGTTAACATCTCAAGACTACCCAAATATCTGTGTGATGGGAGTATTCAAATAAACCAGGATCAAAGGGCCAGACGTCTTAAGGAACCAGCAACTATATGCATGAAGTACCAACTTTTGGTATTAAATTATAACAACAAACCAAACTATATCACCGGAATACTCAGCTATCAGAGACCAGTTATGAGAGACCATATAATTCTCTTTTCTAAAGTAGTGTTACTATAAATTGTCGATAATCAAAAACCAATAAGTCAAGTTAAGCCAAGTCAAAAGTAACCAGTGTACACAAATTTATCAACATTCAAGCCGGCATTCAAGTTTAGTATAATTCACCTAACTAAGAATCAATATTGTAAATAATTGTAAATATTAAGTATTTGTAAATAAAACCGTGTTGTATAAAAGAAGATATGAATATTTGTCATCCCCTCCCTCTATTTGGTCGTGCCGGACATCTCTAAGTCCAAGGGAATAAGTCCCTCTGACACTCCAACAAACTGAAAATTAATTGAGTCCGCCTTGCCTTTGAGATCATTATCTTTTATTCCTGGTATGTCAAGATGTAAGCTAGTTTTTTTTATTTTTTATTAGTAATGGATTTAATAATAATAATAATAATACCAACACTTATAAAGCGCCCTAATCATGCAGGCATGCTCTAAGGCGCTGAACACATTAAACCGAAAAATCACATGTCAAAAGCCAATCAGGAACAATTTGTTCTGACATATTACATACATTAAAATTAATTGTAACAAGCGGGAGTAAAAATATATGAATACATTAAACATTTAGTGTAAAGAGGAACAAATGCTTACTGAAGAATAAAGAGTCAATTGATCTAAGGATAAAACGTAACAAACAATACACTCATAAACAGTAATCAATCTTGCTAAAAATACATATTGAATATTGACATTAAAATCTGTTTTAAGCATTCAGTAAAAATATTCAGTAAAAATATTAAGTAAAGATATTCAGTAAAAATATTCAGTAAAAATATTCAGCATGAAATAAATGAGTTTTCAGTGCGCTCCTAAATTAATTTTTTGATTTGATTTGCTGATGCCGTTTAGCGTAAAAGTTTATTTTGGCTTTTTTGATCTCACGCTTAACCAAATTTCTAAATTTATGCCAAGATTGATCTCTGTTAGCAAAAGCAGATTGACGTTGCAAAATCAAATTTATAATGTAAAGAGTGAGCCAAGGTTTATCACTATTGTTGAAGCTAATTTGTTTAAATGGACAAAACAAGTTCAAGGCGGAGTCAAGCATGCTGTGAAAGGCATCAACCTTTTCCTGAACTCCTGAACACTCACAAACCGATTTCCAGTCTTGATTTTGTACCCAAGTTCCAACAAATTGGATACAAGAATCACGCATGGTACGAAAATGTTTGGTAGTTATAGTATTTTTGGAAATGCAACGTTTTTGTTTCCAAATAATACAGACTTGGTCACTCAAACCAACTGGAGCAAGAGCTTGGGGTTTGTTATACAAAGAAACCATTTTAGAAATAGCCAGAATCAGATTAAGGGTGGCTTCCCCACTTGTGCAGAAGATACGCCACGAGGAAGCCTTGTTGGCCGAACTTTCACCCATATGCATTCCAGTTGTTCAGGAACCACAATGTTTTCCACCATGGATGCAGGGATTGCATCATCGACGTAGGTATAGCAACCCCTCCACCGAAATTTTGAAAATAAATTGTAGCCTGGAATATCCATTGCTCCAATAAGTGATTTTGGGGAAAACCAGGTCTCAGTTATCACACCAATATCAACGTTGTTTTGTTGAAACAGAACTTGCATTTCATCAAATGTATTCAATGTAATGGGGAATGATATACACAAGACCGACATGACCACTTTAAAACAAGCCACATGGATGAAGAAATCAATTCCAGTAAACAAGAAATATAAATTATTCTCTTTGTACTGGATTTAATTTAACTTACAGTACGTGAGAGGTGAGCGTTTTACGCACAAGCCAACCGTGGAATCCCCCACCCTCCCCCAAACTGTTTTTATAAAATACAAAATAAAGAGAAACAAAATCTGGTTGCTATATATTATTGTACTATTTGTGCTGCTACTTTATATAATGTTAATACGGTGAGGTTGACAGTAGCCTCTTCACCATCACTTCTTTCCCTATGTTCTTCTAATGAAGGTTTTTAACCAGCTGGCGAAGTCGTGCTCGTTTCTAGAAAAATTAAATCGAAACTGAATACAATTATTTAAAAAATAAAACAGTCCTGACGTATATATTATACATATATACCTTTTACACGAAACCGATTTTGAAATGCGATTGGATCTTGTCGTGTTCGAGGAGGTGATTTTTGAAAACACCACAGATTCACGCATGTATTTATCTGGAGAACAGTAGTTAGTTTTCATATACAAAGATCAATAATAATACAATTCCTTCTGGTATCCATCCCCCAGTGAAATATTTCCACCTGAAATAATTATTAGAAGACTATACGGGCATCAACCTTTGTTGATGGAAGTGTACCACCGCAAACGCTGTGCTCGCTTCTAGTCTACTAATTTAATGCGTCCTCTGTCAGAGAAGTTCTGGCCACTGCACAAAGCGTCAGTTAAAGCTACCACTGAGGCTTCAGCTCCATCTACTGCCGAAGCTTCAGCCAAAGCCACTACTGAGGCTTCAGCTCCATCTGAGGCTTCAACTCCATCTACTGTCGAAGCTTCAGCCAAAGCCACTACTGAGGCTTCAGCTCCATCTGAAGCTTCAGCTCCATCTACTGCCAAAGCTTCAGCCACAGCTACTTTTGAAGCTTCAGCCATAGCCACTGTTAAAGTTTCAGTTGTAGCCACTGCCAGAACTTTGGACACGGTTTAAGTGTACTTTGCGCTTATTTTACCAAAGCATGCTGGTCCCGTTTTGATACAAAAAGCGCCAATATTCAATTTAGATATTTGGATACTTGGTACACACAAAGAAAAGGTTGAACAAATATTTATGAATTATAAGCTTGGTTACCTGTTCAAGATCCATGCGAAGGTTTTGCTGAGTGTTGGTTTGGTCTTTGACTGACTTATCCGATGCCAATCCCTGTGACGTCATCATACTCAAACTTAACCGAGATTCGTCGGTTGTAAGCAGCAGACGCATCTATCCGGACGAGCAAACGTTCTCAATGAATAATTATGATAAGTAGTTATATGCACTAACATAAAATAAGTATCTTCCCAAAACAGGTGTTAAACAGTTTACTTTACAACCACTGCATGCACTACCTTACACACACTCAGTCTGGTTATTAAGCCCACATATTTCTATTTTTTCCACGACCCAGCAGTAAAATTTGTGTTCTTTCCATTCCCCTGGAGTTAACATCCTCCCAAAGACTTTGTACACACAATTCATTGTGGAGCACCCCAGTCTGCTTATTTTTTGGTCTCCATAAATTAGCATACACACTGTGATATTTTATTTTTATTTTTTTAAGAAAAAATCGTCTACACTGTAAAAACACTGTGTGGACGTATTTAAGTCTGCATAGTGTTTCGCAATCTAGCTAAAGCTTCTCGAATCCGGTGATATTGATTTGAATATTTCGACATAGATGAAGAGGATTTTATGGAATGCGCATTTTAACAAAAACTTATGCGGCTGTGCCACCACTCCACATGGATTTAAATGAAAACAATACTTTAAATAAATTACCTTGGGGATGAAATTAAGTAATAACAAACTCGTGTTGATCACCACGATGGCCACCCCTGGTATTGCAAACATCATGTTGACGTCATCACCCATGATTGTCAATGTTGGAACGGTGAGGGCGACCGTCAAAGCAACGATGTACAGTGAAGCTGCTATATACTTGCCTAAAATCAAAGATTATTAAAAGTGAAGGAAAACACGGCAAAAATAAAAAGACGTCGGCAGCAAAAGGTTTGCCTAACCTTTTAATCATTCAACACATTATCAGATAGCGGAATCTATGTGTGATTTAAACGGGATGTTAATTTTGTTTTCCAATTAAGTTAAGACTATAACACCGATTATTGATTAAACAAAACGAAACGATATACAAAGAATCACTCCCCCCAACACAAAACACATACATTATTTCATTGTTGAATCTTTGATATAGGACCGTTTCCTCTGACAAGTTTTGTTGGATATAATGTGTCGAACATAATGGTTTGTCAAACAGACTTGGTCGGACTATTTGGCACCACATACTGGATGTCTTACACATTGGGACATTCTCAAAAACAGTTGTCGGACAAAATGGTCCATAAATTATGTGACAAAATGGTGAGTATTCCATATTCGATAGCTTAGTCTCAATGGAATCGAAAATGTCTGAACTCACTGTCGTTTAGTTGTGAAATGCAAATATTTCTTGTTTCCCAGGCTAGGAACAGTCCAAATGCCAAAAGTGCACCTTTCACTCCGTAAAGGATTACGGTGAAGTATTTATCATATTCACTGCTGCAGTATTGTATCACTGGAACAGTGAATATTTCTCTCTCGGGTTCAGTCTCGTTTAGCTGCAAAACAAAAGAGTAATAATGAAGAACACGGGAAATGAAATTGCACATCACATAATGAAAATGATATTAACTAAAAATTTGCAAAAATACCTACTTTTAATTATTTTGAAGTTAGTGATAAAGTTCCCAATTAAAGTGTATTTCGATGGTAAGAGCATACATAATTGTCTTGACAGTTTCGCACAGAGTAGATGGTATCAAGTTGGTCGAGGTGGGAAGTTTGAATTTTGTTGTTGAAATGCTCTAGATTTTCGGAAAATAGTGAAACATTTATCTTGCAAGTCTAAAACTCATGGTTTGAAAACAGTACAACATTTGAAAACAGTGAACATTTTGTTTTCTTCTCTTTTTCTCATGGTTCCAGACTTATTGAGCTTAAACTTTCACAGGTTCGTTATTTTATGTACATGCATGTTAGATCGCATCAAGTGTGGAAACTAGTATTTTACAATAACCATCGTGACACATGTGCGTTAACAAGCACAACAGATAAAATACACTTGCTGTGTAAAAGTTGCCGGAAGTAGGAAAAGTACAAGTTTACAATATATGAAGAAAACCCTACATGTTATGAGTGTAAACACTAACAGTTCGCGTCTGTGATGTGTCTTGATGACAAAAATGTGGTGACATCATAGTAAAGAATGTCTTCTTTCTAAATGTGTCTCCCGCGTTAATCACAACACAAGCCACTGCAACGAAAATCCAATTTAACTAGTTCCGCTGCATAAAATTACCTCTAATGTTCGATATTAATGAAAGGCCTCAGTAACAGATCTTTTAAAGTGGTTCACCAACGAAAATGTATTGAGAGACTAAGAGACTATAGGTGGCAGCAAACTCTGAGAATGGTTGGTTTACCTTTTAAGTCTGGCGGCCACCACCTAGCCCGAAAAAATACATTTCCACAACCGGCCGCATTGTATTGTCTAGCCCTATGTTCTTTCCTTTGTACCTGTATATACTTAACATCCTCCCATAAACTTTATACACATTGTTCCTTGTGGAGCACCTAATACTTTATAATTCCGCATTGGAGTCCTTTTACTTTCCTTTAGTTTTGTTGGTATTCGGTCCACATCATAATTTACCGAATATATAAGTACATAAGCTGCTTCATTAAGTGCCTTACCCTCTGCTCTAGAGACAGTTTGTAAACAGCCGTCGTGTCCAGAGCGATCCACACGATAAAAATGAAGCAATCCATGAAAGCAATGACCAACACGCCGCTGATTAGTTTCCAGTCAGGTAGATCCTGGTAACGTCAATAAGAAAAAGCAATAACTAATAGTTAGGTTCTTTACAAGGTGCCGTTTAGACCAAGTTACCTTTGTTTACTAAAATAGTGACCTTGTAATTCATTTCCCGACAGGCAAGATACTACACAGACCACATGGGAACATTTTCATTTTGTGTCATAATTTTCACATAAATTCAAGAGTTACAAAAGCAACAGCTGTACAACTGTTGAAATGTTTATCCTTTCTTCATAACAAAAGTTGAGACAAATCAGACAGTGCAATCTCCACAAAACATAAGATAATTTAACGAATATATAAGTACATATGCTGCTTCATTAAGTGCCTTACCCTCTGCTCTAGAGACAGTTTGTAAACAGCCGTCGTGTCCAGAGCGACGTATTATTATTACAATATTATTGTATTCTTACATTGAGCTGCGTACAAACTGTGCCTGCAGAAAGTCCATGCTCTGTGGTTCTTTTGTAAACGTGTGATGTCACAGATCACATGGTCAATAAGCAACGTTTTCTAATCAGAATTGTACTTACAATCTTTTTGAAGCGTTTCACAGCCAGTGAGAAGATTGCGTGTATCCGGTATGTTTTCATAAAGACCGAACCGAAGGCCATAGAAAGGCCAATGGATATTAGCATTCTCTCAACCTGAAACGACAATTGTAATTGGAAAGTGATACATTGTTCCACTTAATTATGCTGAGCTATTTGCACCTGATTATTTAGTGCGTTCGTGGAGTACGTGCAGAGTGAAGGTGGAGTGCAGTACCATTTTTTTTCTGGATATCCAATGGACGATTCAATATGGCTTGATTTGTTTTTTATGTTACACTTTATTACTGCTTAAATGACATTTGATGACAATGGACGTGTCGATACCTACCTTTTCTAAGACATCCATGATGTTTAAACGATTCAATACGGCTTGATTTGTTTGTAAGTATTTCTGTATATTACCACTTACATGACACTTGATGACGATGGCAGTGTCAGGCAGGTCGGTCTTATCCCATCCTGAGGCAAAGACCGAGGCGTAGAGAAGCAGACAACCGACTACAGTCAGGTTACTCAGGGAAGGGCTAGACATCTTGATGGCCCTGCGTTTTGAGACACATAAACAAACATTTTTTTTATTTATTTTTTTTTTATTAGCTCAGAATAATAAGTTCAAGAAGGACAGATCAAAAGTATGAGGACTTTTATTTGGAGATTATTTATGATAGAGGATGTTAATTTTCACACCTTTTGTTTTTGTATCGAATGTTAATGAAGAGGAACACCAGTGCCATAGCGGAGCCAACCGAAGCTAGAGAGTAAAGAACAGCTCGGGTTTTCCAAGAAATCTCAAGAACCATTTCAAGTTTAGTCACACCGTCCACCGGAACGTGACCACCTTAGGAAGAGAAAAACAATCATACAATAGTCAAGTACTGTCACCAATTTTCGTTGAGTTTCCAAATTATGTGTGCATCTTTTGTCTAATGTAGTTAGCGCGAACAGCCCTGTTTTACCTTGGTTGAATCCCAGGAGTTCTAGCCAATCAGGCGTAGTATTTGTGGGCAGTATTGCACAACTAGTGGAAAAACCTATGCGCGGCCTGCATGAATTATACGTCACAGTGCTTAATGGTGTTAATGTTAACCCGAATTCCAGGAATTTAGGGAATGTGCTAATGTGTTTTATTGTGAGTGAGGAATGTTAAAGTGATTGCTGGTGAAGTCAGGAAAAATTTAGGAGAACACATTTTGATCGTCTGAGAGGAGCAGCGATTTTTGAGAGTGAGAGAGAACTGAGGCCCGATGTGAGTGTGTGGCAGACCAGTAGCAATAGGCTTTCTTTGGGTGAATTGGGTGAAAACTATCTCTTGATTTTCGAGATTTGGCAAAAGAATTCAGTGCCAAATATCAGCCTGCAGTCAGTTTCCAACGGTCCTTTGTAGACCCCTCCGTTTGCAACGTTCAGCCTCCAGAGAGGTTCGTCTCCATTTAATGGCCATGGCCGTAGAGACCGGGTAACAGTCCGCGAGACAACCCGCTGAAATACACCGGCAGAACCGGGTGTGTGACGAGAGATAGAGAGCCTTAAAGTGGCAACCCATTTGGCGTGACCGGGCAGTCTATGTGACGATCTTTTTCTTGGCACCGTACGGAAGGGTACCCGAAGCAAGAAGCCGATATGTGACGATAAAAGAAACTTCCAAAATATAGAGGAAAGTTTATATAATTATTGTAACGTTGATATATTCGTATCTATTATTGAAGTGCGAATTGCACGGAATTTGAAACGAAGAAGAGCTGGGGAACATAAACCATTTTGTAGATGGAATAACTAAATGGTTGTAACTTTGATAGTAGTTATCAGTGAATTACGACTTTAACTGAATTCTAAACGAAGAAGATTTGAAGTAAACAAACACTTAACTTGAAGAAGAGTGACCTTGCTGGAAAAATTGCTTTGAATGTTATTTTCAGTGAGTAAATTTAACGGCTGATTTGAGATTCGAATTGAAGTCGAAAACGATACAAAAAGTAATTGGAGTGGACACATATTTCAAGCCAGTGTTTGAATTGTAGAAAAGTTGAAGTTGGTAGATTACCGTACTATATCACTTAAGAGTGGTTATTTTGTAATTGTTGTAAATAAATTTAATTGTTGTTGTACTGTAACAATTCAACTGTGTCTTGTTTGCGAAAATCATTTGTCATATTTTTGGAATCTTAGTCACCATAATTGTGTTATGTCAGCCGCGAGCAAAAATGGCAGAAGGTGGTGACAAGTACAATGTAGCTTTCCCTCCCATTCAAAGGAAATGTGATAACATGAATAACATAAATGAATCGTTTGCGAAAAGTCATCAACAAACATAACAAAATAAAATAAAAAGATAACAACTAAAGAAATACATTTATACTTGTTAACAATCCATGTTTGAATCCATCCTCGAGATGTATTTAATAGTGTGGATTGTTGATAAAAAGGCGCCACCAAGAGTTAGCATCTGAAAGGGCGATTTAAAATAAACCTGTCACTAGGATGACTTATAGCGT
This sequence comes from Leptasterias polaris, assembly GCA_037783415.1. Classification (NCBI taxonomy): domain Eukaryota; kingdom Metazoa; phylum Echinodermata; class Asteroidea; order Forcipulatida; family Asteriidae; genus Leptasterias; species Leptasterias polaris. The sequence continues at coordinate 1,405,373 of JAZGTN010000149.1, forward strand.
TGAGCTTTGCCTAGCCTGGCAGTTGTGAAACCCAAAGGGATTATATCTATGCGCACAACCCAATGGGCTTATATTTTGTACACAAATTAATCAGCTTCGGCTGGAGCCCAAGCTATCCCACAATAGGCCCGACCTGTATCGAACAGAATATAACAAAGTTACTTTAGAATGTCAAACTAGAGGGTTTCATTGAAGATTACATGAAGTTTCAGCGGAATTGGCCAAAACATTTTTCAGTAATTAAAAAAGGGAAAACAATCGTCTACCGGAGGCTCCCCCTTCCTTCCCGTTGTTAAACCAAGTCGTTATTTGAAGTGGTTGATAGTGTTATTGTTATATGACTTTGGTTCTGTTTTCTTTAAATCAATGTCACCTTGTTTGGTTTCTTTGTTGCATTTGAGTAAATTTAGGCTTCATGAGTGACTTTTTTTCATGGAGAGTTGGGAGACTTTTTGATCGTAACAATAGTCCTTCTTAAATTATAAAATGACGCCGACAAATACATACGCTGTAAACAAAATGTAAAAAGAACCTTCAATTTCATGTTGTACAAGAAGTGAACTATTTCTTGCAAGATAAATAGTTACCACATTTTGAAGAAAAGGGTTACCAATAATCCCCAATGTGCTCTTCTACAGTTCATGTAGAGATATGTAGTTTACACTGTATGTGGTTGAACAATACGTTAGCAGTGCCCATAACACGACTGATTAACATGTCCCTTGCTTCCGGTGAATTTCCTGACAGCTTCAAAACTGCTCTGATCACTCCAGTAATCGAGAATGAATCATTGGACTGCACCGACAAGAAGAACTTTCGCCCAATTTCAAACCTGTCTTTTGTATCAAAGGTCGCTGAGAAGGTCGTCGCAGCCAGACTAAATTCACACCTATTAGAAGGCCAGCTGCTAGAAAGTCAGTAATCAGCGTACAAACAATGTCACAGCGTGGAAACTGCCCTCTTGAAAGTCCACAATGATGTCATGTGCGCAGTGGACAGCAAAAAGGCTGCAATGTTAGTCCTGCTCGACCTCTCAGGGGCCTTTGATACAATCGATCACGATGTGTTAATTCATAGACTGAGTAATACTGTTGGCATTCAGGGAACAGCTCTTAACTGGTTTCACTCCTACCTTAGAAATCGAGTTCAAATAGAGTAAAAATACAAGGGGAGTTGTCATCGAAAGCTCAAGTAAAATTTGGAGTTCCTCAGGGCTCTGTTCTGGGCCCTGTGTTATTTACCCTCTATATATCCCCACTTGGTCAAATCGCACGCCAGCATAATCTGCAAGCACACTTCTATGGTGACGATACACAGTTGTATATCACGTTTCACCCAAATTGTTCAGGTAATGACGACATCATACTTTCAATCACCAACTGCCTATGTGACTTCCAAAGATGGATGCAAAATAATTTTCTCAAATTCAATACTCACAAAACAAAGCTCATAATAATCTCCTCCCCTCACCTCAAACAAAAAATTGTTATCCCACACATTCAGTTTGGTGATATCCAGGTTAAACCCAGCACAGACGCACGTAATCTTGGTGTTATTTTCGACCAGTACATGAACCTAGAGAAGCACGTCTCTCGCATCTGCCAAACATCATATATGCACCTCAGACGCATTGCCAAAATCAGGCGTCTCCTGTCTGAACAGGCAGCAGAGCAGCTCATACACGCCTTCATTACATCCAGACTTGACTTTTGTAACAGCCTACTTGCTGGCCTTCCCCAGAGCACACTAAATCGTCTTCAGTCCGTACAAAATGCTGCAGCTCGCCTCCTAACTGGCACTAGAGTGTTCGACCACATTACGCCCATACTTTATAAACTACACTGGCTACCAGTCAATCAGCGAATTAAATTCAAAATAGTCCTACTCACATTCAAGGCACTACATGGTTTAGCTCCACCCTACATAGCAAATCTGTTGACGCCCCGTACGACAAGACCAGGCCTGAGATATGTCAGCAATACGCTTTATGTTCCTCGAACTCGCCTGGCCAGTTACGGGGATAGGGCTTTTTCCAACATAGCACCAAGACTTTGGAATTCACTTCCTGAAGACCTCAGACAAATGCACACCATCACTCTCTTCCAGCAGAAACTAAAAACACACTTGTTCACACTTGCTTTCCCAACAATTTGATAAATACTTTAACTTAACTTAAGCTTCTTCTGGACCGGCGCCTTTGAATGGTTTTCAGGAAAGTGCGCCTTACAAATGCTGTTTTATTATTATTATTATTAAGGTGCTGTTAAATCAAATCAGTATGCGTCCATGGTAGAAATTAAATATTAAAAACAGATAAAGCTAACAAGTTTTTTATGTTAGGAGGACGATTGTTTAAAAACCATTGGTCCAGCTATGAACTTGAACTTTGTTTGCACAATGAGCCTTCTGGTGAGCAAAGGAAACTACGAGGAGTGTACTATGACAGAAAACTGGAAAGATGTCAAACAATATGAAATATAAATTTTCCTTTTCAAAGGAACTCCTCTACGAGGTTCATTAAAACGTGGTTATGACAGTTTTTTATACTTTTGTTATGACCCGGACAGTTTCAAAATATGTACTTTTGTCCGAAGAGTTAAAATACAAAATTAAAATCACTGAGCACCTTTGTTCCTACCGACTCGGACAAAGAGTTTCTTCCCAGCACACTGTAATACACGTATACACAGAGCAATTCTCTTCATTGTGATGAGGTAAACTAATCAAATTCCTGTGTACTGCGCCAATTTAGGACAACATACAGAAACTGACTGAAACAATTTTTGCAATTATTTTGATGATTGCACTTTAGACTTAATAGTCCTCTTGCAAGTTGTACCAATTTGTGTTTTACATAAATAGTGAGCTCACAGTGAGTTAAATTAATAAGGTTGTTGCCAGCCCTGGCAGTTAGACGTTTGTATTTTGCAGGTTTATCACTTTGCTTTTCTGACGCTTTTACTTTTTCATTTTTTATTTATTTTTGTTTTCGTTAAGGTTTTCAGCAAAATATTTCCACGCAAAATTGTACGTTCTTTGGTTTTTGTTATGCCTGACGTTTTTTGTTTTTTTTGTAAACCGGCTAGGGCTCGATTTCACAAAGAGTTAAGATTGATTTTAAGTGCAAATCCTTCGTAGTTGCTTAGCAAAGAGTGATGTCACAATACACTCACTATGGTAATAGTGACAACTCATCTTAAGATGAATCTTTAATTTTAGTGCTTTGTGAAATCGACCCAGACTCCTCTTGTGACAAAAAAACTAAAATAACAAACCCTTACACCTTTAATATAAAATGGGAAAATACACCCACATAAACTTAAACTACAACATTACGAACTGTCTTATTTGTTAAATCAAACATGATTCCACACTTAGGCGCTTGAACCCCTTTTCACCAATTTGTACGGGTTATCTAAGGTCGAACATTTTCCTTCAATCTATCTACCTTGCCACTTGATGCCGGTGTCGCCATAATTTAACAGCTGTTGCGAGTTTGTCACGTACACCATCACGGTCTCGACATGGTCCCCTGTAACAGAATAAACGCCAGATGTTGACTTTAATCTTCACAAATTCAACAAAACGTTTTGTATATGAAAGCTGAGGCTTACCATCAACAAACAACAACAAACAACAACTATACTTTTGTACGCAGTTTGTCCTATGCTTTTTGCTGCACTACTTCCAATCCCTTTCTAAAACAAGTGAAATCTCTCGAACAGAGAACAAGGGCATACCAATCTGCACACTGTGATAAAATACCTACAATAATATATGGGTTTTAAATATTTGTAATTTGTGCATCTGTACTTTTTATTTCTAAAACAAGTGAAATCTCAAAACTACATTCACTATGACAGAGTTTTGTAACAGAGAATAGTGTCAGTTCACGCACCTAAGCATAGTAAATGTTAATTCGAAGAACATGACATTTCCGTCTGCTATCGTTTTACAATTTGGCACTGAACAACTCATTACCACACGATTACCCCTAAAAATAGGGAAATAAAGGAAAAAAGAGAATAAACGGGAAGAGGTGCGTAAACCTGAGAAAATAACATGCTCAATTCCCGTTCAAATGGATAAGTGAAACTCTGGATTATTACAATTTGCTTAAGGAAAAGTTAACAAAGCTCCCTAATATTATGATTATCATATTAAATGAAAAATTCTTAATTTTGAAACCTTGGGCTTGCTTCAGATACACACTATCGCTTTGGCGTTGTCCGTTATCAATCGAAAATTGTCCCTGAAAGAAATTAAACACGATATTACAGATTTGATATTACAAATTTTGAGAACTTAGAAAGCCAGCGAATTATTCATCGAATTCGGTTTTAACATTAAAGATGGTAGGTCCGATTGTTGGCCATTTTGACACCCAATGTTCGATTTAACTTTTTAAACTCTTTGCAGAGCGGAAGGGTCATTTGGTGGTACCACATAATCACTAATCTCCAAAGTGTAATGACTGGGGGTAGTCAAATTCCTTGATACCCTTTTAGGAGCCTACTGGACTATTGCACATATCTAAGAGGGGGTCCCAGTCAGTTTCCCTTGTTCACTCTAACTTAATAAACATGTTAACACAATGTTTAGATCAAACTCAAGATAGTCGATATGAGCAAACATAACAAAGGTAAACTTTATAAAACAAAAAACAACAACTGTCAGCTATCGTGTGGTTCTTTATCTTTGTTATACCAAAAGCAAAAGGGCAGTCACCTAGCTGTCTGGCTATGTTTGAACTTACGTTTTGGGGGAATTGTTGGCAGAAACATGGCGGAGTAATCATCTTTCGTTTACAATACGACTGATCCACTAACACAGAGTTTTAATTTTTCAAACGTAACAAATTATCAACTGAAGTAGTACCAGTAATCCTGTGAAGTTGAGGTTATCTGCGTTCTTCAGGATGACTTTAGCCATTTCCTCATCGGAGTAGCTGAAATCTTCGAGTCGTCGAGGAGGATCAATACGCTGCAGGTCGGCTATGGAAGCATTGAGGGCCAATGCTATGGCTACGATACCGTCGTAGGTGTAATGATGCACAATGTTTTCAGGGAGTTCGTTTTTGTAGTATTCGTTATGCTCAGGAAGGGGCTTCTGGAACGTAAACAAAAAACAGTCTCCTTTGAAACGGAAAGTCGATACAAAATAGTTTGTCTGAAATAATCAAGAGAGGGCTTAGGTTCTGGGATGACCATGACATGCACACTGGGTCACAAACTTGCGATTAGTTTGAAGTCTGGTTCCACACGCACACAACCTTACGGATCCGGTTTATGGGGTCCTGCTATTGTTGTTCTATTATTCCTTTTTCTAAATAATTCTCTCGTGGGGTCCAGGTTGAACAAATAATTATCTTGTGGTGTCCATTGTTCCATTGTGTAAAATACCACGCAAGAGCACTCTTGTTAGTTCACACATTCTAAAAGCTTCCCAGTCATCAGAATTGACCTTGATGCTGGTTCCCCCGTGGGACTTGATCCAATTCTTGGTAACTGTGACTCAGTATCGGAGTCATCTGACACAGGAATGTAAACATATTCATTGGTACCCACCACTCCATTGAAACTTAGTTTTTCTAATTCTATTCGTCTTGGATTTCCATCGAATAGTAGACTGGAGTTGACGGCTGAGTTGATCTGCTCTTGAGTGCATGGCTCGATGACCGTTGGAGGGGCGTCCAGCCAAAATGGGTTGTTTGCCCATTTTGGCGTCACCCACACGTACTTAGCTCCATAAACACCGGAAATGTACGCCTTAACAAAGACGGGGAAAATACTCATGTCATCGTATGGGTATATAGAGAAACAAAAATTAAGATTTAGCAATATTGTTAAGTGTCTGTCTTGTTTGAAACCTTGACTTCAGCCAGTGTAAAATCACGATAAATCAATGGAAATCTGAAATTATGCAATTTTTTTCTCATTTGTATCCACATGACATGCTGCTGTACTATGCTGAACACATTTTATAATAAACAACTCGGAACACAATTATACCTGGCAGTAAAGTTTCAGCAGTTCGTATCGAAAGAAGCTGGTAAATATAATCCGTGCATCTTGGCGCTAGTGTTTAAAACAAAATAAAAAATAAAACGTAAAGTTGTAAAAGCATCTTTGGTGTTTAAATAAGAAGCAAATGATCACGTTTTTTTTTTCGTTTTTTTTTTTTTTTTTTTTAGATTACACCTCTATTATTGTGTTTATATTTTGGGATTAAGGAACCAGGGTATTGATAGATCAAATCGGAGTCACATATGTGAAAAGCAAGGGAAGGAATGACTGAGCTCACCAATTTTTTCCCCAATTTATTATTTGTATCACATTAATTGTAACATATATATTACAAAATTATTTACTTACCTTGATGTTCTGCAGATGAAAGTCAAATTTTGATAAGTCTTTGACTCTCTCAGACAAGACTACCTGCATATCGTTAGCCTCCAAGATCAACCGCAAAGCTTTCATTTCCTGCCAATTATAATTGGCAAACACAATATAAAAAAAAATAAAAATACCAAGATCAAACAAAAAAACAATCGTAAATAGCGAAGATAAAATACAAACGCTTATCCTTAAACCTCTATACTGTGGAATCAAATTCATGATTTTCATTCCCCTCACTCACAAAATCAGTCGACATCTTTTTAAACGAAGCAAAAGACTACCACATCATTTGATCTTCCCAGTAAAAAATAAAAACACGAACTTGTCAACAAAACTAACTTGACACATTCGTTGCTGTTCACATTATTTTTAACTATCTGATGACCTAACGGGGCTGCAGCCAGTAGACCGAAAACACAGTTTAATTAATTATTCGTTCAGTTTTTAGCAAAACACAGTTGAAACCCTTTTAAGTTCTATCCTCAGAGGGGCCCGATTGATATGGTCTATGATCCTTTAGAAAGTATGACTCATGGACTCGGAATCTCCAGCTAGAAAATACTTTCTACATAGAGATGTGTACACACAAATTTGCGGTTTCAAAGTGTAAAAACATAAACATTTGAAGAAAACAAATAAAACGAATTAGTAATAATATTTATTAAATTTGTTTTGCCATATTATCTCTACAACGTCTATAACAGTTATATTATTCAGGATATAACATCTATTAGTTAAAAAAAAAGTAGGGGGAAACTGTGGATAAGGCGCCTAAAGACCACTCAGCCCCATGGTTTGAACATCCAAGAAGGAAATTATTAAAAACCTTTTGTCTTTGCCTTTTCCTTTTCCCCCACAGATATCAACATTTTTAGTCTGCCTTATTTACAAATTGTTTACCTTTTCTCCCTCTTCCAACCTTCGATGTTGTCCTTTCTGTTTCCAACTTCTTGGGGTCAAGCCAGCCCCTTCTCTTTAACCCCCCCCCCACACTTTGTCTTCATAATCCCTGTTTACCCCCTGCCTTTTCTGAATGCTTTCTGCTTCTCTCTCTCTCTCTCTCTCTCTCCATGTATTTCCTCTTGACTGCTCTTGTTCCACCTGTATACATGTATGTGTGTTGTGTTGTCATTTAACATTTGAGAAAGACTCTGCTCGGGTCGAAACGTCAGGCCACTAACTAATGTGTGTGCATTTATACCACAGGTCCTTTTGGTTGGTAAGCAGTTTGCAACAGCTAATTATATTTTCTCTTCTAATAGTTTCGTTATAACACTAATAAGCATGAGTGACGAATCACTACAGATCTGGAATCAAAAACTTGGTTATACAAAATGGCGGACTTTGTAAGTTAGCGATTAAGAAGGAAAAACACACTATTTCAAGGTATATTTGAGTGGATCTTTATTTCTTAAACTTCCCTCTAACCATATTTAGTTCATAATAAAGCGCAAACTTTCCTCTGAAATTTAACGTTTTCACGAGTTACGAATTTCAATAAGCGTTTGTTTGTACAAAGCGCTCTGCGTGCACGTCTTGCATTCCGTTTTCAGGAAATGACGAATGTGTATATAATTTAAGGCAAAAACCGGTGCAAGATAAACAATGTAATAATAAAAGATCAATATGAATGAATGAAAACTACACAATATCAATCAAATATTGTATTTTAACATATTGCGTTAATTTTGGACATGCGGTGAGTTTCGGTCACCGTTACTTGATGGTACTGTTGTTTACAGTACGTTTGAATAGTCTACATAAACAATACTTCCTATTTGTATGGTAAATTCACAACAGGTACAGCTGTTTTCTATGCAGCCGGCTTGACAGGATGATTGATTGCCCCACATGTCGGTGTTAGAGGGCCTAACTCAATCACATTATCAGCTGGGATATATAATATTGAATTAAACAAGTCTGGTTGTTTGGGTATCAATTTATGGGTTTAACCAGGCTATTTGGCTTTGCATCAATAGGCACCAGGGAACTTATGGATTTTGGAGAACAACAATTAATTAAAACATGGCGGAGTTATGAACGGACTTCTAAATCTAAATAGGGAGGGGCTCATGCCATTCCGAAAAGTTAAAAGATTAAAGTTAAACTGTATACGAGGGCTTTTCCATACTCAAAACTTTGGCTGTGTAGATGGTCACGTCGTGAAAGCTGTGACGATATTGTACAAATAGATACCGCAAACAATTGTTATAACCGCGCCATCACTGGAAACGTAAGAGTATGTATGCACCTCGCGCACCTCGCGCACCTCGCGCACCTCGCGATTGATTGGTTTTCCTTTGACCTCAGTGAGGGCGCTGTTTGAGCTCGTGACGTCATGTCAAGAGGTCTTCTGGAAAACCGTTCCAAGCTCACCTCCGCAAAAGATGGAGTCTCCTCGTAAATAAAAGCAACTCGACGCCAACCCATCTTCTTAAGCACTTTCACCATTGCTGTATACGTCTGCGCTTCGGTGTATGCTGCCCGCACGGTGTATGGATACACAGACCTGTCTTCTAACTTCGCTGACGATGTTAAACCAATCTTCCAATGACAACAAAAATCAAATTTGAATGACGGGTCTAGAATTGCCACGGTAATGGGCGAAAATCCCGCTGGACTATTATGCCCGTGATTTTTTATGGGACTTGGTAAAAGTACTGAGTATTGAGTGCTTTACACACATCAGTGTATGGGTGAAACCAAATAACATGTTTTATCCCCGATGCAAGTTTAACATCTAGGCAGTTAGTTAACGAATTAAAGTAAAGTTTACAGCACAAACAGCTTTTGAATTCTGAAAATATTAAGAATTTTTCCTTCAGTTTGGAATTTTTGACACTGTTTTGAACTAGCACCAAAATCGATACCATTTTGAGAAAATCCAATTAAATTACGGAAGACCCAAATATTAGGACCTGCTGTGGTATTAAAAGGTGGGAGGGGCCCTTAACAAATAAATCAAAAAGTTGTAATACATATAATATAGTCTATTCAATTTTTCCTTGTTCAACCCAAAATCAAATATAATATAAGATAACAAAAACAAAAAACTACATGCAGTATCAGCGCCAAACACTGACCTTAACATTTACTGTTTATACAAATAAACAAACCTACACAACGTTATAAACGATAATATGTCTTTAACGGCTCCATTGCAAACATCGCATACAGCAAATCAACCGATACTGTTACGTAACACTGCTAACACTTGATCACTTTTTATGTCATGAACTCGTTAACGTTAACCGTAAATTTTACGGTAAGTATTTGGCACCCGATGTGTGGATACTTTCTCTTACCTGAACGATGTTAAATCTAGAGGCAACTTGATTGACCACTACAGCCTCTACTGATATGATAGGACCCCATGTTATCGGTACATGAGGCCCTGTGTAGGCTAGGGTATACAGGTGTCGCAGACTCCCCTGGGGATCTCCCGCCTGAAACATTGAAAATAAATCGGTTGAATCTTAGAAGAACTTTGGTAGCTGCAGAGCTACGGGTGGGTGAGGAGAGACTCCCCCAATAACTGTTTTTGTACTCTCTCCATTTACCCCGAAATCCCACCTCTACTCTCCCCCACAATTTTGATTGAACCCCAAACCATTGCACCCATTCACATACAAAAATATGCTTATGAATAACGTTTGTGTCAGTCCGTCATTGTGATAAGTCAATGCTTTGTTCAGCAGTACAAAGTTACGTCGGCAAATTAAACTAAACATTCATCTTTCTTAAGCGACCCCTATACTGACTACTTTTTTTGTATTTTTGCTAGCATTTCAGACCTACACCATTAACTTGCTCATTTATTTTCTCTTTCTTTACTTTTCTTTATTCATCTTCCTTTCTCGACCTTCAAGGAACTGATGAATACCTTTTATATAATATTGTTTGCCAACATTTCAAAGCTATACAATTGTTTATTAATTGTTCTTTATTCCTTTCCTTGATTCATCTTCCTTACGCGATCTTCAACGAACCGGGTTAATATACAGCACGTAGTGTGGGGAAACATCTGTACTCAAGCCGTAGGCACTTTTCATATTTTTGTTCATTACAACACTTTTTTTAAATTCAATTTCGCTGAAATTAATTTTCATCCAACCCTGAACAGTCCTTAACAAGTGGCTGAACCGATTTTTCCCTAGAGGTCATTCATCGGGTAAGCCAGTTGTCACAAATGTGGGTCGGAGCCAAAGCGGCATTCGTTTGTGCAGTACAAAACTTGCCGCCTCTGGTCTATGGCTGTTTGGTGTATGGATTGTATTGGGCCAGAATTGAGCCAGAATGTTAAAATCTCTGGTGTGTGTGTTCAGCGAAGTTAGATTCAACTGCTCAGATCATTAGAACAAGATCTGTGCACCCTAAACACAGTTATTTACACCCCAACATAAAACGTCTACCGCGTGAGTACGCCCGCTCAACGGGGCAAGTTGGAGTACGGTGTGTCCCACATAATTCATTATTTTGTTTGTCCTCAACAACTGGCACATGTTTTTTCCTTAAACACTGCTGGTATGCAGATGTGCCTTAGGCAGCCAGCAGCATTGCTCCATTATATGAACACGGAGCACAGCCATAGATCGAAAAGGTTTGGTTGTTCCGGAGAGAGGGAAACCGGAGAGCCCAAAGAAAAACTGTCGTTGCATAGAGGAGAACCAACGCATAACTCTACGCTCATGGAATCGAACCAGGGCCACATTAGTAAGAGCCAAGCACTTTACACACTTCTCCACCGATATCTTCGTTACCTGACATACTTAGTTATTTGTTTAACTCATTATGGGAAAGCTCCGTTAAAATTAAAGAAAGAGGCTCGAATCAAACATTCTTTTTGTCTGACAGTTCACACCTGTTATCTCCGTATAGATCATTTTCCAAACAGTGGATTAATTGGATCAATCACAAACCAGTAGGGCTGCTGACTGCCCAAGGCAGATGAACTGCTCATTCATTTTAATTTTAATGACCCATGTAATTCATTTAAGCCATGCAATCCATTTAGCCGGTTCGGTTGGATCCGGGGCAATGGCTTCAACCACTCTCTAATATCCTGTGTCGTGGCCGACCGGATAAGAGCACCGGACTCAGGCTCTGGTGTTTCTGTCTCGGTCATGACGCAAGACACTTTTAATAATGGTTAAAACCATTATTGCTTCGTTCTTCGGATGGGACGCAGAGCCGTTGGCCCATTTGTTGTGTAATGCACGTAAAAGAACCCAGTGCACTTATCGAAAAGAGAAGGGATTCGCCCCGGTGTTCCTTGTTTGATTGGCTGCATATTGCGCAACAGTACGGAGCCCCAAAAGGGACAGGTAAAACAAAAATGTGAAAAGGTAAACAAAATATCAAATTATTTCGTTCCCTCGAAATACTATTTCGTTCGAGGGAACAACATATTTATTCGTTCCCTCGAATTAATTTGCGTGGCTACGGAGGACTTGATATGCCACTTAAAATCAAGTATCATTACGAGGTCGCCGTACAACTTACAGCCCGTTATTGTGTGTTTTGTTTTGTTTTATTCTGTTTAGTTTGTGTTTGATGTTGTTGTTGTTGTTGTTGTTGTTGTTTCTGCTGCTGTTCTTGTTGTTTTTTTTTTTCAGGAGGCTTAATAATTAAATTGAAGATGCATTAAAGTCCCTAGTAGAGTGAGAAGACATGGGTCGATAACGGAATTCTTTATAAGTCTTAATTTTTCGGCTTACAAAGAAAGAACTGTATTACAATTTAAAAGGGACAAAGATAAGATGCATTCTTAGCAACTTAAGGACTGTCAATCATTCTGCCGGGCGCTGTAATTCATTCTGATGGGCGCTGTATTTCTTACTTCGCTCAATTAAGAACGTCAGTAAAATACAACCCAATGTAAAAGTATAAGAATTTGAAAAAGATACACTAAAATAAATTGCTTTAATTTCCCATAAATTCTCTTGGCATATGGAGAACTCCGTACAAGCTAAATACATGTAAAAGGGTATTAAACAAACCTGAAATTATTTTGTTCCCACGAAATATTATTTCGTTCCCTCGAAATATTATTTCTTTCCCCCGAAATACTATTTCGTTCCCTTGCAATAATATTTCATTCCACGAAATAACTTATTTCGTGTCCTCGATTTAATATTTCGAGGTGACGAAATATTATTTCGAGGTAACGAAATAGTATTTCGGGGGAAAGAAATAATATTTCGAGGGAACGAAATAATATTTCGTGGGAACAAAATAATTTCAGGTTTGTTTAATACCCTTTTACATGTATTTTTTTAACCTGTCCCTTTAGGGGCTCCGTACCACAGCACCTTGTGAACCATTACATGGTGCTATGTAAAGGAGTAGGTCTCATACTTCGTAGCTCCACATACCTTTCAGGAAAATACTGAATGTTAAAGCGCCTTAAGCGTCACTGAGTGACGGATATCAGCGCTATATAAGAAGCCACTATTATTGTTATTAATTGACCCGGATCACTGGTTCGAGCAGGCCTGACCCTTTTCAGTCTTATCCGGAAACTGGTGGTTAAAATTTGAATTTTGACTAGGATTCTGCGAGATCTCTCAACCGTTTTTCTGGTAATGTTGATAAAGATTCTGGGTCACATCAATCAATAAATGAGTCACTCCTCCAGGGACTCAGAATTCTGGTCAGTTACGACCCAGGAGTATTAATACGTCATGTGACTCGCCTTACTCCAGTGACGTCACTTGCTTAATGTTTATTATAGTAAGCGTTCAATTTGCCAAGATTTGTAAAACTGTTGGGGTGTTTATTTATTGTTTTCGAGTAACTAATATTTTAGCTTAGAATTACATTTGTACGTGTAAATGTGAATGTCAATTGGTAAAAGCAATGTGTCTTTCCTGTAAACTTGTCCAGCTTGACATGTTTTGGGTGAATTTATAATTTCTCCACAGACACTATCTGGGTTAACCTTCTTTCAATGTTTTTATATTTTTATTTAGGTCTTAAATTGTGTGGCTTAAAAGAAACAACGTTGTTGTCAAGACGTTGTGCTACATGATTTCTTAGCTGTTCTTATGAGCTCAATTATCAAGCGTTCACTCATATGGCTAGTAGTTTTTATTTTGTTATTTTGTCAAAGTCATTTTCAAATGTTTAATCGTATGGCTTGCAATAAATAAACAAGATGTGGTAAAATTCCACATTCATTATGGGGTGCATTATGCCACGACGACGTATTGTTAGTTATAAATCCGATTTACAGTAAGTTCAAATTAGAATCCCTTCAATTGTATCAAATTTGATTTATTCAGTTAACAGTTTAAGAAAAAAACATCTGATTTTCTATTTCCAGTTTAAGAAAAAAACATCTGATTTTCTATTTCTGCACAATGTTCTAAATTTGCTGTCACTTAATTTGTTGTTGCTGTTTAATGTTCCCTCGCATTACTTCCAAATTCTACATTTGTTTTAGACTGCCGCAATCATATAGTTGTTCAGTTAACGTTTGATTGGAAAGAAAATTACACTGTGAATGGCCTGGATGTGATTTTACAACTAAAATGGAAAGGCAGTTTTGGTGGATGTGATTTTGGGGCTAGAATGTGATCTTGGCCAAAATCACATCCTACCCAGAAATCACATCCATGGTAATTGCCAATTATCAAAATCACATCCACTGTCTGGCTGCATTACCGAAATCACATCCACTGTCTAGGCCCAAGCCAAAATCACATCCGAGTAAGAAATCACATCCTTGGGTAATTGCCTAAGCCCAAATCACATCCACTGTCTGGCTGCGAAACCAAAATCACATCTAGTGTCTGGGCCCTAACCTAAATCACATCCAAGTCCGAAATCACATCCATAGTTAAACGTGCCAATTCAAAATCACATCCACTGTCTGGCCGCATTACCAAAATCACATTCGAGCCAGAAATTGCCCGATCGAGTGTCAATTATATTTAATGTCAATAAACAATACCGCATATCTTGGTTTCCCCGAGTCCGCAGACTGTTGCGGGTAAGCGGAAGGGGTGGGACGCTTTATGAAATACAATGAAACATATAATCATAGAGAAAGGTCTCCGTCCTTTTTCTATGCTTTGTAAACAAGACCAATACTACAAAAAGTAATATCCACAATCAAAGTAGAGTAATTATGCATTTACAACGATGTTTAACATTGCGGTGTGAATCTATTTTAAAAACTGAATTGTCTACCCTTCAGTTTTACATCTTTCTTGTTGACTGGCGTAAAATGACTGGCGTAAAATACGTCTGGACGTACCGGAACCCCTCGACCCACGACGCCCTCAACCCACGACCCCCTCGACCTCTCGACTTATGCTACAGTACAATTTTCCAATGTCATGCATATCTATTTGCCGAATCGAGCCTAAATAAGATTTCTCCAAACTGGGAACCTGGATTTACAGCCCGAGTACGATTACGGCCACTGGCCGCTGTCGCAGCTACCGCATTTCAGGCCTGCCTCCTGGTTGCTCCTGCCTGCCTGTCAACAAGTCTTACTTGCTTTTTAATGGAGGGTTAGGGTACACAACCGAACCATGGGCCACACGTGTTTTTGTGTGTGCAGTGTTTGTTGTCAGTAGGCCTACATGATGCACTGCTCGTCCTGGGGAAAATCCGCAGACCATTTATTTTAGTTTTTAGGTTCGTGGTACTTGGTTGGTGTAACCATAGAGAAAGGATGGTGTTACCTCCTAAATACTCGAATTGGGGTCTTAACTAGAGGTGTAGCTAGGTAATGACGATAGCCATGTTAATTAAAAAATTTCCAGTAAATATTTAGGTGACTTAATAATAGTGGGGCTACCCGACTGACAACGGATCGGTCAGGTCGTCGGAAGTCGGAAGTCGGAAGTCGCTTTGACTGTGAGCTTTGGATCGCACGCCTGCTGTGAATGAGTCCAACTTGGGGAATAATTCTTTGTCGGCCGTAAAGCAATGTTTTATGAATTCGGATTTCGATTATGGGGTGGACGCGCGTCGAGTGGGTTTTAGAACAACCCTTGAATTCCTTTGTACAACTTTACTACGAAAACAAATTAAGTCACCCCAGAAAGACTGCATACGTTGATGTTTTTTTCGTTCCAGAGTCCTATCTCAACTTCTACTCAACAATGAACTTCGTTTGTGTGCCAAAAAAAAAAAAGAGTAGTATTAAATTGTATTAAATTGAATGTTTTATAATCTCGTACCATGGGGTGTAAGATAATCATTTTTTTTCCAATTTTACCGAGTGCCGGAATTTTCATTGCAGACTATCAAATGCGGTCCTTAAGTAGTAACTCGGTAACCGGACCCCCCGGTCGATTGTTTTCGTTCAAACTTTAAAATAGAGGATGATCCCTCTCTAGATAATTCTAAACTAAGTTGAATCAGAAGGGTTGTTTGAGATCTAATTGAAATGCGCGTCCACAGCATTCAGCAAGCTATGACAGAGATTACTCTGTCGAAAAAGGGTACATAAGAGGTCCTTCTAAAAGTGATTTAAGCTGGTATATTTATACTATTGGAAAGTCCAATTCTTGTAAAATTATGCGATGTCAATTGTAAGTTGATACCACAAAAGTTATGGTTTATAATATGGTTGTTTACAAAATGTCTTGGCTACACAAAACCTGCCGTTTGTTTATTGGAGCATGCCATTTTGAACAGGGGGATGTGTCGTGTAGTGTAGTAGGATTAAAGTTTAAGGAATGTTTGACAGCTTCTTGTGAATGGAATCACCCATATTTAGGCTTTACAGAAGAACGCACAGTCGGCATACTACCCAGCAGTATAGACTTGACATACATCATGTACATGCTGTAACAAATTCATACCGCTGGTCGGCGTTTTGGAGTATCCTGATCGTGTTTAGATGCGTTCATATATCTTCCAAGCATGCGTCCAACCAATTAAAGTATTTTGTGTTAACCTATTGTTTTACAGTTACTCAGCTACCATAGAACACAATTAAAAGATATACATGCACATTACACATGTCAATAACTGGGGGATGTTTATGTTTATGTTAATTTGTTCGATGTTACTTGGTCAATATCATTTATGATCAAGTAATCATTTCATGTGCCCCCCCCTTCCGAAGTTTTTAACGAAGTAAAGCTGCAACATGAAATTTGTAAAACGTAAAAAGAAGAGGAGAATAAAAAATGTTAAAGGGTTGTTGCAATGGAATTGAAATGCCACTGTTAATTTGAACCACATTACTAACTATAAAAACATTATTTCAGGGTAAAATGAATAACGGGAAACCAATATGTTATTGCTAGGGACGGTGACGATTAAGCATATTATGTGCTCATTCGGCTTCACACACAGGAGTGAGATTTGAGGAAGATTGAACATTCTTGAAATATTTAGAGACATTCGATTTGTATGCCGTTGCCGGACAATTTGTATAAAATATGCATTTTCCCCAAAAATGTTCAGTTCAAAATGCCAAAATAGAGATATTTAAATTAAGAAAATAGTGTTTTAATTTTTTTTTTCAATAATGATCAAAAGAATGTATGGACAAACAACCTTGAGACTAACAGCACTGATTTAGCCATTGGCATAAGGGGTTCCCTATGATACCTGAAAATACAAAAAGGCAGAAAACTCTATGACCTCCTGCCTTTTCATTATGAACCTCGCTCATCCATAACTTTGGAAAAGGTTACAAACAAATCTCTGGAGTTTAGACTGGGTGAATGTTGTCTAATATTCCAGTAATAACCACGTAAGACTTATTTATTTTGCTTCTAATTAGGAAGCTTGACTGTTGATTGGAGCATATCGGAGCGTTAGGCCTATGCCAGTATGTGTTAACGTTGATCAGTCATCAAAACCAATTTCACGAGTCCCCCCCAAAAAAAAACAAAAACACAAACAAACAACCCAACAAACAAACAAACAAACAAAAACAGACAGTCAATCTCAAACCGAGCTGAACTTCCATGCTCTTGTGTATACACACTAAAATATAACACGCATGCGAGGAATATTGACCCCTCCTCCATAATTATGTTGACTCTATAATTATGACAATGAGGATTAATTTTCAAGTTTCAATTTTCCGCATCAATCATGATCTCTGGCTGATAAAGTTTTTATACTAGGCCTTGTTCTTTGGTGACTTTTTGTCTTTTCAAGTGGATTAAAATTATCGCCTGAAATCCATATTAAAAGAGTTTTTATGTCAGCTATTTCAACCTCCATGCTAACCATGGAGGAAGGAAAAGAAACTAAGGAAGGTGACCTATTGTTTCGTGCATTCACCTTAATTCAAGTGGCAACATTCGGCTGCAGCAGCATGCAGCAGACAGACAAGCAATGTCAACAATACTATAAAATGTACATCAAAATGATATAGTTACCGCACGTCTTTATATTATGCTCCCACATGCCGAACATTCAGCTAACATTGTACACTCATTCATGTTTGTCTTGAAACCCTGACATCTGACTGCGAGATAGGCCGCCCCTAGCTGCTACGTTTGGGCGGGTTGAACTATGGTTGAACAGTCATCAAAACCCATATTCCCGCGTTCCGATCCCGCGCGCGCCAAAAAAAAGGGTAGTAGGCCTATATCCACCGACACTGCAGATTCTGAATCAGTGGATCCGGACACTAGCTAGCACTACAGCTTCTGGTAACTTCAAGATTTATCAGCCAAGAAATGGGTGAAGAAACTATTGTACAATCCCGTCCAACAAAAAATAAAACCCACTATACAGATGTCCAGTTTCCGACATTAACAGTTGGCACCACACGTGAAGATAATCCATTAGGTATTTTGATACCTACATGTACGTGTATACTAGCTATCATTGCCCGATAGTGTCTTAGCAACTCTCTGACATTGCCAAAACCACAATCCATGCAGGGCTAGATTACGTAATTTCAGTTACTGCATTGGGTCCATGCAGTATGCGCGTGCGACGATCCGTAGGGACCTACTGTACATACTGTACATGTAACTGTACACGTATAGTATACCATTTAGAACCCGATGCTAGTGTGGCATCTCGGACCTCAACAAAAGCTTTATACAATCTATTCTTAGGGCTTATATTAGAAGTAACCTCTACGTGTAAATGTTCTGTGTGTTAAGTATACCGTAGAACAGCCTGTCCAGAAATGCAAAAGTGATCACTTTATAATTTACTTTTCATTTCATCTTCATGATATATACATATAAATATTTTTTCAAAGACAATGTAGAAGCGAATTCCAGCGTTACAAAACAACTTTTAAACTGACACGTCCCTTATCTCTTGTAAACATTGTAAATAGTATCCAGAATGTCCCTACCAGGCAAAACACTGAACATTTACATGGTCTATATGAGATTTTATTTTTACATTGTGCTGTACGGAAAGTACTTTAAATGTGAACCTTGTAAACCAACTGATTGAAAATGTTACGTCTTTCAGTGAAAAACTAAAATCCATCAGTTTACACAACAATTATTGAAGGTCCACCAATGTCCAGTAGGCATAGCAATTCGCTCTGACCATAGAGCAAGATACCAAAACCAAACTGCCAGTTACATAACATTTAGATGATGACTGACTCCTTGGAGTACTAGGCGAGTATGCTCTGAATGTCAGCTTTAAAAAACGGTGTATAATTAGTGTCATAGTTTTATTTAATATACCGGTACATGGGGTGTGCTGAGTAATGTTGTGTTGGGGGGGGGGGGGGGACACAGCTTAAGCATGGACATGGCTCCAACTTTGATATTGCTTAAATAAACTGTTAATTGTCATCGTTTATCAGCCTGTGTGGTAAAAACTAATGGTGGTCCAATTATTTTTCTAAAAACTATTTGCTCTCATCTCAAGTGAGACATTGCCTGAGACAGGTATAAACGGTGTCAAGCACATAAAATCAAATGTTGACAAACACTTCAGGTAAATTATCTGCCTCCAAATCGGGGAATTGTCTTCGCGGGTGCATTTGCAGAGTGAGCAAATGGCGCTGTAATAAGAACATCATACATAACATATTGGTTCAAGAAACAGAAGTCATCTTATCAAGAATATAGCTCTATGATCACATCTATGCGCAATTCAGTACCGTAAAGTTTGGTCAAAACACAATCGAGCTACACCGAAAACCAGAAGCGATTGAACAATGGTCATTGTCCACAAAGCACCGGCAAGGCTGAGTCCCCACTATAGAACTGCTTCAAGTTTACACTCCATCAAGGTATCTTCGATCCAGTGCAATATCCTTCTCCTTAAAGGGACACGTTGCCTTGGATCGGTCGAGTTGGTCTATAAAAAGCGTCTACTGTGACCGTTTGTTATAAAATGCATATGCATGGTTAGAAAGATGTTTTAAAAGTAGAACACAATGATCCACACAAGTATGCCTCGAAATTGCGTGGTTTTCCTTTTACTTTGCGAACTAAACACGTACGGTCCGCCATAGGGAGTCAAAAATTTGACTCCCTTAAATGGCGGACCATGTTAGTTCACGATGTAACAGGAAAACCACACAATTTCGAGGCATACTAAATTTGTGTGGATCATTGTATTCTACTTTTAAAACATCTTTCTAACCATAACAAATTATGCATTTTATATAACAAACGGTCACAGACGCTTTTTATAGACCAACTCGTCCGATCCAAGGCAACGTGTCCCTTTAAGGAAGTCACCCAAGTCTCGACACTCTTGGGTGGCAGGTCTTTTTCTGCAGCTGCGCCACGCATCTGGAACTCCAGAAAATTCAAATCACTTCTCAAAACTTATCTTATATGTCACAAGTTTTTTAGGCTTGATTTAGTTGTACCGCCCCTATCTGTTTTCTTTCGTTTGTTTTTGGTTTACTGCGCCTTGTATTAACACCCAGCAGGGTGGATAATCATGTGCGCATAACAAGTTTCTTTATTATTATTACATAGGAAGTGTTTTTTGCAGACCACTCAAAATTGCTAGCCCTTTGCCCAGCTATTTGACCCTTTGACCCCTGGTCAACCGCAATAAACAAAAAACGTAACAGACTGTGTTCTAATCATGAGCAAGCATCCAGCCAAGGTCGCATGCACTGCAGCCAACGGCAGCTGTAATCTTTCTGAGTCTTCCAAATTCGTAGTTAACTTCGGTGTACAGTTCGAACAACCACATATACTGTGTACACCAGGAGTAAAACACCGAGAACGATCGAACAGGTCGAAAGAAACTTGTTCCACTCTACAATTGTATTTCCACATACAATGCAGCCTACACTATATTTGTTTCCTTTTTCTTTACATGACCATGCTATGATGTTTCAAGCAAAGACAAACTATGTTATTAAATACAGAGCAATGAGCTTTAGTTCCTTGCTGTATGGATATTAATAAAGGGTTTTGTTTGATAGGTTGGTTGTTGGAGCAATTGTTTGTATTAAAACATTCATCAAAAACACATTACCATAAAAGTAATTATATTACTTAATTTTACCACTTGTGGAAATTGCAATCAGAACGGCGGATTCCTACAATTAATTGGATTGTGCCATAATGTTACAATGTTTTTAACGTGTTCAAAGAGATATTTTCAAGATTCTATGGCTTGGTCCCTGCTGAACTGTACTAAATGACCATTTGACCAGTGTAAACCAACAAACGAAAACTTGATTACGTGTTCTCAACATCCATCCGTTCAAGGCCACAGCCGATGGTCAAATCGTTACTTAACTCGACATCATGCGTGCAGTAACCCCAGCGATCTAAATTCTAAATATTTTCAGTACAGTGCATTTCAGTAATTGTAGGGTACAGAAATCGTCTTCGATTACTTCTATAGTTGGGAGTACATTCTAGTCTCAGGGATATTCTTCCTCTTGTTGTTTTATTTCTACTTATCAATCATATCAATCATTATTAATATGAATATTATAGCATTATGTTGAACCTAACATGCAATATTAATTAGGGTTCAGAAATGTGTAAGGAGCCGAGGGTGCATGTTTTATACCGAAAGAAATATTGTTGTGTGAAATATGTGTACAATTAATTGTCAAGTTTTTCCAGAAAGCGGTGGAAATGTCCCTGGTACTTCACAAACCACCAAACTTGTAGGCCTACACACTTAAAATAAAAAAAAATATATATAAAAATACTAAATAATATTAATAAGAAAACGAGCACCCCAGCAAAAAACGCATGTCAGCACCTTGGATGTATATACACACCATTCGTGTTTTTGGATAGCCGGTTTTAAATGTAATGTTGACCTTTGTCGGGCTGCAGAAACTAATTACGAAATTGTTTTGTAACATCTACATCCACATTTACATATATTCTCATTAGTTAACATCCTGTTCAAATCTTAAAATTTAGGTAATGTCGGTATATTTTACACGTAGGATGTCCAGTGGTATTGAAGTAGCCGGGCCTATTGTTTATTGCAAGAATAGTTGTGAATTAGTCACACGATGTCAACATTTCCCGTTGAGCACTTGCCCCGTCTTTTTCAAAATGTTTCTCGGGATACAGGCCCTTGTAACCCGACAGTGCTAATTTATGCTTTAGCCTATATCATTCCCAAATGATTTTCAAAATGTTGAATGCAAAATAAAAAGATTCACAGCTATCTGAAACTGAATACGCATTTTTGCAAGTTAACCGTTGACATAGCAAAGGTTCATTAAAATATAGCGCCCTCATATGCCTTTTGTAAATTGAAAAAAATTATCGTCGAATGAAGTTAATTCTTTTAAAAGTTAAATAAAATAATATGTACGGCGAATTAAAATTATGCATCTTGTTAACGCCTCCGAAGGCGTCCGACTTCGTTCTTTGCTGTCTTCTCGGAGGGTCGTCTTCGCACCCAGGCAGTGGTATTTTCTATAGCCCCAGCCCAGCGGTTCTGGAACCAGGCAGACCCTCGGCCGCCCTGGCACGCACGGTCTTTGCTTTACCGGGGCCTTGTCTGCAGAGCCGCTTCATTCGTGGGTGTCTGAGCACCTCCGGCCCCCATATAGCCTGCTTCTCCGAAGGCCTCCGACTTGCTGTGCTCTCAAATCCCAAAATGAGTGTGTAGCTTTTTGCTTGTCAATTTGTAACGCAGCATGGGAATTACACACAATTTAGTTTCAGATGTTGCGTCAACTACCTTAACTTAGTAAAAAATTCACAATTCCATACATCAAACAGGAAAAGAATTATCTCCCAAAATGTTAAATTTTAACATTTTGTAATACTGTGCTCTCAAATCCCAATATGAGTTTGTAACTTTTTGCTTGTCAAATTTTAACGCAACATAGGAATTGTACAAAAATTAGCTTCAGATGTCGCATGAACTACCTGAACTCAATAAACAATTCACAATTCCATACATCAAACAGGAAAAAAATTATCTCCCAAAATGTTAAATTTTAACATTTTGTTACTGTGCTCTCAAATCCCAATATGAGTTTGTAGCTTTTTGCTTGTCAAATTTTAACGCAACATAGGAATTATACCAAATTTAGCTTCAGATGTCGCATGAACTACCTGAACTCAATAAAAAATTCACAATTCCATACATCAAACAGGAAAAAAATTATCTCCCAAAATGTAAAATTTTAACATTTTGTTTATACTCTGTTGGCTCGTCAAATCCCAATATGAGTTTGTAGCTTTTTGCTTGTCAAATTTTAACGCAACATAGGAATTGTACAAAATTTACTTTCAGATGTCGCGTCAACTACCTGAACTTAGTAAACAAATTCATAATTCCATACATCAAACAGGAAAAAAATTATCCCCCAAAATGTTGAATTTTAACATTTTGGTACGCTCTCAAATCCCAATGTGTGTGGGTAGCTTTTTGCTTGTCAAATTTTAACGCAACATAGGAATTGTACAAAATTGTGTTTCAGATGTCGCGTCAACTACCTGAACTTAGTAAACAAATTCATAATTCCATACATCAAACAGGAAAAAAATTATCTCCCAAAATGTTAAATTTTAACATTTTGTTACTGTGCTCTCAAATCCCAATATGAGTTTGTAGCTTTTTGCTTGTCAAATTTTAACGCAACATAGGAATTATACCAAATTTAGCTTCAGATGTCGCATGAACTACCTGAACTCAATAAAAAATTCACAATTCCATACATCAAACAGGAAAAAAATTATCCCCCAAAATGTTGAATTTTAACATTTTGGTACTGTGCTCCAAATCCCAATATGAGTTTGTAGCTTTTTGCTTGTCAAATTTTAACGCAACATAGGAATTATACCAAATTTAGCTTCAGATGTCGCATGAACTACCTGAACTCAATAAAAAATTCACAATTCCATACATCAAACAGGAACAAAATTATCTCCCAAAATGTTAAATTTTAACATTTTGTTTATACTGTGCTCTCAAATCCCAATGAGTTTGTAACTTTTTGCTTGTCAAATTTTAACGCAACATAGGAATTGTACAAAATTTACTTTCAGATGTCGCGTCAACTACCTGAACTTAGTAAACAAATTCATAATTCCATACATCAAACAGGAAAAAAATTATCCCCCAAAATGTTGAATTTTAACATTTTGGTACGCTCTCAAATCCCAATGTGTGTGGGTAGCTTTTTGCTTGTCAAATTTTAACGCAACATAGGAATTGTACAAAATTGTGTTTCAGATGTCGCGTCAACTACCTGAACTTAGTAAAAAATTCATAATTCCATACATCAAACAGAAAAAAAATTATCCCCCAAAATGTTGAATTTTAACATTTTGGTACTGTGCTCCAAATCCCAATATGAGTTTGTAGCTTTTTGCTTGTCAAATTTTAACGCAACATAGGAATTATACCAAATTTAGCTTCAGATGTCGCATGAACTACCTGAACTCAATAAAAAATTCACAATTCCATACATCAAACAGGAACAAAATTATCTCCCAAAATGTTAAATTTTAACATTTTGTTTATACTGTGCTCTCAAATCCCAATGAGTTTGTAACTTTTTGCTTGTCAAATTTTAACGCAACATAGGAATTGTACCAAAATTAGCTTCAGATGTCGCATGAACTACCTGAACTCAATAAAAAAATCACAATTCCATACATCAAACAGGAAAAAAATTATCTCCCAAAATGTTAAATTTTTACATTTTGGTACGCTCTCAAATCCCAATGGTGTGTGGGTAGCTTTTTGCTTGTCAAATTTTAACGCAACATAGGAATTGTACAAAATTTTGTTTCAGATGTCGCGTCAACTACCTGAACTTAGTAAAAAATTCATAATTCCATACATCAAACAGGAAAACAATTATCCCCAAAAATGTTGATTTTTAACATTTTGGTACTGTGCTCTCAAATCCCAATATGAGTTTAGTAGCTTTTTGCTTGTCAAATTTTAACGCAACATAGGAATTGTACCAAATTTAGCTTCAGATGTCGCGTCAACTACCTGAACTTAGTAACAAATTCATAATTCCATACATCAAACAGGAACAAAATTATCCCCCAAAATGTTGAATTTTAACATTTTGTTACTGTTCTCTCAATAGTAGCTTTTTGCTTTTCAAATTTTAACGCAACATAGGAATTGTACCAAAATTAGCTTCAGATGTCGCATGAACTACCTGAACTCAATAAAAAAATCACAATTCCATACATCAAACAGGAAAAAAATTATCTCCCAAAATGTTAAATTTTTACATTTTGTTACTGTGCTCTCAAATCCCAATATGAGTTTGTAGCTTTTTGCTTGTCAAATTTTAACGCAACATAGGAATTATACCAAATTTAGCTTCAGATGTCGCATGAACTACCTGAACTCAATAAAAAATTCACAATTCCATACATCAAACAGGAAAAAAATTATCCCCCAAAATGTTGACTTTTAACATTTTGGTACGCTCTCAAATCCCAATGGTGTGTGGGTAGCTTTTTGCTTGTCAAATTTTAACGCAACATAGGAATTGTACAAAATTTTGTTTCAGATGTCGCGTCAACTACCTGAACTTAGTAAAAAATTCATAATTCCATACATCAAACAGGAAAACAATTATCCCCAAAAATGTTGATTTTTAACATTTTGGTACTGTGCTCTCAAATCCCAATATGAGTTTAGTAGCTTTTTGCTTGTCAAATTTTAACGCAACATAGGAATTGTACCAAATTTAGCTTCAGATGTCGCGTCAACTACCTGAACTTAGTAACAAATTCATAATTCCATACATCAAACAGGAACAAAATTATCCCCCAAAATGTTGAATTTTAACATTTTGTTACTGTTCTCTCAATAGTAGCTTTTTGCTTTTCAAATTTTAACGCAACATAGGAATTGTACCAAAATTAGCTTCAGATGTCGCATGAACTACCTGAACTCAATAAAAAAATCACAATTCCATACATCAAACAGGAAAAAAATTATCTCCCAAAATGTTAAATTTTTACATTTTGTTACTGTGCTCTCAAATCCCAATATGAGTTTGTAGCTTTTTGCTTGTCAAATTTTAACGCAACATAGGAATTATACCAAATTTAGCTTCAGATGTCGCATGAACTACCTGAACTCAATAAAAAATTCACAATTCCATACATCAAACAGGAAAAAAATTATCCCCCAAAATGTTGACTTTTAACATTTTGGTACGCTCTCAAATCCCAATGGTGTGTGGGTAGCTTTTTGCTTGTCAAATTTTAACGCAACATAGGAATTGTACAAAATTTTGTTTCAGATGTCGCGTCAACTACCTGAACTTAGTAAAAAATTCATAATTCCATACATCAAACAGGAAAACAATTATCCCCAAAAATGTTGATTTTTAACATTTTGGTACTGTGCTCTCAAATCCCAATATGAGTTTAGTAGCTTTTTGCTTGTCAAATTTTAACGCAACATAGGAATTGTACCAAATTTAGCTTCAGATGTCGCGTCAACTACCTGAACTTAGTAACAAATTCATAATTCCATACATCAAACAGGAACAAAATTATCCCCCAAAATGTTGAATTTTATCATTTTGTTACTGTTCTCTCAATAGTAGCTTTTTGCTTTTCAAATTTTAACGCAACATAGGAATTGTACCAAAATTAGCTTCAGATGTCGCATGAACTACCTGAACTCAATAAAAAAATCACAATTCCATACATCAAACAGGAAAAAAATTATCTCCCAAAATGTAAAATTTTAACATTTTGTTTATACTCTGTTGGCTCGTCAAATCCCAATATGAGTTTGTAGCTTTTTGCTTGTCAAATTTTAACGCAACATAGGAATTGTACAAAATTTACTTTCAGATGTCGCGTCAACTACCTGAACTTAGTAAACAAATTCATAATTCCATACATCAAACAGGAAAAAAATTATCCCCCAAAATGTTGAATTTTAACATTTTGGTACGCTCTCAAATCCCAATGTGTGTGGGTAGCTTTTTGCTTGTCAAATTTTAACGCAACATAGGAATTGTACAAAATTTTGTTTCAGATGTCGCGTCAACTACCTGAACTTAGTAACAAATTCATAATTCCATACATCAAACAGGAACAAAATTATCCCCCAAAATGTTGAATTTTAACATTTTGTTACTGTTCTCTCAATAGTAGCTTTTTGCTTTTCAAATTTTAACGCAACATAGGAATTGTACCAAATTTAGCTTCAGATGTCGCATGAACTACCTGAACTCAATAAAAAATTCACAATTCCATACATCAAACAGGAAAAAAATTATCTCCCAAAATGTTAAATTTTATCATTTTGTTACTCAATTTTTACATTTTGGTACTGTGCTCTCAAATCCCAATGTGTGTGGGTAGCTTTTTGCTTGTCAAATTTTAACGCAACATAGGAATTGTAAAAAATTTACTTTCAGGTGTATCATCAACTACCTGTACTTAGTGTGCAAAGGGTATTTCCATACTTAAAACAATATTTGTTTGTTACCCCCCCCCCCCCCCCCCCCCGGTCAATTATTAACTTTAACAACTTGTTAATATGCGCTCAAAACCCAGTTGCAAATACATCTTAGCAATTGTACAACATTTTGTATGAGACTTCCATGAACTGTCAAAACCTTGAGTGAAAACATATTTAGCTATTTCTTAATTTAATAGATGTAAATTTTTGCATCGGAGATAAAATGAATATAATTTTGTTTTTTACCCTAGGACCGTTGTTGCATTCCTTATGCCGCATGGTACGCTCAGAATGGAGATAGTTTGGACCACGAAAATAAGTACCAATCATTTTCTTTTTGCTGGAAAAACATGTTCAAAACAATGTTTTATGGGCTATTGAATACTTTGGCATTTCTTGCCCCACATGTGCCTCTTTCTCGTGATCTTCTTGGTAATTGTCTTTATGAAAAATTGTTTATAACGACTTTTATAACGGTTCTGAACTGGTTAGAATAATGTAACCGACTGATTTCTGACTGGACACCAATTTCGGTATGTTAACACCTAATAATCGGTATGTTCCTCCATATTATGCTGCATGGTTTGCTCACTACGAGATAAGAAAACAGCTGGCGTGCGCCACCACTATTATGTAATCAGATATGTTGCAGGGCTGGTTTTCTCGCGGGAAAGAAATGAAAACAACAACGCCAATCTGTGAATCAATCTGAACATGGAGGTTACAGAATTAGTAATGACTAATAGTATCCACTCCCTCTGTTAAGTTTCTGAATCTGCTGATTAAAGACAAAAAACCGTCGTGTAACGCCAGACAGTACACCCCATTTTACAGAGGGACTAATTGTGATTCTATTCGGGACAGTTTTAAATACTGAACATGGACCTTTGCTTTGCCTTTGGATTTGAGTTGCCATCCGCCGGCACACGCATACAGTTTGCAGTGGCGAGTGCGTGTCAGCATCAACGTAATTGAAATGTCTATGAGCGAGAGCATGCCAAACATCAAACTGTCACTACAGCCCAGAAACAGTTCTCAAGTCAAATGCCAAGTAAGTCAACAATTAATTAGGCATGTGAAACACAATGTAAATTGTTTTAATTTATAAAACGTGCATTTAAATGTATTTTGGTCCATCATAATAGTTGTTTGTCTCGTACGCCGTGCGTATAGTTTTAATTTAACAACCAAAACCCCTCTCTGGTACTTAACTTAGCAGTACCGCAGTAGGCCATGAGTAGGCTACTTAATTTCTAGTGAAGTATACAAGCCTACAACTGGTAATAACATGCTTAACTATAACTACTATAACTTAAGGTATTATTCCCCTACTCTTTTTCGTTATGCCTTTTTACAATTTGCCGTAATCTTGCATTGAATATTGTGCCAGAAATACTGGAAATTTAATAGTCCTGAGCTGACGCGGGAAATACTTTTATCTCTATACCAAGAACCAAAAGGGGAAACACAATCACAATGTGGGCCTATTTATAATGTCAACATAAAGCATCGGCCAGCAGTGAAATTATGTACTTTATTATTCTGGCAAACGAGTTACTTTATATTTCCAGATAGTGGTGAACCTATTTATTTAACTTCACTTGACCCTACACCAAGGTTTTCCGAATTCGAAGTAGGATCGTTCCGAACCGGCCGTGTTATATCATGTATGGAGCAATTATTGCAGGGATCTGTTGATGTGTGCAGACCACCCGCTGTCCACTGTACTAGACAAGCTAATGGCCCTAAGATCATGTACACGGAATGAAATGGCGTGTGCTTAGTGGAATTCCCCAATAGTTAAACTTAAAACATTCCCATCAAAATGTTCTAGAATAATCACTAATTTGCAAAATGTGTGTTTCTTCCACTTTTTATTTTTAAGAAATACATGCTTGTTTCACGCACTTTCACGGCCTATACTTTCCACAAGCAGAAAAGAGGTTGTAGCCTTGATTAAATTGGTTTGATTAATTTGACGCGCTCCTATGTGGGCTATACGGTGGAGAAACAAAATAATGCAACACGGTGTCTTCACACACAAAAGAAATGTATTGAAAGAAACAATAATGTACCCTTGTGATTGCAAGCAGGAAGTTGTGGGTATAATTTGTAGGGGTTTGCAGAAGAGACACCATGCAGGTAAACATATTTAAATGTAATGCTTTCTACATAAACTAGAATATAAAATAAACAAGATGAACGTTTTCCACCACCGTTGTGTTTTGGCTAGGATTTGGTGGCAGTGCAAATTGAAAAAAAGGAAGTGCAACTTTTTCACCGAAAATCCACAGAGAGCGCGCAAACTCGTCCAAATTACTTTGAAAATGTAACTTTGTTTATTGTTATAAGGCCCAGCGGGAGGATCCATTTACTGATTATAGATTATGACTCACACTATTTACTGGTGTAATCTGAAATTTGGGTTGAAATGTAGGCCTAGGCTCCTGAAAAAACTCTTTTTTTCTCGTGGAGTTCATTCTAAAAATGAACATGTTTGTCCATAAGGATGAGACTTTGTTTTGACCGCAAAAATCAATAACACAACAACAAATGTGTAAAGGATATATTACATGGACCAAAGCGTCTTTAAAATTTTACAATAATTTGTTTAACCTTTTAATTAGCAAATTTCAGATTATCTTATAATGATTGGCTGTCATTTTGAATGTTTTGATCGAATAATTTGTGTTTTTTGTCAAATTGTTTGAAATTGTTGCCCCTTTCTTTTTCGCCTGATCATATTCCCCAAAACGTATTCATTTTAAACTGAAAGTTCGGTTTGGTTTGGGCTTCATCGAGCTTTCTTCATGAATATGGATAATATCCACAGACGTGGAACGTTTGGCTGCATGCACTATACACAAACACGTGGTTGTGTTTGGGTCTGTCAACCTTACTCCTTAGTTAAGCGAATCGGCAGTTAACGCAGACCAAAGTGTCGGAAATATGGCCAAAACACGCTCAATTTTTGCCCAAATTAAGTCATAGCCAAAAAACGGTTCAATATTTTAAAAAGTTCCACTCGGAAAAGTTTAGTTTAATTCCTTACCTACATGTATAGTCGTATCTTTTTTTCTGGTGGGTGAAACATTGGACCTGTCAAAATCTCATTTAATAGTAAGAATCTGTTAGATTTTTTTGTGTGACGGCGATTTTTTTTTGTAATAATATTTGCTCTAGCATCGCCTTGTTGTTAAGTGTAACTCACGGACTACGCGGTCTATTAAAATTCCACTCGGAATTGAAAAGCTTATTTCATGCTCTTTACAGTGATGTAACAATGAGTTTGATTTGGGCCTGTACTCTGTAGAGTCTGTTTCAGCAGAGCATAGAGGAGCAGAGAGTCACACAAACCATGGACGTAGAAATAACACAAATCCGCC
Organism: Leptasterias polaris; assembly: GCA_037783415.1. Taxonomy (NCBI): domain Eukaryota; kingdom Metazoa; phylum Echinodermata; class Asteroidea; order Forcipulatida; family Asteriidae; genus Leptasterias; species Leptasterias polaris. Next base: position 1,435,980 of record JAZGTN010000149.1, read on the forward strand.
AAATCCGTATGCCAAGGATGCCACTCATACTCTCTGATCCGAAGCTACGTTTTAATTTCTTTGAACCAGTCATGAACTAAAAGTTATGTGCTTAAATATCATCTTTCAAAGAACACAATCACACCCTAATCTAGCAGTTTAGTGGTACATGTATTGGGATAGAAAAGGGCAGAAGTGACCTTGGTAAATCTTTGAGATTTGCGGTTTCCAAGTGTGGGTCAAAGCATGTTTGTTTTCGGGGTGATAACAGCCAATCTGTGCAATAATGGCCCAGCTTGTCACAAATTAATGTACTAGGTGTTAAGTTTAACTAGGCTGTGATTATTTGGTATTATTACAAACTTTAGCATTTTGTCCAAGTTACATATGTGTTTGTGTACTGTTTAATCACAATGGTGCACATCTTATTAAGAATCTCCCCGTCACCCCCATTCTCAACAATGGTTTGATCAAGAAAAGCTAGATTCTTATCCCACGGGGGAGCTCCACACAGACACTGTAGCACGGACCACAGTACATATACAACTTTACTGTGATGTTGGTTGACATTTTTGATGAAACAAACCCATGGTAGAAACAAATATTATTCGGACATTTCGAACCATTTCACGAGCCTAAAACACCAGAGTTTTGTCCAACGTGCTTTCCCACCTGCGTTAAATTGTGGCAAGGAACATGTGAGAAGTTGGAGCATATGGTTGGAGTCAACCTTTACCTTCGAGAAATAAAAAAACCCGTGCTGTTTACGTTTGGTAATTAGAGCATACTGATTGTGTTAACCTGTGAAAATTTCACTTCAAAAGGTGGTCGCGTTTTTGAGATGTCACCGAAAAACCGGAGCGAATATTTCAACGCAGGAAGATTGGATTCCTACAGGAATACAATCTGAGCGAGAAGCGCACGGCCAAACGCTTCTCAAATTCAATTTTTTATGGGGGAAAGAGTGATATATTTTTCCATAACCGTAGTACTTCGAAGTGAAACAATTCTCAAAAATGCATTATACAAAAATGCATTAATCCAAAGCTGCTGTACTTCTTCCATGTAAGTTTTTACTGCCATTAATTCTTAGAGTCATAACCAACGTATACAGACCCTTTAAAGGTGCTGTATACGTTTGGTAATTGGAGCCTACTGATTGTGTTACTCCCATATAAATGTAGACCCTTTAATGTGGGCGGCTGCACATTTCCATTCTAGTTTTACACAAGAAAAAAATTACCAAACACGGGGGTACCGACTAACACATGCTGCATTTGCGTCTTTTGGGATACATGTACTTTGACAATATAATTATTGGATCGGGCTCAAAAATGTTTTTATGTTTTTCTCAAATATTATTAAATTGTAAACGTATTTTTGTCATTTGTTTTTTAAGGGAAAAACATTCAATTCAACCCCTCACATTGTACAAATGTGCATGGTGCAGTACGGCTTGATTTAGAGCACAAAAGCGGTGCTCGATTAACTAAGTAATAGGCAGTATTTTCAGAAAACTGGCTGTGCAAAACACGGCTGGGCTGCACTACTCGCTTGCACCACCACAATCAAAAGTCGATCTGACGTTTCCTTTATGCAGTTAATCACCCATGTTTGCAACAATGCATACCTTACCCTGGATGTTATTGTTATTTCGGGCTCTAATGTTATTATAGCTAGAACCCAGATACTAGATGTGATTTGGGTAATATAGCAAGACAGTGGATGTGATTTTGATAATTGGCAATTAACCATGGATGTGATTTGTTACTCAGATTTTATTTGGGCAAGGGCCCAGACACTAGATGTGATTTTGGTAATGCATCCAGACAGTGGATGTGATTTTGGATTGGCACAATTAACCATGGATGTGATTTCGGGTTAGGATGTGATTTTGGCGAGGGCCCAGATACTAGATGTGATTTTGGTTTCGCAGCCAGACAGTGGATGTGATTTTGGCAAGTGGCAATTAACCAAGGATGTGATTTCTGACTCGAATGTGATTTTGGCAAAGGCCTGGACAGTGGATGTGATTTTGGTAATGCAGCCAGACAGTGGATGTGATTTTGATAATTGGCAATTAACCACGGATGTGATTTCTGGGTCAGATGTGATTTCGATGGTGCGGATGTGATATTGGCTAAACGGTCCTAAAATCACATCCAATCGATTCACTTTTCCATTTTAGTTGTAAAATCACATTTAGGCCATTCACAGTGTTATATTCAAATTGCGTTACAAATCCCAACTACTACGATAGGCAGGTGATAGGAATGTGTGTTGAATGATTGAAGCGTATAAATTACCACACCGTCAGATTATGTCGTTAGAAAAATATTTTGCTTTATGCCATCGCAAGTTTGCATTTAGAACAGAATTATGTAGAATAGCAAGCTTTTGAATTGTATTGTATGTATATTTAATAGTTTTAAATTGTAACCTCCAATGATAAATAGGGCCAAGTTGTTCATGAAATTTCTGTAGAAAAACGGGATTAAATATCTCATTTCAAGTTATCCGCAAAGCTATTGCAGCAATTGAATTGTTAAATGTATATTATACATGACTGGTAGAGCCAGTATATGGTCTGTGTGATCTACCATATGCATGACTTAACATACCTGTGACAAATTGGGCATGATCTGTTGTTTGAGTGGGAGAAAGTAGCGGGGGGGGGGGGGAATGCACAATGTTCAGCATATAAACACAATGTCCTTAATTTTGGTTGTAACAACCGAAATCAGCGCTTTTTAAGTCTTCAGATTCAATATTATATATTTTGTGTTGCATTACTTTATTGCACAAATATCAAAATACAACGTAGTGCAAAAGGGAAACCCAAACAAATACATATACAAATACATTAATAGAATACATGCAAGTATATGTACATTAAAAAGGGTTAAAAGGCACAATATAAAAACAAAAGATATGTAAATAAATACACAATAAATAATTCAATAACGGCAACGTATTGCACATGCTAAAGATGGTAAAGAAACAAACCAAAATACCCTACCCCAAATTACAATTCACTAGGCCTAGTGAGGTAGTGGTTACGGAGGCCAGATTTAAATTGAGAAACAGCTTGCAAAGTTCTGACATCAGATGGAATTTTGTTCCAGGAGTTACAAATGCGGTAAAAAATGTTTGCCTAAAAATGCGAGTTTTACATTTATTGGGAATAAGGGTTGGAGAATCAGAAGATCTCAAATTGTGGAGATCAGTGTTACGGAAACTGACTTATCATTAATTGAAATAGTTGTCATATTCTGAAGGCCCTTTAAAAAGAGGACATTGTCCTTGAGTTTGCGACGATCTTCTAGGCTGAGGAGGTCTAGTTTATTTAAACGCTACTCGTATGAGACAGAACTTCTCAGAATAAATTATGTGGCACGTCCCTGAACTGTTCAATAGAGCTGATAAGACCTTTAGCATGATGACTCCAGATTACGGACCCATATTCCAAAATGGGTCCTACAAGCGCTAAATAGAGAATTTTACGAGTAGCAGAATCATGTACATCGTGACAAGTGTGCCGGGTCGTAGAATGCGGTTTGCTTTGCAGACCATTTTGTTGATCTGCAACTTCCAACTCAAATTTGTTATCATCAAAATACCAAGGTCATTTGTGTTATCAACATAGAGTACAAAATGGTTACCGAATTTGTTAGAATGTCCCCATAACTGTCATTTTGTTCTAAGGTTTTCTCAACAGTTTCGTTATACACACTACTAAGTCAACAATTGATCAGGCTGTATGTCTACAGTGTATGACCAAATCATTCCACTAGCTTGATTTTACAGGTTATTTTACAGGTTATCAATTTGCAAACAAATCAAAAAATAAAAAATAAATAAAAATAAAAATAAATCATGGGGAATGCTCATTCAATAAAAGCGCTATCTGGGCGAAAAAACTTCGTTAATACAAGCTCAAAGACCAACGATGTGACAAAGTTTTCATAATTTCAATTACAGACAGATTCAGACGCACATAATGAATTATTGTAGAAACTGGTGTTAAAGGTACACAAAGGATTGGTAATGATAACAAACATTGTTAAATTTTAGACTGAAAGCTCACTGATGACTAGAATAATTTTTCTGTGAAAGATTTCCCTCTGAAATAAAATCCTCTTCGAGAAAACTACATGTAGATCTAAACAAACAAAGCTAAAAACACGTAACAGCTCATTTCGGTTGTAGCAACCAAAGTTACAGACAATGTATTGAAATGCTGAAAATCGTGAATGTTTTCACAATTTTTGTTTTCGATGAAGCCCGCATTTTCACAGGTTTGTTATTTTGTGTGTATGGTTGATCACACTTGTGAACAACGTCTGCGTCTATTTATTTATTGACCAAACCAACAGCGGACGAGCCGCCAATTACAGGAAAGGAAAAGGTACAACAATATTAATATATAATATATATGTATGTATATAGTTAACGGTACCCGCTGCCAATGATTCGAACTGACTCTAGCCATCGGGTTAGCTCGGGTCTAGTGGTAAGACATCTGATCTAGCAATGCAAAGGTCGTGGGCTCGAATCCCACCCGAGTGATTTGCCTGTGGATTATTTTTTTTTTCACAGAACTCGGGAAAGTACTGAGTTTACATCGGGAGCCGACGGTTTTCCCAGTATATGACCGCTAACAAAAGGAATTGCCAGCTCATGAATACTTAGCATAAACGAGGTCATCTCAGCTTTGGATGGCCATTACGAAACCCTAAGTGCACAAAAGAGTTCAGCAGTTAAGCCATTTCTTTTGTCAAGGGATTATAGGAAAGCAGGAGATTAAAACAACTTATCATGGGTGTCCATTGTCACGAAAGAAGTAAGGGTAGTTTATGAGGGGGATTAGCTGGAAGTAAAACGTTCCCTTTGTCTGCACTTTACTCTGTCTAGCAACATGAATATTCTCACTGTTGTGACAACTGACCTGTAGACAAATTGGGTTTTAATCAAATAATGACGTATACCAATAAACGCTCGGCCTCCCGCCGCACTACTGGTCACGTGAGTTTGGGACGCGCCAATTCAAACCAACGCAGCCAAGCATGACTGCGTATATAAAGCGTTGTTACAACAAACATCAATTGTTCACGCAGCTGGTTACGCTGCTGAGAGTTATACTTCAAAATATCTCAAGCTTATACTCTTATCAAGTTATTATGTCTTCTAAGGACGATCAACAAAACTTCAACCCTGAAGCACTATTTGATAAATTCAAGGAATATTTCAATGAAAAGTTCACCAAGATCGAGAACGCAAATAAACAGCAGGGTAATGAATCCGAGCTGAAAGAACTGAAAAATAAGCTAGAATCGTTAGACTTAAAGAGACCTGGTAATGTGGCACAGTTTGAAATCTGTAGAAAATTGGAAGTCGCCCTCGACAAAATAAAGGTAGCCCTTCTCCAAAAAGGTGACATTCAAGACGCAATATGGGCAATCCAGGAAGCAGAGAGTCTTGTAGCAGAAAGGAAAAGGAAAATAAAAATAGCAGACGAGAGCAAGGCTGGCTGGACAACAATCCAGCATATGTCATCAGAAGAAAGGAAAAGAGTTCAGATCGCAGAGGAATCAGCGCTAAAAGAAATCGACAAGAAGAGACACTAGGACGCTCAATAAACACCAACTTCAACTCAAAGAATTATGGACTTTCGGCTGATCGCTATCTTTTTCGTGGTAATAAACAGAAATACAATAAAAATATATTAAATAAAAATTGTATATTCTATAGCAACAGTCAAGTTCAACTCAAATACTTTGTGTCGGTTCATAATCGGCCTATCACCGGCACAATCCCATGCTTTAATAAACCTGATGAAACCAAACAATATTTGTTCTAGTTTGTGTTATTGTCAGCTATTAGAGTGAAACTGTTTTTCATGCGTATGAGCGCAGCGAAGGAGCATGAAATGAGCTCATTATATACAAAATAAGTACCCGTCGGCTCCCGGCTGACATCCAGCGGATGTCCGCCGGTTGGGGAAGGATGTCTTCCCTAACACACATCGTGTAGGGTAAATACAAAATATATTAATTACCTTTAACAAAGTGGACTACGTCGTAAATATACTTTGTTTTGCGCGCCAGCCTTAAAATGAGTTACGATCTAATAAGTTGCGATGTTTATGTCAATGACTGTAAAGCAAGCTGAGAAGAGTTGGAAACGTCAGCAACATTAAAACTGCACTCAAAAAACAAAAACAAAAACAAAATCAGAAATTGACCTGGATTTCAGGTCCCGTGGGGCTTGACCGTATGCGGGTCGTCAATGAAACACAGAATCTGTGTAAAAATGACACAGAAATTGGTTATTCTTGTCAAACGGGTCAAATCCATTCCAGTTAAAAAAAAAATACAAATTATTCTCTTTGTACTGGATTTAATTATAACTTACTTTCCAAGGTTGTGCATTACCAAGACGAGACCCCAAAACAGGAAACCAATTCCTTGTCAATAAAGAAGCAGTTTTGTGGTTGGTAAGCAGGAACAAACATTCAACGTCTTTCGATCTTTTATAAATCCTTTAATAAACCACATCAAAATATGAGGCAAAAAAATATCCAAGGTTGTAGGGGAGAAAATTGAATTCATTGTTTATATCATTTACAGAAAGTAGTCCTAAGATGAAGAAGTTGATTGAATTAAATGTCATCTGAAATGTTTTTTTAGCTAAACTTCCTTAACTAGGAGATTACATTAACAAACGCATGGGTGTTTCTGAAATTAAAGTGTAGCCTAATTATTAGAAAGACAAAAAAGCGAGTCAATATTACCTTCCTATCATTAAACTTAAGTTAACGATATATACACAAGACTTATAATAGTGGTTGTCTGTTGGGCTCATCGGATTGGGAATGAATACGGTCCTCCTTCTTGTATCCACTAAGATTTTACCATAATTTCGTGGCAGCCTTGCGATATGAGATGACAAACCAATGCACCCACAACTAAAACGAACCAGTCCCCCCCCTTTTTTTTAAGGACAGACGTTCATCAAGACAAAGTGTGTTATGAGAAAGATATTTTGCCTTAGGGCTATAGTAGTTTTGTCCTTTGAAAAGATGTAGGTAGAATGACAATCAAAAGTAGCCATTTGAAAATTGCAAGAGACATCACATTTAAATCGCTATAAGCCGACTTTAGGCGATCTTACTCTGCAAAAACGGGAATGTAAAAATTAACACATTAGATGTTGTCAGATATATATACCCCAAACAGAATAAAAATTTACACAATTTCAACACAATAATTATGAAGTTAATTTTGATTTTCTCATGGGTATCAATATGTTACAACACCCGAGGTGTTACATTTAACACCCCAGTTGTTGTAGTGTAGGAGATTCAAATATCGATAAATTTGAATTGGTTTATAATCAACGGGGGGCACTTCAGTGAAATATTTTCACTTTCTGCTCACTACCATTACCACTAACTTTAAACCATCTTTGCTAGAAGAGGCTTTCGGACTAAATTTACTAATTTGCTTGTTAGACGGTCGTGGGAATTTACCACAATTGCATTTTCCGTCAAAATAGACATGAAGTCGTAGGTCCCCTGTACGCATATTTGGTTTCTGTTCCAGAAATGTTGTTTACAAATATTTGTTACATTGACCACAAAATATAACCCTACCATTAATTGATCCGTGTGTATGTTTATAATTTGGAAATAAACTGATCGATTAATACACAAAAAATAAAATAAAACAAATCACACAAAACACGCATTCTCGCTTGTCAATGAAATCATTCACTGGCAACTAGAAATTAATACAAATTGTTTTTGCCTTACACAAAATGTGTTAAATTAATACACTATTTGCAACCTCTAACGATAAAAGGAAGCTGAAGGGAAATTGCAGATGAAAATAAAATGTTTACGAGAATGGTGTATGAAAATGGGATTAAATATCTCATTTATGGATATACGCAAAGCTATTGCAGCAGACGGTATTATACAGGATTGGTAGAGCCAGTATCTATGTTTTGTGTGATCAACCACATACATAACTTATCAAACCTGTGAAAATTTGGGCATAATCTGTTCTTCGAGACGGGACAAAGTAGCCGAAAAAGCCGGACAATTTTTTAGCATGTAAAAACATTGTCCTTAATTTTGGTAGTAACAACCGAAATCAGTTGTGTTTTTTAAGGTCTTTAGATTCAGATGCCTCAAAGTCTGTCCTCGTTTAACCCTGCTAAATACTTCATTTGATTCTATAATGAGCTTCATAATCAGTAAGCTTTCAGCTAAAATAAAAAAACATTTACTTTCATTGTTTAAATCGTGAATAATACATAAACACCCCTACATAAACATGCACACTTGTTTAGGATTTCGTTTTACTCGTCTAGAATGTCCCCGTGAACTGCCATTTTGTTCTTTGGTTTTTCTCAACAGTCTCATTATACACACTATTAGTCAACAACTGATCAGGTTGTATGTCTACCGTGCATGACCTAATCATTCCAATAGTTTGATTTGTTTCCCGATAGGTTATCAATTTGAAAATATTTTGATTTCATCGGGAATGTTCATTTTATTAAATCACTTTCTAGAAAAAATAACATCGTTAATAACGGGGTCCAGTTTACATGATTAGGAAGGAGAACTACTAATTTTACGATGTCAGAGTGACACGGTAGTAGGGTTCAAACTCAAAAATATGTTTTCAAGTAAATGATGGGCCATTAACATCATCTTCTTAATCAGATAAGCCTATTATACAGGAATTGGTAGAGCTGACAATAAAGTCGCAGATAGTGTTCATGTTTTGGGTGATCAACCACTAAGAAGAAACATTTGTGTGAATCAGGAGAAAAAATTGTGAAAAGCAATACACGTTTTTTTACCATTGAAACACAGTGTCCTTAACTGGTTTTAACAACTGACATCGACAGTTACAATTAAAAAAGGGTTTTTAGAAGTTGTCTGGAATAAGAGTAATACAGTTTAACTAGAATAAGAGTTTTATTCCAGACAACTGTATCTGAAAATCCCAATTAAGACTTAATTTCAGATGGAGTTTCACACACACAAATTTTCTTATTATGAACTTCATAACCACTGAGCTTTCAGACTAAAATTTTACAGTGATCCTGTTCATCCGTACCATCCCTGTATAAAAAAGGAGCAGGAACATATTGTCACAAATCACAAATGCTATTTTTAACTGCAGCTGCAATGGAAATCATTATGCTCGAAAACCCTGACAAAACAAATGGGTAGTTTTCCTCTAAAATATGGAGATTTTGGAGCTGAGTATCAAGAACTACCGTACTCACCCCAGTCCAGTTCCATCGCATTGCTAGGTGATAGCCATCTAGAATTCCCGCTAAGCTGTTGACATGATCCAAGGCAGTCTGAGCTACTCCAGGTTGCAGCGAAAACATGGGACTTCTCTTAAACGCAAAGAAGCCACCCATGTAGATAACAACGTTGCCATTGGGGGACCCTTGCACCGGCACAATCTGCCCACTGCTCAACGCGGCACCTAGGACTGCCGCAAAGCACCCGAAAAGGCGTACAAACTTTGATTTGTCTTGTTCGCCCATACTCGCTTCACCAACGAAAAGTGTCGTCAAATTATAGAGATTTGCCCGAAACAACTTTGTTTCTGGTGATTTTTTCCTACCAGATTGTCTGTGATGATTATGTTCTAAACGATTGTTTCTAGTTGACTACTTCGCATTTTCTTCCCAGCAAATGAGTGCAGGATGATGTATTCCTTTGCATGGCAAAACTTTGATAAGTTGAATCACGCATTGCATTGGGGACTTAAGTAGGTACAATGACCACGTCTTGTTCGTTCAAAAACCCTGTCATCTATTGAAACAGTGATCCGCGTGTATTTATAGCAACCTCGTGATGCCATGGGTTATTCAACACTCCCAAAGAATGAACGGCCCCGATTGGTCAATCGATTAGTAATTCTCACAGTATTGAAAACAACACGAGTCGTTTTACGGAACTAAATAAAAATACGGTAACTGGCTTTTATTAATGTTGGTTTTGTTATGTAGTTTATAATATAGCCTACTTGGTATTAGTTTCAATAAACCTGTAATGTAAACAAAATCATTTTGTGGTTGGTAGTGAACATCACTAACTTTGCATATTTGTATTGATATTTAAAATTCTCCTATTAAAGCTCTAAAAACATAGTACCTTTTTTCTTTGTTCTTTTTCTCACAAAAGAAGCTTGGGTGGTTTGTTATTACTTATAACTTTTGTTGAAGCTAAAAATATTCGGCTTCGAAAAACAAATGCACGCACCACGCGTCGTCCTTGCTTACTTTGAACAAAACAACCATCAAACCCCTCGCTGGCTTGAACCAAGACTTTACCAGGTTGTATGCAAATCTGTTTTATATGCAAACACGACGTTGCCTCGTTTCTCATACCTAAATGTAATGCTCTTCTTTTGACGATAGCTTGTTGGTGGACGGTGTGCCAAAATATTGTTTCGCTCATTACTAAAACAACACACAGACTTTCCGTGAGAAATAAGAAGTCTTGTTTAACTGACATGTATCATAATTTTATTTTTAGTGATTTGGGCTTTGTTAAAGCTTTCAGTACCGCCGTGCCATAGCGGCTCAAAAAAACATCCCACTTGGTGACCACTGAGGCATTATGGCACGTAATTTTGTCCACTGTAATTGACCATTGAGCCTGGCTGGCTCACAGGTGTATTGTAAGTTATACAAATGTAAATAGCGCCCTCAATCGCCCCGTGCGTGCATCCCCCTGGCAACAAGCTGCCCGCGTGTGCCCTGAAGCGTCGCAAGTTTTACAATTTTAGTGGGATCGTTAAGCGTCCCCCACGCATTCTCGAGTAAGAGATCATTCTGACAACATGGCCGATGAAAATGAAAAAACAAATTGGAAGAAATGTTTGCAGACAGTGGTTCAGAAATGTCATCTGACGAGGATTCTCCACTTGATGACTCGGAGACATCAGACAGTGAGGATACAGAGCCGAGGGCCTCGACATCAACAGCAACATTAACCTCTTCTAATAAGGGTAAGAAGACCAAGAAGAAGCCGAATTTCAGGTGTGGATGACGTGAAGCCAACTCTTACACACGGCGACCGCCTGCTAAATTTACAGCAAACACCGGGGCTACAGAAGACTTCAGTTCGTTCTCCCCCATACAAATCTTCAAACTGTACTTTTGTGAAGCAGTGTGGCAGATTATGGTACTAGAGACTAATCGTTATGCTGAACAAATATTGGGAGCGGGGGCAGAAAATAAGCGTGCTTGGAGACCAACTAATGTACCTGAAATGAAGGCATTCGTGGCCCTACTTCTTTGCATGGGAATCAACAAAAGGCCTCGTTACTCCATGCATTAATTGGTCCAGGTCTGAAATTCTACGAAGTCCCCTGTACTCAGCAACCATGGCTCGTAACCGATTTACTGCAATCCTAATATTTTTTTCACCTCGCCAATAACAGATGTGGAGGGCGACTCACCCCGTGACAAACTTGCTAAATTACGCCCATTGTTAAACATTGTACTACCATCATTCCTTCGGGTGTACCAGCCGGGACGAAGCCTTTCACCGGACGAGACGATAGTCAAATTCAAAGGACGACTGAGCTTCAAGCAGTACATGCCAAGAAAAGCCGCAAAATGAGGAATTGAAATCTTTCTCATTGAACGAATCCGACACAGGGTACACATGTGCCTGGGAGTTGTTCACAGGATCGCAGCCCAGGTCCCCACAAGGACATTCCTCTGTAAGTTATCCTGAGACAAACCATCCATCCGAAATAGGGGCACCAGGCAACGTAGTATTGAACCTTTGGCAGGGACTCGGAAAATAAAGGACATTGCATCTACATGGACAATTGGTTTAGTAGCCCGGCTCTGTTCTCCAAGTTGTCTGAGCTAGGGTTCGGAGCTTGTGGAACTGTGCGCTATACCACCCTAGGGATACCCGACGTAGCAAACCCCAAACAATTTCCTATGCAAAGCGGTGCAGATACAACATTTTATCAGAAATTTTATCAGAAAGCAGGCCAACAATGCGTTATGTGGCAGGACACAAAACGTGTCACTCTCCCCTCAAACTATGGCGATTGCAGTGTCACTAGTAAAAAGATTCGCAGCCGGAAAACTTCAACAGGACTTCGTCATATCCAAAAAACGTGCATAGTCGAGGATTACAATAAATACATGGGGGCACGGATCTGGCAGGACAATTATGCACGTACTATATATACTCATACCCACAAAACACTCAAATGGTGGAAACGTGTATTTACGACAATCCTAGACATGTTTGCTTAATGCTAATGTCGTATACAACAGCATCCATACACACAAGAGCTTGTCTACTTTGAATTTTCGGGTCAAGGTGATAGAGGCACTTATTTCAAGCTTGGAGTACAACCCAGTTGACCATGCCAGTCAAGTGTCAAGTGCTTCAAACGCCCTTTCAACTCAGCACTTTCCTGGTCCGAATGTTGGCGGGAAGGAACGTGACTGTGTTGTATGCAGTTCGACCTCTAATCGGAAACAAACTCGCATGATTTGTAAGCAGTGTATCAAGCCAATGCGTGTTATACCATGCTTTGAGAATTTCCACACCAAGCGATCAATTAGGTAAACAATTAAACAATAAAGTTAATTATGTAAACAATGAGTAAAGCTGTTATACCATGATTGGATAATTTCCACACCAAGCGACTAATTTTCAGTACTTTCTGAACCCCCCCCCCCCCCCGCTACAATGTTGAATCCCACAGTCGCATGCCTGCCAACAATCAACATTGAGGCCGGGGGGGGGAATGGTACTTAGAAAATACATGTATAGCACTGTGGCAAAATTTTATGTTAGTTCCTCCTTTACATATTGGTTCATGATAGGTGTAAATTTGATTTGAGGAGTAATTTTTTTCCACTTCATATTGTGCTTAAAGGTATTATACAGGATTGGCAGAGCTGACAAAATAATCACAGACGGTGTTCATGTTTTGTGTAATCAACCACATACATGAAATAACAAACCTGTGAAAATTTGAGCTCAATTGGTCATTGAGGTCACGAGAAAATAGTGAAAAGAGACCTTATGTGTTTTCTGTTTTTCAAACATCGAGTTTATTATCGCGCGCGATAAAATCTATTGTTTTACTAATTTCTCAGAAACGATAGCATTTTAGGCAGAAATATTTTAAGGAGCCCTTTCTACCATTACTTACTTTAAATCATGTAAGTTATGTGTGAATCTGTGAACATTTGTGTTTTTCGATCTTACCAATAGTGTACAGGGCCTTTAAGCAAACTTCTCTTGTTTATTTTAGGCAATATTGAATGTTGAATCATAATTATGAGCGTTAATCCATGTTTCCTACATTGATGCGGGTGGGGGGGGAGGGGGTAGGATGGTGGTTCTAAAGTACAAGTAGAGGCGGGGGGTAATGGTAATTAGAAAGTACAAGTATAGCACTTTGCCAATATTTAATGTGAGTTCCTTCTTTGTAATTAAATGTGGTAACTAAGAATAGTTTGCATTTTAGCCTTAATTTTGTTGCAGGTCATATTGTGCGTAATCAAAACTCTCTTGTTTGTATTGAATGTGCAATCCTATGAGCGGGTTTGGGGGGGGGGGGGGTGCTTCAAAAGGAATTTATTAAAACATGTTTATTTTGAGGTTTCAGAAACAAATTTTCAAATAATCAAAATGGCCGACTTAAGCAACTGTACCACATTGTTTGTATTTGGTCTCATTGGGTTCCTGCATCCTGAAAACCTGGCAATATTTTATGTTACGGGCCAAAACAAAATTGATTGGCGGCCATTTTGATTATGAAAACGGCCGCCTTAACCAACTGATCCAATAATTTAATTATGTGTCTTGTTGGGTTCCTGGATCCTGAATACATTCCAGACATGGAGGCGGGGGGGGGGGGGGGAGGATGTTACTTAGAAAATACAAGTATAGTACTTTGGAAATATTGTATGTTAGTTCATTCTTTACATATTGGTTCATGATAGGTAAAAAATTAATTTGAGGAGTTATTTTGTTCGAGTAACGTTCATATTGTGCTTAATCAAACTTCTCTTGTTTATTTTGAATGTATAATACCCGTGAATCCTATGAGCGCTAATCCAAGTTTCCTACATTGAGGCGGGTGGGGTGGGGGTTGGTAGGATGATTGTTTGAAAGTACAAGTATAGCACTTTGGCTATATATAATGTTATTTAATGCGAGCTCCTTTGTCATTAAATGTGGTAACAAATAATTGTTTGGATTAAAACCTTCCGTTTATTTTTGGTTTCATAAACCAATGTTATAATAATCAAAATGGCCGCCTTTTAAAAGCAACTGAACCACCATTTTTGTATTTGCTCTCATTGGGTTCCTTCATCCTGAAAACATGGCAATTTAATTTTTGTATGTGAGGCTCGTAGACGGAGATACGGGCCAAAACCGAATTGATCGGCGGAAATTTTGAAATGGGCAATATTTAATGTTATTTTATGTCAGTTCCTTCTTTGTCATTAAATGTTGAAAAAAATAATAGTTTTGATTTAGCAGTAACTTATTTCTAAGTCATATTGTGCGTAATCCAAACTCTCTTGTTTATATTTAATGTCCTATCCTAGGAGCGGTTTGGGGGGGGGGGTGCTTCAAAAGAAATTTATTCAAACCTTCTGTTTATTTGAGGATTCATAATTTGCCAAAAATCGAAATGGCCGCCTTAACCAATTGATCAACTATTTCATCCTGAAAACATCGGTATAGTCACCAACCCCCAGTATCTGTGAGGCTCAACCATTTTTTATTATTTTTGTGGCGGGTTGGGGGGGGGGGGAGGATGCTGTTTCACAAGTAATTTCTTAAAACCTTATGTTTATTTAACGTTTCAGAAATAATTATCATGCAGATTGGTATGAACAGCTACTTGACACATTTTTAGCTTTCACATTTAAACTACTCAATTGTGTATTTAGTCGTCATAATGCCATACCTCAAATATATGTTAAAGGCAATGATTTAGTCCAAGGCAATATGCCAAAGGAAACAGTAATTTAATTGCTTGCTTGTACAACTTGCATTATGTTACTAGGACCTAGGCTAACCCCAATCTGCCTTGTGAGGGCGCTGTCACCTAAAACTTTCCTAAATAGTGTTGGTCACCAGGTAGCCATGTCAAGGAAATTTCTCTGGTCACCATTGCATTAGTAGCAAACATGTGTTGGTACTGAAAGGGTTAAGCTGCAGTGTAATTGGCTCCAGTGTGTGTAGGGAGTCGCGTTTTAATAACTACGAAATTGCCGACATTGATGTTGGGCTGTGACGTACCACTGAGCTCCGGGGAAGAGGCTTGCTTTCTTTTGAAGATAGCTTTAGAAAATATCTCCACAATTGGCTTTTTTCTCTGTCGAGCTTTCAATTGCTTATCAAGCTGCATCAGGTTGGTTGCAATTCTCGCTGAACACTGTGCAATCAGCGATCAACCCTTATTACGACTTGCAACCGGTAGAGGGCACTATTCATATACACGAACCCTCATCACCTCGCAATGAGAGCCATTCGTGGGGAGGTTCATGTCGATATCGCGCCCTCACCTACTGCAATTCGTGATAAGGGTAGGTTGTGACTACAGACTAGAAACGCCTTACATCAAAACTAAAGTTCTGGCCTCTTGGTGAAACTATCCACTTTGGTGAAACTATCCACTACAATTTTGTGTTCACATCACACCAGTTATTTCATGATTATTTATGGGAGTTTAACTTTACGGATTGAGGTCGTCTTGAATTTTGTGTCGTTTGGTCACTTGAACTTCAGTCTTAAAAATCTTAATTTGTCTTGTCTGCTAAATATGTACACAACTCAGACTGACCAGTACAGTTAAAGGTGTATGTGGGCTGCGTGGTATTGGTTTTCTAACGATGTGGAGTTCTACAAACTTTAAGTAAAACACAACTGGTTTGGGGACATCGAATGGTAAAGAGAAGATCGAACCCAATTCCCTCCCAAAGACTATCTATAGGATACTCTACTAAGAACTAGCTGATGGCTTTAAAGTGATGTCATCAATCTTTTCCTTGTAATGCCTCTTCGTTAGGTTTGGATCTCAACACACTTGCACCATTTTCTGTGGGAAGTCTATAACTATATGTCACAGATGTAATCGTGAATTATAAAAGAACGTTCATAGTCACAGGGCAACGCAAGACAAGGACATAAACAATCAAATGATTCTCAGAAACCACGTTTTATGAAGAATAACTAAATTAAGTTTAATCATAAATGCGAAATCAAAGAACTGCAAAGCAGATTATTTACAAAGCAACAAAATGTGCATGTAGTATAATTGAAGTTTAGTAGCAATCAAGCCAGCGTTATAACAACAGCAATAAGCATGATTAATGATGGCTATAACTTAAAAGCAACTTACAACAAGAAAGTCAACATAACTTGCGTGGATAATTTCATAACTAAATTAATACAACGGTAAACAATTTAAAACAACGATGGGCGTGGTGAATGCCAGTTTCATTGTTAGGCTGTGCCTCATGCGATAAACCCTGCGAGTTAAAAAGATTCACAAAAGTAACTCGCTTTAATCAAGATAATTTTCATTTTCATTTGACAGCAAAAATGGAAAGTTGTCCAAAAGCACAGTGAAATGTTTTGGGTATAAAAACAATGACAATTTTACTTACAGGAGGTCGAGAGTACCATGCGACAAACCCCCTGGTTTGGCTATTAAAGAAACTGCCTCAGGTAGTACGGATGATTATTGAATTGACACGGTGGTAGTCTGGAAAGTAGCGGTCCACACGTTGCTGGTCCGTAGCCTTTGCCTCCGGCCACACCTTGGAAGTCTTCATGGGTCCGGCGTCCACATCGGGCGTAGTCTACTCCCCACCGTGTCAATTGGTACTCTACCGTACTCCAGAATTACCCCAACTATATACTACTAGGTGTAGACAATAGACACACCTATCGGTTCTTACAACTTTGCGCTACTGTATTACGTTGGAATGTTAAAGAATAACTGGTATGTGACATGACAAAAGTCTTCCAATGTACGTGTTCCACTTTTAAACTATTTAAACGCTTCAAACTATTCTTGGAATTGCAGTTAGCACTCATTCCAAGAATAAGAACATAACATAACACTATTATAATATGTTGGCACCTATGACACTATATCAGTGAAGTTCGAAATTGACATACCAACATTGCAATACAAAAATTAGCCCGAAACCAAGTTAGACATTATAGGCAACACATACGTAAACTACTGATTGAAATGCCATGGGGTATTGGTGCGCATCTGCATTTTTTCCCTTTTGGTTTTATAAGTAAACAAATTAACAAACTTGATATTATTACATCCTTGTTTTGGAACTGGTAAATGCCACCTCAGTTATTCAACATTATCATTGAACAAGTTGAGAAGTATATTCAAATATTGAGATATTTACATAGTGGCAAAATTTTAAGATTTGGGCTGTTGGGTACGTTCTCTGTTATTTACCCTTAACAGGGGCGGATCCAGGATTTTCCAAACGGGGGGGGGGGGGGGGGGGGGGGGGGGGGGGGTGGACATTTACCAAGCAGCAAATGGTGAATGCAATTCGTGGCTCCCACGAGCTCGTAACGCGAAGTCCTATACGGCATGGGCCGGTTCCGGGGCCCGCTTAAATGCTTCGAAACAGTAAGGATTCTAGATGCTCTGTGGTGCGATCTCATGCAATATCACGAGCAATAATAAAATTAATGTACGAAAATGTGAGGGTAGGCCTAGAGGCCTAGCCCCCCCTCCCCCAGCCCTGTATAGGTGTACTATCTGTGATAATTACCAGTTTGAAAGAAACACAACATATATTAACCCTCTTTCTTGAATACGAAAACAATCTGTGATTTTCTGAACAGAGTGAGACACCATGATTATACGATGCTATGTCTTCACTAGCCCCATATTGGGCCAATCCACTTCGTTCGTATCCTTGCCAATTGGGCCTAGAACCATTGCAATCCTATTGTTGTGCCCGATGTAATTTTTAATCCGGGTTATAAAACTTACCGATCGAATGCTACTGTAGGTCTACTTGTAGAAAGCCCTAATGCAATTTTTTGTTTAACATCACGGATTTTGGGGGAAAATTGGTTGCCTTTCGAATCGCGAGAGTGAATTTTTTGATCACGTATTAACAACTTGCCCAAGAACCATACTAGTTGGGTTCCCTGATCAATTTCACAATATTTATTCGATATAATTGGGACCAGATTGATTTACATAACGCGCTGAGCATAATATATTTTGCGCACCACATTACACGTATTTCACAAGACCTTGATGGCGCGCTGAGTGAATAAGTCAGGTCCCCATTAAATATCAGCAGTTGATCGTATAACTGTTGTGAATTGTTGAGGGAACCTGACAATGGTTTTTCTCGCAAGTTAATAATATGTGGGAAAAAATCACATTCGCGATTCGAAAAGCAAACAATTTTCACAAAAGATCTGTGATGTTTTTATAATACAATTAAGTTTAGGGCTTTCTACAAGTACAGTAGCATTCTATTAGTAATTTTAATAACCAGGATTAAAAATTAAATCAGGCACAAAAATAGGAATGCAATGGTGATAGAGCCAAGGATACGAAGTGGCTTGGCCCTATTCATTGGGCTATGTCTTCATTTTTTTAATTTTCTTATGATACTAGTTTCCGAAGTTCGTATTGTAAAAGTCACATTGTATTTAGGGCGCACGCGTGCTGACCTCCAGCCAGAAACTACTTTGCACAATGTACACACACAGGTGGCATGGTCGACTCACGCTGTGGTTGTATGATCTTCACGCCCCTCGGACCCTGCGCCAGGCATGTGCAGGTGTTTCGCGCTTATGTTCAGTGTGCGAGAAAATCACGATGTCCACACACACAGATTCACGTGTAATTCCTCATCAGTCAGTGAATTAATAGTGGTCCACAAATGATACAAAGTGTACGAGGTACGGATTATTAGTAGCTTTTTTGAAAAAAAAAGGTAATAGGTAGGGCCTATGTCATTAACTTTGTCTCTCCCTCATTTTTCCCCTTGATGTTTTTTTTTTTTTTTTTTTTTTTTCTCAAGCAAAAGGGGGGGGGGGTGTGCGCCCCCACGTCCCCGCTGTATCCGCCCCTGCTTAAAAAAGTAAAACAACTAATTTGTTATTGACAATGACTCCCTCGTGACTTTTAAAGGAGCTCTATACTTCTGGTAAGATACAAAACAAAAAAGCTCACAGATTCACACTAAACTTACATGGTTTAAAGATATTGATAGTCGAAAGCTTCCCTTAA
Organism: Leptasterias polaris; assembly: GCA_037783415.1. Classification (NCBI taxonomy): domain Eukaryota; kingdom Metazoa; phylum Echinodermata; class Asteroidea; order Forcipulatida; family Asteriidae; genus Leptasterias; species Leptasterias polaris. Next base: position 1,455,299 of record JAZGTN010000149.1, read on the forward strand.
AATATTAGTGGCTGAAGTGCTGTAGTTTTTGAGAAATTAGTAAAACAATATCACGAAAAAACTGTTCGTCTCACTGAGACGAGAAGTCTTTTTTGAAGACAATTCGTTGAATGCTGCCCTCACACACTCGATAATAGTTGTACATTTTCAGTTGGAAATATTCGCAAATGGTTCATGTTTATGTTACCTCGTACCCACTAAAATAGGATAATATCTATTTTGTGTTTGTCGTGTATAGTAGTAAGCACAGCTTCCACGCGTGCGAGGTTGTTTGGAGTTGCTGTGTACACACTCGCGTTGTCGATAACAAAATATCTTTGCAATCTTCATAAGTTATACCACGGCTTTTATCGATGTTAGAGTCTGAAAGGTCAATTTACTAGATCTAAACTGGATTCAACGGTTGCCAATAAACCCAGGAAGAAAATTGGGAGGCCAAAGTTGACAGAATAGGCCCTAAAACGATCAAAGAGTGGGCTTCCAAAGTGTGCGTCGGTCAAACGCCATGTCAGGTATTAGAAAACTTCAAAAGTTGTTACTTCCAAGTTCCATCCAGCATAAAATTGAAAGGGTCCTGTGTCGTCGGTGCTTGGACCATCTTGGACGTAGGACTAGGATTAGGAAGATACCTGGAGAAGTAAAGCCATGGGACTGAGTCTTTCGAACGCTGACCTGGCGAGATTGCTGCTAGATATGCACAAACAAGTGAGTTTTCTTTATATAAATCTTGATTATTTTAATACCAATGTGACCACTCTGTTCTGTAGGAGGCATTTTGGTTTGCCAGAAATCGTGGGCCTATTTTGATAGTGTCAAAGTGTGCCATTTGATTGAATGAAAAGGCTCTCTAAGTATTCATACTTTTTAACAGTGTCAAAGTGTGCCATTTGATTGAATGAAAAGGCTCTCTAAGTATTCATACTTTTTAACAGTAAAACAATCACATAATCATAATGCTGCCATGTATTTTTATTTAGTTTTATTGATATATATATTCTTCATTAGGTCTACTTCTTGATTAAATTTAACACATACAAAAATATTTTTAACTTTTATAGATCTGCTGTCCAATCACCAGTGCCACTGCTACCCCCCTTTTGAGCCACCGGTTACGTCAACACCATCGTGGAGTTGGACCAGAAAATGTTGAAGGGGGACATTTCAGAATCTTCCAATGTGTAAGTTTATGGTACAAATTAAAATCTTTTAAAATAGGCGAGTTGTTGGCCAACAGCCACAATTTATTGATTAAAAAAAATGTTTCATGAGAACATACAATGATACATGTACGTACAGATGTAACCATTACCAGCTGTCCCTCAATTACAGTATATCTGTAGTCCCGCCGTATGTAGATCCAGATGACTTTGCAGTTTGTTTGAAAGGATGCAATTTCAAATTCTTGTTTGTGTTTTCTTAACATGAAGTTAACGTGCATTCAACAAGAAGTACCATGTATGATGACGTGTACGTGTTAATTTTAGACATGTTGTACAGATTCATTACTTCAACTATTTTTATTTATTGTTTGCATCTTCTGTAGTTCTGTTATTTCTGGAGTTGCACCATTTGCATTTGAATCACCAACAGAAAAGTGGTAGGTGCACACATTTTTATTTCTGTTAACTTCAGCTCTATTAAATGTAAACTAGTTAACGAGACAGGTGAAAAAACTAAGGCCCCAAAAACGTTGTACACAAAAAACAATGCGTCTTAATAGGGGGCGACTTTGTAGTGGGCAACTTTGGAGTGGGCGAGTTGACAGTAACGACACTGTAGCCAATACGTTTGTTGTAAACACAATCCTTTGGCTGCTTTTTATTCGTTTTGTCTTGGTGTGATCATGCTGAATTTTGTCATTACAACAAGAGACAAAAACCCTTTTTTTTAGTCCAGAGATAGTAAAACATTTCCTTTATCAGAAATGCATGAAATACAAGTGCCCCAAGAAGTTTACCAATCATTTATCCTTGCTTTTATGTACACCATATATGATGATCATACGCAAAGTGATTTAGCCTTTGTTTTCCTCTTATTAGTTTAGGTATGATAGTATTGTGCAATACAAGTCTTTTATTCGAATTGTAATTTGTTTTATTGCATTTATAGTACATTTTGGTCTTGACTTGTCCCAACTGGGTCGCTGTACTCAATTTTTTTTAAAATTCTGATACATGTATCTGTGCAGATGCAAAAATTCAGTCTTTAACTTGACCATTTACGTTCAGGTTAAGACATTTCTGTGCACAGTAACCCTGGTTATTCCAATAACCTTATATTATTTTGAGTCCATTTTTGGTAATTATGTTACCTAACCTGGTACTTTTTGTTTACCTTAAATTTCAGGCCTCTCTGTGACTGACCTAACGTTGTATCACGTTAAAATATCAACATGCCCAAATTTTTAGGACTTTTTCCTCATCAATAGTTGGGTATATTTTGGTAGCCAACAGTTGGGTTATTTTTTGTTTACCCATTTTCTGGGTATTTAATAAATACAATTAGGCCTACCCACTTATTGGGCGATGATTTTATCCATGATCTGGTTAAAATGTTTAACCATTTTCGGTGTTATCCAACCAATGGTGAATATATTTGACCCTTTGATTCACATTTCCTCCTGTCGTACAACCAGGCATAGAAACGATCTTTTCCGCAATGGCAAACGGTGGCGAGCTGTGACCTTGGCGTCTCTCTCAAAAACGTGAGGTTGCCCAGTGGTTTGTAGATGTCTTGGAAGGTTAGTTTTTAACTAAATAAAGTTTGTTTCCTGTTCAGTTGTTGTACACAGTCGTGACAGTTGCAGCGCAAGCAATGCAGTGATAGTTCCATGCATGCAGAGTGCAAGGTAAGTATTCTCAGTTCATGGCTTGTACATGTTCATCAGTACTAAATCAAATGTAAACTTTAGATTAACTGCCTTTGAAAGCCTCGACGCACGTTATTTTTACCATTATCTTTGTAATAATTTTTATGTTACAAATTTTTTCCAGAATCTTTTTAACCAAATGCATTACATAGAAATAAAGTTTCTTTATAATAGACAAAAACGAGAAGATATTTCAAAAAGACTTATCTTGAGTTGAAACCGGACCTAGCATCTACACTCATCTTGACGATAAACAGCTATCAAGACGCGTAATTATTCACATAAAAATTACACCATGCCCATCTGGAACCTTGTCACATTCATCAAGTAGTTAAATGATTAGCAATAATGTCTCAAAGGGCGATTTTTTTTTTTAAATTAATGTACTAACAACTAATAATGATCACTGTCAAAATATATGCAATGTTAGTTCCATCTCCTGGCAATACATTAATCTTCCCTAATTAAGACTTCTTGAAAAAACCTTTGTGTCAGAACTGTTTTCAGGTCCCAGGGGACTTGACCCGTTTTCGGTCGGGTTGAACAGGAAAATGATTTTGTTTTCTCGTATTCTGCATCAATTTTGACGCAGGTACCGGGTCATACTGACCCATAATTGGGTCTGGCCCACTGGGACATGGATCCGGGTAAATTCTAGCTGACCCGGAAGTGTTTAGAGTGTACACAATAGACTTTGTTAGTGTTTCAGTTTGTAACTATCTGCTTGTTAAATCAACGCAGCATTTGACTCTAACCTAGATTTGCATTTTATGCAGAATTACCGTAAAAGTTGGTGAGATCAACAGTCAAAGGAAATAGGTAACACGAAAGGGGGTTTTGCTGGATATCTTGGGTTGGACTACATACCAGACCTGGTGAAATCCTAGCCATGGCAGACCTTTTTTCTTTCGTTGCTTTTCTTTTAATGCCATTGACCGAAAACAAATCGGCTTGTGTATTGCTTATATAGCCAAGTATATGTTCAGTTTAATGATTAGTCAAGCAAATAAGCAAACATTAACTCTGGAAAAACCTGGACTTTTTAAAAACATTCTCATAAGACAAATACAAATTTAAATTGCAAAACAAACTTGTTTAACCTAAGGAAAACAATAATATGTGCTGACAATTATACACAGGGACGTTGCAACCAAACAGGCCCCTCGCTGCTGGATTGTTTTATGTATGTAGTCAGAATGTGGAGAACAATTTTCTCATTTGGTTTCATTCCAGAACGCAAGGAAACAGATTGCATTATGGGTCATTATAGGTACTAAAATGTTGATTTCAACAATAAACCTTATACATTCAACAAAAACAAAACATACACGTTAAAAACATTAGCCATGCTTCATGCTCAACAGCGGTACGGAATTGCTTCAAAGGTCTAAAGTGAATTAAGGGTTTACAACAAATGTTAATTAATGGTTAAATAGTAATTGATTAGGGTGTCAGTGAGAGATATGCGCTGTTGCTTATGGGTATAGATCCTCTATCGTTCCGTCTCAGCGAATTCTTATAAAAAGAGCTTGTAGGGGAGCACAGGTTATTCACTTCTAGTGGAGCTTTCAAGTCTGTTGTCAAGAATTTCTCTCACCACAGGGTAAGTTTCTTAAATTTACTCCTCAATAGTGTTATAATTGGGTTTTTTCTTAGCTGCATGGACACTTGTTGAAAATTGAATGGGCCTGCATATGACCCCGGGATGGGGTTTGAAGAACAAGAATATATGTTTGTTGTTGTAGTGAAGTAGAAACGGCAAAGTCCACAGAGAAAGTTATTACTAGAAATACAAAGTAAGAGGTAATTTCAGCTGAATACATTGTTTACTTGTTGAGAAAACAGACAAAGTCCATGTATTTTCATCAAGAACGTCGAATTAGCAAGACGTCAGCTGGTACCACCATGGGCGTGGGAATCTCCAAAACTCGCTCTGAGGGGAGTTTGAAGATTCAATTTGTGTTATCTCATACCACCCACTATGACCATTGTGCATTTTCTCAAATTGCACTTGTCTTATGGAAGAAGCTACCAAGTAACATGAGAACCATTCACTCTCTCTCTACACATTTCGAACTCATATTAAAACACTTCTGTTCATAATAATAATAATAATAATAATTTATTCATTTATATAGCGCAAATTCCAATATAATTTTGTTTAAATGCGCTGAACAATAAAATATTAATAAACATACAATAAAATACACTTTAAAATAATCCCATACGCGCTATTACACACATTAAAATGAAAAAAAAGTTAGCAATAAAATTACTTAAAATGAACAATTAAAATTACAATAAATAACCACAATCAAAAGAAGATTAAAACCAATACAAATACAATGAAGTAACAACAAAATCAGTAAAAGGCCAACTTGAACAAATTAGTTTTTAACAAATACTTGACTGTTAGCTCTCCTAATGTTAATTGGGAGGGCATTCCAGAGGGTAGGGGCAGCATTAAGAAAAGCACGATCCCCAAGGGTAACTTTGGTACAGCGAAAAGGGTAGCCCAAGAGAGTGTCATCGACAGTCATTAAATGTTTTTTTTTTTTTCTTCTTTACTAAATTTGGTGTAGAAGAATTGATACTTTTTAGTATCGTTTCTGTAGCACCCCGTGTAATATTTTTGTTGCCCGCCCAAGGTGAAGAGAAAACATCACCTTCCACCTTCGGAGGTACATTAAAATGTGGGGGTTTGACTCCTGAAGAAGAAACACAAAGGAAACTTGCGAGTTGGTCTACTGTTTAAAACAATGTTCTCTTCAAGACATCAGATAACAGAATCGGCGGATACATACAAAATCAAATATAATACTGAATAACTAAACTCAAAACTAAACAATACCCATAACATATCTTAGAAACACTCAAAGACCTGGCTAGTCTATTTACATTTTATGTACTCTGTGTGTTGTGTCATCAACTCAAATTAATGCTTTGGGAACTTAAGTAAACTCCAACTTTCTATTCCCAACAATCCATAATAAACCAATTTAAGGAAACACATAAAGGTAAGCGGATAAAGAAAAACATTACTTAAAAGAAACACCTTCTGATACTGGTGCACAGTCCTGGGTCTAATATAAACACAGTTCCTTGTAACTTATAACTTAACATAAACAAAGTTCCTTCTACCACAATCTTAAACCGCTTCATAGCCTGGCACTTGCCTCTCACATCATGAACCAAATGGACAGTTAACACTAACTGAGGCTTTCCAAGGCTATCCTATCTACAGGCCACCACTGACCACAGACCTCATGGCATGAAAGTGTTAATTAACTAGCAGACATTAGGGTGCCACACTGGGTCTAGGTACAGGCCCCATGCCCTACTGTACATACATGTAGGCATACATTTGTGTGTTACATAAATGGCATCACTACACTTAGAAAGTTGAAACTACAATGACTTTTCCAACTCAAAATACACATGGGTGGCAAGTAGTTCAAAACAAATCTTAATATAACTAAATCATATGCAATACTGACTTTAAAAGGATCAAATCAATAAATCCTACAAGCATAAGGAAAATGGTATAATAAGCAAATATAAAGACATCACTCTCAGTGAGAATCCATTAAACTGAACAAGTGCTGTATGCTTGAAACTTAACTGAGTCGGCTCATAGTTGATCAAAGTTTTGGAAGCAACCTTACTTATTTATGATCTCCAAAAGTTATCAAAAAGGGACACAATGTTATCTAAACAATATAAAGTAAATATGACTTTAAATAAACTCTACATACCTGAAGAAGAAACACAAAGGAAACTTGCGAGTTGGTCTACTGTTTAAAACAATGTTCTATTCAAGACATCAGATAAAAGAATGGCTTGAAGGGGCATGGGATGCCAACTCACCAGTCCTCTAATCTCCAGGATGTTACATAACCCAACTGCTGTTTCATGTTGAAACACACCAACTTGTATGAAATAGTAGTCATAACACAATATATAATGGAACCAAAAAATTAAGGGGGGTAGTTAAAACCCATGGCCTCTACACTCTCCCCTGGAAAATTAAATGTTGTCCTCAACATTTCTAAACGTAAAAATGATCAAAGCAAAATGGCAAAAACAACAAATGTTGTCTTAAAGGTTAATTCAACAACGGAATAGGGAATATGAAACTTCAGAAACTAAATTATTCAAAGCTTACCACCAATAACTAATCATGTCCAATCTGCGCAAAACTTCCATCCTAAATTTGGATAAATGACACAATGTGTGCAACTCTAAAAACAAAATTTGGTTATTTGTTACCCATCACTGGTTGATGGTGGTATGGTGATGAGTACCAGGGGTGCCATGGTGGCATCTGCAACTGCGGATAGGGCATCATCATAGGGGAAGTCCAAGGCATGCTGGCAGGTTGTGGGCACATCATCAGTGGTACTGCTGGAGGTGTATTTGTGGGATGCAGCCATGGATGGTGGTAGTGCGGGGTACTTCCAGCAGTCACTGCACTCACGTCATGTGGACCTTGCTGCGGCTGACCCAAATGCTCATAGGCCAGTCGCTGTGGGGGCTGTCTTTGTCTTACCGGGTAGGTTCGTGCATCCTCCTGGACGGTAGGGGGAGCTGTATTGAGGTGGCATTCTCGTTCTGAAGCTGGGGCGACGGAGTCAGAAGCTGCCTCTGGGTCCGATGCATTCACTGGGTCCGAGGGCAGGGGTGGAGCTGGTTCATCCATGATGGGTTCAGGAACGACGACTGGCTCAGGAACAATGGTTGTCTCTGGAACGGTGACCGGTTCAAGATCATGTACTGGTTCTGGTCCAACAGTCTGTTCCAGAGTGATTGCTGGTTTCGGGAAGACTACTGGTTCCGCTGCAACCAGTGGTGTAGGGAAAGTCACTGCCTCAGGTGTGGAACATGGATTGGCTGATGTGTCATCTTCAGTCATATCACCGGCTGGGGTGAATAAATCAGCTTCATGGTTCAATGGTGCAGTGTGCGTCACAGGGGGACATGGCGCCATTTTCTGTGTGGGGGACGAAACTGGGGGTCTGGACTGTAGTGGCCTCTGTCTGAAGACTGGAGTTTGAAGATGGCCATTGTATTAATCTTCAGAATTGTCAGTGTCGCTGGTATTTGGTTTAGCCCGTGGTGCTGGCCTGCTTCTGGTGCGGGGTGTTTGCACACAGCGAGGTGTCCTCGACTTAGTCGGTTCGTCACTGATGAGGTCATTACAGGGTAGCAACAGATTTATGTGAAGAGTTCGTTTCCTGCCCGTCCCCTTTTCTGGATGCAGCTCGTACACTGGGGAGTCATCACTTAGTTGTCTCACCACAGTATGGACATCACTTTCCCAGTAGGCTCTCAGCTTGCCAGGCCCACCGGTTTCGTTGAGGTTCCGCACAAGTACTCTATCACCAGGTTGAAGGATAGTGCTGTGTATCTTCTTATCATAATGGTGTTTGCCACGGGCAGATGACTTGTCGGCATTTTTTCTTGCCACCTCATACGCCTCTTCCATCTGTCGTTTCCAGCGCTGACTGTAGTCTTGATGGTCCTTCGGTGGTGTTGTTATTTGTGACAACCCAAAAGCCAAATCGATGGGAAGTCGAGGGGGGCGTCCGTACAGAAGAAAGAATGGAGAGAATCCAGTGGTGTCGCAACGAGTGCAGTTATATGCGTGTACCACTTTGTTCAGAGATTCTTTCCAGCGGGACTTCTCTCTCTCGGGCAATGTACGGAGCATCCCCAGAAGGGTCCGGTTAAATCTTTCCACTTGGCCATTTCCCTGCGGATGGTAGGGGGTGGTGCGTTTGGGCGTGATGCCAGATAGGTTTTGAAGTCTTCGGAATAGTTGATTTTCAAACTCTCTTCCTTGGTCATGGTGAAGTTTATGCGGGAAGCCAAACCTCAAGACGAAGTCATTAAATATCTTCTTTGCAACCGTCTTACCAGATTTGTTAGTTGTTGGGTATGCTTGAGCAAATCTTGTGAAATGATCCATGACGACCAAGATATATTCATACCCTCCAACACTCCTCTCAAGATGGAGAAAATCGATGGAGACCATTTCAAATGGGGCTGTGGTGATTATGCTTCGGAGGGGCTCTCTGGTTTGTCGATTGGGTTTCTTCTGCTGCAAACATCGGCAGACGTTCGTCACGAAGTGTTCAATGTCTTTCTGCATACGGGGCCAATAAAAACGATCTCGTGCGAGGTGGATAACCCGTTCAGCCCCTAAGTGGCCCATTTCTTCATGAAGCTCCCTATAGACTATTCGGTGGTACTTACGAGGAAGGACGAGTTGGGACCTTGCGCCTGCTCTCCGACATAACACTCCGTCTTCGTCAATACTTAGCTTGGACCAGTCACGAAGAAGAATGGTAGTATCTGGATGTTCTCCTGCCCGCGCTTGTCTATCCGGACGCTGTCCCCTGTCAACATGGCCAAGAACTGGACCGATGATAATATCAGCCTGCTGAGCTGCCTTCAGTTCTTCCTTACTTATTTGATGGGTTGATACTGTCTCATCGTCAGGGCAGGACATGTCCGTTGTAATTGCTGTTATCCAAGGGCAGAAGACAGACTTTCTTGCAGTAATTGCCTGGGTTGCTGCACTAATATGATCATTACTGACCTCCCTTGTACACTGAGCCATGTACTCATCAAAATCAAGTGGTATACGAGACAGTACATCAGCATCAGCGTTGTTCCGTCCTGGGCGATACTTTATCGTGAAGTTAAAATCAGCAAGTTCTGCTACCCAGCGGTGTCCTGTTGCGTTGAGTTTGGCCGAAGTGAGGACGTAGGTGAGTGGATTATTGTCAGTATACACGGTGAAGCTGGGTGCATAGTACAGGTAATCCCGGAGCTTCTCGGTGACTGCCCACTTCAAAGCCAAGAACTCAAGCTTACCAGAGTGAAGATGGTAGTTCTTTTCAGCTGGGCTGAGTGTACGGGACCCATAACCAATTACCCTCTTCTTGCCATCTTGTTCCTGGTAGAGAACTGCTCCCAATCCGTCATGAGAGGCATCGGTATGCAGGACAAATGGTTTCTCGTGGTCTGGGAAACAAACTGGAGCGCACAATAGACACCTCAGCAGACGATCTAAAACTGCCTGGTGGCTGTCTAACCAGGCGATTGGTTGCCGTGATGAGACTTGCCCTGCAGTGTTTTTCTTAGGAGTTCCCCTGGTTGTTTTCTGAGGTATCTTTTTGTCAAAGATATCTTCAGTGCCTGGTTTCCGTAGCAGCTCGTACAGCGGCCTGGCGATGCTGGAAAAGTTTTGGATGTATTGTCGGTAGTATCCAAGCAGACCCAGCATTTTCCTCAATTCACCAACCGTGCCTGGTTTCTTCTCTCTAAGTATTTCAACGGCCGCAACATCAGCGGGGTCCATCTTGTATCCTTCGCTTGATACAATTCGTCCTAGGTAGCGGACTTCCTTCTGGAAGAGGCTGCACTTACTAGGTTTCAGTTTGACACCCTTTTCCTGCAAGCGACGTAAGACTCGACGAAGATACTCCAGCTGGTTTTCAAATGTGTCACCATAAACCAAGATGTCATCTAGATAAACCACAGCAGTTTCACCAACCAGTCCTAGACAAGACTCCATACATCGCTGGAATACGGCGGGGGCATTTGTAAGGCCAAATGGAATACGAAGCCACTCATATAAGCCCCAAGGGGTGATGAATGCTGTCGCTGCTCGACTCTCTTCTGCCATAAAACCTTGATGATAGGCCTTGCCCTGGTCGAGTGTTGAAAACCAAGAGTTTCCTCCAAGACTATCCAGGACATCTTGAATACGGGGAATAGGTTGTCGGTCTGGTATTGTCTTGCGGTTAAGTTCTCTGTAGTCGATACAAAGACGGAGAGAGCCATCCTTTTTCCTTACGCACACCACTGGAGAAGAATATGGAGACTCTGACTTTGAGATCCACCCTCGTCTCATTAAATCTTGTAAGTAAGATTTAACTTCTCGATAAAGGGGTGGGGGTATTGACATGTATGACTTCTGGACCGGCTGATCATCACGTAAACGGAGGTGCATTTGCAGGTCTCGAATGCATCCTAAGTCGTTGTCATCTCGGGCAAACGCTCCTGCCTCCTCCTTTAACATTTCAGATGCTAGTTTACGCTGTTGTTCTGTTAAATGGCTAATATCAACAGGGGGAATCCATTCATCACCGTCCTTCATAGATTTGATGGAGCTCACCTGTACTTCTGGTTGGGTCGGTTCTGGGTTTACGCACTCGTATGGTAGGATCTCATCAGTGTGGACCAGGCTGCCAAGGGGGGTACTTCTCCTGAGCACCACAACATGGTTTGCGGAGTTGGCTATCAGGATGGGGACCTTACATGACGAGCCTTTTCCAAGTTTGATTACAGATGGCTGAGGCTGAAGTTCATCAGGAAACGGTGCTGTAAAGTCTGGCTCGAAGAGAACGGCGGTACCCACCATTGAGCAGTTCGGGTATACCCGGCATGAAATCTCCATAACACTTCGCTTAGGGATTGTGACATCTCTCCTACCCGCTCTAACACTACAAATGTTGCTCGGCAACTCTTCTTTGATGAGGTTGACCAAAGCTCCGACTTCCCTCTTTGCTATTGATGGAAAGGCTGCTTCAACTGCTTGGACTGGACTGGAACCAGAATTATCCATTTTGACAAACTCCTCAATAACGTTGTAACCAATGATCGGGACTCCAGTAGCTGATTGGGTGACTAA